>CM008279.1:49040973-50389745 GCA_002319775.1 Fagopyrum tataricum
ACACAAAATAGTATGTTGTGTAACTCGGATTTGAAAATCCGATATGAAACGAGGTTATGTAACTCACGATGGGTTCATTTGGGTTAGTTTGACAAAAAAATTCCAACAAGAGTACAATGAGACGTAAAAATACCGACCTTTAATTAGAGTTACACTAGTTTGAAAATTTTGACGACGGAGGTAATGACATAACAAAAACAACCGCACGTCTAACAATATCGTTCGGTGTCTAAGGCAACATGCTAAGATAGCTAATTAGCGAGGTCTACTCCACGTAACCAAGTCTTGCCAAAGCCCAAGTCCAAGTTCAAGCTGCTATTACCCTCAATCCCCAAAGTCTTATGACACATGTGGATCCAGTTGAACATCATCATCCAAACAAATAGTCTCCAAGTCATGCCCAATACGTGAAATATGTAGGAATGGGTCCGGTTTAAACCTAACCGTCGAACCCTCGGTTTTTAAACTTGCCCAAACCGTCGGTTTAGGTTTAGACCGGTTCACAGTTTAGGTTTATGTTTTATAAAATAAAAATCCTAAACCTAAGGATTATGTACAAAAAAAAGTTTTTAAAAAAAATCGTTGTTTAACAAGTTGTTGCACCTGAAATATGTATGTTCTCACGGTGTTATACGTCTTTAGCACATATTTGAAATATGTCCTAAAGACGTACAACAACGTGAACATTATCTAAGTCCTAACTAATAAGAAAAAGAAAATAAAAGAATTTTGAATATAAGAAAAGAGTAAAAATATTTACCATAATAGGAAGTTTTGGAGGTTTTCTTGTTAGTTTTTTTGTGTGTGCATAAACCGTTGTTTAACATGTGGCATTAACTCAATCTATAGGATATAATTATTTTTTCTAACAATATAAACTAGTAAAAAAAAACTTACAAGAAGACTGCATTTTGAACCAATGGGTTATATACAAAAAAAAGTTTTAAAAGAAAATCGTTGTTTCAAACAACGGCTTCTTCATATAAATCGATATTTCAACATGCGGGTCTTCTCGAACCTCCAAAACCTCCTATTCTCGTAAATACTTTTACTCATTTTATAGATTCGAAATTATTTCCTTTTGTTTTATTATTTAGGGGCAAAAACAGCATCATCTAACTTTATAAAAACGGAGTCTAATAAACAACGTATATATCCTTATATGTATCCATCCATCATCATCCGCTCTCTTCACCTTCTAGGCGTAACTTTCAGTTTATAACACAACACACAACTGACTATCTTATATTCAACATACCATATATATACAACCATCAGTCACAATTGCATTTCTTGGGCATAGTTATTAGTATGTAACATGATTAATTCCTAAACGGACTTAGGCCTACCTTCGTCTCTTCCGTTCTCTTATTTTATGCCGGCAACAACGACCTCGTTCCCAACGGTGCAAAGCTCGGAGACGAACTACAATGACGTCGACGACAAGGAAATGTTCGACTCTAGGAAAGGCAACGGTCAAGACGGTGAGCGACAACGTGTTTAGCCTGTCATAACTTATTTGTATATTACATGATGACTTGTTTGTATACAATTATTTGTATATTACAAACTGGCAAAAAAAGCTAAGCTAAGCTGTGAGATCTCCATCACTCTCACTAATCCCACTTCCATAGTGATCGAGATTCATATATATACATATATCTTCCATCTTTCTTCAATTATTTCTCTTCCCAGATTCACTCCTTTTGCTTTTGTTTTTTTTCCATCTTAATAATTAACTACTCTTATAATTTATTTTTCTTTTTAATATTGGATATTTATATACTATTATTTCAGAGAAGGTGCATTCTGACATGCCCGACTGAATATTCCTATATTTTTATTTCACAGTTTATATTTTAATTTTTATTAATTATATATTAAATATAAAGATAAATAGTAGGAGTGTATAGTTCAATAAACTACAAAGCTTTCACAATGAACGAGCTATATTATTTTTATTAATTATTTTTTATCAATTATTTACCATAAATACTTTTTAATACAAAAAAAATCGAGATCTAAGGTCCAGTCCGAATACCGGACTCATCCCGAAATCAAAAAATATGGCAGTAGTATGAATTTATCAAGACTATAATATATTTTCTGAACACTAAATGTATAACCCTCGTTTTATATATTGCACGTACTGATTGTGTTGAAATTTTAAAAATAAAATGGTTTTGAGCATAATTGGTGTGCGTAAAATTTTTTCCAACGACTATACCAAAATCACTTTTCTGTAAGTTTCCGTCTTACTTCAAGTTTAAATTTTAGTGTTTACACTATGTTAAAGTTTTAACTTTAATTTTTACTAAAAAAAAAAAGTTTTAACTTTAATGCACGTCGGTTGCATGAAAACTTGATATTTTCAACACACTTGATTTGTATTGAAGTCCGCTTTTTTCAACGCAATCGACCTACTTTGAACGGTTCGATTAGTAATATTAATGCCTTGTCAAGGAAAAATTGTTTTTTAACAATTAAAATCAGACTTATATTATGAAATTGACAAACGGTTTCTATAGGCCGTGGTGTTGTCTTATACACACACACAAAAAACAAAGAAATTAAAGCGTGCAAAGGAGTGATTGACATATACAAAAGAAACAAACAACAAAGTTCCATAGTTGTTTTCTAAACGACAACGTTTTGATCTGCAGTTCACAGTGTGTACGTAACTGTTGAGTGGACAAACTGCAAGATATGGGGAGATGAGAATCCATGCCAGATTTTATTATTCAAATTGATTTATATAAACTATATAAGTGGACCAATTTTACTGCTTTCATTTAAATACAATAAATAACTTTTTTATATTTACATTACAACATTGTCTGTAATTATTAGATTATTAAGAGTGGTTATAATTTCTCTATAAATAAAAGTAATATTATACAAGAATATACTCATATTTATTAGTTTATTAACATTTGTAAAGATATTTAAAATGGCGAATATTTTGAACTTAACAATAAAAATGTTTTGAGAGAATTGTATATTTGTATGTGACGTGTATGCAGAGTGAAATCATGTTAAAATAAAAGTTATAAAGTTGGTATATCGCCAACTGAAGGACTCACTGACCTAATTACAAATCTTAGTTCAAATGTTAAATAGTAAATACAACAATTATACATGAAAACAAAATTATTATTGTTAATTTTAATCTTTACGGGTGATTCTTTAATTAAAAATCTAATTTATGAACGATTTTATAAAAATAAATTTGGATAATTGTGTGGAAAATATTTATATTTTATAAATAAATAAAATATGTGAACTAGGGTCAGTCATGCAATTTAAGACTAGACCGATTTTTATGGTCCGGTCCACGGATCTCTATTTATTCAATATGGTTTTTGGACCTAATCTTGGACTGAAAAAGCCATACAAAATGTGACGGACCGATTGTTAAAAAAAAAAAAACCCCTACATTTATACTAAATTTAAGGACCCGTATGCCGAGCTGGACCAGAAGAACCGATTCGGACTAAAGTTGGGTCGTCTTCTTCACGAACATAAGCAAGCCTTCGGTCGCCATTCTCTCGAATTGTGGTCCAAACCAGTTTAAATTCAGACCAGAATGGAACAGGCTAAAAGATCCAGATTTTGTGAAAATTCGGGTCCGAACCGGATATTCCGTACCGAGAAAGAAACGATTTGCAATGAAACTGGGATGTCTTCTTCATGTAGTAAGCCTTTAGTTGCCATGCTCAAGAATTCTTGTACGAATCAATCTAAATCCGAACTGGAATAGATTGGACCGAAATGGTCCTGAGTTTGTGAAAACATTATAGACCGGACCAAATGGTCCGGACCGAATACACAACCATAATATGTATCATTAGCAAACATTACGAGTTACTTCATCCGGCTCAAGTTTGTTCATAATCATTTATGAAATCACTTTAAAACTCAGTTTTAATATTTAATTTCGACTCAAACCGGTCAAAAACAAGTTCATAATAAGATTAGATCAAATCTTCGATTGATTCCTCGTTATAACGTTGTTATAATACATTTTAAAAATTATTAGAATACAAATATATTTGTAAACCACCTAAAATCTTGATTCTTGATATTAGCATGTTAAAGGGTAACATATCAATTTTATTAATACGAGGTCCAACGCACACCCATAAATACCGACCTACTCATACCGAAAACCGATCGAAACAAATCCGAATTTAAATGGCAGCCATAGGTAAAAGCCTAAGCCTTTGTTTCTCGGCAATCAAACGCCCACAGATAACCCCGACCGCCACCACAACAACCACATCGGAAGATCACAACACTCCATCCACCACCACCGTCACCTCCACGTCATCCTCCCCTCAACAACCAGAATACTTATTCAAATCCTACAATTCCCTCTACGAAACAAGCAAGTCCTCCCTATCTGATTCCGACTCCGATTCCGATATGCTAGATACCACGCCGGACTTAACAACGGCATACGCATCCCACCGGTTCTTCATCTCCTCCCCCGGCAGCTCCAACTCCATCATCGATTCCTCATTGGTGCCGTCCTCGTCATCATCGTCTTCATCGTCGGAGTCAAGGCCGTCGGAGGAGGTTGATGAAGGAGTGGCGGTTCACACGTATTCAGGGGATCCATACAGGGACTTCAGAATATCCATGGCAGAGATGGTGGCGGCGCGTGGGATTCACGACGTTAGAGATAATTGGAAATGTCTTCACGAGCTTCTTCTCTGTTATCTATCACTTAACCCAAAGTCAACCCACCAGTATATCGTCGCCGCCTTCTCCGACCTTCTTGTCTCTCTCTTGGATTCAGGCGCCGCCCGGTTTCCGGCCGGCGAGTATTCCACTAATTAGGGCTTTTTTGTGATTAAGTTGTCGATTAAATTGTTTTATTTTATATTTTTGTATCATAATGGATATTTGAATATCGCAATTATTCATCTTTGTCCTTTTTTTAATCTTCTTTTATGGGGTTTATATTAATTATTCATATATAAAACATTATTATATGAAATAATTCAAAGGTACTACTGTAGACAACAGTGTATTATTCTACATTATTATACTGATGTTAACAGTAATAAAATTATTTCATATCTCGATTTATAATTTACAATAAAAATAATTGTTCACATAATAATTATTAATGATAGATGTGTACAACAATAATAAAATCAATCTTTGCATAAATAAATATATACTTATATTGTTGATATGTTTTTTTTCTATATACGAAATCTATTTGTGAATTTGATGACTTTTTATTTTCATATATGATTAATATAAATGATATGGTTGTGCAACAAAGATTTGACAACCCAAAAGATTGTATGTCCCATTATTTGACAAATACCAAAAAATGGTACTGTTGGTCGGTGGTGATAAGTGTGGACAAAAAAAATATTGGGGGAAAATGGTAAGGGTGTAAATTTTTTATTAAGGAAATAAAGTGTGTAGGCAAAATTTATAATAAATACTAACTATGCATTTTCTATTTATGGAGGCACTTTCTATTTATGGAAGCTTTCTATTTATGAAGACACTTTCTATTTATGGAGGGACCCAACATTATACTATGTTACCCAACCTTGTTACCCAACCCTGTTACCCAACCCTGTTACGCAACCCTGTTACCCAACCCTGTTACCCAATCTTGTTACCCAACCTTGTTGTTTCCCGATTTTAATACCCAACATTCTACATCCAAATTCACTTATGTTACCCAACTTCGGTGTTACCCGATTTTAATACTCAACGTTCTACATCCAAATTTACTTATGTTACCCAACTTCGTTGTTACCCGATTTTAATACTCAACGTTCTACATCCAAATTCACTTATGTTACCCAACTTCGTTGTTACCCGATTTTAATACACAACGTTCTATATCCAAATTTACTTATGTTACACAACTTTGTTGTTACCCGATTTTAATACTCAGCGTTCTACATCCAAATTCACTTATGTTACCCAACTTCGTTGTTACCCGATTTTAATACCCAACGTTCTACATCCAAATTCACTTATGTTACCCAACTTCGTTGTTACCCGATTTTAATACCCAACATTCTACATCCAAATTCACTTATGTTACCCAACTTTGTTGTTACCCGATTTTAATACCCAACGTTCTACATCCAAATTCACTTATGTTACCCAACTTTGTTGTTACCCGATTTTAATACCCAACGTTCTACATCCAAATTCACTTATGTTACCCAACTTCGTTTTAATACCCAACGTTCTACATCCAAATTCACTTATGTTACCCAACTTCGTTTTAATACCCAACGTTCTACATCCAAATTCACTTATGTTACCCAACTTCGTTGTTACCCGATTTTAATACCCAACGTTCTATATTCAACTTCACTTCGGTTACCCAACTTCGTTGTTACCCGATTTTAATACCCAACGTTCTACATCCAATTTACTTATGTTACCCAACTTCATTGTTACCCGATTTTAATACCCAACGTTCTATATCCATTTTCACTTCGGTTACCCAAATACATATATAGTCTAGATTGGTGTTTGAATACTGCTCCTTGTTTGTCTGTAGTATGCCATGTAATCAACAACGCAAACCAAAAATTGTGTACCGTAGATGAACGTTTTTATGGCAATTAAAGGGCATAGTGTTGAGCTTGTTGATGCAATGGTGAAGCCAGACCCTTCATTGATTAACATTGTTGACTCTAAGGGCAATACTGCATTTCACATAGCAGCCAGGAAGGGTCGAGCTCAGGTCAGTTTGTTTTGCTTTTAAAATTCCATTGAAATGCTTCTGATTTACTAAAGAATAAAATACAGATCTTTTCAAGTGTTGATGAAATGGTTCTGTTTTTATTTGCAGATTGTTCATAAGATGCTAAAATTTCATTGAAGATTCTTTGACCACTCAAGATTGGTCTAATGATTTTATACTAGCTAGTTAGTTACCTGAATTGGTTTCATGATAAATATGTTTGGTTCTAAATGATTGCAATTTGTGTCTTGCCTTTTTTTGGTAGTATTAGAGCTGGGAAATTTGGTGCTTATATTTTTCTGCAAACTCCATATCTATCTATCTGCTAAAATCTTCATTTCCAACTTCCAACCTAACTATTTGGCATTGATGCATGGCATAATATGCTGCCTAGTAATTTAAAAAGCATAAACTGATCTGATTTACTAAAGAATAAAATACAAGTCTTGATGACATGCTTCTCTGATTTTATTTGCAGATTGTTTAGAAGCTGCTAGAATACAAAGAAACCAACAAAGAAGCCATCAATAGGTACGAAGAAACAGCCTTTGACTCAGCTGAGAAGAGTGGGCACTTTACAATTGCAGAGGCATTAAGAAAGCATGGAGTCCGAACAACCAAATTGATAATGCCAGCGGCTGCACCCACCACAGCCCGAGAGCTGAAACAAACCGTAAGTGACATAAAGAACGAGGTCCATGACCAGATAGAACGAACCAGGAAAACAGGAAGACGAATGCAACACATATCAAAGAGGCTAAACAAAATGCACAGAGAAGGGATCAATAATGCTATCAACTCATCCACTGTCGTTGCTAAGATCCGCAGAACCATTAAAGAAATCTCCATTATGATGGGGAAAAGGGTTTGAGCTTTGTGGTTGAGATGACAGAAGAGAGAGAGCACAAGCGGGTAGCTCACTTGGTGTCATTGCTGAAGTGTTCAGACTCGGGCATTGTTTCATAATTGATCCATAAGGAGTAGGACAATTACATTTTTGCATCATTCAATATCAGAGTCTCAACATATATTAAAAAATCAACAGTACAGATTAGCAATAGATATTCAATGAATGACTCAACTGCCAAGATCCGCCACGAAAAGTATTGAGCAAGGAGCCTCAACAGATCTACTTACAAAAATTTATTTATAAAAAGGTAGCCGAGCTGAGAATTCATCTTTATTAGATTTCAACTAATTAGCAGTTCACAAGGAGACAACAAAGAAAACCAAGCATGTAGATGATGAATGACCTTGTTAAGTTCTGTGTACATCAACCCATTACCAAGCAGAGCAGCAACTAGCAGCATTTACATAAAGGAGATGTCATAAGGGCACTGAGTTCCCTGAAAACAACGACACGAAAAGTATTGAGCAAACACAGATGCAAAATACCCAGTCAATGTGAAATTTGAAACTTATGGTAACACATGAAAGGCAAGATTGAAGAACAATAAGGTTTTCTCTAGCTACTGCTCTCTGACTAGGTATGTATTAGCTATCTTATTTATCTTTTGAAGCCTAGCAGAGCCATATACCTCATGGCTCAGTGACCAAAATGGTTGTACAACAAATAAACAAACAAAACTCAAATTCATGTAGAACCAAAAATAAAGTCATCAGCATATCGTGAACATTATCAGACAACTGACCAGGATGCTTTGTAATATATGACTGAAAACTGACCAGTAAGTTGACGAGTTAGTCAAGATCTACTTTCACTACATCTAAGCCAAAGATTCATCATCTCCAAATTTTAGCACTTAATGTAATAATTCATCCCCAATCTGCCAAAAGAGCTACAAGATCATTATCAGACAATTATAACAAAGAGCAGAATAGTTTTCTAAAGATTCTTCATCATGCAAGGATCATACCACCACAAGCAGCTTCCAAGTTCCAACCAGTTTTTAGATAAGGGTTCAAAACTTGTCCATTGAGATCAGTAAATCTGCTAGTTTCATCTCTTGGCATCTATGGAGAGACAGTAAAGGGTAATTTTGAACATAAATTACTCTTGCTTGATTTGCAGCCTCTGCATTCTCCACAATCTGCCATGAATGTTGGAAGCACATAATCTCCCTCCTTAACCTCATCAACGCCTTCTCCAACACTCTCCACAATCCTGTTAATTACATTGGATTATATGATCCTTAATTGTAAGAATTGCTAATTACAAGTACTTACCCAACAGCTTCATGGCCAAGAATTCTTGGAAAGCAAGCAGGAGGATCCTTTAAAAAAGCAGACCATTGAAATGATTCCATGCCATTAAAGAATTTAGAGATCTATAAATAGATTCTTGTCAGGGAATTAATAAAGAGAAAGTTTGAGGTTTTAGGCGTGATATTCGTCTCTTTTATTGTTCATAGTCCCTAATTGTGGCATTTATTTATACTTTTAGCCTGCACAGTTGTAAGGCTTCCTGTTATACACTAAAACAAATCCAAAAATAGCAGCTATAACATGTATGGGACATTTGAACAGGTCAATTTGATGTAAGGCTTTTAGTAAATAAATAAGGCACTGACACCTTTATTCTCATATCTTGTCACCATTGAGAAAGAGGCTTCGGCTAACAACATAGATTTGAGCTGAATTATGATTATCATTGTAAACCATAAACTACAAAACAGAATACAGGAAGAAGTTCTAATATCAAAATCAAGATGAGGAGCAGTTACCTTGCAGCTAAGAGCACAAAACTTGAACGGATAAGGAACACGGCGTTTGCAGAATAGACAGACATTGTTTGAAGGCTTACAGAACCATGAAGGAATTGTTCTCTTCAAAACAATGGTGCTATTTGTAGAGCTAGTCTTGAGTGTTTGGATTCGTGATATGTCTATATGCTTTTCAATAACCGAAACATCAACTGAAACTTTCACATTCTGTTTGATTTATCTGACAAAACCATGTACAAGATATTTCTTTTGAGAGAAATTCAAGTAAATTTTAAGAGTAGAAGATGTAGAGTACAGTACAAACCCTGATGACATGATGATCTTCATGAGAGATAAGACAAGAGGCACAAAGAGCACCATTCTTGCAATCTGTACAATACAAATCACATATGCTTTTCTCAACATCTGCATGAATCTTACATCGGCCATAGAAGCCTGTCTGGAGAAGTGTTTGAATTCAAGACGAGCAAGTACTCTACAAAGGATTCATATTATCAGTAGACAAAGACAAGTACAAAATTGTATCCACATCAATAAAAATTTTAAAAAAATGCATTACCTTAGTCTCATGACTGCTCAGAATAGAAGCCTTGGCTTGATTATCATGTTTCTGAAGCTCAGAAGTTGGAAATGGACTAACTGAACGCCTACCTCTTTTTGGTTCTAATGAATTGGGCAATTTAGTAGCAAGAGCGAAAACAATTACACTATCTGTCTGCTTATCTGCAACCTCCTTAACCTCCTTTCTCTTCACCAGCTTCTCAAAAGAAACAACACTATTCATACAGTCATCACTACTGCTATCATCCTCTAAAGAAATAATTAACTTGCTAGTAACAAGCCGTTTTGACGCTGTTTGATCAGGAAAATTTGTGTCAAGAGCACAGACAACAACACGATCTGTTTGCCTATGCACAACCTTTATTCTCATATCTTGTCACCATTGAGAAAGAGGCTTCGGGTAACAACATAGATTTGAGCTGAATTATGATTATCAATATTTGCAGAGAAATCCATCACCTTTCCAACGCTAACAGCCAATATCCGTAAAATGTGTATCAAAGAACAAACAACTAAGCTCACCAGCAGCATATCAGACAATCTACAGAAGCCATTAAACCAGACGACAAAGGAACCCTAAAAACAAGCCAGAAATGCCCTAAACAAATGAAGAAATTCAACAAATTTCATCGGGGAGAAAGATACCTCTTACCGAAGCAAACATATGCCGAAATTGGGTCACACCAGATTTGCGCAAAAAGGCCACTAAAATCAACGGAAAAAAAATGGGTAAGAACAAGCAAACAGATGCCATCACCGAAGGTCGTCGTGGATGAGGGACATGGTGTGGATCATCTCAACAGCGCAGACGGCTGCCATGGCGGAGGATTTCTAAAGAAGTGAGCCGAGAGAAAGAAGTGAGAAGAGCGAAGGAGAGGAGTGAGGAATCGCTAATCGCCAGAGATAAAGAGAGAGCGAGAAAAAAGTGAGGGAAAAAAAAAAATTATATACCTACACACTTAATACTCATATAAAATTTTACATATACACTTAATACACTCCATAAAAAAAAACGCATTTATAGCCCATTAATCTCAAAACTATTTGGCGTAAAAGTAAATGAAACAAATATAGTACGTACCCAAATCAACGTTAAAAATATTTTAATTTTTATAGAGAAAATGGTTATTAATTTATAAATAATGATAAATTAAAGAGGAATGATAATTTATTTATAAATTAATAGTTAATATTTTATTTTAAAATATATATTAAATTTAATTGCCATTTGGCCCATTTGGGTGTATTCACAAACATGGACGGTCGATCAGATTTTTTTGTGTGAAGAATTTGATTTTTTTAAAAATTTTTTAGTTAGAGGAAGATATTGAATTGGTACCATAAACGTGATATATTTTAACATTTTAAAAGGCAAAAAAATCAAACATGGTCCATAAGTTGATACATAATTTTCTTCTCCTTGGTATTTTGATGCATGTTTTTGGTATTTTTCCTTTGAACAATTGGTTCCAATTGAATATGTAGATTATATAAGCTCAAATATTTAATCGGTGAGTATATGCAAATGGATAGAAAAATATCTAAATTATTTTACAAAATTAAAACCTTAATATTGAATCAAATTATTTTGAATACGATGAAATCAAATCAATTTTAATTATCCAAAATAAACTCGTTTTATATATTTTTAGAGCTTTTCTAGATCAATACCGACTCTTTCATTTACGGTTGTTCAAAGTTAGTTGTGGAATGAAAATTTGGACAGCACAATCCGACCATAGACTGACCCTAACAAATTAGGGTCGGTTTAGGTCCAAATTTTCTTGAAGTAAGGGCTAGGGTCGGTTCAAAATACATTCGGATTCGGGTTTGGTCTTGACCCAACTATTTAAAAATTTTAAAAACCTTGAGTCAATAAAAATCCCTCACGGGTCCATGAAGTCCATCATTTTGTCTTTGTTAGTTTTCATATGAAAACCGTCGTCTGTACCCGTCAACATTATTCTTCGCTCTTTCACTCTTCGTTCAAGTGCTCAACTCCACTTCTCAATTCAGTTTTAATGTTCCGGTCCCTTGCTTGAGTTCTTCACCATTGTCTTAGTTCAACTCTTCCGCTTATCAATTTGGTTATACTCTTCCTTGATCGATGTATTCGTTCAACTCTTTGGGTCTCCACTGTTCCTCGCCTCCCGCCTTTCGATCTTTGCTTGAGTTTCCACCACTTATTTCACATGTAACATGTATAATTTTAAAAGTTGGAGAATAGTTGATTCCCAATTGGAAGTTGGAATATAAAGAAGAACAAGAAGTACGAATTAACTTTTTCGTAGATACTTAGATAGTATGAATTTTGTGACTTTGGTACGGTGTAAGTGTGTTAACATACAACAGTGATTTATTACTTTGAATGTTGGAGAAAAAAGATTTATTATTATAAGTTGTTCGAATTTGGGTATTGGATCATAAACTTTTAATTATTAAAAACATTGAGATCGAGGGAGATAATCTCTCGATTATTAATTCGATTAAGTAAACCTGTAAACCCCCTGAGAACTTGATCTTCTTTTGTCTGACATTACTAATATTTTAGTTGGTTTCTGTCAGGTTAAAATTAGGCATGTCTTCAGAGAGGTCAACGGGGTTGTTGATTTGCTTGCTGATCTGGGCTTTTTGGATCAGGCGGCAGCTAGCTCGTCAATGTCTAGAGTTGAGGAGCTCATCCGGAAGGATGCTCTAGGGAGGAGAGTCTCGAGGAGATGATTTTCCCTAACCGCTTACCTCATATTATCAACAAAAAAAAAAACTTTTAATTATTAGTATGTTCGGAAACTTAAACTTTATTTTTTTATTGTATTTGTTTATATATTTTATTTTATTACTATAGAATATTTTTTTTATAAAAAAGTAAAAATATATGATTTTAAATTAAGTAAAATACGGTTTGGACTGGACCCAAACCCCATCTAAACAGACCCTAACCCACATTAGAGTTGGTCTTCGGTCCGTCGGATTTGGAGGTTTGGATTTAGGTGTGCTCCAAGTCGATTCAATTCGATATCGATGAATAATTAGAGTTTAAATTGACGAACAATCTTACTTTTATTTTCAATCATATGTAAACTAACCCTAAATACTATCTAACTAGTTGACTTAAAATTTTAAAAAATCAAGTTATAATAAATCAAAAATCCGAAGTTATACAAATTTAAACTTATTCATATCTACACAAAATAACAAATCTCTACAAATTTAAACTTAACTATACGAAAATACTTAAGACAAATGAATTTAAATTTAACCACACGAATTTAAATTTGAGCCATATATATTGAGATTAAGTCCAATCAATAGTATATGGTCCAAGTATGGATTGTAGTGACTATTATTTGACATTATTGAAATTAATTATGTGGTTGAAGCACAAGATAGAATTAATGCTCCATAAGATTCCAATCAGGTAGTCTATATTTTGTTCTTGTGTTCTGCCTCTTATCATGTGATTATGCATAAAAAATGTGTCACAAGTGTGGGGCTATTAACTTAACATCATAATTTAGTGGGCCAATTTGCTTTAATTCAAGTTTCTAAAATTTGTAAACTTTGTTTTATTACATTAACTTCTTGTTTTCACTTCGATGTGATAATCCAGTGGACACACCGTAAAACTGCGGTGGTTCACATGGGTTTTCGGATACAATTTGACGAAGGTCGAAGATAATAAGTTCGTACATCTAAAGCAGGAAAATTTCGAGTCTAATATATAAGCTAGGTCGGTGTACTACTCATCTTATTATTAATTGACTTTAGATAAGAACCCTGTTGAGTTTATGTACGTGTTAGATTTGGGCTTAACGTGCATGTGCGCTTGTATGCATAAGACCCCACTCTACGGTTCGTCTATATCGGGCTTAAGCATGAGATATTTACATGTTTAAATGTACACATGTGTTATATAACTTATATCTAAGTCCAACCTATAAACTCAACAAGATTTATTTAAAAATCAATTTACAATACGAGAAGAGACATGCTAAACTTATATACTATAGTTAGTATTATCTTTATAACCGAAATGGGGTCATTTTCGACACGTATATTTGCTATGATATTGCATTCGGTTTTCTGATTAGGGTTAATTCCGTTGTAGACATTTAGAAATCTCATTTTTTCACTAAATGTGCATAATATAACATGATATTTGTGTTAATATATGAAACAAACGTGTTAAGATTTAATAACAATATATATATATATATATATATATATATATATATATATATATATATATATATATATATATATATAATTGGAGGTAATAACTTTTTCATGTATAAGGTGATAGATTACAAGTTGTTATATAAGATTTGTGACTTACTTTTTTTTTTTAAGTGTAAATTGATATTAGGATAAAATATCATTATGTTTATATGTTGAACATGAACGATGACGTCGATCCGTCTAACTAAGTATCAACTAAGTTTGTTCTTCCAGGAAGATCATTTCTTGCTAATTGTTTTAGGACGAAACTCAAAATGCTTAAGTGTTTGACTCGAGTCCAACGTGCGCACTCGAATGAGGGTTGTCGGACCTAGACACAAGATGTCCGATCTGACTAATTCGGTTCAGGAAAAAGAAATCTAAAATTTGACAATATCCTTTAATTAATTGATGATTCGAGTCCGATCCAATTTTTTTTTTCCGAATCATCGGATATGAATAGGAGTTTTGAAAATAAATTCGGATTAGATATATCCGATTGATCTAGTAATAATTACTCGGGTCGGATATCCGGTTGAATTCCGTGACCCAAAATTTAGAAAATGTTGGATATCCGGATGCTCTCGGATTGGATTCGGTTCAGCCTTTATAAAAATATCGATATTTGAGGATTTGGATACCCATATATGCACATTCTAATAAAACATCATTTACTAGACTTATGTGTTGGATTCAAGTCTAACTCTCATGTGTGCCTGAACGTACGAAGAAAACTATCACCCCAAGTTCTAGGAACTCGGAATGTCACGAGCAATGACCTCACAATGGGTCTCAACCTTAGCCTGACAACAATTTCACCGGAACGAAAAAAGTTTTCAATAAGTAAAATGACATAAAGAAGGAAACAATATTCAGCCGTCCCAAAAGTACGTGACAGAATCCGAAGAAGAGAAAATGAGTCTCGTCACCAAATGAAACCCAACATCCCAAACTAACATGTACATAAATCCGGCTGATCATCTCTCTCTAGATCCCTCGGTAACTACCTACCCTGCAAGGTCCATCAACAATGGTAGAAACCGTTAGCTAACAATTCTAAATATCAGATAGTGTTATATAACACATGCACGCACAATGCGGCAATTAAACAATCAACATGCTCACACTCAAACTATATTATTATCTTCAATTAGGTGATTCAATTCTATTTGTTCAACTTATTGTGGACTGGTCGCAGAGAGCCTCCCATTAACATGGGACCACTGGGCGGTGATGCCATGACTCGTTTTCATACACTTTGGTCTAATTATATATTAATGTCATCCTACTCAAGTTATAATTATAAAGCACTCAACATACACCACTATAGTAACACACACTCATACTATAATAGCTAGATAAGCAAGTCCATAGGACTTTACCTGAACTAATCAACGATCGGTCATTACCCGTTATCGTCTAGATGATCGGTCATTACCCGTTATAGTCTATACGTGCATACGATATCCAATAGCTGATCAAATAGAAAAACGTCTTAACAACATATTATATCATCTAGGCACCTTCTAGAAGGTTCTCATACTTAACAAGGAAGTTTTCATAAAGAAGGAATATGAACCTTAACTTATAAGGAAATTACTAAAATGTCCCTATCTTTCCTAAAATTCCGGAAAGTTTCCAAAGTGGCTATAAGTCTTTCACTATAGCCCAATAACACTCTAAAACACCACAAGGCCATAACGAGTTCAAGAGTTTACTTGAGTTTACACTTAAGCCAAAAACCCTAAAGAAGCCTCTTTCGGAAACAAGTCCAAGTGCCCTACTTTAGCCTAGGATAAATAACTTCCGCTAAATTCCATAAATTATGAGAAAAATCCTACACATACTATGCCATACCTATTCTTGACTAAAGTGATCAAAATCCACAAACAACAAATCATAAGTTATATGAAAAAACAAAAGTTGCCTTCAAAAACACTTAATTTCATACTTAGTCAAAATCTGCACATTTTCTTCAAAAACAGTTCTCCGTCCCAACTCGTCTCAGTGTAAGGACTTTTGAAAAGTACACAGCTCAAACTAGATACCTAATATAACGAATAACCATAATCAACATCGAATATAAATTAGGGGTTATTCAAGTACGGTTCAACATGAACCAAATAGTTCAAAGTGTATGTTCTAACAGTTCTTATTTTTAACACTTTTTTGGTTCAAAACTTTTATACATTTTCGTTCGAACATGTTTTTGTTCAATTAGTTGAAATTGTTTGTTCTAATATTTCTTATTTTTAACACTTTTTTTGTTTAAAATTTTTATACATTTTCGTTCTTACATATTTTTGTTCAATGAGTTCAAACTGTTTGTTCTAATCGTTTTTTTTTACACTTTTTCGTTCAAAATTTTTATACATTTTTGTTCTGACATTTTTTAATTAATAGTATAAAAATTTTGACCTTTTTAATTCTAGTTTTTTCCCCTTTCTTCTTCTTTTTCTAACAGACACTTTTTTCGTTCAAATTTTTTGTACACTTCGTTCAAATTATTTGTAAAGTTAGGTTAGATCATATTGTACTAATAATTTATAAATTTTGTTCATAAGTTAAAAATAATGCATGAGCTAATAATATAAAATGTTTGAACTAATAAAACACTCAATTTTTTTTTATAACCATACCTATAAAAATATAGACTTTATAATTTTAGTTCAAATTTTGGATATCATTAATTTGAATATTTTGTAATTATTCGAACATTGTGTTTTATTAGTTCAAACAAGTACAAGAACATGATAAGAAAACATAACCACAGAATTAACAGATAATACTTGAACTAACTACAAAAAATATATTTAATAGCGTATACTTTTGAACGAATTGAATTAAAATCATGAACTAAGATAATAATCATTATAGTTTTTTTATAAAAATTACAAAAATATCACCGCGTCCATCTCTTTTAAAAATAGATTTTTGTCCCATACCTTTTAAAATTTGTAAAAAATGTCACAATGCCTCTTATGACGTGGATTGATATTAGTCATTAAATTAAGTAAATCAACACCCCAAATTACTCTGTAAGACTGCAATGTAGGAACACTCCATTAAAACTCAATACTCAAATCCAATACCGGAATCTCTCCAACTTATATATCATATCTAAGGATGACGAGTGTGCATTAACCACAAGTGTCATTGTAAAGGAAATTGAAACAGAATGTTAAGAGCCCGAATTTAGGCAAGTGAGATCATATAATATCATCCAAACACTCACAAAAGTCAGTAAACTATTGTAAGCAAACATCAAAAGAGTTAATGTTGGGACTTCAAAATTGAATGCCATTATCCCACATTATATTGATAATTACAACAATATCAAACATACCATTATCACATATATAGCTTAGTCGTCCTTAAAATAAAATAAAAAAGAAGAAGAAGCTTAGTCATATATTAGTAACTTAGTTTTTTTTTGTCATAGTACCTAGTAACCTTAGTTAAGACCTTAACCCTGAATTACTATCGAATGCAACATACAAATTTCCCTATATATAAAAGAAATTGTAGCATTTTATATAATTTTAATAAAAAAGTGTTAAATAATTAAGTAAAACTATATTGTTTCTTGGGTTTGGTTGAAGAGTGAAAACTCACCGGTACAAATATACTTTATAATGGGCGTATAAAAATGTATATCCGCCGTCACATATTGTTGTCTTAAGTGACTCCGTCTTTTTTTAATACCTATTCTATTATGTTTTGAAAGCGTCATGGATGTGAGTATCTATGCGTTTTCAAAATGTTTGTGAATAGCCAGGTGTTTTATAGCGTTTTTAAAACGTCATAGATTTTATGGTGTTTTATAAACACCTTATATTTTACGTCGTTTTTAAACGACATAGAATTTTATAAACGCCGTAGATTTTACGGCGTTTTTAAAACGTCGTGAAACCTAGGACATTTGCAAAACGCGATGGTAACTTAGTGGAGAAAAATCCGCCAAAATTTCCATGACAATTTGTGGACACTATATTTTTATAAAGTTTATAAACACCGCCAAATTTTTAACGACATTTTTAATAAATTACATGGTTTAAACATTGTCTACGATGATATTTGTAGTAGTGAATGACAATCTAAACACTAGTTCATTTTTTACATTGGCATCAGTCCTCAAAAACTCGTTGAACGCCCCTATCCGAATGTATTGAGTTTGTCGGACTTAAGACGTGACATCGAATATCTACTACCTACTAGCTAGTTCAGAATTCCACGCAAGGAGCTTATAAAAATTATCGAAATTTGGTAAACTATTATGATTTTATACAAAACTCCTCGTACTTATGTAATGAGCACCCGACACATAATACACCTAGACGGACTTGTAAACCTTCTTGTTATTAGACACACTAAAAGCATTAACTTTTTTTTTTTTAATCCTTGTTTGCAATATATTCGAATAATAATCATTTTTATCAATTTTTCTAAGAGAAATTTTCAAGAAAGCTTTTTTCTTGTCTTTAACCTAATTGTTTTTGTTTGAATAATCACGGTACGGTGTTAAAAAAACAGTAATCCATTGAAGGATCCAAACACAGACAATTTTACCAGACCCATGGATTCTTATTCTTGCTGTCTTCATATTTTAAGGAAAATATTCGTATCTTTTGCTGAATTATTAAAAATAACGGCAACTTTTTGTACTTGCATTCAACAAAAAAGTGATAAGGCCACGTTTGGTTGCTGAAAAAAAAAGCTGGCAACTTCATCTGTGATTGAATGATGAGTCAAAGAAAGTGCCACTGAAATGCTGGTATTTTGTTCCAACAAACTCACTAGTGGGAATCAGTCACATTAACATCATTGATGTATAATCCTCACGTGGTTGAAGTTCCAAAATTTCACTTACACAAAACTTCATAATTAAGGCACGTGCGTGGTCCAGTTAATATCATACGATGTATATTATTGTGTTATATATGTTTAGATTATATTCGGATAATATTTCTATAAGTTTGGTTAAGATACATATTTATGGCGAACCGTATAACAAATTTTCATTCCAAACATACTAATTTAGTATTTTTAGATTATATTCATAACCACGAGTGAGCAATATTTTTAAGATTAAGCGTGACCTTCTAGGTGTTTTACGCTTAATCTTAAAGATATTAACTTCACAAATTTTCATTCCAAACATATATTGTGCGTGGTCCAGTTTAAGATTATATTGAGATAATATCTCTATAAGTTTAATATGTTACACAATCTTTGCGTAAAGTTATGTTTTTTTTTTTCCAACTTCACCTCCCGCACATTAATCGAGGAACAAATTTATTTATTTTTTTATAAATATTGTTTGCCTCACGCATAATTATCTGTGAGGGTAAATTTTAAAATTTAATTTCGTCCTGCTCAAATTGCTCATGTATAAGGTGGATGGTAGTTAAACCTTACGCACATACATACAGTGCGAGAGTGTAAAATTTGAATTTTACAGCTGTTAAATAAATTTTACGTTTGGATAACTTGTCTATATAAATTGTGGTTTTACCGAGCACCACATCCAAACAAATGTTTGAGAGGGCATAGAGAGGTAAATAAAATTTGAGTGGTTTTGTTCTTATAAGATGTCCTCGAGAAGTTCAGACAAAAAAGGTAGTGATGCAGGTCAAATTCAAGTATGTGGTATATATTATTATTTCTAAATCTTAAAATTTCATAATGTTGTATTTTTTTTATTTGTGTAGATCCTAATTTCCTATTTATTTTTTTTAGATTAATGATGGTCCTTCGTTTTGACCAAAATGAAGACTCGATTATTTGGAGATATTCGTAACCGACCAATGGTGGAAAGATAGAGATTCCATGATTGCTTGGGCTCGGGCTGAGGCGATGAAATATTTTATGGTGCTAACCATAAAACGGTCATGGAAAGGGTCTGAAGCAAGGAGTTATGGTATGATGCACTTAGGTTGCGAATAATCTGGGAGCAAGCAGATTAGAAGGAGAAAAGTTGTCGATTTAAATGATGTGCCGGTAAAATCTCGTCGTAGTCATTCTAAGAAGTGTGGTTGTCCATTTTAGCTAAATGGATATAAACAAGTGAAATATGTGTGGCACTAGGCGGTTGAGTGTGGTTTTCATAACCACGAGTTACCAAAACATTTAGAAGGTCACACTTTTTCCGGCCGTTTGACGAGTGAGCAATATCTCGATGTGGCAAGGACAACAACGGCCGGAATGGCACCGAAGGTTGTGCATGAGATGTTGAGACAAAAGTATGAAGGTAGTTGGATCGGGGTGGGGTGGAGGTGGAGAAACATTTATACAACACGCACGCAAAGATTTAAAAGTCAAAACAAGGAGTAATGAGCCCGACACAATAACTATTCAACATGTTGGTGGAGGGAAAATTCATTTTCGGTTTCAGGGAGTTTGACGATGGAAGCTTGCAAGACATTGCATTTGTCCATGAACAATCAATCAGAGTATTAGAGAAACTTCATTACGTCATGATCATGACACCACCTACAACACAAACATGTAAGCTTAGATACAACAATTTTCACCATTTTTTATTACTTTGAATTACCAATGTAACTAATTTATTTATTCACGTATTTCAGGATCAAAATGCCATTTTTGGAGATTATTGGTCAAACATCCACTAACTTGAGGTTGCGTTTATGACAAGGGAAGATGTGAATACATACAATTGGGTTCTATATCAAATCGAAGGGTTGTGTTAAGAGTCTAAATACCGGCCATAGGTGATAGTGACCAATTGGGAGCTTGGACTTTTCAAGGCCATCCCCTCGGTTTTTCCAAATGCATCTGATTTGTTGTGTTCATGTCCTTTCAACCGCGAGATAGAGGGAAAGGCCTTTGAGAAGACACGGTTAGTAACAATGCATCATAAATTTCAAAGTGATTGTATTGCTTTATTCAAATCAAAGTCAAGTGCAACATTTGAGGCTCAACATCAAGCAATGACTGAGCATTGGGGTGATCGGTGGGGGTTGTGGATTACTCGAACAAGACGTGGATATGTCATAAGGAGAAAATTGCAAGTTACTTGGTTGACCGACATTTTCACCTTGGTAACCAAGCGACGGACAAATATGTTTCATTTTAATATTTTTAATCTTTTGAATTAGTTATATTGCGTCTTTTTAGTTCAAGTAAGACTAATGACAAATTTCAAATAAACTTAATGAGTAGGGTTGAATCCACACACTCCAATTTGAAGAAACAATTTGATGCATCTAACTTCCGACTCTCGGCGTGTCCAAAACATATAAATTTGATGATGAATGATCAATTTTGTCGATTGATGTAAGAGCCTTAGTCTTTCGGACCGAGTTCCATCCTTAGCCAAGATTTCCTTTGGCCGAGATTGGCCTTGCCGCACCCGCGGGCATGATGGCCGCCCCTGCGGGTTCCCGCTCCCGCGGCCCAGTGAGCTGCCCCTACGGTTTCCTGCGGCTGCAGCTGGTTTTGTTGACCGGTTGACTCGTGCTTTGCTCTTTCCCTTACTTCCTACCTTGCTGAGCAAGGGCTCCATTTCATTTCACAGTTTCAATCCAACCTTCACGTCCTCCTTGCTTATCCTTCCTCCCTTTTGATCTTGTTCTTGATATCTCTTGAGCTTGGTTGTGTTTGAGTGTGTGGATGTTGATGCTGATAATGTTGAATGCTTTGGTGAGCCTGAGAGCTAGTGGTGTTGAGTTTTGATTCCCTGCACAGCCTAGGACCACAGTGTGGTATGTCTTTTGCTTCTTCTCATTCTCTTCTTCCTCGGTTCCAACTCTTTAGCTTAGGAGTAGAAGAATTGAGCATAGATTAATGTTTGAATGTGTATATATATGTATGTGTATGACTATGGAAGATAGTAGACGTGATTTGATCACGTGAAGAGCCAAAGAGAAGCCGCGAGTTTGCATTCTACACTGTCGCCGCCACCGCGCCTGGAAACCGCCGCCCCGCGGAAACCGTGTCATCGCGCCCGCGCCGTGCCTGCATTAGCCTACAGCCTTGTCACCGCCCCTGCGGCTTCTACCTGCCGCGCCTACGGGTGATCTCTTCCGCCCCCTGCGTCCTTAGTTCACGTAGGTGCGTCTTGTCCCGGGACTACCTATAGTTAGGTAGTTCCTTTCCTTTCTAGTATGAGGAACTTAGTGCCATGCTAGGTTTTGGATGTTGACGAGTATGATACAGAAATGCCGGTTAGGGCTTTGAGGTTTACGAGTTGGATATGATCCCTTATGGATCCCTTGGGTCTAGGTGTGACCCCTTTGTGTGATAGTAGATTGATATATCTATGTGTGCCTTGTATAAGCTGTGTTGTCCTCCAGTTTGGAGTGGACGTTTTTGAGAGTTGTTCGTAGCGAGTTACTCCTGAGATCGAGGTAAGTCCATAGGACTTACTTAGCTACCGTCCTTATATTGGATGTGTGCTTGAGTGGTGTGTGTTATGTGCTTATTAGCATGCGATATGATTCATTATCGGTCTATGTTATATTGACCGCCCATTGTAGTGGTTGTGACAACTTACCTTTCATCCCGTAGTGGAGTCTGGGAAGTTCTCTGTACGCTAGTTAGACTTGGTATACGGGAAGGGCACTGACCACTCCTTATGGTATATGGGAAGGTGCGCTGATACCACTCCAGCTAGCTATTGCACGTAGAGGCGAGGATTATATTCCTCGTGTCACCTATTTTCATATACTGAAATATATACTCTTACGTGCTTAACATTATAAAGATAATAAACCGGGTAAATGTGTGATATCATGTTGATGTGTTATCGTTTATATGATGTGTGGTTGTGCTCTTGCCTATCTTATATATGTGTATGGTTAGCTAACGGTTTTATACCGTGTTGTAGATCCTTTGCAGGTTAGGAGAACTGCAGAGTGATCCGGAGTGGTGATCTGCTGAGGGTTCCGTACACAGGGACGATATCGGGGTTTCGGGTTATTTATGTTGTACGGATTTGTGTTTTGACTTTTGTACTCAGCAGTACTTTGTATTACCTTTTGATCTGTATATATATACATCAGTTTCATGTTTTGTTTTCATCTATCGGTGCCTTGTTGTAAGATTCAGTGAACTTGTTGTCAGGCTAGGGCCAGGATCCATTGTGAGATCCTAGCCCAGTAGCGCCTCGAGTCTTACGGATTCGGGGTGTTACAAAGTTGGTATCAGAGCCTAGGTTGACAACAATGACACTTGTAATTTGCGATAAAGGTTTGATAGGTAAATTAACAGAACCCGAAAGGGGTCTGACTTTTCAAAAGATTTTGGTTTTGAAATGAGTACAAATTGTTTTGGGATATCGTGTACGTGAGTCATCACCCCTCTGAAGATTTGATAGTATAGGTATATGTATAGATAGATTCTATCTGATGTGATGTATGTGTGATATATACCTATACATATGGCATATATATGGCCTTCTAAGCTAGGGTTATGTCCTCTGCAAATGGTTCATACTAGAGCCCTACCTGCAGCTGGACGAGGTAGAGGGAGACCCCCTCTAGGTAGAGGACGAGGTAGAGTTCCTGCTGTCGATCCACGCGCAGCAGATGAGATACATGAGGATGTGGTTGAGAGCGTCGTTCCTGAGACTGGGAACGGGGCAGCTGGGAGACATGGCCCACAGAGAGTCCAGTCAGCAGACTCATGCCGTGTTTCCATGGGAGAGTCAGAGTTTCGGGCTTATATCAAACGAGTTGAGGAGGCTGCGAGAGCCGGTAGGCGTGCCCCAGATTTACCGGCACATGAGGGACCATCTGAGAGGTCCTACACAGTTACCCAGGTGCCAGCTGTACCGGTACCTGCTGCTGAGGTTGCCAGAGCCCCAGAGGAGCATAGAGGGCCTCGACCAGACAGTTGGTTGAAGGCATTCCATCAGATGGGAGTACCCCCTTTCTCTGGGAAGGTAGGGTTGGAGGTGGAGCTCTGGATAGGGCACGTAGACTCAGCTCTGGAGTCTATTCGATGTCCAGCTGATAGACAGATCGAGTTGGTACAAACTTTGTTCAGAGAGCTAGCACAGTATTGGTGGAGGTCTGTACGGGGTCAGGTCACCAGTTATGACCAGATGAGGACCATGATCCGAGAGCGTTTCTGCCCTGCCTTATTGAGGAGGGAGAAACTGCGTGATTTTATGGAGGCTGGCTTCGAGGATGTACCAGTCTCCGAGGCCATCAGGAGGTTTCAAGAGGAGCTGGCATTGCTGGGACCAGCTGCACCTTCTGCTGATCAGCACGTATATTTGTTTTCCCGACGACTGAGGGATGCTACCAGAGCCTACATGGCAGGGTTTCACTGTGAGTCCCTGATGGACTACCAGGATAGAGCTTCCGATTATGAGCGGGAGCGAGCTGGACAGAGGAGAGACCGGAGGGTCTGATAAGAGGCAGCGTACGGGGCAGACCAGTGGTGCTGCTGGAGCTGCTAGTTCAGGGCGTGGGTCGAGACGCCAGAGTTACCCCTCATTTGCACCTTCTACAGATAAGGGACGTCAGTGCTTTAACTGTGGTGATCTAGGACATCTGAGGCCCGAGTGTACGAGGCCACTTGTGACTTGCTTTACCTGTGGCAAACAGGGACATAGAGCTGTTTACTGCCGTCAGGGCGGAGCTTCTTCGCAGCAGGGTTCTTCCCCTGCCAGTGTAGCGGGGGGTGGGCAGAGGCCACCTCAGCCGCAGCAGACACAGGAATAGCAGAGAGTCCCCGATCGCCCTACGAATCAGGGATCTGCTCCTGGGCCGAGTAGAGGCAGAGGCCGTGGTGGGAGCACCACTAATACCCGAGGCCCTCAGGGCCGAGTTTTCGAGTTGAGGAGTGCAGAGGAGCCAGCTGCACCTACTGCTACATGTACCATTCTGATCCATGGTTTACCTGTTCGAGTCTTATTTGATATGGGTGCTACGCACTCTTTCATATCTGTTTCATGTGTTGAGCGTCTGGGTTTAGATACTGTTGAGGGGATGCCTTTTATTATAGGGTTACCTGATGGTGGTAAGGTCAGAGGTACCCGTGAGATTCATAGCTGTCCCATTTCTGTAGGGACCCGTGTTTTACTTGTTGACTTCTTTGTCATGCCATTAGAGCATGAAGAAGTCATCCAAGGTATAGACTGGATGGATAGACATTCTGCAGTATTGGATGTAGGTAGGAGGACTGTTACCCTCTCTACCGAGTTAGGGCAGATAGAGGTTTTCCGGGGTTGGGACCTTGGAAAGACCGGCACGGTTATCAGTGCGATACGGGCAGCGAGGCTGATTGCACAGGGTTGTGAGGCCTTCTGGTGTTATGCCATGAAGGAAGGTGGGAGTCCAGCTTTAGAGGATATCCCAGTAGTCTGTGAGTTTACGGATGTATTCGCTGAGCCGTCCAGTTTGCCGCCTCAGAGGAGTGTGGATTTCGGCATTGATTTAAAGCCGGGTACGAGACCGATCTCGAAGGCCCCATACCGGATGACGCTTATCGAGATGTCAGAGCTGAAGAAGCAACTCGAGGAGTTGGCTGAGAAGGGCTTCATTCGCCCTAGTGTATCTCCATGGGGAGCGCCTGTCCTCTTCGTACGGAAGAAGGACGGATCACTGAGGTTATGCATTGATTACAGAGAGCTGAACAAGGTGACCATCAAGAACAAGTATCCTCTGCCACGTATTGATGACTTGTTAGATCAACTACAAGGAGCTACTGTGTTTTCCAGGATTGACCTGCACTCAGGATATCACCATTTGAGGGTGAGAGAGCAGGATGTGCATAGGACAACATTTCAGACCCGATATGGACACTACGAGTGTGTAGTGATGCCATTTGGGCTCACGAATGCCCCTGCAGTTTTTATGGAGTTGATGAACAGCATCTTCATCGACTTCCTGGATCAGTTTGTGGTGGTCTTCATTGATGATATTTTGGTGTACTCTCGTAGCAGAGAGGAGCACGCAAGACATCTGAGGACTGTCTTGCAGGTTTTACGGGATAGAGAACTTTATGCTAAGTTCTCTAAATGCGAGTTTTGGATGCCAGAGGTAGCATTCCTGGGTCATGTTGTTTCCGCCGCAGGGATCAAGGTTGATCCAGCGAAGATAGAGGTTGTAGCAGCGTGGATGACACCGACGAACGTCAAGGAGGTACGTAGCTTTCTTGGCCTAGCCGGTTATTACAGACGTTTTGTGGAGGGATTTTCAGTGATTGCCCGTCCACTTACGAGCCTGCTGAGGAAGACCACTAGGTTTGTGTGGTCTGAGCAGTGCATGTAGAGTTTTGAGGAGCTGAAGAGACGTTTGACTTCTGCTCCTATTTTGGCACAGCCAGAGGGTACAGACGATTTTGTGGTATACAGTGATGCATCCAAGCTAGGCTTGGGATGTGTTTTGATGTAGCGGGGCAGAGTGATTGCTTATGCGACTCGACAGCTGAAGACGTATGAGGAGAACTACCCGACTCATGATCTGGAGTTAGCAGCGGTAGATCATGCATTGAAGATCTGGAGACATTACCTGTATGGTGCTACATGCCAGATCTTCACAGACCATAAGAGTCTGAAGTACATTTTCACGCAGCGGGAATTGAATAACCGCCAGCGTAGATGGCTAGAGCTTATCAAGGATTTTTATTTGGAGATTCTGTATCATCCAGGGAAGGCGAACGTTGTCGCCGACGCCTTGAGCAGGAAGACGCCTCGAGAGCAGGCGATTGCGAGATTGACTGTACAGTCTCAGCTGCAGAGAGACCTGATCTGGTTAGAGTTGGACATCCAGTTTCCTGATGAGGATGCCCGACTGTGTACTTTAGAGGTTCTACCTGATCTGTTGAGCGAGATTCAACAGAAGCAGAAGAGATGCCCGACCTTGAGGAGGATCAGAGAGAGGATGTCTCGGGATGAGGCACCCTAGTTTTTGCTGGGAGCAGATGGAGTTTTGAGACGCCGCGGTCGTGTCTGTGTACCTGCTGATACAGATTTACGTCAGAGGATCTTACAGGAGGCTCATTGCACCCCTTACTCGGTACATCTAGGTACGAGTAAAATGTATTATGATTTGAGACGTTCATACTGGTGGGGAGGGCTGAAGCCCGATGTAGCTAGATTTGTGGCTCAGTGTGCGACCTACCAGCAGGTCAAGATAGAGCATAGCAGACCTGGAGGTGAGCTCCATCCACTTCCTGTTCCACAGAGGAAGTGGGAGGACGTCACCATGGATTTTGTTACCGGGTTGAGATCGAGCCGGAGTTTTGATGCCATCTGGGTTATAGTAGACCGTCTGACGAAGACGGCACGTTTTATTCCTATCAGGGAGACGTGGCCGATTAGCAGATTAGCTGAGGAGTACACTAGGCAGATAGTGAGACTCCATGGGGTACCGAGGACGATCGTCTCAGATAGAGATGGACGATTTACCTCGAGATTCTGGCAGCAGATTCAGGCTGCCCTGGGGACGAGTTTACACTTCACGACTGCGTTTCATCCTCAGACAGATGGTCAGTCAGAGAAGACCATTCAGACTCTAGATGATATGTTGCGAGCTTGTGTGTTGGATTGGGGACAAGTGTGGATGAATCATCTCCCACTTGTTGAGTTCTCATAAAACAACAGCTGACATGCATCTATCGGGATGGCCCCATATGAGGCACTGTATGGGCAGAGATGTCGTACCCCGTTATGTTGGGAGGAGCCTAGTACAGTTAGTGGATTACCCCCTGATCAGATTCAGGATGATATGGCTCGATTAGCACTGATTAGAGAGCGGATGCTGACTGCGCAGAGCCGTCAGAAGTCTTTTGCTGATAGGAGGCGTAGACCTCTAGAGTTCAGAGTTGGAGCCCATGTGTGGCTGAGAGTGTCCCCGACACGAGGTGTTAGACGTTTTGGCATTAAGGGGAAGTTAAGCCCCCGATATGTCGGACCGTTCGAGATTCTGGATCGGGTTGGGAGCGCAGCATACAGATTAGCTTTGCCTCCGAGATTAGAGGGTGTTCACCCTGTATTTCATATGTCTCAGCTGAGGGAGTACATACCAGACCCGAGACACATTGTGAGCTATGATGATTTGGTGGTTGAGCCGGACCACACCTTTGCTGAGCATCCTATTGCAGTCCTAGAGCGAGGTATGAGACGCCTACGTTCGAAGGACATTCCTATGTTGAGGATACAGTGGTCGAGACGAGGACCCGATGAGGACACATGGGAGACTGAGGATAGTATCTAGAGGAACTATCCAAAGTTCTATGCAGAGATGGTTGCACCAGTTTGATCGCCGAGTAGATCGTAGTACTATCTCGGTGAGTGTTATGCTTATGTGCTTATATGCCATGTTTTGTTTATTTTCGTACTAGCTTGATTTGATGTGTGATCTTAGTAGATCTTGTATGCTAGTGCGATTGTTATAGCTGGAGATGGTTCTTACCTCCATGCTACTGTGATATGTTTAGGATTCAGCTGGAGATGGTTATATCTCCATGCTACCTTTGATGGACGTAGTTGGGATGGAGATGTTTTCCTCCATGCCCTTGTATCGTGATGTGTTATTGTTTGGCTAGAGACGGATTTCCTCTATGCCCTGGATAGTATGGTTGTGTTGCTGGAGTTGAGGTTTTCCTCCATGCTTGTGTTTGAGGCTATAGAGAGAGTGTACCTCGGCTTGTGAGTCCGAGTGGTTCGAGGTTTTTGCAAGTTTCGGGACAAAACTTGTTTTTAGGGGGGTAAGGTGTAAGAGCCTTAGTCTTTCGGACCGAGTTCCATCCTTAGCCGAGATTTCCTTTGGCCGAGATTGGCCTTGCCGCACCCGCGGGCTTGATGGCCGCCCTTGCGGGTTCCCGCTCCCGCGACCCAGTGAGCCGCCCATGCGGTTTCCTGCGGCTGCAGCCGGTTTTGTTGACCGGTTGAATCGTGCTTTACTCTTTCCCTTACTTCCTACCTTGCTGAGCAAGGGTTCCATTTCATTTCACAGTTTCAATCCAACCTTCATGTCCTCCTTGCTTATCCTTCCTCCCTTTTGATCTTGTTCTTGATATCTCTTGAGCTTGGTTGTGTTTGAGTGTGTGGATGTTGATGCTGATGATGTTGAATGCTTTGGTGAGCCTGAGAGCTAGTGGTGTTGAGTTTTGATTCCCTGCACAGCCTAGGACCACAATGTGGTATGTCTTTTGCTTCTTCTCCTTCTCTTCTTCCTCGGTTCCAACTCTTTAGCTTAGGAGTAGATGAATTGAGCATAGATTAACGTTTGAATGTGTATATATATGTATGTGTATGACTATGGAAGAGAGTAGACGTGATTTGATCATGTGAAGAGCCAAAGAGAAGCCGCGAGTTTGCATTCTGCACTATCGCCGCCCCCGCGCCTGGAAACCGCCGCCCCTGCGGAGACCGTGCCATCGCGCCCGCGCCAGCGCCTGTGCCGTGCCTGCGTTAGCCTGCAGCCTTGTCACCGCTCCTGCGGCTTCTACCTGCCGCGCTTGCGGGTAATCTCTTCCGCCCCCTGCGTCCTTAGTTCACGCAGGTGCGTCTTGTCCCGGGACTACCTATAGTTAGGTAGTTCATTTCCTTTCTAGTATGAGGAACTTAGTACCATGCTAGGTTTTGGATGTTGACGAGTATGATACAAAAATGCCGGTTAGGGCTTTGAGGTTTACGAGTTGGATATGATCCCTTATGGATCCCTTGGGTCTAGGTGTGACCCCTTTGTGTGATAGTAGATTGATATATCTATGTGTGCCTTGTATAGACTGTGTTGTCCTCTAGTTTGGAGTGGACGTTTCTGAGAGTTGTTCGTAGCGAGTTACTCCTGAGATCGAGGTAAGTCCATAGGACTTACTTAGCTACCGTCCTTATATTGGATGTGTGCTTGAGTGGTGTGTGTTATGTGCTTATTAGCATGCGATATGATTCATTACCGGTCTATGTTATATTGACCGCCCATTGTAGTGGCTGTGACAACTTACCTTTCATCCCGTAGTGGAGTCTGGGAAGTTCTCTGTACGCTAGTTAGACTTGGTATACGGGAAGGGCACTGACCACTCCTTATGGGTATCAAGATATAGGTATGAAGATATGGATATGAGATATCAAGATATGGGTATGAGATTGATATTTGAATAAAATAGAAGAGGGGGAGCATATTTGATATCACTATTTTTTGGAGTATATCAAAACAAGAGAAATTGTGTATTAAAAGTATATCAAGATATCAATTTGATATTTATATACTCTATTCATATACTCTTGTACCAAACAAAGATATGGGTTTTTATATCGATACCCATATCTGATATCTGAATATGAATACCAAACAGGCCTTAGAGTTGGTGGTCATCGATCAATGGCATTTAGCCATTTGTTGTCGTTAGGTCGAGGATACGGAGAAGGAGGTCATGGAGGATGAAGCAATGGAAGAGAAGAACGGTATGGACGAAGAATCTGGAGCGAAATCACAAAAATTCCGGAAGGTAACATTTCGATTCTCACTTCTTTGGATCCAATAGGAATGTAAAAATTAATCTATCACCTTGAAAAGGATTCGAATGTGATTTCTCAACCTGATTTAGAGTAGATATGGAGATGGATACTGTTTGTGATATTCAGAGAGTGTAGCCTTGGGAGAATAAAGAGAATCTAGGTTTATAATAGTTTGTTGATTAAAGTGGTATTGTTTGTCGGTCTACATTTCTTTTTTTTGAGAGGAAGGGAATTTATCCGAAAAAGAAGCTCTAGATTCAGTCATAGTTGCTTACATCGTAGACATGTGGATTCATCTGCTTTGATTTAGAAGAAGGGGATTTCCTCTATCAACATCACAGTATTGAAATGGAAAAGAGAAGAAGGGATCCCGCTTTGTACGGACCTGTATAAACAAAGGCAACAGACGGCAGTATCAAAATGAAACTTCGCACTAGGTAGACATGTTGCCCTAATTGATAACGCGTGGGTGGGGCACACAATGGCTTGCCATGAGAAACTTCGCACTAGGTAGGTTTACTTTCTAGGTCCAACTTTGTAGATCGTTTCATCAGAAGATTCTGGGAACTCTCCTGTGTCAATTTGTTGTGTGGTGAACACGGTTAAGTCTCCTAAGGGTGCACAAAATGAAATACTTTCCTTCCTCCTCCAAGCTCTTGTGTGCCCAAATTGGTAAGTGATGTACTGCTATTCTTTGATTATTTTTTTTGATTGTTGGAAACTGTAATGAGTTGAACTCAATCTTGTAGGATATGGGTCGTCGCTGGTTCCGTCGCCCCCAGGTTGATGATTTCTCCGATTTGGGGTACATAGAAAAGTTCTCCTACTCATCCCTGCGGATCGCGACTAAAAATTTCTCCAAGAATAGACTTATCGGTGTGGGTGGTTTTGCAAGAGTCTTCAAGGGACTTCTGGCTGATGGAACCCTAATTGCAGTCAAGAATTACATAAATACAAGATCTGAACAAGGATTGGAAGACTTTTCGTGCTCCCTGAAGTTGATGTCACGTATCCGGCACCGAAATATTGTGAAATTAATAGGGTATTGTATGGAGGATGATTGCCTCTTACTTGTTACTGAATTTGCCGAGTTTGGAAGCTTGGACGACCTTATAAAGAATTCAGTGAGCAAAGAGTTCGGAAGCTGGCATAGGAGATCTGCCATTTGTATGGGCATTGCTCGCGGCATCTCTTACCTTCACTATGATGCCGATCCCTGTGTCATTCATCGTGACATTAAGCCTGCAAACATCCTTATCGACAGCAACTTCACCCCTAAAATCAGTGATTTTGGGATTGCCAAAGTCTTTTATGAACCCAATGAATCGGAATTGGAAACGACTCATCAAACAGATAGAATAGTAGGGACTTTTGGATATATGCCGGGTGAGTATGCATATTTAGGCGTGTATTCAAGAAAGACAGATGTCTTTTCTTTTGGAGTTCTTATGCTTCAATTGATTAGCGGGAGAAATGTTCATGATCGCTTTCATGAGAATGCATATGAAAAGAGCAGACCCTGCAGTTTTATTGGTTGGGCTTCATTACTAATGAGAAATGACAGAGTTATTGAGTTTATTGATCCTGTCTTGACTGATTATTCCGTAGATGTTGTGCAAAGCTTTATCATTGTGGCGCTCTTATGTGTACAAAGAGAACCAGATCTAAGGCCCAGTATGCAGGAGGCAATGCACATGCTCTATGGAATATGCAATTCTAACAGTCAATCTCTTAAAAGGCTTGATATCTCCATGCTTGATGATCTGATTATTACTTATTCAGGTAAATTGCTACTAGCTTCACTGCCTGTTAACTTTAAAACTTGTTTGCATATAATCTTTGCTTCCCTTATTGCAGCTAAATGCTTCTATTTCCTTGTTAATTTTCATCCTTGATTCCATTGCTATTGTTTCAAGGAATTTATTATGCTTTTCATTTTTAGTTTTACACAATGTTTCAGTGACCTTGTGGCTTTGGATTTGATCTAATGGTAAATTTATAGTAAATGCATTTTACATTGTTTTACACTTAAGTTGTGTATTGAGAAACCGAGTGAGCAATTACAGTATTCTTCTAAACTGACTTGATTCCTGTTGCGCATTCACATTGTGACAGTTCCATGTGTAAACTCAGATACTTCAGCAGACATTGAAGATGAAACTGAAAATTTGATACTGCTGGATGACGACATTGTGACAGAAAATGATTCAGCTGACGCTATTGTTGATTCCAATACAGGCATGAACCCACAAGGAGAGGTATTTACTTACTCATATACTTGCTCAGAAAAATGTTGAAAATGTCAGGTGGAAAATAACATGAATCCATTTAATACATCCTGTAGGGTGAAGGGGTTGAAACTAGTACAGATGAAGAACATAGACAGAAAGAACAGACTAAAAAGAAGATGATGAAACCGGGAATTATACTATCTGGATCAGGTGACCTTGTGGAAAGACTCTCTCAAACTATGGTGCATAAGAGACGTCCTGAAAATGTTTTTCCGGAAGCTGTCTATCCACCTTTACTCACAAGTGTGCGTCGACAACCAGGGTCAAGAAACCATCTCCGAAGACAGTCTCTAACAATGGAGTTTAAGAAAAATGTTTTTCCAGAAGCTGTCTACCCTCCTTTTCACACAAGGAGGTTTTAAACCATTTGGATCAAGAAACCTTCATGCTTCCGATTTTTAGCACTTTGTATTTGCTTATTGAAGTGAAATCTCTCAAGGAAACCTCTTTTTTTTTATTACCTCTGTGTTTTCTTGGATCAGGTGTTCCATTTAATTAGCTTTCTACTAAAGTTTAGTGAATAATCATTTTCATTTTTGTTAATGAACAGTCATGCTACCACGCTAAATTTTTTTTTTTATGCTGCCTCATATTGCGAGTTTTTTCAACGTTAGTAAAAAAAAATGATTATATATATATTCAAAAGAAATTTGCTGGGCTAAAATATTTTAATAAAAACGAAAGAAATACCTATAAAATGCTTTTTTATTTGACAATTAATCAGCATATCCCCTTAATCACTTGGCAATATTAATTGGGATGCCTAATCATTTTAATTTTAAAATTAATATATAGAAAAATGTCCAAAATAATCCTTAAATTATGTTTTAATATAAATCTCGAAATTACAAATATCATATTATTGTTCCGTATAAAGTTTTTAATTATATTATAAGTAAACCACACGAAAACATCCTTAATGTCATCACTCCATCAGTTTGCATTTAACCCCCATAGCAAAATAAGGAGGGTGATTTATTACAAACCATTTATTTGCACACTTGTTATAGGATCCGACGTTTCCACTCTTCTCGGTGACATCCTTCCGACACGAACCTAAATTCGACCCGAAACTCCAAATTCATTGAACCGAAGACCGGTTATGATACACTAGGCTCGGTATAAGGCCGAGTCGAACGGTCCAAGGTCCAAAAATATGAACCAAACAACCAAAATTTGAGTTAATGTAATATTCAAGTGAAAAAAGTAGAAAGAAATACACATGCAAAAGTCTTTCATGTACAATGAGTTCCGGTGGCCGGCGGAACGACAGCTCTAGCGGCGGCGGCGAAAAAACTGGTACTTCCTCGGCGGTGGCGAATACGACACAACCACCATAGACCATAGAGCTTGTACATCTTCACATTCACAAGATTTCACGTCTTCATACAACATATAAATCCCCTTTCCTGCTAATTAAACATCAATTAGTAAAAATTAAACCCAAATCAAAACAATTCTTTGAACCCTAATTACTTACTCTTCCTCATGAAAGGACGTTTGCAATTGTTCCATAGCTTCTTCAATGGGCAAAACAAGGACCCAATCCAACCCATTTGGCCTTCATTAGTACAAAAATGGAAATTGTTTTATAAACTTATATATGTATTAAAATTAGAGATTTAAGCTTTGGTAGGCACATATAATTGCTGATTTTATTGAATAATAGTGTTGGTTAGTGTCATTTTGAGTAAAACATGGTTATTTTAAGTGTTGGGTGCTTTGTCTTTATCGTACTTGTTTTTTTCCACATTTTTGGAAGAATATAAACAAATTTAGTGTACTATTCTTACTTACCCATTTTGTTTATAAAGTATGAAAGTATATTCGATTTTTAAGTCTCTAGTTACCAAATATTTTTATTTTATTGAATACAAGTCTAGATTGATCTCTTACTAATATAATATGTGAATAAATTTTATGAAACTTAAAAAGTGAAGTAATTAAATAATTTCGATCAAAATTCTTTCGGATATAAGTCAGAGAAGCCTATAAAATAACCGAATTTATAAACCTGATATTTTTAGGGTTAGAATAGTATTTTTTCGACTTTAACTTGACAATAATTTTACCGAATATTTTATCAAGGCACAAACAAAAAAATAAAAATACATACAACTTAAAAAACGTACGAAAAATATTAATGTCATAAATGCATGACGTGTAACAACATCGTTTACTCTCCTAATAATATAATATATGAATACAATTAATAAAAACTTAAAAATTAAAGTATTTATTTTTTACACCGAAATTCTTCAAAATATAAGCCAAGAATAGTATTGTTCATTACGCAAGTCATCCTTATCTTCAAACTCTTCAAGGTAATACTTTTCTCTTGGTTGGTTCGATTACAACGTACACTTTGGTTGCCCGTACATTTTTTAATTGAACATTTTGTATCCATCCATATTACCAACTTACCAAATATGAATACACTTTTTTCTTGAATACACTAAGTCCTCGTTTGGTTGTAACACCGAAAACATAAATGAAATAGAAATGAATTTAGTCCATATGCGTACCCTTGTTCATGAAATTTTTTGGAATTATTTCTTATAATTTCATGCAAAATACATTACTTTTTCCATTTTGTTTTCCTATAGGGTATTAAAATTAATCAAATAATACTATAATTACTTTTTTTTTTTGATTAGAAGGAGATTCGGTGTCTCCGGCGCATCTAGTCGCGCTTATTATTGATAGAAAAATGGCCAAGTAGTCATCAAACGGGGGATAGTCTGACCCCTAACATCGGAATTAATAATACTCACTACACCATCAGGAGGGTCAACCAATACATGAAAACCAATGTCAAAATGAAAAGCAAAATTGGCGAGGTAATCAGCCACGCAATTAGCTTCCCTAAAAATATGTCGAGCATGGATAATCCATTCTCTTTTCATTAATTATTGGCAACGGTGTACCAGACTGGATAGTGGGTGACAACTCGGAACGTTCTTGTGTATGAGATTTATAGCAAGGAGAGAATCCGTTTCTAGTATTACCTGCCTTGCTCCATACTCCCAAGCAATTTCGAGTCCATGTGCGATACCCCATAGCTCAGCCATTGGTACCGTACATGTTCCGATATTGCGAACGAAACCTTTTTGCCACTCACCTTGATTATTTCTAACAACCCCTGCTGCTGCCGCTCTTCCATTCCTCTTGACTGAGCCATCTGTGTTAACTTTGATCCAACCCGAGTTTGGTTTGGTCCAGGCAACTAAATGTGTAGTTGGGCTTACTTTTTCTTTGAGCTTTATCCTGTCCTTCCACGCCTTTGCATAATTTTGACAATTCTCAATTATAATCTTGTGTCCTTCTGGTGGTCTCTTTTCTCCTTTGAACACATAATTATTTCTCCATTTCCAACATTGCCACAAACCTTCTGCAAAAACAAATTGCCATAATAAATTTGAATTGAAAAGAAAAGAGGAAGATATGTTACCTCTGAACCAAACTGCGAACGGGACGTTGAAGAAATTGTTTCCAAAAATACTAGCTCCAAGTTTCCTCCACATCTGATTCACCTCCAAACAATCACGAAGCATGTGCTCAAGCGTTTCAACCTCTTCTAAGCAAAAACGGCAAGAACTGTCCCTGCTGATGTGTCTTCTTTTGCGCTCCTCGTTAGTGAGGCAACCACCTTTGCTAAGTTTCCATGCAAAATAACGGGTTCTTTCCTGTGTTTGCAAGCGCCATATACTCTGGTAAATTGACCGGTCAGAGCTCTGAATATCTCCGCTCTTAGTTAACATCAAGCATGCCGATTTTACAGTGTATTGCCCAGAGGTGGAACCTTTCCAGCTTAGGGTATCTTGCTGACCCTCAGTCACTCTCATTGCTGCCAGTTGAAGTAAAATCGATGTAGGCAAAAATTCATTCAGATTGCTCCAATCCCAACCTCTGTTATCTGCCCAATAATCTCGTACAGTGGAAGATAACCTCTCTACACTCGGTTGTATTCTGCAGACTTCCAAAATCGGTGTATCAATGAGCCATGTATCTGTCCAAAAATTTGTTTGTCTACCATCTCCGATGATCCAACAAGAACCCTTGGTGATAACTTTCTTGACTCCTGCCTCGATACTTCTCCACACTGCAGAAGGAGCTCCATGTTTTCCTGATCTGCCATTTACGTACTTGGAGTACAAAACGGAAGCCCAAACTGTTGAATTATCAGTGAGGAAACGCCAGCTCATTTTTCCAATCATGGCTTTGTTGAGGGTAACCATTGGTACAAAACCAAGACCCCCTTTATCTTTGGTTTTGCATATCTCATCCCAAGAAACCGTGTGTATTTTCCTGCTTCCATTTGAGTCTCCCCAAATAAACTCTCTGCAGAGTTGATCAATCTTATCACAAATTCCTTTAGGGAGTATTAAAGTGGACATGGCATATATTGGAATTGAAGTGAGAACAGATTTTGTCAAAGTAACTCTCCCTGCAAAGCTAAGATGCTTCCTTTTCCAGCCCTTCAACTTGTTATTGATCTTGTCTAGCAGTGGTGTAAACGTCTCTTTGTTAATTCTTCCTTGTAAGATGGGCATACCTAAATAGTTTCCGAGGTCGTTGGTGACTTGTATGCCACTTACGGTCCCTATCCTCCTTTTTACTTCTTCATTGACGTTGTTGGAAACAAAAATTCTTGACTTTGTCATGCTAACTTTCATGCCTGCAGCATCGCAAAAAATGTCTAAAACATCCATAATTTTCCTTATTTGTCCACTAGAGGCTTCCGCAAAAAGTGTAATGTCGTCCGCGAAAAAAAGGTGCGAAATGGGTGGGCCATTCCGAGACAGCTTTATAGGTACCCAACATCCTTGCTCCACCGCTTGGTTTATTAAATGACTAAGCCTCTCTACGCAAAGAACGAAAATATATGGGGACAGGGGATCCCCCTGCCTTATACCTCTCTGTGGGATGAACTGATCCGTAGTACCACCATTCCAATTTATGCTCATGCGAGTAGAAGTCACACATTCTCTGATCATTTCTACCCAATTTTGCGGAATTTTGGCCTCTTCTAGAGTGTTGGTGACGAAGTCCCATCTCAACCGGTCATATGCCTTCTCCAAGTCGAGTTTTAATACCATCCATTTCTTCCCCGTTTTCTTTTTCCTCATGGAGTGAACTACCTCTTGCATTAGTACAATATTGTCTTGTATTAATCTTCCCGGGATGAAGCTTCCTTGTGTTGGCCCAACTAGATCTCCCATAATGCCCTGTAAACGTTGTACCATTACCTTAGAGATGATCTTGTATATCACGTTGCAGAGGGCGATAGGACAAAATTGATTGATCTTCTCCAGTTTGCCTACTTTTGCAAGCAAACAGGTCAGCGTATCGTTCATTCCTCTGGGTAACTTCCTTGACTCAAAAAACTTCTGTACTTCAATTCGGACAGATTGACAGACAATTGCCCAGCATTTCTGGTAGAAAATTGGTTGAAACCCGTCTAGTCCGGGTGCTTTGTAAGCACCCATGTCCTTAACCGCCTTCCAGATCTCCGTATATGAAACATGACTATTCAGTTCATTCCAGACAGATAAACTTACAACCGGAAAGCCAAATGAACCCTAAATTGAGTTGATTGCTAGTTAAGGAAAACATAAATAAATTTACGATGAAGAGAAGTAATAGTTGAACTTTAATAAGAGAATTTCATACATTTTACAACTACGCTTGTGTAGTTTTGTAGCATAGGTTTCATATTGAACTTTTTTTTAAAATGAAATTTGGTTTCGAAATACTAGATGACACGCCATCTAATGGACCGAAAGACCGAAAAATATTGGCAGATGGACTATCCGTCATAAAGAATAAAATAAAAGAAAATAAACACTTTTGTAGATCAAGATACCTCGGAAACAAATATGTCTTCAAGATAAAGAAGAATGATTTAATCACCGAAAAACGGCGGATGGAATACATAGATAGGAAGCTCGGAAACAACTTTAAACATCTTAAATTTAGACTCGAAGTATAACCTTTAAAATATAATCACAAATTTACACCCCTTCCTAAATAAACAACACGAGACGTCACCAAAATATACATCAAATTTGAAAGATGAAACTGTAAATCACGTAAACCTAGACAGTTAGTCAGTTACCATGCTATGCCCAAATAGGAAAATACTCTTTAGAATGTTGCAAAGAAGATTCAAGTGCTTAAACTTTGGTATAAAAATATATTTTTCATTATAATAATTACAAAATAGCTTGAGTGGAAAGATTGAAAATAAAATAAGGAATTGATGATAGTCGATCAATCGTGAAATCCGGGCTTGTAAAGGCAAATAATAAGTATGAGCCCATTAGGCCCATTTAGGCCCAAATTGTAGTCATCAACTAAATTTCCTATGTTTATTTTTAAAAATGAAAAAACTAAATTTCATTTTGATTCGACAAAGTTAAAGAAATATCCGAGGAAAAACTCCCATGAGCTACCACCGTGGCACAATTACCATCACGATAACTCTAATAAAAAAATTAAAAAATAAGCCACCACCATGGCACCGTTACCATCACGACAACTCTAATAAAAAAAATAAAAATAATATTAAATATAAAAGGTTTTAAAAAAAAATAAAAAATAGTGAATGTGAAGTGATTCAATAATCAACAAAAACTTTACCTATTTCTATAATCAACAATTTTATGAATAATTTCATCCTTATAAACCTCAATTCTTTTAACAATCAAAGTTACACACTTTTATATGTCAAAATCCCGTGTTTGACTTTATCGTCTCCTTAGTTTTGATGATGTTTTAGGTGGCGTATTGAGTCGTTTGTCTAGGAGGGAGCGTGGATTTGTGATCGATCTTGAAGGCTCTGTTGCAAGCCCAAATTTGAGGTGTCCATAGTTGTTCCCCCTGACTTCATTCATGTGTACTCTTTTCGAAGACGAACTTTGTGTTCACCGCTTCCGTTGGACTGATTCATACTACTTTCCCTCGTTGACTTCTTTGTTGTCGGGTTTTCTTGATGTATTTTTTGTGTTTGTTTTTCTCCTGTTATTGTTCCTCTTGAAGGTTAGTCCGTCTGCCGATCTTTTCGGCCTTTCGACCCACTAGACGGCGTGTCGTCTAGTGCGTCGAACCGCTTTCTTTTATCAAAAAAAAAAGAAAAAAAGAAAAAGAAATTGACGATAGTCGATCAATCGTGAAATCCGGGCTTGTAAAGGCAAATAATAAGTATGAGCCCATTAGGCCCATTTAGGCCCAAATTGTAGTCATCAACTAATATTTCCGCCCTTTTGCAATCTTCACCGTCGAATTTATGACGGTGTTGAACTGTTGATGTTTAATTATTGTGATTTTGGCATATCATAAATATGAGCCCATTAGGCCCAAATTGTAGTCATCAACTAATATTTCCATCCTTTTGCAATCTTCACATTATAACGGTGTTGATGTTTAATTATTGTGACTTTTGGTATATAACCCTGAATTTGAGATTACTCTACCTGTGGTTATCAAATGTTCTATTCTATTAGATATGAGATTTATAAAAAAATACCTTAATATATATGTCTATTAAATTAGATTTGAAGCAATTTCAATTAGGGATGGCAATCACACCCGTATCTGATGGGTGTCCGAAAATCCGCCCCGAAAAAACGGGTGAAAACCCGCTAACATACGGGTGAAACTCGGGTGACGGGTGTAGCGGGTGATGGGGCGGGTCGGATACGGGTGAACATCTCAAGACCCATCACCCGACCCACCACCCGTACCCACCACCCGTACCCATCACCCACACCCATCACCCGCATTCATCGCCCATTTTATTATAACAATTTTATATTTTAATGATATATAAGGGAATATATTTTTTTCTTAAATACAAAAATATTATTACTAAAGGAAACGAGTCAAATAAAGTGTGACAACTATAGAGTGTGTTCATATTCTTTTGTTATTTTTTTACTTTTGGTTCATTATATGTTATGAAAGCATGTAAAATGTTTCGGATTTATATTTTTTTCCAACCATGTTAGTTGAGCCTTAAATCGGATTAAAATTTATAGTTAACTTTAGCTTACACAATCTTATTTTGTTCAAATTTGTGTTTGTATACTTAATAAGAAAACGGGTTACATTTCACCCGAGAAAAACCCGATCCACCCGTTCACCCGGCGGGTACGGGTAAGGGTGACGAAAACTACGGGTCGGGTGAAGATTTTAGGTGACGGGTCGGGTGACGGAAGTGATACATCCACCCATCACCCAACCCATTGCCATCCCTAATTTCAATTATAAAAGATGGCGGAAATACCCTTAACTAATTTGGTACTTCTCTTTTCAAAGCAGGTTCATGGTCCCTGTTGAGATGTAAATTTGTATAAGTATGATTTTAGGGGGAAACAAGCATATGTTCTTTGTAGCTTAGATGGCAAAACGTATTGAGAGAAATATTTCACCCGTTAACCTTATCGGTTATATTCACGGTATTCACCTAGTCGCCGAACGTTTGATCGTGTATATAACCGATAAGGTTAACAGTGGATAATGGAAGTGTTTTACTCACCCATCACTCGATCCATTGTCATTCCTAATTGTTAGATTGCTTGAATTTTTCTCCTTCGATGGATTAATTGCTCTCTTAATTAACTATTTTGTTGCATGATAATATTAATCAACTTATTGAAAAAAGAGAAACAATAAAAGAAAAAAGACAATATAATTTGGTAAAAACAACCTTTGAAAATAATAGTTTTTGTTTAAATAAAATTAATTTTGTTGAATCGAGTAAGACCGTGTAAATAGTGCATAGTTGTGCTTACATAGCACCACAAGTACAATTGAAAGACTTCCGTAATATTTTTCATCACTATCTTTATCGGCACATCTTTCTATTTAAAGTTAGTTCTTGAGTGTGAACTTAATTTAATGTATTCGAAAATCCCTCATGGAAGAACATTGTTGATAAATATTTTTTCAGAGGTATCACATTTCCTTGCATGAGATCATTGATTGTCAATCCTTCCGATCCAACTAGCCCCTTCTCCCCCTCATTGGAGTCATTGGTGCGTATAAATTCCGCCAAACACCCTGCGCCCTAAGCCATTTGACCATATCTCACGGAGTCACGTTAATATTTTGTTACAGCGAAAAAATTAACATACAATTACAAAAGTAAAATCTTTTAAAGAATGAGTTCAAAAATATTTTCACTTGGTTCAATGGCTTCTAATTTAGTGAAAACTTAATTTACATCTCTACGAGGTTGCAATTTTGACATGAAGATCTTCAAGAAATTGTTTGATCTCGAGTACAAGTAGAGACCGATGTCTCTTCTACTTTTGAAGGAACTTCACGTGACTCACGTCTTGATCATCCATCTTGTGCTTGAAATGAATACTTATCTTCAAATTACTTCCGTTCATATTTACAATCACTTTGCATGACTTCTTGTACAAATTACATTTGTCGTTAGCAAAGAAACTGCAAAAAAAAAAAAAAATTCACATAAAATATCACGGATAGTGTCATAACGGTTTATACAACATCTATGATATCAGCCGGATCAAGTTCCACTTCAAGATTGGTAATGACTTTAGTTGCTATATGATAAATGTTTGAACAAACTTTAAAGCATAAGACGAGAAATCAGTCTAGAGCGACTGTTTAGCCAAACACAAAGCATCAAACAACAAGAACATTTGTTTACGAGGTTCGGAGCAAGTCCTACGTCTCCGGGATCTCAGATATGATCCAATCCACTAGAGAATGAGCCAAATCCAGACAAGAGTTACAGATCCAGAAAGTTAAGAGTAAAACCAAGAACAAAGAATAGAGAGAGTAGAAAGAACATCTAAACAATAACAAGAACATAATACAAATCTGTTTGTCGACACAAGATGCTTCCAAGCCAAGAACCGTAGAAGGAACCAACGCTCGATCTCACTATCTGTTGATGAGAAACTCACAGACAAAGCTTAGATCTCGGGAGGAGATGAAGCTCTTCGCTATCAGACAAGAACTAGGGCTTGTACAGAGAGAGCGGCGAAGGAGGTGAAGAGACGAAGAGAGAAGAAGCTTGATACTCCGATTCGGCTAGGGTTAGAACAAAGCCAACTATATATATCAGATGAGTTTATCTCCAAACGATGTCGTTTGGATTAATGAACCCGTCTAGATAAATGAGCAGACCCGGTTCACTCTTATAACATAACAATACTCAAAACCGGTTTCTTCCCAAAGGTCACACGATCGAAACTCTTTGACGTCTTAGGACTACTTAACAATTCACCCCTCTAACTCTTGTAGTTCTGGCTCATTCAATCTAGTAGAGTTGGATTACATATCTTCATCATCGATCCATCCTTCATCTGCTAAGTGATTTCAGACAGATGAATTAAGTCCCTGCAAAAAACAAATTTCTCCTTAGTCACAATTTTTGTACCAAAACCAACAGGGTTTTCATCTCCTTTTATCTTCTCAACCATTAACTCTTTCTTATCAATTTTCTGTCGGATGTAATGATACCTAACATCAATGTGTTTGGTTCTTTCATGATAAACAAGATCTTTACATAAGAACAAAGCACTTTGGCTATCAGTATAGATAGAAACAATATAAGATTGATTAAGAATCTCAGTTAGGATTCCTTTTAGCCACATGGCTTCTTTGACAGCTTCAGTAACAACAATGTACTAAGCTTCAGTCGAGGAGAGAGCAACAATAGATTGTTGTTGTGATTTCCAGGAAATACAATTTCCACACCAAGTATACACATAACCTGTAGTAGACTTTCTAGTATCTTTATTGCTTGCATAATCTGAGTCAACATAGCCCACAAGATCATTAGAATCACAGTGAACACCATTCTAAAGCAAGAGAAGAAGTACCAGATAAGTATCTCAATAAAAACTTCATAGCTGACCAGTGTTTACTAGAGGGATTAGACATATATCTACTTAAAACACTAACAGCAAAAGCTAAGTCAGGTCGTGTACAAACCATAGTATACATCACATAACCTACATCAACATCATAAGGTATGGATTTCATATCCTTAACCTCTTGAGAAGAAAGATGAGAAGTCTTAGTCAAATCAAGATGAGCACCAAGAGGTATAGAAGTTGGTTTAACATATTTCATATTAAATCTGTCCAACACTTTCAAGATATAATCATGCTGAGTCAACCAAATTTTCCTTTTATTCCTATTTCTAACAATAGTAATTCCAAGAATTTTCTGTGCAGGACCAAGATCCTTCATATCAAAGGTAGCTTTCAGAGATGTTTTAATGTCTTTGATGTTACTCTTAGATTTGCTAATTATCAAGATATCATCAACATATAACAGAACATAGAGAGGACATTCAGTCTTAATAAACTTGAAGTATAAGCAAGAATCATAAGAGCACTGAGTAAAGCCAAGAACTTTCATACACGAGTCAAACTTTTTATTCCATTGTCTAGGTGACTGTTTCAAACCATATATAGATTTATTAAGAAAACATACATGATTAGGAAACCTTTCATCAATATATCCTTTAGGTTGACTCATGTATTGTAACACCCCGAATTCTGAGAACCCGGAATGCTACTGGTTAGGACCTCACAATGGGTCCCGACCTTAGCTGAACAACAACTTAACTAGAATCTTACAACAAGGCATAGAAAGAAACCGGTAAAACTAGAAAATATTTTTATTAATGCATGAATGTCAAGAAGAAGAATCTCAGCCGACAAAGACTAGTATCCTACACGGAAAAAAAAACCAAACTCCATATAACCCGAAAGGAAATAAAAGACAAAATGACCAGATATGGAAACCCCGGCTGACCACACTCTCCGGCTCCCTCAAGGCGGCTAACCTGCAAGATCAACAACATCGGTCTTCACCGTTAGCTAACAATAATTACAAAAACATATCTACATAGCACAATCACACATCAAGGATATTAAACACATCACTTAAAGCACACAATCCAGTTCTTATCTTTTCATTAGGTGATTCATTTTATTCATTCAACTTCCGTTGTGGCACGAGGATCCCATCGACCCTCGCCTATGTCCCCGTATACCGAGCGGAATGGTTCCAATGCATATCTACCGTATACCATACGGTCTGGTCGCAGAGAGCCTTCCCAGTCATCTTACAGTGTTGGGTAGTGATGCCACGACCTGTTATCATACACTTGGGTCTCATTAAATCATAACGTCGTCTTGTTTAATCATTAAAGCGGTAAACACACACCACCACATAGCATATACTCATATAATATTATCAGCTAAGCAAGTCCATAAGACTTACCTGAGTAGTACGTCTACCAGCCATCACTAATTAAAGTCCGCTCGTACGTACACTATCCGCTACCTGATCCAGAAAGATCGACTTAGAATCAACATTCTAAGTCCTACATATTTTATAAGACATTTATAGCAATGAGAAAACTCTCAGATTCGAAAGAACGAGAAAACCCAGTTTTAGCGGAAATTACCAAAATGCCCCTCACTTTTCGGAAAATTCCGAAAAGTGCCCAAACCGGTTCCAAGTCTACCTTATACCCCGTCCTCTTTACTAAGACTCAAAACTCGAAAACAAGTTTGAGGGTTTACTCAAACTCACCTTTTAAGTCCAAACTCGATTTTGGAGATTACACCAAACACTCAACTTCGGCCTATCGAAAGGACGTCGTACCGAACTCCGAAAAATCTAAAGAAAATATTTATACACACTAGGTTATACCTACTCTAGACTAGAACAAACTAGATCCACAAACAACATTCGAATCATTCTACACAAAATCCCAAAGATGCCTTCACACACACTTAAGTTCCAAAACTGGGTTGTCGAGTCAACTTTGAAAGCCTATAACTCTAGATCCGACCGTTGGATCTTCCTCCAATTTTAATACCATAAACTGTGTATATTCATTACTAACATACCAAAATTTCAACGGTAGATCATCATCCCAACATAACGAAACTTGGCTCCTAAATCGGTTACACAACCCAGTTTCCTGGCAAGTTTCAACTAGAGTAACCGGGGGTTCCAAGTTCGATTCTCACCAGCAACCAAAATTAACCAAGCCAAATAGCCTAGTCCTAGGTTCGAAACATCTCAGAGGCAACCATGCCTAAAGTCTTACACTAGACTAACTTCCCTAGATCAAACCCTAGTTCTATGTGTAAGATGTCATCGAAATAACAACAACAAGCATAAGGGTACCTTTCCACTGATGCCGTCCAGAACAAGGCAGCACTCCGTCCTCGCCTCCTGCAGACCCAGAACTACCTGATCGCACGTGGTTGAAGCAGGAAGAGGTGCAAAAAGAGCGTTGGTTCAGCACACTGAGAGAACTCCTCCATCGGACAGACGAGACGAAGGAAACCAAATCAGCCAAGTCGAACCAAGTAGGAAGGAAGAAGAGATGCATGAGAGGGAAAGAAGGAAGGAAATGGATGGCTTACCCACTGACCGAAGTAGGGGAGGAAGGAAATAACCGACTGCTCCCTTGGCCCCAGCCATGAAGAACTAACTCCAACGTGAGAGGGAACAAGATCGATCTACTGCTCAACGAGATGCTATCACGAAGTTCTAGTGAAGAGGAGGAGAGCTTCTGGGTTTGATCTGTCTTCGCGCAGTTCCCACCCCCGTCACGTCTCTTTCGAGTCTGCAGCAACTGTAACCACTTCGAACGTCCGCTCCACTTAATCTGCACCGGGGAAGACGAAGGAGATGCGTGCTCAGAGGTGAGGGTGGTTACGGTTTGTTGGGATCGTGATCTCGAGAAAGGATATCGTCCAACTCAGGAGATCTCTTGATGTTGTACGCCGCTCGCTAATTTTGCAGGAGGGAAGTAAAGGCCTTCGGCCAAAAGAGGGATAAAGCCGCATGGCCTTCGGCCCACAAGAATGAAGAAGGCCCAGAAGGAAATCAAAGTCCACGGAGAAAGAAGGGAGCAGCCTTGCTCTGGCCCAATAAACACAACCCGACCCAAAACCACTTAGATTAGTACCCCACTCCCTTAAATCGATTTAATTCGAGTAAAACCGGTGAACGTTACCGGTTCGGAATTTTAAAAGAAAAAATTTCGGTTATCACATGTATATTGTTTCATCCAGATTACCATGTAAGAAAGATATCTTAACATTCATTTGGTCAATATCATAATCAAACACAACAACAATGGATATAAGCATTCTTAATGTTTTATATTTCACTACAGGAGCAAATATGTAATTATAATCCTCCCCTTCCCTTTGAGTAAACCCTTTAGCCACTAACCTAGCTTTAAACTTAGGTGGATCAGTAGAGTTTTGACTTTTTTTACCTTGTAAACCCATTTATTTCCAATCAATCTAACATTTTTAGGTTTAGGGACAAGGGTCTAGGTGTTATTGACTTTCATAGATTCAATTTCCTCATTCATAGCATGTTTCCACTCATTACAATGTTTAGAGTTAACAACATGTTCAAACAACTCAAGAGTAGAAACAGAAATCACCTCAGCAATTAAGAAGGCATATTCTATAACATACTTATGTATGTCACCTATATTCTCAACTAAATTCACATATTTGTATTTGATTTCTTATGCCTAGGTTCTCTATCCCTAGTCAACTGATAATCAGATAAAGTGGGCAGAGAATCTATCACACCATCATTATTATCCATGGCAGGCAATTCAGAAGACCAAGAAACTAAATCAGAAGTAGAATTAGAGTTTGAGAGATCAGAATTGCTTATTGTCCCTCCTAATTGATGAGGTATTGAAGTATCTGAACCTCCTGAGATGGAAGAAAAAGTGTTTGTCGAGGAATTTGAGTGACTAGTAGTGGAGTTAGTGACTAAATATCTCGACAAACACCCCTTCCTCCTCAAGAGATTATAGTCTGCATATCCATTGTCATCATCTTCCTCAATAGTTTCTGCATTAACACTTGGATCATAGAAAGATAATTCTGCATCCCTGTCATTATTCTCAAAGTTAACATTAGTAGTAACTTTGAAGGGAAAATCATTTTCAACAAAAGTAACATCTCTACTTATAGTGATTTTATAAGCTTTAGGTTGTAGGATTAAAAGTTTATATCCTTTAACACCTGTAGGATATCCTATCATGACACACTTTTGTGCTCTAGGATTAAACTTACCACTAGACTGTTTAGCATAAGCAGCACACCCAAACACTCTTAGATGTGTGAGATTAGGAGGTTTTCCAGCCCAAAGTTCTTGAGGTGTTTTAAAACTTATAGCACTGGAGGGTGATCTATTAATGAGGTAGGCGGCTGTAGTCACTGCTTCACCCCATAAAGAATGTTTTAGGCCAGAGGAGATTAACATACATCTAACTTTCTCTAAAAGAGTTCTATTCATTCTCTCTGCAACACTATTCTGTTGTGGTGTACCAATGACAGTTAAGTGTCTTTTAATTTCATTCTCATGACAAAATTGACCAAATTCTGCATTACAGAATTCCAAACCATTATCAGTTCTAAGGCATTTCAACCTATAACTGGTTTGACCTTCTACTGTCATTTTCCAGCTTTTAAAGTTCTCAGAGGCATCACTTTTATTTCTAAGGATACACACCCAAACTTTTCTGGAAAAATGATCTATTAAGGACATAAAATATTTTCTACCCCCATTTGTCTCAATCTGAGCAGTACCCCATAGGTCAGAATGAACATATTCTTAGGGTTTACTAGCCTTACACTCATATTTGTTGAACACATTTCTAGTAGCTTTACCTAGTATACACGTCTCACAGGACTTAAGGTCACTAGGTTTACTTGGTAAGCTCCCTTTTTTAAAGAGATAGTAGAGGCCTCTATTGCCTATATGTCCTAACCTAGAGCGCCAGGTCAAGGTCTGTTCATTGCTAAGGCCAACATATGAGTTAATATTATTTAACTCAGGAGTTCCAATCACATGATAAAGGCCATTCTTTTTCAAACCTTTAACTAGAATTTTTCCATTTCTAGAGATAGATCTAACACCAGAATGAGTATTAATATCACACTTCAAATCATCAAATATGCTTTCAGATAATAGCTTTCTTCTAAGATCTGAAATCCATCTAACATTCTGTATAGTTCTAACTTTATTATCATGCATTCTGAAAGGAACAGATCCTATGCCTTTTATAGCAAGAGAAGTATAGTCTCCTAGTCTTACTTCTCCTTCATCATTTTTGTGTAAAACATCAAAGTGACATTCATGAGGAGTTGCATGCATTGTACATCCAAAATCAAGAATCCAAGCATTTACACAAAACAACAAATCTCTACAAGTTTAAACTTAACTATACGAAAATACTTAAGACAAATGAATTTAAATTTAACCATACGAATTTAAATTTGATCCATATATATATTGAGATTAAGTCCAATCAATAGTATATGGTCTAAGTATGGATTGTAGTGACTAATATTTGACATTATTGAAATTAATTATTTAGTTGAAGCAAAAGATGGAATTAATGCTCCATAAGATTCCAATCAGGTAGTCTATATTTTGTTCTTGTGTTCTTCCTCTTATCATGTGATTATGCATATAAAATGTGTCACGAGTGTGGGGCTATTAACTTAACATCATAATTTAGTGGGCCAATTTGCTTTAATTCAAGTTTCTAAAATTTGTAAACTTTGTTTTATTACATTAACTTATTGTTTTCACTTTCGATGTTATAATCCCGTGGGCACACCGTAAAACTGCGGTGGGTCATATAGGTTTTCGGACACAATTTGAACGAAGGTTGAAATAATAAGTTCGTACATCTAAAGCAGGAATATTCCGAGTATAATGTATAAGCTAGGTCGGTGTACTACTCATCTTGTTATCAATTGCCTTTAGATAGGAACTATGTTGAGTTTATATACTTGTTAGACTTGGGCTTAACGTGCATGTGCGTTTGTATGCATAAGACCCCCACTCTACAGTTCGTCTATATCGGGCTTAAGCATGAGATATTTACACATTTAAATGTACACATGTGTTATATAACTTATATCTGAGTCCAACCTATAAACTCAACAAGATTTATCTAAAAATCAATTTACAATACGAGAAGAGACATGTGACAGGCTAATTGTCGTTATGCCAAATCAAAGTAAATTCCTAAGGTACAAACTATAACAAGTATAGCAGGCAAGTTAGGGTCGAACACACAGGAAAACAGAATCAATTGTAAGAGCAAGTATTATTACCCAAAAGTAACCAATTAAAGGGGGAGTTTTGTGTGTAAGCAATAGTGACAAAACAAGTTGCAAGTAGTAGTTGCGAATATATGATGGAAAAACATTACACCAGGTAATTATCCACACAACAATTGAGATGGTAGATCATCGAATTCTATGAATCTCATGTTCTAATGTCCAGTAATTGTTCTCAATCCAGATCGTGTAATAGCTTTTAGTCCTACCAGTCCTAAAAGCACTTATCACCAAATTACAAGAGAAAACCTTCACCAAATAATCAGGCAATAGCATTCAAACATGGATTATAATGAGATACAAGCGATTATAACAACCCGTTAAAATAACATGCAATTGAATCTCCTTCACAATCTAACACAAGCAACCCGCTTATGACGATTGTGTTTGCTACAATGGATCTACAACCCCAAACCTGGAATTGTAAACCCTAGCGATATGACTAGTATTGATAAACCTAGATGATCAATCCAGATTAACCAAAAATAAGCAATTGAGCAATAAGCACAAGAGATCGAGACAATTAACAAAGGACGAACAAGAGTAGAATACTCACAACCAATTCAATCGAGGGCTTCAAAAACCAAGTGTAACAAAGGAGAGTTAGTTCTCCATAGGGTTTGTAAGATGAAAGGGAAAAAATACGTCTCTGGAAAAAATCGTCTAAAAGGTGTGCAAACCCTCTATTTAACCTAAAAACTGAGTTCAGAGAATAAAAGGAAATAAAAGCTTAAAAGCCCGTAAAAGAAAATAAACTAACAACTGAGAAAATAGGGAAAGACGGAAAAGAATCCGTCTCAGGAACCGACGCGGCCGCGCCAGATAGCAGCGCGGCCGCGTCAGTGAATGTCTGCTACTTCTCTCTGAGGCAACGGCGCGGGCGCGCCAGATAGCAGCGCGGGCGCGCCAGTGCCTGACTTTATCTCTGCAGCTTGGCCGCGTCGATCTTCAACGCAGGTACTTCCTCCTAGCAGCGCGGGCGCGCCATGTAGCAGCGCGGCCGCGTCGAGCTCACTTGACTCCAGCTGCTTCCGAATTTCTTCAACTTCAACTCTTCTGTAACTTACATGATCTGATTTCTTCAGCTTCTTCAATAAGTTTCGGATCACCAAGTTCATACAAATATCTCTCACAATGACATGTAAATGATGACAAAAATTACTAAATGCGCTATAAAATATATCGCATATCAAATTCCCCCATACTTAAACCTTTAATCGTCCCGAGTAAACATAGAAACTAAGCCTACTCTCACAATAAACCTCAAAGGTTCACAAACAGTACAAGGAAAATGAACAATAAGTACTAGTAGTTCCCACCATCTCAACAATAAGCACAAAAGACAATCAAAACAGGAAATGAGACTTACAATTATAGCTCAACCATCTACACCTTATAGCTCCCAGGGGCCTACCCGAAAACCTCCTTATCGCTTCACTTCTTATGTCGTCTTCGCCAAGAGATTAATCCTAAACACTCAAAGTAAAACACTCATCTTGCCAAGGCGCCCTTTTGGGGTTTTCAACAAGCCACTCATTTTTTTTAAAGATGGTACTCACAAAAACATTCTCACTTCCCTCAAGCCTCATATTGCCAAAGCCTAAAGCTTGCCAGACTACCTGCTTTTTACTTGAGGGCCCTTTCGGGTTTTCACCTCACCCCAGGATTTTGATTGCCTCTTTTCATATTTTTGGCTCTTCCTTTTTTTTTTTTTTTTTTTTTTGGAAAACTCAGTGCAGAAACTGTACAAACATAATGCGGAAATGAAACATGTACAAGATATGTAAGTCCAATCCCTTCCCCCATACTTGAATGTCACGATGTCCTCAAAGTGATGAAAGACATAAATAAAAAGGGAAGAAGAGAACATAAGGACTCACTGACCACCATCTGGTGGTGGAAACTGGCGATGAAAGTCCTGGCGGAACTCGCGTAGCTCGCTCCACATATCGCCAAACCTGCTGTAAAGATCATTCTGCTGCTGCAGAATCTGTGTTTGAACCCTTCCTTGGGCCTCAACTAGCGTAGTCAAACTCCCTACATCCTGGCGTAGATGGTCAATCTGATCATGCATGTAAGCCCATTGGTGGGGCTGTCGCTGTGCATCCTGGTACGCCTGTGGAGGCCAAGGAGCCCACTGATGAGAATCCTGCTGGCTCTAATGTGTCAGGTAAGAATCCCAACCGTGAGAAGGGTTCTGTGCAAAACCCTGAGTATCTGTCTGAACAAAAGCCTGCTGAGCCACAGGTGCATCCTCAATCATGGCATCTCTAGCTGTGCCACTACTGCTACCCACTTCTGGGCGACGCCTTCTACCCAGAACTGATGGCGGAAAATAATCAGCCTCAATATACCAATCAGTCCAAGTTTCAGACCAAGGAAGGGGCTTAGGGAGCCTGAACTGATGCTCTTTCTTTTTGCCTGTACACCAAATGCTTCCCCCATCTGGCGCAGTGTCAAGCATCTGGCACCTCCGCAGATACTCCTCTGTGTAGGTCTTTGCTATGACCTGCTCCTCCAGCTCTTGTAAGTTATCTGTCTCAATGCCTGCAGCAATGGCTATCAGAGTAATAAGTCCGCCTTGGACCATTTCTGGTCCAGCGGCACTGCGATCCTTTCTGACCTTGTCGAACCCATCGAAGAAGAGCCTAACCCAGTCAGGAGTATACTTCGCAGTAGGCACTGCGCTGTAAGCAATCCTCAAGTGTGTCATGGAGAGCTTGGTATCTGTGTTCAACCCATAAAATGTCCCAACAACGATCTTGCACAACATACGGAAGACAGGATGAGTGATCCTGCTGTTGTACTCGTTACTGGATAAGAATTCCTCTCTAGACACCGCTCTAAAGAATGCGACTAGGTCTGGGTCGGTCGAGGCTGTCACCCACCCATCAGTTGGGACTTTAGTAATCCCCAAAGCAGTTCGCATCCTTGCTGCAGAAATCCTGTAGGTATTACCATTGAACCTGAAAGAAACCCCTCGAATTTTGTTATCCCCAAGGTTCAGCTGATATGTCGCGAGGAATTGCTTGCACAGTTCTGGATAACCTACAACTTTCAACTCCAAAAAATCACCAATACCAGCGTGAGCTAGACACTTCTGCATACAATCTAGCATCTGAAGTCTCTGAAGAGTCTCTCTATGCAAAAATTTTGTAGAACTGACACGGTCTACCTTGTTATAAATAACCCACTCCTCTTCAGACAAATCTAACTCATCCTCAGATTGACTCGCCTCTTCCTCCGAGTGACTAGCCTCATCCTCAGATTGACTCACTTCTTCCTCAGATTGACTCACTTCTTCCTCAGATGAACTCATATTCGACAGATAATAAGAATAGATCCGAATTGAAATGAGGAAAGGTGAAATAACTCACAAAGCGGCGACAAACTGGGAAGACTCGGCTCAGGAGACCGGCGCGGGCGCGTCAAGTAGAAGCGCGGCCGCGTCAGGCGGGGAAGCTGAGGGAAGACTGGCGCGGGCGCGTTGGATGACAGCGCGGGCGCGTCAGGCGGGGAAGCTGAGGGAAGACTGGCGCGGGCGCGTTGGATGGCAGCGCGGGCGCGTCAGTGAAATTCCAGATCTGGAATTCGGTTGATGGCTGTCGATGACGGGGCTTCTCCTCGTGGTTGTGGCGGACGACACTAGGAAAGGAGAGAGGGAGAAGAGGAATGGAGATCCTGGTGGTGCTCGGCGAGGAATGAGGGGCGCAGGGGTGCGCGGTGAGGAAAGATGGAGTGTAGGGCGCGGGTGCGTTGGAAGAGGGGGCGCAGGGCTGTGTTTGGCGTGGGGCGCGGGTTGTGTTTGGTTTGGCTGAGTGGGGAGTGATGATGGGGCTCGAAAAAGGCGGGCTGGCCCGAAGCGGGTTTTCCAGCCCGTGGTCTTTTTTTTTTTACCGAAAACTAACACTGCGGGTGCAGTGGGTCCAAAATGCGGATGCAATTCGTCACCAGAAACTCCGTCTTTATTACCTACAAGTTAGAATAAAACGAGTTAAGGGAAAGAATGCAATACCTTGGGTTGCCTCCCAAGCAGCGCCTTTGTTTCATGTCGCTGGCTCGACTAAGCCTTTTTTATTATTCTAACTCTGCATTTGGCTCCTCCAAAACTAACTCATCCATAGCCTCCTTTGGGAACCCTTCATAATATGTCTTAAGCCTTTGACCATTTACCTTAAACTTCTTGTGGCTATTTGAGTCATATAACTCTACAGCTCCATGTGGAAAAACTTCAGCAACAATGTATGGTCCCCCCACTTAGACCTGAGCTTCCCAGCGAAGAGTTTCAGGCGAGACTGAAAAAGTAGGACTTTGTCACCAGCTTTGAAGTCCTTCCTAAGTATGTGCTTGTCATGCCATGCCTTGGTCTTCGCCTTGTAAATTACAGCATTATCATAGGCGTCCAAACGCAACTCTTCAAGCTCGTCTAACTGTAGCTTCCTGAATTGTCCCACTTCATCAATCTGCATATTGCACTTCTTCACTGCCCACCACGCCTTGTGTTCTAGCTCCACAGGGAGATGGCATGCCTTTCCATAGACAAGTCTGAATGGAGACATCCCAATAGGAGTTTTATAGGCTGTGCGATATGCCCACAATGCATCATCAAGCCTCAAGCTCCAGTCCTTCCTGTTAGGATTAACAGTCTTCTCCAGAATGGCTTTAATCTCTCTGTTGGATACCTCTGCTTGCCCATTTGTCTGTGGATGATATGCAGTGGAAACTCTATGTGTAACATGATATTTCTTCAGCAAGGCGGTCACAGTTTTGTTGCAGAAATGGGTACCCCTGTCACTAATCAGAGCTCTAGGAATCCCATATCTTGCAAAAATATTACTTTTCAAGAAACCTGCCACAGCTTTAGAATCATCAGTTCTGGTGGCCTTCGCTTCCACCCACTTGAAAACGTAGTCCACCGCAAGTAAGATATATAAATTCCCACAAGAACTAGGAAAAGGTCCCATAAAGTCAATGCCCCAAACATCAAAGATTTCGCAAAAAATTATGGATGATTGGTGCATTTCATTCCTTTGAGAAATATTTCCCATTCTTTGGCATCTATCACAACCCTTGCAGAAAGAGTAGGCATCTCTAAAAATATGTGGCCAATAAAATCCAGATTCGAGCACTTTCCTAGCAGTTTTATTTGCACCAAAATGTCCCCCACATGCTTGAGAATGGCAAAATTCAAGGACAGATCGTACCTCATTATCTGGAAGACAGCGGCGAATTACCTGATCAGCGCAGTGCTTCCAAAGATATGGGTCATCCCAAACATAGCGGTTGGCCTCCCTCCGAATTTTCTCCTTTTGAGCCGTAGTGTGATCCGGGGGAAATTCCCCACAAACTAAGTAGTTCACAATGTCCTGGTACCTGGGGTTCACAGAATAAAGTCCTAGAACGGACTGAGATGGGGAGAGGGTAGGTTTAGAAGAACTTACAGTGTGAAAATCGGATTCAGGGAACTGTAATAGCGCGGGCGCGTCAGGTTGCAGCGCGGCCGCGTCAGGTCTGCAGCGCGGGCGGTCAGGTTGCCCAGCGTCGGGCGCGTCAGGTCGCAGCGCNAGCTTAGGATTGGATTTCCTAGGCCTACATGTAGATGTTTATATGTATAAATATGTGTATATGCTTGGCTGCTGAATGATGAAGACGTAATTCATCACGTGAAGAACTGACTGGCTAATAGTCGTTATGCCAAATCAAAGTAAATTCCTAAGGTACAAACTATAACAGTATAGCAGGCAAGTTAGGGTCGAACCCACAGGGAAACAGAAACAATTGTAAGAGCAAGTAATATTACCAAAAAGTAACCAATTAAAGGGGGAGTTTTGTGTGTAAAAAAATATTGAAAGAACAAGTTGCAAGTAGCAGTTGCGAAAATATGAGGAAAAGTATTACCCAGGTAATTATCCACAACAACAATTGAGATGGAAGATCATCGTATTCTATGAATCTCAAGTTCTAAAGTCCAGTAATTGTTCTCAATCCAGATCGTGTAATAGCTTTTAGTCCTACCAGTCCTAAAAGCACTTATCACCAAAATACAAAGGAAAACCTTCACCAAGTAATAAGGCAAATAGCATTCAACCATGGATTATAAAGAGATACAAGCGATTATAACAACCCGTTAAAATAACATGCAATCGAATCCCCTTCACAATCCCACACAAGCAACCCGCTTATGATTATTGTATTTGCTACAACGGATCTACAACCCCAAACCTGGAGTTGTAAACCGCGATATGACTAGTATTGATAAACCTAGGCGATCAATCCAGATGAACAATAATAAACAATTAAGCAATAAGCACAGGAGATCGAGACAATTAACAAAAGACGAACAAGAGTAGAATACTCACAACCGATTCAACTGAGGGCTTCAAAAACCAAGTGTAACAAAGGAGAGTTAGTTCTCCATAGGGTTTGTGAGGAGAAAGGGAAAAGAAAATACGTCTCTGGAATTCTCCATCCCTAAAACGGGACAGCAAAACTCTATTTAAAAAGTTCTAAACTATCGACTTTACATAAAGTCGATGTGGGATAAGAATACGTCTTCAGGGACCGACGCGGTCGCGCCGGATGGAAGCGCGGGCGCGTCAATGAAAGTCTGCCACTTCTTCTCTGAAGCAACGGCGCGGGCGCGCCAATATCAGCGCGGGCGCGCCAGTGCTGATTTTATCTCTGCAGCTTGGCCGCGTCGATATTCAACGCAGGTACTTCTCCTAGCAGCGCGGCGCTCGAGCTCTTCTGACTTCAGCTGCTTCCGAATTTCTTCAACTTCAACTTCTGTAACTTGCATGATCTGATTTCTTCAACTTCTTCAATAAGTTCCGGATCACCAAGTTCATACAAATATCTCTCACAATGACATGTAAACGATGACAAAAACTACTAAATGCGCTATGAAATATATCGCATATCAAATTCCCCCATACTTAAACCTTTACTCGTCCCGAGTAAACATAGAAACTCAGCCTACTCTCACAATAAACCTCAAAGGTTCACAGACAGTACAAGGAAAATGAACAATAAGTACTAGTAGTTCCCACCATCTCAACAATAAGCACAAAAGACAATCAAAACAGGAAATGAGACTTACAATTATATCTCAACCATCTACACCTTATAGCTCCCAGTGGCCTACCCGAAAACCTCCTTATCGCTTCACTTCTTATGTCGCCTTCGCCAAGAGATTAATCCTAAACACTCAAAGTAAAACACTCATCTTGCCAAGGCGCCCTTTGGGGTTTTCACCAAGCCACTCATTTTTATTTTTTTTTTAGATGGTACTCACAAAAACATTCTCACTTCCCTCAAGTCTCATATTGCCAAAGCCTAAAGCTTGCCAGACTACCTGCTTTTTACTTGAGGGCCCTTTCGGGTTTTCACCCCACCCAGGATTTGATTGCCTCTTTTTTTTTTTTTTTTTTTTTTTTTTTTTTTTTTTTTTGAAAACTCAGTGCAGAAACTGTACAAAAATAATGCGGAAATGAAACATGTACAAGATATGTAAGTCCAATCCCTTCCCCCATACTTGAATGTCACGATGTCCTCAAAGTGATGAAAGACATAAATAGAAAGGGAAGAAGAGAACAGAAGGACTCACTGACCACCATCTGGTGGTGGAAACTGGCGATGAAAGTCCTGGCGGAACTCGCGTAGCTCGCTCCACATATCGCCAAACCTACTGTAAAGGTCATTCTGCTGCTGCAGAATCTGTGTCTGAACCCTTCCCTGTGTCTCAACTAGTGTGGTCAAACTCCCCACATCCTGGCGCAGATGGTCAACCTGATCATGCAAGTAAGCCCATTGCTGGGGCTGTTGACGTGCATCCTGGTACGCCTGTGGAGGCCAAGGAGCCCACTGATGAGAGTCCTGCTGGCTCTGAGATGGCAGGTAGGAATCCCAGCCCTGAGTATCTGTCTGCTGAACAAAAGCCTGCTGAGCCACAGGTGCATCCTCAATCATGGCATCTCCAGCTGTGCCACTACTGCTACCCACTTCTGGGCGACGTCTTCTACCTAGAACTGATGGCGGAAAATAATCAGCCTCAATATACCAATCAGTCCAAGTCTCAGACCAAGGAAGGGGCTTAGGAAGCCTGAATTGATGCTCTTTCTTTTTGCCTGTACACCAAATGTTTCCCCCATCTGGTGCAGTGTCAAGCATCTGGCACCTCCGCAGATACTCCTCTGTGTAGGTCTTTGCTATGACCTGCTCCTCCAGCTCCTGTAAATTATCTGTCTCAATGCCTGCAGCAATGGCTATCAAAGTAATAAGTCCGCCTTGGACCATTTCTGGTCCAGCGGCACTACGATCCTTCCTGACCTTGTCGAGCCCATCAAAGAAGAGTCTAACCCAGTCAGGAGTATACCTCGCAGTAGGCACTGCGCTGTAAGCAAACCTCAAGTGTGTCATGGATAGCTTGGTATCTGTGTTCAGCCCATAAAATGTCCCAGCAACAATCTTGCACAACATACGGAAGACGGGATGAGTGATCCTGCTGTTGTACTCGTTACTGGATAAGAATTCCTCTCTAGACACCGCTCTAAAGAATGCAACTAGGTCTGGATCTGTCGAGGCTGTAATCCACCATCAGTTGGGGCTTTAGTAATCCCCAAAGCAGTTCGCATCCTTGCTGCAGAAATCTTGTAGGTATTACCATTGAACCTGAAAGAAACCCCTCGAATTCTGTTATCCCCAAGGCTCAGCTGATATGTCGCTAGGAACTGTTTGCACAGTTCTGGATAACCTACAGCTCTCAATTCCAAAAAATCACCAATACCAGCGTGAGCTAGACATTTCTGCATACAATCTAGCATCTGCAGTCTCTGAAGAGTCTCTCTATGCAAAAATTTTGTAGAACTGACCCGGACTACCTTGTTATAAATAGCCCACTCCGCTTCAGATAAATCTAACTCAACACTAGACTGACTAGCCTCATCCTCAGATTGATTCGCTTCATCCTCAGACTGATTCGCCTCTTCCTCAGACTGACTCGCCTCTTCCTCAGAGACTCTCTTCCTCAGAAACTCATATTCTACAGATAATAAGAAGAGATCCGAATCGAAAACAAGGAAGGTGGAATAACTCACAAAGTGGCGACAAACAGCGGACTTCGGCTCAGGAGACCGGCGCGGGCACGTCAGTAGCAGCGCGGTCGCGCGGAAAGACTGGCGCGGGCGCGTTGGATGGCAGCGCGGGCGCGTCGGGCTTAAATTTCCAGATCTGGAGTGTGGTTGTGGCGGACGACGAACGGAGTGGCTCGGCGAGGACGAAGGGCGCAGGGTGGGCGCAGGCGAGGGTTGGCGTTGGAAGAGGGTGAGGGATAGAGAGAGGATGAGAGAGAGTGAAGGGGAGTGATGAAGCTGGTTTGAAAAACGCGGGCTGGCCCGAAGCGGGTTTTCAGCCCGTGGTCTCTTTTTTTTTTTTTTTTTTTTTTTTTTTTTTTTGGAAAGGGAAAGAATGCAATACCTTGGGTTGCCTCCCAAGCAGCGCCTTTGTTTCATGTCGCTGGCTCGACTAAGCCTTTTTGATTATTCTAACTCTGCATTTGGCTCCTCCAAAACTAACTCATCCATAGCCTCCTTTGGAAACCCTTCATAATATATCTTAAGCCTTTGACCATTTACCTTAAACTTTTTGTGGCTATTTGAGTCATATAACTCTACAGCTCCATGTGGAAAAACTTCAGCACAATGTATGGTCCTCCCCACTTAGACCTGAGCTTCCCAGCGAAGAGTTTCAGGCGAGACTGAAAAAGTAGGACTTTGTCACCAGCTTTGAAGTCCTTCCTAAGTATATGCTTGTCATGCCATGCCTTGGTCTTTGCCTTGTAAATAACAGCATTATCATAGGCGTCCAAACGCAACTCTTCAAGCTCGTCTAACTGTAGCTTCCTGAATTCTCCCACTTTATCAATCTGCATATTGCACTTCTTTACTGCCCACCACGCTTTGTGTTCTAGCTCCACAGGGAGATGACATGCCTTTCCATAGACAAGTCTGAATGGAGACATCCCAATCGGAGTTTTATAGGCTGTGCGGTATGCCCACAATGCATCATCAAGCCTCAAGCTCCAGTCCTTCCTGTTAGGATTAACAGTCTTCTCCAAAATGGCTTTAATCTCTCTGTTGGATACCTCTGCTTGACCGTTTGTCTGTGGATGATATGCAGTGGAAACTCTATGTGTAACATGATATTTCTTCAGCAAGGCGGTCACAGTTTTGTTGCAGAAATGGGTACCCCTGTCACTAATCAGAGCTCTAGGAATTCCATACCTTGCAAAAATATTACTTTTCAAGAAACCTGCAACAGCTGTAGAATCATCAGTTCTGGTGGCCTTCGCTTCCACCCACTTGGAAACGTAGTCCACCGCAAGTAAGATATATAAATTCCCACAAGAACTAGGAAAAGGTCCCATAAAGTCAATGCCCCAAACATCAAAGATTTCACAAAAAATTATAGATGATTGTTGCATTTCATTCCTTTGAGAAATATTCCCCATTCTTTGACATCTATCACAGGCTTTGCAGAAAGAGTAAGCATCTCTAAAAATATGTGGCCAATAAAATCCAGATTCGAGCACTTTCCTAGCAGTTTTATTTGCACCAAAATGTCCCCCACATGCTCGAGAATGGCAAAATTCAAGGACAGATCGTACCTCATTATCTGGCAGACAGCGGCGAATTACCTGATCAGCGCAGTGTTTCCAAAGATATGGGTCGTCCCAGACATAGCGGTTGGCCTCCCTCCGAATTTTCTCCTTTTGAGCCGTAGTGTGATCCGGGGGAAATTCCCCACAAACTAGGTAGTTCACAATGTCCCGGTACCAGGGTTCACAGAATAAAGTCCTAGAACGGACTGAGATAGGGGAAGGATAGGTTTAGAAGAACTTACAGTGCAAAAATCGGATTCAGGGAACTGTAACAGCGCGGCAGCGTCAGGTCTCAGCGCGGCGCAGGGCGTCGTCAGGTCGCAGCGCGGGGCGCGCCAGTGAACAGCGTGCTTTTATGCTCAATTCTGCACAATGTGTCGTCCGGAAAATTTCCTAAGATTGGCACCTGTGTTTCCGACTTGTCTTCCTTACTCACCAAACGGCTTAAGTGGTCAGCTACCAAATTTTCCGCTCCTTTCTTGTCTCTGATTTCCACATCAAACTCGCTAAGCAACAGAACCCAGCGAATTAATCTTGGTTTCGTCTCCCTCTTTGTCATCAAGTAGCGGAGAGCTGCGTGATCTGTGTGGATAATCACTTTTACTCCAAGCAAATATTGTCTAAATTTCTCCAGTGCAAACACCACGGCTAGCATTTCTTTCTCAGTGGTGGAGTAGTTGCGTTGTGCTCCATTCAGCGTCATGGAGGCATAATAGATCACATGAGAGGCTCTTCCCTCTTTTTGTCCCAGCACTGCTCCTACTGCATAGTCGCTGGCATCACACATGATCTCAAATGGGCGAGACCAATCTGGTGCTTGAATGATTGGTGCACTAGTGAGGCGTCCTTTCAGAGAGTCGAACGCCTTTTTGCACTCTTCTGTGAGTACGAAGGTCACATCTTTCTTCAAAAGCTCGCACAAGGGTGAGGCTACCTTCGAAAAATCCTTGATAAACCTGCGATAAAAACCTGCATGGCCTAGGAAAGAACGAACTTCACGCACATTAGTAGGATAAGGCAAAGACTAAATTACATCAATCTTCGCCTTATCGACCTCAATACCCTTTGCAGAGACTATGTGGCCTAAAACAATTCCCTGTTCTACCATAAAATGACACTTTTCAGAGTTTAAAACCAGATTAGTTTCAACACATCTTTTTAGCACTAGTGCCAAATGGCTCAAACAAGTATCAAAGCTATCCCCATGTACTGTGAAATCATCCATGAATACTTCAATGAAATTTTCAATGTACTTAGAGAAGATACTAACCATACATCGTTGAAATGTCCCGGGTGCGTTACATAGTCCAAATGGCATTCTGCGATATGCAAAAGTACCAAAAGGACATGTAAAGGTAGTCTTCTCCTGATCTTCCGGCGCTATGGCCACCTGAAAATATCCAGAATATCCATCCAAAAAGCAATAATAGAGGCGCCCAGCAAGGCGTTCTAGCATCTGATCAATAAAGGGGAGGGGGAAGTGATCCTTCCTGGTTACCGTATTCAGCTTGCGATAGTCTATGCATACCCTCCCTGTCTGTGTTCTGGTAGGGATCAACTCACCTTGTTGATTTTCTACGACTGTAATACCTCCCTTCTTAGGGACAACCTGTGTAGGACTTACCCATTGACTGTCAGAAATTGGGAAAATCATGTCTGCTGAGAGCAATTTCAGCACTTCCTTCTTCACCACATCCATCATGGGAGGATTGAGCCTTCTTTGTGGTTGGCGTGATGGCTTAGCTCCATCCTCCAGCAGAATCCTGTGCATGCATGTAGATGGGCTAATTCCCTTGATGTCAGCGATGGTCCATCCCAGCGCAGTCTTGTACTTCTTCAGAATCTCCACTAACTTCTCTTCCTGCTCTGCTGAAAGCTTACTTGACATAATAACTGGTAAAGTGTCATCAACTCCTAGGAAAGCATACTTGAGATGACTAGGGAGTTGTTTGAGTTCAATTTCAGGTGCCTGCACAACAGATGGAATAAGCACTTCGCTAGGAGTCAGTAGATTGGGGCCAATGCCCAAAAGATGTGTAGTGAACTTACCGTTTGAATCCATTTGGGCTACTAATTCCTGCATGTTAGATGTAATTGAAAAATCTGTATAGGACTCATCAATATCATTCTCAATAATTGACTGTAACTCATCTTCTCTAGAAATATCAAATAGATCTTGAGCTAACGGTTCAATCACATCAACATAGCACAGAGAATGGTCATCAACAAGATGTTTCATAGCTTTGTATAAATCGAATTCAACCTTTTCTCCATCAAATTCCATTGTTAGTGTTTCAGAAACACAATCAATTTTTGTCCTAGCTGTTTTAATAAAAGGTCTACCTAATAAAATAGGTGCATCATGCTTATCATGTTCCATATCTAGGACAAAGAAATCTGCAGGAAAAATCAGTTTATCGACAATGACCAAAACGTCTTCTACTAATCCTTTAGGGTATTTGTTAGACCTATCAGCTAGTTGCACAATTACTCCAGTTTCATGCAAAGGTCCTAAATCTAGCGATTTGTAAAGTGAGTAAGGAAGCACATTTATGGAGGCACCTAAATCAATCATAGCTCTATCAAATTTTACATCTCCAATGACACAGGGGATAGTAACCATACCTGGATCAGTGCACTTTTCGGCATTCTCCTCTGAAACATAGCGGAGACTTGCTCACTTACTTTCACTTTCTTTTTACCTTTCAGCTTCTGGTTTCTCTTTACTGTGCAAAGATCCTTCAAGAATTTTGCGTACTTGGGCACAGTTTTTATCAGTTTCAGCAGAGGAATGTTCACTTGACACTTGCTGAATGTCTCGAAAAGCTCTGAATCATCGATTATCCTCCTCTCTTTGAGTGCCTCAGGGAACGGAGGTTTTGGTTTTTCAGACCCAAGAGGAGGAAAATTCGGTCGTACATATGTATCGACATAAGGCTCGGATTCAGGCAGAATCTCGTTCTCAGGATCAGGACTCGACGCGGGCGCGGCAGATGACAGCGCGGGCGCGGCAGATGACAGTGGGCGCGCCAGTGATGGGTGCGGTCGCGTCTGGTAGCAGCGTGGGCGCGTCAGTGATGGGCGCGGTCGCGTCTGGTAGCAGCGTGGGCGCGTCAGTGATGGGCGCGGCCACGTCTGAGACCTGCGTGCTTTCCTCTTTTTCTTTCTGATTTTTCAGCTCTTTTCCACTTCGAAGAGTTATAGCACTGACGTTTTCCCTTGGATTGACCACCGTTTGAGATGGTAGATTCCCTGACGTCTTTGCCTCTATTCTCGTGATTGCTTCAGCCATCTGCCCCATCTGTTTCTGTATATCTTTGATGCTCAATTCAGTTGCCTGAACATGCGCAGTAAAGTGCTGTGTCAGGGTATTGAGCATGGACTCAGTAGAGGGAGCGTTACCCTGCTGCCTCTGATTGTAGGGAGGTGGATGTTGTTGTTGTGGTTGGTTTGGTGGATCCCTCCATCTGAAATTAGGGTAATCCCGCCAACCTGAGTTGTAGGCGTTTGAGTAGGGGTCATGTCTGGGTCTCTGAGGTCCATTACCACCTATAACACTTACTTCAGCGGTGTCTTCCTGGATTGTTGGACATGAATCAGTTGGGTGGAAATTATCATTGCAGATTCCACAAGCCTTGAGTTGTCGAGGAGTCCCTTGCAGAGTGAGCCTCTTGACCATTTCCTTCAATTCAGCAATATCTTTGGATTGGTTAGAGTCTACAGAATTGACTCCTTTCTTTCTGGTGGACTTCCCAAAATTTCTAGTCCCCTCAGCCATTTCCTGAATCTTCTCCATGGCTCCCTCTGGTGTGGCATTAAGAATGTTTCCTCCGCAGGCGGCATCAATCATTCTTCTATCAGATTCCAGCAACCCACCATAGATGTACAGGACTAGGTCCTTCGTGCTGTAGCCATGGAAGGGGCAATTAGCGCAAAGCTTCTTGAACCTTTCATTGTAATCGTAAAGGGTTTCATCTTCTTCCTGCTCTATATTGCTGATCGCCTTCTTCAAAGTGTTCTCCTTCTTAGCAGGAAAGAATTTCTCCAAGAAGGCCTTGTGGAGCTTAGGCCAAGTATCGATGCTCCCTGTAGGAAGACTGTAGTACCAGTCATCCGCAGCATCGGCCAGCGTGAACCCAAAGGCTCTCATCTTTATCTGTGCTTCATCTATATTGGCTGGTTTCATGCTCATGCACACATTATGAAACTTCCCCATATGCTTGATGGGGTCTTCTCCAGCCAATCCATAGAATTTGGGCAGTTGATGAATCAGCCCAGACTTTAGCTCAAAATGGTTGTCATTCCCCAAAGCAGGGATTGTCACAGCAGGTGCCTGCTGTGTGATGTTTGCTGCTGTCAGCTGTCGCAGCGTCTGATTTGCATTTCCAGCCATTGGATCAGGTTGTTGGGGTTGTAGGCGTTGTTCTCTAAGGCGGTTGTGATATGTTCTGTCAATTTCTCAATCAAAATCAACAAGAGGGGGATTAGTAGCACGAGTGCGAACCATGCAAGAGGTTCGCACCCAAACAGGTAATAAAACAAACAAGAACAAAGTTAATCCGTTTCCCCGGCAACGGCGCCAAATTTGACAGGCTAATTGTCGTTATGCCAAATCAAAGTAAATTCCTAAGGTACAAACTATAACAAGTATAGCAGGCAAGTTAGGGTCGAACCCACAGGGAAACAGAATCAATTGTAAGAGCAAGTATTATTACCCAAAAGTAACCAATTAAAGGGGGAGTTTTGTGTGTAAGCAATAGTGACAGAACAAGTTGCAAGTAGTAGTTGCGAATATATGATGGAAAAACATTACACTAGGTAATTATCCACACAACAATTGAGATGGTAGATCATCGAATTCTATGAATCTCAAGTTTTAATGTCCATTAATTGTTCTCAATCCAGATCGTGTAATAGCTTTTAGTCCTACCAGTCCTAAAAGCACTTATCACCAAATTACAAGAGAAAACCTTCACCAAATAATCAGGCAATAACATTCAAACATGGATTATAATGAGATACAAGCGATTATAACAACCCGTTAAAATAACATGCAATTGAATCTCCTTCACAATCTAACACAAGCAACCCGCTTATGACGATTGTGTTTGCTACAATGGATCTACAACCCCAAACCTGGAATTGTAAACCCTAGCGATATGACTAGTATTGATAAACCTAGATGATCAATCCAAATTAACCAAAAATAAGCAATTGAGCAATAAGCACAAGAGATCGAGACAATTAACAAAGGACGAACAAGAGTAGAATACTCACAACCAATTCAATTGAGGGCTTCAAAAACCAAGTGTAACAAAGGAGAATTAGTTCTCCATAGGGTTTGTTTGTGAGGAGAAAGGGAAAAGAAAATACGTCTCTGGAATTCTCCATCCCCTAAAACGGACAGCAAAACTCTATTTAAAAAGTTCTAAAACTATCGACTTTACATAAAGTCGATGTGGGATAAGAATACGTCTTCAGGGACCGACGCGGCGCGCCGGATGGCAGCGCGGGCGCGTCAATGAAAGTCTGCCACTTCTTCTCTGAAGCAACGGCGCGGCGCGCCAGATATCAGCGCGGGCGCGCCAGTGCTGATTTTATCTCTGCAGCTTGGCCGCGTCGATCTTCAACGCAGGTACTTCTCCTAGCAGCGCGGGCGCCATGTAGCAGCGCGGCCGCGTCGAGCTCTTCTGACTTCAGCTGCTTCCGAATTTCTTCAACTTCAACTTCTGTAACTTGCATGATCTGATTTCTTCAACTTCTTCAATAAGTTCCGGATCACCAAGTTCATACAAATATCTCTCACAATGACATGTAAACGATGACAAAAACTACTAAATGCGCTATGAAATATATCGCATATCAGCGAAGAGTTTACGGGGGTCACACCTGACTGTCGTCGCCCCTGCGCCCAGCGCCACCGCCCTGCGCCCAGTGCCGTCGGCCCCTGCATGAAGTGCCGCCGCGCTTGTGCCTTCCGTCACTTCGCCCCTGCGTCTATCCTGTCACGCATGTGCGTTTTGTACCGGATCTACCTAGAGTGGTATTGATCCTTTCCTTTCTAGTATGAGCGGGTTAGTAGCATGCTAGGTGTGTGTATGGAGATAGGATGAGGATGAGTATGATATTGATATGTGCCCGTTATGGCTTTGAGGTTTAGTAGATGTCGAGCGTGATAGGTTGGATATGATCCTTATGGATCCCTTGGGTCTAGGTGTGACCCCTTTGATTGATAGGATTTGATATCTCTGTATGCCTTGTTATTAGGCAGTGCTGTTCTTCGATAGTAGCTGATCGCGGTTGAGTATATTCTGAGGTTGAGGTAAGTCCGTAAGAACTTACTTAATTACGCATCCTTATATTGAATGTNATCAGGCAATAACATTCAAACATGGATTATAATGAGATACAAGCGATTATAACAACCGTTAAAATAACATGCAATTGAATCTCCTTCACAATCTAACACAAGCAACCCGCTTATGACGATTGTGTTTGCTACAATGGATCTACAACCCCAAACCTGGAATTGTAAACCCTAGCGATATGACTAGTATTGATAAACCTAGATGATCAATCCAAATTAACCAAAAATAAGCAATTGAGCAATAAGCACAAGAGATCGAGACAATTAACAAAGGACGAACAAGAGTAGAATACTCACAACCAATTCAATTGAGGGCTTCAAAAACCAAGTGTAACAAAGGAGAATTAGTTCTCCATAGGGTTTGTAAGATGAAAGAGAAAAACTACGTCTCTGGAAAAAATCGTCTAAAAGGTGTGCAAACCCTCTATTTAACCTAAAAACTGAGTTCAGAGAATAAAAGGAAATAAAAGCTTAAAAGCCCGTAAAAGAAAATAAACTAACAATTGAGAAAATAGGGAAAGACGGAAAAGAATCCGTCTCAGGAACCGACGCGGGCGCGCCAGATAGCAGCGCGGCCGCGTCAGTGAATGTTTGCTACTTCTCTCTGAGGCAACGGCGCGGGCGCGCCAGTGCCTGACTTTATCTCTGCAGCTTGGCCGCGTCGATCTTCAACGCAGGTACTTCCTCCTAGCATCGCGGGCGCGCCATGTAGCAGCGCGGCCGCGTCGAGCTCACCTGACTCCAGCTGCTTCCGAATTTCTTCAACTTCAACTCTTCTGTAACTTGCATGATCTGATTTCTTCAGCTTCTTCAATAAGTTTCGGATCACCAAGTTCATACAAATATCTCTCACAATGACATGTAAATGATGACAAAAACTACTAAATGCGCTATAAAATATATCGCATATCAACATGCTAAACTTATATACTATAGTTAGTATTATCTTTATAATTGAAATGGGGTCATTTTCGACACGTATATTTGCTATGATATTGCATTCGGTTTTCTGATTAGGGTTAATTCCGTTGTAGACACTTAGAAATCTCATATCGAGGGTAGGTGGTTTACATTCATTGTAAAATGATATTCATAGTTTTACCCAAAAAGAAAAGATATTCATAGTTCCTAATTTAAAATGCTAATTAAATGCCGTATCCGAACAATTAATAATTTTAGCGTGAAATCCACGATCTATCATGTTAAATGTTAATAATATAACATGATATTTGTGTTAATACATGAAACAAACGTGTTAAGATTTAATAACAACATATATATATATAATTGGATGTAAAAACTTTTTCATGTATATGGTGATAGATTATAAGATTCGTGACTTACTTTTATTTTAAAGTGTAAATTGATATTAGGATAAAATATCATCAGGTTTATATGTTGAACATGAACAATGACGTCGACCTGTCTGACTAAGTATCAACTAAGTTTGTTCTTCTAGTTGAAAGATCATTTTCTTGCTAATTGTTTTAGGACGAAACTCAAAATGCTTAAGTGTTTGACTCGAGTCCAACGTGCACACTCGAATGAGAATTGTCGGACCTCGACACAAGATATCAGATCCGACTAATTCGGTCCGGGAAAAACAATCTAAAATTTGACAATATCCTTTAATTGATGATTCGAGTCCGATCCAAAAAAAAATTCGAATCATCGGATATGAATAGGGGTTTTGAAAATAAATTCGGATTAGATATATCCGATTGATATAGTAATAATTACTCGGGTCGGATATCCGGTTGAATTCCGTGACCCAAATTTAGAAAAAATGTTGGATATCCGGATGCTCTCGGATTGGATTCGGTTCGGCCTTTTATAAAAATATCGGATATTTGAGGATTTGAATACCCATATATGCACACCCTAATAAAACATCATAACTAGACTTATGTGTTGGATTCAGGTCTAACTCTCATGTGCGCCTGAACGTACGAAGAAAACTATCACCCCAAGTTCTACAAACTCATAATGTCATGGGAAATGACCTCACAATGGGTCTCAATCTTAGCCTGACAACAATTTCACCGGATCTTACAACAAGACACAAATAAAGAAACCGAAAAAAGTTTTCAATAAGTAAAATGACATAAAGAAGGAAACAATATTCAGCCGTCCCAAAAGTACGTGACAACATTCGAAGAAGAGAAAATGAGTCTCGTCACCAAATGAAACCCAACATCCCAAACTAACATGTACAGAAATCCGGTTGATCACCTCTCTCTAGATCCCTCGGTAACTACCTACCCTGCAAGGTCCATCAACGACGGTAGAAACCGTTAGCTAACAATTCTAAATATCAGATAGTGTTATAAAACTCATGCACACACAATGCGGCAATTAAACAATCAACATGCTCACACTCAAACTATATTATTATCTTCAATTAGGTGATTCAATTCTATTTGTTCAACTTACTGTGGACTGGTCGCAAAGAGCCTCCCATTAACATGGACCACTGGGTGGTGATGTCATGACCCGTTTTCATACACTTGGGTCTAATTATATAGTAATGTCATCCTACTCAAGTTATAATTATAAAGCACTCAACATACACCACTATAGTAACACACACTCATATTAGAATATCTAGCTAAGCAAGGCCATAGGACTTTACCTGAACTAATTAACGATCGGTCATTACTCGTTATCGTCTAGATGATCGACCATTACCCGTTATAGTCTATACGTGCATACGATATCCAATAGCTGATCAAATAGAAAAGCGTCTTAAGAACATATTATATCATCTAGGCACCTTCTAGAAGGTTCCTAGACTTAACAAGGAAGTTTTCATAAAGAAGGAATAAGAACCTTAACTTATAAGGAAATTACCAAAATATCCCTATCTTTCCTAAAATTCCGAAAAGTCTCCAAAGTGGTTCTAAGTCTTTCTCTATAGCCCAATAACACTCTAAAACACCACAAGGTCATAACAAGTTCAAGAGTTTACTCGAGTTTACACTAAAGCCAAAAACCCCTAAAGAAGCCTCTTTCGAAAATAAGGCAAGTGCCATACTTTAGCCTAGGATAAATACCTTCCGCTAAATCCCATAAATTATGAGAAAACTCCTACACATACTATGCCATACCTATTCTTTACTAAAGTGAATCAATGCAAAATCCACAAACAACGAATCATAAGTTCTATGCAAAAATCAAAAGTTGCCTTCAAAAAAACTTAATTTCATACTTAGTCAAAATTTGCACATTTTCTTCAAAAACAGTTCTCCGTCCCAACTCGTATTAGTGTAAGGACTTTTGAAAAGTACACAACTCAAACTAGACACCTAATATAACGAATAACCATAATCAATATCGAATATAAATTAGGGGTTATTCAAGTACTGTTCAACATCCAATTAGTTCGAACCGTATGTTTTAGCAATTCTTATTTTTAACACTTTTTTGGTTCAAAACTTTTATACATTTTCGTTCGAACATGTTTTTGTTCAATTAGTTGAAATTGTTTGTTCTAATATTTTTTATTTTTAACACTTTTTTTTTCAAAATTTTATACATTTTCGTTTTTACATATTTTTGTTCAATGAGTTCAAACTGTTTGTTCTAATAGTTTATTTTACACTTTTTCGTTCAAAATTTTTATACATTTTTGTTCTAACATTTTTGAATTAATAATATAAAATTTTTGACCTTTTTAATTATAGTTTTTTCCCCTATCTTCTTCTTTTTCTAACGGACACTTTTTTCATTCAAATTTTTTGTACACTTCGTTCAATTATTTGTAAAGTTAAGTTAGATCATATTGTACTAATAATTTATAATTTTGTTCATAAGTTTAAAATAATGCATGAGCTAATAATATAAAATGTTTGAACTAATAAAACACTCAATTTTTTTTATAACCATACCTATAAAAATATAGACTTTTTTTAATTTTAGTTTAAAATTTGGGTATCAATAATTTGAATATTTTGTAATGTTCCAAACATTGTATTTTATTAGTTCAAACAAGTACAAGAAAGTAATAAGAAAACAGAACCACGGAATTAACAGATAATACTTGAACTAACTACAAAAAAATATCTAATAGCGTATACTTTTGAACAAATTGAACTAAAATCATGAACTAAGATAATAATCATTAGAATGTCACCGTGCCTCTTTTAAAAATAGGTATTTGCCCCATACTTTTTTAAATTTGTAAAAAATGTCTTCGTGCCTCTTATCAATCATTAAATGACGTGAATGAATATTAGTCATTGAATCAAGTGAATCAACACCCCAAATTACTCTGTAAGCCCGCGCTGTAGTAACACTCCTTACCAGAACCAACCCCATATTCTTTACGATATCCAAAAACTTCGTACCCAAACTTTAGTACTCGAAATCCAGCATCCCAAACACATATACAACCGTGATACCCAAATCATAATGCCACAAATTCATTACTTAAAACCTAATACTTACAATTCAATTTCCTGATTTTAGTATCCAAAACTTAATCCATCAAAACTCAAAACTCAAAACTCAAATCCAATACCGGAATCTCTCCAACTTATATATCTTATCTAAGGATGACGAGTGTGCATTAACTACAAGTGTTATTGTAAAGGAAATTGAAACAGAATGTTAATAGCCCGAATTTAGGCAAGTGAGATCATATGGTATCATCCAAACACTCACAAAAGTCAGTAAACTATCGTAAGCAAACATCAAAAGAGTTAATGTTGGGACTTCAAAATTGAATGCCATAGTACTTACTACTTAGTAACCTTAGTTAAGACCTTAACCCTGAATTCCTATCGAATGCAACATACAAATTTCCCTATATATATAAAAAAAATGTAGCATTTTATATAATTTTAATAAAAAAGTGTTAAATAATTAAGTAAAACTATATTGTTTTTTGGCTTTGGTTGAAGAGTGAAAAAATACTTAGTACAAATATACTTTATAAGAGACGTCTAAAAACGTCTTGAAAACCTTTAATAATGTTTTTATCCGCCATCACATATTGGTGTCTTAAGCGACACCGTCTTTTTTTTTATATCTATTCCATTATGTTTTGAAAGCGTCATAGATGTGAGTATCTATGCGTTTCAAAATATTTGTGAATATCCACATGTTTTATAGCTAGCGTTTTTAAAACGTCATATGTTTTACGGTGTTTTATAAACACCGTATATTTTACGTCGTTTTTAAACAAAATAGGATTTTATAAACGCCGTAGATGGAAACTTGGTGGAGAAAAATCCGCCGAAATTTCCATGACAATTTGCGCGGACACTATATTTTTATAACGCCGTCAAATCTTTAACGACATTTTTAATAAATTACATGGTTTAAACATTGTCTACAATGATATTTGTAGTAGTGAACCACAATCTAATGGTTTTACATTGGCACCGGGCCTCAAAAATTCGTTGAACGCCCCTATCTGAGTGTATTGAGTTTGTCAAACTTAAGACGTGACATCGAATATCTACCTAAGTAGCTAGTTTAGAATTCCACTCAAGGAGCTTATAAAATTATCGCCTTAAAATATAAAAAATTTAGTAGACTATTCTGATTTTAATATAAAACTCCTCGTACTTATGTAATGAGCACCCGATCCATAATACACCTCCACGGACTTGTAAACCTTCATGTTATTAAACACACCAAAAGCATTAACTTTTTTTTTTATTATCCTTATTTGCAATATATTCAAATAATAATCATTTTTATCAATTTTTCTTAAGAGAAATCTTTAAGAAAGCTTTTTTCTTGTCTTTAACCTAATTGTTTTTGTCTGAATAATAACGGTACGGTGTTTAAAAAAAACACAGTAATCCATTGAAGAATCCAAACACAGACAAATTACCAGACCCATGGATTCTTATTCTTGCTGTCTTCATATTTTAAGGAAAATATTCGTGTCTTTTCCTGAATTATTAAAAATAACAAAAAAGTGATAAGGCCACGTTTGGTTGCTGAAAAAAAGCTGGCAACTTCAACTGTGAATGAATGATGAATCAAAGAAAGTGCCACTAAAATGTTGGTATTTTGTTCCAACAAACCCACTAGTTGGAATCTGTCACATTAACATCATTGATGTATCCTCACGTGGTTGAAGTTTCAAAATTTCACTTATACAAACTTCATAATTAAGGCACGTGCGTGGTTTAGTTAATATCATTCGATTATATTCCGATAATATCTCTATAACTCTATAAGTTTGGTTAAGATACATATTTGTGACGAACCGTAAAACAAATTTTCATTCCAAAACTAACAATTTAGTATTTTTAGATTATATTCATAACCACGAGTGAGCAATATCTTTAAGATTAAGCGTGACCTTCTAGATGTTTTACGCTTAATCTTAAAGATATTATCTGCTCATGTATAAGGTGAATGGTAGTTGAACCTTATGCACATACAATGCGAGAGTGTAAATTTTAAATTTTACAGCTGTTAAATAAATTTTACGGTTGGATAACTTGTCTATATAAATTGTGTTTTTACCGAACACCACATCCAAGCAAATGTTTCAGAGGGTATAGAGGGGTAAATAAAATTTGAGTGGTTTTGTTCTTATAAGATGTTCTCGAGAAATTTGGACGAAAAAGGTAGTGATGCAGGTCAAATTCAGGTATGTGGTATATATTATTATTTCTAAATCTAAAAATTTCATAATGTTGTATTTTTTTTATTTGTGTAGATCCTAATTTTCTATTTATTTTGTTTAAATTAATGATGTTCCTTCGTTTTGACCAAAATGAAAGACTCGATTGTTCGGAGATATTAGTAACCGACCAATGATGAAAAGATAGAGATTTCATGATTGCTTGGGCTCGGGCTGAGACGATGAAATATTTTATGGTGCTAACCATAAAACGGTCATGGAAAGGGTTTGAAACAAGGAGTTATGGTATGGTGCACTTAGGTTGCGAACAATCTGGGAGCAAGAAGATTTGAAGGAGAAAAGTTGTCGATTTAAATGTGTTTTACCCCAAATTTTAACGAATTTATTATTTGTAAAATAATAAATAAATAATGAGTTTCTCCTCGGAGAAATTTGTTTTATATGTTGGGTTGTATATAAAATGTATAAATGATGCCTTAAGTCTTTTAAGGTGTGAAAAGAAAAGAAAAATAAAAAGAAATTTATTTAAGCAAAAGAAAAGTGGAGATTTGAAGAAAAGAAAAGGTTACGTATGTTCTGCTTGTCAAATATCCTGCAAAGGAATTGCAAAAAGATGAAAAGTAAAAGTATATATATTTTAAATAGATAAGAGATAATTGAGCTATAAATGCAGTTTTTTTTATGACGAAAAACCGATGGGGAGCGACAAAGTCTGGCGACGTCCAGAGTGCTAGGGTTTCTTCTTCGCAGCCGTCTGGCACCGTCCAGTTTTTGTCGCCTTGTGGTCTTCTTCCACTTGCTTTTCGCCCTAGTCGCTTTTCACACTTCCCCCAAGGAATACGGAATGGAGGATCTGCACAATGATTGGAAGAAGTTCACGCTCACTGAAGAGGAGGGAGCAAACGCTCCTTTGGCCCTACAACTAGACACGGTGGTGGGGAAAAAGACAGAAATTTGCATCTTGGGCAAAATTTTCTCCAGGAGAACGGTTAATCTCGCGGTGTTGCGAGCAACTATTAGATCTGTATGGAGGCTCAGGGAGGAGGTGGTTATTAGGGAGATTGGCCCTAACAATTTCATGTTCCAATTCTTTACGAGTTCAGACAAGGAGAGGGTGATGGAGGGTCGCCCTTGGCTTTTTGATGATAACTTACTGGCCTTGAAGGACGTAGATCCACACGAGAGTGTCGACTCGGCCTCTTTCGACACTTCACCCTTTTGGGTTTTGGTCAATAATCTCCCAATTGGACTTCATTCGGATCTATCTACGAGGATGTTGGGAGACAAGCTAGGAAGATTCTTCAAGACTGACCTCGGGAGAATGGCTTTTTCGGGAAAATCGTTGAGATTTAAGGTGGAGATGGATCTTAACAAAGCATTCCCCAGGGGTATGAGAATTGCTTCGAAAACTAATGACAGATGGGTGAATTTTCAATATGAGAGGTTGCCCATTTTCTGTTACAGTTGTGGGATGATTGGACATACCTTCAAGCTCTGCAAGGAGGGAGTGGCGGGGAAGCAAGACGAAGAGACTATACTCAACTATGGTCCATGGATGCGGGCTCCTGAGCGGTACGGGTCTTTTGGGAGGGGACAAAAGGAGAGGGATCTATCGAAAAGATGGGAGGTATCAATGAAAGAAAAGCAAGATGAAGCACAGATAGGGGAGATATTGGTGACTGTCAGTGAAGAGAGACTGGGTAGGGAGAGGGAAGTCAGGATTGATCCTTTGAAGGAGAAAGGCAAAGTTGTGGCCATTGAGGAGGCGGAGGACACAGGTAGGAATGCTAGGGTTAGGAGGTCGTATAGAAGCGTTAACAAGGAGGTGCTTCAGGTGACTATCCTGGGTAAGAGAAGGGGTGAGGAAGATGGCCTCGGGGAGGATCCCAGCGAAAATAACAAGGTGAATAAAAGCAGACGCATATATGAAGGCAAGGAGGATGATACGCTCCAAGTAGCGGGTGCGGGGATATCCCTGGCCCGTGAAGGACAATGAAAATCTTAAGTTGGAACTGTCAGGGACAGGGCAACTCCCTGACGGTAAATGCTCTCCGAGACTGGTCTTGGAGATATGGCCCCTCGGTGGTCTTCGTTATGGAAACAAAAATAAGGAAGTGTGAAACCGGGAAGGTTATGAGGAAATGCGGATTTGTTGACGGTCTTAATGTCGACAGTAATGGACTCTCTGGAGGAATTGGAATGTGGTGGAGAGGTGTTGATGCTAGTGTGGTGTCTTACTCTACACACCATGTCTTGATAGAAGTAGCTGTCATTGGAAGCCATGAGAAATGGGCGGCGGCGGGCATTTATGGGTGGACTGAGAGGGATAGAAAACACGAAACTTGGGCTCTTATGAGACAGTTAAAGGACAGCTATGTTGGTCCAATGGTTTTCTTTGGAGATTTTAACGAGATAGCTTTTTAGAATGAGAAAGAAGGTGGAGCTGCTAGGGGGCAAAGAGAGATGGAGAGGTTCAGAGAGGCTATCAACTATTGCAACCTCCAAGATTTAGGTTGGGACAAAAGAAAGTTCACTTGGTTTAGAGGCACAGTTGGTACGAATCTCATTGAGGAGCGTCTGGACAGATTCATGGCGACTAGTGATTGGAGTTTGGACCATCGTTTTTATAAGGTGTCTCACCTTGTAAGGTTTAAATCAGACCATTGTCCTATTCTCCTCGATACTAAGGGTAGAGCCTCGAACAGCAGGGGCAGGCGAAAAGCGAAGTTTGAACCGTGGTGGTTACACAGTGAAGATTGTGTGAATGTGGTATCAAATGCCTGGAATGCTAGCTTTGGGAGGCCGATCAAAGAGAAGCTGGGACGGGTTATGGATGATCTATCCAGCTGGGGTAGGGTAAATGATAGGAGTAGAAGAGAGGAGATTAAACGCTTGGAAGATGAATTGCGCAAATGTCAGAGAAGCCCTCCATCGGGGGATGTGTTGAATAGAGGTACTGAGCTGACTCGGGATCTTGAGAGACTTCGGATAGAAGGGGAGTCTTACTGGCACTCACGGTCCCGGGTCAAAGAGTTAGAGGAGGGGGACAAAAACACGTCATATTTCCACCACAAGGCTTCACAGAGGCAAAAGAAAAATGATATCAGCTCCCTACAGAACGAGAATGGCACTACCCACACTGAGGAAACACAAATTGCGTCACTAGTCCAGAATTACTATGCTAGACTGTTTCGCTCCGAAGGTTGTGGGACGGATTTGGCGGATACAGTGAACGTTCTGGAGCAGCAGGTTACAGCAAGCATGAATGCCCAGCTGTTGGAGACGCCTGATGAAGAGGAAATTTGGCGCGTTGTGAAAGCGATGTAGCTGAGAAAGGCTCCTGGGATTGATGGACTTCACGTGATTTTTTACCAAAGGTTCTGGTCAGTGGTGGGGAAGGATGTTACACGTTTTGTTCAAAAATGTTGGGTAGGTGAGGCCGATATCTCAGAGCTTAACCATACGGACCATACGGTAATTGCCCTCATACCAAAGGTGAAACACCCAAAGTTTGTAAGTGAATTTAGACCTATAAGTTTGTGTAATGTGCTATACAAATTCGTTACAAAGCTTATGGCGAACCGACTGAAACTTCACCTCCCAGATATCATTTCATGTGAACAAAGTGCCTTTGTGGAAGGAAGACAAATCACAGATAATGCAGTGATTGCCTTGGAGATCTTTCATCATATGAAAAAGAAGAGAGTCGGAGAAGGGGGAGAGATGGCAATAAAGCTGGATATGAGCAAAGCTTATGATCGTATAGAGTGGCCGTTCTTGGAACAAGTCCTGGTTAGATTTGGTTTCGCAACCGAATGGGTTGAGAAGGTGATGAATTGTGTTAAAACAGCCTCGTTCACTTTCAATATTAACGGGAGTCACAAGGGTTTCGTGTCGCCTACGAGGGGGCTCAGACAGGGGGATCCGATCTCTGCGCACTTATTTATTTTGTGTGCTGAGGTTTTCTCCGGTTTAATACGGAAGGCCGTTTGTGCTGAGGATATTCATGGAATCAAGGCAAGTAGAAACGCCCCTCCTATCTCTCACCTTTTTTTCGCTGACGACAGTTTGTTGTTTGCAAGAGCTAACCTCCGTGAGTGCTCTAAGATTACTGATATCATCAGTCGCTATGAGAGAGCATCAGGCCAGAAAATTAACCATGCAAAGTCGGAGGTTTCCTTTAGCAAGGGTGTTACAGAGATTCACGGGATCCATATTGCTGCTCTTATGAATGTTAGGAGGGTGGTCAGGCCTAGCTCGTATCTTGGACTTCCTACTTGGTTTGGCCACTCTAAAAGAGCTTCTTTTGATGGTATTAAGGATAGAATTGCGAAGAAGCTACTCGGCTGGAAAGAACCGCTATTATCTCAGGCTGGTAGAGAAGTCTTGCTTAAGTCCGTGATCCAAAGTATACCTACCTACATGATGGGTGTCTTTTGTATGTCAAACTCGATTGCAGATGAAATCCATGCAATGATTGTAAGAGCCGTATTCTTTTGGACCGAGATTGGTCTTGACCGAGATTACCTTTGGGCTGAGTTTAGCCTTCACCGCCCCCGCGGTCGTGTCCTCCGCCCCTGCGGCACCGCTCCCGCGGCTGTGTCGGTCGCCCTGCGGGTTTTGGCGGCTGCAGCCGTTTTCCTTGACCCGTTGACTTGTGCTTTGTTCCAACCTTTATCACTTCGTTGGCTTGTTGAGCAAGGCTCACTTCTTCACTCTCTTTCCAGCCTTCATTCCCCTTTGCTCTCTCTTGCTCTTCCTTGCTCCTCGTTGTTTCTCCTTTCCTAGTTCTTGCTTGTTCTTGCTTCCCCTTGGTGGAAGTGGCTAGTGTTATGTGTTGCTGAGCTTTGGAGCTAGCCTTGAGGTGTTGTTTCTTCCCTGCAGCCTGGAACTCCCTTGTGTGGTGAGTGTTCTTCTTCTCCCTCTTTCCTTTCTTGGTTCTTCCTCCTAGCTTAGGTTTAGATGCTTGTCTAGGGTGTGTTTGTTGTTGACACATGTTTATGCTTGTTTGTGGATGACTTTGAAAGAGAGAAGACTTGTTTTGGTCCAGTGAAGAGCCGAGGAGAAACTGCAGAAAGGCTCTCTGCGTTTATCCGCCCCCGCGGCCAGTATCACCGCCCCCGCGGCGACTTTGTCCAGGCGCCAGCTCGCGCCAGCGGCGTCCAGCGCCGCCTTGTCCGTGTCACCGCGCCGCGGCCACTTTTCTCCGCGCCCGCGGCCACGTCGCCGCCCTTCCAGCGGCCACTTGCTTTCGCCCCTGCGCCTTTGATCACGCAGGTGCGTCTTGTCCCGGGCTACCTATGGATGGGTAGTTCCCTTTCCTTTCCTAGTATAGAGTCTAGTACCATGTTAGGTATGAGGTTGAGATCGATCATGTGATCGTTTATGCCGCGTTACGGCTTTGAGGTTACGAGTTGGTTTATGATCCGTTTGGATCCCTTGGGTCTAGTGTGACCTTGTTGTGGTTTTGGTTGTGATGGATGTGTTATGCCTTTGTATAGGTCGTGTTGTCTCCAGATTGGAGTGGACCGTGTTGAGAGTTGTTCGTGGTTGTGAGTACTTCGAGATTGAGGTAAGTCCATAGGACTTACTTAGCTGCCCTCCATATATTGGATGTTGCATGAGTGCGTGTTTGCTATGCTTGATAGCCTTGCGAGGATTATGTGGATTACCGACCTATGGTTTATTGACTGCCCATTATTAGGGCCGTGATAACTTGTCATTCATCCCGCTGGGAGTCTGGAGGTTCTCTTCGGGCCCGGCCAGTATGGCTCAGTGGGGCCGTACACCTGTCCACTCCCTCAGGGTACACGGGAGGTGGCTCGGTTCCATTCCATCTGTAATATTTCCGAGAAGCGAGGGTTATATCCCTCGTGTCACATATGTTATATGGAGATATTACTATTACGATGTGTGCGCTGGATTTATATTAAGATAATTAAAAATGGTAAATGTGTGATATCATGTTGAGGCTGTTTAAGTATTCTTTGGTGTGTGTTTGTGCTCTGATGATCTCATTTATGAGTTTGGTTAGCTAACGGTGTTAGTGCCGTGTTGTAGACTTTGCAAGTTAGGACACTTAGGGTTATTCAGGCCGGGGCGATCTGCTGAGGGCTCCGTACACTGCGGTTATACTCTGGTTGGGTATTTTGCGATATATATGTATACGTTATGTTTTGTTGTACTCAGCAGTTGTACCAACTTTGGACTTGTTTTTGTATAAGTTCTATGTTTTGTTTTAATCTGTCAGTGCCTTGTTGTAAGATGCAGTGAAATTATTTTCAGGCTCGGGCCGGATCCATTGTGAGATCCTTAGCCTAGTAGCGCCTCGAGTCCCTCGGATTCGGGGCGTTACAATGATGGCAAGATTTTGGTGGGGGTCTTCTGACGAGCGACGAAAGATCCACTGGAAGAGTTGGGAAAAGCTCTGCCTCCCTAAGAACTTGGGTGGACTTGGTTTTCAGGGATCTGAAAGTGTTCAATCAAGTGTTGCTTGCCAAACAAGGATGGAGGTTAATGGCAAACCCGAACTCTCTTGTGCATAGGGTTCTTAAGGCTTGCTACTTCAATGAGACTTCTTTCCTGGATTCCTCGCTTGGTAGTAATGTCAGTTTCTCCTGGAGAAGCATCTGGGGTGCGAAATCTCTACTTCTTGAGGGTCTGGATGGACGGTAGGCAGGCATTGTGATCTCAATGCATGGAAGGAGTGTTGGATTGTCGAGCCAAGAACAAATAGAATGAGAAAGCCTAGGGAAGTTCCAGGTTCCGACATGAACTTGACAATCGGCCAGCTCATTAACTCCGAGGGTACGGGCTGGAGGGTGACCTTGTTAGAGAATCCTTTCATGAGGAGGATGTGGGCTTGATTCTTGGCTTGCTTCTTTCTACGCTTCACACTTCTGAGGCTCGGGTATGGTGGCCCACGCAGCAGGGATTTTCACAGTAAAAACTGCTTACTGGCTTGGGAGATGTAGTCATCTGGATCAGTGGCAAATGAGGATGTATGGTGATACGGGGCACGCTTCTACGCTAATTTGGAAGCTTAAGGTCCCGCCGAAACTCAAACACTTCGGATGGAAGCTTTGCACCGAATCTTGGCGGTTAAACTGGCGCTGTATTCGAAGAAGGTGGTGGACAATGTTAGGTGCCCGATGTGCAATGATTACACAGAGACAATTGTCATGCACTTATCTTGTGTTTGATGGTTAGAGACATCTGGGACGGCAGTGAGATTTTCTTGAAGACCATGGAATTTATTCCATGCCCGGTTGCGGAATTAGTTTCCGGGATGAACAAAAAGTATGGAGTGGAGGCCGTCACAAGTTTTCTTGCAAGGGCATGGATTGCGTGGACCTGCCGGAACATGAGGATGTTTGATGAGCATGCCCCTAACGTCCCGCTTATTAGAGATGGTTTTCTTCGCCTCCTCGAAGAATATCAGAGGCCGAAGTCCCAGCTTGCAACGGGCGGTTTCACGGATGGCTTGTGGAAACTGCCTTCGGAAGGGACCATTAAGATCAATGTCGACCCAGCTTTTGTGGAAGACAATCTGATCGGTTGGATCGGTATGTAGGAACCACGAGGGGGAAGTTGTGGGAGGTTCTGTCAAGCGGCTTAGGGGCACGGTGGCGGGTCTGGTGGGCTGAGGCTGCAGCTGTACGTATGGGTTGGAGGACGCCCTTGGTAAGGGTTGGAAAAGAATTGAGTGGAAACTGATTGCCAGGTTGCTGTATAGCGCCTACATGAACCCTGATGTCCTAAGATGTCACGTGCTTTGATTGTTCGAGACATTATTTCTTTGAGTAAACGTTTTACGTCTTTTCGTTTTCCTTTGTTGGTAGAAATGCAAATAAGGTGGCTCATATGCTTGCTAAGCATGGCCCCGCTGTGGGAGACGTCGAGCGTCGAGTGTTTTGACATTGTCTTGTCATCTTCTGGAATGGACCTTGCTACTCTTGATCTTTAATACTATGTTTCCTTTCTCAAAAAAAAAAAAAAAAAGAAGGGATTTTTATATTTTTTATCTTTACTCTCTCTCACTTCTCTCTTCGCTCTTCTGTGGCGATTTTTCTAGCGAGGCGATTTCTTCTTCTCTCTTCGCGGCTCACTTCTGCTGGCGGCGATTCGTCTTCTCCTTCTTCGCTCAGGTTAGATTTGTCACCCTTGTTACTTTCCCTTCTGATTTGGTAGGTTTTGGTTGAATCAGAGCGGTTATGGAAGGGAAAGTTCAAGGCCAAGCCCACTGGCCGCTGCCAGTTTCTACACTCCCGAAGAGATGGGTAGTTATATTTATCGATTTTGGTTTTCTGGATTTTGATTTACGGCTATTTACTATTTCTTTAAGGCTAATTGTTGGCTCCACCGTCAATTATCAAGCTAATAGTTTCTAATTTGTGGATTCATTCACTCTTTTGATAAGTACTCCTTTCGTTTTTCAAATTTTATATTATTTGATGGTTTTAGTTTGTGCTTTTTGGTGAATAGGTGAAAATCATTGGTTCATATGGAGCAAGAGCGAGGCAAGATCTTCCTAAGATAATCAAACTGGTAGAATCTGCGCACATTTGATCTTAGTGCAGCAGTTTCAAGGAGATACGATTTCGAGTAGGCAGACAAAGCATACAAGGATCTAAACCAAGTTAAAATTATTGGTCGAGTTGTGTTAACATAACATAGGCTTGTTTGTCTTTCTTGGTTGTTCTTCCATGTAAACAGATGGTGAAATAAAGAGAGGTTTTGCCTTTCATAATCCAAGTGGGTTTGTTTAACCATTTTGATTCCGTGATGTGACTTGTAACTCATGTCAGTTGTAGTAGCCATTGCAATTAGGAAATGCAAATCTGTCTATTATTCGTAATAGAAAGGTATAATTTGTTTGCTTTACAGTTACAACATCAAATTTGTCATATAAATTGATTTGCAGTGTTTGATATATTCACAATTAAATTTCAATTTAAAAAAAGAAAACAAGAAGCACTAGAGAGTTATACATAGAAAGGCATAATTTGTGACTCTATGGATTTCTTATGTCCTACATGGACTCCATTCCTCTTTATATTTCTTTATTATTGTTGGTACAGATGCGTTGTCTTTCTTTGTTCTAGGGATGGATGGTTACTTGCTTACTAATGTATGTTTGTATCAAGCCTTTAAACTTAGTATATTATACATGATTTTCACACATCATATCTGCAAAAGGTCTCTTCTCTTTTATATAGTTAAATATAATAGTATGTCTTGTTTATGCACATGCCATTGTTTTCTGATGTTTTTATTGCTTAATTCATTAACCTGACTATTCTACTCAGCCTTTATAAATGAAGCTTGCATATCACATGTGTATGGATTTTTCTAATTGAAAGTCTTTTTTTTTGGTTATATACAGCCTTTATAAATGAAGCTTGCATATATTTCTTCATGCTATATGCATTGATCCTGTGACTTAGAACTTCTGTTCTGATATTGATGTTACTGGTTTTCTATTATTTTGCATGCCCCTGTGTATCTTGTAGTTGAAGTGGTACTGGTATTTTGGCTCCTCCTAATATATGATTCTTATGCTTTAGAATTTGTTCAATGACTATAGTTGGCATACTTAAAGTTCTATTCTATAATTGAACTTCTGCAGCTACAATTTCTTCTGCATTGATCTTGTAACGTAGAACTTCTGTTCAGATAGATTGTTCCAGTTTTTTTATGTTTGTGCTCAGCGATGTCAGGTACCAATTTCTTCCATAGAGTATCAAATTCCTTATGTTTTTGTGATCATAATTGAACTTCTGCAGCTACATGGAGAAATGTGCAACATCCTATCTGTTGCATAAAACAAAATAATGAACATATTTCCTACCATAGAGGAAGGCGCCCAAGAGCAGATCGGGAATTCAAGCATTGTGTTCTCTTCACATAGCGCTTGAAAACGACAAGAGTATCGTACACCATTGTTCACATTGTAGTAAAATTTACTTGGTATGACTTTTTTCTTTTTATGACAAAATGAATCCATGGCTGGATTTGATGTCTTAATGTATCAAGTATTATGTTTCTGAATGTATGATTTTTGCAAGCTATTACATGGGATTCTCTTCTTATATAGTTTGAGAGAGCAAAATGTTTGCTCATAGACAGTCTTAAGCATGTTGAAGACATTGTTCCACAAAGTATTGGTTGTCAAGTACTTGTCATCTAATTTTCCATTGCCTACTTGTATTGTCTTCTTTAATTCCTATTTGCCTTTTTCCGATTCTCCAACTGAATTTCGTTAACACATTTTTGCATAATGATTATATATATCACCATGGATTTGAATTTAAGTGATGTACATCATGGATTCCTTCACTTTACGACACCCGCAAACCGTATTCTAATGCAAGTTTCTCAAACTTATCTCTTACGACATTACTTAGTCTTGCCGTGGAAAATTGAATTCCAATTGGCTTGCTAACGAAGCAATTAATTAAAAAATTTTAGCTTTGCATATGTCCATCGTAGATCTTGGACATCGTTAGTGAGTTTGAGGGGACGGTGTTCACTCTTAATTGAATAATATAAACAGTTGGTGATGACATAATTGCCTCCTCTATCATGGAAAAGATTTGATGATAGCCCACTAACTTTGAGTATTAAAATCGGCTAACAACAAAGTTGGATAACCGAAGTGAAGTTGGATATAGAACGTTGGATATTAAAATCGAGGGTAACAACGAAGTTGGGGAACAAAAGTGAATTTGGATGTAGAACTTGCGGGTATTAAAATCGGATAACATAAGTGATTTGGATGTCGAACGTTGGGTAATTAAAATCGTATACGGGCCCGGACAACGAGCTTGGGTAACATAATGTGAATTTGGATGTATGGACGTTTGGGTATTAAAATCGGGTAACAACAAAGTTGGGTAACATAAGTGAATTTGGATGTAGAAAGTTGGGTATTAAAATCGGTAACAGAGTATAACGTTGGGTAACAAAGTTGGATAACAGAGTATAACGTTGGGTAACAAGGTGGGTAACAAACGTTGGTAACAAGGTTGGGTAATAAGGTTGGGTAACAAAGTTAGGTAACAAGGTTGGGTAACAAGTTGGGTAACATGGTTGGGTAACAGAGTATAACGTTGGGTCCCTTCACAATAGAAAGTGCATAGTTAGTGTTTCTATAAAATTTTGCCTACACACTTTGTTTCCTTGAAAAAATCTACACACTTACATTTCCCCCAATAGATAATTAGGCAGTTATGGTAGTTATTGGTAGTTATTACTACAACTGCTAATCCTATTTCTATTTAAACTCTATTCTGTTAAAAAAAAGACAGGGGAGAGACTGTAAAAAAGAGCAGAAGGGGAAGGATTATAAAAAAAGAAACAAGGAGAAGATTTAAAGAGAGAATAAGAAGGAAGAAAAAAAACACGTAAACTTTCTTCTCTTTCCTTGTGGTTCCTGTTATAAAGGATTTCCATGTTAATTTTCTATTCTCTCTTTTTCACAAATTACGTACACATTGCATACAATTAATGTGGATCAATTACCAAATTCAATTACCCTTTGCCTCAAAACTCTCCCCCACATTATCCATACAAATCAGGATGAAAAACTTGTCTGCGGAGTCTACTGATTCGGATGTTTTGTAGGATCTAGTCCAATTTGTGCATGGTTTGAGGTCTCAACTATCGTCAATATGATCGTATAGAAGTTGGATGAAACGAAAGAATTCTCTATTATCCTAAACTCGCGGTTGGTCGGAATTGATGGATTCCGCCGCTGCAAAATCCGCAATAGGCCGGAATTGATGGATTCCGCCGTTGCAAAACCCGCGGTTGGTTGGAATTGTTGGATTCCGCCGCTGCAACACCGTAGTTGGTCGAAATTGATGAATTTCCCCGCTACAAAAACCGTAGTTGGTTGGAATTGATGGATTCCTCTCCTACAACACCGAGCCGTTTGGTTCGTGTACAATGATCAAGATCAAGACAAAGTTTTATGTAAATGCATACCGTTGACGTGAAGGACGAGGTTGCACGGTGTTATATGCATATTGCCGAAACAAAGGCAATAAAAAAAATGGAGAATAAAGAATGTAAAAAAAAGGGAAAAGATAGTCAGTAAATGAGAATAACGTTTTTAGACATCAATGAGAATTGAAGATAAAAAGAAAAAGAAAAATATTATTTTCATGAAGAGGATATTTCAAATCCTAACCTCGTTGATTTCTAATCTTATGCCAATTACATACAAAAATAAATAAATAAATAAAAGAAAAGCAATTAATGTAATTAACCCATAATTAAGGAGGGTTTAATTAAATCCTATTATCAAGGATGACTAATCTGTTCAACCAAATCAGAAGCCCTCCTCTGTTTCTTCTTCTGCAGTCATGCAACACACATACATTTATATACACAGTTCTCCCAATATTCATCATCTTTCTCCATCACTTTCTCTTATATATTTCCCTCGAATAGAAGCCTTCGTTTCTCCCGGTTGTCCTTGTGATCTTCTTACACCTTTTCTATTTTAAACTAACCGGTGCGAGAACGAATCTTCACCGTACCCGCCATAGTTGAAGCTTGGTGTCTATGGTTGTTGTCCACAATTTTCTACTGAAGACAAAGAAAAAGATGGATATAAGAAAGAACAAAATTATAAGAAAGAGGAAGTCTGTACAAAAAAGACGTTAAATTTTTTTTTTTTTGTTAATCATAAATCTGTAATATTAGTAAATTACATCAAGTTAGAAGTTAGGCGGGCAACAAGTTGTGCCGCCAACCCTTTCTGAATAGCAAATCCGATCCTCCTGAACACTACATTTGAAGACCTAGGTGACACAAAATTACCATGCAAGACCCGTTGCACCCTCTTGAGAATCTCGACGGCATCAGGCGCAAGAAAACCAAACGTATCAAAATCGAACGGAAGAAACACATGTTGGTTTTCTAGACAAGCTTTTTCATGCTTAGTCACCTTCAAAGAGGCCGCGTTGAGAGGGGTTACCCACAACAAAAGGCCCGTTATCCAAACCAACCAAAGGGAGACTCCTGTCAAATCAATACAAGCATGTTTCCCACCAACCCAACCAAAAACTAACACATCTGCAGGTCTCAACGTAGACCTTCCTTCACGCGGATCAGTCAAGAAGGATACAGGCGCCTCTTTCTTGGCCGAAATCCCTGCTCTCTTAAACACGTCACATAAAACATCACGAACCAGATCATGCCTATATTTGAACCAGGTAGTTCTTTACAATGAACCGCATGCTCCCCAAAAACATCCAAAGGCCTCCCACAATTAGGCATAGGACAAAACATACCAGACGAGAACAAAGGAATCATAAGGCGATACTTGAGGATCGTGCGATACTCAACGGGAGACATACATTGTCCAAGTCCATCAATAGGTATGCAAGAAGGAAATCTTGGCTATGCGTTGTCTGTAGACACTGAAAACCGCTTTTTGTCTAGCGGTCAAACCAAAAGTTGCTTCCATCGTCTGTACTGTCTTACCATAAAAAGCACTCGCCAAAGCATGTTGGCTTTATGGGGACGGTGCTCTTTACAGTAAAACCAGAAAGATCAAAATAGGAATAAAGCTTGAAGATTGCCCAAAACTCCAAAAAACTCAGAGCCCATATCAACAACTCCACTGTCCCGCAAAATGTGGTCTTGAAGGGTCCAAGACTGAGCTCTAGAAGCCACAAAAGCAAAAGAAGAAGTCTCCATAGCTGAGTATAACCCAAGGCCTCCACACCGAATCGGCAAAGAAGCAAGTCTCCACTGAAGATCGCCAAAATAAGCACCCCACAAACCACAATATCCTCAACTGATTCACGGAGTCCCAAATCAAAAAAATAGATGCACTCCCCATGTTCCGGTAGACAAGTCCTCAAGCTAAACAACATCTTAGCAACACCCATGCAGAACGAAGCAAAAGAAGCTCACTCTGTGGGTCCCTCAACTGCGGAAGAAGGTGCATCAACTCAACCGCCTTAACAGCTCTTTTCATGACTAGCTCTCTAATAAACCCATCATCTTTACTCACAGCCCCACCCAACAACTTAACACCCAAACCGGCCTAGCAATTCCATCAGGGAATAAACCTTCTCTAAGCTTTGATCCATCACACGAAGGCCAAAAGAGCTCAGTCTTGCAAACATTCAGCTCAAGGCCAAAACTCGGGCCAACTTCTCTAATGATATCAAGCACTCTAGCCACTTCCTCTGTCCGGCCAATAAAAGTACCATCATCAAGATACCAAGCATGTAGAAGAGGCTTGCAACTGTCTCTGATCCGATGAAGAAGTGGGTGCAAGACAAGGGAAAAAAGAAGCGGCCCCAAAGGGTCTCCTTGTTGCACACCAGTAGCCGACCAAATAATATCATCACCAACATACAGACGGGCAGCTTGACCATACAAGAAATCAACCCAAAAAGAGATAGAGGGACATCTTTCCTTACTTCCCTAAGCAAAACAGTTCTGTCAACCAAGTTGAAGGCATTAGAAAAATCCACTGTCAACATAGCCAGAGAACCATCAGAGTGACGCTCACTTAAAACCTGTTAACACTATGTAGAATAGCCTCTGCACCACCTGAAATACCAACTCCAAACTGAAAATCTCCAAGATATTCCCTCATATCTTTACTCACTCCCTTCATGGCTACTTTGGACACCAACCGTCTCCATATAGTACCTACTGCAATGGGACGAACCCCATTGTCAGGCTTCAACAACGCGTAAGAGACGTTGAAGCAACAAACTCACACGGACACTTACCTCCCAACCACAAATTGACCACTGATGAAAGCGCTCTCAAAAGACTTGTGGCAACCGCAGAGCCCTCACCACACAAAGCATCTAAAAGGTGTTGTGCTCTCAAACCATCTCTACCACAAGAGGTTCCTTTGGGAAAAGACTTGATGCATGTAAAAATCAAATCAACATCAACAACAAGAGGTGGTTCAAGAAAAGTAGAACAAGGCTTAGAAGGAGGAGGTTTGAAGGGATGTTTTGCCTTCAACACCTTCAAAGTCTCATCATTATAAGGAGCTACTCCAGAAGAGCACAAAACTTTTACAACAGCGTAAAATGTCCATCTGAAACCTTACGAAGACACTGCTTGATATTAGGGTTCCTCTCCCAACCTTCTTCATACTTTTCACCATCAACCCTAACAACAGGTCTATGCTCTGAACTGTCTAGCAAACATGCACAAGCTTAGAAACACCATCAACTCTCCCCAAGTAGACAACGCCTGCAAAATCCGCTGATGTTGAATAAACTTCCTACCTCCTGATCTTCTATCTCGCCTACTCATAGGCCTGAACACCTCCAACGTACAACGAGGGCAAAAACAACCTAACCCAAGCAGCCACACAACTTGGCTCAGCAACCACCTTTAAAAGAGCACCTAGTAACGCTTGAGAAAAGCTTAAACGACAACTATGAGGGATGCTTTCTGCAAAGTTAAAAGGATCTTTCTTTTCATCGACAAAAATTTCCAAATTTAAATCAAAGGATTTAAATCCAATTAATAGAGTTAACCAGCCCATTAAATGGATAACTAATTAGTATCCTTCTATTACAAAGGAGAACTAATTATATGGGCTAAAACGTCCCATTGCATTTTGATATTCGTATAAACATTTTAAAATCAAAGTTAAGTTCTAATAAATGTGGAAGGTTTTCTTACAAATAAGAAATTAAAGGGTGAGAAAGAACTTGAAATAAAAAAGGAGTTCTATTCATCTTTCATAAACCTATCTGCAGCATCAGGTGTATGCAAATAAATCTATATAAACACCAAAATAATCCACTAAATAAAAGTGTTCAAAAAAATTAAAGTTTAAAGTCATAATATAAAATTTCCGTGTTAAGAACTACGTTATGACTTGATGCTCTTTCTGAGATACGTAGGAAATCCGACATTAAATAAATCGGATTCAGTCGTCCCGTCCAAGTAAAAATATGATGCATGAAACCAACTGAACTACGTAAGGCTTGATTCTCTTTAAAGAGATACGTAGGCAACCCTAAAAATATCCGGGTGCAACCCAATTAATAAAAAACCTCTAAAAATATTTGGTATTAATATTACTTCGAATCAAGAGGGTAAAAAAAAATAGGGTCGAACTAAAATATCTTTAAAATTAAGTGAAATAATGTTTTGGGAAATTCATACACATTTTTTCTCAACAAAATGATGTGCCGGTAAAATCTCATCGTAGTCATTCTAAGAAGTGTGGTTGTCCATTTTTGCTAAATGGATATGAACAAGTGAAATATGTGTGGTGGTAGGCGTTGAGTGTGGTTTTCATAACCACGAGTTACCAAAACACCTAGAAGGTCACACTTTTTCCGGTTGTTTGACGAGTGAGCAATACCTCGATGTGGAAAGAACAACATCGGCCGGAATGGAACGAAGGTTGTGCATGAGATGTTGAGACAAAAAGTATGAGGTAGTTAGATGGGGGTGGGGTGGAGGTGAAGCAACATTTATACAACGTGCACGCGAAGATTAAAAAGTTAAAACAAAGAGTAATGAACCCGACACAATTACTGATACGGTTAGCCGTCAGTTGGCCCGATCTTTCAACACCAGACTCGATTTAAAGGAAAAGAATGAAAAAGACGCAAACTTGAAATGAAAAGGATAGATGGATAGATCTGGTCGAACCCTTGAGGCAACCAAGAGCACGAGTGGGAAACAAAGGCCCAAACACACAACTTGAATGACTTGAAGAACCCTTCCGCTATAATCTCACACAGAGGGGAAAGCGATTGTCCCCAAAGCACGAGAAGTCACCCGGAGATGATTGAGAGCACCAACTTGCCAATCCAAGTGACACAACTCAAAACAGCGCCAAAGTTGCTGGGCAAACGGGATTCCGCTCACACAGTAAGGTTGTCTCGATTCCACGAGAAGAATATGGGATAGAAGATAAACAATACTCGAAAGTAATTGTGGTTTATAATTCATTCAACATCAGGCAAAAGAGACGTCCAACATGGCCTTATATAGGCTAGATGGGGCGTCTTCTAGGGTTTCTCTAGGCTACGGGCTTGATCCAAGATCGAGCCCGAAAAAATAAAATAATTAAAAGCAAGCCCATCTTTTATTTAAAAGATGTCCAAGAATGGGCTTTAAAAAAATAAACAACTTGGGCCTAATTTAGCCACTTAAATTAGCCCACAGTCTTCTTCCTTCAAAAGTAGCCCGACGGACCTCTTCTTCATATGGGTCAAATGGATCTCGGCCATCCTCACGATCTCGGTCATGATCCCGGTCACGGATCTCGGTCGGACTCCATATCTCGGCTACTCTCTACCTCTTGGCCTCGTTCTTCTTTATGGTGACTCGTCTCCTCTTGCTCATGCGCTCGTAGGTGCAAGGAGATGAAGTCGAGCCTAGAGATGCTCCTGCATCATTCTCTCTCTCTTGAAAAGGATTCGACCACGAATCCATGGGGTGTATTCTGGAGAGGACTCCATATGAATCTCTTGTTGGAGGGTTGGGGTATGATGTCTCAGCCTGGTCATCGTTTGACTCTTCTTCCTCCATCTATACATTCTCCGCGAGCGCCTCCAGTGCATCCTCTTCAGCTATTTCTTCCAACTCTGGCTGGGGCGTGCTATCCTCTTGCTCCGATTGTTCTTCTTCTTCCGTACCTACATAAATAGACAAAGTACATCATTTATTAGTGCTAGGTATGAACTTAACATTAATGAGTCTCAAAGTCTTATCTTGAAGAGGATAGAAATACTCCCTGAGTGTAGCATTACACAAATGGCGCATGGGCTCCCGCGTAAGTAGGTCGACTTGCACCGTCACCTTTAACTTGAAATTTTTCAGCTTGAATCCCTCAAAGTTAATGACAATGTCCAAGTGGGGGTATTCATTTGCCAGATGAGCCAATGATAGATAGCCAAAGGTTTGCGAAGGTCGTGTGATGACATCGTCAAAACTCCGCAATAGACCGATGTTTTGTATGGACAGCCAGATTTCCTTGTATACGTAGTTGTAGGTAGCACATGTGTATGGGTCAGCATCTGAATTTCCAGGAGGACCGGCATTGATGATGATCAGCGTCTTCTTTCTCGCTTCCTCCTCCTTACTCTTCTTCTTCTCGTAATACTCGTAACCTCAGTGGGAGTCATGGGCTTTAGTATGAATTCCTTGCCCTGAAAAGTAAAACAATAGCGGTTTGTTTTTCCTTTATGTGTACATCTCTGTCATACTCCCATGGTCTTCCGAGTAAGATGTGACATGCATGCATGGGGCAATGTCACATAGAACTGAATCCTCGTATGCTCCAATCTTGAATGCGATATTGACCTGCCGATTGATTTTGATTTCTCCACAATCATTCATCCATCCGAGCTTATAAGGTCGTGGGTGTTGAATAGAAGTCAACTGCAGCTTGCTAACAACTTCCGTACTACTAGATTACTGCAACTTCCACTGTCAATGATCATGTTACATACCTTTCCTTGAACCAGACAGCGTGTGTGGAACAAGTTCTCTCTTTGATTATCTTCATCGAGAGAAGGTATGATACTCAAAGCTCTCCTAATCACAAAGCAGTCAATAAAATCAGCATTAACAACAGGGTGAGGGGCACATATATAACATTCAATTCCTTGCCCTGTGAGCCGTGGGAAACGGCCTCCTGTTCAGATTCAGTCATGTCCTCCCTGTAATCATACTCAACTGGATGCTCAATAAGATATCATGGAATCAATGCATCAACAGGGGGAATCTAAAGGTAAAGGTGTGACCAACTCAGCAATGGTCTCATCATCTAAGCATTCAACAATTATATTGGAATGAAGGCATAATCCAGTTTCAAATTCTTCTTCCAGTTTACTCTTTCTGCTTCATCCCTTTCAGCAGCAAGACCGGTCTTCTTCTTCCTCTTCCTCAGCATCCGAATCCGACTCGTAATACCCTTTGTCATTGATGAACAATGTCCTTTTGTTGGGACATTCCCGCGCCATGTGACCTCGTCCTTGACACTTGAAACAAGTGATGTCTCTAGCTCTGTAGAGGAGCTAGAACCACTTCCCTGTGGTGTCGAGGTAGTGCGTTGCCCGATGTAGAAGCTGGGCTGAACCGGGGTCTTGACATCTCGGACGTGTATCTCGGCTGGAATCTCGGCCATTGTCTCGGCCGGCATTTCCTCTCCACGTGGTATTCGGAGATCTCCTGTCCTGACTTCGTAATTTCAGCTTCTTCTCCACTCTTACAGCAAGGTGCAGCAAATCTGTCAGGTTAGAATAAGCATACAATTCTATTTCGTGAGCCAAGTAGGGGTGTAATATCCTAAGATACGAGCCATAGTAGCTTCCTCTTCTTCCTGCACATGCTCGAACTATAGCCATTTCCATGGCTGCATACACCTCTTCTGCGCTCATAGAACCTTGCTTAAGGTTCTCCAGTCGCTGACGCAGATCTCGTCCATGGTAAGGTGGCACGAACCGGCTCTCATGATAGCCTTCATCTGTTCCCACGTGGTGATGTCTTCATCTAACATTCTCCTTCTCTCCTTTAACAAGTTATTCCACCACATTAAGGCATAACCGGTGAATTCAAGGCAGCGTATTGTACCTTCTTAGTGTCTGAAACGTTATGACAGCTCCAGATCTGTTCTACCTTCGCCTCCCAGATAAGGTACACATCAGCATCACACTTCCCTTCAAATGGGGGTATCTTCACCTTAGCCTTAGAATATACTTCAGTTCCAATACTGGATGTTCATCGTCGAAGTCCATCTCTCTCCGTAACTCGTCTCGGTTGCATGAGTCCTGGATTGGCCCGAATATGGGCGAGGTGGTGGTGGAGTGGTGGCCCCACCCGTGGGGGTACCCTTCGTTTTGTGCCTCGATGGCATCTAATCTTTCCATGACACGGGCCATCATAGTCTCGATCCGTACCCGTGGAACTTCGGGTATCTGGTTCTCGTTTCCCTTCCTGCAGACATAACTAAAACAAAGCAAACACGTCAAGGTTAGTTAAAGATAACTCTTAGACTACCCTCTTCAAGTGTCTCGCTCAGAACCTATCTCGTAAGCTTCGCAACTTCCTCTTAGCCGGTTTGCGAGGATCACTGTGAATCTACAAGAAAGATGTCTCAAGCAATCAACAAGTTAATGCGTTCAGGCAAGAACAAAGGTGAACAAACCAGATCTCAAAGGAAAAGGCTTTTTTGTGGTGCTAGCTCGAAAAGCAAAACTAACTCGCCTGCAATATTCTCAACCAACAAAAAATAATCTCAAAATAAAAGATAATTTGCGGCCTTTTGAAAATTAAAATACAAAAGAAAAGGAAAAAAAAAGAAAAAGGCAAAAAGAAAAAAGGAAAAAGGAAACAGCAAAAGAAATTGGTAGGCAAAAAGGAAACAAGGAAAGTGAAAGGGAAAAAGAAAGGGGCAAGGGAAGGCGGCGCTATTTAAGTTGCCCTGCAGCGATGTAGGAAACAATATATATGCAATAAGCTTCAAGAAGCGCCTGCCAAACAAAATCGCTCAAGACGTACAACCACGGAGACCGAAGGATCTAGCTCGCAAGTAACTTCCTTTTCTTCTCTTTTTTTTTTTGTACGGTCTTTGACCTTCTTTCTTTCTTCTTTTTTTTTTGTACTACGGACTTGCGAGGCTAGCGGGCGGCGGCGATGGCGCGGCGGTCTGGGCGGCGGCGTGGATTGGGCCGGACTGGACCCGGTTCGGTTTCTGTTCGGTTCTGTTTTTTTTTTTTTTTTTTTTTTGAACTCGCGTTGATGGGCCGAGATGGTAGGGTTGCGGCGGGTAGGGTTAAGTGACGCGGAGGCGACGGTTAGGGTTAGGGTTTAGCGACGCCGGAGGCGACGGCTAGGGTTTCGGGTAGGTTTCGATGGGGGCGACGGGCGCGCCGCGAAGAAGAAAATCTCGGCCGGGATGGAAGCAAACTACGGCCGGGATTGGGATGGGAATGCCGAGATCGGCGGCTGTGGTGGGGCGGAGGCTAGCGGGAGCGGTGCGGGGCTAGGCGAGGCGGCAAGCGGCCGGATGGGGGTTGGGGCGGCCGAAAACATGGCTGTGTGTGGGGTGGTGGCCGGCCGAAACGGCGTAGGGCGCGGTGAGGGTGTTTTTGTGGTGGTCGGGATAAATTCGATCAATACGAGAAAAAGATCGAATTTTTAGGCAAAAAAAATGTATTTAAATTCCTGCTCCGGTGACTCTTTTTTGTGGAAAATTTCTTGATGGATCTTGAAAGGCTGATTTTTTTATTTTTTTTTAAAGACAACCTTGAAGAATTAAAAAAAAAGACGTGTGATGAGCCTAAGCTCTGATACCAATTTGATACGGGCGTTAGCCGTCAGTTGACCCGATCTTTCAACACCAGACTCATTTAAAGGAAAGAATGAAAAAGACGCAAACTTGAAATGAAAGGATAGATGGATAGATCTGTCGAACCCTTGAGCAACCAAGAGCACGAGTGGGAAACAAAGGCCCAAACACACAACTTGGAATGACTTGAAGAACCCTTCCGCCTATAATCTCACACAGAGGGGAAGCGATTGTCCCCAAAGCACGAGAAGTCACCCGGAGATGATTGAGAGCACCAACTTGCCAATCCAAGTGACACAACTCAAAACAGCGCCAAAGTTGTTGGGCAAACGGGATTCCGCTCACACAGTAAGGTTGTCTCGATTCCACGAGAAGAATATGGATAGAAGAGAAATAATACTCGAAAGTAATTGTGTTTATAATTCATTCAACATCAGGCAAAAGAGACGTCCAACATGGCCTTATATAGGCTAGATGGGGCGTCTTCTAGGGTTTCTCTAGGCTACTGGCTTGATCCAAGATCGAGCCCGAAAAAATAAAATAATTAAAAGCAAGCCTATCTTTTATTTAAAGATGTCCAAGAATGGGCTTTAAAAAAATAAACAACTTGGGCCTAATTTAGCCACTTAAATTAGCCCACAGTCTTCTTCCTTCAAAAGTAACCCGACGACCTCTTCTTCATATGGGTCAAATGGATCTCGGCCATCCTCACGATCTCGGTCATGATCCGGTCACGATCTTGGTCGGACTCCATATCTTGGCTACTCTCTACCTCTTGGCCCGTTCTTCTTTATGGGTGACTCGTCTCCTCTTGCTCATGCGCTTGTAGGTGCAAGGAGATGAAGTCGAGCCTAGAGATGCTCCTGCATCAATTACAATTCAACATGTTGGTGGAGGGAAAATTCATTTTCGATTTCAAGGAGTTTGACGATGGAATCTTGCAAGACATTGCATTTGTCCATGAACAATCACTCAGAGTATTGGAGAAATTTCATTACGTCATGATCATGACACCACCTACTACACCAACATGTAAGCTTAAATACAACAATTTTCACCATTTTTAATTACTTTGAATTACCAATGTAACTAATTTATTTATTCACGTCTTTGAGGTTCAAAATGCCATTTTTGTGATTCTTGGTCAAATATCCACCAACTTGCGGTTGCGTTTCTGACAAGGAAGATGTGGATACATACAATTGAGTTCTACATCAAATCGAAGGGTTGTGTTAAGAGTCTAAATATTGACCATATGTGATAGTGACCAATCGGGAGCTTGGACTTTTCAAGGCCATCGTCTCGGTTTTTCCAAATGCATCTGATTTGTTGTGTTCATGGCATTTCAACCACGGGATAGAGGGAAAGGCCTTTAAGAAGACACGGTTAGTAAAAATGCATCATAAATTTCAAATGATTGTATTGCTTTTATTCAAATCAAAGTCAAGGACAACATTTGAGGCTCAACATCAAGCAATGACCGAGCATTGGGGTGATCGGTGGGGGTTGTGGATTACTCGAACAAGACGTGGATATGTGATAAGGAGAAAATTGCAAGTTACTTGGTTGACCGACATTTTCACCTTGGTAACAAGCGACAAACAAGAATGTTTCATTTTAAATATTTTTAATCTTTTGAATTAGTAACATTGCGTCTTTTTAGTTCAAGTAAGCCTAATGTCATATTTCAAATAAACTTAATGGGTAGGTTGAATCTACACACTCCAATTTGAACAAACAATTTGATGCATTTAACTTCCGACTCTCGACGTGTCCCAAACATATCAATTTGATGATGAAGGATCAATTTCGTCGATTGATGGCATCATTGGAGTAACCCGTTTCAAGACTCCGAGTGAGGTTGTAAAATTACCGATGTTTCGCCAACCACTGGTAGGGTTTCCGATGTTTTCCTACGGGTTTGTATGAGGTATCATTGGGTAGGGTTTCTGATATCTTAGAAGAGAAAAAATAGAAGAGGAAGAGCATATTTGATACCACTGTTTTTAGAGTATATCAAAACAAGAGAAACGGGTATTACAAGTATATCAAGATATTAATTTAATATTCATATACTTTTATACCAAACAAATGTATGAAAATAGGCCCGTAAAAATTGATCAATCACCTTGAAAAGGATTCGAATGTGATTTCTCAACCTGATTCAGAGTAGAGATGGAGATGGATACTGTTTGTGATATTCAGAGAGTGTAGCCTTGGGAGAATAAAGAGAATCTAGGTTTATAATAGTTTGTTGATTAAAGTGGTATTGTTTGTCGGCTCTACATTCTTTTTTTTGAGAGGAAGGGAATTTATCCGAAAAAGAAGCTCTAGATTCAGTCATAGTTGCTTACATCGTAGACATGTGGATTCATCTGCTTTGATTTAGAAGAAGGGGATTTCCTCTATCAACATCACAGTATTGAAATGGAAAAGAGAAGAAGGGATCCCGCTTTGTACGGACCTGTATAAACAAAGGCAACAGACGGCAGTATCAAATGAAACTTCGCACTAGGTAGACATGTTGCCCTAATTGATAACGCGTGGGTGGGGCACACAATGGCTTGCCATGAGAAACTTCGCACTAGGTAGGTTTACTTTCTAGGTCCAACTTTGTAGATCGTTTCATCAGAAGATTCTGGGAACTCTCCTGTGTCAATTTGTTGTGTGGTGAACACGGTTAAGTCTCCTAAGGGTGCACAAAATGAAATACTTTCCTTCCTCCTCCAAGCTCTTGTGTGCCCAAATTGGTAAGTGATGTACTGCTATTCTTTGATTATTTTTTTTGATTGTTGGAAACTGTAATGAGTTGAACTCAATCTTGTAGGATATGGGTCGTCGCTGGTTCCGTCGCCCCAGGTTGATGATTTCTCCGATTTGGGTACATAGAAAAGTTCTCCTACTCATCCCTGCGGATCGCGACTAAAAATTTCTCAAGAATAGACTTATCGGTGTGGGTGGTTTTGCAAGAGTCTTCAAGGGACTTCTGGCTGATGGAACCCTAATTGCAGTCAGAATTACATAAATACAAGATCTGAACAAGGATTGGAAGACTTTTCGTGCTCCCTGAAGTTGATGTCACGTATCCGGCACCGAAATATTGTGAAATTAATAGGGTATTGTATGGAGGATGATTGCCTCTTACTTGTTACTGAATTTGCCGAGTTTGGAAGCTTGGACGACCTTATAAAGAATTCAGTGAGCAAAGAGTTCGGAAGCTGGCATAGGAGATCTGCCATTGTATGGGCATTGCTCGCGGCATCTCTTACCTTCACTATGATGCCGATCCCTGTGTCATTCATCGTGACATTAAGCCTGCAAACATCCTTATCGACAGCAACTTCACCCCTAAAATCAGTGATTTTGGATTGCCAAAGTCTTTATGAATCGGAATTGGAACCTACTCATCAAACAGATAGAATAGTAGGGACTCTTGCATATATGCCGAGAGAGTATCTATTAAAAGGCGAGTATTCAAGAAAGACAGATGTCTTTTCTTTTGGAGTTCTTATGCTTCAATTGATTAGCGGGAGAAATGCTCATATTCGCTTTCATGAGAATGCATATGAAAAGAGCAGACCCTGCAGTTTTATTGGTTGGGCTTCATTACTAATGAGAAATGACAGAGTTATTGAGTTTATTGATCCTGTCTTGACTGATTATTCCGTAGATGTTGTGCAAAGCTTTATCATTGTGGCGCTCTTATGTGTACAAAGAGAACCAGATCTAAGGCCCAGTATGCAGGAGCAATGCACATGCTCTATGGAATATGCAATTCTAACAGTCAATCTCTTAAAAGGCTTGATATCTCCATGCTTGATGATCTGATTATTACTTATTCAGGTAAATTGCTACTAGCTTCACTGCCTGTTAACTTTAAAACTTGTTTGCATATAATCTTTGCTTCCCTTATTGCAGCTAAATGCTTCTATTTCCTTGTTAATTTTCATCCTTGATTCCATTGCTATTGTTTCAAGGAATTTATTATGCTTTTCATTTTAGTTTTACACAATGTTTCAGTGACCTGTGGCTTTGGATTTGATCTAATGGTAAATTTATAGTAAATGCATTTTACATTGTTTTACACTTAAGTTGTGTATGAGAAACCGAGTGAGCAATTACAGTATTCTTCTAAACTGACTTGAGTCCTGTTGTGCACTTACTTTATGGCATTTCCATGGGGAAATTCAGATACTGAAGACACTGAAGATGAAAGTGAAAATTTGATACAGCTGGATGACGACATTGTGACAGAAAATGATTCAGCTGATGATCTTGTTGATTCCAATACAAGCATGAACCACAAGGAGAGGTATTTACTTACTCATATACTTGCTCAGAAAAATGTTGAAAATGTCAGGTTGGAAAATAACATGAATCCATTTAGAGTAATGTTATTGACATCGAAAAATTACTAACGGGACGGACGAAACGCATTCCGCTTCCGCTCCAGCATAGGGCGGAAGCGGAATCAGAATGCGCCCCAACATGGGGCGCAGTTTGATTCCGCTTCCGCCCTATGCTGGAGCGGAAGGGAATGCGTTTCCGTCCGAAGTCAATATACCAAGAGTAATGCAGCTTGTTTTATTTTTATTGTTTTATTTTTATTGCAGCGTCTGCACATACTTTTGGGCCGTCTACGAGATATGCAGCGTCGGGGGCTACCGTATTCATCGGCTGAGGTACAGGCCATGATTGATGAGGCTACTAGTCCACATCCAGCGGTGGCTCCTTCTCAGGTCCGGGCATCACAGCATCCGTGATTTTATTGACCTTTGTTCGGATTATTGGTGTATTTCATTATTTCATGTTTGTGATTCGTATTGTCTTGTTTCGGATAATTGGTGTAGTTCACTATTTTATGTTTCGGATTTGATTTGGCTTGTTTCGGATTATTGTGTACTTCATTATTTCATGTTTGTTGTTTGATAAATAATTTAAAGCATTTAACTAAATTCAATTAATTAAATATAAAGCTTTGTTGTTTGATAGAATAATTTAAAACATTTAAAGTCATTTAACTAAATTCAATTAATTAAATATAAAGCTACAAAGTAGCTCAACATAACAATATATATTGTCTAAGGTGGACACTCAATGCGACATAGCTCAAGATAACGATATGTCCTTTCAATGAACGGCGCATCCCATCCTTCAACACTTGGATCGTGATGGTCTGTCCACATAAAACTCACTTCTGGTAACGGGGCATCATCCTTCAACCAAACCTGCACAATAAAATCAAAACAAAAGGTTACTAATTAAAGATTGATTTTAATTGAGTTAAAGTGATAAAACGTATAACGTCGACTAACCGGTACATAATGTGTGTCCCTTGATATAAGTGCTATCGAACGGATCACTGTAGGCGGACCTTGGTTAGGAGTGACCGTCGTCATAGGCAGATATGTGTGTGCGTTAAGACCAACGACAACTAGGACAATCTGATAATATGTGGCTGCAACACATGCAACAATAGGTATCTCCATCCACGACGTACTTGTACACGGAGACCTGATCGTCCAATTCACATTACTGATCACTTGGTCATTGTTTAAGTGTGCGGTGCACTGCATGGATCAAAATCTCAAATTAAGTCATTAATATAAAGGGTTTGATAATTAAATATTAAAATCAGATGATTACCTTAGAATATATTGACCTTTTCGAAGTCAACTCCTTCACCATATCACTTCGTATCATCAAGTAATCCTCATCCGGTCTTCCCAAAACCACAACAATGGCTCTATATCCGCAATGACCATCTCCAAGGACTTCCCTCGCTCCTAATACATATGGCTCCATGAACTTCATGAATTCTCCATCTACCCATTGATAATTTTCATCATAAGGAGTATCAACTGGACCTCGGGGACGTCCTGGACCTCGGGGACCTCCAGGACCTCGGGGACGTCCTGGACCACGTGTAGATGAACGCTCAAAAGAACTAGGATCTCTTCTTGTTGATTTCTTTGTCGGCGGTCTTCCCTTTGCCTTGACTTTTTCTGCGGTTCCTTCATCGTCGTACTTCCTGGGTTTTCAATGTCCTCAAAGCAAGATGTCATCCTCTCCAGCTCTTCTGGGGTGAGCGAGTTTGAGTCTATTCTTTCTCTAAACCTGTTCAACGAAACTAAACTCGGGTCCACGCGATCATCGTCATCATTATCAAAATCATCATCATAAAAATCAGCTGGAATCCAATGAACTTGTTTCCAATATGGGTGTATCTGCTTCAATGAGATAGGTCTTCGATCCCGGATTGCTAACATAAAGTCATGCACACACGGCACTCCATAAACCTCCCTCCAATAACTATCCATACAAACACCAAGCTCCCTTCTAGCTCTAGCGTTGGTGTAGTTATCCCACAAGAGCGTGAAACACTCGCTTGTGACGTAGTCCCGAAGCAAGTCGAATATCGTTATACGGACCTCACGTGGAATCCTCTCCCGTGACATCTCCAAAGAAGCCTGTAACTTCTGAATTTGATCCGTGATCATCAAATGTATGTTGTCACACACTAATTGAAATCCTCCAACATTCGTATCGAGAGTCTGTTTCAGTAACTTGTGTGCGGACTCACACCTACAAAAATAAAAATTAATTACAAATCAAACAAACTTAAAAAATATGAGAAGGAAAATAACATTATTAAACATTCTTACGCATTTGTCGTCCTTGTGCCGAAATGATGACTCATATCACACCAAGCTCGAACAACTGCTTCCTTGTATGGGGTCAGCCAAGTAGTCTCGAGGTAATTCATTAACCTTGGATATGCATGCCAATGGTTTCTCATTTCCAACAAACGCCGTTGATAGCTTTCATTTGATCACGATTCGAACAAGGCATGACATTGGGACATGAATTCAGCTCTTGCTTCCTTACACCGCAATATGACACTCACTCTGCTTATAATGTTGGACTTTATGTGGAACGTGCACAAGATATGCTTCACCTCGGGAAATACTACCCTCAGGGCGCTTATAAGACCTAGCTCACGATCGGTGGCAATCACCTCCGGGATTTTTCCGTAGCACAAATACCGGACCCTCCTCAAAGCCCACTCGTAGTGATCTCTACTCTCCTGTGCCATGAATACAAAAGCAATAGCAAACGTCTTTTTGGTGCTTGTGATGCTGACAATCTCCAACAATGGCATATTGTATCTAAAAGTAATTCAAACAAAAGATTAATTTAAAGTTATGTATGACAATATGATTGAGTTTATGGAACACAGTAAAAACAAGACTGTAAACTTACTTGTTGGTCTTATACGTCGAGTCCATCACAATAACATAAGGAAACATGCTGAGCAAATGCCTCGAATCGGGATGTGATATAAAGAAATCAATCACCTCATCCGAATCCGTACTTCTCCTCGTATTAAGGTAATATCCCCGTTCTTTCAGCGTATGAAGTGCTTGTTGCAACGACCCTCTTCCTTGGGCCTGTACCTTTCTAATCTTCAAACCGGCATTGTATATTTGCCAGATTGTGGTGAGATTGTCAGGATCCTCTAATTGCACGGATAATAAAACCGCACACGGTTTTAACCCGGCACTCAATTCACGCTCTACCTTTTTGCCTGTGTGGGGGTCAATCGTCCTGGATATGCATGACCTCTTAGAACCGACGGAATTACGTGGTTGTGGACTCCACATACAACCCTCAATGACCATTTCTCTTCTTCAAGTTGTGCCCCCTCAAGTTCAAACTTGCACTTACACTTCTTCGAATTCTTCTTCCGACTAGAACTTGGAACATGATCGGGATCAACATCTTTCAACTTTCTGACATCTCCGTGTCTATCACATGCCAATTGTAAGATACGAAACCCCCTTCTATCCAACCATGATTTTTTTATGACCAACACAAAATTCATTGAGTTGGCCATATACCAAGCCCAACCCAATAAGTTTTCTCTATCTGAAAAATATCCACGGAGCTCAAACTTGGACGAAAAATCGGTAGCAATTGCACGTGAATATTCCAAAGCATCCTATTCAAATTAAAATAATGTAAGTGTAAGTTCGACAATTTCGGATCTCTACTCTAAAACATGTGTAAAATGAAAGGAAAACAACTTATGACTAAAATATGTTTATTAAGGTAATATAAGCTTTTTATTATTTATTTTATTTTTTGATCATTATAACTATTTAAATTAAGTTACCTAATTATCTACTTAATGTTGTAAATAATTTTGCATAACAATTTCAACTTAAAATCTTCACTAAAATCCATATTAATTAGATTATATGACTTTGGATGGAAAGTGAATGAATGGTTATGGAGATTAATTATACAAAACCTTGTGAGTACCACAAAGAATTACATAAAATATTGGTTACTAAATAAAAAGTTCAAAATCTCATGGTCATGGACACCCTGAAGAATTTCCCTAAAAATAATTACTTTAAAGTGATAATTGTACACTTACCTCAATATGGGTGACAAGTTCTTCCGGATCACTATACTTGTCGATATCAAACGGCAAGGTTGTACTTTCACATTCAGATTCTACATCTTCTTCGGAATATGTCGACATTTTTTGCGGATTTCTTAAACGTGTTGTGGATGTGAATAGGGATTCGTTTTGATCGAATTTTTTCACGTTCGGTAAAACGGCTTAATTCCAACTCACTTGGCTACGTTAGGGTTATAAACGCTTCCGCTCCAGTTTGGGGCGGATGCAGCTTCTGAATCCGTCCCAGTTTGGGGCGGATTCTGACTCCGTTTCCCCCCCAAGCTGGGGCGGATTCTGACTCCGTTTCCGTAGTGCCGTTAGTATTATTCGTCCGCCCGAATAGTAATCGTGAAGAAGTACCTATAAAATGCTTTTTTATTCGACAATTAATTAACATATCCCCTTAATCACTTGGCAATATTAATTGGGATGCCTAATCATTTTAATTTTAAAATTAATATATAGAAAAACGTCCAAAATAATCCTTAAATTATGTTTTAATATAAATCTCGAAATTACAAATATCAGATTATTGTTTCGTATAAAGTTTTTAATTATATTATAAGTAAACCACACGAAAACATCCTTAATGTCATCACTCCATCAGTTTGCATTTAACCCCCGTAGCAAAATAATTTGTAATAAATCACCCTTGGTATTAAACCATTTATTTGCACACTTGTTATAGGGATCCGACGTTTCCACTCTTCTCGGTGACATCCTTCCGACACGAACCCAAATTCGAGCCGAAACTCCAAATTCATTGGACCGAATACCGGTTATGATACACTAGGCTCGGTATAAGGCCGAGTCGAACGGTCCAAAAATTTGAACCAAATAACCAAAATTTGAGGTAGAAAGAAATACACGTGCAAGACTTTCATGTACAATGAGTTACGGCGGCGGCGGTACGACAGCTCTAGCGGCGGCGACGAAGGAACCGGTACTTCCTCGGCGGTGGAGAATACGACACAACCACCATAGACCATAGAGCTTGTACATCTTCGGTAAATGGTAAATTCATAAAAGGGTAAGAAATAGGGCTCAGCCAAAACCGGAGTGGTCCTGACCAAACCTACAAAGCATCAAAATTTATCATCATGCAAACATAAGGGCTAACACAAGGCCCTAGTACTCCTAGTAGGCATGCAAGCCCCCTGTACATCTTCACATTCACAAGATTTCACATCTTCATACAACATATAAATCCCCTTTCCTGCTAATTAAACAACAGTTAGAAATAATTAAACCCAAATCTAAACAATTAGAAATAATTCTTTAAAACCTAATTACTTACTCTTTCTCATGGACGTTTGCAATTGTTCCATAGCTTCTTCAATGGGCAAAACAAAGACCCAATCCAACCCATTTGGCCTTCATTAGTACAAAAATGGAAATTGTTTTATAAACTTATATATGTAATAGAATTAGAGATTTAAGCTTTGGTAGGCACATATTATTGCTGATTTTATTGAATAATAGTGTTGGTTAGTGTCATTTTGAGTAAAACATGGTTATTTTATGTGTTGGGTGTTTTGTCTTTATCATACTTGTTTTTTTCCACATTTTTGGAAGAATATAAACAAATTTAGGCTGTGTTTGCTAGAATTAAATTTAAACTAGTGATTGTGGTTTTTAAGAATGATTGTTTTTTAAAAAACTCGTATGTGTTTGTTGTGAGTAGTGTTTTTTGAGAGAGTGTTTTTATAGGTACAAGTACTTTTATTCCCCAAAAACACACTTCCAATCCAAAAACCCTTCTTTTTTCAGGGTATCAAAAACACTCAAAAAAAACACAAACACTCACATAAACCCCTCACAAACAAACACCAAAAATTTAAAAACACTCATAATCACTAATTTAAACTAGTGATTGTTGGATAGCAAACACAACCTTAGTGTACTATTCTTATTTACCCATTTTGTTTATAAAGTATGAAAGTATATTCGATTTTTAAGTCTCTAGTTACCAAATATTTTTATTTTATTGAATACAAGTCTAGATTGATCTCTTACTAATATAATATGTGAATAAATTTTATGAAACTTAAAAAGTGAAGTAATTAAATAATTTCGATCAAAATTCTTTCGGATATAAGTCAGAGAAGCCTATAAAATAAGAGAAAAATGAGGGACTAGGGCTTTTTTTATTTTATAGATACTAAGTTCGGAATTTTAGCCATTTTAGTTTTCTTATTTTAAAGAGGGTAAGTTCGGAATTTTAGCTTTTTAAAACGAAAAAAATAATAAAAATAAAAAAACCTAAAATATGTGTTCTCCTCTTCTTCTCCCGACTTTTCCCCTTCTCGGCGCAGAAATCTCGTCCCTCTCCTCACCTTCTTCTTCGTACTGCAAATCTGTTCAATCCACATTCATCTTGAGATTGTTTGCAAAATCAAGGAGTGGATCAGATTTATCGTTCAATTTCGAACAATCTGATGGTCCAAATTCGGGATCCCATATCCTGAGACGGTTTCCCGATCCCACGGTGCCTGCTGCTAGGGCTCGCCTCGCCTGGCGGTCTTCGTGGCCATGGCAAGGAAGCTGCGGCCTGGCGACGGTGCCCATCTTCCCGGCGCCGCCGAAGGGCCTACTCCGAGGACTCGGGACTACTATCTGATGGATTCGACTCCTAAGTCGCAAATCCAGAGAAATGGGAGGGCGAAGGCTTCGACTCGGCAGGCGTCAAATTCGCACATTCCCAGGGCTCCCTTGGCTCCTCCCTGTGGCGACGGTTCTGTGGCTAGTGGACCAGCGCTCCCTGCCTCCCACTGTCGTCCCGCTTCGATGAAGGTTGCTCGTGATGTCGAAGCCATTCAACCCCACCAGTTGCAGTAGAGTACTGTATTGCATCTTGTTGATCTTCCCCACCAAAACTCTGAGACATGGCCTGGTTGGCGCTACGCCAATGCTTCCAGTATGACCATCCCATATGACTTGCTTTGGTTGCTGGTCTTTTTACTTCTCAATCTCTGCTTTGACTGAGTTTGACACAATTAGTTCCAGTACTATGTGTTAATTAGTTACACAAGTCAAAGTTATGGCACTGCTGTTCAATACTTACCCTTGTTTGTTCAGTAGTTCAGGTTAGCATATTTAGTCTTGTTATGGCACTACTTGTGGAATGGAAACTATGTTATGTTTTGACCCTCTTGTTTATGTCTCGATGACTTCCTTTCTATGTATTATTGAATTTGAGTATGACTATTGTACCTAATCATGATACATTTATGACAATTCTTATCTTCTTTAATTTGTTTAAATACTAGCATATTGCACACCACTAAGGATCTCAATTTGTTGATGGTCTTCTAGTGCTTCACTTGTTCATACCTAGCTAAGCCTCCTAGTGCTTCACTTGTTCATACCTATCCCTTCAGGTAAGCACTTGTCTTGCTTGATTTGTTATTCTTTAATAAATTGTGTAAACCCAAGCCCCTGACCACTAAGCCTCATTTTCCTTCAAATAACTATATTCTATTTGCTTGAACTCTCAAATCGTGAACTTGCACAATTTACTTGTTCATGAGTGATCAGCGGAGCTAGCTTAAATGTAGTATATGTGGCTTGTGTGCGAAAGTTGAAATGATCCTTATATGAAAAAAACCTCTGTACGTGAAAAAGAAATGATGGACAATAGATTTAGAAGATGGTGCAGCATAGATTTAACAACATTTTTTTTAATGTTATTATGCTAGATTTTTTCCGAATGAATTAGTATATAATTAGAAGCGCTTTTGTACCTATAACACTCAGACTACCCAGTGAGTCTATAACTATTTGGTATTATGGTATGTTAAGCTGTAAGTGTGTACATGATTCGGTCTGTGTATGGGTCTACCCTTTTTTGTGTAACGAACTTGTAATTGGGTACTTGTAATTACACAAGTGTGTATATTATTGCTTACTTATAGCGACCTTCTTACCTTTTTAGGACGGGTGTGGGATTGTTATGCGTCATTTATATCTCATTGCTAAACGGGTTTCATGTTCCTAGCTGGAAGTACGAGGCATATGAGCGTTGTCTGCGGGACTAGATCTAAGGAAAGAAGGTTCACTAGTCCACATAGGGACATGCATCGCCTCCCTACTAGGTCAAGGCGGGACGGAGAAGTATCGACTCAAGTGGCGATGGTCTTTATAATTTTCTTCTTCATAAGCTTAATTCTAAATGCGCTTGAGCTTGTGTAACTCGATTGCGCTTGAACTTGTGTATCTCGATTGTGCTTGAACTTGTGTAACTCGAATGTGCTTGTGTAACTCGATTGAGCTTAGACTTGTGTAAGTTGACCTTGTGTAAACGACGGGCTTTTGTAAACGATGGACAAACTTGTGTAACTCGATGAACCTTGTACTTGTGTAACTCTACGGATATTGGACTTGTGTAACTCGACGGACCTTGGACGTGTGTAACTCCCGGACCTTGGACTTGTGTAACTTCACGGACCTTTGGACTTGTGTAATTTGATGGAAGTGTGTATTTGAAGCTTAGACTTGTGTAACCCGACCTTGTGTAAACGACGGAAGTGTGTATTTGAAATTGTGTATCAATATTGTGTATTAACTTTTGGTTTTAAGTATAACATTACAAAAAACAATAATGGAATACACAAGTTCAACTAGTCAAATTGGTATAAGTGTGGGAGGAAGGGTCTCTCATCCAGAATTCGAAACCCACCAACCTTGTGTATCGGGCCCTGTCCGAACCTTGTGTATCGGGCCCTGTCCGAACCTTGTGTATCGGGCCCTGTCCGAACCTTTTGTATCGGGCCCTGTCCGGACCTTGTGTATCGGACCCTGTCCGAACCTTGTGTATCGGGCCTTGTCCGGACCTTGTGTATTGGGCCCTGACGTAGGCTTGTGTATTGGGCCCGGATGTAGGCTTGTGTATTGGACCCGAGCGTAGGCTTGTGTATTGGGCCCGGACGTAGGATTGTGTATTGGACCCGAGCGTATGCTTGTGTATTGGGCCCGAGTATAGGCTTGTGTATTGGGCCTTGACGTAGCCTTGTGTATTGGACCTGAGCGTAGGATTGTGTATTGGACCCGGCGGAGGCTTGTGTATTGGGCCCCGACGTAGGCTTGTGTATTGGGCCCTGACGTAGGCTTGTGTATTGGACCTGAGCGTAGACTTGTGTATTGAACCAGAGCGTAGGCTTGTGTATTGGGCCTTGACGTAGACTTGTGTATTGGACCTGAGCGTAGGCTTGTGTATTGAACCTGAGCGTAGCCTTGTGTATTGGCTCGGACTTTATTAAAATATTTCGACTTTATTAAAACATTTGGACTTTCATTAAAACAATTGGGCTTTCATTAAACCAATTGGGCTTGGGCTTTTATTAAAACACTTGAGTCTTCATTAAACCAATTGGGTTTGGGCCTTCATTAAACCAATTGGGCTTTCATTAAACCAATTGGACTTTTAACTCAAGTAATTTCATATTCCTAATTTGCCCTTTCATTTAATCTTTAAAGATGATTAAATTGGGCCTAATTTGTCCATTGATAATGGAATGAGCCTACTTAGTGCTCATTTATACAAAAAGGGTCTACTCTCCCATTTAACCCATAAAATAACCGAATTTATAAACCTGATATTTTTAGGGTTAGAATAGTATTTTTTCGACTTTAACTTGACAATAATTTCACCGAATATAAGCTACAAACAAAAAATAAAAATACATAAAACATAAAAAAAAAACATGCAAAAATATTAATGTCATGAATGCATGATGTATAACAACATCGTTTAATATATATACAATTATCATAGAAAATATAATTAGAATATAATAAAAGTCTCAATTACTCTCCTACTATTATAATATATGAATACAATTAATAAAAACTTAAAATTAAAGTAATTATTTTATTACATCGAAATTCTTCCAAATATAAGCCAAGAATAGTATTGTTCATTACGCAAATCATCCTTATCTACAAACTCTTCAAGGTAATACTTTTCTCTTGGTTGGTTCGATTACAACGTGCACTTTGGTTACCGTACATTTTTTAATTGAACTTTTTGTATCCATCCAAATTACAAATATGAATACACTTTTTTTTTTATCTTAAATGCACTAAGCTCTTGTTTGGTTGTAACACTTAAAAAAAAATAGAATAGAAATGAATACAGTCCATAGGTGTACTCTTGTTCATGAAATTTTTAGGAATAGTCATTTTGTTTTCCTATAAGGTATTAAAATTAATCAAATACTACTACAATTACTATAAACCACAAGAATTGTTTCCAAAAAACTTCATAGATAATTCATAATAGTATACATATAGACTAAGTGCCCGTTTGGTTGGAGTGGTGGAATGGAAACGGAATGGAATCGGTTAAGGGGAAGGAATGGAAATGGAATTGATTAGATTACTTTCATGTGTAAAAAGACCTCTAAACAAACATAGTTTTTTATTGATTCGGAATCATTCCGTTACCGGGAATGATTCCTAGCGATACCAAACGAGCCCTAAGTTTGTTTTCATTCCGTTTTCATTTGCGATGTTAAAACCAAACGGACCCTAAATTGATTTGATTGCTAGTAAGTAAAACATAAATAAATTGACGATAGAGAGAAATAATAGTTGAACTTTAATAAGAGAATTTCATGCATTTTGGAACTACGCTTGTGTAGTTTTGTAGCATACGTTCTTTTTTACAATGGAAATCGGTTTCAAAATATTAGATGACATGTCGTCTAATAGACTGAAAGACCGTAAAAGATTGACAGATGGAGTATCCGTCATAAATAATAAAAATAAAAAAATAAAAAAAAACACTTTTGTAGATCAAGATACCTCTAAAGCAAATATGTCTTCAAGATAAAGAAGAATAATTTAATCAACAGAAATCGACAGATGGAGTATATACATAGGAAACTTGGGAACATCTTTAAACACCTTAAATTTAGACTCGAAGTATAACAATTAAAATATAATCATAAATTTATGCCCCCTCCTAAACAAACAACTACCAAAACATGCATTAAATTTGAAAGATGACATTGCAAATCACGCAACCTTGACAGTTACCAGACTGAACAAAATAGGAAAATACTCTTTAGAATGTTGCAAAGAAGGTTTAAGTGCTTAAACTTTGGCATAAAAATATATTTTTCATTATATTAATTACAAAACAGCTTGAGTGGAAAGATTGAAGATGAAATAAGAAATTGATGATAGTCGATCAATCGTGAAATTCGGGCTTGTGAAGGCAAATCATAAATATGAGCCCATTAGGCCCATTTAGGCCCAAATTGTAGTCATCAACTAATGTTTCCATCCTTTTGCAATCTTCACCGACGAAATTTTGACGGTGTTGATGTTTAATTATTGTGACTTTTGGCATATCATAAATATAAGCCCATTAGGCCCAAATTGTAGTCATCAACTAATATTTCCATCCTTTTGCAATCTTCATTCTTCACATTATGAGCTAGGGACATCAATAGCTCGATGGGTGGGTGAACCACTTCCATCACCAACCCACTAATCATATCGGGTTTAACCACCCATCACCCGTCGGTTGACCGGGTGGTTCGTGTTTATCCGCGGCTAATTAAAAGGTATGAATATTGTAAATTTATAATGTATTTTCAAAGTATTTTTGCACATGTAGTACAAAACTAGTATGTTCAAAACCAATAATATCTATAATTGAAATAAAAAAAACTATTTAAAATGTAATATTATAGCGTAAATAACAATAAAATTGTCATATTCTTTGTGAATTTTATATCTAAATATACAAAAATCAAGATACTTCGGGTGTATCGGGTCGGGTGACGGGTGAAAGACCTTCACCCATCATTCACCCATCACCCGGCTTTTTTGGGTTTTCAACCGAGTTAATAGTTCGGGTATCTATCGGGTGCGGGTGAAATTGCCACCCCTAATTATGACGGTGTTGATGTTTAATTATTGTGACTTTTGTGTATAAAACCCTGAAATTGAGATTACCCGTGGTTATCCAATGTTCTATTCTATTGTTCGTCCTTTATAAAAAAAATTTTGTTATTTATTATTATTCAATAATAGTTATTGTTTGTAGTTGAGGTTAAAGTTGTAATTGGTTTTTTAGATATGAGATTTATAAAAACTACCTTAATATTAATAGGATAAATGTGTAACGTTCTTCTGTAATTGAATTTTCTCTATGTGAAAGATATCAAAGCATTGATCAAAAACATCATTCTCTTCATGGTATCAGAGCCTTGATTCTCAAAACACTTCAATGGCCCTTGTTCCTCACCAAATCCCTAACCCTAATGACCCTCAACAACCATTCACCATCATCAATTTCTCCAATTGCATCAAACTTTCTCCTACAAACTATATCACTTGGAAGAACCAAGTTGAATCTTTGCTAATTGGCCATGACCTAATCAACTATGTCGATGGCACAAAAACTTCCCCTCCCTCTAATCCTTCTACGGCCGATGACGGCGGCACTAACCCAACTTACACCACCTGGCGCCGTCAAGATAATCTACTCAAGGGTGGCTTGATCAGTACCCTCTCCTTCACGGTGTCCTCCTTGGTCACCCGTGCTACCACCTCTCGTGAGATCTGGACCATTCTCGAGTCCACTTACGCAAAGCCCTCCCGGGCTCAAATCGGCCTTCTCAAAGAACGGCTCAACTCCGTCACCAAAGGCAAAAGAACAATCACAGAATTCTTACATGAAGTGTCAGGCATAGCGGATCTCCTCGCTCAACTTGGAAAACCTCAGGATCCGGAAGACATAACGGAGGTTGTACTCAAGGGACTCGACTCGCCCTACCAAGCTGTCATTGACGGAATCCGAGCTAGAGACGATCCTATCCCTTTCATAGATCTACATGAAAAACTTCTCACAAAAGAAACCTTTCTCCTCTTCAAAGATTCTTCTTCCACCTCCTATCCCACCTCAGCTATGGCCATGAATCTTCGCCCCCCCAAATCCAAAAATTACAGATCTTCTCCCTCCCCTTCGAACCCTCCGTACACACCACGTCCACAGTAGTGGACTCAGCCACCGCCTTCTTCCTTCTCAGATCAGTCTCACCCCCCCCCCCCCCCCTTCCTCGGCCGATGCCAATGGTGTCGTGCTCAAGGCCATGTCCTAACTTTTTGCCCTAGCTTCCGCCAAACAACCCCACATCTCCGACCCCCAGCCAACTACCGTCCTACTCACCAGTATCCGTAACAGCAACCTCAAGCCCACGCCGCCTCTGCCCAATCTAGCTCACAACCATGGTTGGTCGATAGTGGTGCAACGCATCACGTCACCAATGACCTTTCTAACCTAGTCATAACCCCACCACCCTTCAACACTTCATCTCTTCCCTCTCCTTCAGATTCTCGCTTTAAGGACTTGGGTAATCTTACCTATTTCCTTTGCATTGAAGTCCAAAAACGCAGTCAAGACCTTTTCCTCAATCAAAGAAAATACATCCATGATTTGCTAGTGAAAACCAATATGGCTGATTGCAAGCCCTGTTCAACTCCAATGGAGTCCTCCTCCTCTCTCACAAAATTTTTTGGCCAGCCCCTCCCTAATCCCACCGACTACAGAATGATCATTGGAACCTTACAATATCTATCTCTTACCCGCCCCGATGTTACTTACCCTATTAATAAGCTCTCTTAGTTTGTTCAAACCCCAACAACAGAGCACTGGATAACTCTCAAAAGAGTCCTAAGATATCTTAAGGGAACCATTGATCACGGCCTAACCCTCTAGAAATCACAAAACGCCTCTCTCCATGGCTTCTCCGACGCTGATTGGGCTGGAAATCGTGATGACTACAAGTCTACCACTGGATACGTGTTCTTTCTTGGCCGAAATCCCATCTCCTGGTCTTCGTGCAAGCAGAGAACGGCCGCTCGCTCTTCAACTGAAGCGGAGTACAAAGCCCTTGCCGACGCATGTTCTGAGCTAGCTTGGATTCAGCCTTTACTTTCTGAACTTGGCCAATCTTCCATTTCACAACCAGTTGTCTACTGCGACAATATGGGCGCCAAACACTTGAGCTCTAATCCTGTATTCCACTCTAGAATGAAGCACGTCGCCCTTGCTTATCACTTCGTCAGGGAACAAGTTCAGCAAGGTTCATTTCGTGTCTCATAAGTTCCTACGGACGACCAACTAGCCGATTGCTTAACCAAACCAATGTCCAAGGCTCGTCATGCTCGCCTTCTATCCAAGATTGGACTTAGTTCAACCTAGTCCATCTTGAGGGAGCATAATAGGATAAATGTGTAACGTTCTTCTGTAATTGAATTTTCTCTTTATTTTCACATTTATTAGGTAGAATAGAATTAGTCAAAGGGATTGAATTTTTCTCTTTATTTTCACATTAATTGGGTAGAATAGAATTAGTCAAATAGTTGTTAAAGGAGTTGAGCAAATCTCTCCATCTTCCATTCTCATTATCTATTTCTTTGTATAAATATGTTAATCAGATTAATGTGAAAGATATCAAAACATTGATCAAAAACATCATTCTCTTCAAATATATATGTTTAGTAAATTAGATTTGAAGCAATTTCAATTATAAAAGATGGCGGAAATACCCTTAACTATTGCATCACATATGGGGTTAATTTCTTACCTAATTTGGTACTTCTCTTTTCAAAGCAGGTTGCAAGAGAACATTCGTCTTTTTTATTTTGATAGACACGAGTGACGGGGTGAAGGGACCATGGTCCTGTTGAGATGTAAATTTGTATAAGTATAATTTTATGGGGAAACAAGCGTATCTTCTTTGTAGCTTAGATGGCAAAGCGTTTTGAGAGAAATATCTCTCCTGTTAACCTTATCGTTTATATTCACCCAGTCACCCGGCGTTTGATCGTGGATACCGATAAGGTTAATGGTGGATAATGAAAGTGCTTTACTTATCTATCACTTGATCCATTGTCATCCCTAATTGTTAGATTGCTTGAATTTTTCTCCTTCGATGGATTGTTCTCTTATTTAACTTTTTTGTCACATGATAATATTAATAAACTTATTGAAAAAAGAGAAACAATAAAAGAAAAAAGACAATATAATTTGGTAAAAACAAGCTTTGAAAATAATAGTTTTCGTCTAAAAAAATTAATTTTGTTGAATCGAGTAAGACAATGTAAATAGTGCATAGTTGTGCTTACATATATAGCACAAGTAGTACAATAGAAAGACTTCCGTGATAGTTTTCATCACTATCTTTATCGGTACATCTTTCTATTTAAAGTTAATTTAATGTATTCGAAAATCCTCCATCTAAGAGAAGAACATCGTTGATCAATATTTTTTGAGAGGTATCACATTTCCTTGCATGAGATCATTGATCATCAATCCTTCCGATCCAACTAGCCTCTTCTCCCCCTACACGAAGTTGAGCATTTTCTCTTTCTATTTAAAGTTAACATTTTCTCTTTCGTCCCGATTATTAAGCATGATGTTGTCAATATATTGATTCGCTTGATCTCCACCTACAAATCAATGAAAATGTACAACCAGTGAGACAACATTTTACCATTAGATAGGTAGGAGATTCATAAGCAAGATAGGGTATCACCACAACTCCATTGATGATGCAACAAACCAAATATCAAACCTTAGAATTGGACGGATGTGCGGCTGTTAAGGGTACCTTTTTGGCTGGCTTGTTGTTGGTTGGTGTTGTAGGTTGATTTGGTACTGTTGGTTATCTCTATAAAGACCAAATTAATACCTTTCTTACACAGTTTTCCACCATCATTGAAGGTCCTGATTTTTTTCCCCCAAATGCCTTCTTTTTCTCTTTAATTTTATGGTTCAATGTGTAATTTTGTTCATCATAATTAACCTAGAACTGCCCTGAAGTGCATTTCCTTGTAATTGAATCAGGCTATGGCCTCGGTGGATATGCTTTATTTGTTGCAGTTAATGCTGGATTGGAGGTATGACTAGGTTCTTCTTTCTCAAGAATTTAATTGCAATAGTCGTTATATGCTATGAATTACTAATTTTTTATGCTACTGCATTACGGTCTCTATGGACATGAGATATTTAATAGAGCACTGATGAAGTGATTAGGCGGTATTTTGTTGTTTATCGTCTGAGTAAAGCTTCTGCCAATGTTCTGTTGTATGTTTATCGTCTGAATCACACTTATAGTGCATTGTGCTAGGTTTGTGACTAAGCTGCAAAAATAAGTTAGCTTTATTCTCTCCTTATGCAGTAGACAGTAGTAATGTTATTTGCTATTGCTTGCAAATTTGTTAGATTTTAATTCACTTGCCCTTTTTTTGTTACATGTCCTTGCAATACCGGCAATTCCATTGACAATGTCATTAGGTCTTCTTTTTGGTTTTGTCACTATTACCATCTTAGTCACCATAAGTGGAACTATAAGCCTATTAGTTATTCCCTCTTAAGAATACAATGACAGGTGAATTTGGTTATCAAGTCAATTTTGCCTTCATTTCCTGGTTTCAGGTAGCGACTAGCATTGCGTTCTTGATTGCTAGATACTTTGCCTGTGACCGTATTTTGAAACTTTTTGAAGGAAATAAGAAATTCCTTGCACTTGACAAAGTAATTGGTGAAAATGGTTTCAGAGATGTTACCCTCCTTTGGTTGAGTCCATTACTTCCATTTTCCCTAGGAAATTATCTCTATGGCTTGACATCGGTGAAATTTATCCCATATTTTCTGGGAAGGTTTGATTTGTGTCCTTTTGTGGTTATAAATGATTCATCTCTATACAGACTGACATAGTATAACTTGGTATTATTTTAAAAATATTGTTGGCATTAGTTTGATGCTCTTTGATTATGATTTATGGGAGTGTTAAATTCTCGTTGCACCTACTTCTATTCTGTGCTTGTCTTAAAGGGCTCAGGGTATTCTATTCCTTTCCTTTTCTGGTTGCCCCTTGCGTATTTGTATAGCTTATAGAGTACATAATTCAAGGAGAATGATTTATTACTTTTTTGAAGTTAATTTATATTTATACTTTCTTTTCTAAAGCCTACATTAAATATAGTTTCTATTGGGTTCTTGTCGTAATTTGTGTTGTTTTGAATCTTTGTTTATAATGGAAACCGACTTGCAAGCCGGAGGCAGTTTATCCAGGAAAGACTAAGGGAACTGAGTGAAGATTAAAATGATCATAAGCAGGATGTCATTGTTTTATTATCTGCCTACTACTGCAATGAATGTTCATGGTCAGGCTACTAATTGATAACTAAATGTTTTGACGTTTTTCTTTTCAGGTGGCTTATTGTCACCGAAGAAGATATAAAGAGTTTACCATGCTTTCTGGTATGACACCATTTTTTTCTCTGAGCCTTTTTTTGGTTCACCTTATAACTGTTTCCTGAATGATCTTCAAATGCGGTTGTTCGTTAATGGATTTTTTCAGAATGAGACATTGATAGCAATCAAAGCTCCACATGGAACCTTATTAGAGGTTCCTGACCCAGATTGTATTAAGGTTTGCCAATATTTACGAGTGTGGATTGAATTTACTATTGTAGATAGTACGTAAATATGTTGTTGCAATGGTTTGCATTCCTCATTTTCTTTTGTTTAGCTAAAATCTGCATGCTTATCTATGTTAATTTGTTGTTGTATGTGTATATAAATGATAAGTGTGAGTTAGCTCAAATCTGCATGTTTATCTACTCTAAAATTGGGTTTTGATTCATTCATTTGATCGGAACAGTACTTGGAAAAGGGGTTGAATCATAAGGTAGTTTTAATTCTGAGCTTTGCTTCTTTTGAATTGAACAGTGAACAGAGGAAGAATACTTAAATATGCGTAAAGAAACGTTTTGATCGTTGAGGAGTCTGCAAGAATAAACGATATAAAAGATCAAGCTTAGCTGTGAATCTCATTTTGTTTTGGTACAGCAGAAAGAACAGCACATTGTCAAAACCCATAGGTTTCTGGGTTTTGTTCTTGATTGTAGTTTGGACTTTCAATGGCTTATGGGATCCTTAATTTTAAAGCCTATATGTATTGGGTTTTGTAGGTAGTGAAATGCGAATATGCTGTTCGTGGAGAGATAGTCAGTATTGTGCAGGTTAGCTTGTAGTGTTTGTTGGCCATTGTGACTTGTGAGCAAGACTGCAGAAATTAATTTAGAGTAAAAAAAGGTGGAGCAAGAAGAAGCTTCATCTGTTTGCTGACTTTCGATTACTTTTTTTTAATTATATAACCAACATTTGATAATGTTTTTCTCTTTTCAGAGATTACAAGACCAATTGAAGGAGAATCCTGGTTCTCTTCCCTTTGATGAGGTAATATTAAGTCACTCTTTCTCTACTTTAATATGTCCTTCTACTAACATCATTGACAATCACAACTTGACAAATAGCAAATTTGCATGTGGGATGCAGAATCATGAAACAGATCCAATTTAAACATATTATTCATTATAATCTTGATTGGTTCTGACAGGCACACATTATCAATCTCAAATCATCACTGATGGTTGCTTTTGGGTCTTATTTATTTTTTCGAACAAATTTGTAGCTGGTGGATTAGGTCATAGAGTGGCTCATGCTGTATTCTTTTGTCTTAGTCTCTTGACCCCTGCTATTGGTCCTGCAACTTACTATTCCGAAAGATGCTCACATATGCCCCTTTTTTTTCCATCTCTGGTGAGTTAAATTTTTATGTACTTTCTTTTCATATTCAAAAGATGCTACCTCCATAAATTAGTTGTTCTCTATTTCCATTTCCCTGCAAAAGAATGGCAGATAGCTGATTACTTTTCTATGAGTATCTTGCAAGACTTGTTGCTTTTTTTTGGGTTCAGAATTGCAAGATTTTCGAACACTTCGCCAGTTTCCCCTTCATGTTTGTAATTTTGTCACAATTGGCCTTCCTTATTATGCTTCAGTTTTATCCTAATGATATTATATTATCGTGCAAGTGCAGCAACACTGGCCCTCGCATTTCCAACAATTCATACTTTCTCCATGGTTATTGCCTTCAATGGATATGTAGAGGAAAACAAGATATATCAGTTTTTTGTCCCCATAGTCCACATGGTTGCAGGAATGTTGGTATGTACCTCAATTTATTAAGTAGTCATTTGGTATCTTAATCTTTTCATGAGTCAATAAGTATCCTCCAATGATTGCTGCGGATTTGCATTTCTTCTTTTCTTGATGGAAGTATGCTATTTAGTCATGTAGAAAAGCACAAAGTACATATTTTTTCTTTCTGTGCAATTCTCTTCCAATACTTCACATTTGAAGAGATAGTATCTTGTGGTTTTAGAAATTAAGCAAAAATAAAAATGGAACTAAAAAAGAAGAGGTAGTATATGGGCAATTTTGTCTATTTACATGACGACTTTGAATAGTCATGCTCCAAGGTCATGCCACCTTCCTTAGCATAGGCATATCCATAAAGAACATGTGGTGCAGTTGACTTGGGTAATATGAGGCTCATGTCTCATAACTAGCTCTATTGCTCTATGGCTTTGTTTGTCTTATTCCCTGGTTTATTCTTTTAAATCTTGATACAGTCATTTGTTTGGTGTACAAACGCAGGGAAAGATGGCTGATGTATATACTGCACTTCAGTCATCAAGGTTACCCACCTATCCAATCGCTTGTCTAAATATGTGAATCTTATAATTTTTTCAGAGCTCCTGCCAAGTATACACAAGGCTTCAGTGGTGTTGATATTACCAAAATCTTGCAAATATGCTACAAGATAAAACATTGAGAATGTAAGCACTGCTTATTATTAGGAAAATAACATTATTGGTATAAAATGTAAAATGTTAGGAAAAATAACATTATTGGTACAAAATGTGAACCTAAACATGTGTTATCTGTTTGATCTCACCTCGACTGAACTGAGTTAATGTGATTTGTGTACTCATGATAAATTATGTAGAAAGAATTTTTAGTGAGCATCTAAAATTTTGTACTATCTCAACAAGATATGCTATTCAATAGTTTGTGAGTAAACTATTTAAAATCTGTTGGCAAACTTAATATATAGATATTTGATTGTAAGTGTTTAATTTACACTAACATATACCCATTAGAATTTCTCAACACATTATGTCCACCGCGTATAAGTCCACATAATCTCATTTTAAAAGAAAACTGTCCCGTAATATTACTCAGAAATTTGGACCTGCCAAATGGATTGTGTAATGGAACAAGATTAATATGTAAAACATTTCATAGAAATTTAATTCACTGTGAAATAAGTACCGGATATTATAAAGGAGAACAAGCATTTATTCCACGGATAATACTTCGTCCTTCTAACACAAAATACCCATTTTCATTTCAGCGAAAACAATTTCCAATAAAATTATGTTTTGCAAATGACTATAAATAAATCACAAGGACAAACACTTGATCAAGTGTGTTTATATTTACGCGAACTATGTTTTGCACATGGACAACTTTATGTTGCGTTATCAAGAGCAAAAAAAAGAAAGAACTTAAATATTTTCACCACCAATATAAATACTTGTGACAACACTATGCATAATTCGGTTAAAAATACAGTGTCATTTGAGATACTGGGAAAATCTAATATAAGACAAATACAAACACGGACGACGACAACTTTGGAAAGACATTTGATGACGTGATAAACACACGAATATTTTTTTTACAATTTAAGGTAATTACATTACTAGGTACTACATTCTCTTACTTTGATATCATTTCCCACCTTAATTCCTGTTTACCTTATATATATGGTTCTTATTTACATGTAAACTTCAATATTTAATAAGTCTATTTTGTATCACATATGACAAGAAAGAAGAACTGTCGTTAATAGAAGACTGCTGAGGTATAACATAGGATATGTTACCAACATAATTTCACCGGTGAAGAACTTAATTCGGTCACACATGGTTCTAAAATTGTACATCAAAGGTGTTCATCCATAAATTATCAACTGAGACATATGATGTCAACACTTCTACTTATTTCAGTTTCATTTAATACAACTCAGATCTGTTGTACTCTTCCGTCTTCCTCCTTGTACCGCCAATTTGAACAATTTTTGGTTATTTCACTTAATGTACTTCGCATAATTCTCCGATTAAAATACGTCAACTGTACTCAATAGTACCGTTTCCCTCGCGCGTGCTACGCACGCGCGTAGCAACTAGTATATATATATATATATATATATATATATATTCTCAAACAAAACAACTTATTCAGTTTTTTGGATGTTCGGGTCATTTGAATGGTTACTTTGTGTTCTTGGTTATTTTAGGTTGGATCAAATTGAGTCATATAGAAGAAGATACAACATCACGCGGGTGCGGTGACAAGGATCCCGCAGGGGCAGCGGTGGCGACTATGCAGAACGTAAAGTCCCGACTTCTCTTTCACTCTTCACGTGATCAAATCACGTCTTCTCCAATCCACAACCATACACATACATACACACACACATTCTAACATTAATATACCTTTCATACATCTAATCCTAAGCTAAGGAAGATGGAATCAAAGAAAGAAAGAAGAGAAGAAGAATGGAGCTTACCTACTGCTGGTCTAGGCAAGGAAAAGATCACAAACACCTTCTCAGCTGGCTCTCAAGCTCAGCAACAACAACATACAACATCAACCTCCACCAAAGCCACACAAAACCTCTTCCAAACCAAGAGGAGTCCAAGCACAAGATCAAGGGGCAAGAAGGACGTGAAAACTGGAGAAATGAAGATGGAAACCCTTGCTCAGAAGCCAAGGAAGAAACTTAAGGAGGAAGGGAAAGAAAGGGTAAAGAATGAGTCCAACCGGTCAACAAAACCGGCTGCAGCCGCAAGAAACCGCATGGGCGGTTCCCTGAGCCGTAGGGGCGGAAGACTGCATGAGCCGCACGGGCGGCTCTCTAAACCCGTGGGGGCGGCTAAGACCAAAACAAACTCCAAAGACTAAGGCTCTTACAATAAGCTTAAGGTTTAAGAGATCATATGATATATATTTTACAACAATTACATTTTTAGATTGACTCTTATAACAATTTATGTATTAACATTATGGAGAAGGGTATAAATGATGGTGTACCAAATTCACTTACATTCAAAACATAGAGAGTGTATGGTATGTTTGTTGATTTCTATGGTTTCTCTAGACCATTTTGATATACTTTTATTTTTATTTTTTAATTATTTAATGTATTTATTTGTCTTCTTACATTGCGTGTATCTTATGTAAGTTTTTATTTTATATTGTGATTTAAAACAATACGATCTTTGATTGTTTAACACTTTAAACAAATCCCGTACAAGGTACGGGTACTAAACTAGTTTTGTTCTATATCTCCGACAGGATCATGATTATCTTCAATGGGGTTCATGGATTTGGCTAGAGATTGGGTTGTGTTTGTTCTTTGTGCGCAATGTATCATAGATCAACTACTACTTGATGTTTAACTTGGGCAAATGTTCAAAGAATATTACTAGTGCACTTTATTTTCATTAATTAACACTACTTTTGTATTTCATTATGCAAGCAAAGTAAGCGGAGCATAATTAAGCTATAAGCAAGCTAGGTACAACCGCTTAGGGCCGGTCATGGACGGCCCTTGAAGTTTTTTTGGGATTATGGCGGGTTAAATATGACGTGGATTTATCGCACGCTTAGAGGTATATGCACGTTGGGTCCAATTCCAAAACATAAGTCAAGTGAAGTTTTATCCTAAAATTAATTGACAACAAGAGGAGTATTCACCAACTTTGTGTACTAGACTTATTGTCCTTTGTATTATCGATGTATGAACATTAATCCTTCGTAGTTTTTACATTGAATTCATCCTAGTCCTATCGCGACCGGTACAAGACCAATCATGTTTATCCCCTAATATGTTTAGTGTTTACGCTATATAATTTACACGAAAAATCGATAAAGCGAAAGGGAAAAAATTGTAAATTTGATAAAAAACGATGAAGAATTGTCCCGGTGAAAGCAACACTGAGAATGGCAACGTAATTTTGAATCCAAGGGTTATGTATTGTACCTATGGTTGAGCGGGGTGTAGTATATGGTTATGTTTACTTGTGATATTCGGTACCGATCGGTGATCAAAGGAACAAACTCACAATTGGTAACTACTCTCCTTAAGCAAACACTCCTCCATTACCATCGTTTTTCTAGTATGATATCTGAAAGCTAAGACCATCTCGATATAAGTTGGTCCATCCAATTTCGTCATGTCTTCCGTGACGTTAATGGGATTACGGACTATGTTGCTAGTTTGGCTATGAACTTTTCGATTGAATTGCATGTATTGATTGACCCATTTGAGGGTATTATGAAACTTTTGCTTGATAATGTAAGGGCACGAACTATCTCCATTCGAACACTACCTAGCTTTCTTTCTATTAATAATAAAAAGTAACTTTATCATGGTTTGTTACAGTACAAATTTTTTTTTAAAGAAAAAATACCGAAATTGTTCTGTAAAGAAATCTTGAATGACAAATAGAAAATGGAGAAAGAAAACGATAATGGGCCTTATGGGTGTTATTTGGGCTGTCAAGGCTTATCTGAACCCATTCAACCATTTTTAGGCCCATATTGCATAATTAAAATGCTACCGTGTTCTAGAGCTGTCAAAATCTGCTCGACCCGAAAAACCGAGCAATCCGAATCCGAATGTTCGTAAACCAAGAACCTAAGACCCGTATCCATAATTAATATACCAAAATACGAAGTAAATCAGACCAAAATAGACCCGGAGTAAACCCGAATCCAATCCAAACAAACTCGACTAAGTCGTAACTTCAATATATTTTAGTGGTTTGGTCTTTTCAATATCAGTGAAAAATATAACGTGATACAATATCATAATGTCTAAATATTATTATACATAATTTAATTCATATGTGCATACATAAATAATTAGACTATATACAGGGACATATTCCGGTGAAAACGTTCGGTAGGTGAGAAATAAGAACGATTAAGAAACTTTATTTATTTCAGATTCACAACCCAAAATTCATGGCGTGCTAGACATGTGTGCCTCATAAGACGCACATATGCGACTTATAAGGCGCACAAATGTACATTCATATCATGTGCCTTATTGGGCACACAAATGTGCCTTGTGAAACGTTAATTTAATTAAGATCCACTACCCCAAATCAATGGTGTGTGCTAGACCCTTGCCTGCTTTCTCTGACCCTTACCTACTTTCTCTCCGGCTTCGTCTGTGAGAGCTAGGTTTCTTTCCACCGCTGTGTGGCCGAATCTTGCCAGTCTTGGTTCTATTTAGCATGGAGAAAGGGAAGCAGCAGATTCATTTGACGGATGAAGAGTGTACTGCCCTCCCGTATGAGTCCCGTAGGGTGGAGTAAGTGGAGCATTCGTCGACTGTGCTAATTGGGAAGGTTATCACGGAACGGCCTTTTAATCAGTTCGCGCTGAAGGCAACTATGAAAGGTGCTTGGAGGCTCAAACGGGGCTTCAACTTCAGGGAGATTCAAAAGAATCTCTTCATTTTTCAGTTTGCATCGATGGAAGACAAGAATCAAGTCATGGATAATGGTCCTTGGGCTTTCGACAAGGCTTTACTCGCTTTAAGAGAACCAGGGAACGAACAACCATCTAAGATCCAATTCTCCCATGTCCCTTTCTGGATACGGGTCCTTGATTTCCCAATCGGAATGGCAAGTCAGGAAATTGGCAAAGCAATTGGGGATATGATAGGAGGATCAATGGGACTGGATGAAGAAAGCTTAACTCCAACTAGTCTATTTCTGAGAATTAGAGCGAAAGTTAATATCGCCAAACCGCTCAGAAGGGGGTAATCCTAAACACTGAGGAGGGAAAAATCTGGTTGCCTCTACAATATGAACGACTCCCCAACTTCTGTTTTGGGTGTGGGACATTGGGTCACGTAGAGCTTGAATGTGACGATGAGGAAGCTAAAGAGTGTAGAAACGAGTATAATGATGAACTTAGGGCACCAACGTATAAACAACCACGTGTGAAGCAAGACTTGGAGGTAGTTGGAAAGCCAAAGGAAACTTATACGAGGGATAACGACAAGATCAAACAGGTCGACACCCAAGGAAAAAAGGACCAGGTGAGGAAAATCAGAGGACTTGAAGACGTCCTAGTGGAGAAGGAAGGGCATGAGGTGTCAATAATGCCAAACGAGGAAACCGCACTCACACAGATTGTGAATGGTGTCTTTCTCTCTCAGGACATGGGGGGACCACTAAGGGGACAACATGTAACTTCTCCAATCAAGAATTGACAAATGAGGTTATTGAGAAGGAAAGATCAAAGGCTGTTGATGAGTCAGGAGTGGAAGACATGACATTTACGCTTAGCAAACGTAATAAGATGGATTCCCAACATTTCGGATCGGCAGGAGAGTCGGGGGTTCTCTCTTGCCGAGAGCAATGAGTTTTCTCAGCTATAACTGCCGGGGATTGGGCAAAGGCCCGGCGGTTACTAAACTAGTTCGACTAGTTAAGGAGAAGGAGCCTGATCTATTGTTCTTGTGCGAAACTAAGAGTAATAGAAAGAAGATGGAAAGTCTTCGTTCGAGAATGTCTTTTGATGGATGCTTCACGGTGGAGAGCATCAGAGCAGCGGGTGGTCTCTGTCTTATGTGGTCTTCCAGGATTAAGGTGTCCATCCAGTCCTATACGAGTCATCATATTGATGCGGTGGATGATGACTGACGCTTTACAGGGTTTTACGGATGGTCTAAAGCAAATGAGAAGAAGCATACTATTGACCTCATCAAGCGGATTAGGGATGACGTGGGCAAACCTTGGTTAACTATGGGTGACTTCAATCTACTTCTTGTTGGATTTCGGTGTCCGGTTTTAGACCAAAGGGCCGTAGTCTCACTTAAGTGAGTAGACGGTTCTCCCAATTGCCAATCAAATTAATATATATATACATATATATAATTATCTTGAAGTGAAATCAAATTATTAACAAAGGTTTGTAATCTCCACAAAGGAGTAGACAAAACCCAACCAAGAGTTTGTAATCTCCGAAAGGAGTAGACGAAACTCTAATATAAATTAAGTTCAATTGCAAGTCTTATAAACCGATTGTTATATGTTTAAAACATTGACTTGGATTATGTAATGAGTCATTCATAAAAGAATTTTCCTTCTAAGTGTATCTTCCCCTACACCGGGAATATCCAAATACCTTAGTGGGATAAAACGTTACACGTTACAAAGACTAAGTAAATGACTTACTTGTCTTACTTTGTAAAGAAAGGGTATTCCTAGGTTTCGTCAATACAAAACCAATCTAAGATGGATGCCTATCCTTTGTCAATACAAAGGAACTATACTGGTCTTTCGAGTTTTGCAAACAAGCTATAAGAAGGTCTATCCAATGTCAATACAATGGAACTAAAAGCTTATTTGTTGCAAAAACGAATCAATCATCAAGTGCAAATGGCTCTCCCTTATATAGGCATAGGGGCCAACGTTTTTGGGAAGTTATAACCACCAAAAAGCGGTTAAAAGCGGTTACAAGCGGTTAAAAGCGGTTAAGGAAGTTACATGGAAGTTGCTTGGATGATGGGCCTTGAAACCCTAGAAAGGCCCGAGGCCTGCGGCCCAAACAAGGAGCCCAAAACCGCTCCCCGGAGCTAGCTTAGAGCTAGCATATTTTTCTTGGTCCAAACACTTCCAATGAGCTTTATTCACTTTCACATAGCTAGGGTAAGCTCCAAGATCCGCAAATACTCAATATCTTAGCTCAAGCTAGTGTAGCTCATAAAGAAGCTCACTAGCTGCTTCATTGACATTCACTAAGCATTTGAGCTTGGATTGCTCCCAATTTTTAACCACATGTTCTTTAGCCAATATAAGGCTTAAGAACCAAAGGTGTGCCGAGAAACCGTGGCTAAAAAGCCCCAAGTATCGGCCTTGTAAAATCTGGCACAGGTTGACCTTGTCGTAGATCACCTTGCTTCGATTCGACTCCCCTTACAATACTAGTTGCTCTTAGTGCCGGTCACTTGGCTTGCCTCCCGCAACCCAGACCATAGTGACACACATGTGAACAACTCATTGCACCTTGTCTCGAGACAAGCTCAATGGTTACAATGAAGACTTAGCCCAAATCTCCAACATTCCTCCCCCATTTGAGCAAAGTCAAGAAACTTTTTATAGACATACATCCAAACAAAATATTCGCATAATCATAAATGTCTTTCGATTGAATTTATTGAATTAGTATAATTACACATTCTGCACTAAAGAATCGTGGTGTCCCAATGGATTGAACCACTTAACTTGTCTAAGTACATGGCAACACACACGAAATTTACATTTCCCTTACAAATAAATAACACATTTAAAGGCTATTGTGTCCTAATCCTCTAATGAACATAAAGGCGAGTCGACCATACACTCCCTTGAAGAAGCCTTGACACTTCACGTTCACGTAGCCAACTCTCTTATGATCTTGCACCTATAATTGCAATTTTTCAAAAGAGTTGTTAAGAAATTGCTTATTTCAAACTATACATATTATATAGGCATAGAGCATTACCTTGGATGGACATTTTATGCTCACAACTTCTTGGAATGGGCTTGCCTCATTGAATTTGGATAAGGCATCAAGCCATATGCGAATTGGGTGTCCCACGACAAGTCGTCTTTAGTTTAGGTCATTAACCCCATCCCCTTGGCTGACTTTTGAACTAAATCCCTAGCCAAGCTCTTGGTTAAATGATCGGCTAGATTATTGTGTGTTCTCACAAAATCGACCGATATTATATCGTGAGTTATGAGCTCTCTAACTGAGCTATGTCTCACACCAAGATGTCTTGATTTTCCATTGTACGTTTGACTATAAGCTTTAGCCAACGTAGCTGCACTATCACAATGAATTGAGATAGGAGAAACCGGTTTTGGCCATAGAGGAATTTCTAGAACCAAATTCCTTAGCCATTCAGCTTCCTTGCCGGCAGCGGCAAGTGCCACAAACTCGGACTCCATGGTCGAGGTTGTGATGCACGTTTGCTTCTTTGAAGCCCACGAAATGGCACCACCACCTAGCAAGAAAACCCATCCAGTTGTGGACGAGTGATCCTCTAAATTAGTGATCCATGACGCATCTGAGTAGCCTTCTATCACCGAAGGATACTTAGTATACAGGATGCCAAAACCCATGGTTCCCTTGAGGTACCTAAGCACACGCCTTAGTGCCTTCCAATGTTGTGAGCTAGGACAACTCGTGTACCTACTCAATTTACCAATAGCAAAAGCAATATCTGGCCTAGTGCTAGTCATTGCATACATACAACATCCTATTACTTGTGCATACTCAAGTTGAGAAACGGCCGATCCTTGGTTAGGCATCAACTTCTCACTTGAGTCCATAGGAGTACTAACATTTGTACTCGTATCACATTGGAAGCGTTTGACAACCTTCTCAATGTAGTGTGATTGCGTGAGGCTTAATCCTTTAGCATCACGTTTGATTCTTATGCCTAGAATCACATCCGCCTCACCTAGGTCTTTCATTGAAAACTTAGTAGACAAGAAATCCTTGGTGAGGTCTACTTGTCTTTGGTTTGTTCCAAAGATTAACATGTCATCAACGTATAAGCATATGATCACACCTTGACCGGTATGATCAAACTTACTATAGACACACTTGTCAGCTTGATTTATCTTAAATCCATTTGACAATACGACATCATCAAATTTTTGATGCCATTGTTTTGGAGCTTGCTTTAGTCCATACAATGATTTGACCAAGCGACACACTTTGTGTTCTTGTCCTTTCAAGACAAATCCTTCGGGTTGTCTCATATACACTTCCTCATCTAGATCACCATTAAGGAATGCCGTCTTGACATCCATTTGGTGAATCACTAGATTGTGTATAGCCGCCATAGCTATTAATAACCTAATGGTTGTAATCCTAGCCACCGGAGCGTATGTGTCAAAGTAATCAACACCTTCCCTTTGTCTAAAGCCTTGGATGACCAAGTGTGCTTTAAACTTGTCAATTGAACCGTCAATTTTCATCTTCCTCTTGAAGATCCATTTGCACCCCAAAGGTTTGCAACCGGAAGGAAGGTTGACCAACTCCCATGTGTGGTTGCCCACAATGGAGTCCATCTCCTCTTGGATTGCTTCCTTCCAAAAGGCAATATCTTGAGACTTCATGGCCTCCTCAAATGTCTTTGGATCCTCATCTATATGAAAGTAAGAGTGACGATCCATTTCATTATCCCTTGATCCTTCAACCAAGAACACTTGGAAAATTGATTTTTGGGACAAAATAGTGCTCAAAGGAGCAATCTCCGCCGAGTCAAGCCCATGTGAGGCTTGCCATGATTCAACTTGAATCCTACGACGTTTGTTTGGGTGTTCCTCATCTAAGGTCATGTTGATCACTTCCCTAGGCCTAGGAGCCGAGGTGAAACGATCTTCATCAAAGATGGCATCCCTAGACTCTATAACGGTATTGACCGAGATGAAGTCATTCGGTTCTATCACATAGAACCTATAAGCTTTTGAGTGTTCGGCATAGCCAATGAACACACACTCAACACCTCTTTCACCTAAAGTCTTTCGTTTATTGTCATTTAGCCTAACTATGGCTCGACATCCCCACACTCGCAAGTAGTGTAGGTTTGGCTTCCTTTTGAACCATAATTCATAAGGAGTCTTCTTGCTTCTTTTGTTTGGGACACGATTAAGCAAGTAGTTTGCCGTGAGCATAGCTTCACCCCAAAACGAGTTCTTAAGACCCGAGTAAGAGAGCATCGCATTGACCATCTCTTTAAGCACTCGATTCTTTCGTTCGGCCACACCATTTGATTGTGGTGTGTAAGGTGCCGTGGTCTCATGTATGATCCCGACACTCTCAAAGTATTCCTTATCCATAAATTCACCACCACGATCCGTGCGTAGTCTTTTTATTAAGGTACCTTGTTGTAACTCAGATTCATTCTTAAATACATAGAATTTGTCTAAGGCATCACTCTTTGCAAAGAGTAGATATACATAACAATACCTAGAGTAATCATCTATGAATGTTACGTAATACTTCTTCTTTCCTAATGAAGGAGTAGAGTGCAAGTCACCTAGATCCGAGTGGACTAAGCCGAGCATAGATTGTTCTCTTTCAATTCTAGGAAATGGAAGTCTTGTTATTTTGGTCAACATGCACGTTTTACACTTATCTTTTGGTAAGTCAAGTTTAGGTAAAATACCATCCTTAGTCATGTCATTCATACGTTTAAAGTGAACATGTCCAAGTCGTGCATGCCATTTAACAAAATCACAATTGGAAGATGACAATGTAAATAAACTATTCTTATTATTATTAATATTAGAAAGTTTATTACATAAAGAGAGAAGAAACATATTGTTGTTCCAATGGCCAAAGCCTACAAATGTGCCTCTCCTAGATAATACATAGCGGTCGGCTTCTATGACTTGTTTGAAGCCAAGCCTATTAAGTACACCACCGGAAACCACATTCTTTCTAATGGCCGGTGCATGTAGAACATTTGACAAGACTAGTGTCTTGCCACTTGTGAAGTATAGATCAACCCGCCCTCTTCCTAGAACGGGGGTGGTAGACTCGTTTCCCATATGTATGAGTGCTCCATCGTTAGCGACGGTGTACGTCTTGAACTAACGCCGATCTTTGCAAACGTGAGTTGTTGCACCCGAGTCCACCCACCATCCAAGGTCATCATCCTGCATGGACAAACATTCAATAGTCAATGACACATAATTCAAATCAAAATTTATATCAAAGTTAGAATCAAGACTCATAAGAGAGTTACCTTGGTTTGGGGGGTTTTGGTCACTTTGACCTCCACCCTTGGATCCATCGACCTTAGCCTTACAATCCCGCTTGAAGTGGCCAGTCTTGCCACACTTCCAACAAGCACCTTTCGGTTTCTTGTCAATATTATCCTTCTTGGACTTCTTGGACTTCTTTCCCTTGTCCATGTCCTTTCCTTTGAACCTCTTCCTTTTGCCCTTGCCATCCATCATGTTGGCCTCGTGGAAAGTAGAAGTTTTATCATCCTTCTTGATTCCACCCTCTTGTGCCCTAAGGCCTTGTTCAATTTGAAGGTGAGACCCAAGTTCCACCAACGTGAGTTCTTCCTTCTTGTGCTTTAGCACATGGCGGAAGTCCTTCCATGAAGGGGGGAGCTTATCCATTATAGACGAAACCGCAATGGCCTCATCCATATGCATGACATGTTGAGTGAACCTCCCAAGAATCCGGAGCAATTCATTATATTGTTCCATTACCGGCCTTGAGTCCACCATTTTGTACGAGTTAAAATCCGAGACTAAGAATTTGCGAGATGATGCATCTTCCGCCATATATTTAGACTCGAGTTGATCCCACAACAATGTTGATGACTCTACACTTTGGTAGACGTCAAACAATGCATCACTCATGCCATTGAGAATATGACCACGACATATGTAGTCATCATTATCCCATTTGCTCCTTTGTCGGACAACCGATATTTCCTCCACCATATCATCAAACGGCTCGGCCGGTCTAGGTGTCGTGAGGACATAAGCAACTTTCAGTGTAGTCAAGAGGAAGTGCATTTTCTTTTGCCACCTCCTAAAGTCCACACCCTCAAACTTATCCAACTTCCCAAAGCGAGAAGTCATTTCCGTCATTAACGTCTTACTCATTATTGACCAATCCAAATCTACAAAACAATAAACAAAAAACAATAAATACACTTAGAAGATTGTTGGATTTCGGTGTCCGGTTTTAGACCAAAGGGCCGTAGTCTCACTTAAGTGAGTAGACGGTTCTCCCAATTGCCAATCAAATTAATATATATATATACATATATATAATTATCTTGAAGTGAAATCAAATTATTAACAAAGGTTTGTAATCTCCACAAAGGAGTAGACAAAACCCAACCAAGAGTTTGTAATCTCCGAAAGGAGTAGACGAAACTCTAATATAAATTAAGTTCAATTGCAAGTCTTATAAACCGATTGTTATATGTTTAAAACATTGACTTGGATTATGTAATGAGTCATTCATAAAAGAATTTTCCTTCTAAGTGTATCTTCCCCTACACCGGGAATATCCAAATACCTTAGTGGGATAAAACGTTACACGTTACAAAGACTAAGTAAATGACTTACTTGTCTTACTTTGTAAAGAAAGGGTATTCCTAGGTTTCGTCAATACAAAACCAATCTAAGATGGATGCCTATCCTTTGTCAATACAAAGGAACTATACTGGTCTTTCGAGTTTTGCAAACAAGCTATAAGAAGGCCTATCCAATGTCAATACAATGGAACTAAAAGCTTATTTGTTGCAAAAACGAATCAATCATCAAGTGCAAATGGCTCTCCCTTATATAGGCATAGGGGCCAACGTTTTTGGGAAGTTATAACCACCAAAAAGCGGTTAAAAGCGGTTACAAGCGGTTAAAAGCGGTTAAGGAAGTTACATGGAAGTTGCTTGGATGATGGGCCTTGAAACCCTAGAAAGGCCCGAGGCCTGCGGCCCAAACAAGGAGCCCAAAACCGCTCCCCGGAGCTAGCTTAGAGCTAGCATATTTTTCTTGGTCCAAACACTTCCAATGAGCTTTATTCACTTTCACATAGCTAGGGTAAGCTCCAAGATCCGCAAATACTCAATATCTTAGCTCAAGCTAGTGTAGCTCATAAAGAAGCTCACTAGCTGCTTCATTGACATTCACTAAGCATTTGAGCTTGGATTGCTCCCAATTTTTAACCACATGTTCTTTAGCCAATATAAGGCTTAAGAACCAAAGGTGTGCCGAGAAACCGTGGCTAAAAAGCCCCAAGTATCGGCCTTGTAAAATCTGGCACAGGTTGACCTTGTCGTAGATCACCTTGCTTCGATTCGACTCCCCTTACAATACTAGTTGCTCTTAGTGCCGGTCACTTGGCTTGCCTCCCGCAACCCAGACCATAGTGACACACATGTGAACAACTCATTGCACCTTGTCTCGAGACAAGCTCAATGGTTACAATGAAGACTTAGCCCAAATCTCCAACACTTCTTTCCTCGGACGATAAGTTTGGGGGAGTGCCTCCGGGTTTTGATAAAATGTGGGAGTTCCAAACTGCTATTCAACAGTGAACTACCTTACGAGGGCCCTAGATACACTTGGCACAATGGCCAAGTGGGCGATGGTTTAATCAAAGAACGAATTGACTTGGCTTTTGCATCACATGAGTGGATCACAAGGTTTCCACACTCTAAGGTCATCCACCTTCCAAGACTCTCATCTGATCACATGCCTATTCTTCTGACCACGAATGCTGCTGATGATGAAATGGCCCCTTTGTTAAGATCAAAACCCTTCAGGTTTGAAGCTTTCTGGATAAAAGTTGACAACCGAAGTAATACGTAATGCATGGCAAAATCCTGGGAGCTGCATGGCTGAAGAAGGCATTGTGGGTAAGCTGAATCGCTGCTGCATCGATCTAACGGATTGGAGTCGTGCTACTTTCGGCAGTATTAGCCAGGAGCTCTCAAAAGTTAGAGCTGAACTCAAAAGTATACATCACAGAGGGGTGGATGGTGAGTCTATTCTTCGACGAAGGGCACTTGAGACGATTGAGAGGGATCTTATGATTAAGGAAGAAATGTATTGGCATCAGCGTGCCCGGGCTAATAAATTCCGTAGTGGTGATAGGAACATTGCTTTCTTTCATCAGAAGGCGAATGGTAGGAGGAGACGTAATCGTATCACTCGGCTCGTTGATAACAATGGCCTTTCATGGAGATCGAGTGGGGGCAAGACACGAGTCACAACAGATTATTTTGAAAGGATCTTTACATCTGAAACTCAAAACCGTGTTATCACTCCACTGCCTCCCTTGGAGTCGGTGACTTTGGTTGATAATGAAATGCTCATGGGCCCTACAAAGGCTCCGGGTCCGGACGGTCTCCCGCCTCTCTTTTTCCAACGGCACTGGGATATTATTGGCCCGGAGGTCTCCCAACTCATTATTAATGTTTTCAACGGTGATCCTTTCCCTTCTTCTTTTAACCATACGTTTATATCTTTAATCCCCAAGGTGAACAATCCTTTATGCATGACCGATTTTCGTCCTATTAGCTTGTGCAATGTTATTTATAAAATTCTTGCAAAGCTTTTAGCTAATAGACTTAAACGTTGTCTGGGGAAGGTTATTTCCCCTTCTTAAAGTGCTTTTATCCCTGGACGTTTAATTACTGACAATGTGATTGCTGCTTTTGAGCTTTTTCACTATATGAAGACTAGGGAAGGAAAGCAGGGGTATATGGCTTTGAAAGTTGACATGGTTAAGGCTTACGACATAGCGGAGTGGTCCTATCTTAGTTCTTGTATGATAGCCATGGGCTTTTGTGATAGTTGGATTGCTTTGGTGATGAGGTGTGTCTCGACGGTATCTTTTTCTGTGCTTGTTGAGGGGTGTCCCTCCCCTATTTTCTTCCCGGGTAGGGGTTTGAGACAAGATGACCCGCTCTCCCCGTTTCTCTTCCTCATTTGTGCTGAGGGTTTTTCTAGTATCATCAGATGCAAAGAAGCTGAAGGTAGAATTCATGGGATTCGTATTGCTCGAACTGTCCCCAAAGTCTCCCATCTCTTCTTCGTTGATGATAGTGTTTTGTTTGCAAAGGCGTCCTGTCAACAGAGCAATGAAAATTTTTCTATCCTCCGTGAATATGGAGAAGCATCAGGTCAACAGGTCAATTTTGCAAAATCAGAAGCTTCCTTTAGTAGCAATGTTAGCCGGGATAGTAGAGATGTTATTATCAATATTCTTGGTATTCGCGAAGTAAGTAAGCATGATAAATACTTGGGACTACCTACTATGGTTGGGAGATCTAAGAAGGTGATCTTTAACAATATTCGGGAAAGAGTTTGGAAAAAGATTAAGGGGTGGAAGGAGTCTCTTTTGAGTAGAGCGGGTAAGGAAGTCTTGCTTAAAGCTGTGATTCAAGCTATTCCGTCCTTTGCTATGACTTGTTTTGAGTTGCCTCAAGGGATTTGTAATGACATTGAAAGGATGATGAAACAATTTTGGTGGGGTTCCTCGACGGATCAACGGAAGATTCATTGGGTTAATTGGAATGGGATGTGCAAAGCTAAAAGTAGGGGTGGCTTGGGATTCAGGAACTTGAAGGCTTTAAATATGGCTATGCTTGCAAAACAAAGTTGGAGGTTAGTTACCGATCAAAATTCTTTTTTGGCACGTATGTTAAAAGCCCGTTACTATCCTTCGGGGTCGCTTTTAGAGGCTCAGACGGGTTATCGCCCTAGCTTTATGTGGCGTAGTATCCTTAAAGGAAGGGATGTTCTTGCTAAGGCATATGCTGGCACGTGGGTAGCGGCGACTCCTTGAGGGTGTGGCATGATCAATGGCTTCTGATAACATGATTTATCGACCTGTTTTACTCATGCATTTAGTTAGATTTCCCCTTTCCGCATTCATGTTTTAGCCTTAGTTTGTGCCATTTATGCTTGTTTAATTCTACTTTGCAAGAATAGATGTCTACACACGCTATTTGTGGCTTTGTAGGTGATTTGGCACATTTTGGAGCTAAAACGACGTATTTGAGGATCAAGCCTCGAAGTGGACGCGTTGGAGCAAGCGTACGTGCACGGGAAAGGGCGAGAATCGAGCTAAAGGCGCGAAGGAACGAAGAAGACCGGATCTCGGATCGAGATGGACCGATCTCGGTCAGACCAGACTGAGATGGTCCATGATCTCGGCCGAGATTTCATGGATCTCGGCCGAGATGGTCCGAGCTCGGACCGAGATAGCCAAATCTCGGCCGAGATTTCATGGATCTTGGCCGAGATGGTCCGAGCCCGGTCCGAGATAGCCAAATCTCGGCCGAGATTTCATGGATCTCGGCCGAGATGGTCCGAGCTCGGCCGAGATTTCATGGATCTCGGCCGAGATGGTCCGAGCTCGGTCGAGATTTCCGAAGTGCTGACGCGTTGAAGTTTCTGTTGCTGAATCTCGGTCCCGACTGGCCCGATCTCGGCCGAGATTTCTGCCCGAGATTTCCTGTCCGGCGATTTATTTTATTTTTGGATCGGTTTTGGCCCAGCCCGTCCTTTGGAAGATTATTGCCTATAAAAGGGAAGCTCTAGGTTATTTCGATTGAGTCCGCATTAGTCCGATTTAGTCCGTTTCTTTTTAGGGTTAGGTTACCCCATAGGGGGGAGCCGCCTCCCTTCCCTTCTCTTCTTCTCCACCATTGTTCTTCATTAGTTTAGCTTGAAGATTCATACTTTTACGTTCAGTTTTGTTTGGAAGACCTTGTTGGATTCAAGATTGAAGGTTTCCATTTATTGAAGCTAAGTTCTTTTTATTTTCCTTTTGTTATTTATTTATGTCTTTCTTTGATATGATTGTTATTGGCTAGAACCTTGTGGTTCCAAGATTGACAGGGATTTGTTTATGCCTTTGATTATGATGGTTTAGATTGTACTTTGTTTTGGCTTTGAATTGCTTGAAATCCTAATGGTTAGCTTGGACTTGAATCTAGTTAGAATCCTTCTAGCTAGTAACCTAAGTTGGAATTGAGACTTACCCGGTGATATTCCTTCATAGATACATGAGAGACTGATCATAGGTAATAAAGGTTTATCTTTTATTGGTTGAATGTGCTTAGATTCCTTGCTAAGTAGGGTAATACCTGAGACTTACCCGGTAATGGTTTACCTTTCCCTTAGTTTGTAGTCTGGTTTGTTTAGAATTTCCTACCTCTCTACCTTGAGACTTACCCGGTAATAGGTAGTTGGTTTGGAACTAGATAGTCTTGAGACTTATCCGGTAATAGACTGTCAGCCTAGAAACATTCATCCTTGTGGCTTTTCTACCATATATCTTTTTGAGTCTTCCTGAATCTATATGTATAAACAATGATCTTGAACCCTTGGAATTCATTTTCTTTCATTTAACTTGATTATCTTTTGTTTTATTTCCTTTTATAAAACTGCTCTTGATTGAAGGTGACATTCAGTTGAGAGCAGCCCAAAACCTTTTTCAAAACCCTTTTTGATTTCTTTCCCTTATCTTTTCCAACCTCCTGTCTTTAATTGAGATCTATTTTATATTTAATCATTATTGCAAATTATTCCCCTCAGTCCCTGAGATCGACCCTGAAATACTTACCTTTACTATGATTGACTCATACATTGTGGGTTCGTTGCTATTTAGGGAATTATTACAGGTTATAAATTTAAAACTATCCCTTCCTTGTTTTACTAACTTATAGGTCTTTATCATTATTGATAAAGGTTTATAGGGGTGTAAAAACAGCGAAATGCTTCCAAGACCGTCCTCTTTCCGTCCGATCGCTTGTGCGAGAAATCTTGATTCCAGATTGAGAGTTATCGAACTCATTGATTGGTCACGGGGATGTTGGAGGAAGGATGTTGTTCTCGAGACCTTGGGCAGCATTGATGGAGAGATTGTTTTTAATCTGCCTCTGATTAGCTACGAGCTTATTGACGAACCCTATTGGTTCTTCACTAATAATGGGTTGTTTACGGTTAAATCAGCATATAATATGATCATGGCCGAGAGCGAGTCTTCTTCCGGGTGTGATGGCTTGTCACCTGGTATGGACGGCCAATCTATTTGGAAAGAAGTCTGGAAGATCAAGTCCATTCCCAAGGTGAAGGATCTGGTGTGGCGAGCTTGTCGGAATGTGGTCCCATGTAAGTCTAATCTATGCCTGCGTCGGGTCCAGATCGAGCCCTGGTGGTGCCTTTGCGGCCAGCTTGAGACGGCCATGCATGTTTTCGCTCACTGCCCTGGTACGTGTGGTGTATGGAAGTTTGTACCCAGCATGAATAATTTTCGCTCCCGGTCTTCTTCTGTGGTACAGTGGTTTGACCTGGCTTTTAAGAGGGCTTCCCGGGATGATCTACAAGTCTGGGCGTTCATGCTTTGGAATCTGTGGAAGGCTAGAAACAAGTTGGTCTTTGAGGGTGTCAGGACCCCGTTCATGTCCATCTATTCTAATACCTTGTGTCTTGTGGATGAATTTAAAACTATGTCTTCTTCTCTCATTTTTGATCACGTTCCCAAGGATGCCCTTGTGCAGTCCTGGAAGAAGCCTGACAGCGGATGGATTAAAATGAATTGTGATGCTTCAGTGAGCTCCCAGGGACGTTGCGGCATCGGAGTGTTGGGCCGTAAATGCTTGGGACAGGTGGTTTTTGCTGGGGCGATGTCCCTTGAAGGTGCTTGGTCGGTCGAAGGGGCTGAGGGGGCTGCTATCAGATGGGCTGCCCAGGTTGCTCGCGCTAAAGGATGGACGAGGATCGTATGTGAATCGGATTCGAGTAATATCATTTCCATACTACTGTCCGGGGTTACCTTGAGAGGTCCGATTGGGGGGATGATTTCGGCTATCAGAAAGGAGACGATTGGTTTGTTGTCGTGTCGATGGTCTCATGTACACAGGATGGGTAATAAACCAGCTCACTGGCTGGCTACGTTGTGCCCTGGTGTTCCGGTCACACTGTTTTCTGTTGATGTTTTTCCTGTTGAACTATGTTCTTTGGTTTCGAATGATGCTAATGAAGGTTGAGATTCGTTTTTTCAAAAAAAAAAATGGTGTGGGCTAGACATGTGTGCATCATAAGACGCACATACTGATAGACGCACATATGCACGTTCATATATGTCTCCCTTATAAGCTCGCCGATTGATCTGACACATTTATGATAAATAAATTCACTTTTGATTGCTATATTTTCAATGTTAAAAAAAATTAAAATTTAACACCAAATAAACATGCATCCGCTGATACGAAAATTGGTATGTTAGACGAAATTCCAAGACATCCGACCTACTTAATAAAAGCCACTACATACATGAACATGAAACTTAATAATTAGAGACCCAGATAAACCCAATCTGCAAGAAACCGACCCATATATATGAACTCAAAACCAAAACGAATCTGAAACCTTCATGAATTGATCAATTTGACCCCTTTGACCCACAACGCGAAACAACATGAACCCAATTTGTCTAACAAGAGTCTCACAAACCCGAAAGACAAGTTGACTAAAAAATAACCCGATCCGACTAATCCGGACCTAAAATGACCTGACTTGAGTATTTTGATCTCTTTATTGGTCTATTGATTGAAAGTTTTAACAAGAGACAAAACAGTTAACATTCTAAAAACAATATTTATGAACACAACAAGGGCTATATACACCGGCGGTCCAACCCCTAGAAGCCGACCATTAGAACATTCGGAGTCTATGTGACTCATAAAGCTTAGATCGATGCTTATATCAACACATGGTTATGTCCGAGTGTGCGCAATGCGAATAAGCCGGTTGAGTATCCCATAACATAGGTGAACGAAAGTACGAAACCATAAAAAAGGACGACGAGAATTATGTACGTCGTGGTTTTAGTGCATCGTTCACTCACGAAACCAACTTCACTTCTTGTACGATGAAATTGTGGAAGACAATGTTCGTCCTTCATCTTCTTCCTTGCTCGGAACTCCTTCTCTTGACCGCAACAATAAGACGTAAAATCAGAATGGAGATTTTAAGATAGGGTTTTGTTTCCTTTTTAGTAAAACCATAGATGAAGTTTTAATATATATGGCTTGGTTAATTGATATATGTATGGTGAGCCACTATCAAATAACAATATAAGTTGCTCTTTGCATGACCTTCTTAACGTAGAGAAGTATTTATCCTTTACATGATCTCCACCAAACCTATCTAAATTCTTTATTTTTATATTTATTTTATCGTTAGGTTCAAAATATTATAAATGAGGCAAAAATGCAACAAATAGGACCAACTTTGGAGGAAGTTGGGTTTGGTGATATTGATTTTTGAAAAATAGAAATAAAACATAACTTAATAAATATATAAAAAAATATTATTTCATAAATTTCATGTTTGAATCTATTATAAATGATTCAAAAAAGCTAGCTAGCTTTTTTGATAAATCGGACAAGTAATATCTTATGATTCATTTTATGTTTGAATATATTATCTAAATACTAATTAAAATTGAAATAATCTTATTCCGTGTAGTAATTTAATAAATATAAACAAAAATATTCGTTCATAAATTTAAGAAAAACAAAATACACAAGGTGTGGACAACGGATATAAAAACAAATTATAATATATGCCTAAAATATTATAGCCGGTCGAGTTTATGGTACTCAAAATCTAATATTCAAATTAAAAAAGACCAATAAATTAAATTTAAAAAAAATCTTTTATCCAATTTCCTCGTATGTATCTTCAAGTGAACAACATTGTTTTGACTTGGCAACTTGTTAGAAACAAAAAAAAAATTACGAAGAAACAAACATGTTAACATGACAGCAACTCATTTACACGTCTTGAACAAATGAAGTCCCAATTTGAATCTCTTATGGGCTCATCGTACTAACCATGCAGCCCAATCATGCAAATGGACGTACGTTGTCCTTTCAGATGAAACATGGGCTCACTTTCAAACTCATTTTATTCTTCGAATGTAAATTCTCTTATAACCATGAATCATACTATAGTAATCCTTAGGAGGGTGTAAAAACTTGAACTAGACCACATATGGTCCGAACTCCGGTCTAGGATTTATGATTCGGTTTTGATCCAAGATCGTAATATCAAGAAGTTATATATATGATTGAGTTCTAGTGCAACGGAGTTTTACGGTAAAATGTGTCTTTAATGGTGAAAATAATAAAATTTTAAATTTAACGTGTATTTGTTCAACGTACTACAAATTCTTTATATTTTAAAGAAAATGACAATGTATTTCAATTTTTTCCCAATTTTTCCGGTCAACATTGAACGATCAACGGTCAACACTAAATTGTCATGGTGAAAAGTTCTTATTTTTTACCGGAAGTTCTTTTCCTATACACATATATATAATTGTGAAATCAAGCAAGCTAAGCTATACATTTGATACACATTAAAAGAACAAAATTTGTTGAACTGAACAAATTTCTTTCCTAAATTTTTATTCTAACAGATCTAACAATATTTGGTTCGTTTTTTATGATCCATGTTATTGGAACCAAATCGTAATGATCCAATACATGGTCTAAAACCCTTGAAGTTTACGGTCTACTAATCCGTAATATAAGGTTTGCTTTGGACCAATGCACAACCAAAACAACTTGTGTTCAATAGTTGCTTACTATAAATCATTTTTATTCTAAGAAAGTGAAGGATCTTTGAAATACAAGTCACTATGACATAAGGACTTTCGGTTGATGGTATGATGGTATAGGCTTCTCTTTACTTAAGGACTAAATTGGATAATGTTTCCTATTTTTATTCTTCTATACCAATTATGAACTATGAATTAGTATTCTCCCTTTTAGTAGTTAGAAAGCAATGTCAATGTTTATATCTTGCTTCCACATCTCTAGTGGTTGAGATTTGAGATCCCAAACCACTAACCCGTCTCCACGTATTTTCTTTTTTCCCGACTATATAACCTACATTGCATGAAAACGGAACCAGAAACAGTAAGGAAATTAGAAAATAAATAGTATAGGACAATACTCGATTGTTTTTCTATCTATCTATCTCCCATGTTCGTTGTTTGGCAAATTGACTAGTTATAACATCGCTATCTTCCGATTGTTGGGTTGTATGCATGTGATGGATGATCTTAGTTCACATGTGAGAATAATCTGAACTAGTCTCCAACAGTTTTTATGATCAGTTGTTTTTGTATTATTTTTATAAGTCCTTTCCATGTTGAATGGTGATTGTTGTGATTGGTTTTTTGAATTGCATTGCAATGTCACATGCAAAAGCCTGAAAGTAAGGACAAGAAGAAGACTATACAAATGATAGCTGAAAAATAGGAGACAAATAAATGGCTAAGGGGCCATATAGTCATGGGAGTGGGCAGGTTGTATCTTAAGGATCATGTGGCCATTTCTCATTTCTTCTCACATCACCTTCACTTCGGTACTTAATGGGATTTTTTTTTTAAATTTTAATGATAGATGTTATAATGGACGTGAGAAAGATAGGTTGAATAGTGAAAAGAACCGGCATATATTAGTTTAGAGTTTATTGAAAAAGTAAATTACTATTATGTCTAAAAGTAAGGGTGTGAGAGCTTAATTATATAAAGTTTATACTGGAATATAGACGAAAATTTAGATAACATTATAATCCTAGATTAGTTTGATCTAGAAATACGACTTGAACAGAGCTTAAATAATAATTTCTGGCTAAGATAAAGCAAAATACCGTAAGAATAGGGGCGAGTCAAGTGCATTTCGCTCCTAGACCTTATACTTGCTAGTCAAATGATAAGATCATGTGTTAACAATTGAAATGTTAGGGGGAAAATCTCGTTAGTTGGTTTTCTAAAAATCATTTGTTGTGATTTTAGAGAGTTGTGGGAGTAGGCCGAGAGGAGGACGAGCTCAGGCGGATGCGGCCAGTAGACGAGTGGGAAATTAGGGTTTGTAGTAGCAAGGGACTCGAGAGAGTCTGGTTGTTGTGGATACAAACAAAGCTTAATGCTATGAAGGCGGTAGGGAGGTGATGGCGTAGCGCATGACCGCTCTGGAGGTTGCACGTAAGGGAAGAAAGATGGTTTCGGGTCAATGTGAAAGGATAAGATAATCGAAGTTACGGTAGTACCATATACATAGATACAGTATTAGATAATTCGTGATATATTATTTACTGTATACAAGGGCGGTCTCTTGAGGACGAGGGGTGGTTGTCTTCTATTATATCTCGACAATTAATATTTATGATGGCGATCTCTCATTCAAAAATTTTATATATAATCAAATTCAAAAGTCTTGTATCATCCACCCTCCTAATAAAATCTTATACATCCGTCGCACCAACTATATATATATATATAAAGTACAATATTTATTAATACAACATATTATTTATATATTCTATCAATATCAACTATCTAATTTCGTCTCTTGGACTATAAAAATGGATACTTTCCTGAATCTAGCTACTTGCTGAACATTTGGATAAATCATATACGAAGCCGTCTCTTCACTACTTCTAAAATTGATTCATATCAAGATCTCAATAACAAATATGAAAATAGTATTGTAAGAAGAGGTGTTTATAATGTCTTTCTACCTCTTTCACTATGATTATGAATCTAATTTGTTTTATTATGTGAAGAAAAATTATTAAATAATCTTGATGCAATTATTTCAACTATAATTATTGATTATTATGTCCTGATTTGATGAATCGAGCTACTAAATCTTTTTCAAATTGAGCTAGTCTAGTACTCTCAACCAACTAGACTTATAATATTCCATTTGGATTATATCCTTCATGTTATAATTATCAAATGCCTTCTAATAGAAAAAACTTAGCATTTTTGCTAAGTTATCAGTTGTTCAATCTAATAACAAAGAATCAATTTCACAACCTGATGATCACCAAAGTATTAAAGTTTTAGCCATGCCCACATTTGCGTCTTTTTACGAGTCGTCGTCGTATATTTTTTGACTTTTCCGGCCTGTATTTTTATTCATTCCTCGTACTATAAAAAGATATTTTTGTTATGTGAAACCCTTCTTAGAAATTTACATATTTTTTATGATATTTTTTCGTCTCCTTTTGTAAGAGTTCATATATTTGTTTATAGAATTAAGATCGAGTTATTTTTAATAATCAATTTATTATATAAACTAGTGTAACTTTCTGAACAAAATATTTCTTTTCCGGTATTTCATAGTTAATTTCACCTTATATTTTTAATGATTTTTTTAATAAAGTATTATTATAAAACTTTGCATGAATTCTATTTTAATTTCTAATGTAATAATAATAATTATTATTATTATTCTAGTTCTATAAGATATATTATTATAAGACTTAACACTAATAAAATTCACCTAAATAAATCAAGGTAGATGAAAGATGATATATATAAATGGGTCCCACCATTGATGAATATGGAGCTATCATATCACATCATCTATCATCCCAAAGAGGGCAAAAATGTAATGTAGAGGAGCAAGTAGTTAACCTCTTTAATATAAAAAACCTAACTATTTCCAACTTCCATAACTACCATGAAGAAAGAGATTCTTGAATCCACATGGATTGCCTTTAATTGACCCAACTCTTCTTCTATCATTAAACTGTCCAATGGCTTCTTTTGCCTATTTGGTCAGGCACCCTTTTAGGTTTCCACATGGCCCCCTCACTCTTCAACTTAACTACTCACCTATTCATCAACCTCCATCTTCATCTATTATAGTTTTTCTACCAAATTTTTGGGTTGGAAAATGATTACTCAAGATCTCTCATTTGTTTGTTGGTTTTAAAGTTTTAATATAAATGGTCAGATTTTCGGAAATAATGATTCAAAGACCACATTCTATTTGATAATTACATAAGTCTAAAGATCGACTTAGTCAAACAGGTAGAGCATAAATATGGACGGAGAACTTATTTGACAATAATTTAGATTCAAATTATGTCAGCAATGTAAATTAAAGAAGCTAGCTATGTGTGTTAACATGGACGGTAAGAAAGGCTTGTCGAAATATAACCGAATATGTGAATCTAAAAAACAGTATTGTGTGTCTTTAAGGTTTATATTTTTTAAAATATCACATATTTAACATTTATCACCACTTGGTACACCTATTTTTCAAATTGGTGTTCCGAATAAGAAGTAAACAAGTTTACATACAACCGGTGCCTAACCCATGAAACTCGAACTCTATAACCGCACATTTTCTTATGTTCTAAACATCCCGTGAACCACTAATAATTGGTCTAATAGTAAAGCGACAATAAACGCAAGTGATGTCCATGAGATTCAAGTTTGAATTCTTCTGAACACATGTATGGAAAAAATTGACGTTAAAAGGGTATTTTCAAATAAATCACGAAGTATCGAATGATGTTGAGAGGTGTTGACAATAAGTCAAACGCAAGACTAAATAAATCATTTTGCGACCCATTAAAGGGGCTTTGTATCTTAAAGTTTGTATCGGACATTTGTAAGCTATTTGTTCCTCATTTAAGAGCTATTTGCTCCGCATTTTCAGCCATAAGAATACATAGAAATTGGAGAAGCTTATATATTTTAACCATATAAGTATACATACTACTAGTAGTACAATTTAAGCAAAAAGTGAACCTGGAAAAATGTCACTAGAACATGAGATTATTGACTTTTACTAAAGAATAAAAAAAGGCTAGATAAAAAGTAGAAGAAAGAAAGAATCCCACGAATCTATATTGATTTTTTAAAATGAAACATGATTTGGTAAAGATCTTAATTTATTAGGGGGCAATGTGGGTCACGTAATTATACCCACATGGCTAAGCTTACCTATAATTAACCCTACATTATTATATAATAATATCTCTTTTTATAATCACATATAAATAGAGTCTATGTAAGTTAATTTCCAATATTTAAAAAATAAGAAAAAAATAATGGTTGAAATAATAATATAAAACAATTACTGAAATAGGATAATAGGACTATCGTTTAAGGGGAAAAAAAAACCCTTATAAATCTATGGTTTAGGGTTTATATTATAATAACAAAAAATAAAATGATTTTTTTGTTCATCTGATAATGTTAGATAATGGTAGTTGACAAATCCGATGTTCTTTCGATTCTCTTACAAGCATATATACATGAAAGGGCAATATTTGTTTTTTATCCTTTTTTTTTTGGTAAAGTGATGTCTTTTTTAGTTTTTAGCTTTACGTATGGATGTTCAAGGTTGAAATAAATTTATACTATATCAAGGGTTTCTTCGGTGGACAACATAATATTAATTGGGAGATTATAATCTCATAATTATTTTAAATAATTTCATAATCTATATGTAGAAGGATAAAAAATTGAATTATTAGAATAATTTTTAAATTTAATCTTTACAAAACAATCTTTAAATAATCCCATAATTCAAGGATGAAAAATATAGTTCATTCTGAAATGATGCATGCACCGCACCATGAACTCTTAAATAAAGTGATATATATATTATCTAATATTACAAAATCATGAACTCTTACAGTGATGCAAAATCTTAAACGCTTAATTTTTTATCAAATGATTATTAGACGATCATACTTCCTATTGTAAGAGTGATTCTCGCTTAATCCTAACACTTTATATATATATATATAATAAAGGCTTGAGTCTTGGTCGGATCGATTACCCAGCCACCAGCATGGCTAGCTTCTTTATCCACGGGCCTAATCCGTCACTTCCCTCCGGCCACCAACATGGCTAGCGTCACTTCCCTCCGGCCACCACCATGGCTAGCCTCATTCTCCGGAGAAGTAAAGTGACGATGAAAACAAATAGCATATTTACAGATCTATATTCCCGTGTTATGGGATCTACCATTCCTAGATCTACCAATCCCATCGAGTTAGAACTCTTCACTGCCACTTCTCGTTGGAAGCGTCTTCTTGTCTCTCCGGAGGAGTATGTTTATGCTTTTGTTGAACCCGGATCTTTGGCGCTTTACCCCGGCGACTACTCTGGTTGCTTCTCGATCGACTAGGCCACCATTGCCGCCTCCATTGATGCCGTCTTCGATCATCTTATTGCGATGTTTGAATTGGTGAAAAGTAAGGGAAAAACCCTAAAACAAAATATTTACTAAGATAAACAATTCAAAGATCCTTAGTTCATGATTTTTGCTATATTAGATATGTCATGAACCGTTATCATCTCTTTCAATTTTGTGGAAGAGAGGATGACGTTTTGCCTTGTTTGTGCTAAAGTGGAACCAAACCCTTTCCTTACAACTTTGTATCAGACGGCTAGGGTTTTCATTTCTACTTACACATGCATTTCCAACTAAAACTATGTTTAATGGGTCATATCTTATAATCTATGTGTACTAACCCTTATCATGTCTTTATTGATTTTTTTTTAGATCAGAAACAAAATTAATAAATAAACACAAAAAAATTCTAATAATAATGTTTTTTAAAACATTTTTATGAACAGTATCTTCCTTATTAACCTATGTTCTTTTAACAATCAAAGTTACACACTTTTTATAGGTCAAGATCCTGTGTTTTGCAATGTCATCTTCTTAGTTTAATGTTGTTTTAGGTGGCGTCTTGAGTGGTTTGTCTAGGAGGAGGCATGGATTAGTGATCGACTCTTGAAGACTATGTTGCAAGCCCAAATATAAGGTGTCCACAATTGTTCCACAGGCTTCCTACATGTATCTCTTCGAAGACGAACTTTGTGCTCACCGTTTCCGTTGGATTGGATCATCCTACTTTCCGTCGAAGATTTCTTTGTGTCGAGTTTCTTGATGTATTTTTATGTGTTTCTTTTTCTTTTGATGTTGTTCTTCATGACGGTTAGTTCATTTGTCGATCTTTTTCGGCCTTTTGACCTACTAGACGGCATGTCTTCTAGTATCTCGAACCGCTTTTCTTTATAAAAAAAATTACCCAGTTTTTAGTTGATAGTTATATTCTTAGCAAATGTGTAACCGTCAAATAACTACACTAGTAGAACAATATATAATGAAATATATATATCACGGATTTGAGAGATTTTGATCGATTTCAGTTTTTATATTCTACGGGATGCTCGTTATCGCTCCCCGTTGGACACCCACTTTGTACTCATATCCCTTGCCTTTTTCCTTGTTCATTCAATAATTACCGTTATCCTACTCTTGAACTCAAAGAATTGTGGTATTGGTGACAGTTTGGTGTTACTTCATTTAAGGGTTGTCCTTGCTCATAGCTCGAGGTCATCGATGGAAGTAAGTTTCACAAGTTTCCACATAAGTCCGACCACTGTTGACACTCTTTGGACTTATGTTTGGGTTTTTCTATCATTTAGGTTCTCCAGTCTTATACGTGAAAACTTTCACAACACTACCGCTTATTATTCCTAATACGGTTCGATCAACCATTGTGACTCTACAATTTTGGTGAGGTACTTCGTAACCCTATTAGAGAGACTCTCCAAATGTCGAATCGGATACTACAACGACGGGAATTCAAATTAAAATATCAAGAACAATACTTTATGATATCTAATTTAACTTTTTTGCTTACATGAACCGAGTTTGTTTTAATTACATGATGGTAATTGGTAAATATTTAATAAATAATAATGTTATAAAAAGAAAAAATAACTCAAAATAATATTAACTATTATTTTTTAACTAAATTATACAAACTTTGAAAATCATTAAGAGTGATACAAACTATTAATGTATTTATCATTTTAATGACTTGTTTTTTCAGCAAAAATCCTAACTCTAGCGAATATGTGGCATTACATGGCATTAAATAAAAAAAATTAAAATAAAGGAAAAAAAATTATTTAAAAATATCAGCAAAAAATTTTTTCCCAAAAAAACTTTCCCATAAAATTTAAAACTCATTTTTTAAAAAAAATCTTAATTAATTTATAATTTTTATCACAAATTAAAAATATCTTAATTAATTTATAATTTTAACATATTAAATAATTTTTTCACAAAAAAGACCACATCACACCCCTAATTCACTTTTTGTTGATAACATGTAATGTCACATTATCATCCGAGGTTAAGGTTTTTGCCTAAAAAAGAAGTAATATTATTATCGGTTAATACGTTGATGGATTGTATCATAATTTTCAAAGTTGATATATTATTTTGAGTTCTAGTTATATTTTTTGAGTTATTTTTTCTTAAAAAACACTCCACATCATTTAAATATTTTTAAGGAATTATATCAAAGGTCAAAATGACACTTATTTTGGCTCCAATGCAATAAAAACCAAATTCAACTTGATTTCTATATAACTAATCACAAGTAATCAGCTTTATCTATTGAATAGGTCAAAAGTTTTATATATATATATATACTAGCTGAGGCTGCATTTATATATAATTAAATCATACATGAACATGCCTGATGATGTCCCATTACGTTACGCTTCTACTTTGTGATTTTATTGGCATCGACACTCGACAAATCACGATATTAAGGTTCACAACTTATAACATTTATATCTTCATCTACTATTTTGGTTCGTTATCTTAAGTATTACATATACAAGCTATAAATTATTAGTTTATTAAGAATGAAATGATGTTGGTAGCTTTTAAATTCAAAAGAAAAATAAAACAAAAAAAACTGTGATGTTAATGAAATTAGCCTTGTTTATTTATTGAAAGCACGATTAGATGCACGGATATCACCGACTCTTCTTCTAATCAAAAAAAAAATTAAATGGGACATCGATTTTTTTTATTTATTTCGTCCAGGTGATGGTCTATGTATCTATCATCTTTATGACATTTTAATACATAGAATTTATTTTGTGTATCATACTTTTCCGTTATTAATAAAAATCTAATAAATGGATAACGGACCACGTACTTCTTATAAAATTTTCACTTTATCAATGTTAAAAAAAGCTAACCTATTGTATTATATTTATCGGATTTAATCAATTGTTTGTGAATGAATGATTCGATTGATGTTGATTACTGATTACAAACCGCTGCTTAAATACAACTCTATTTATAGAGAAATCTTATATAATCCCTATATATACGCACAAAGATCAAAGTAACATTATATTGCATATATTCTAGTAAGAGATATGAAAGAAAGTTCTTATATCTTCATACAACTCTATTTACATAGAAATCATATGCAAGTTGGTCGTCGTTGTGAATATGGGCAATTCACAATTTATTATCATGTACTCTCTCGGATGAAACGATAATCAAGGTTCCCATGTTTCATTCTTGAGTGGAAAGCAAGATTGGGACAAAGTTGTGTGGCACCAACATTATCACATTAGATAATTAGAGTTGTGGTAATCGGATAGCCGAGTTCCCGCAGAAGAGAAGTTTACAGTTATAACTCAGCTTTTGTGTTTGCAATGGTTCGATATTCCGTCTCAGTTGAAGACCGAGCAATAGTGCGATGTTTCTTGCTACTCCATGATATGGGGTTGCAACCGAGACAACCACATATGTATCACTACTCAAGTAATCTGACTTATCACCTTCCCACTCGGCACAACAACAAAAAAGAAGCATGGAGGTTGATATCAAAGCTCGGTTTGATGGAAAGGCACAATGTACTTGTTCTTGCTAAGTAGCGGAAGGCCCTCTTGATAGTAGATCATTGATTCTCAATTGGACACTGCATGAATTGTGAGAGTTTGTTCATTGCAAATGACACATTGGAACGGGTGATGGATTTGTATTGTAAAGAGCCAACTTCGGCCCTGTAACATAAACTGCAATACAACTGTCATATATTTTTATTTTAAGAATAAATTCACAAAATTTGAGATATTTTGGGGTTATTGGGCCGGTAATGGGGTAAGGCTTTCACCCATCGTCCGTCCACCATCCGTCTTTTTTGGTATTCAACCGCTTAATCTTGTCAGATGATTTAGATACTACCGATTGCGGATAAAATTGTCATTCCAATCACCCTGACACTAGAGGTATACTTTAGTTTTTACCGATTAGATTTTAACACCTAGATAAGTTGAAAATTTATTTATAAAAAAAAGATTTTCAATATAAACGAAGTAGTTCTAAAATTTATACATAAAATTATATATTCGGTTTTAATTCCCAATGTAAATATACCTCGAGTGTATGCTCAAGTTTATTTGAATAACAATTGCGTGAATTCATGGGTAAATATAATTTTATTAAGTAAATCTTAGAACAAATTGGATAAATACAAAATAATATATAAACTTTACCATATAATAAAATAAAAAAATCAACTTTGAAACTAAAGAATATAATTTATATGAAAAGATTCTTATATTTAGGGGTGATTTTGTCAATTTACACAAAATTTAAATGAAGGGGAAATAAAGGAAGAAATACAATTGGTCGGTAAAATGAAGGATAGGGAAAAGTGACTTGTAGATGGGTCAACTATCTAGTGGGGCCCACAAAAGAAAAGCGCTGACAAGGAAACACGTATCCCTTACGTGGCAACTGACACTAACGGCCTTTAACCGCTGCCGTATGGGCAATTGGGCAGTTAACCCCTATCCGTCAAACACTCTTTAAAGTTTACCCCTTCATTTGCGCCGTTTGACGCCCCTGCTTCCTCGTTATAGTAGTATTATTTTACCAAAAATATACTCCCTCTATTTTTCCATATTTATCATTCAAACTCTAAAATTTTATTTCATAATATTTAGTTTTATAGGTGTTATTAATACTTAAATTTTCTATAAATATAATTATAACTACCTTTTCATTTATTATTTATATTTTCAAAGCAATATTTAATCAATTCTCATACAAGTCTTTACATTCTACCATCGTTTTTTTACATTTTTTTACAATTATTATACATTACTAAATATTATAATTTCTACTTTTAGATTTCTTAATATGTGTGTTTTTTACCCTAACGACATCTATTGAGAAACGAAGGGAGTATAAAACAATAATTTATCAAAAATAACAAATCCGAAAATATAAGTGAACCCGGGTGGCTCATAATCTACTTTTCTAGTTCATAGGTAGTGCATTGCATGAGTATTTATTAATAAATAATTTAAAGTTTGTGTATGCTTATGATATGTACAGAAAAATACAATATATAATCGGTTCGAGATAACGATATACGAAAAAATTATCTATTTGCAATAAAAAAAATTTTTGGTGAAAAGAGCCTAGGCTCATCAACTAAGAAACACAACTAACACACGTGGCAAAGTAGTCCCACGAAAATCGTCCGAAACTATTAACCGAGCACAACTAGGAATAGCACTTAAAATTGTATATGACATGATAAACCGATAACATAAAACTACTAATTTATTATCAATATTTGATTGTGTTGAATCATTTAGAATCGAATGATTATGAAAACACATTAAGGAGACACAACAATGAAAAAATTTAAAGATGAAACGATAGAATGTTTATATGGAATAACGAAAAGGACTATTGCTCATAAGAATGTGAGAGATTGTTGAATACACCACAATTAGGATATATATATATAGCAGAAAGTAAAACGGAGCTTCTCCAGCAATTTTTACGTTAGAATATACCTTATCTAAAAGTTTTGTTTTTGTGATTATGCACAAGTTTTATAATTTTTAAATAAAATTTTAGGTTAAAATATATCTTCCCTACCAAGATTGTTATCGATCAAATATTTATGTTGTACATTTAAAAAAATGCACGTTTTAGTTTAAAAAATGGTTTAATTAGTGATTTAGTAAAAGATTTATTCCGAAAAAAATTATGAGACCCATCACGTCAACATCAACGGTATCTACTTTAGTAACTGTATATATAAATACTAAAACATAAGTAAATTATGTCACCTGTGATTTTCACATTAAGTCACCTCGAATTTTGCTACATGTTATTCCTACGTTAAGTCACATAAAATTTCACCACGTGTTATTTTTATGTTGCACCACCTCTTTTCTTTCTTTTTTTCTTTTTAATATATTTTATTTACGGAGATGATATAAACTTATTTCCCTTATAAAAAACTTGATTTTGTGTTATTTTGTATCAATTATAACTATATATGATTTTATTGGCTTAAATAATTTCCTTTTCTAAGACTACCATTTTACCATATGTCATCTTAATGTTATGAAATATGATTTTAATTTTCTACCAAATTGATTAACTATATAGGATTGATGTATTTTAGTCCAAATATTAACCAATTAATTAGCATTTTAGACAAAAGCTTATCGGTTAATTATTATTTTGAATAATATATAAATAAACAAATGACATCTGAAATAACATATTTGATGCAACCCAAACTAAATTTCAACAATACTATATAATATCGTATAAGTTTTCATCGAATTTCGTGCAAGTCATGAGTAATAAGCTAGTACATACGCTACAACCACTATACCATGATGGATTCTCCATCTAGTAATGTTATTATATTTACATATTGGAAAGATTAAATTTATGTTTTCCCATAAACAACCACTTGCAAAGTCTTAGTATATCCTCCGATCACAAAAAAAAAGGGGCAGGTTCGGTGAAAAACGGGCGGATTTAGACAAGAGAGAGATATCGACAAGGTTCAAAATGTGCAGTTCGGGTACCCGATCGGGCCGGATCCGGTAAACACCAAAAGCTCGGTCCGGATTAATAATAAGTATATATATATATATATATATATATAATTGTAATAAATAGTATATATGTTTATATAATATATAATACCACATATTTACGTATAATTTTAATAATTATCTATTTAGTCGGACAATTTTGTCAAACAAGTCTATCATGTTATACACATATGGGCCAACTTGTCCTTTATCGAGTTTGCAGATCATGATAGATTTTAAGGTCGAGTACCTTTCAAGTCTAGCTTTTTCCTTGGACAAAGTTCGAAGGTTAGTCATCATGTACCTTAAACCATTGTTGAAGATTAGGTTTCATAGCAACCAACATCACACATGTAACTCTACAAGACCTATCAACTATTTTTGTATGGGCTTTCTTTTCCCCTTCAGAAGAGGTTGTCATAAGTCCGGGATGGGTTTCTCCAAGACATGAACTTGCCCTCATGCAAGAGAATAATTCTCAAGTTTCTTTCTCAACTAGGAAGTTGGTTTGAGTTAAGTTATTCTTCTCAAAAGTGTGATTTTTAAGTTATTAGTAAATATATTAACTACAAAACGGAATTAAAACATTGCCTAGTTAAGTATAAGATTGATTTGAGTAAAAAGTTTACAATGTAAGACAGTCTATAGATAGTAATCTTTGTGCATTCTACTCTTTTATTTTAAAACCCATTAGAGTAAAACAATTTCAAGATCCTATCTTATATGAAATTTGAGTGTACTTGATCATTTCTTCTTATCTCAATTTTTTAAGGAGAAAAGAAATTCGTTTCACTAGTCAAAACTACCGAATCAAGAGGCCACAAAGTCATAAACCAACTAACCATCACACTTTGACAACCAAATGGTAGAAGAAAAAAAAGGAAACAAACAAACGCAATGCATCAATTGACGAGATTTTGAAACACCGAGGACCCGATTAAAGAGAATCGCAAGACAAACGCAATGAGGTATTGTGTGCAAGCATGTCGTTGTGTTTAATTTCCGTATTGATGTGTGTTTTTGCTATGGTAGTACTACATGATACTTAGATTGCTGGATGACGGTTTTACCGTTATGTTGTTAGATTTCTTGTAGATTAAGGAAGTTGTAGAGTGATCTGGAGCGGGTGGTCAGCCAGGTCCACGTACTCATATAGATTGGGTTGTCCTTTGAATTTTGCATGCAAATAAAGAGACTAACATTATTTAGGATGTTAGTAGCTACGTCTTACACGGCTGTCACATTCTATGCATTCACGACATAATTATTTTCATACGTTTTCCATTTGTTTTAATTACATTTGTGTCTTGTTATAAGATCTAGTGAAATTGTTGTCAAACTAAGGTCGGGACTCACTATGATGTCCTAACCCGTGACATCCCGAGTTTCCAAAATTTAGGGTTATACAATACGGTAGCAGTAGGTTGACAAAAATAACACTTGCAATCTGACAAAAAAGACCGAATGTAGTGCAAAACTTGAAAGGGGTTTGACGATTTTTAAATGAACTTTTTGTTTTAAATCATGTCCATAGTCGGGATGTTGGGTTAGTAGTACGTTGGACCATCATCGCTCTCGGTGGAGCTCTGGAACTTAGTATTATATGTGAGATATAGTATAGACATAATTAATACATTGTTTATTAAGTTATACTATATATATTATACGTCATTAGCTTAGTGGTTAGGTTGTTCTTTCAGTTACACTATATAGTTAGAGAATTGGACGGTTATTTTAGATTCAATAGTTAAAGCTAGTATGATGTGATCATCATTCCTTTAGTAGCATATGAGTGGTTTCAAGGTATATCAATGCAAATATAATTATTCTCTGATTAAGTCGTTTTGTGTATCTTGTCCTTGCGAGTTAACACCTTTAGCTCAAATGAATATACCAAAGAACTTATAGGCCGGAAGAGCCGGAAGGTGATGACTATAAGATGATATTAATGGAAATGGAAATGGAAATGAGAATGAGAATCAAATAAGGAGAAGATCACGAGTCAACTCAAACCGAATCGAATTAAAGGTCGCACAAGAAACATAATTGTATGAGGACATATGAGTGTATTCGAAGAAGCTTTGAATGACCTACAATTGAACGAATTGGAGATATCAACTTATGATTTCTTCCAAGTGTCACATTAGCAATATTGAGATACTAACGAAGCGGAGTGAAAGTATAATTATGCCTTGATTGGTCAAGTGATGTTACAACCAATGTGGAAGTCTCCCGAGACAATTTTAAGAAACAATTTTGCGTCGAAATCATTAGAGTAAAGATAAGGTGTGGTGTTGATCCGAATATAAAGAATTAAAAGAACTAGAAGTTAAAATAACATGATGGCCAAAAGAGTGAACTCGGGATACAAGATTAGCAAAAGTAATCACGATGCACATATCCACGGTGGTAGAATCCTATAAAGGGGTCAGCAATATTAACAAAAGTAATCATTAGAGTAAAGATAAGGTGTGCGTGGAAATGGTCCTTGGTAGGACGCGAGATCAAGCAATGATCTCTCTCTAATGGAAGGACGTAAGGCACCAGGTCAATGGATCATACAAGGGAACCGCGAGTGGACGAGAGTAAATGTTATAATAATTGAGAGGACGCGTGTGCAAGTCATCATGAAGTACTTGTTAAACATGATAATGTCAGTTGAACGGTGTAGGTTGAGTTGAGATGTTTTAGATAGCTTGCATTAGAAAGGGAAGTGTGTATTGTAGATGAACTAGAGGAATCAACTAAAATGGATAAGTTCATAGAAGTAGTCCTCCAAGAGGAATATCAACCTTGGGAGGTATGGAAGAAGAGTTAGTCTATGATCTTGTACAATGATAATTATGGGTCAAACCAATTTTAATCGAGAACATATGCCTTTTATTGCCTATTGACGAGTTGTTCGAGCAGATATGAAGAGTATAGTAACTACTTATTTATAAAATGTACTTTATCGACCCCTTCGAGGAATTTCTCATGTGGTTCAACATTGACATTTAGGTTAGATTTTATTAGACTGAGCACGTATATCCTTTGATGATAGCATTGAGTGAGTTCAATACAAGTAACTTGTAACATCCCAAATCCGTAGGACTCGAGGTGCTACTGGGCTAGGATCTCACAATGGATCCTGACTCTAGCCTGACAACAAGTTCACTGGATCTTACAACAAGGCACATATAGATTAAAACAAAACATAAAACTGATATATATATATATATAGACACACACACATATAAAAAGGTAATACAGAGTAACCGCTGAGTACAAAATCAAAATATATATATATGTACAACATAAATATCCCATATCCCGCGATATCGCCCGAGTGTACGGAGCCCTCAACGGATCACCCATCTGGATCACTCTGCAGCTCTCCTAACCTACAAATGATCTACAACACGGTATAAAACCATTAGCTAACCATACACATATATATAGAAGATGATAGAGCACAAACACACTTCAGGAATGATAACATATAAACATGTTGTCACACATTTACCCAGTTTATTATCTTTATAAAGTTCAATCACTCAATCGTATATATATATATATATAACTGAATATGAATATATGTGAAACGAGGAATATAATCCTCGCCTCTGAGTACAATAGCTAGCTGGAGTGGTATAAGCGCACCTTCCCGTATACCATAAGGAGTGGTGAGTTCCCTTCCCGTATACCAGATCTAACCAGACTACAAAGAACTTCCCAGACTCCACTACGGGATAAAAGGCAAGTTGTTACAGCCACTACAATGGGCGGTCAATATATCATAGGTCGGTAATAAACCAAATCGCATGCTATAAAGCATATAACAAACACCACTCATGCATACATCCAATATAAGGATGGTAGCTAAGTAAGTCCTATGGACTTACCTCAACCTCTGAAGTAGTCTCAACCACGATCAACCCTCAAACACGGTCCACTCCAAACTAGAGGACAACACTGCCTAATAACAAGGCAAAACAATATATCAAACACATATCCATCAAAAGGGGTCACACCTAGACTCAAGGGATCCATAAGGATCATATCCTAACTCATAAACCTCAAAGCCATAACCGGAATAAACAATATCATACTCATCATCATTCTAACCTCATACATGTACCTAGCATGCCACTAAACCGCTCATACTAGGAAAGGAAAGGATCATACTACTCTAAGTAGATCCTGCACAAAACGCACCTGCGGAATGGAAAGACGCAGGGGCGGAACAGGCAACCCGCAGGGGCGGCAAAGCTCGGCCGCAGGCGCGGTGACAGTGGCCGCAGACAACGCAGGCGTTGTGACACGGCTCCCGCAGGGGCGGCGGCTTCCAGGCGCGGGGGCGGCGACATTGCAAAATGTGATCCCGCGATTCTTCTTCGGCTCTTCACGTGATCAAATCACGTCTTCTCTCATCCAAAACCAAGTACATACATATACATACACATTCCAACATCAAACTACCTCATCATGCATCTAATCCTAAGCTAGGAAGAGAAAACAAGGAAGAAGAAGGCTTACCACACTTGTGGTCCTAGACTGCAAAGAAGATCAACAACCAACCTCACTGGCTTCCAAGCTCAGCAACACCTCACACAACATCCAACAACAACAAAGCCACACCAAACTCTTCCAAACTCAAGGAAACTAAGAACAAGATCAAGGAGCAAGAAGGGAGAAGCAAGAAGTACGTGAGAAGACTGGAAAGGGAATGAAGGTGAAACCCTTGCTCAGCAAGGTAAGAAGAAGGTATGGAAAAGAGGGTAAAGCACGGTCAAAAGGTCAACAAAACCGGCTGCAGCCGCAAGAAACCGCAGGGGCAGTTCCCTGAGCCGCAGGGGCGGAACAACAGACGAGCCGCAGGGGCGGCCTCACGGACCCGCGGGGGCGGCTAAGGCCAAAACTGGCTCCCAAAGACTAAGGCTCTTACACCTCACCCCCCTAAAAACAAGTTTCGTCTTGAAACTTGTAAAATCCTCAAACAACTCGGACTCGCAAGCCGAGGTACAACTCTCTCTATAACCTCAAACACAAGCATGGAGGAAATCATCAACTCCAGCAACGAAATCACTATCCAAGGCATAGAGGAAAACCATCTCTAGCCAAACCATAATCACATCACAAGGCATAGATGAATCACATCTCTAACAGTATCCTACTCATAATAGAAGGGCATGGAGGAAAAAAAAATCTCTAGCAATACTATGTCCATCAAAATAGCATGGATGAATAACCATCTCCAGTTAAATCCTAATCGTATCACAATAGCATGGAGGAAAGAACCATCTCCAGCTATTAACAGTAATCATACTAGCACAACAAGATCTAATAAGATCGTATATCACCTCAAAGCTAGTATGAAAATAAACACATCATAGCATATAAACATATAAGCACATAACACTCACCAAGATAGTACTAAGATCTACTCGGTGATCCTACTGGTGCATCTATCTCGGCATAGAACTCTGGATAGTTCCTATGGATACTATCCTCAGTCTCCCATATAGCCTCATCAGGTCCTCGTCTCGACCACTGTAACCTCAACATAGGAATGTCCTTCGAACGTAGGCGTCTCATACCTCGTTCTAGGACTGCAATCGGGTGCTCAACAAAAGTGTGGTCTGACTCTACCACCAAATCATCATAACTCACAATATGTCTCGGATCTGGTATATACTCCCTCAGCTGAGACACGTGAAATACAGGGTGAACACTCTCTAATCTCGGACGCAAGGCTAATCTGTATGTTGCGCTCCCAACCCGATCCAGAATCTCGAACGGTCCGACATATCGGGGGCTCAACTTCCCCTTAATGCCAAAACGTCTAACACCTCGTGTCGGAGACACTCTCAGCCACACATGGGCTCCCACTCTGAACTCTAGAGGTCTACGCCTTCTATCTACATATGACTTCTGACGGATCTGAGCAGTCAGCATCCGCTCTTTAATCAGTGCTACTCGAGAAACATCATCTTGAATCTAATCAGGTGTCAAACCACTAACACTGCTCTGCTCATCCCAGCATAACGGAGTACGGCATCTATGTCCATACAATGCCTCATATGGGGCCATCCAAATAGATGCATGTCAGCTGTTGTTGTATGAGAACTCAACAAGTGGGAGGTGATCCGTCCACACTTGTCCCCAATCCAACACACAAGCTCACAACATATCATCCAGTGTCTGAATGGTCCTCTCTGACTGACCATCTGTCTGAGGATGAAACGCATTAGTAAAGTGAAAACTCGTCCCCAGGGCAGTCTGAATTTGTTGCCAGAACCTCGAGGTAAATCGCCCATCTTTGTCTGAGACGATCGTCCTCGGTACACCATGGAGTCTCACTACCTGCCTAGTGTACTCCTCTGCTAATTTGCTCACCGGCCACGTTTCCCGTATAGAATGAAACGTGTCGTCTTCGTCAATCTGTCCACGATAACCCAAATAGCATCAAAACTCCGGCTCGGTCTCAGCCCAGTCACAAAGTCCATTGTGACGTCCTCCCACTTCCTCTGTGGAACATGAAGTGGATGGAGCTCACCTCTAGGTGGTCTACAATGCTCTATCTTGACTTGCTGGCAGGTCGCACACTGTGCCACAAATCTGGCCACATCGGGCTTCAACCCTCCCACCAATATGAACGTCTCAAGTCCTGATACATCTTACCCGTACCTGGGTGTACAGAGTAAGGTGTACAGTGAGCAGCCTGTAAAATCCTCTGGCGTAGATCCGCATCAGCGGGTACACATACGCGACCGTGGTGCCTCAACACTCCATCTGCTCCCAGAAGGAACTGTGGTGCCTCATCTCGAGACATCCTATCTCGTATCCTTATCAGTGTCGGGCAGATCTCCTGCTTTGTTGGATCTCACCCAACAGATCAGGAAGAACCTCTAAAGTACGCAGCTGGGCATCCTCATCAAGAAATTGGATGTCCAACTCTAACCAGACCAGGTCTCTCTGCAACTGATGCTGAACTGTCAGCCTCACAATCGCCTGCTGGTGAGGCGTCTTCCTACTCAGGGCGTCGGCGACAACGTTCGCCTTCCCTGGATGGTACAGAATCTCCAGATCAAAATCCTTGATCATCTCGAGCCACCTACGCTGGCGGTTATTCAATTCCCGCTGTGTGAAAATGTACTTCAGACTCTTATGGTCTGTGAAAATCTGACATGTAGCACCATACAGGTAATGTCTCCAGATCTTCAGTGCATGAACTACTGCTGCCAACTCCAGATCATGAGTCGGGTAGTTCTCCTCATATGTCTTCATCTGTCTAGACGCGTATGCTATCACTCGGCCTCTCTGCATCAATACACATCCCAAACCTAGCTTGGATGCATCATTGTATACCACAAAATCCTATGTACCCTCTGGCTGTGTCAACAAAGGAGCAGAAGTCAGACGTCTCTTCAACTCCTCAAAACTCTGCATACACTACTCAGACCACACAAACCTGGTAGTCTTCCTCAATAGACTCGTCAATGGACGGGCAATCACATAAAATCCCTCCACAAAGCGTCGGTAATAACTGGCTAGGCCAAGAAAGCTACGTACTTCCTTGACGTTCGTCGGTGTCGTCCATGCTCGATTGCGAAGTTTTAGATCAGCTATCTGATTATACTTCTCATTTTTTTCCTAAGCTCTTCCCTTCCAAGAGAATGCTACTGCCTCAATCTTCGCCGGATTAACCATGATCCCCTCGGCGGAAACGATGTGACCCAGGAATGCTACCTCTAGCATCCAGAACTCGCACTTAGAGAACTTAGCATAAAGTTCTCTATCCCGTAAAACCTACAATACAGTCCTCAACTGTCCTGCATGCTCCCCTTTGCTGCGAGAGTACACCAGAATGTCATCTATGAAGACCACCACAAACTGATCCAGAAAGTCGATGAAGATGTTGTTCATCAACTCCATAAAAATTACTGGGGCATTCGTAAGCCCAAATGGCATCACTACAAACTCGTAGTGTCCATATCTGGTCCGGAATGTTGTCCTGTGCACATCCTGCTCTCTCACCCTCAGTTGGTGATACCCTGAACGCAGGTCAATCTTGGAGAATACTGTCGCTCCCTGAAGCTGATCTAACAAATCATCAATACGAGGCAGTGGATACTTGTTCTTGATGGTCACCTTGTTCAGCTCTCTGTAATCTATGCACAGTCTCAACGATCCGTCCTTCTTCCGTACAAAGAGGACAGGTGCTCCCCATGGAGATACGCTAGGGCGGATAAAACCCTTCTCAGCCAACTCCTCAAGTTGCTTCTTCAGCTCTAATATCTCGACAGGCGTCATCCAGTATGGGGCCTTCGAGGTCGGTCTCGTACCAGGCTCTAAATCAATGCCAAAATCCACACTCCTTTGAGGCGGAAAACTGGACGGCTCAGCAAATACATCTGCAAAATCACAAACAACTGGGATATCCTCAAGTGCTGGACTCTCCCCCTCCTTCATGGCATAACGCCAGAAGGCCTCACAACCATGTGCAATCAGTCTCGCTGCCCGTATCGCACTGATAACCATGCCTGATTTTCCAAGGTCCCAACCTCGAAAAACCTCTATCTGTCCTAACTCGGTAGAGAGGGTAACTGTCCACCTACCTACATCTAAGACTGCCTGATGCCTATCCATCCAATCCATAGCTAAAATGACTTCTTCATGCACTAATGGCATGACAAAGAGGTCAACAAGTAAAACACGGGTCCCTACAGAAATGGGACAGTCACGAATCTCACGGGTACCTCTGACCCTACTACCATCGGGTAACCCTATACTAAAAAGCATTCCCTCAATCGTATCTAAACTCAAACGCTCTACACATGTATCATATATAAAAGAGTGCGTAGCACCCGTATCAAACAAGACTCTAACAGGTAAACCATGAATCAGAATGGTACCTGTAGCAGTCGGTGCAGATGGCTCCTCTGCACTCCTCAACTCAAAAACTCGGCCTTGTGGCCCTCGGGTGTCAGTGGTGCTCCCACCACGACCTCTGCCTCTATTCGGCCCAGGAGCAGATCCCTGAGTCGTAGGGCGATCTGAGACTCTCTGTTGTCCTTGTGTCTGCTGTTGTTGAGGTAGCCTATGCCCACCTCCCGCTACACTGGAAGGGGAAGAACCCTGCTGAGATGAAACTCCGCCTTGTCGGAAGTAAACAGCTCTATGACCCTGTCTACCACAGGTGTAACAAGTCACTAATGGCCTCGTGCACTCTGGCCTCATATGTCCTAGATCACCACAATTATAACACGGACGTCCCTTATCTACAACCGGTGCAGATGAGGGATGACTCTGGCGTCTCTGACCTCGCCAAACACTAGTAGCACCACCAGTACCACTGGTAAACCCTGTACGCTGCCTCTTCTCAGACCCTCCGGTTTGAGAAGCTCTCCTCTGACCAGCTCGCTCCCTCTCATACTCAGAAGCCCGGTCCTGATAATCAACCAAGGTCTCACAGTGAAACCCTGCCATGTAAGTCCTGGTAGTATCCCTCAGTCGTCGGGAAAACAGATATACATGTTGATCTGTAGGAGGTGCAGCTGGACCCAGCAATGTCAGCTCCTCCTGGAACCTCCTGATGGCCTCTAAGACTGGTACATCCTCAAACCCAGCCTCCACAAAATCCCGCAGTTTCTCCCTCCTCAGTGAGGCAGGGCAGAAACGCTCTCTAATCAGGGTCCTCGTCTGATCATAACTACTAACCTGACCCCGTACAGACCTCCACCAGTGCTGTGCCAAATCCCGGAATAAAGTCTGCACCAACTCGATCTGTCTGTCCACTGGACATCTAATAGACTCCAGAGCTGAGTCTACATGCCCAATCCATAACTCAACCTCTAACCCCACCTTCCCAGTGAAAGGGGGTACACCCTCTCATAGTTAGAAGCTCTGTCCTGATAATCCATCAGAGACTCACAGTGGAAACCCGCCATATAGGTCCGGGTAGTATCCCTCAGTCGTCGGGAAAACAAATATACATGATGATCTGCAGTAGGTGCAGTTGGTCCCAGCAATGTCATCTCCTCTTGAAACCTCCTGATCGCCTCTGAGACTAGTACATCCTCAAACCCAGCCTCGAAAAAATCTCGATGTTTCTCCCTCCTCAATGAGGTAGGGCATAAATGCTCTCTAATCAGGGTCCTCATCTTATCATAACTACTAACCTGACCCCGTACAGACCTTCACTAGTGTTGTGCCAAATTCTTGAACAGAGTCTGCACCAACTCAATCTGCCTGTCTGCTGGACATCTAATAGACTCCAGAGCTGAGTCTACATGCCCAATCCACAACTCGACCTCCAGCCCCACTTTCCCAGTGAAAGGGGTACACCCATCTGGTGGAATGCCTTCAACCAGGTATCTGATCTAGGCCCTCTATACTCCTCCTGAACTTGAGGAATCTCAGCAGCATGTGCCTGTGCAGCTGGCACCTGAGTCACTCCATGGGATCTCTCAGATGGTCCCTCATGTGCCTGTAAATATGGGGCACGTCTACCGGTTATGGCAGCCTCCTCTACTCGTCTAATATAAGCATGGAACTCTGATCCCCCCATGGAGACACGATCAGAATCACCAAACTGGGCTCTCTGTGATCCCTGTCTCTCAGCTGCACCGTTCCCAGTCTCAAGAACGGCACTCTCAGCAACCTCCTCGTGAATCTCTCCCGCTGCATGTGAACCGCCAACAGGAGTCCTACCCCGTCCTCTACCTAGAGGGGGTCTACCTCTACCTCGTCTAGCTGTAGGTAAGGCTCTAGTCTGAACCATCTACAGAGGACGTAAACCTAACTTAGAAGGCTATATATATGCCATATGTATAGATATATATCAAATCAATCAAAACAGAATATCTATATATATCTATACTGTCGGGGTTTTCAAAGGGGAGATGGCTCAGGTACACGATATCACAAAACATTGTGTACTCATTTCAAAACCAAAACCTTTTGAAAAGTCAGACCCCTTTCGGGTTCTGTTTATTTATCTATTCGACCTTTATCGCAGATTGCAAGTGCCATTGTTGTCAACCTGGGCTCTGATACCAACTTTGTAACACCCCAAATCCGTAGGACTCGAGGTGCTACTGAGCTAGGATCTCACAATGGATCCTGACCCTAGCCTGACAACAAGTTCACTGGATCATACAACAAGGCACATATAGATTAAAACAAAACATAAAACTGATATATATATATATATATATATATATATATATATATATATATATATATATATATATATACATACCAAAAGGTAATACAGAGTAACCGTTGAGTACAAAATCAAAATATATATCCGTACAATATATCAACATAAATATCCCATATCCCACGATATCGCCCAGTGTACGGAGCCCTCAACGGATCACCCCTCTGGATCACTTTGCAACTCTCCTAACCTGCAAAGGATCTACAACACGGTATAAAACTGTTAGCTAACCATACACATATATAGAAGATGCTAGAGCACAAACACACTTCAAGAATGATAACATATAAACATGCTCACACATTTACCCGGTTTATTATCTTTATAAAGTACAATCACTCAATCGTATATATATATAACTGAATATGAATATATGTGACACAAGGAATATAATCCTCGCCTCTGAGTAGAATAACTAGCTGGAGTGGTATAAGCGCACCTTCCCGTATACCATAAGGAGTGGTCAGTGTCCTTCCCGTATACCAGATCTAACCAGACTACAGAGAACTTCCCAGACTCCACTACGGGATGAAAGGCAAGTTGTCACAGCCACTACAGTGGGTGGTCAATATATCATAGGTCGGTAATAAACCATATCGCATGCTATAAAGCATATAACAAACACCACTCATGCATACATCCAATATAAGGATGGTAGCTAAGTAAGTCCTATGGACTTACCTCAACCTCTGAAGTAGTCTCAACCACGATCAACCCTCAAACACGGTCCACTCCAAACTAGAGGACAACACTGCCTAATAACAAGGCAAAACAATATATCAAACTCATATCCATCAAAAGGGGTCACACCTAGACTCAAGAGATCCATAAGGATCATATCCTAACTCATAAACCTCAAAGCCATAACCGGCATAAACGATATCATACTCATCATCATTCTAACCTCATACATGTACCTAGCATGCCACTAAACCGCTCATACTAGGAAATGAAAGGAAAGGATCATACTACTCTAAGTAGATCCTGCACAAAACGCACCTGCGGAATGGAAAGACGCAGGGGAGGAACAGGCAACCCGCAGGTGCGGCAAAGCTCGGCCGCAGGCGCGGTGACAGTGGCCGCAGGCAACGCAGGCACGGCGCAGGCGCTGTGACACGGCTCCCGCAGGCGCGGCGGCTTCTAGGCGCGGGGGACGCGACAGTGCAAAATGTGATCCCGCGATTCTTCTTCGGCTCTTCACATGATCAAATCACGTCTTCTCTCATCCAAAATCAAGTACATACATATACATACACATTCCAACATCAAACTACCTCATCATGCATCTAATCCTAAGCTAGGAAGAGGAAACAAGGAAGAAGAAAGGAAAGAGAAGCAAGAAGAAGAAGACTTACCACAGGGGCGTGAGAAGAAGCAAGAAGAAGAGGAAACAAGGAAGAAGAAAGGAAACTAAGAATAAGATCAAGGAGCAAGAAGGGAGAAGCAAGAAGGACGTGAGAAGACTGGAAAGGGAATGAAGGTGAAACCCTTGCTCAACAAGGTAAGAAAAAGGTAAGGAAAAGAGGGTAAAGCATGGTCAAAAGGTCAACAAAACCGGCTGTAGCCGCAAGAAACCGTAGAGGCGGAACAACAGACTAGCCGCAGGGGCGGCCTCACGGACCCGCGGGGGCGGCTAAAGCCAAAACTGGCTCCCAAAGACTAAGACTCTTAAATAACTCTAAGCAATCATCTAAGTGAGAATTTTCAATTGGAGGCAACCTTCTTGGATCATTTGATTGGTATAAAGAGGTTAGTGTTGGGAGTCGATTACTTACAAGTTGGTGAATGGAACCGATTAGAATAGTATGGATCGATCCGTGTAAGAAGAACTTGAGGAATAAAAGAAGATGTTGACTTCATTATGGAAATTGATGGATGTTAAGAGGATGCATAGTGGTTCACCCAAGTGGGAGGACGGTGTGTTCTCACAAAGAAAAGTAGGAATTCAACCCTCATGTCTCGTCAAGGAGACGTAGTGGTAGAATCTCATGACATCCGATGCAAGGATTGGGCGTGGCAATGCATGCGTTGAAGTTGTGGAGTCATTACCATTACGAGAGGAAATCGCTAGATTTTGGAGGACATGAGTTGGAGGATACCCTTGATAGTAGCAAACACGAGATGGATAAGGTAATTGATTGATTTAGGGAGGTTATATGAAACCAATACCACAACGACAAGACTAGTATAGTAATGAATAATGCACTTAAGACTCACATATAAAAGGAGCTTACCCAATTGACAATCCAACCTTAGTTGTTTAATGTTCTAGCTAGTTAAGCTCAAACTGGAAAGGTTTAAAGAAGTTGGTGGAAGATAACAATTTTTTTATTTTTTTTGTGTTTTTACCGTTTACTTTTTCAATTTAAAATTACAACTAAACTGAGAACTTTTATCTTATTTTTCCCTCTTATTAATTTTAGGAAATCTAAAAAAAATTAGAAAAAATACTTTTTGACTTTTGTATTTTTATAGGATAAATTACAGAAAAAAACTCAAAAATAACATAAATATGTTACTGGTTTCATTAAATATTTTCTTGTTATTATAATATATTATTTATCTTTTATTGTCGTTACCTGTTTCTTATGATTTTTAGTATTCGCTTTTTCATTTTTCGACGGATCCATTTTCATGTCCGTGTATGATAGATAACGATTATAATATTCTTAAGTCACATGGAATAACTAGGAATTAATTCCACTTATTATGATTTATTCATTATTTGTTGGTAAGTTGTAAGAGTTCGATCAATACGCAAAACAATGTAATATGTTATGGGTATGATTAATATTAGATAGAGATTTTCATTTAGATTAATCTCAACATATGATTAATATTAGATAGAGATTTTCATTTAGATTAATCAAGGTGGAGATTGATCTCCAATAATCTATAAAAAAAAGATTATTTTGTAGAATTATTTTCTACCCATATAAATTATATTAGTAATCTAATCTATAATCTCCATTAAATACCAAATTCCTTACCATAGATAATCCCATTACTCTAATTTAAATGAATTCCTATAATCTGTAATCAAACCCTAAATCATTGAATATATGCATGTGCGCAACAATAATTCACACTTAAATTGGAGTATTATTTTTTCGGTGCAAGTGTCAGACTCTTAATGTACTATGCAATTTTATTACTACTGCAACAATTAGTAGGTTTGTTGAAGTTGAACATCTTTTCCACTAAAGTAACGTATAGGATTTTTTTTATAAAAAAATACATGTTATTGGTTTGAAATTTGAATATCTTTTATATTTTTTCATAGATGATTATTTTTTTCTAAAATACATTAATAAAATTCAAATGTGTAAAAACAAATTATTATGTATTTTTTATAAAATAATATTTTTATAAAATAATATTTTTTATCCTAAGTTTAATTCATATATATTAATCTTAACCTTTGATTTCAAGTTACTTTTCTTAAACGTTGTTATCTCATATCAATTATAAGTAAGACTAATAGTTTGAGAGACATGTAAAAATAGAGGGTTTGATATTAAACAAGTAATACATTTCTTGACTTTTTGGCTAAGTTAAAATATAATTTTTATTAATAACGGATTAATATCCTTTATAATGGTTGTTGACCTACTATTTTGTGGATTTGTATTGTGGAAGGTTTAAACAAGAATAATTTTAATTAATAACCGACTAATATGCGTTATATGACCTATTGTTTTGTGGGTTAACGACCTAGTTTAAACAAATTTTTCTTTAATTTTTAAAAAATAATTTATTATTTTTGTAGATTTTAGTTTTATAGCACTTTCAAATTCACATTTAAAATCACACAATATATTTTTTAGTTAAGTATTTTTTAAAAATTACTTATATTAATATGATTTATATTTTTGTTGATTTGATTTTAAACAAAACTGTTGATTTATGAATCAATAATCTTTCTTTATTCTTCGTTAAAATTATTTTAATGATACATTTTAAAAATAACAAGCTCACAATAATGTGCAGTAAACTAGTAGTTATAAAAATAATATTTTTAATTATCAAATTCTGAGATTGAATATTTTACTTTCTTTATTTTATTTTTTGAACATAAGATATTGCAGTATCATTTTTTATCAACGGTCTCAAAGAGGGGTATCTCATCATAAAACTTTCATAACGCTGCTCAAAAACAGGTTTCACATGCATTCTCTGTTACCGTTAGAGTCGGTTAATGGCAGTTGTCACATGGTTGACACGTGGTTGGCTATTACCTTGTGGGACCTACACTGACGGTTGACCGTTCACGTGTTACGTCTTTCTCGGTCCCAGCACGCAACCCTATCCTAACCGCTGCCGACAATATCTCCCCTTTCCCTCCGTCTTTTTGGTTGTCGTCATCACTAAATGTGGTTATGCTCCGTTTGGCTGGTCACACAAACATTTCCATTTATAATTTTATTCGGGGAATTTGTAAGTTTGATTTTTGATTTAGACCCTAACTCTAGTGATTAGTGATTGACTATAAAACTTACGCAATGTTAGAAATATTTGTATAAAAATTAAAAAATGAATATAATTTCTATCAAATCTAGACAAATTACTCGACCTATTAAGTAATTCATCGAATAAAATAATTTTCAAAGCCATAAAATATGACTATTTTCAATGTCATTGATTATGTACACGTCAAAATATTATTAAAGACACACCAAGATATAAGCGTTTCTGCACAACAACAAAATAATTTAATTTTGTGCGCATTGTAAGATGTACATGAGTTTGAAAAAGAGCTATGCGTATCCGGTTCTTATTATCATGTGCGATTTGTGAGACACGATTTAAAAAGACCCTTTTGGTACGACTTAGGAAGCGCATGAAAGTCTAAAGGGACTATATGTCAATCTCTTATTATACTTCATCACAAATTACAAAAAAAAAAACCCACATCCACACAATCATACATTCATACCATATCTAATTTTTCGATTCCTCATTCAATCCCTAATTACTTCCCTATTCTCATCTATTCAAGAGTTCATGATTTAAAATTCAACGGGAGAACCACCCAATAACGGTTCTCTAGACTACACTCGAAGATAAGCCTCCAAAAACCCATCAAACGACGGGCGGTGAGATCATGGCGTCGGAGCTCAATTCCTTATGTGAGTTCATGGAACTACTGCTCGAGTCTTTAGGAGAGGCACACCTCCTGGCCTAGCTCGTTCTTGCTCACTGTTGAGGGCTTGTGATTGGAACACTCAATACTACTTTCAGCTTATAACTATACAACTCGGAGAAAAAAGGTAATGGAGAAACGTGTCTTCCTTGTTGGATATGGATGACTTGGCCTAGTCTCAACAATAATTTCATTTATAACGTGCGTCTTATAAGGCGCTAGAAAGAAAGAAAGTATATCTCTTGAAAGGCGCATACAAATATCGTATGAATTTATTGTGTGTTTCGTAAGACGTACGCAGTTCGTTGGCTTTAGTAATTTTTTTTTACGTATGTATATTGTACATATTTTCAATTGGTGTTTTAACTTTTAATATAGAGAAATTTCGTTTGATGCCCTCAAGATTTTGACTTTTTCGGTTGGGGAGCACAAAATTTCACTTTTCCGCTTGGTGCCCTTAAGGTTTCTTTTCATTATGGTTTATATCCATTTTCATCATACCATTAAACTTACAACATTACTCCAAGGGAAATATGATCTTGACTTCGTTCCTCACCATCGATTACTACTTTGGGACTGCTTAATATTATAAAAACTGAATTCAAATAGCTAGTTTCAATTATTACAATGTAGCCGTTTTCTTTGGTTGATTTCAGTGGTGAATAGTTTCACGACGATTTGTTCATAGTTTTAGAATGCATACATTAATAATTTTTGAAAAATTTCGGAACGTATTATGTAATTTGGGGCATTTCAGATTTTTTTCAAATTTCATTAGACCACCAAATAGTCCCTTAGACCTTAACTTTGAATAATTAAAAAAAAATAAAAACAGTTATATTTAATTAAAATTAATTGTTGGTCCAAAAAAAGTCTTCTTCCCTTATTCTCATGTATCTTCTTCAGTGATTTCCCTCTGTAACTATAGAAATTAATTAGGGATAGAAAAAACTCGATTCTTTGACAGGAGAAGATTGGCTCGGCGGCGAGATATCAAATCGGCATCCTATTATCTCGTTAGATGACGATGAGGACAATTCTAACGTAGGATTTGTATAGGATTTTGATAACTCAAAGCACTCCGGTGTCGGAATACCGTACACCGAATGGTTGCCGGAGTAGTCCTTTCCATCCACCTTTCAGTCGGATTTATTTTCGAACATTTTCCCCAAAAATCTTTTACATCCTCCAATAATCGAACTGAAATATCCGGCGACTCAGACGAAGATCAATTCCGGCGACGCAAACCTATGAAGATCGGATGTGAAGAAAAAGGCCCTTACTATCTATTAAATTCTATCAACCATAGATTCATCATAGGACCATTGATTCAATCCATCGTTAGATAAAAATTAGGGAACAAGATCCTTTTTCTTCAATTATAATATTATAAATTTTATTATTTTCTCTTTTAAATTTTTTTTTTCTCTTTTCATTATACAAGTTAAGGATTGTTTGGTGGTCTAATGACATTTGGACAAAATTCAGAAAATTAAAAAATTTAGTGGTACCATTAGAACTAGAAAAAAAGTCTTAAGCTAAGTCCGAAATATCTAAACTGTAGGAGTATCATTCGAATTTTTCCTTAATTTTTTGGGGTGAGGATATTAATTTTTGGTGGTTCGGTTGAGTTTATTTAGATATTAAGATTTGTTGTGTACGTGGGTTTAAAGTGGAGTAGTGGACCCAATTAATAAAGAAAAGTAAAAAATAAATTTGCATGTGAAGTCTTTTTCCATTATATACTAATCGATTTTTGATTAGTTATTCAGGCAAATACTTATCGATTGACGTCTCATGTTGTCGACAATCACTTGTTTGTTGTGGATTCATATTAACCCATCGACATCTTTGAATTCAAAGTGGACCCAAAGTTTATACTATACAATTTTTAATGGAAAGTTTAGAATAAGGATGGTGTTTTAGTCAATTAATGGTAACTAAGGTGTTGATTGTAAATGAATGGCTAGTTTGCAATACAAGGGTATCAATTGGTCGGATTCGGGACAGAAAGTATCATATTTATCTTCATTCTAGTTTAGTATAATGTCTCATCCCAACCCTAATATCCGTTCGGGTAATGAAAATTGTCTCAATCCTCGCCCCCTTAATATATTCATCCTCATCGGAAAATCCCGTCCCTTTTTAATTTTTCCTATTTATATTTTTTAACGATTTTTCCATAAAACTCTTTGTCCCCATCTCATCCCGTCCCGTTTAACTTTTAAGATTTTAATAAAAACATTAGCTCGGACAATAAATGTGAAATTAGGCCATAAAATACAAATTTGTTACTTTGTTTAACTATATAAATAAAAATCACGAGAAAAAAGAAGAAGAAGAGAACTCAATTTTTGTAAAGAAAATTAAAGTTTGCAAAGTAAATGTATACAATGTATATGTTAGGTTTCATTCGTTCAAGTAGGATCGAGACTCGTAGTACAAACTAGTGTAAACTAAAATAATTATATCTTATTAATATTTAGATTACGATCTAAGATAAATTGATATATTACTTTATTACTTTAATTTTATGATTTAGGATTTATGTTGCACCACCAAAACATGTATTTGAGACTAATACATAAGTAAAAAAACACAACATTTAGTTTGTCATGCAATTGATCATCGTGACTTGACGTTTATTAAAATAACCGGAAAATTTTAATAATTTTCCTTATTATTTAAAAATTTTATTTAATTTTTTAACCCATGAACCCGAATCGAAATTCCAAAATAGTAACTGATTGAATCACTAAACCAAACCAAACCAAACCCTTTAATTGTTTTAACCAACCAAATTGAACCCTTTTAAATCCCGTTGAACCAAACCGGGCCACCTTCCTTGTCTCGGCCTAACAGCCCTAGTCCCAACCCAGTCTCGGCCCACCTTGGATCCTCTCTCTTCTTGGCCCACCTCTCTTTATTTTCCTTCTTCATTGGTTTCGGCCCACTACCTCCTTACTTCACAACCTTGGCCCATCCCTTCCCATAATTACCCCAACCCACCATTCCTCTTTGTCTCGCCTATTGGGCCCGAGGAGTAACTAACTCAGGCCGGCCCACCTCAGCTACAGATCTCCACCGAGACCAGGCCACGTCATGTCGTCTTCCCAGTCAACCACATTACAGAAAAATTTAAGGAAAGGAGTAATGCCGTCATTGATGAAGAATGAAGGCCGGTTAACCGCAACTCCCTCACACCTCGTTTCACTTCCCTTTGTCCGACGTAAGCCAAACCTCCCACCTTAGCGATGAACCTTTCCGGCAACGCCCTGTACGTGAGCGCCGAGCAAAGAGGAACTCCGCTGTCGGCCATTCCATCTTACCACCGCCCCTCCCTCCAACACATATGCTTTGCGTGTAACCATGAAGGGTGCATGGAGATTGAAGAAAGGCTTCAACTTTCGGGAGATTCAAAAGAATTTGTATATCTTCCAGTTTTGGGAAGCCCTTGTCTGAGTGTCTGGAAAACCAATTGACATAACCTTCACGTATACCTGATAAGGAGGAAAATTTTATCGCAACAGCCATTGGGGAGGTATCATTGAGAGAGTATGAGGACATGGCTATAGTAACAGACAAGGAAGTGGAGCAAGTGATAACCACTGAGTATATTGCATGCATGGGGGAACATTGACAATTTGCATGCCATATCTGCTCACAATAAAAAAAATGGAAAAGGATGGCTTGGGTTCCAATGCAGATGGACCCTAGGTCTATATCAAAGGCTTTGAATGGAGCCAAGTGCACACTGGAGATTGATAATAATGTAATAGACTCTGCTTCGAATGGGATTCCAAACGTTACAAGTCTGTAGTATATGAAGTAGGATCAACAGGAGAGATCAAGGATCTCTTTTGTCGGGAGCAATAAATACCATAAGCTTTAACTATCGTGGATTGGGCAAAGACCCAATAATTACGAAATTAGATCTGAGAGAAAGGGAGCCTAACTTGGTTTTTCTTAGCGAAACCAAGAGCAATAAAGTGAGAATATTAATGGAAAGCATTCGCAGGAGACTGTAGTTCGATGGTTGTTTTGTGGTGGAAAGTATTAAGGCAGTTGGCGGATTGTACTTAATGTGGAAAGAAGGGGTTAATGTGAGTGTTTAGGCCTTTACCCAACAACACATTGATGCTTTGGTGAATGATTGGAGATTCATAGGTTTTTATGGATGGTCTAGAGTTTATGAGAAGAAGATCACCCTCGAGCTAATGAAACGAATCAGAGAGGATGTTAAGGAGCCTTGGGTAGTTATGGGAGACTTCAATTTGCTCCTCTCCTCCGCAAAAAAGGAGGGTGGGACGACCCTAGACTTTGGTTTAATTGAACTCTTCCGTATCATGTTAGATGTTTGTGGCTTAAATGAGATGGGTTTTGAGGGCCGCAGATTTACGTGGGATAACGGTCAACCGGTTGTCGGCTTGATTTAGGAGAGGATTGATTGGGTGTTTGCTTCTATGGAATGGAAGGATGGTGAAAATAACAGTCATGGACCGAAGCCGTTTCGTTTTGAGGCATTTTGGACCGAGTATGAGATGTGTACAACGTTGTGAACATTTCTTGGGCCAATCTTTGCACCTCAAGAGTTGAAGGTGATATTATTTGCAAGATCAACAGTTGTTAGGCTGACCTTTCCGACAGGAGTAGAAACTCTACGGGAACATTATTGCTGAATTGAGATCCGTCCACCGGGATTTGAGACGGTTATGATGAGTGTCAAAACATCATCACTTATGTTTTTATGCATTTCATGGCCTCGTGTCCAAAGCACTTATACCTTTTCATATGGAAAAGCTCCACTTTCTGTATTTTGGTATTTCCCTTGGCTTTTCTATGTTTCAAGATTTTTAGGTACTAAAGGCATCAAAAATGATTTTCAAGAGTCAAAGCTTCAAGAACGTCAATTACGAATAAGGAGTGTGGCACGGAATCATTAACCTCTTCCTACACTTGGAAACTCAAGAGAAAATCGAGATTTCTTCTTCATTACGTGTAACGTACGGAATTTTTATTCCGAAATTAGAGCGTTTTGTAGATCTTCCCGCAGGCACGAGGTGCCGAGTTCCGGGATTTATTCCTAAAATCCTGAGCCGACTCGTCGTTATTCCCTTTTCCACTTTTCGACCCCTCGTTCTTAGCTGAGGTGCCAAGAGGTCATTTCCGACCCCTCGTTCCGAGCTGAGGTGACAAGAGGTCAGTTGACCCCTTGATCCCCTCTCCTCTTTTGCAGCCTTGTCCCCTCCCTCTTTCACTCTTGAGTTTCATTTCACGTTAGTTTTCCTCCCTTCCTCTCTTTGCTCTTCTTCACTCTTTAAAGCTCTTGGATTGTGGATTGCAGTGGAGGAAGATCAGATCTAGTTTGGTAAGCATATTCCTCTCCTTCTCTTCTCTTCATTGCTATTTTTCCTTTCTTCTTCCCTCCTTCATCCATGGCAATGGATGAAGCTCTTGAGAAGCTTTTTACTCAAATCCTTGCATGCATGTGTTCTTAGCTCGATTAGGTCGTGGAGAGGAGTCTAAGATCAGTGGTTAGTGTTTAGAGAGGACCCAACAAGGAGAGGAGGACATTGGAGCCAAGGATCCATAGTCGAAGACGAGTTTCTGCAGCGAAACCGCGGGGGCGGCTCACCACAGCCGTAGGGACGGATCCAGACCACGCAGGGGCGGCTCCAACACCGTAGAAGGCGGCTCCAGATCACGCAGGGGCGGCTCTAACACCGCAGGGGGGGGCTCCAGGGCGGCAGCAAGGCGCAGGGGCGGCGGCAGTGTTCCGCTGGGGCGCCAACTTGACTCCGCGGCTGCGTTTTCTTCAATAGTAGGCTTCTCCTCTCTCTTCCTCTTCGTTCCTTCCTTAGTTTTGTAGTTATATCATGTTAGTAGCATGCCTAGGATGGATCTAGAGTAGCTTGAGTTGCCACTTAGTGGTTGTGAACCTAGGAGCCCTTAAGGCTCGATGTAGTTGATGGTTATGAGTATGTTGAGCATGATGGACCTTCTAGGCTAGCTTGTTCCTTCTTGGCTGAGGTTTAAGATCATGTGAGGTTATAAGCTGTTGTGAATTGCTTTCATGTGTTGAGAGTGTGGTGAGTACCTTGGACCCTAGGATGCATTCCTAGCTTAAGGGTTATGTGATCTTGCTTAGATCACTAGAGTGAAGTCTAAGACTTCTTGAGCGTGAGCATGTATTGATATGCATATCTCTTGTGAGCAGGTTGTGGGCTTCCTCCTTAAGGAAGCGAGAGTGTTGTGATTTGAGTGTGGTGACGAGGTAAGTCTCCGGACTTACTTAGCTCGTATTTTACGTATTAGGATCGATGTGTGTTGGTGGTGTGTGTTTGTATTATTGTTTATGTTATAAACAAACTAAACCGGTAAATAGGACCACCGACTTTATATTTTGGCCCAAGTGTATGATAACGGGCGGTGACATCATCTGCCTAGCTCTTGCGAGAGTCTAGGAGGTTCTCGACAACTAGCCCGGGCGGGTAGACGGTCGGATGCATCGGTACCATTCCTTGCCGGTAAGTAGGGACCGAGGCGAGACCACGGTGGTTCTCGTGTCACAAATCTAAGTTGAATTAGAACGGGATACGATTTAATAATAAAAAGATAATAAACCTGACTTGTGTGTTTTGGAGTATGTATGTGTTATGTGATGTATATGTGTATGTGCCTTCACCTCTTTTCTAATGCTTCGAATATGAGCTAACGGTTTTAAACCGTTCTTGTAGATGCCTTGCAGGTTAGGGACGCCGCCGAGTGATGTGGAGGAGTGGACAACCGGGGTCTCCGTACATTATAGGACGGGGACGTTTTTGGGATATGTCTTTGTATGTTGGATTATGTTGTACGGTTTAGATTTCCTTATCGGAGTTATGTCGTTTTGAGGACTCAGCTGAGTTTCCACCTTGTATTTTTACTTTTCAGTCTCTCGCATACATTATAAACGATTTTGAGTTTTGCCTTTATTTGTGCCTTGTTGGAAAGGTCCGGTGAAATTGTTGTCAGGCTAAGGGTCGGGACCCATTGTGAGGTCTCGCCCGTAGCACCCCGAGTCCCGCGGATTTGGGGTGTTACATTACGCCCCATTGCCGCCGTAACCGGGCGTAAGGATCTTGCTTCTCTAATGCCAAGAGGTCTAGAAACAAAACCCAAGTTCCTCGTAAGGATTACGCTCTCTGTTATTGCCCCTTACATTGGGTTACACCCGTCAGGGAGCGTAAGGGGACGTAAGGAAAACGTAATGCCTTATCTTCAACCGCGGCGATTTTGCATCTTTTCTAAGGAACTAAATTAGGAAGTTAATTAGGTTTTGTGTAGAACCTAGATGGCATGCTCCCCTATATAAGCATGCTTGAGGGTTAGGTTTAGAATATCCCGGAGCATTCGGTCTTCGGCTGAATTCTTTAGTCATGTTTTCTTTTCTCTTTTCTCTTTTCTCTTTTCTCTCTCAATCTATTTAGGTTGTCATTGTTAGAGTTGCTCTGTAAGATTTTCCTTAGAATCAAACCTTGTGAGTTCTTCTCTTTCATGTTTTCAATATATCATATTATTACTTTGATTGTTAGCATGAGTGACTAGTCTCCTTCCCTGATCTAAGGATTGAGATGATCCCTATAATGCCTTACTTATATTGTTTGCATATATATGTGTGTGAATTGAATTGAGATCTTTTATAATCCTTCTCTTGACGAAGACGCCAAATACTCGTACGCTCGCAAAATACGAGATGCTTAGTTTTACAATTTATAACTCGTAATAATTACCAAACTAGTAGCGAACCCAAAGTGTATGGGTCGTTACGTAGTATGACAAATATTTCAAGATCGAGCGCAAAGACGTTGGCGGTTCGATTTGCACAAGTTGATCAAAGATATAGTAAAGATGTAGACTAAGAAATAGAAGGGAGGAGTAAGAGTTAGAAAGTTCATATTTTTGGTTTGGTTTTGGTTTGTTCTTGATGAAATATCGATTTCAATAAAAAAAATGGTTAGTAAGACTACACACACACATTTGATGTCAAATTATCGGGAAAAAGGATTATAAGGTTTCAAGATCATTATTCATAGCATTGGACTCAAGGTAACTTGCAACGCTTTGGTAAGAAAATATATAAGGATGGATGTTTCTTCGGTGATGATCTATTACCGTGTAAGTCTCAAGATCATCTAATTCCAATCCTAACGACCTATTACCAAGTAAGTCTCAAGGTAGCTAAGACGGAAATTCGGTACAAACCGGATTCTCTATCTAAGGACCAAGTAACCCCTTACCGGGTAAGTCTCGGGAATTACCTAACTTAGATAGTAACCCGCCACATCTCAATCCAATAGGGGGGTTTTCACCTCTATTACCTATGGTTCATCTACTTCTATATCCAAGGAGGAATATTAATGGGTAAGTCTCTATTCCAAATTAGTTTGCTAGTTTAGAAGATTCTAACCTAGATTCAACTCAAATCAACCATAGGATTTCAAGCAGTTACGTACCGAAAGCTAACATGCAACCTAATCTATCATAGTCCAAGCCATAAATAAATCTTTATCGACCCTAGTATCATAATGATTCTAGCCAATAATCAACATATCATAATCTGAAAATAAAGAGCAAGAGAACAAGGCATTCATGGTAATAAAATACAAGGAAGAAGAAGATGCAAACTCTATTTTATAGCTTCCAAACTCCAGCAAAATGGAATACAATCTCTGTTACAGCTTTGCTCCATGAATACTTAGTAACACACAACAATATTTTACACTAAAAATACTAGGATGTATCAAGAAGAAGGAGTTTGAGGTAGAAGAGAAGGAAGAAGCAAACTAGATCTACAATCTAGACACAGTCAAAAAGGAAATCTCGGGTGAAAATGGGCCACATCTCGGGCCGAGATGACAACACTCGGGGCCGAGATTTGGTGTTTGCCTTTGAACTTCTTCAACATCATCAATATCTCGGTCTAACGTGTTGTGATCTCAGGCCGAGATACAAGCCGAGATTTGGCTCTGTTGTGATCATCTCGCTCACATGACATGATCTCGGGCCAAGATGCCGGCATGATCTCGGTCCCACGTGTTCTGATCTTGGGCCGAGATATCGACCGAGATGGCTCTCGACTTGTCGGATCTCGTCTTCAATTAATTTAAATCACAAATCTCGGCCGAGGTGCTAACACTTCTTGTCCGAGATTGCTTCAAAGTCCAATTGCTTGCTCTTTAGCTCGATTCCTTGCCTTTCTTCACACATGTGGTCTCTCCAAAGCTTCCACTCCGAGGCTTGATTCTCTTATGCATTGTTTTAGCTCCGAAATGTGCCAAATCACCTACAAAACCACCGATAGAGTGTGTAGATATCTATTCTTGCAAAGTATAACAAAACAAGCATAAATGGCACAAACTAAGGTTTATTCATGAGTAAGGAAAGGGAAAATCTACCTAAATATATACATGCCTAAACTAGGGCGATAAACCATGTTATCACAACCTATGGGTTTGATTTTCTTTTTCCTTTTCCATGTTATTTGCTTTAGTTATTTGTTCTGTTTGTTTTTCCCTTTCTAGATGACAACCAATGTACATGCTCTAAATAGGACCTTGGAGCCTTCGGTCTACACACCTATGGATTTTGAAAGCCTTCATCATTTCACTCCACACTTCTATCACCTTTCCTCTCTTGTCATCCTATGCATTATACATTACTTTGTGAGTATCATCTTTCTCTTTACCTCTTTCTTACATCGAGGATGATGTTTACTTTTAGTATGGGGTGCTTATACTCACATTCGCATATCATATTTCCCTTTCTTGTTACACGTTTCATACTTTGTACTTTTTCTCTTTATTGAGTCTTTTTCCCTTTTCGCATGGATTTTATAAAACCACCAAAATCAAAAAAAAATATGCATTTAGAGCAAATTGAGCCTCATCATACATGCTTCCAGAAAATGGAATATGTTTTGCTATTTCCCTTGATTTGTCTATGACGCTTTGGAATTACTACTTCTTGTTATTATCTATGCACATGAGTTTTAGGATGATTATTGATGATTAGTCGATCCAAGCGTTACCTTGTGAGCGCTCTTGCTAATGAACATTCACATTCTATGTTCTTTCTTTCTTACTATTTGAGTGATTTTCAGCATGTTTAGTTTCTTTTAGAACTTGTGATTGATTCTCTTTCAAAACTATACGTCTTTTGATTGTATATGCATTGATATTTAAATGATTGAAGCCTTATTTGATAAGCATGTGTGACTTTTCTCACCTTAATCTATGGTTCCCTTCTTTTTGTCACTTTTTGTTTTTTTTATTATCCCTTCTTTGGTCCTCCTCAAAATACCTCACAACCGTGATAGCCTTAATTGATCCGATCTGGGGTTGGTTGTGTTGCAAGCAAAGAATGACGAAATCAAGTATGGGGTATCCCTGAAGAATGAAAGTAATTTCAAGAAGCAATGCATGAGTTTGAAAGAATATATGTCATTGTTGAAGATCTTTTCATGTTTGGTTGAGATGACGCAAAGTTCCCGCCAAGTATGCAACAATAATTAGATAATGAATTGGTTTAAGCATGAAGCAAAAGCTTATCCCTGAAAGAGAAATCAAGATTTGAAAAAATTCAAATGTGCCATGGTCCATGAAGAAAAAAAATTCAAGTATGAAGAATAGTTGAAGTGATTAATGCCTTGAAGGAGTTCGAGTTCAAAAGATTCGACACCCCGGATACATTTGTCTTTTTTGCCTACTCTTATGACTTACCAACATCAAATCTCCATGTCCCATATCCCAATTACACCTTTATGAAAGACCTCATAATATTTATCTTGCATTTTAGTTTCAATTGATAGGTGGTGGAGTTTGAGAACGCCTTGACAAGCCTACTGTAAGATCTATCCACGTTTGTTGAGTTTGAGAGTTTATTGATATACTCCTAAACACATTGTGAGATAGAGATCATACACTTTATCCCATGAGCGACTTGATGGCTATGATCCTTTACTCTTTATTTTTCTATGATTGATGTTATGATGACATGATTTGAGTTGTTTGTTTTTCCTCCTAGTTGAGGCACTCTTTGGATCTTGCACATTGGATACATGCTACATAATCTCGCTCGGGGATGAGAAATGTTTAAGTATGGGTATTCTGATGGGTGTCAAAACAATGTCTTATTCCTTGATGTTTTCATGCATTCATGCCCTCAATTCCACATCACCTATACCTTTTTATATGGAAAATCTTCACTTTTCGTATTTTGGTATTTTCCTTGGCTTTTCTGTGTTTCGGGGTTTTTAGGTACTAAAGGCATCAAAAATTCGTTCTTCAAGAGTCAAAGCATCAAGAACGTCAATTACAACTAAGGGGCTGGAAACGAATCAATAACATCTTCCTACACTTGGAAACTCGAGAGCAAATCGAGATTTCTTCTTCGTTACGCCCCATTACCATCATAACCGGGCGTAAGGATCGTGATTCTCCAATGTCAAGAAGTTCGGAAACGCAACCGAAGCCCATCAGAAGGATTACGCTCTCCGTTTATGGCCCCTTACGTTGGGTTACGCCCGTCAGGGAGCGTATGGGGACGTAAGGAAAAACGTAACACCTTATCTTCAGTCGCGACGATTTTGCATCTTTTTTAATCAACTAATTAGAAAGTTAATTAAGTTGTGTAAACCCTAGACATCATGCTCCCCTATATAAGCATGCATGAGGGTTAGGTTTAGAATATCCCGGAGCATTCGGTCTTTGGCTGAATTCTTTAGTCATGTTCTCTTCACTCTTCTCTTTCTCATTGTAAGTGCCCGTTTGGTTGATTTGGTGGAATGAAAACGGAATGGAATCGGTTAAGGGGACGGAAAGGAAATGGAAATAATCGGATTACTTTCATGTGTTGAAAGACATGTAAACAAAAATAACTTTTGATTGATTTGAAATCATTCCGTTACCGGGAATAATTCCTAGCGTTTCCAAACGAGCCCTAAGTAGGTTGTCATTGTTAGAGTTGTTTTGTAAGGTTCTCTTTAGAACCAAACCTTGTGAGTTCTTCTCTTTCATGTTTTTAATATATTGTTTTATTACTTTGATTGTTAGCATGAGTAGCAAGTCTCCTTCCCCGATCTAAGGATTGAGATGATCCCTATAATGCCTTAATGTTTTTGTTTGCACATATGTTTGTGAATTGAGATATTTGATAATCCTTCTCTAGTTCGTTGAGGTAGTTCGACTAGCTTGAAGGAAGGCGATCTCGTCTTTCTTGTTAGAAGAGAGAAAGCTTCCGGACCACCGTTTTCAGCTAGATATCGCATATGCAATAACTCTAGATCGAGACCTATACCCCTCCCCTCTCACGCATCGCTTGCATATTTTGAGCCATAGTTTCTTGCTTCTTGAGGAGTTGGAACAGTAGCCCCCCCTCCCCCCCCCCCCCCCCCAGTTCATAGCGCCCGGGGAACGTAAGTTTGATCGGGGATTGGAGAGGAGAGTTGGAAGCTAGAAAAGGCTCGGGATGTCATCGACGACAATGATGGTGGCACAACTAAGGTTTGTGTTAGGTGGATGCGTGTTTAGAGATCGTAGGATCTAATACCATGTAGGGATCAATGAACTGAAATTTTGTATATTTCATTGTTCAAATATTATTTATATAGACAAATATAAATGGGAAAAATAATAAACTAACAAATAAAGGGATAAACCCAAGTATACGGCCCAATATACGGCTCAATACTCTAACACTCTTGAAGTTAGGCTTCACCATAAGGCCTCGTTGGGTATGATGTCCATGGAATCAAAAATTGGTTTCGTAATCACTCAAACCGATTCCCATATTTGGTGCAAAACTATATTAGAATGAGTAATTTCAAGAATAAGTGGTTATAGTATTATTTTCATTCTCTTAGTCCTTTGGAGTTTTTTTTTTCATGAGTTTGAATCATTATAACTTATTTTTCAAATATAGCGTTTTAGGTCATTGATGGACTATTGGTGAATTAGGGCATAAACCATTATTTTGTAAATCAATGTATTTTAAAACCTATTTTTTGTACTTTATAATCTTAAACAAAAAATCATGTTTCAAAAATTGAATGGTGTGATTCCTCAATCCATTCCGAATCTAGAATCCAATCCGTATTTTTTTTGCATGCGGACCGAACAAGGCTAATAACTTTTTGAGCTATGTGTCTGTTAGTAAGGAATTGATACCCGTCTCTTATTGCATATTGTAAGGAAGAAAAAAATAGATAAGCAATCACAAGAAATTGTGAGATAAGAGATTTAAAATGAAAAGTCTGTTTAACCAACTAGTTAAATGAGATTAAAAACACTATCTTCCTAACAACAACTACAAAGAACTTAAAATCATTAATAGTTTATCAAAAGACAATAATATCGTATATAAACCTCCAAGGCCCAAGTATATTCACCTCTAATATCAATCAATAAAAACTACAGAGTGGACCTTCGTTATTTTTTCAAATGGGATAAACCAAAACCTTGTTTCTTTAAACTTAACTTTGACGTCTCAAAACTCGATTCTGGAATCACTTCGGTTGGTTTTGTAATTCGGAATCACAATGGGGAGGTTGTTAGTCTCGACGCAAATAAAATAAAAAAAAATTCAACTCGGTTATGAAAATTGAAGCTTTTGCCCTTAAATCTGGCTTACAAGAGTCTATCATACTACAAATTAAAAAGATCGAAATCGAAGGTGATAATTTGTGTGTGATAAAGGCACTCCAAGATGTGTGAAGTTGTCCGTGGGAGGTCGAGATGATCATATCTGACTCCAGACTGGACCTTCATTACTTTGACGAAGTCTGTATTAGGCATGTTTTCAGATAAATCAACTGTGTTGCTGACCTATTGACCCATATGAAATCTCAACCCCAACACCAATTTTTCTGAAGATCATGAACTTCGTGTTCTCATCCACAATGATGTTTTAGGTTGGACTGCCGATAGGGATAGACCAACCTAACCGTTTTCCATTTTCAAAAAAAATAAGTAACGCAAAATAAAGAAGTGGTTTTCAATTTTTCTGAAGATCCTGAACTTCGTATCCTCCTCCTCTAAAGACCATTCTTTTTATGCTCTAAAGAAGTGGTTTTCTCGAGCATAGACACGTATACATGTATAAGTAACGGAAAATACCTAAAAGACATCAAGAAAACAATATTTTTACAATATTATCTCGTACTATAATTACTATCTAAAATAGAACTATTCTACTATAATTCGAATTTAGATGTGAAAATACTATCTTCCTCTTTTTATTTTCTTCTTGACTCTTTAATTTGTCTATAATCTAGTTCTACATGTAATGAGACGAAATGCATTTTTAATTATAGTTGTGTGAAGCTAGAAGGGTATAATTAGCCCATGTGAAGGTCCCATGAAATACAAATTTATGATATTTTTACCGAATTAAATATGAATATCATAACATTGTACATATAACTTTTTGTTTATATTTATGAAATATAATCATGGCATTGATCACAAACGTAATTTTACTAGTGAGAGTTATTGTCTTGGGTGGTTGATTTCACCAAGTCTAACTTACTTTGTAATTAAGGGTGTCAACGTGATGGGCTCCCCGAGATACATAGAAAGACATTCAAAAAATTAAATGGATATGACGAAAATAGGATCAAACACATTAATCACAATTGATTCGGATTGAGAATGGAGTTGGTAATTTTGGGTAAATAAATAATGGTAGGGATATTTTATATTTTGTGATTGGGTAGAATTATTACTTTCACAAATGTAGGTATATTTTTAGATTATATAAAAAAAAAAACAGCTATTTTTTTTAGGAACAAGGTAGGTGCCTCAATCACCGTGAAACAACGGTGAAACGAGAGGCCGCGAAAAGACGGCAGACGGAGATAACCGTCAAGAGGACAATACAAGAAACAAAAACATGAGAAGAAAAGAGCCGAAGGAGAACAATAACGGATAATCAGGGATGATGAAGGGAGAACTCCATGAAGACGAAGCAAGTGAGACAACGAACCAAACACTGACGAAGAAACACCATCGGAAGCATATATAACAGAAAACGAACTCCTAGGGACGTGAAGGCGAAACACCAACAAATTTAAACTTTACCAAAAACCACCTTTATTTTGAATAACATAGTATATCTAAACTCTCAATTTATTTACATGATGCGGTAGTAAAGGATTTTGCGAGAATTCAAATTTTAAATTCACTTGGTGAGGACCCAATTAACGAGTACAAATTTGAAATTTGAATATGTTAATATTTTAAATTGGGAATAAAATGGTATTTGGGATATTTAAAGAATAAGTGAGTTGTTTCTATAAATTTTGTCGATTTACGTGTATATTATATAATTTTTAAAATAAGAGTGATTTAATGAAATTTACTAAAAGAAAATATTTGTGAACCTCAAGTTTTTTGTTTTTTTTTTCATTAAGCCCGCAAATACCTTACCTTAGCTGCCCCTGAGTGAATAATTCTACCTTGTCAATTGTGTATATATTTTTAAATAGCAAATTACATCGAGTTAAAAGTTAGGCGGATAACAAGTTATGTCGTTCACCCTTTCTAAATAGCAAATTCGATTCTCCTAAACACTACATCTGAAGACCTAGGTGACACAATATTACCATGCAAAACCCGTTGCACCCTCAGAATCTCGACTGCATCAGGCGCAAGAAACCGAACGTATCGAAAGAGAACGAAAGAAACACATATTTGTTTTTAAGACAAGCCATTTCATGCTTAGTCACTTACAAAGAGGCCGCGTTGAGGGACGTCTTACCCACCACAAAAGCTCATTATCCAAACCAATCAAAGAAGAGACTCGTGTCAAATCAATACAAGCATGTTTTTCACCCACTCATCCAAAAACTAACACATATGCGGGCCTCAACGTAGACATTCTTTCATGCGGATCCGTCAAGAAGGATACAAAAGCCTCTTTCTTGGCCGAAATCCCTACTCTCTTAAACACGTCACATAAAACATCATGAACCAGATCATGTCTATATTTGAAACCGGGTAATTTTTTACAATGAAGCGCATGCTCCCAAAAAACATCCAAAGGTCTCCCACAATTAGGCATAGGACAAAACACACCATACGGGAACAAATGAATCATATGGCGATACTTGAGGATCGTGCGATACTCAACGGGAGACATACATTGTCCAAGTCCATCAATAGGTATGACAAGAAGAAAATATTGGCTATGCGCTGCCTATAGACACTAAAAAACCGTTTTTTGTCAGGGGTCAAATCAAAAAGTTGATTCCATCACCGGTACTATCTTACCAAAAAGAGCACTCGCCAAAGCATGTCGGCCTTTAGGGGGACGGTGCTCTTTACAGTAAAACCTGGAAGATCAAAACTAGGAATAGAAGCTTGAAGATTACCTAAAGCTCCAAAAAACTCAAAGCCCATATCAACAACTCCACTATCCCGCAAAATGTGGTCTTGAAGGGTCCAAGACTGAGCTCTATAAGCCACAAAAGCAAAAGAAGAAGTCTCCGTAGCTGAATATAACCCAAGTTCTCCACACCGAATCGATAAAGAAGCAAGTCGCCACTGAAGATCGCCAAAAAAGCACCCCCACAAACCACAATATCCTCGACTGATTCACGGAGTCCCAAATCAAAAAATACAGATGCACCCTCCCCATGCTCCGGTAGACACGTCCTCAAGCTAAACAACATTTTAGCAACACCCATACAGGAACGAGCAAAATAAGCTCTGCAACTGCGGAAGAAGGTGCATGAACTCAACCGCCTTAATAGCTCTTTTCATGACTAGCTCTCTAATAAATCCATCATATTTACTCACAGCTTCACCCAACAACTTAACACCAAGAACCGGCCTGGAAATGCCATGAGGGAATAAATCTTCTCTAAACTTCGATCCATCACACGAAGGCCAAAAGAGCTCAGTCTTGCAAACATTCAGCTCAAGGCTAAAACTTGGGTCAACTTCTCTATTGATATTAAGCGCTCTAGCCACTTCCCCTATCCGGCCAATAATAGTACCATCATCAAGATATCAAGCATGTAGAAGAGGCTTGCAATTGTCTCTGACCCGATGAAGAAGTGGGTGCAAGACAAGGGGGGAAAAAAGCGGCCCCAAAGGGTCTCCTTGATGCATACCAGTAGCCGACCAAATAAAACCATCACCAGCATATAGACGGGTAGCATGGCCATACAAGAAATCAACCCAAAAAGAGATAGCGGGACATCTTTCTCTTACTTCTCAAAGCAAAACAGTTTTGTCAACCAGGTTGAAGGCATTTGATAAATCCACTGTCAACATAGCTAGAGAACCATCAGAGTAACGCTCGCTTAAAACCTTGTTAACACTATGTAGAATAGCTTTTGCACCACCTGAGATATCAACTCCAAACTGAAAATCTCCAAATATTCTCTCATATCTTTAACCACTCCCTTCATGGCTACTTTGGACACCAACCGTCTCCATATAGTACCTACTGCAATGGGATGAACCCCACTGTCAGGCTTCAACAGCGACGTAAGAGACGTTGAAGCAACAAACTCAATCAAACTCAACGGACACTTACCTCCTAACCACAAATTGACCATTGATGAAAGCGCTCTCAAAAGACATGTGGCAACCATAGAGCCCTCACCACACAAAGCATCTAAAATGTGTTGTGCTCTCAAACCATCTCTACCACAAGAGGTTCCTTTGGGAAAAGACTTGATGCATGTAAAAATCAAATCAACATCAACAACGAGGGGTGGTTCATGAAAAGTAGAGCAAGGCTTAGAAGGAGGAGGTTTGAAAGGATGTTTAACCTTCAACGGCTTCAAAGTCTCATCACTATAAGGAACCACCCTAGAGGAGCACAAAACTTTTACAACATCCGTAAAATGCCCACCCAAAACCTTACGAAAACACTGCTTGATATTAGGGTTCCTCTCCCAATCTTTTTCATTCTTTGAGTCGCCATCAACCCTAACAATAGGTCTATGCTCTGAACTGCCTAGATAAGCATGCACAAGCTTTAGAAATACCATCAACTTCTCCCCAAGTAGACAAGGCCTGCAAAATCCATTGATGTTGAATAAACTTCATATCTCCTGATCTTCTATCTCGAAATACCCACAATGTACTCACCATCCTCACCAAAAGCATAAATAGAACCATCGGTGTGACGACACTCACGACTCAAAGCATGAAGACATATACGTCGGCAACACAACCACATCTTGAAGACGGTCAAAACCTCCACAAACGCCACAAAAAGCATCAAGGTTATACTCAAAGATGCCCCGAATCTCATTCTTGCAATAAACCGCAAAAAGGTGTTGCCTTTTCAAATGATCAACCAAGCAAGAGAAATCTCTACTTCTCAACCACCACTATACTCATGAAAGGAACTAAACGGACAAAAGAGAAACACATTGCCTTCCCTATTTTCCATAGAATACAACAAATACAACCTTTTTTTTCCCCTTATACCGAGTTAACTCGTGAGTTGACTCGCCAGCTAAACAAACTCAACGAGTTGACACACCGAGTTTTGGATCTGACTCACCCTTTCCATTGAATCCATAGCTTCACTGCAGCTTTGCTAAAAGGACAACAGAGGTGATATCCAAGGCAGAGTCACCTACCTTGTCTTCTTCCTCTTCTAATCTCCTCTAAAATTAAGGGAAATTCAATCTAGGATTTTGAGGCGAAAACCCAAAACAACAACTACAAGAAATATTAATAAAGAAAACATTAAATATGTATCAAATACAAATAATATTTATATTCTTATAAGATTTTAAAAATAGGTCTACTAAAAGTTAAAATATTATAATAATTACGATCTATCGCTTAGCGTTTCATTGGAGAGAAAAATAAATATTTATACATTTGATTAATATATAAAAATGTACACTACAAGAAAATGAACTAGTTACTTGCATCATTTTTTATTTATAAAAAAGGTCAATTTTCATGATAATTTTTTTTTTCAAATGAAAAGCGGTTAGGTTATACTACCTTCTAGAGGTAGTCTAACCTAAAGCATCCTTACGGATGAGAACAAAAATTCAGGATCATCATAAAAATTGGTGTTTGGGGTCGAGATTCTCAAGTGGGTCAATCACCCAGCAACACAATTGATTTCTCTGAAAATATGCATGATCTGAATTTCGTCAAAAGAACAAAGATCCAGTATGGAGTCGGAAATAATCATCTCGACATCCCACATTATCATGATAAGTTCTTTGGCTTGACTTGCAAGTGTGTATCAATCACTATGCATGCATATAATATTATGATAATGAGTTTTATTGTGGGTTCATCGGGGTTAAGATTAGGGATATCAATCTCACCCGCAACTAGTGGTTACCCGAAAACCTGAACCACTCGAATGGTCGAAAATTCGATAAAATGCGGGTGGAATGCGGGTGATGGTTGATGGTCCGGTTACGGTTTAGGGTGAGAATATTAAAAACCATCACCTGAACCACCGCCCGAGCTATCACCGACCCGACATTCACCCGATGTTCACCCGAACTTTAATTAAATTAAAATAAGATAAAATACAATAGAATAAAATAAACAAATAAATTTTTACAAACCCTAAGATTATAACTCCCTAAGTCTTTATTTTACTCAAGTTACGCAGGAATGCTCCCATTCCCCAACCTTCCACGCCTCCGGTCCACACTTCCAAAGAGTAGTTGAGTTGTGGCGTTGCTGAGTTGGTGCGAGCCGCTGAGAGTTATTGAGTGTTGTTCAGTTATTGAGTTGTTGAGTTATTGTTTGATCTGCTTAATGTTGTTTGCTACATGTTGAATGTTGAATTGTTATTTGCTATGTAGTTTTTTAATTCATGACTACCATTGTTACGAGTTGTTTAATTGTTGTATACACCTCGTTGAACAATAATAGTTGTTGTTTTTGTTTTTTTTCATGACTACCATAGCTGCATTTTTAAAAATAAAATCAGAAATGAGTAATTATAGTTTATAAGCTTAATTTGTCAGTTGAACCCAATAAAAAACCCGATCAACCACAGTTATGGTTTAGGTATTTATAAAATAAAAACATTGAAAGGTTTTATACATGAAATAAGGGTAAAAATTTAAGAAAAATGAAATTAAAAAAAATGCAACTTACAAGATTTAAAACATTTTTTTTAGGTAGGCTAAATTTATCAAGATTATACTTTATTTTAATTATATATATAACCGTAAAAAATGTAAAATGAAAAAATTGAAAGATTTATATACATGTAAAAAGGTATATTAAGGAAAATAGGTAAAATAAATAAATTACTAATCTAAGAGATTATGTATATAGTCCTAAATATTTGTAAAAAAATATTGAAAGATTTTATACATTAAATAAGGGTAAATTTTAAAAAATATAATAATTAAAAAATACAGCTTACAAGATTTGAAATATTGACCACTTGTAAAGAGAAAGTTTGATGACACAAATAACCATTGTGCCAAGTTAGTTTTAATGAATAATAACTATTTAAAATTTATAAAGGCTTAAAATTTTGAGGTGGGTTAGAGCAAATTTTGGCCCACCTCTAAATTTGTGCCTGTCTCGTCCACCTCTAAATTCGTGCCTGCATACAGCCATATACAACCTATAGATAACTCACAATCTTAGTCATATCTCACACGTAATTGCAACCTAAACAAATTATTCTTTTTTGACATGTGTCACTCCTATATTGTCACGTTATTTCTATAAATAGGCTATGCATATCAATATGAAGTACAACACACATATAAATCAAAGCAACAAATTGAGAACGAAGGTGAATGAGAAGTCTCCGGTGTTGATAGGGTTTATGTTGGTGTTTGCGTCTCTTCTTCCCTCGTCTTTCACTTTTTGGTAATTATGGTAAAAATAAGCATTTATATGAACATTTAAAAATGAGATCGGTTTGTATTTCTTTCATAAAACAGTTTATATTTTAATGATTTTCTTGAGGTATATATCATGTCGATAATATACTAATAACAAACCTAGGTATAAGTTATTAAGATCGGTGGACTATGGACTATTATTATTATTATTGTCAATTGATATTAGGATAAAATCACAGTGATTTATTTGGCAAACGTGAACCCTATATGAATGTGCACAAACGACATAACTTTCAATCTTTTGAGTTCTCTTTCCATCCTTTGGGATGCTTTTTTTTTTTTTTAAGTGTCAATTGGCTCGTTCTACGAGTTACATTTATATGATTGTTGTTACACATTTTATATTTATTGCGTGATAATGAACATACATAATTATGTAAACTATTCCAATACTCATTATGTACTTAAATGGTTGTTACTTTTAGCATTTTTTTTTTTGGTTTTTATTGTACATATTTATCCTTATAATTAACAATACTCCTTTTGGTTCGGTCACAGACTCAAAATCCTTGACGTTACAGCCTCAAGTTTTCTAGTTTATAACTAGTCTAGAGCCTGATAGTCCACTTGTGCGGATTTTATCTAAAAAAATATATTATTTCAATGTTTTTATGTAGTATATATCAAATATTGATCTATACTATATATGATATCTAGTATATTTGATTATAAGTTAATTGGCTAAATACATTAGAAATTTATTTTTCTTATAAGTAATTTACAATCAATTTAACCATTATACATATTACCTCAACAATAAATCACGTCCATACTATTTTCTTAAAAAAATTCACTATGCTAATTATAAATCATTACTTTTGCTTAAATATTTTATTAATCTCCTAACATTGTATTTTACTGGTCAACTAATAATATTTTCAACATGAAAAAAATATTTTTTTAACAATTTAGTCATGAAATGATAAATTATTACATCAAGTTATAAGTTAGGTGGGCAACAAGATGCGCCGCTAACCCTTTCTGAATAGTAAACCCAATCCTTCTAAACACTACATCTGAAGACCCAGGTGACACAAAATTACCATGCAAGACCCGTTACACCCTCTTGAGAATCTTAACGGCATCAAGTGACACAAGAAATATTTTAGTATAAGATTTTATCATAAGATTAATTAAGTTTTTATTTATAAAAATTAATTATTTACATCGAGTTAGAAGGTAGGCGACCAATAAGTTGTGCCGCTACCCCTTTCCGGATAGCAAAATTGATCCTCCTAAAAACTACATTTGAAGACGTGAGACACACAACATCACCATGTAAGACCCGCTGCACCTCTTGAAAATCTCGACAACATCGGGCGCAAGGAACTCAAATGTGTCAAAAGTAAATGGAATAAACACCTGTTGGTTTTCAATGCAAGCTCTTTCATGCTTATTGCTTAGTCACCCTCGTAGAGGCGACGTTGAGGGCCGCTTTACCCACAACAAAAGGCCCGCTACCCAAACTAACAAGAGGAGAGACCCCGTCAAATCAATATAAGCATGCTTTCGATCGACTCATCCACACACTAACACGTCCGCCGGCCTCAAAGTAGATCTCTCTTCCCGCGTATCAGTTAAGAAGGTCACAAGCGCCTCCTTCTTAGCCGAAACTCCTGATTTTCTAAACACGTCACATAAAACATCACAAACCAGATCATGCCTATATTTGAAATCAGGGAGTTCTTTACAATGAACCGCATGCTCCCAAAAGCATCCAAATCCTTCCGACAATTAGACATAGAACAAATCGCATCAGCCGGGAACAAGAGAATCATAAGGCGATACTTAAGGATCGAGCGATACTCAACTGAAGACATACATTGTCTACGCCCCTCAATGGGTATGATAAAAAGAAAGTCTTGACTATACGCTGACTACTAACACTTAAAAATCGTTTTTTGTCTAATGGTCAAATCAAAAGTCACTTTTTATTGCATGCACTATTTTACCGAAAAAATCAAATTTATAATTTGGTAACATTGATATACAAAAATGAATATAATGATAAATCCGTAAATATATCGAAAATGAGGCGAAACGAGTACCCTTTATTAGTATAGTATGTACATATGTGTTTTTATGTCCAAATTTATAATTATTGATTGACGAAGTTTTCTAAACTCTACAGTTTGCGAACATATTTGAGGTTGCGCCGAGGTGGGCCGCTCTAGGGTTTTTTAGGATCAACTGAACATAAACCCATGTTCTTCCCTATATATAGAATCCGTATTTCATCTCACACCCGCCAGCACGCCTTTGTCTAATCTCTCTCTTATCTCTCTCATATCTCTCTCATAGCAGTTAGAAGAGCTCTAAGAGTAGGGGATTTGGGCCTTCTTGTAGTTTGCACATTTGCCTTGTTTTGAGTTATTTCACAGATCATTATCGAGAACAGCGAAGAAGCTTAAAGAGACCCATTGAAGAGCCGGCGAAAGAAGATGAAATACATCTTGGTGACTGGTGGGGTGGTCAGTGGCCTTGGCAAGGGCGTCACTGCCAGTAGCATTGGCATGTTATTGAAATCTTGTGGACTGCGGATTACCCATATTAAAATAGGTAAATAAATGTCTGAATACCATGAAACGAAGGTGTTTTTCCTTTTTAATTTGCTGCGAAATATGCACTGCATGTTACTATTTCATGGGTTTTTTTTCTATCTGGGTCTGAGTTTGTTTTGGTGTTTCAATGGTGGAAATTTATGGGCTTCTGATTTAGGTTGGTATTCTGGACAGGGTTGTTTCAGATGTTGATTTAATTCGGGTTCATATTGTTGGTTCTCTAATTCTATTGGGAAACTAACTTGATTTTGCATCTTGTGTATTAGTTTTCTGTCTTAATTAAAGGTTAAAACAATTCGTGAATCAACATCAATAGTGCCATTCACAAAAAGGGATGTAATATTTTCTTATATGGAGCATTTATAAATTTGATTTTGGAATTGGATTAAATTGGGTTTATTTCCTCTACCATCCTGATGTGGATTTTGGGCTCTTACTTTCTTTTAGATCCAAATAGTTTCCACTATTGAACCAACATTGTCATTGAAAGTTTTTCTCCTTTATTTCATTTGGTATAGTCTTTTTAAATCCATGGCAGCTTTTTCAAACTTTTTCTGTCACCCTCTTCCAATTAGGTACCATTTTCTAATAATTATAGCCTTTTTCTTCTTCTTTGCTGTGGCAGATCCTTACTTGAATGTGGATGCTGGTACCATGTCTCCTTTCGAACATGGAGAGGTTTATGTATTGGATGATGGTGGTGAGGTATAGTTCAATTTATTTATTTTATTTCTCTATCTTTGCTTGTTTGCAAGTTGAATTGTTGTAAGAACAAGAGTCTTTATCCAAAAGAAATATATTGACTTAGATTGCTCTTGCTCTGTCTGGTATGACTTAATGGATTTGACATGGTCACACTATCATCATTATCTTCCGCACGGGCTGTAATTCATTTTCATTTTTAAAAAGGAATGAATCTGGAAAGGCAATGAGTAATAGTAATTGCTTTTCTTAAAAGTTAATCTTCTAAGGGATATGAGGAAAAGAGTAGTGACTTTTTTGGCACTGCTGGTCACTAGAATTGAGGATCAATTGTTTATAATATATCAGGAAGCCAAGCTACATTTTAATATCTCAGTGGTAGATACTAATCACAGGCCTGTCTTAACTGAAACTTGCCATGGTTTATTCACTGTTAGGAAAGTGTATCATTTCATTTTACGAAATAAGGCAACTGCTTTTTCTGTATTACAGGCGGACCTAGATCTTGGAAACTATGAGCGGTTTGTTGACATCAAGCTGACCCGAGATAACAATATAACAACAGGGAAAATATACCAAGTAAGGAAATTCACTAAAGTTTATTTTGTTATGCTCATGAATCCTCCAAAGTCACACAGTTCAGATTTGAGTTTCTCTTGTTATATTTTTGGCACAGCATGTCATTCAAAAGGAAAGAAAAGGTGATTATTTGGGGAAAACTGTACAGGTATCTTTTGCTGCTCAACCTGGTTGTCTGTTCATGGTTTTTGATGTTACTGAAGGATTATGTATCTTATTATATACATTTTTCCTGTTAGAATGTCCCTCATCTCACAGATGCTATCCAAGAATGGATTGAAAGAGTTGCACATGTACCAGTAGATGGTCAAGATGGCCCAGCTGATGTCTGTGTCATAGAGTTAGGTGGAACAATCGGTGAGTTGAAATATCAATGTATTGGCTTGCAGTGATAAACTTCTTATCAGCCTACTTAATTTACATGGCAATCTATGTTTATGTAGGGGACATGGAGTCTCAGATATACACTGAGGCACTTTGCCAGTTCTCGTACCGTGTAGGTAGGAAAATAATACATATTAAAAAAAAATTTAGTTGATGTTTATGAAGTAAGTATATGGATTGACTTGGTTTGGTTAACTTTTTATGATAGGCACTGGTAACTTTTGCCTGGTGCATGTCAGTCTTGTGCCGGTGATAAGTGTTGTGGGGGAGCAGGTGATCTATCATATTTATTTTGTATATTTTTCACATAGGTTATTCTGAATATTATGTTAGTTCAGTGAAGAGACTAATTTCTCAACAATTTGCAGAAAACAAAGCCTACACAACACAGTATTCGTGATCTACGGAGTTTGGGATTGAAACCTGACATCCTTGCTTGCCGCAGCACGAAGGTATGCGCCATATATTACCTAATTGTATACTAAGAAATATTTTCTTGTATTTATATCCGCATCTGAATTCATTTCTCAAACCTTGTATTCACAGGTCTTAGAGGCCAATGTTAAGGCTAAGCTGTCACAGTTTTGTCATATACAGGTGTTTTGTGTAACATAAAATTAAACCTTTATAGTTATAAATTTTTTAGAGAGCTTGCATTTCACTTTTCTGTAACTGAACCCTTATATGTTATGATCAGGCGGAGAACATAATGTCCATCCATGATGTTCCTAACATCTGGCACATTCCACTGATCTTAAGAGTAAGTTTGATGTCGTTTTTCTATGGAATTTGATCCTTTTTATACACAAGGCATATGTTTAACCTTGTTCTCCCGGATCAGGATCAAAAGGCACATGAAGCAATCTTGAGCGTGTTGGAACTTTCTAGGTTTGCCCTTCTCCTTTTTGTTTCCATTTCCTATAACTTTTATGATTAGTGTAGCCCCTTCTCACTTGATGCTTTCTTTTTGTTGTTGATTTCTAGTTCTGCTGCAGAGCCTGCACTGGAAGAGTGGACCTTGAGGACTGAAATCTATGACAATTTGCAGGAGCCCGTGAGTTTACTATTGATTTTTTGTAGTGTTATTGATTTGACATGATAGTTGACATAATTGTTAATATGATAATAAAATATTCATCTAATAGGTAAGAATTGCCATGGTTGGAAAGTATACCGGTCTTTCAGATGCTTATCTTTCTGTAGTGAAGGTAATTGCCATGACCTCTGCTCGACTCTCATCTATTATATGAGCTGAAAGTTTCCTTATATTTATGTGTTTTTATTTACTGCTATGCAGTCTCTGTTACATGCCTCTGTTTCACGCCGTAAAAAACTTGTCGTGGATTGGGTTGCAGCTCATGATCTTGAAGATTCTGTGAGAACAGAGGTTATTACCTTGTATTCTCTTTCCTTATTCAGGTTATTACTTCTTATATCATAACCTCAGCTTCTTACAAGTGGTTTATATACTGCAGAACCCAGAAAATTACAACACAGCTTGGAGTGTACTGAAGGGAGCAGACGGTATTTTGGTTCCTGGAGGATTTGGGGATAGAGGTGTTGAAGGAAAAATTCTTGCTGCCCAGTATGCCCGTGAGAACAGAGTCCCGTACCTAGGAATTTGTCTTGGCATGCAGGTTGCCGTGATAGAATATGCCCGATCAGTTCTTGGTGTAAAGGATGCAAATAGCACCGAATTTGATCCCAAAACCAGAAGCCCATATGTCATATTTATGCCAGAGGTGTGCCTTGTACTCAAATATCAACTGGCTGTCCTTTTTAGCCTTTTTTGTGGACAAACTCTAAATTTGCTGTTAATTATGATGGAAGGGGTCGACAACGCATATGGGTGGAACCATGAGACTGGGGGCCAGAAGAACACATTTCCAGGTTAAGGATTGCAAGTCTGCCAAGCTGTAAGTCTATATTATAGCTTATCTTGTCTGTAAATGGATATTACAATTCATTTTTTCACTATAGACCTAACTTTCTACGTTTATTTTGGAAAATGTGTTAGGTATGGTAATCCTAGCTTTGTGGATGAGAGACATCGACATAGATACGAGGTTTGTTCTAAATATCCGTGGTCTAATCTTATACCAAAGATGAATTTTGTGACAATCAAATCCCATCTTAAATTGGTGCCTTGTACTTTCTTGTAGGTTAATCCTGAAGTAGTCAAGCAACTTGAGGATGCGGGATTGATGTTCACCGGTAAAGATGAAACCGGGCAACGCATGGAGGTAAGGATTAGTTAATAATGCCACAATTATACCGACTACAGGTGTGCAAAGTTTTAAACTTTGTCTTTATATGACAGATTGTCGAGCTTCCTAGTCATCCTTTCTTCATAGGAGCTCAGTTCCACCCCGAGTTCAATTCAAGACCAGGAAAACCCTCGCCTTTATTTGAAGGTTCACAAATAAATTCAACTCAGTTTTAAACCTTAACTTTATTCTAGTACTCGAGCTTGTGCTGATGATTCACACATAAACAGGACTCATAGCAGCAGCTACAGGACAGTTGGATTCGTTGCTAACACCTTCAATGTCAAAGAAAGTAGTCGTAAATAGGAGAGGACCATTGGACTCTCCACTTAGGAAGGTTCAACGTCTTGGCCATGCAGAATACGCAAACGGCTCTGCTTCAATCATCTGCACTAATGGAAATGGAGTCCATTTTTGAGCAGGGCGATCATATTTCTCAGAGGTGCGTATTTTTTCGGTACATGGTATCTGTTATGCGGATATTTGCCTCAGGCTGAGGTTAAATTATGTTCAATGGACAGGTTATTGTTTTATAAAGAACTCTGAGGTGAGGATAGAAGACGGCAAACAATAGACATAGAGAAGAGAAGCTCTGTTTTTCACCAAGTATGTTGTTTTTGTAACTTTTTCTCAAATGTCTTCTTGTTTCTTGGTTTTTCTTTTCGGAAATGATAGGCGAAAAAAAGAGAGAGAATGTTGAATTCAATGGATGCTGGATTATAATCAGTTTTTAGGTTGGTTTTGGAGTTTTTGATTTTGGTGTGACATTTGACCGACGGGCGGTTTGAAGAAGTAAAGATGAAACTAATAGATAGGAGAATCCTACAAAATCTGAAGTCTAGCAATGCTCTTCACTTGTCTAGTAAAGACTAAGTTTATGGTGATTGTAAATACTTGTGTTGAGCCATGGTTTAGAGGACTTGTTTTTCTTTTTTCGGGTTTTTCTTTGTAATGTTGCTTCCCGATTTGGATAATGAAATTTCTATTTTGAAACGTTACCCCTTGTCGAGTTTGGTAGCGGTTGAGGATTCGGCCTCTTTGTCGAACCATTGCAGCTATAAGCACTTGTGTTCATATCCAGTTCTTTGTAATATGGTGTTACACTAATTGACCTTTTGTAAAATGCTTCAATGGACAACTCGGATCAAAAAATCGGGTTGGATCGATTCGTTGCTGAAACGGTGCACACTTTTTCTGTATAAATGTGCAAAAATCTTTGACCAAATGTGTATAACAAATGTGCTGTTCATACATGTATCCACACATTAGAGATATATATATATACATATAATATATGTGAATCTACACTTTTGAACATAATTTATATATGTATCCACACATTTGCAATAGTATCACATGAAACATCTTACTTTTAATCAGTTCTCTCAAAAAAACCCAATAATCATATATTATTCCACATGTAAGGTGTTATCAAAGTTGTAAGCATTTTCATCGGTAAATAACATTATAAATACACTTAAATATATTATTAAAATCCAATGGACAACAAACGACAAATCGTGTTTATACGAAAATTTACGAACGTACATTCGTGTACACACAAACACATATATACATTAGACCTAATTAAATTAAGTATGATTATCTAAAATTTATTTGACGACCAAACAAATTATATATATAGAGTTAGGATCATGTTAGATCCTCTCTTATAGTAGAGAATAGGGACTTATAATATTCGTTGGATTAATACAGATAAACGTCCAAGATTTAACATTGTTTATGATAATAATTAATGAACATATTATATTGCCTCTAATAGAATTATGATAAAAAAAAACATTTTAACGACCAAATTTTCTCTATAAAATATAATAACGACCCAATATGAAAATAAAATATTTAGAATTGTTCGTTAAATTTGGTCGTTAAAATTTGTAATATGGAAAAATGCTGGTTAAATTTGGTCGTTAAATATTTTATAAGAAATTTGATCGTTAAATTAAGAAATTTGGTCGTTAAAATTTGTAATATGAAAAAATGAACAATCATGTGATTCTCACCTTGGGAAGCTTATTATGCACCTTCCATCATGAACGTACAAATTTTAATCCAACGGATCTTATGAGTTCCTATTCCCTACTCTAAGGGTTGTTCCTACCGGATCCCGACCCTATATGATGGAAGGTGCATAATAAGCTTGATAAGGTGAAAATCACATGATTGTTCATTTTTTCATTATTCATTCATTAAATAAAATACAAATTAGGAAAACAGATTTCTTATTTTTGGGTTATCCCAAAAATAAACGTTGAAGCAATTGATCGTTAATATATTTTATAAGAAATTTGATCGTTAATATATTTGGTCATTAGTATATTTGGTCGTTAATATATTTTATAGAGAAATTTGATCGTTAATAAATTTTATAAGAAATTTGATCGTTAAATTTTTTAGGATTGATCGTTAAAATTTGTTTTGGTAGTTAAAATATGAAGGAAAAAAAACATTTTAACCACCAAATTTTCTCTATAAAATTTTAACGACCCACAAAATATTTAATGTCCAAAATTTAACGACCCACAAAATTTTAACGACCAAATTTTCTCTATAAATAATAACGACTTATAAAATATTTAACGACCAAAATTTAACCAGCATTCTTTCCATATTACAAATTTTAACGACCAAATTTAACGAACAATTCTAAATATTTTATTTTCATATTGGGTCGTTATTATATTTATTTGGTCGTTAAAATATGAAAAGTTGTTGATTTGAATCGTTATCTTTGAAATTGACTAGATTTTGATCGTTAAAATATATATTAGAGGAAATTTACTAGGTTTGTGTGGAAAGCTAAATCGTTAAAATATATATTATTTAATTTTAATTTATGTTTTTAGTAATTAATTAAAAAGTATATAAATCTAATAGAGGAAAAAGAATATCTCATTTTATTTACTAAAATATGCTATCATATATATCTTCAAATCATGTACGTTCATTAACTTTAATCTAACGGATCATGTTAGTTCTTATTCCCAACTCTAAGAAGTGTTCCTACATTATCTTTTTATATATATATATATATAGAAATGTAAAAACTTTATTTTCTTAGTGTCATTTTCTTTGAAGAAACAAAAAGAAAAGATCGGTGAGAGATGAGCATCGGCCAAAAGGAACCTAAATTTAGATTGACGGCATTGATTACACAAAATTGGATTCACATGCAAATGAAATAACCAAATTTGATGCATGATGTAGGTGGTCCATTTCCTATATGCTACTTATGTTTATATCCATCCAATTCGATTCGATCACATTCAATATTGCAGCCTTTGAACAATTTTAGGTAAAAAGTATGGTGCCTTTTACGCGTTTTAAAACCCTACTTAGCTTAAACCGTGACAAATTTCGTGACTTATAACTCTATAACTATTACAATCTACCTTACACTGTATATATATAGGTTTTGAGATATGAAAGCTACCTACTGTGCTTGTTTTTTCCATATTATCAGTGAGATTTTGATTATTGCTGAAATCATTTCAGACTATTGTTAAGACGTGTGGATGATTTGTCCCACATTAATTATATGAGTTATTTATGTGAGTATATAATATAAGTATAAGATTGCTCTTTTTTTTAATTGGTTTTAGGATGGAATTTCGTAGACTTGTGTCATTTGTGTGCAACCCTGTCACATCGTCTAGACTCGTTGAATTAGAAAAATAAGGTATAAAAGTTGGTTTGCGTGGGTCTCATTATCCTATTAATTTACTATATAAGTACACATATTACTTTTTCTTTATCAATTGATTTTAGGATAAAATCTCGTTGAATGTTAAGGTAAACATATTCATATACAATTGGGCTTTAAACATTTTTTTTTACCCAGGATTGGAGATGAGTTGGATGTCAGGCCTAGAATAGTGCCTGTATCTTTTTTTTTTTTCTTTTTTTTCTTAGTATCTACAAGTTTTCAAAATTACTCTCGGTGTCCATAACTTTTATAAAATTTCTCTCCTTACTCATGTTCTAACTTTTGTTGTTGATATTATTTCATTAAAAATTATAAAAAGAAAAAGGAAAATCTAAAGGTTAACTCATTTATAAACTATTTTTTTTCAATTTAACTTATTTTTTTGTATAAAGTAACAGAAATTTTTGTTTCTTTAATTTTTTTTAATTTATAAAAAATTAGTTAAATTATTTTTTACTTTATAAAATATTAATCACGTAATTCGGGCTATAATATATAAAATATTTTTATATTAAAAAATAAAAAGAACTTAACTTTTTCTTTGTTTATTTTATAAAAATTAAAAAAATAGGTAGGAATAGGAATGTTTGAAAGTTTGAGAACACTAAGAAGAATTTTAAAAACTTGCAGTTACCATGAGAGAAAAAAATAACTTTTTCATTTATTTTATTATATACTATCTAATATATATATTTTTTTAAATTAGGATTAGGCCTTTTGCCTTGTCCGGATCCGACACAAATGGATAGGCAGGCCGAACTTTTCGGTTCGGTTGGACATTAATTTGTCGCATGTTCATATCCGTCCGTTTTCTAGGCGGTTTATCGGGAGATGATCAAATCTATATGTAGACTTATCGAACGTACATCATCTACATCATTATTCATTAAGACTTTCTGCAAAAAAAATTTTTATATATAGATATCAAGTATGAATACGAGAGCGAGGGGAAACCATTTCACATCTACTATAAAGTGAAAACAAATTTAATAAATAAGTTGATTTTAGGTTGGAGCTTCATTAATTTATGCATTACGTTCAAAGCTAACGTATATGGTCCTTCAACTTATTAAAATGAAATATAAAGATATGTACATGAGTGATATCCCGGTGTATATACACGATTTTTAGAATCAAAATAACACTCTTAATATCAATTTAGTTAATATTTGTACATACAAAATATAAATATTAATATATAATAATACTCATATTGTGATATGCACATCAAACAAAAACCCATTTGTTCACGTGATAATAAAAACAAAAATCCCAAGAAAATCGTCACATTAAATGTGTTGTTGATAGTGGACCAAACAACAAGTAATGTCATGAATACAAAAATACAAATAAATATGAACCAATTAGTAAGAATTGTTCGTCGAGTACGTCTACGTTGATGTTTACCTTTAAACTTAATATCACGTTTTCATATTTAAAGTTAAGTTTTTTATTTATTAAATTTTGAATAGTTTTACGTGATATTTTTCAATTTTTGTTAGTTTAAGTGAAATTTAGTTGTTATACAAGTTGGTCCCGGTACGTTTGAATCGATTATTTGAAATTAAGTCGAGATGCAAGTTGGTCCAAAATAGATATTTTATTGCATCGTGAACGAAGATGATCTTTAGTCGATTTATAATAAGAAATTAGCGGTTATTTTGAACTATCCTAGGTGGATCAATCGATCAGCAACACAATTAGTTTTTCTGATAACATACATGTTCTAGATTTTGTCAAAAACTTATAAAAAGTTAAACGAAACTCCTGTCGGTAATTTACTATCCTTCAAAATCGACCTTCTCGGCGTTTCTTTTTTCTTTTTTATTTTTTTTCCTTCCATAAGTTCATATATTTTCACTTTGATTAAATCATGTTTTTTTAAAGTACAACTTACTATAAATGTTGGGCCGTGTGCGGTAAGGACTTTAATGTTAGTCTCAAATCTTATAAATATTTTTGTAAAACCCGATATATGCAAGAGATTGGGATCAAACTCAGAAAGGCGGTGTTTTGATTTGACAGATTAATAATAAAACAACTAAATATTAAACAAAAACAAAAAACAAAGGACAACTAAGAATTTCATACATCAAACACAAACAAATAACTAAATAAGAAAACATAAGCAACTGAGAAGAGAAACAAAAACCGGTCAATCAACTAGTATATAAAACTCATAATAAACAATAGTAGTAAGGGAGAGGGGAAGTTTGTCCATTGCGTGATTTAGTTCATGAATATGATGGATGTCGGAAGTTACATGACAAGAAGAAGGTATCAACAATTAACATAAGAGTTATAAGACAAAAATCACGAAAGTATACATATATAAATCTCAATTGATAACTCTATGGCAAAATGCAAATCATGGTATGCAGGGACAATTGTAAGAGCCTTAGTCTTTAGGTGCTGAGACAGGACCTAGCCGCCCCTGTGGGTCCTGTGTTCCGCCCCTGCGGCTCAGGGAGTCCGCTCCTGCGGTTTCCTGCGGCTGCAACCGGCATTGTTGACTCTTGACCGTGCTTTACTCTTCTCATCCCCTATAACTACCTCCTTTGCTTCAGATGAAGGGTTTCCTTCATTCTCCAGCTGCCTCACGTTCTTCTTCTCTCTTTCCTTATCCTTTGATCTTCCTCTTGTTTCTCCTTGGTTTGCAAGAGAGTTTTTGCGTGGTTTTGATGTTGATGATGATGTTGAGTGTTGATGTTGTGCTGTGAGAGCCAGCTGAGGTGTTGGTGTTGATCCTTCCATTATGTTTAGGATACAACAGTGGTAAGCTCTTCCTCTTTCTTCTTCTTTCTTTCTTTCTTCCTTCCTTCCTTCCTTCTTTTCTTCCTTTCCTTCTCTTTTAGGTTAGGATTCCACAAGTTGAATCTTGTGTTGGATCTCCTAGGCATGTATTGATGTCTATATGTATATATATGTATGTGTATGGTTGCTGGATGATGAAGAAGTGAAGATAATTGAGTGAAGAATCGAAGAGAAGGCGGGAATCACCTTCTGCACTGCAAACCGCCCCTGCGCCACCAGTGTCGCCGCCTCTGCGTGGGAGTGCCGCCGCCCCTGCGCCTCCCAGTGCTTCGCCTCTGCGTCCTTCCTGTCACGCAGGTGCGTCTTGTGTAGGACCTACCTAGAGTGGTATTGATCCTTTCCTTTCCTAGTATGAGTGGGTTAGTGGCATGCTAGGTGTGTGTATGATGACCATGATATCGATATAAGCCGGTTATGGCTTTGAGGTTTAGTAGGTTGTTGAGGTTTATAGGTTGGATATGATCCTTATGGATCCCTTGGGTCTAGGTTTCACCCCTTTGATTGATAGGACATTTGATATCTCTTTATGCCTTGTTATTAGGCAATGTTGTTCTCCGGATTGGAGTTGATCGTGGTTGAGGATATCTTGAGGTTGAGGTAAGTCCGTAGGACTTACTTAGCTACCATCCTTATATCGGATATTTGCATGAGTGGTGTTTGTTATATGCTTGATAGCATGCGATGTTGATTATTACCGACCTATGGTTTATTTGACCGCCCATTGTAGTGGCCGTGATAACCTTTCCCTTTCATCCCGCCGTGGAGTCTGGGAGGTTCTCTGCAATCAGGCCAGACCTGGTATACGGGATGGACACTCCACCACTCCCTTAGGGTACACGGGAGGTGTGCCGATACCACTCCAGCTGGTTATAGCACCCAGAGGCGGGGATGATATATTCCTCGTGTCACATATGTTTGTTTGGGACTTTATAAAGATGATTAACTGGGTAAATGTGTGACAGCATGATTATGTGTTTATGATTTCATGACTTGTGTTTGTACTTATGCATTATCTTATATATGAATGGTTAGCTAACGGTTATATACCGTGTTGTAGATGCTTTGCAGGTTAGGAGGACTGCAGAGTGATTCAGATGGGGTGATCCACTGAGGGCTTTCGTACACTAGGATTGTGCGTGGGATATGGGATGATTTTGTTATGTATGGATACATGTTTTGGTTTGTACTCATCGGTGTTTTGTAGACCTTTTGATGTATGTATTACAGTTTGATGTTTTGGTTTTAATCTATTTGTGTCTTGTTGTAAGATCCAGTGAACTTGTTGTCAGGCTAGGGTCAGGATCCATTGTGAGATTCTAGCCCCAGTAGCGCCCCGAGTCTCGCGAATTCGGGGTGTTACAACAATTCCGCTTGGTTGAAAAATATTGAGCGTAATATTAGGGGCATGACTAGCGTGACTATCACATTTTGTCTTCAACGGAACATATGGTAATGAAAAACTCCACACTCGGCTCTCTCGTTTTGCATAGAACAATTCAAAATTACCATAAATCTCATCGACAGACATTCAAGCAATATATACATCATTATTAATAACATAGATCAATGCAGTTGGGCTCACCGGACCATAAAATGAATTGAATTTAGCTCGACATACATTTGAATAAATTCAAAGCTTTATTAATCCAAAAAAGTGGACAAGTCGATCGATTAGAGAGCACCAGTCGATCGGCCAATCCTAAAAACTTCATCAATTTATTGAAACTCTCGAATGAAAATTAAATGGAAAACATAATAGTTGTAAGCCTTATATATAGGAGGTGTATAACCTAGCAATCATGGGGTTTTGCTAGTCAAAATCAAATCCGATAAAATTTATCTTATAACTATAAGATAGAATTGTCCAAAACGGACTACAAAAAAGGTAAAAAAACGTCTAAATGGACCAACTATAAGATAACCCAAACTAAAAGAGAGAAAATGGATAAAAAGATAATGTAAAAGAGCATGCATGTGGGGCCTAGTAGATCGGTTAGTGGGCCCTAGTTGATCGGCCAGATCGGAATTTCTTTGGAAGATGTTTTCTCTTGACTAATAGTCACATGCCCAACATGTGTCGGTTAATAGTTATTAGTCGATCAAACAGATAAATAGTGATCGATCGGCCGACACAAATATATACCGATAAATTATTCGTGTTCACTCTCGGATCTCAATTAATTTTGTCTTGACTTCCATATTGTAGTGAGAGCCTTAGTGTTTTGAGGTCATTCTATCGTAAATAACTTCATTTTGTCTCCGCAAACGCTTAGAGTGTCTACAATTTTATAAACTAAGTGGTTGATCTCCAAAACACAAAAGAGAAGGAAATATGTCAATAAGTCATGATAATATGCCCAAAAAGGTCAAGGAATATATAACAAATATAATGATGGTGAAAAAAGACATTAAGATGAATGTTATTAGTGTGTATAGGAACATAAATGTCCATTGCCAAAAGCTCACCTTACTAAGGGCCTATTTAGTATTATGAGATTCGTAGTTGTGGTTTGTAGTCGTATTTTAAAATGGGAAAATACGTTAGTGCCCCTCCAAACCTTGTATGTCACATGATAAGTGGTAACATGGATAAGAATTTGATCCCAATCTGGGGCGCTTTGTGCGAAGAAGAGAAGCATAGACATCCAAAATACTTAACAATAGAGATAGTGTGACTTATTCCTAACATGTTTTTTAGTCGCTTGTGTTATTCATTGACCGGACAGCTTAATCTTTCTAATATTATCTGATTAACAAATAATTATGTCAATTAGTGATTGATTTATGCAATAATGTGTGGCTGATAATCATATTCTTTTAGTAGAAACAACGACGTTGTGTTTTGGTGATCGTGAATGAATGAATGCATGTGAAGAAAACGATTTGATTTGTTAATTGTTAATTAGTGGTCGACTATTTTTGTAAGTTTAATGCAATATTCCAGATTTCGTGCGAAAATGAATTTCGCAAGGAAAATAATTTTTAAATAGGTTTTATGTACATCTATGATTTTAAATTCGATTAAAATAAAATAATTATATTTTGAAATTTGGTTAACGTTGTTGATCTTGACGGGCAACATGCCAACATGTAAATACTTCATGTTTTTAGATGTGGTGTAAAAATGTGATTTTTAAGTAATTGTATCTGTAACAGCATTCCAAATTATAATTTTTTGTTAAATTGTTAAAAAAAAATTAAATTAAATTTAAGTATTATATTATTATCTCTATGATAATAAATTGCATTGAATTAGAAGTTAGGCGGGCAACATGTTATGTCGCTAATCGTTTCTGAATAACAAAACCGATCCTCCAAAACACTACATCTGAAGACTTAGGTGACACAACATTATCATGCAAGATCCGTTGCACCCTCTTGAGAATCTCGACAACATCGGACGTAAGAAAACCAAACGTATCAAATGCGAACGGAAAAAACACATGTTGGTTCTCAAGACAAGCCCTTTCATGCTTAGCCACCTTCAAAGAGGCCGCGTTGAGAGCCGTCTTACCCACCACAAAAGGCCCGTTATCCAAACCAACCAAATGAGAGACTCTTGTCAAATCAATACAAGCATGTTTTCCACCCACCCATCCAAACACTAACACATCTGCGGGCCTCAATGTAGACCTCCCTTCACGCGGATCAGTCAAGAAGGATACATACGCCTCTTGCTTGGCCGAAATCCCTACTCTCTTAAACACGTCACATAAAACATCACGAACCAGATCGTGTCTATATTTGAAGCCGGGTAGTTCTTTACAATAAACCGCATGCTCCCCAAAAACATCCAAATCCCTCCCACAATTAGGCATAGGGCAAAACACATCAGACGGGAACAAAGAAAACATAAGGCGATACTTGAGGATTGCGCGATACTCAACGGGAGACATACATTGTCCAAGTCCATCAATAGGTATGGCGAGAAGGAAATCTTGACTATGTTCTGCCGGTCAGCCGATAGACACTGAAAAACCGTTTTTTGTCTAGGGGTCAAACCAAAAGTTGCTTCCATCGCCTGTAATGTCTTACCAAAAAGAGCACTTGCCAAAACATGTTGGGCTTTAGAAGGGACGGTACGTGCTCTTGAAAGTAAAACCTAAAAGATCAAAACTAGGAATAGAAGCTTGAAGATTGTCCAAAGCTCCAAAAAACTCAAAGCCCATATCAACAACTCCGTTGTCCCGTAAAATGGGGTCTTGAAGGGTCCAAGACTAAGCTCTAGAGGTCACAAAAGCAAAAGAATAAGTCTCCAAAGTTGAGTATAACCCAAGGCATCCACACCGAATCGGCAAAGAAGCAAGTCACCACTAAAGATCGCCAAAAAAAGGACCCCACAAACCACAATATCCTCAACTGATTCACGAAGTCCCAAATCAAAAAAAGTAGATGCACCCTCCCCATGCTCCGGTAGACAAGTCCTCAAGCTAAATAACATCTTAGCAACACCCACACAAGAACGAAGCAAAAGAAGCTCACTCTGCGGGTTCCTCAACTACGGAAGAAGGTGCATCAACTCAACCGTCATAACAGCTCTTTTCAAGACGAGCTCTCTAATAAATCCATCATCTTTACTCACAGTCCCACCCACAACTTAACACCCAAAGCCGGCCTAGCAAAGCCATGAGGGAATAAATCTTCTCTAAACTTCGATCCACCACACGAAGGCCAAAAGAGCCCAGTCTTGCAAACATTCACCTCAAGGCTAAAACTCGGGTCAACCTCCCTAATGGTATCAAGAGCTCTAGCCACTTCCTCTGTCCGGCCAATAATAGAATCATCATCAAGATACCAAGCATGTAGAAGAGGTTTGCAAGTGTCTATGATCCGATGAAGAAGTAAGTGCAAGACAAGGGGGAAAAAAGAAACGGCCCCTAAGGGTCTCCTTGTTGCACACCGGTATATATATATATATAACCTAATTTTGAAAAAATCTCTATATCAATAATTTTTTATTAAGCCTAATAAAATCTAATTAAATAAAAAAGTAATTTTAAATAAATCAAAAAATAAAAATTCGTTTTTTCAGCAATATTTTTCACAAAATATATATTGCAATTTTTTCGGGAATAAAAAGGCATACATAATTATATACATATTTTAAACATAAAAAGGATAAATATCTAATTGGAAAATTTTAAAGTAATTATCCATGTGTTATATTTGTTTTTTCCACCTTTACATCTAATTGGCATTTTTTTAATTAAAAAGCGATCTGATAATTGATTGGATGCCATGAGATCTGAATTGTTTTTTTTTTCTCTTCAAGTAGAGGTTCTTTATATGCATTTTGGATGCCAATTTCATTTTTATTATACCTTTCAATTTTAATTTTAAAACTATTTAGTTGCATAATCAAATATTTTGTACCTTCGTTTCTTCTAACCGTGAAAATGACTCTAGAATTTTATAGTGTACCACAGTTTGAATTTTTGACGTGACGTTTTATTTGAAAGGTAGCAATTGATGGAATGGTACAAGATTTTTGAAAGTAACTTGTAGGAAGTAACGTATCTAAAATATCAAAAAAATAAGTTATTATAAAACTGGTCCATCAAAGGTATACGGAGAAATGCATCAAACCAGTTATGTATAATATACGTGTACAGAGACGAGAATGATAATACTTTCGTGTTGCATGATAAATAATATAAAGTGTATATATCAGGAGTGAAAATGATAAAGGATTGGTGTTAAATTGTTGATTGTTTACATTGTTTGTATATGCATTTGGCTAGTAACAATACATTTATTGTGTGACTTGTGATAATTTAGCTAACGATTTTATTGTTTTGTATTATCGTTTATATCTTATTACAAAATCGAGTAATATTATTATTGACCTAAAGTTCAAACACATAACACCCTTGCCCATATAATTTCTAGTTTGAAAACTTAGCGTCTTACATGTTTGCACTAAATTAAATCTATATGCACTATTTTCAAACTAAATGCGTACCGAAAATTTAATTCATATGTTTACTTATTTTAATAAATATGTGTAATATTATTTAAGTAATATCCTATATATTGATTAGAAATTAAGAGGATTGAAATTTGTGACCGACAAACCCATATCTCTAAGTCATTCATCTTATATTTGATGAATGACTCGAAAGAAAAATTTAAAAGAAAAAATATTTAATTTGGTGAATGATGTAAAAAGACAACAAAAATCATCTAAAGAGATGGTAATTTGACCGATTAATTGTTGTTGTTGGTATTTGTTTACATTTTCTTTTGTTATGTTTCTTTAGAAATGTCTACAATGATTTAGAAGATTAGAATTTCTAGTGCGTAAAGATATTAGGTAGTAATTTAACCTTTCTTTTTACCGTGTTTTTTTTTAAACTTCAAAAACAAGCCTTTTTAACTCAAATTTTTAGTCATGTTAACAACCAGGTAAAGACATAAATTTGGCCCGACTCGAACTCGATTGATCTGTCTCAATTGGTAACGTTGTCCGAATCTACTAAAACTCGAAGTAAACCGGCCCATAATGACCTGAGAACTGAACTAAACCGATCCGTTATCACCCGAAAATCGAGATTATCCAATAAACCGTTTCAAACCGAACAATTAATACCCGACCCAAACCGACCGCTTAATAACCGAACATGTATTTGACCCGACCCGATTACAAGTAAGCCCTATGACCCAACCCGTTGACCGCATTTGACACTCCTAATGTTGGCCTCTTCTAGGACCCACCATTCGCCCAAGCCCCGTATTTGTCGCATCTATCAACTCGTAGTCTCTTAAAAATTTTTTTATAAAACATGTCTTAAAATTAACATAAACTGAAATATTTATGGAAATATTATCAAATAGAGTCACAAAATATCTATTCTAAACATAAGTCATAAACTAATACTTTTACAAACAAATCAAATAAACTATACAAATTAAATTGAATGAGTAAGAACTAAAAAATAAGTAAAAAGAAAAAGATTTCTTAGCAAAATTGTATTCATGCATCGATTCTAACATCCAGTTGATTTTCGAGCCTTACAACTGTAAATTTTCAAATTCAAAAAAAAAAAAAACTAAAACTTAATGACTAAGAAATGTTTAAAATTTATTTTAATTTCATACAAAAGAAGGTAATTACATTTATGAATAATTATTATGGAGTATTATTTGTTTATTTTCTTCTATAAAACAGATATTTCGCCTCGTTTTTATTGTTCATTTTAAACAAATGGAGAGAGAAAGTCCAAACGTTTGGAGTATTTTTCTCGACCTGTAATGAGGATTTTCACTTCTAGACTTCAACTATCCATCGCGTAATCAACTGGACAGTTCAACCGTTCCCATCCTCTTCAAGAAGAAGCAATTCACCAACTTACTAGAAGGAGAGATTAAGATAGAGGGGAGGCTATGGCGGAAGGAAGCCATACTTTGGAATTCACTCCAACATGGGTGGTCGCCGCCGTATGCTCCGTCATCATCGCCATTTCATTCGGTGTCGAGCGTGGCCTCCACTTCGCCGGTCAGGTTGGTTTTCCTCATCCGATAAGGATTCAGGGTTTAATCTTCACATTCCTGTTGTATTGGATTTAAATTGATTTCGATGTGGGTTTGAAATTTTGAATCAGTATTTTAAGAAGAATGGGCAGAAGCCTCTATTTGAGGCGCTTCAGAAGGTCAAGGAAGGTAATTGATGAAAAAACATTTAAGTATTTATGAGATTTGATTTGATTCTAAAATGATTTGGAGTTTAATCGATTTTTGTTTGTGGGTTTCACAGAATTGATGATTCTGGGGTTCATCTCCTTACTGTTAACAGTCTTCCAAGGGGTCATATCCAAAATGTGTGTCTCAAAGGATTTGGTTGTTCACATGCTCCCTTGTAGTAGAGACGAATCGGACTCGCCGGATTCTTCGACGACAAAACACATTTCAGGCCCTTTTAGGCGTCTTTTGTCTGAGGATTATTCGTCTCAGCAAGCTTACTGTCGTCAGAAGGTGTTCATCACTCTTCTATTATGGAGAATTATGAGTTTTGATGTACATTCATTTGATGTTCAATGTGACAACAACCAAGATTTGAGTATTTACTGATGTCTTTTTTTTTGGCTTTGTTTGTTCAGGATCAAGTCCCATTTTTATCAGTTGAAGCACTTCATCATCTGCACATTTTTATCTTTGTGTTGGCTCTTGTTCATGTGACCTTTTGTGCTCTAACTGTGCTTTTTGGAGGGGCAAGGGTGTGTGATTCTGTTTCCTTGTTCTGTTTGTGGTTATACTGCATGTTATTGTTTCTTTTCTTCTACTAAGTTTATATTCTTTTGGTTTCAGATTCGGCAATGGAAATTTTGGGAAGAGTCTATTGCAAAGGATAACTATGATGCCGATGCAGGTGAGGCTCGTTAGTTACACTTTTTCGGGGCTTTACCCAAAATCTGATGTAATTGTTTATGCAGCTTTTAAACCAAAGATTACCTATGTACATCAACATGCTTTCATTCAAGAACATTTCGTCGGCGCTGGCAAAAGATCAAAACTCCTGGGATGGGTGGTGAGCAAATTTCGGTTTTAATGCTCTTTTAAAGCTGAACTTATTTGTTTCCATTTTTGCATAATTTCATGAACTTGGTCTTCTTGAATACCATTTTTTAGTTACATAGTTGCATTTTTACAGCATTCATTCTTCAAGCAATTCTATGGATCTGTGACAAAGTCAGAATACACAGCAATGAGACTCGGCTTTATTATGGTATGTTTATCTTGTGTTAGTGTTTTACCATTTTCTAAATCATTCTTTCACTATGATTTTTTTAATGCATGGCTGTTGTTGTGTTAAGACACATTGTAAGGTGAATCGTAAGTTTAACTTTCACAAGTACATGATACGAGCGCTTGAGGATGATTTTAAGCACGTCGTCGGTATAAGGCGAGTTTTATTTGACCATAGCCTAGTTTATTCATCCTACCTCATCTTTGTGATTATTATTGACTGATTTTTTTCGTGCAGTTGGTATCTCTGGATATTTGTGATGCTATTCTTGTTGCTTAATGTTCATGGTAAGAAATTATTTCCAAAAGTCATTAGTAAATTTTCTGTTGCAAAGTGATGATTTTTCCAAAAACAAAAGTTAAAGTGAAAAATAATAATCTAGATGTGTTCATATGTGCAGGTTGGCATACCTATTTCTGGATTGCATTCATCCCGTTCTTTGTAAGAAAGCTATTCTTTGAATAATAATCCAATCTGTACTTTCTTCAGAAAATATAAGATCAATATTATAATATGGACTTTTTTTTCTCCCTGAATTTTGTGTGATTGTGTTGTTTAGCTTCTTCTTGCCCTTGGTACAAAGCTAGAGCATGTGATTATCCAACTAGCTCATGATGTTGCTGAGAAACATATAGCCGTAGAAGGAGAGCTTGTTGTAAAGCCTTCTGATGATCATTTCTGGTTCAATCGTCCTCACCTCGTGCTTATCTTTATCCATTTTATCCTATTCCAAAACTCGTTTGAGATCGCTTACTTCTTTTGGATATGGGTGAGCTGATTTCTTCTTCTACATACGTTCATGCAACCCGATTCACTAGCTCTAGCTTTGAAACTAATGTTAAACTGAATTCATTGGCCTCTCCTTAGGTACAATACGGCTTCAGCTCTTGCATTATGGGAAAAGTGGTTTACATCATACCACGGCTCATCATTGGGTAACTGAAACTTAACATTTTCAATGGATGATAAGTCTAAGGGCCTTTTTTTTGTATCCATATCTAGATATAATATTTTTTTATCATATTTCTCATATCTTGATACCGATATCTGATATACTGATGTCTAGATATGGATACCAAACATGCCCTAAGTGAAAGAAGTGTTTGCATTCTAAACCAAACAAGCCTTAGCCTATACTCTATCATTTATGAAATCTTTTGCAGGGTGATCATTCAGGTTCTTTGTAGTTACAGCACATTACCTCTCTATGCTATAGTTACACAGGTAAATTTGCTCGGTCTCATTCGAATTTGATGGTTTCCTGGAAATATCTGATTTTCCTTTCTTGTGCTGTTGTGATGAAGATGGGTACCAATTTTAAGAAGGCAATATTTGAGGAGCATGTTCAAGTAGGTCTTATCGGGTGGGCTCAGAAGGCGAAGAAGAAGAAAGGTTGGAAGAATGCTTCGGTTAGTGGAACTGAGAAAAAATCAAGTCAGGGTTCATTAAGAGATGATTCAGCTCAGGAATCTGTGCACATTGAGATGGGATCAGCTGAACCGCATGGTGAATCGTCCTCGCATAAGGAAATCCAAGGGAATAATGGCGCATAGGCGGGCTTCTTCTTCTTACTTGCCAATGTGAGGGCAGTATGTTAAAGATCCAAAGTTTGGTTCAGTTTTTGCGAGTTTTTGATCCTATCATACCCGCTTTGTTTGAAGGGAGGGAAATGCGGTTATGTACAGTAAATTGGGAGTTGGTTAGTCATAGTAGACTCCTATTTAAGTTGTATTGAATCATGTTTTCTGCTCTTCATGAACTGGTAGTTTACAAGAAAGCTTTGTTTTGAGGACATGGAATGGTCATGAGAGGGCCCTTTGGAATATAGCCTTCTAAGTTCTAAATGAAAGACTTAGGCGAGGCAAATGTGATCATTCACGTTGGGATAAGGCATAAGCCTCACGCAATCTCACGCAATCGCACTGCAATTTTAAGCATCTCGAGTTTTTCTTTTTTTTTTTGGAAAATTTCTGTCTCCTTTTTATTCAAGATTATATCTTTTATTATCATAAGTTAACATTTTGAAGAAACAAAAGTTATATGTTAGTTATTACTTATATTTACTTTCAAGATATGGATAATTTTTTAAATGAATATTTTATTCTCTTAAATTGCTAATAAATATTAACTTGTGAATGATAGGAAAGGAAAGTATAATTTAAAAAAGTCTAAATCTCTTCGTTTCGAGTTTTCAATCTTTGTGGGTAAGTTGATAAATGTTGCAGGATGTGTGTTTGTTTGGTATGCCATAATAATCTTTCACAAGATTTTTACTTCATGTGTTGAATAATATCTTCTGTCAGTTTGATATTTTGTTAGAAAGTGTTCACAGTCTTCGATTTGGATACTTACAGTAAACACGTTTAATTGACAAATCATCCTTTATTCATTTTGTGGATTGTGAGGTCTCAGACTTTTTGTATTTTTTCACGATACAGATGGGTGAATTAGAGTGATTCTTCTAATTTTGGATTTGTATCTAATTTGGCAGGAATAATCTCTTTTTTTTAAAAAAAAAACTACTTTTTTTTAATAAAATTGTTGACAACTCGTATAGATATCAAATATACCTAATAGCAATTCTTTCTAGTGTAATTGATTTTTATATGAAACCGACGAACTTGTTTGTGGACTCACTAAACGTGCACTCTATATCTCAACACTGGTGCTACTAATATTTATGTTTTGTCTTTGATTTTCAATCTCTTTTGCATAAAGATTTAAAGCAATTTTTATATTTTTTACATATCAAGTTATCAATTGATGATTTTTTGAAAATTTTGTTAATGATATAGGAGACTAATCTAATATTTATATAATTTTAAGATAAAGTACCATAAAAATAATTATACAATTTTTAAAAATAAATATACAATTTTATGATAATTTTAGGTAATGGGTCTGTTGTGGTGTATAAGGCGGCGCTTAATGCAGCTTCTGCTAAGGTGGCTAAACATGAGAGGGCTTGTGTTGAAAATCAACACGTGTTTCTTCCGTTCGCTTTTGACATTTTTGGTTTTCTTGTGCCCAATGTTGTTGAGGTTCTTAAGAGGGTGCAACGGGTCATCACACGGTAATGTTATGTCTCCTAGGTCATCAAATGTTATTTTTAGGAGAATTGGTTGGCTGCCCTCGATGCAATTAATTTTTAAATATATTAAATAATTGAGGAAACAAGAATTTGGCTATTATTCTTCATCATTCTTTTACTTATAATTTTTTTTTTCTTACACATCGAAAGGACATAGAATATTTGAATCGATAATTTGAGGGTATAACTAATTGTGTATTGTGTGTTTAGAACATATTTTCTCAATATTCCATCTTCCGTCACTAGTTACCCGTGAAATTTAATCGTTGCCTACTTGCCTCATCTCTAACTTGCACACGATTCCATCTTTGAATAAAACCTTTAATTTACAATTTTCCATATCAAATTCGACATTTTTATTTATTATTTGTTCAAACTAGATAAATATTTGTCACCCTTATGTGAGTTTTGATAGAGGAAACTAGTTTAATTTTAACACCTTGCATAAGTTTTTGTTTTGTCTTAATTACTTTAATTTTAAATTCATATATAAATGTTTTAATTATTAAAGTTGTAATCATGGATTGTGTTTATTGGAAATTGATAAACATTAAATAATATTCATCGGTAAATAAAATTGATTTATTTTCTTATAATTAAAATGCAAACAAACATTTGTTTTTACAACGATGTGGTAATTCGATGGTTAATAATTTTCCATTGGAATATTATTGTCCATAATATAGGTGAAACATGGAACAATTTCATGTTCCACCTGTATGACAAAAAGAAACCGAGAACAACGATGTTCTTACGGGATGAAGATAAGCTTAATCGATATTGTCGTTGATTTTTCATATGATTTGTCTAATGATCACAATGAATCAACGAATAGTAATTAGTTTAACGCGATACTATTAATACTAGTGTAATATCCGTACCCGTACCTTGTGCGGACTTTCGATTTAAAATCACAAATACAAATTATAACTTTTTAAATTTATTTTTAAATTTCAATTTGAAAAAATATAATAGTAGATGTTATTAAATATTTTAAATTTATAAATTATTTTTCTGATATCAATAATCTTTTTTTTTCATAAATAGATTTTGCAAATTAATTAAAAATGGACTAACTAATTCTTTGTTATATTTAAAAATTTTAAAAAAATATAACACAATGGATATTTGTTTTTAATGTCAAGTTTAATTATGATTTTTAAAAACTGTTATCGAATATGATTATTTTTTAAAGTTGGATAAATTGAAAAAAAAATATAATAGTAAATAATTTGAAATTGTTAAATATTATTTAGTTGAATTTATCAATCTAGTTCAAATCATATGTAATAAGAAATAATTAAATAGAATAATGAATTTTTTGTAAGAAAATAAAAAAGAGTAAAATGATCAAAAGCTTTATGTTCAAGTCAATTTAAAAAAATTTAATTTTACAAAATCAAACCAAAAAATCAAAAAAAAAAACTTAAACAATCTTTTTTCTGAAAATCCATTTTTATCATAAATCCAATTCAACTTTCCTTAATTTTTACTAAAATATGCTCGAAAAATAAATAAAATTAACTAATAAGTTTATATATTTACTATTAACTGAGACATTAGTAAAAAAGTTTATATTTATAAAATTATAAAAGATCATGATATATTGTAAAATTTAAAAACAACTATTTGGTATTTTGAAAAAAAGATATCTTAAAAAAGATAATGATATAAAAAATAACTTTTTAAAAAGATTTTGTTGGACTTCTATAATAATTTATATTAACAACTTAAAATAATTAACTTTTTAAAATATTTTTTTAGGCTGCGTTAAATCTGGTGCTGACACGTGACAAATAAAAGCTCTCCTTTAATACTTATAAGATAAGATAAGATACCTCATAATTTAAAGTTTGGATGAGGTACATATGGGGTTGTTCATCGGTTTAGTTGAACCAAATCTAGACCTGAACCGACTATTCAGGTCCGGTCCAAATCAATTCAACCATGTGAACCCTTTTTTTTATATTACTTTTGTTGGGTATTTTGGGCTCCAAATGAAGCCCTATTAGAAATTTAGTTGACCGTTCCATACATAAGTTTTTAGTCTAAATCCAGTCCAACAATAATATTTGGTTATATTTATATCTCCTTTGCTTGAAGTTTCTTCATTTTTCATTTGTTGTTTCTTTGATTGTGTTTTTGTGTATCGTCTTCGTGCTTTTGATACTTTTTGTTGTTATATTGGTTTTTCTTTTTATTTGATAACAAACCAACCTTATAATATTAAATTACAGCCAAATCCAAATCAACAACAGTATGAGAAGAAGAGCTACAACCATCAGCCCCATCTTCACATCTACTTAAGAAATGAACACGTTTATTAAATTATTATACACCCTTTGGATCCACAAGCTAACGAAATCCGTCTTCCTGTCTCAAAGCTTCCTTGGAACAACACCCTTTGGAAGGATGCCTTTGCACACCCGCACCCTCGGAAATGCACTGACTTTCTAGAATACGAGACCAAACTGATGTTTGGTGAGAACAGACGCGACCAACACCCATCCTCTCCTCAGATTTGCGCCTCCATGCGACCTCTTGAAAGATGCTGAGCTTTCCAACCAGACAATTTAGTCCAAATACACTCCTTAGCAGAGGCAAAGACAACATTCTTTAGAAAGACCTATCATAGATTCATAGACTCCTAGTAGACAATCCCATATATTTTTCATGTTTTTCAACTTCCACTACATTCAGAATAGAGGCCTCTTTACTTAGTTTTCATGCTCAAATTAATTTTATTCTTGCCCCGTTTCACATTCTTTTTTGTGTTCATGTTGAGATCATGAAAAAAAAAAAAAAAACTATTTGAAATAAGAAAACTATTTAGAAGTAGGAAAATATTTTGGAAAATAGTTGATGTTCTAGCAAAACCTATAAAAATTAAGTGTAAAATTAATCTAGTTTATAGTTGCATATTTAAGTAAAGAAAATTAAATTAGGATATATTATATAGTACTAGTTTAATCTATATTGTACCGATTATCTTTAGAATATATTTGAAAAAAAAGTCAAAGTGATGTTTAATTAAAAATAGATTTATGGATTATATAAATATTAAAATTAATTGTAGAAAAATAATAAAGTTTTTTAGAGTATTTTAGAAGAAAAAAAAGGGTTAAATAGGAGTGGGACTTTTTTGTAAAGAAGAACACTAAGAGGGCTCGTTCTATCATCAACAGAGAAACTAGGTCCCTTTTATTTATCTATAAAGATAAAATAGAAGCGCAAATTGGTAATTTTAAGGTAAACTCAACCCAAAAGAAAACCCTAAACCCAAACCTTGAACCGAACCGGAACCCGAGCTGGCCGTGAACCGAACCGGGACCCCGGACCGGAACCCCGAACAGGAACCCCGAACCCGAACCTAGTTAAATCCTATTTATAGAGTTTTATTTTAACTTCTCTCTAAAATTTCCTTTATACCCTTGATTTTAAAGTTAAAAATAAATGTGAAATGATTTTAAAGTTAAAAATAAATGTGAAATGACTAAGGGCTAGTTAGTATCAACAATACAAAAAATGTCTTATTAACTCATTATTCTCAAAAAAAATTGTTAGAAATATATATTTTTTTAAATCAATGAAAATAATAAACTATTAATTCTATGAGTTATTTTTAAAAACAAAATCTTGAACTTCAATCACACTATGATTAAAATAGAATTTTATTTAAAATGGATATTTTATTAAATTAATAATCATAAAGCTATTTGATATTTAATTTGAATTAAAAATATTTTAAATAGATATTTAGTGGAATTAATGAAGTATTTCACTTTTGCATATATAATAGATAAAAATAATAATTCAATGTATATATATATTTTTTTTAACTACTAAAATTCCAAATGTTTTTTTTTTATCAAAAGAAAGCTTGTCTAACAATAAAATTTAAATTATCTGTTAGTTTTTCGGGGTCTAACAAACACTATTTATAATTCTTTAAAAAACGCAGCGTTTCAACGATTCAGCGTGTTTGACTCTGTATTTGGGTTGGAAACCACCAGCGCTGGTTTGAGATTTATCGCCTCGCGCGCTCTCACCATCATAAACACCGTCCCACGACGTATCGGCACTGGCGACATTGATACGTGATCTAACATCAAGCAGTTACCGTAAATGGAACGAACATCCTTGTCGAAGAAATCGACAGAAATGGGAGCCGAGAAAGAGGGTTCAAGCCCTAAGAGAATTCCTCTCAAAACCCTAAACACTCACAAGCTGGATAAGAGCACTCGTCATCTCAATTGGAAACAAAAGGTACCAAATTCCCCTTCAATAGCCGCTCGTTAGTTTTATAAATTTCTTTTCATGCAACAATTCAATGGTTCAATTGTAGCTCAGGGAGACTTGTTTTAGAAGAGTACGAGAAGATAGAGCCCGTTTGTTGTGGAAAATGCGATCCAATTCTGATCAGGATTGCATCGAAAAGGTTTGCTCCTTCTGCAAATTTTAGTTTGACATTGAAAAAACTGAACTTTTTTGCACTCTTGAATTCTTGTGGAAATGCCTTTTGTTCCGGTGCTAGAATTTCTTTTGGATTTAGCTTTGGATGCAATTTGTTGTCATATTTGTTATAGATGTCACAGCAGTAGGCTTTTAGATATGATGCATATAATTTTTTGTCATTATTCTGCCCTAGAACGAGTTATCTTTTTCATGGCAATTCATCTATTGCTATGAACTGAAATGGTTAAAGTAGCAAACTTTATATTTTGTTGGTAAGGGTCTTGGTTTCGCTCTGCCTGTGCAGGAGTTTGTCAAGTCTGCTTTCCAGAAAATAGTTTCTGATGAAATGAGAAAAATAAAAGACCTATCTTCTGGTGAAGATGCTATGACTGACACAGATGATATGTTATGGGAATATGATGGTCTGCATACAGCTTATCAAGGAGACTGTGAAGATATATTGATAGAAATGCAAAGGATTTTCTATGAGGATCTGAAACAAGATTCTAGGGGAAGAGGTATGCTATTATTTGTTATGGGTTGCAATATCGGTAAAGACGGTAATTCAGTAAATAAACGATTCACTTTCAGCAGGGAACATAACCTCTTCCGACATTTTGCTTGCTAGTTAATATGACATTGATTCTTCAATTGGTACCATGACAGTCTAGGTTTCCTTTGCTTAGGAGTGTTTAAGATTGATGTCATATGTACCAACTCTTGATCTTTGACCCTGTGAATTAAGTTGCGAATCCATGTTTATACAATTAATTTCTCAGCTAATCATGTTTTAATGTGGTTTATGTACAACCTATGGTTTGCTTTCATCGAAGGAGATTCTGAAAAAAAGTTCTGGTCATACATTTGATGCCACTTGTTTATAAGATTTTATTTGTCATGCAAAAGTTAAGGTTTCTTTGACATTTGCTCCTGCAACAGAAGATTCTGAGATATGGGAAGATGAAGAAGATGAGTACTTAGCTCATGCAGTTTTTGAGCATATGCATTTAAATGATGACAAGGTATGTCTTTGTAGATATTAGTTGATGCAAAGTGATGTTGTACTTGGAACTATATTTTGCTATTGCTGATTGAAGCATTGAGAATGGAGAGCATTGATACTTGAACCAAATCTGGGAAATACTCAAACTTTAGGGGATATGATTTCTTATAAAGACGTTCTAACTTTTCATTTTTGTGTGTGTGCCAGCATTGTGCTTGCTGTCTTCATGTTAGAATGTGCATGCTTTCCTGGAATAAATACTTTAGAGTTTGTGTAGTTTGCATTATCTTGGGTAGAATTATAACTCTATGCAGGAAAGATATTTTCATATGAAACATCCATCTTGTTTTTCTGATTCTTTTCGACTTTGTGGTTAGAAAGCGTTATTGCCTTAGTGGACTGTGAAAACTATGGAGCTGTAGTTGAGTGATGATGATTGATTACTGCTTAAATAGTGTTGGTAACATTTGTAAGATTTACGAGTAAATTCATTGAAAAACCGTGTTAATTCCATATGAATGCTGCCTGATTGCTACACGTTTGAAGATATATTGTGCTACATTAGTTGCATTCCAAATTTCAACGATGTAATACAAGAAAACTTATGTAACCATAGGCACAGAAAGAGAAAGTATGGTGTCCTATCTGCAAAGAAGGTGAAGTGAAGGAGAATTCGAGTCTGATTAAGTGCAACCACTGTCAATTTCAACTCAGGAGAGGCGATGAGGTAAATTTGGCATCACTGCGGACTCGACTTGCAGAAACTACTGAAGAACATTTTGACAAAGGATGCAGATCAAAGCCCGAGTTTTGCATTGAGACGATATTCAGTTTAACCGCTCTGTACATCCAATGTCAACATTGCAACACATTTGAGGTTGTAATTTAGTCAAATGTTCTTGTGAAGATTGTCCTTCAGTGAACTTTTTTATTACAATCTGTTGCTAGCCACTATAGCCTAGTTAAGGTAGGTCTAACCTTGAGCTTGGCTTTGATCTCATCTTATGAGGACTGGTATTAAGGCTGTGTACTCTGGCCGGACCGGTAGACCATAATAATCCGCAGGAGTAACGGACTGTGAACCGGATCATATACTATATGTAAATATTCCACTTGATCTTTTTTCTTCTTTTTTTTTTTCAGGGTCTTGTTGATCAATATATTCTACATCCTAGGTTAAGCAGTTGCAAATGTTGTGTAATTGTGCAGACTTATTTCCCTCTTTTTACCAATTATCTGCAGTTTCCTGTGTTTTTAACCAAACTGAATCTTGGTGGATAAGTCATTAATATTGCATTTAATCTCTGCTCATGAACAACTAAATATTCAATTATTTAGTTGACTTGGCCTTCCACCAATCAATTGCTCATTTTGTTATTTATATGCATTTATGTCAGCATGAGTTGTTCATTAGAATAGTTTTTTTTAATGAAATGAGGGAAATGAAAATGTTAATTAGAAATTTGATTAATAATATTACTTTATTACTGGTTTTATACAGTAAAATCAAATAAATATGAATATTTTTAATATATATATATACCAGGATTACCAGCTGTTCTGAACGTGAGTTCATCCTAAGCAACTACCAATTCACAATCCATACAAAATATTCGAAACCCTATAAACAAAGATTAAAAAAATCATAAGAAACTCACATCCAGAAGAACATAGACATAGAGATAGACAGCAATAGGAAAGAGAATGCAAGATTGAGGACATGAAGAAGTCATCTCTTACCTTCATCTTCAACCTCTTCTTCATCTCCCAACTTCTTTCTGTCAATTCTCAGACTGATTCATGCAACACTACTCTCAACTTCAACGATCTACTCAATTTCGACCTCACCTCCTTCTCGTGCCAATCCGTCTGGCAAGAAGAAGACTTCATCCTCCGAGTAAGTTTCCATTTCCATCGAATTCTACAGTAATGGGTCGGGTGATGAATGAATGATAACATTTGGTATTAAACTGTGTTTGGTTGAGTACAAAATTAAGGGATTAAGATTATAGGAATTAAGAGAATTAGATTGTGGGAATTGTACAATTCTATTGTTAGATTTAAGGATTACTGAGTCTAAAAATGTAGTTTTTACCCCTCTTCCATTTTCCATCTCTTTTTTCTAAAAAAAACTAACACATATTGTTTTCGCATTTTTACACACAATCATATTCATCTTCCCAAACACACATTTCAGCTTCATCTGCATAATCTTACGTTATCAAACGGACCCATAGTTTGTCTTATTACGGATTTGGATTTGCAGTACGACAATGCGAACGCCAACACATGGAGTTTCCTCCTATCAGCTCCGAACACAGGAGGGTACGTAGCAATGGGGTTTTCGAACAACACGGATTCACCCATGATCGGGGCAAGCGCCATGGTGGGGTGGCCATGGCGAGAAAACGGGTCAACGGGTAAGATCAAACAATACTATCTAGGAGGAACATCGGCCTCTCAAGTGAAACCGGATCAAGGAAATCTGAATGTGGTTAACAAGTCAGTAGCTGTATTTGTACAATCATCTAGGATCTACTTGGCTTTTCAGTTGACAACATCTCAGATCTCGGATAACCTCATCTTCGCCGTTGGTTCACGTAGCTTCCAGCCCCGGTCACCTAACTTTCTGCTTCAAGAACACCAGAATAAGGTCGCAACTCAGATCAATTATGCTTCAGGTAAGCATTATAACCCATTAATGTAGCTTATTGCAAGTAAGTTGACCAAAAACAACAATCAATTTTGTTATAGCTAAAGGTCATTTCACTTCAACATCTATAAACTTTCTGAATTCAAATCTAGGACTATTAGACTTAAGAAAAAAGTTGGTTTGTTGTATCTTACACACCTAACCCAAATCCATATTTAACGGGTTCGGGCTAACCTAACATGTTGAGCTCTTTTTTTTTGCGATTGAAATTTTTAGTAAACCCCCAAAGCTGAAAAAAGCAAAGAACTTTGAGTTACTAATCAATATTATTGAAATGGAAACTTTACGGCTATAATAGAAGTAGAAATCACATATAACCCAATTGAAAGTATACTTGATTGTATTGGTAGATTATGATATATTCGATAAGACGAGATTTTTGGGTGGTTTAAGTTTTTTTTGATAGCCTTAACTTATCACGGTTGGTTGAGTAGTTTTTTTTTTGAAAAAAGTTTTATAAATTATGAAATCTGATGAAAAACTATCTCAATATTTGATAAAAGAAGATTTTGAGATAAAATTATTAAAAAGGAGACACCTATAAATATAATAAATACCTTATAATATAAACAAGGGCAGAAATGTTTTTTTTTTAAGAAAGCTTTTAGTTGTATTTTTGAAAAACCTTCAAATATCTCTTCAAAAAGCTAAATCTAAAAAACGATTCTCTTGTCAAACACTTCGACAAACACAAATCTTCATCAAAATCTACCGAAAAACCTACGCCGAGCACCCTTTAGTCTTCTCAACACATTCTTTGGCGCTTAATTAAAGTAGATTTTAAGTTTTCAAAATCATCCCAAAATACTAGAGTAAATACTTTTATGTTTTTCTTGACGGATCATAATGGATCAACCGTGATCCTACCTGACCAAAACTTCACCATTTATTATTATTTATAAAATTCATGCAAAAACCGAATATTTACGAGACGGGTCGCATTTTAACGGGTCTACTAAATTATTTTATAGATTATTAAATGTGCATAAATAATCGCTTTATCTAATTGTCATTTTACCTTATCTAACAGGAAAGGTCGAAACCCAAGATAGTCCATACGCAGGTCTTAGGAAGGACCATGGGGTTGTCAACATATTGGCATGGGGAATCTTGGTCCCATTCGGATCTCTAACCGCCCGATACTTTAGGAGATGGGACCCAATCTGGTTCTATTCCCACGTGGCAATCCAAATCATTGGCTTCATCTTAGGACTCACCGGCATAATCCTCGGATTTGTCTTACAAAGCTTCCTTAATCTAGGTGACACCATCTCCAACCACAAAGGCATTGGCATTACTATCCTCGTTTTCGGCTGCCTTCAGGTTCGTTTCTCGTTACGATTTCAAGATTTTGGTTTGTTTGTAGAACGAGGATGAAATGAGTTGAAGCCATAATAAATGTTAGGTTCGGGTTAAAACAAGCGAGTATGAGTAAAGTTACAAAAAATGATATGAAAATTCGTTTCTCTCTTTTACTTTTTTTTAAAAAAAATTTACCTTAGTTAAATGTGACATTCCTCGATATAGGAAAAAACATATAGACGAAATGAATAGATAAATTTTTATATATGTATGAGTGAATTAATAGGATTTTAGACGGAATGAGATGTATTTAGCCTAAAAGACCATATTTTTATCTTTAGTAATTTATAATTGTCAAATTTAAAGGAAGAAGATGGAAAAAAATTCGAAATTTCAACTTGAATAATCAGTTTTCGTGTTTTTTCGGATAGGTAACTGCCCTCCTTGCGAGGCCGGAAAAGGGATCCAAGGCTAGGAAGTACTGGAATTGGTATCACCATTTTGCAGGGAGGTTTATCATATTACTCTCTATCATAAACATATTCTATGGTCTTCGATTGGCTGAAGAAGGCGTTGGTTGGAGCATTTTCTATGGATTTATCCTTGTAATCATGATAATTGGTGGTGTTTTTGGTGAGATTAAACTTAGAAGGCAGAATTAGTGTCTTTAATATCTTTTTGTTTTGCCTTACTTCACAGTTTGTGCATTGCTTTTCATCTACATTCTAACTTAGTAACTCATTATTTTATTTTATTTTTGTACCTTTCGTTGGCTTAATGGTATAGATACATATAGTGGCTGCCAATATTTAGCTTTGTGGTCTTTGCTTTTGATATAACACTTATAAAGACAAATCAATTGTGTATGGGCAGGTCCTTACTTTCTGCACGATTAAGACGAACCATTTTGCTCTTGAATCAACACTATTGTTGACAGCATGACATGTAGGTTGTTTATTTTTCGTTTCGGGTCGAAATTTTGGACCAGATTTAGGCATGCTAATTAATTACTTCATTACATATATTCGGGTCTACTCTAGAGAGTCAGGAGGTGTATATGTAAAACTCCAACATTCAATAACTTATGATGTCACGTCACACGTGATAGAATCTCACAATGACCCCGATCATACCTTGACAACAATTTCACTAGATCTTACGACAAGACATAAATTTAATAAAACAAATAGAAAAAATAACACACTAATAATGTCGTGAATGCAACGTGAGACAGCCTAGTAAGCGAAAACTACTAGCATCTGGAACAAAAGGCTCTTATATGAATGTAATTACTGAAAATCCTCCCAAACTATATATATATATACACGTGGATCCAAATGATCATCCGCTCTGGATCACCCTGCAACTTTCTTACTCTACAAGAAACCTAATAACATAACGGTAAAACCGTTAGCTAACAATCATAAGGCACAAGCTAATTACTAAAATAGCATGAGATAAATGGGCTATAAATGCGCTTTTTTTATGTGGGACACTAACTATGCACGTAAAATTATACCCGGTATAAAGTATGCAGGTATAAATATGGTTTTTAATTTTTTTAAAAACTTTTTTCGCTCTCTCACCTCTCTCTTCACGGCTCTCTCAGCTGGCGATTCGTCTCCTTTCTTCGCTCTCTCATTCTTCTCCCGATTTCTTCATCGTCGATTGCTTCTCATGGCACCATCGCTCGTCTCCGGTTAGCTCTGACGACTCTTCAACTTCGCGCTCTTTCGAAAGTCTCAGTCCGATCTTCTTTACTGAGAACCTGCGCAACTCTCGATGAGAAAGACGCCGATTGGTCCACACAACAGCCTTCGTCGTTGCTCCAACAAGATCAATCCAACACTGTAATTATCTCTCTCGAAAGTCCTTTCAAAATTTGCACAATCTTTCGCTTCTCGATTAGGTCAAATTTGAAACGTTGTTAAGGTCAATTGAACTCGGTTTCTTACTAATTTGGTGATTTGGATATTGTGAATTAGTTTAGTAGTCAGGGGGTTAAACCATTGAGACAATTAGTTCACTCATTTGATTTGCTTATAAAGCTTTCCGATCTCTTCACACACCCAAAAACTTCCCATCCATGAACTGCATTTAGGTTTGGCTAGACAGATGACTCCACTATAATTTGAAGGGGATGTAATACTTGCTTTTTCCTTCTCCTAGGAACTCTTTTATATTACTTTCATAAAAGTGTCATACTTTTCTGTTGAAATGATATTGTTTTGTGGTAAAAAATATAAGTTACATTGGAATAGTTACTAGTTGGTAACAAATTGAATGATTTTACAGTTTCAGATTTCCTGGACGATAACTTCAAGCCCTCGTGATTGGATCTTTCCTCAATGCTCTGCAGTGGTGAGTGAGTGAGCTATTCAGGTTCATATATATGCACGTTTTGTTGAGAGACATATGTCTAACACTCTAACAGGACATTTGTATTTGTTTGAATTGTTTCTTTTTATGAAGTCTAATCATACAATAATAGCCTCGTTAAGAAATACTAATCTTTTGGTTAACTGATAATATAGCACTATTTTTGGAAATGTAGGTTCATCATGGTGGTGCTAGAACCACAACTACTGGATTAAAGGTTGGGGTATGTAGAACTAGTTTACTGATTCTTGCGTGATCAAAGTAGCTGCAAAATAATTATATTATCTTAAATTGTAGTGTCCAACAATTATAGTTCTAGTTTTCGGAGATCAGTTTTTCTTGAGGTGATAAGATTTATCAAAACGGACTTGGACCTGAACCCATACCTGTTTAGCAGCTCAGTGTTCAATCCTTGTCAAATGCCATAAAATTTATGCTCCAGCGAGAGGTAATGAGTTCTTGTTTGCCTAATTTCAATGCATTTCTCAGGGAATCATAGGTGCTTGATCATGTTCATATTGGTTTGATCGCACAGTAAATTCTCTTGAACTTTACTTTGGGTTTGAAATAACTTATGAAAAGTTTATTTTTCTTTGATAGTTATGTTTTAGGGATTCTGATGATTCCAACCTGAGGACTAGGCTGAAATGCAAGATTCAAGATGGTTACACGCTTGCTGAGCCAATTAGGAAGATTAATTTTGTTATATTTGTCGTTAATGGACTCTCGGTGTTTAGATACATGAACAACGACAAAGAGGAATATATACGGCATGTTGAAATGTTAGCTCAAACTTACAATTGCCCGTATCTATCATTTGGAGGCAGGAAGATATCCTGAACTTCATTTTCTCTCCTATTGTTCGTATTTTTGGTTATAGGATTCTTAGGCTATCCTTTACTGTGCTTTATTATTGTAGATGACAAGCCTGTCATTGTAGATGACAAAGAGGAATATATACAGCATGCCGAATGCATCAATCTTGTCCTTTGACATTTTCAAGAGCTCAGTTGCAGGCAATGTAGCAAAAGATAGGGAAGGTGTTGATTCTGGTGTCTTATCAGCTTTCCTGCTGGGCATAACTGGCCTGACTGCGAGATCAGATGGATGCCAAAACACATAAGGACAAGGTTGATTCAGTATCTTGTTCTACATCAGATCTCTGATGTAGGGCTAGCACTCGATGGTGCAGCTGCAGGTTCAACATGATTTAAAGAAGATTCTTGCTCAAGTATATATGACATAACAACTTGTGACATTTTTTTATACAGTCAATCATATAAGGTTTCTATGCTCCTTGGCAGTTCAATTCTCAAGTCAAAGAAAAAAGATTCACTGATTCTCGTCTACCATTCGAGTTCTGCAATGAAATGAGGTATGTACATTCTTGTACATAGAGTTTCAGTTAACTAAAGGTTAATTTTGTATTTTCCCAACGGCTCCTGCAGTGGTGACATCGACATTCCTTCAATTAATCTAACAATGACATGCGGAGCCAACTACAATGTTATTAGTCCATTGTTGTTGGTGATGGCGGGTGATGAGGTAATTAATTAGTTCTTTAATTTCTTATTCATTCTTTATTAAAAATTTCATCTATATCCCTTTCTTTGCTAAACAAGCCGTTCATGCTAGCTTTGGTTCCACTCCTTCAGATTAATAAATATTATTTTCAACAAGATTTATTCAAAAGACATCATTATGTACTTCTAAGGAGATTAATAAGTAATTTTTTTCACCTTAAACCACTTGATTGCTTGCATATCTGGATGCAACTTGACTTAGAACCCTAAACCATCGGTTATTTGATTCACAATCGACTCAACCTTAATACTTGCATATCTTGATTTAAAACATGCGTTTAAAAAGATGGAAATCTAAATGATGCCATTTATCTAGTTGTGTCACTCTTGACAGCAGGGTATGAGTAACACGAGAGATTGCATTGCCTTTGTGACGAATTGTTGAGATTCAAATGAATAGTCTTTTTTAGCATAACTTAGAATGTGATTTTTTTCATCAATGTAGCTCTTGGGTTGTAGACAAATATTGAATACTTTTGACAAGGAAATTTAGAATGTGAATGTGCAGACAACATTAGAGGTGAAGAACAAACAAGGTTTATTGAGGTCGATCGCAAAGAGCCTTTGCCGAGGAAGTTTACTGGTAATTGGAAACGCAAACAACCTTTGTTAAGGAAAATAACTGGAGGTGGTATTGCAAGACAAACAAGATCAGGAATTGTATATTGAATGGATTCATGTTATGATTCGGTCTGCTGTTATTTATTAATCTATCTCTGGATATGAGATTATGTTTAGTCTAGCATGTTAGTGCATATCTAAGTACCAACAACTTATCATGGATGTAATCAAGAAGGAACTAACTGATGTTGTCCAAAGGCACTTTGTGTCACAAGTATAATTATATTAGTTCTTTGGCCATTAAATTCTAGTGTCCTTGAAAGGCTCCTAAATTGGTCTATGTGCAACATTCAGTCAAGAACTGATCCTTTCCATGGAGAAAAACGCCTATCACCTGCAATATGATACTTAATTATGCTCTGATCTACTCATTTTAGATTAACAGCTGGAATTTGCCGGACGAAGGTATTATATTTCCCCTGTATATGTGCAGTTAAATTTGCTGGTTTCTCTTAGTATCCAACGTAGGTGATATAATAAATCCTTACCAGAGCACAAAGCCAGTGAACAACCCAGTCTAGCGATGGGTTTTTACTTTTTAGTGACCTAAACATCGTTAAATGCATAAGCAAGTTGTAATGTAATCTAAATATCGCCAACAAGTTGATAATATTTTCTTCTTTTACATCTTGCATGTTGCTAATTCTAGATTTAGACGTAAATTAATTTTTAGATAATTTTTTTTATTCATCCTCCCTTTCCCTTTACTACTTGAAGTCCTATTTGATTTTGAAATTGGTCCATTATTCAAAAATTAAATTATTATGCTATTACCATCTTCTGTATGGACATTTAAGCACACATGATTTCTGTAATTTTTGAAGTGAACTAGCTTTCGAGATATATGCAGTATGATACTAGTCAGACTGAAGGAGCATTTCTTCACGCAGATCACAAGAAAAAAGAAACAGTATTTGTAATAAAAATATGGGCAAGAACAACAAACTAATTGGGAATGAAAAATCGTGAACATGTTTATACTTAATATATATGCATTGTCTTTGTTAAGTTCCAACAAATTGACAACCAATTCACCTTGTAGTGCAAACTTAATATTGAGTAACCGAACTGAAGTGTAATATGTAACGTTGGGTATTAAAATCGGGTAACTAATATTGGGTAACAACGAAGTTGGGTAACCGAAGTGAAGTTGGATATAGAACGTTGTGTATTAAAATCGGGTAACAACGAAGTTGGGTAACATAAGTGAATTTGGATGTAGAACGTTGGGTATTAAAATCGGGTAACAACGAAGTTGGGTAACATAAGTGCATTTGGATGTAGAACGTTGGATATTAAAACCGGGTAACAACGAAGTTGGGTAACATAAGTGAATTTGGATGTAGAATGTTGGGTATTAAAATCGGATAACAACGAAGTTGGGTAACATATGTTAATTTGGATGTAGAACGTTGGGTATTAATATTGGGTAACAACGAAGTTGGGTAACATAAGTGAATTTGGATGTAGAACGTTGGGTATTAAAATCGGGTAACAACGAAGTTGGGTAACATAAGTGAATTTGGATGTAGAACGTTGGGTATTAAAATCGGGTAACAACGAAGTTGGGTAACATAACTGAATTTGGATGTAGAACGTTGGGTAACAAAGTTGGGTAACAAGTGAATTTGGATGTAGAACGTTGGGTAACAAGGTTGAGTAACAAGGTTGGGTAACAACGTTGGGTAACAACGTTGGGTAACAACGTTGGGTAACAGGGTTGGGTAACAGAGTATAACGTTGGGTCCCTTCACAAATAGAAAGTGCATAGTTAGTGTTTCTATAAAATTTTGCCTACACACTTTGTTTCCTTGATAAAAAACCTACACACTTACCATTTTCACCCAAATAGCATTGTCACACGTAAATGCTGAAATTAAATACATAATCATGCTTGCACACAAAACCTCGTTATTATCTTCATTTAGGTAATTCACTTCGAAGTTCAACTTATTGTGTGGCACGAGGGTCTCCCGACCCTCGCCTTTGTCCCCGTATACCAATAGGAGTGGATCTCATGTATCTATTGTATACATGTATGAACTGGTCGCAAAGAATCTCTCAGTCTCGTGGCAGAGCTAGGTCGTTATGCCACGACCCGTTATGCATACACTTGGGTCTCATAAGGTAGTAACGTCGTCCTACTCATGCAAGTTATTATTAATAATTCACATAGCACACACCACTACAATAGCACATGTCAATGCGAGGAAAGCTAGCTAAGTAAGTTTGTGAGACTTAATTACTTGAACACACCGACTATCGGTCATTACACGACAATATCCACATGTGCATACAATATCGACTACTTGATCAACGTGAACATGCCTATCAATATATTTATAAGCTTCCATGAACACTCATAAGCCATTCTTAGGAATTCTAGGAGTGAAATGCTCTTATCGAACTTTATAAGAGTTTACTTGATTTCTAGCAACATAAAAAGTCATATACCCAAACTTCTAAAAATATCTAGCATGCTTATCTAAAACTATGCACTTTATCATTGGCTTTATAAGACATAATAATATCAATATATGTGATATAACTCCTATTGTATTATAGGAACGAAGAACCAACTTGTTTCTAATAAATTCCACCGAGTTAAGCCATGATGCCTCCAAACCTTAAAATTCATCCTTAGTCATTTTTCGACTATATTCTATGTCAAAATAGATTTTCAATCCCTTTAATAATTACTAAGAATTCCTACTATACAAATATCTCAATCTCTTAAATACTCAACTTACGCAAGTTAGTTTCCAAAGGCCATCGAGCTACTAATTCACAATCTTATAAAAATATGGGTTCTTTCATAAAAATAAAAACTTGAGCTACTTTAAGTAATTGTCCAATTTTGGGCATTTTTCGCAAAATCAGAAAGTATGGATCATTCTCGTGAATATAAACTTGGGCCGTTTCTTGTAATTTTTAAGTTATAGGCATAATTGCAAATTCTAAATACTTGGGACAAAGACGTAATTTAACTCGCGAGTTAACTCATCTGAGTCGACCTAACTCAACAGGTTGACTCATTGAGTTCTAGATTTGAATTCAGCCGTCTTCTACAACTTCCATCCCCGGCGGTCTTCTTCTCGGCGGTAGGGAACGACTATTGTTGAGTGGCTACTCCGGCGGCCTAGTGCACGGTGGTCGATAGAAACTAGGCAACGATTGGTCTTCTCCAGCGAATCTTGACCGACGAGGGCGGCAAGCTAGCTATGCTCTCTCGGTTCTAGGTTTAGAGGTAAGACAATGAATAGTAACCTTGGGAATAGTGTTACGGATTTTGAAAAGGGTTTTTAACAAGCTCACTAAAACCTTACGAGTTCATATGAATTCTGATATTTTTCCTCAACTTGATATCGCTCGAAAAATCCTAATTTATTCATAGAATCTGAAAGAAAATAATATATGATCACTAAATTTCCAAAAATAATTGTTTCGATTTGTCACTTAAATATATGTCCAACTATATCCCAAAATCGCTCATCTATCCCAAAACTCGAAGGAAACCTGCTACGAGAAAACTCTCCCGAATAATCAAAATCCAGTTTATTATGTACAGTATACCAACCGGAAATATTATATTAGATGTACTTTCTTTTTCTAATACAAGGTAAGAGATTAAACTTGATCTCTATCTATTAGTAGACCAATCTTTTTACATTCTTGTAGATGAGAACTTTAACTTCTTCTAGAAATGTCCCTCTAGCAGAAGGATTATCATAGCCTAATGATGCGAGTTTGTCTTCTATAATATTGATCTTGGTGGATTTGAAAATGCAAGAAAGCAGTTAACATAAGAGAAATATGTAAGATAATAATATCAAGGGTTTCCATATGTTTTTGACAGAGTTAATAATATTAAGATTATTTCCTTCAATATCGAGTATGATACATTAAGCTTGCGAGCTTTTAGTAGATGGTACTCGTTCTCACTTCTTTTTGTGCATAAACAATTAGTGCACGTTTATACTTTTTTTTTTTTATGTTCATCCAACACTTGTATACTTAGTCGTGTATTTCAAAATGTGCATTTGTATTTCGAACGTGGTATATGCATAACAAGAACGTGGACATGTATATATTATATATACCCACTCGTGTTATATTACGTTCTTTTATTACACGAGTAGTCGTGCAGTGCACAATTAAATTATAGTTAATAATATCCGGTTGCCATTTAGGTGTATATTTTACGCTTCTTTTGTTAACAATTACCAAATAAAAATTTGTTGCATCGGTTGTTCATTGACTATTTCCATATACGATCAATTAATCATAGATGTTTATTATTTGATCCGATGATTCATATGTGTTCTTATTTCTTACCGTAACACTTGTTTTACCGGATCATAACCATATATATATAGAGAGGGGGGGGGGGGAATATGATCCGCTAAGAACCTTTATTATAGTGGAATGAGAACCTCTATGAATTGTCCAACTTAACGGCAAAAACCTTTATTATAGTTGACATGTATATATTTAAATAACTATTCAATAATACATAATATATATCTACTTATTAAACTTACATTTTAAATATCAATATTACAATATATATGTTAAAATTATATAATTAACAACAAAGTAATACCTTACTTTTTAATCTTATCACAATCTTCTACATATTTTAAGATATCTTATCAAATATTCTTTAAAATCTTTCCACTTTGATTTATAAGATGCTAGATAATTTCATAGTCTACCTTTAACGTATAAATACATAATTATTAAGATATCTTATCAAATATTTTTATATCAGAGCATAGACCTTTTTGTGAGGGTTAGAGGGTGACTCAGGGATGTAATTGGTATGAAAAGGAGTCCAAATATCAAGTAGTGTATTCGTAAGGTATCGGATGCATTTTACAGCCGATGTTAAAGTTATGTGCTCCTCGAGAGCAGCTCCTTATAGTGATGAGACTTTGAAGGTTTTGGAGGATAAACACCCCTACAAGCCTCCTCCTTCTAAGTCTTGTACCACTTTTCATGAACCGTCCCTCGTTATTGATGCTGATTTGATCTTTCAATGCATCAAGTCTTCTTCCAAAGGTACTTCTTGTGGCAGAGATGGTTTGAGGACACAACACCTTTTAGATGTTATGTGTGCTGAGGGTTATACGGTTGCCACATGTCTTCTAAATGTGCTTTCATCAGTGGTTAATATGTGGCTAGGAGATAAGTGTCCGCTGAGTTTGGCTGAGTTTGTGGCTTTGGCGTCTCTTACGCCGCTACTGAAGCTTGACAATGGAGTCTGACCCATTGTGGTGGGTAATATTTGGAGACATTTGGTGTCTAAAGTAGCCATGAAGGGAGTGGGTAAAGATATGAGAGAATATCTTGGAGATTTTCAGTTTGGGGTCGGTGTCCCATGAGGTGTAGTGGCTATTCTAGTGTTAGCATGTTTTTGAACGAGCGTCATACGGATGGGTCTTTGGCTAGGTTGACAATGTATTTTTCTAATGCCTTCAACATGGTTGATAGAACTATGTTGCTTAAATAAGTGAGGGAAAGATGTCCGGCTATCTCTTTATGGGTTGATTTCTTGTATGGTCAGGCTGCCCGTTTGCACGTTGGTGATGGGTTTATTTGGTTGGCTATTGGAGCGCAACAAGGGAACCATTTGTGGCCGCTTATTTTTTTCTCTTGTCTTGCACCCGCTTCTTCATAGGATCAGAGGTTGTTGCAAGCTTCTTCTACATGCTTGGTATCTTGATAATGGTACTATTATTGGCCGGTCAAAGGAAGTGGCTAGAGCGGTTGCTATCATTAGAGAGGTTGGGTCGAGTTTTGGGATCGAGTTGAATGTTTGTAAGATTAAGCTATTTTTGGCCTTCGTGTGATGGGTCAAAGCTTAGAGTTGGTCTTTTTCCTCATGGCATTGCGAGGCCAACGTTGGGTGTTTAGTTGTTGGGTAGGGCGGTAAGTAAAAATGACGGGTTTGTTAGAGAGCTAATCATGAAGAGAGCGATTAAGGCGGGTGAGATAATGCGCGTTCTTCCATAGTTGAGGGACCCGTAGAGTGAGCTTCTCTTGTTTCGTTCTTGTATATGTATGGCTAAGATGTATTTTAGCTTGAGGACTTATAAACCGGAACATGGGGACTCTACAACAACTTATTTTAATTTTGGGACTCTGTGGATCGGTTGAGGATATTGTGTTTTGTGGGATCCTTTTTTTTTGGGATCTTTAGTGGCGGCTTGCTACTTTTCCTATTCGGTTTAGGGGTCTTGATTTATACTCAGCTATGGAGACTTCTTCTTTTGCTTTTGTGGCCTCCAAGCCAATATTGGACCCTTCAAGACCCCATCGTGCGAGATAGTGGAGTTGTTGATGTAACACCCCAAATCTGTAGGACTCGGAGTGCTACTGGGCTAGGATCTCACAATGGATCGTGACCCTAGCCTGACAACAATTTCACTGAATCTTACAATAAGGCACCAATAGATTAAATACAAAACATCAAACTGTTATAAAAATATCAAAAGGTTATACAACGCTGCTAAGTACAAACAAAACATAACGTATATACATGGTCAAAATAACCCGTAGCCCACGAGTACGACCCCAGTGTACGGAGCCCTCAGCAGATCGCCCGCTCTGGATCACTCTGCAGTTCTCCTATCCTGCAAGGTATCTACAACACGGTATAAAACCGTTAGCTAACCATACACATATATAAGAAGATGCAGGAGCACACACACACATTAGAAAGTACTAAACACCTCATCATGATATCACGCATTTACCCGGTTTATTATCTTTATAATCATCGTCCAATACTCAACTCATATATAAATATCTCAATATGAACGTATGTGACACGAGGGTTATAACCCTCGCCTCTCGGGAATAGTGCCAGCTGGAGTGGGGATCCGGTCCCACCTCCCGTGTACCCTATGGGAGTGGACAGGTGGCCGGCCCACTGAACCATATTGGCCTGCCCGTAGAGAACCTCCAGACTCCCAGCGGGATGAAAGGACAAGTTGTCACGGCCCTACAATAGGCAATCAATAGACCATAGGTCGGTAATAACAATATCATAACACGGCTATCAAGCATATACACACACCACTCATGCACACATCCAATATAAGAATGGCAGCTAAGTAAGTCCTATGGACTTACCTCAACCTTGGGAGTCTCAGACTCAAACACAAAAGGCTCCGCTCTGGAGATCAACACAACCTAAACAAGGTATAACACATATATCACACTTATATCCATAACAGGGTCACACCTAGACCCAAGGGATCCATAAGGATCATATTCCAACTCGTAAACCTCAAAGCCGTAACCGGCATAAACGATACCGTACTCAACCTCACTCTAACCTTATACTCGTACCTAGCATGCTACTAACGCTCATACTAGGAAAGGAAAGGATCTACCTAACTCTAGGTAGAACCGGAACAAGACGCACCTGCGTGAAGGAGCGACGCAGGGGCGGAACACAGGTGACCGCAGGCGCGGCGGAACGTAGCCGCGGGAGCGGTGAAAAGGAACGCTGTCAAACGCAGGCACGCCGATGGCACGACGCATGCGCTACGACACGGTAGCCGCGGGGGCGGTGACTCTCGGCCACGGGGCGGCGACAACGCAGGAAACGATTATGCGATTTCTCCTCAGCTCTTCACGTGATCACACACGTCTTCTCTCATCCAGGATCAAGCACATACATATACATACACATACAAACATCAATACACACCTATACATGCATCTAAACCTAAGCTAAGAGATTGAATCCAAGGAAAGAAAGAAGAAGGAGCAAGATGGCTTACCACTCTTGTGGTCCTAGCTGCAGAGAAGAGCTCACACACCTCCATGCTGGCTTCCAAGCTCAGCATGCACACAACCAACAACAACAGCCACTACCCACACAAAACTCAAGCCAAACTCTTTCAAAACCAAGATCAAGGTCAAAGGGAAGCAAGGGAAGCTAGGGACGTGGGAAGCTGGAAGGAAAGTGAAGAACAAGCCCTTGATCAGCCAAGGCAAAGATTAAGAAAGGTAAAGAGTAAAGCACGGGTCAAAGAGTCAAAGAAGACGGTTGCAGCCGCCGGAACCCGCAGGGGCGGCAGCCAGGACCGCAGGGGCGGAAACACGGATGAGCCGCAGGGGCGGCCTCACACACACGCAGGGGCGGTTAAGGCCAAAACTAGCTCCCAAAACTAAGGCTCTTACACCTCACCCCCCTAAAAACAAGTTTCGTCCTGAAACTTGTACAAACTCCGAAAGCACTCAAACATAAAACCGGGATACACTCTCTCTATCGGAGGTATCATATCTCGTACATAAGATATCAACCCATATGACACTATACATCAAAAGATCACACTACTATCTGGGCATAGTGGGATATCTCTAGCCAAACTATCATCGGGGAATGGAGAAGACATCTCCATCTAAACTATGTCCATCAAAATAGCATGGAGGTAGGAACCATCTCCAGCTATCCCTAACAACCGTATCACAATAGCATGGAGGTAAGAACCATCTCCAGCTATACCTAACAGTCGTACTAGCACAACAAGATCTAGTAAGATCATATACACATCATAGCTAGCACAAAAAATAAACATAACATAGCATCCAAGCACATAAGCACATATGCACGTAATCATATCGCTCCACAAGCTAGTCCTAAGACTTACTCCTGGATCCTATAGGTATATCTATCCTCGCCTATAACTCTGGATAGTTCCTCTGGATACTATCCCCAGTCTCTCCCGTAGTCTCATCAGGTTCTCGTTTCAACCACTGTATCCTCAACACAGGTTTGTTCTATACACGCAGACATCTCATGTCTCTGCCTAGGACTGTAATAGAATGCTCAATACTGATGTGGTCCGGCTCAACCACCAAATCATCATAACTCACAGTGTGTCTCGGAGCTGGTATGTAGTCCCTCAGCTGAGACACATGAAACTCAGGGAAAATCCTCGAATCTCGGAGACAGGACTATCTATAAGTTGAGCTCTCAACTTCTTCTTAATGTCAAAGCATCTAACACCTCGTGTCGGAGACACTCTGACCCATACTAGGCTCCAATTCTAACTCTAGAGGTCTACGCCTCATATCTGTATACGACCTCTGACGGCTCTGCGCAGTCAGCATACGTTCTCGAATCAGTGTTATTCGAGCCATATCATCCTGAATCTGATCAGGTGTCACACCACTGGCTGTACCAGGCTCATCCCAGCATAACGGTGTACGATATCTCTGCCCATACAGTGCCTCATAAGGGCCATCCCAACAGATGCATACTAAAACACAAAATCGCATCAAATTCTTCAGCGTCGTGATGGTCCTCTCTGACTGACCATCTGTCTGAGGATGGAACGCAGTAATAAAATATAAACTCGTCTCTAGGACAATCTGTATCTGCTGCCAGAACCTCGAGGTAAATCGTGTATCTCGGTCTGAGACAATCGTCTTCGGTACACCATGGAGTCTTACTATCTACCTAGTGTACTCCTCAGCTAATCTGCTCACCGGTCATGTCTCTCTAATAGGAATGAAGCGTGCCGTCTTCGTCAATCGGTCCACTCTGACCCAAATGGTATCAAAACTCCGGCTCCGCCTCAGTCTAATCACAAAATCCATGGTGACGTCCTCTCACTTCCTCTATGAAACCGGAAGTGGATGGAGCTCACCTCTAGGTCTGCAATGCTCTATCTTGACCTGCTGGCAGGTCGCACACTATGTCACAAATCGGCCACATCGGCTTCAGCCCTTTCCACCAATATAAACGTCTCAAGTCCTGATATATCTTACCCGTACCTGAATGTACAGAGTAAGGTGTACAGTAAGCCTTCTATAAAAATCTCGGTCTCAGCTCTGTATCAGCAAGTACACAGACGCGACCACGGCGTCTCCAAACTCCCTCTGCTCCCAGCAGGAACTGTGGTGTCTCATCCCGAGACATCCTATCTCGTACCCTCATCAAGATCTGGCAGGTCTCCTACTTCTGTTGGATCTCACTCAACAGATCAGGTAGAACCTCTAAAGTACTCAGCCGGGCATCCTCATCCGGAAACCGAAAGTCCAACTTTAATCAGACCAAATCCCTCTATCTCCTCTGGTTGTGCCCAAACAGGAGCAGAAGTCAAACGTCTCTTCAGCTCCTTAAAACTCTGCATACACTGATCAGTCCACACTAATCTGGTTATCTTCCTCAGCAAACTCGTCAGTGGACGGGCAATTACAGAAAAGCCCTCCACAAAGCGTCTGTAATAACCGGCTAGGCCAAGGAAGCTACGTACTTCCTCGACGTTCGTCGGTGTAATCTATGCTGCTACTGCCTCAATCTTGGTCGAGTCCACCTTAATTCCTTTAGCTGATACCACATGACCCAGGAATGCTATCTCTGGCGTCCCAAGGTTCACACTTAGAAAACTTAACATAAAGTTCTCTATTCCATAAAACCTGTAACACGGTCCTCAGTTGTCTTGCATATTCCTCTCTATCACCCTCAGTTGGTGATATCCCGAACGTCGATCAATCCTGGAAAATACTACCGTTTCTTGAACCTACTCCAACAAGTCATCCATACATAGTAATGAATACTTATTCTTAATGGTCACCGTGTTCAGCTCTCTGAAATCACTACACGGTCTCAACGATCCGTCCTTCTTCCGTACGAAGAGGACAGGTGCTCCCCATGGAGATACACTATGGTGAATAAAACCCTTCTCGGCCAACTCCTCAAGTTGTTTCATCAGCTCCAACATCGCAACAGGCGCCATCCGATATGGGCCTTTGAGATCTGCCTCGTACCAGGTTCTAATTCGATACCAAAGTCCACACTCCTCTGAGGCGGCAAACTGGACAACTCAGCAAACACATCTGCAACTCACAGACCACTGGAATATCCTCTAATGCTGGACTCTCCCCCTCCTTCATGGCATAACACCAGAAGGCCTCACATCTCTGTGCAAACAATCTAGCTACTCGTATCGCACTGATAACCATACTAGATTTTCCAAGGTCCCATCCTCGGAAAACCTCTATCTGTCCTAACTCGGTAGAGAGGTAACGGTCCTCCTACCTATATCTAAGATTGCAGAAACTCCATCCATCCAATCCATACTTAGTATGACTTCTTCATGCTCTAATGGCATGACAAAGAAGTCAACTAGTAAAACACGGGTCCCTACAGAAATGGGACAGTCACGAATCTCATGGGTACCTCTGACCCTACTACCCTCGGGTAACCCTATACTAAAGGGTATCTCCTCAATCATCTTTAAACTCAAACACTCAATACAAGCATCAGATATAAAAGAAGACATAGCTCCAGTATCAAACAAACTCTAACAGGGAAGCCATGGATCAGAATGCTACCTGTAACAGGCGGTGCAGTTGGATCCTCTGCACTCCTCAGCTCAAAAACTCGGCCCTGTGGCCCTCTGGTGTCAGTGGTGCTCCCACCACGACCTCTGCATCTACCCAATCCAGGAGCATATCCCTGAGTGGTAGAACGATCTGTGACTCTCTTCTGTCCTTGTATCTGCTGCTGCTGAGGTGGCCTCTGCCCACCTCCTGCTATACTGGCAGGAGTAGAACCCTGTTGAGACGAAGCTCCCCCCTGTCTACAAAAGACAGCTTTGTAACCTCGTCCACCACAAGTGAAGCAAGTCACTATCTGCCTCGTACACTCTGGTCTGATATGTCCATACTTTGCACAGTTGAAACACTGTCGTACCCTATCTGTAGCCGGTGCAGATGAGGGCTGACTCAGGCGGCTCTGGCCTTGTCCTGAACCAGCAGCTCCTCCAGTACCACTAGTCTGCCTAGTACGCTGCCTCTTCTCAAACCCTCCGGTCTGAGAAGCTCTCCTCTGACTAACCCGCTCACGCTCATAGTCGGCGGCTCTATCCTGGTAGTCCATCAAGGACTCACAATGAAATCCTGCCATATAGGCCCGGGTGGCATCCCTCAGTCGTCGGGAAAACAAATATACATGTTGATCCACAAAAGGTGCAGCTGGTCCCAACAATGCCAGCTCCTCTTGGAATCTCCGGATAGCCTCTGAGACTGGTATATCCTCAAACCCAGCCTCCACAAAATCCCGCAGTTTCTCCCTCCTCAGTGAAGCATGGCAGAAACGCTCTTTGATCATAGTCCGCATCTGAACATAATTGTCAACCTGTGCTCGTACAGACCTCCACCAGTGTTGTGCTAAGTCTCTGAACAGAGTTTGCACCAACTCTATCTGTCTGTCTGCTGGACACCTAATAGACTCCAGAGCTGAGTCCACATGTCCAATCCACAACTCAAACTCGAGCCCCACCTTCCCAGAGAAAGGGGTACACCCATCTGGTGAAATGCCTTCAACCAAGTGTCTGGTCTAGGCCCTCTCTGCTCCTCTGTAACTCGAGCAATCTCAGCTACAGGTGCCGGTGCAGCTGGCACCTGTGTAACCCCATGGGATCTCTCAGATGATCCCTCATGTACTGGCAGATCCGGAATAGGTCTACCTGCTCTAACAGCCTCTTCCACTCGCCGGATATAGTCACGAAACTCTGGTCCTCCCATGGAGACATAATCTGAGGCATTTGACCGGACTCGCTGTGGACCCCGTCCCCCAGCTACGCTGTTCCCAGTCTCAGGAACGACACTCTCAGCAACGTCCTCATGAACCTCTTCCGCTGTGCGTGGATCAACAGCGGAAGTCCTACCCCGTCCTCTACCTAGAGGGGGTCTACCTCTACCTCGTCCTGCTGTAGGTAAGGCTCTAGTCTGAACCATCTGTAGAGGACGTAAACCTAACTCAGAAGGCTATATATATGCCGTATGTATATATCAAATCAATCACAACAGAATATATATATATATATATATATATATATATATATATATATATATATATATATATATATATATATATATATATATATTGTCGAGATCTTTAGAGGGGCGATGGCTCACGTACACGATATCCCAAAACATTTTGTACTCATTTCAAAACCAAAACCTTTTGAAAAGTCAGACCCCTTTCGGGTTTTGTTTATTTATCTATTTGAACTATATTGCAGATTACTAGTGTCATTGTTGTCAACCTGGGCTCTGATACCAACTTTGTAACACCCCAAATCTGTAGAAATCGGAGTGCTACTGGGCTAGGATCTCACAATGGATCCCACAATGGATCCTGACCCTAGCCTGACAACAAGTTCATTAAATCTTACAACAAGGCACCAATAGTTTAAATACAAAACATCAAACTGTTATAAAAATATCAAAAGGTTATACAACGCTGCTGAGTACAAACAAAACATAACGTATATACATGGTCAAAATAACCCGTAGCCCACGAGTACGACCCCAGTGTACGGAGCCCTCAGCAGATTGCCCGCTCTGGATCACTCTGCAGTTCTCCTATCCTGCAAAGTATCTACAACACGGTATAAAACCGTTAGCTAACCATACACATATATAAGAAGATGTAGGAGCACACACACACATCAGAAAGTACTAAACACCTCATCATGATATCACACATTTACCCGGTTTATTATCTTTATAATCATCGCCCAATACTCAACTCATATATATAAATATCTCAATATGAACGTATGTGACACGAGGGATATAACCCTCGCCTCTCGGGAATAGTGCCAGCTGGAGTGGGGATCCGGTCCCACCTCCCGTGTACCCTATGGGAGTGGACAGGTGGCCGGCCCACTGAACCATACTGGCCTGCCCGTAGAGAACCTCCAGACTCCCGGCGGAATGAAAGGACAAGTTGTCACGGCCCTACAATGGGCAATCAATAGACCATAGGTCGGTAATAACAATATCATAACACAGCTATCAAGCATATACACACACCACTCATGCACACATCCAATATAAGGATGGCAGCTAAGTAAGTCCTATGGACTTACCTCAACCTCGGGAGTCTCAGACTCAAACACAAAAGGCTCTGCTCTGGAGATCAACACAGCCTAAACAAGGTATAACACATATATCACACTCATATCCATAACAGGATCACACCTAGACCCAAGGGATCCATAAGGATCATATTCCAACTCGTAAACCTCAAAGCCGTAACCGGCATAAACGATACCGTACTCAACCTCACTCTAACCTTATACTCGTACCTAGCATGCTACTAACGCTCATACTAGGAAAGGAAAGGATCTACCTAACTCTAGGTAGAACCGGAACAAGACGCACCTGCGTGAAGGAGAGACGTAGGGGCGGAACACAGGTGACCGCAAGCGCGGCGGAACGTAGCCGTGGGAGCGGTGAAAAGGAACGCTGTCAAACGCAGGCACGCCGATGGCACGACGCAGGCGCTACGACACGGTAGCCGCGGGGCGGTGACTCTCGGCCGCGGGGGCGGCGACAACGCAGGAAACGATTTGCGATTTCTCCTCAACTCTTCACGTGATCACACACGTCTTCTCTCATCCAGGATCAAGCACATACATATACATACACATACAAACATCAATACACACCTATACATGCATCTAAACCTAAGCTAAGAGATTGAATCCAAGGAAAGAAAGAAGAAGGAGCAAGATGGCTTACCACTCTTGTGGTCCTAGCTGCAGAGAAGAGCTCACACACCTCCAGGCTGGCTTCCAAGCTCAGCATGCACACAACCAACAACAACAGCCACTACCCACACAAAACTCAAGCCAAACTCTTTCAAAACCAAGATCAAGGTCAAAGGGAAGCAAGGGAAGCTAGGGACGTGGGAAGCTGGAAGGAAAGTGAAGAACAAGCCCTTAATCAGCCAAGGCAAAGATTAAGAAAGGTAAAGAGTAAAGCACGGGTCAAAGAGTCAAAGAAGACGGCTGCAGCCGCCGGAACCCGCAAGGGCGGCAGCCAGGACCGCAGGGGCGGAAACACGGATGAGCCGCAAGGGCGGCCTCACTCACACGCAGGGGCGGCTAAGGCCAAAACTAGCTCCCAAAACTAAGGCTCTTACAGTTGATACGGGATTCGAGTTTTTTGCAGCGTTGAACAATCTCCAGGCTTCTATTCCTAGTTTCAATCTTTCTAGTTTTATTGTCAAGAATACCGTCCCCCTAAAGCCCAACATGCTTTAGCGAGTGCTCTTTTCAGTAAGACAATGTAGGCGATGGAAGCGACTTTTGATATGACCCTTAGACAGAAAGCGATTTTTAAGTGTTTGCAGTCATTACATAGCCAAGACTTCCTTCTTGCCTTACACATTAAGGGACTTGGATAGGGTATGTCTCCAGTTGAGTATCGCACGATACTTATGTATCACCTTATGATTCCTTTGTTTTCGGTTGATGCAAATTTGTCCTATGCAGTTGTCGGAGGACTTTGGATGTTTTTAGGGAGTATGTGGTTCATTGTAAAGAACTCCTTGCTTTAAAATATAGGCATGATCTGGTCCGCGATGTTTTATGTATCACCTTATGATTCCTTTGTTTCCGGCTGAGGCCGTCGGATGTGTTAGTGATTGGATGGGTCAGTGGAAAACATGCTTGTATTGATTTGACGGGGTCTCTCCTCTGATTTGTTTGGGTATTGGGCCTTTTGTTGTGGGTAAGGAAGCCCTCAACGCGGCCTCTACGAAAGTGGCTAAGCATGAAAGGGCTTGTATTGAAAACCAACATGTGCTCCTCTTTTCACTTTTGACACGTTTGGTTTTCTTGCGCTCGATACCGTCAAGATTCTAAGAGGGTACAACGGATCTTACATGGTGATGTTGTGTCTCCCAGATCTTTAGAAATAGTTTTTAGGAGGATCAATTTTGCTAACTATAAAGCTTCAATAACATGTTCTCCCCTTCTGATGTTGTTGTTATCTCCAAAAACTTCATCAACTATCGCTGGCCTATCGACTCACATTTTCGGTGGCCTTCAAAAGACAAAACCTTCTCCGATCGCAACACCTACTGGATCGCTCGATGCATTCATATCTCGGGATGAAGGACGAGACTTGATGCAAACTTCAGACTTTTGGCCAAGTATTTGGAAGTTGAAGCTTCATATGAATGTCAATCTCTTCTCTTGGAGATTGATAAATGGTTACCTTAGTGTTGCTTCTAAACTTCTCCAAAAGCATATAGTCAACTCATTGTTAGGAATAAGGTGTAATTCAGCTCTTTGAATGGTATTTCATGCAGTTTTTTGTTGCCATGTGGCTAAAGATGCTTGGTGGGGTTCGTTTGCTTTCTCTAGTGTCATCATAATGGCTTGTGGGCACATTCTTGATATTATAACCGTCTTGTTGGAGTTTGAAGGTATCTCCATTATTGAGGATTTCATACTTCACACTTGGACTTCATTGAATTGCTAGAAACATCTACTTGTTCGAGGACTAGATTCCTAATGTTAGTGTTCTCTGCGAAGACTTCAGACGCCTTGCATCTGACCATGCTTCCCTTCTAAGTCGAGGTACGACCAATCTCCCTAACCCCATTATCACTCTATCGTCATAGTGCTGGCAAAAATCGTCACCTGGATAGTTAAGTTCAACTCTGATGTTGCTATTCACTCAAATTGGACTGTTATGGGTGTTTTGCTTCGCGACTCCTCAGGTTTGCTTATTGGAGTTGTTGTGCAACATTTGAGTGTCACTTGTGATCCTCTCATCGCCGAGCTCCTTGCTCTTTTAGAAGCGGTCCGCCTTAACCTCGAGCTCGTCCTCTTTGAGTATGAATCTAAAACTACGATTGACCTCATCAACAGACCTTCGTCTCCGCCGTCTTTGTTGGGTCTTATCTTATATGACATTAAGCTCCTTACGGATTCCCTTAAATATGTTTCATTTACGCAAATTCCACGTTGTTGCAATATTGTTGCTCACCTGCTTGCACGTTATCCCCTAACTTTGGTGATTTGGAATGATTTTCCGATGAGTTCCCTTCGGGTATTGTAACCTTGTCTCTATTGATCAATATTAATTATGCCTATGTGGCGTTAAAAAAAATAGATTTTAAATTTTGTTCGTCTATGTAAATGTTCATTCATATAATATCTTCACCAATTTATTACCCAATTAGTATTGCACGAATAGTACACGATCATTAACGACCTAGTCGTAGTGAGTTCGTTTGACATGGAGATCGAAATGAACATTAACGTTCAAATTACTCACACACGGTCCTGATGCACATTAGCATTCATAAACACAAATGTTCATTTACATTCAAATTACTCACACACAATCGAAATGAACAAACAACGTTTGTGTCATTCGTGAACACGAATGTTCAAACGTCTTTTATGCCTCTAGTTCACAAATCGACATCTGATATATTTCATAATTAATATCTCTAAATACAAATATATTATATCAACAATCACGGTTTATTTTATTACTTATTACCATTTTAGATGTATTATAGTGTTTTAACTCCATATTAAGTTATAAATCACCTTTTATTTTGAAATATAGATCTATTTAATCAATGGTTTAGATATATTTTTATTTCTTGCCGTAAAAGTAGCTTTCACTCTAACATAACCTTATATATACTCTCAAGTATGAACCCACAATTTTCCATATCTTATACGGATTCTCCCAAAGCCCATAACTAGCCACCGAGATCACCAACACCACCACTTTAAAGGTGATCCTCCTTGTACTTATTGCTAAAGCTCAGAGTATTACTAGACTTCATCTTATACCAATAAGCATAAGAATATTCAATCGCATGTGCTCACCAAGTGACTTCTCACTCGGATACCTTATGTTCCAAAGCTTACAAACATACTTATAACTCTTCTAGGTTATATATTATCTCCTCCATTTTATCTGATTTTACAAAAGCATGCAACACAAAACAAAAGAAAATTAGCTCAGAAAATAAATATTATAATCAATCGAACTAGTGGCACAATAAACTTACAAACATCCTTATGTTGGTGTTGGAATGAGTAGGAATAGTTGGATGTGAGATCCAGTGCACGTCTATGGTAACATATATTGTAGGCTTTATCTTTTATTCTACATTTTCGGTCTCTTTGTAATCATTTGAATTATCAAAACACCACGACTTTTGAGATCCAAGATTTATTGTTGTGTTTGTGTAACCAATTGATGTCCATTTCATTTTTGTTAATCCGCCTACTTGCGTTTACATTACTCGTTGCAGTATATGATAGAAGAATTTTTTGAGTAATTAGGTCATAAATATATGAATTGTGTGTATTTCAATGAGCTATAATAATCATTAATATAGTCAATGTATGTGAAATGTCATAGATTTGGAAATAGGTTCATTCGGAATGAACTTATACAAATTTATATTTTATATATAACTACACTAATGTATATATGAATGTGCTTGCAAACAATGTGGCACATAAACTTGATAGATAGTACGAAGTATGTTATTTGATAAAAGAAGTGTGGTTTGAAAGTGTATTGAGATTTTTAAAAAAATTGACCTTGGATAACTGCCAATCAAACAACAAAACAATAATCTATCTATGTATCTATATACTTTATTAAAGTAGGTGACATATTGTCGACATGACAACCTCACTTTTTTCTCATATTAAATATATTTCTAAATTATAAATTAAGTCAAGTTTTTTTACTAAAGCAATATCTAAAATCTAAATATTAAAATTTAGCCAAATAATTAAATTATTTTTATGAATTCCAATTCATCAAAACTATTTATATATATATATTTTTATTTTACGTCAAATCATTTCGCTAGCTTGTTAAACTTCTCATATACGATACAAGATAAACTTACATGGGAAGCTGATTTGAACGATTTTTTTTTTTGTTGAAATTTTTGATATATCAATTTTTTTCTTCTTCTTATTTTACGTCAAATCTTTTCGGCCAATTATTAAACTTCTCATATACGATATGAGATAAACTTACAAGGCCTCATATACGATATGAGATAAACGTACAAGGGAAACAATATCTTGGTTTCACTATATATAACAAAACTTCGCACGTACACTTCTCACATAATTTGCATTATATATATATATATATATATATATATATATATATATGAAAACACACCTTCTCATAAGCCAAAAAATAGTTTCTTATATTCCAGGTAAATCTACGTAATTCTATATCTTCCAATTCCAATTCTGTTATATATTGATTATGTTTCGTCGTATTTTTTGGAGTTCGGGTTCTGATTCCACGTAAATGTTACAGTTATTAAATAATGCAAATTGAAATTTGTTTAGCAAAATTATTCACCCATAAAATGTTGATCACCGTGACTATACGCACTTAAAAATTATTCCATTTTCTTGTTTTATCTTTGATCGAGATGATCTCAATTTATGTTTGTTCCCTTTGAAGTGGTGCTTTGTTGCCTTTATAACTACTAGTTCATAGCCCGCGGCTTGTAAAGACCTATCTCGAGCACAAGCAAAATCAACTCGATCAATATGAGGCACGTGACCACAACCTTATCCGAAACAATCATTTAGCCTAACCCGATTATAAATTCAAATGAAAAGACATAACAACTAAGACGATGATGGAAAATGAATCAAAATTTTAAAAATATGTTAACATTCTGAGTCATTTACGAACTTAGAGTATTGATAATACTTTTATTATTGAGCTTGAGATGTAATCCAAACTTTTGTTGAAAGCAACGTACCATTAAATTTCCGGTTCATCACCCTAATTGGCTCGGAGGATAAGAAACCAAAAACTAATAATAAGTAGAGAGCGATAACCAGAGCGTCAAGGAACAAGAGGTTGAAGCAGCAACGAGTAACATGTGAGAGAAGGTCTTTTTTTAATACCTAGTTAAAGATGGTAAAAACGATTAAAAAAAAATGTAAGGGCAGTACTATCTTTTTTTAAAAAAAAAATCACTGAAAAACACACAAACCCTCTCTCACATTAGAGTTTCATAAACGCTCACAAACAACCATAAAAACGTAAAACACTATTAAACATTAGTGTTTAGTGTCTAGCAAACACAACCTAAATCAACTACTTTTTCTTGTTTTCTTTCTAATAACTATCTTGCAATTATAAGGGAATTTTATTTAGAATTTTATTTCTTGTAATTAAAACTTGTTCAACGTAAATCACCTTTGGTCAAGTTTGATGTTCTTTGGCCAATGTTTGCAATTCAAACAATTACAACCTAATACAAGTCAAACTAAACGCTGAAAAAGTGAATCGTTTATGTGACGTAATTTGGTATTACTTATCAACTTTCACTACATGTTTAACATTACGTTTAACAAGTTTCTATTTAGTTCTTTTTTGTTTGTTATTTAACTAGGTGCATACGCGTGCAAAGTACGTGTTGCAAACATGTGTAGTGAACGCGTTTTTCAGTAATAAGTTAACTAATCTAAATATTAAAGACTTTATATAAGTTATAATGATTCAAACTACTAAATAGGTTAGTGTATTGTAAAGAAGTTAAATTGTAAAATTATACATACAGGTAATCGTGTACTATTATACTTTTTTTTTTTAATCATCTACAAGTGAAGTATTTTTTTATCTCGAAGTGTCTTCTGAATGAAAAACTCTTATTTTAACTTATTTTTATGAATGAAACGATAAAAAAGTAACCATTTCAATACAATAAGGAGAAATAATACGATGACGTTGTTATCACGAGCTCTAACAAATTTGTATCCATGGTCTTGAATTAAACAAGTCCTTAGTTTGATACATCCTACGAGTTTTAACATTTGTCTTTTTGAGCAAAAGTTAAGTAGCTCCTCAAAATATTGTTCGTCAAAGGTCAGGACTTAGTCAATTGAATGACCTTCGCAATGAAAATCATGGCATAAACCTTTGATTCTTTTTAATACTTAATAGATAGAATTAGGTCGTCATTGCCTTATGCAAATAGAGTTCGTCGAGGGGAAATTTTTTCTAATCGAGGACTTCACTTTCGATTTCACCGAACAAATAGTGCAATACAAACAAGCTGATCAAATAGGTTAAGTATAGTATAAAATGTTAACATAAACAATCCACTTAAAAATTTGTTTGTTTTAATTTCATGATTTATATATAAGATTATTTACTTTAATCAAATATAAATTAATTATTTTAACATTTACGATTTTAAGAGGTAAATTTTGGATTAAAAAAATGACAAGAGATATTTTGATAAATTGTTTATTAGACTATGAAATGGGGGTTTGAGTTATAATCATCAAGCTTTTGGAGCCCAAGCATTATTTTCGGCTCATTGAAATCGGAACAATATTATTCGTCGATCTATTCTCATTTTTAGAAATCAAACATGAGCCGTAGACAGAATTATTTATTTTTATAGGAGTCAAAACATAACGACTTTTGAGATACAAGATTCATTGATGTGACGTTGTGTCTGTGTAATCAATTGATGTCCGTTTTATTTTCTTTAAATTGTATACTAGAGTTTACATGACTTGTTACTGTATGGTAAAATAATTCTATGAGTAATTAGGTCATAAATGTATGAATTGTGTGTATTTCATTGTGTTATAATAGTCATTATAGAAGTCAATGTATGTGAAATGTCATGAATTTGGAAATAGGTTCATTTAGAATGGATTTATACAAATTTATATTTTATATATAAATACACTAATGTGTATGAATATGCTTGCAAACAATGTGGGACATAAACTTGATAGATAGTACGTGGGTATGTTATTTGATTAAAAAAAAAAAAAAGTGGTTTGAAGGTGTATAAAAATTCCAAAAAACTAGACCTTGGATAACCTGTTTGAATCAACAATTATAAAGGCAAAAAAACATCACTTCAAAGGGAACAAACATAAGTTGATATCATCCCGATCAAAGATAAACCAAGATAACGGAATGAAGGCAATGATCACTTTGAGATGGACAGAACATGACAAGACCACGGGACAAATGAATAAACACAACATATTTCTGTCAAGAGTTCAATAGCACAATAACCTCTTCAATGAACGGAATATGACACATCTTAGGAAAATAAAATATCTTGCGACATTCCTCCACCTAACTCTCGAGCACAAGCACAATCAACTCGATCAATATGAGGCACATGACCACAACCTCATCCGAAACAATCATTTAGTCCAACTCGATTATAACTTTAAAAGAAAAGGCATAACAACTAAGACGAGGATTAAAAATAAATCACAATTTTTAAAAGTTGTTAATATTCTTAAGTTATTTTGAACGTAGAATATTGATAATACCCTTATTATTGGACTTGAGATGCAATTCAAAACTTTTGATGCAAGCAACATGACATTAAATTTCGGGTCAATTAACCCAATTGGTTCGGAGGATTAGAAACCAAAAACTAATAATAAAGCATCTATTTTTTTTTTATCTTGTTTTCTTTCTAATAATTATCATTATAAGAAAATTTTATTTAGAATTTTCTTTTCTTCTAATTATAACTTGTTTAAATTTTCTTTTCTTTTCTTTTTACTATTTCGGTTAAAATTGTGTGACCATGTTGGATAAGTAATAATGAAAAAGTGAATTATTACCAAGACACCAAGTTTGATGTTCTTCGGCCAATGTTTGCAATTCAAACAATCACTACCTAATACAAACCAAACCAAACAATAAAAAAGTGAATCGCTTGTGATGCATTTTGGTTTTACTTATCAAAATTCACTACATGTTTAACGGTATGTTCAATCAGTTTTTATTTAGTTTTTTTATATTTAACTAGATACATCCGCATGCGATGCATGCCTTGTAAATACGTGTGGGTCATGCATTTTTCATTTAGAAGTTAACTAATCCAAATGTTAAAGACTTTTTATAAGTTATAATGATTCAAATCACTAAATAGATTAGTATATTGTAAAGAAGTTAAAATGTAAAATCATACGTAAAGGTAATCACGTACAATTCTATTATACTGTTTTTTGAATCATCTACAAATAGGGTTTGAGCAAAAAAGTTCCATCCGCCTAATTCAATCAGTGAACCCGAAGATCCGATCTGAAAAAACTATGAATTTGAAAATATCTTGTAGTCTGTGATCTGAGTTTAATTCGGAATTTTTTTCTTTTTCGGGTCGTTGGATCGGATACAGGTCAATGTTTTTTAAAAAGTCAGATCGGATATATCCGACTAGTTTATTAATAAATACTCAAATCGGATCAAATATCCGGATCAGATATTCGATCCAGATAAAAGTGTTAGATATCTTCATACTCTCGGATCAGATTCGGATCAGACTTTTATAAAACTATCGGATCGGACATCCAAAAATGCGCACCCCCTATCTACAAGACTACAAGTGTAATACTTTATCTCAAATAGTCTTCATAATGAAAAACTCTCATCTCAATTCATCCATAAACTTATAATTACACTTAGTCAAGAATAACTTACATATAAAAAGGTGACAGAAAAATTACAGGGCACAATAAAATTGTGTTATTTTACATGAAAACATTAACTTCTTGAATTAAAACGACAAACCGCCCCCCCCCCCCCCCCCCCCCCATTTTCAATACAACAAGGAGAAGCAATACGAGTAAGTTGTTGTGACGAGCTCTAACAAATTTGTATTTATGTTCTTGAATTAAGCAAGTCCCTTGTTTGATAGATGATACAAGTTTTAACATTTGATTATAATGTCTTTTTGAGAAAGAGGTAAAGTAGATCTTGAAAATATTGTTCGGCGAAGGAAAAAGATCTAGTCTCTGCGTCAATGAAAACCATAACATAAATCTTTAATTCTTTTTAATACTTAATCTATAGTATTAGGTCGTCATTGCATTACGTAAATAGAGCTTTTTAAGGGGAGTTCTTTTCTAATCGAGTCCTTCACTTCCAATTTCACGGAAGGAGCATAAGATCAAGCTTTAATCAAATATAATTAATTATTTTAAAATTTACGATTTTAAAAGGTAATTTTTAAATAAAAAAATCACAAAAAAAATATATTGATAAATTGTTTATTAGATTATGAAATTCAGGGCCTGAGTTTGAGCCCAAACGTTATTTTCGGCCCATTGGACTGGGATCAATATTATCCGTCGATTTATTCTCATTAAATCTGGGCCGTAGACAAGATTAGGGTTTTTTATATCAAGCCAAGTAGGGTTTTTCTCCTGCCTCCTCTTCTTCACACGCCTGTTGTGAGCTTTCTCGGGTGAATCTGTAGCAATGGTAAGCTCCTTTACACTCTTACAGATTTGAATTCATTCTCTATTACTCTGTATTTGGTTTTATACGTTCGTATGTTCATTTTTTCTGTTAGATATGCAATGCAATTCGGATTTTGTAGAATTTCTGTTTTGTTACACTTTCCTTGTTTCGTCTTAATGATTTGAATTCTTCAATGCACCATAGCTTCTCAGATCCAGAATTTCATTGATATTATGGTCGGTTTCGGCTACCTGTGTGACTAATAGATCCGAGAGATTAGGTCATAAAGGAATGATTTTTAATATATTTCATTGTGCTAAGATAGTCGAAATTTTTTGAAACTGGATCATGAACTCTAGGTTTGTAAATTTGTCATGTTCAACTGGAAGATTAAAAATTGATGATTTATATTTTGCTTGCAGGTCTTCGTCAAAGCTCAGAAGAGTAAGGCATACTTCAAGAGGTTTCAGGTCAAGTACAAGAGAAGACGAGAGGGCAAGACTGACTACCGTGCCAGAATTCGCTTGATTAACCAGGACAAGAACAAATACAATACCCCAAAATACAGATTCGTTGTGCGATTCACCAACAAGGATGTCATTGCACAAATTGTGTCTGCCACCATTGCTGGTGACATGATTCTTGCTTCTGCCTATTCTCACGAGCTTCCTCGCTATGGACTCAAAGTTGGTCTTACCAACTATGCTGCAGGTGAGCATTGACTTTCAACTAATTTATGTGTTTAATTATGTCTTCAAATTTTGTTTTAACTCTAGTTTGTTGGATTCAGCCTACTGCACTGGGCTTTTGTTGGCCCGTAGAGTGTTGAAGCAGCTTGAGATGGATGAGGAGTATGAGGGTAATGTTGAGGCTTCTGGTGAAGATTACTCTGTTGAACCCGGTGAAAGCCGCAGACCATTCCGTGCTCTTCTTGATGTTGGTCTTCTTAGGACAACAACCGGCAACCGTGTTTTTGGTGCTCTCAAGGTACAACTGAAATTTTAATTACTAATGATTTTAATAATGCTCATCAAACAATCAAACCCTAATGGTTTATTTATTCTTCAGGGTGCACTTGATGGCGGACTTGATATTCCTCACAGCGACAAGCGATTTGCTGGATTCAACAAGGACAACAAGCAACTCGATGCTGAGATCCACCGCAAGTACATCTATGGTGGGCATGTTGCTGATTACATGAGGGTTAGTAATCCTACTATCTTTCAGTGCATCCAATGAGAACTTAATTGAATCACATTTTGATATCTGATTCATCACTACAGACCTTGACTGAAGATGAACCCGAAAAGTACCAGTCTCACTTCAGTGGGTATATCAAGAAGGAAGTTGATGCTGATGATCTTGAGGAGTTGTACAAGAAGGTCCATGCTGCTATCAGAGCTGACCCATCTGCTCAGAAATCCGACAAAGAACCTCCAAAGCAACACAAGAGGTAAAGACTAATTAAAATAGCCTTGGATTGATGATTTATATTGGGAAAAAGACTTTGATGGAATATGTTTATGACCTGGGTATTGTGTTGAATCTTGTTGCAGGTACAACCCCAAGAAGTTGACTTATGATGAGAGGAAGGCTAGTTTGATACAGAGGCTTAACGCCCTGAACTCAGCTGGCGGTGGTGACGAAGATGATGAAGACGAGGAGGACGAGGATTGAACTAAGACTAAGTTGCCTTTCTCCTAGAGCTAGCACAGAAAGCTATAAATTTTGCGTCTGTTGTGTTTTGCTTTGCTTGAGTTGTGTTGTTCTAGTGAACCTTTCTTTGTTTGGATCTTTGTTTTCCTTTTCAAAGTTTAAATTTTTATCAAGCTGTGCCTTTTAGAGATTTCATATACATTTTGACAATTGGCTATGCTTTGTTGTCTTTTATCTAAGTTAGACTTGCTCACAGGTGTTCAACCTGTTTGATTATTTGAATGCAATGCTTAGCCTCACTCCAAAATTGCTATAAACGCAAGATCGGACCTTTTAGCCAAAATGTCGATACTATAGCCATGGCCGAGAGACTTGCTTCACGGATGATGATCAGAAGATCCTATATCAACTCTTCTTCTGGAATGTGTAAGTTCCGAGCAGTTGAATAACCTCATGAATTGAGTAATGGATCTGTGCTGTGCTGTTAATCCTGCTATGTCATCGACCGAGTCAATTGCGAGTAGCTTTTGTTATTGATCGAGTCAATCACGGGTAGCTGACCCTTAACATGATCAATCACTAGTTGCTAGCGTCGAACTGTTAAATAATTTGACAATTCAAGTTAGAGGTTGAATTTTACTTGCTACAAATTAAAATATTTTAGATATTTTTTCATAAATATATGAATTGAATTGTGAACAAAAACATTTCATTTAAAAAATATTTAAATTTTTTTTACAAAACAATAAGTTAATATTAGACAAACCACATGGACGCATACCTTACAAATAACAGATTTTGGAGTTGTTAATGAACAAGAAACAGCAAGATGACCAAAATGCAACGTTTCGACAGAAAATGTGACGATACGCACCGTTTCCTCATAATGCTTATATTATTCCCCGCCCCCCTTCTTCCTCATTTCCGATTCTTGAGCTTCCAGGCTTCTTCATTGGTTCAAGCTCTCTCTCTTCCCCTCTCCTCCGGCAAGCCAGAAGCGCAACAAAGCTAATTCCCTCTTTTGCCTTCGCTCTCTCATCGCATTATGCTCCTCGTTGCTTAAGTTTTCACTTCCATTAGCCGTTCGAGGCTTTGAGGATTTGATAATTTGCCTAAAGTTCAATACCTAACCTGCATCTTGATTGAACAAGTCAAAGCACCGGCCGTTGTTGGGGTTCTTGTAGTGTTCAGCATTTATTTGGTTTCAAGTCGGCCGGCACTGAGCCCGGCTCCCCTTTTCCGGTGAGTAGAACATCCAGATCCGTTTAGGGTTTCTCATTTTTATGCACTGGTTTTTCCGTGATCTAAAACCCTAGTTTAGATCAATTTCGTTTTCGCGCCAAATTAGGGCTTTTTATGACAGGAGATGTTAGTATTCGGGCTCGAAATGGAACATAATTGAGGAATTAGGAACGTCCTTCTGTCCTGAATCCCATTAGATGCTTTTGTTGTTGCTTTGCGAAATTGCCTTATATTGGTTTGTTGTTCCATTTGGGCGTAGTTTGATACAGATAGTGATTGAACCTAGACATACATCATACTGCTTTGTGAGGTAATTTTTGACGTTGTCAATATTGCCCCTTTCCACTTATAGGAGCAAGCAGGGTAGAGATTAGAATGTAGATATGCGTATTTTACAAGCTTCAGTTTTGCTATATATATGGCGAACTTGATTATAGAGGATTGATGCTAGGTGGTTAAGTTAGTTATAAATTTATAAAGACATGTAGTTGTTAGTTATAAATTTATAATGATATGTAGTTGTCATGTTGAATGAATGCCATTTCCCTTCATTAGTCTATAACGTGTTTCAGAGGTGGAGGTGGGACTCTAAATTTCTGCTAAGATGAGAATTCATAGGCGAAATAACGTTACTTATAACACTATAAATGACGTCTGTTCATTACGAACAAAATGCCTAATGAATTATCAAATGAAGATAGAATTTCAAGATATATTCTTTTTACCCTTAAGGAAGGAACTATCTACTTTGATGTTTCAGTCTGAGAGTCAAAAAGGGAATAACATCAACCCTTTACTGTCTCTCTATATTGTTTTGGACATGTCTTTTATATTTGTTAGAATTGTATTGTACGACATAGATCATTGTAGGATCTCTATAGGGCCAACATTCAGATGATAATCTTCTCGAATTTTTTCCTCTATTGATGTCTTATCAGGTCTTGTTGTAGCTGATTAGGCCCTGGGGAAGTGGGGGTTAAATGTATCTTCCTCCATTATGGAGTAGCTAGTAGCTACAGATGCCTCATTCTTGTAAATATTTTCATGACAGTGTTTGCTGGTATCGCTTAATGCAAACAAAATTGAGTAAAAAAATTTGGACTATCAGAATGAACCTTAACTTTGGAAAGCTTCGCTACCAGCAATTAGTCCGATTATAGTTTGTGCTTATTTGTAAATGCTTCCTTGTGACTTGTGTAGGATGTTGATCGTTCACTTCTCTTAATTTGCTGGTGAATTTGATTCTATCTTCTTAATATTTATGTATCGCCAACTAGAAAAGTAAATATTGATCTTAATCAATATTGTTGGGATCTTTGCTGTCTAAAAAATGATAAGACCACCTATACTTCTGTTTGAGTGGATAGTTTAGCATTAGGAACATTATATCTGTGATGCATGATTTCTGTGAGTCTATGACAAAGATCTAAGGAACTCCTGTGTTTCTTTGCCTGTAACACCCCTCACTAATGGTGTTAGGATGTCTTAAATTTCTGTTTAGATCTCAAGAGTGGTGCTTTATCTACCATGTATCTTCTTCTTTGTAATTTATGTAATTTATTTGTGTAAAGAATAAAAAGCAGGGGATGAAGGTTGAGCATTCTGTTTAATGCTGATAGATGGAATCTGAAGAAAAGAAGTTTGGCAGAGGTAACATCTTTTTATGATGTCTGATTAGGCAACATCTTTTTGTTCGCATGTTTTTTTTTGTTCCAATACCACAATGATTTTGGGCCTATTATAGTAACCATTCACAATTTCATAAATATCTTATCAACTTTGTGTTTCTCTTGTATCCGTTTCTGAGTTATTTATTTTATTTGGTCTCTCTTAATTTTTTGATTTTATCCCTTGTACTTTTACCTTTTTAACTAGATGGACATTTTCTTCCATTCACGAAGAATGTAAATTCTCTACTTGGTTTGCTGGTTAAATGTGATTTTCTGTCAGCATTTGGTGTTCTTGTGTTTTTTTAAACATTCCTCAATAATTTCTTAGGTCAAAAAGAGCTTACTGATTTCATCCCTTGTACTTTTGCCCTATAAGTAGAGATGGATATTTTCTTCCATTGATGAAGAATCGTCGTTTTTCTACTTGGTTTGCCGGGTTCATATGATTTTCTGTCAGCTTTTTGGTGTTTTTGTGATTTTTTTTACATTCCAGATTGTCTATTAGAGCATCTGCATTTTTTCAAATACTGTTATTACCGCAGGACCAAAAGAGCTTACGGGTTCGGTTGATTTGATAAGTCACTGCAAGTTGTTGCCTCATCACGAGTTTTTCTGCAAGAAGCCACTACCCGTTTCTATTGCCGATACACATTATCTTCACAATGTGGTTGGGGATACAGAAATTAGAAAAGGAGAGGGGATGCAGTTAGATCAATTAATCCAGGATACATCCTTTTCCCGGGATAAGAATGTGCGGATATTGCCTTTTGACTTGGATGTCCTTGGAGAAGCTTTTCGTCTACGAGAAACCGCTCCTGTTGAGCTGCCCCCGGTTAGTAAACACTCTTGATCTTCTCCCACACTTCTCCTAGATGAGATGAAAATAGGTTGTTTTACTTTTATCATGTAGTTCTTTTTGTTTCTTCTATATATGCCTCTTGGATGCTTAGATCTATGAATTTCATTAATGCTTCAAACCTTGTTTTTCTGTAGGGTGAGAAGGGTGTCCCCACCATTGCTGCAAAATCAAAGAGCGAGTCTAAGGACAAGGAGAAAAAACACAAAAAGCACAAGGAACGTGATAAAGACAAGGATAAAGAGCATAAGAAGCACAAGCATCGGCATAAGGATCGAAGTAAAGACAAGGAGAAGAAGAAAGATAAAAGTGGGCATCAAGATTCCAGTGCTGATCAAACGAAGAAACATCATGAAAAGGTGTATTAGTGTATATCCAGCAAAATGTACATATCTGGTGCATATAATGGGAAAGGGGAGACTTGACATGATTCCTTAGTATTCTTGACTGCTGAGTGTATTGGCAAATAATACCACCAAGACTTCTAATGTTGAAAATCCCCAACTACAAATTTTGAACCAATGGTTTATCTCCCCAACAAGACTTCTTGGGGGAGAGCATTAGATGTATGTTGAGGTCAAGATGGATCCATGTCCATCTGAGATCTTTACTCTTTGTCACTGTGCATATAATGGGAAAGACTTTTTGGGAGAGAGAATCAAATTGCTGTTTGAGATGACGATTTTACTCTTTTTTTGGTTAAAATGACGATTTTACTCTTTGCCTTTGCATTCTCAAATTTATGGTTCTTATTTGTGCTTTTTCCTTGAATGATCACAGAAGAGGAAGCATGATGGAAATGAAGATATTAATGACATTCAAGACACAAAAAGAGTTAGGTGGGTTCATCACGGTGTAATTATTCAATTTATCGAAAATGCATAATAACATCTTCACCAATTAATTGTTTGCTTTATTGTTGAATTTGCAGCATAAGAGCTCCAAAATAGGCGAGATGGTTGTAGTCTAGTTGCTGGTTGAATACTTAGTGTGGTATCAGTTGTTTTCAGAAGTTCAGAGTTTCAACTTTCAAGGGTAGTTTTCACTTGTTAGTTCTACATCTAAGGTAATTTTGTTTTCATTGATTCAACTGGATTTATACATATACTCTATCTTGGCAATGCTTTTTCCACCTTTGTTTTACGCAGTACATGTTCTTTTCTTGGAAATGAACTTTGGGCCTCAAAAGTTATGATTTTTAGCCCCTAAACTTAAAACCTGACTTCGAATTTCTGAAACTAATGGTATTTGCTTTGCAGTTTACTTTAAAGTTCACATGTTCTTTTGGCGCAACAAAAGTTTTTTATTGTCATTTCTATATCCGTGGAAGAAAACTTCTGAGATGTTAACTGCCCTTTTGAAACCCTATAAATGAAAACTAGAGAATAACAATTTCTTTCTTGTTTGGGAGATGATATCCCTTGCTTATGTAATATCTAGCAATTCTGGTATTTACAGTGAATTTGCCCTAATCTTTTTGTTTTGCCTTTTTTTGATCCAGAGAGCATACTAGCCGAAATGTCTATAAGATGATCAGTTTTGCAATAACATCGGATGCAAGGTGCACATTGGTAATGACGAACTTCTCTGTATCATAACAATTCCCTGATATAGTCTACCTTCAGAACTCTCTTCATTTATTAAAACTCACTTTATATGGTACACTAGTATTTGAGAACATCCCCATTATCACGACATTTCTTCTTTGTAGAGGTCCCCTAGGTCAAGTTATCAGTCAGTCGTGAGCTCAAATTACTGCTGACTTCTAGGATAGTCGGTAAGCTGATAGTTGATAGGTATTGATGTATGTGTATCTTTTTTTCTTTTTTACATTTCCAGTTCTGTTGTAGTGATGCTGACACTTACCACATCATTAATTGAAGAGGGTGGGTGAATTCTGAAGTTTAGTGTATGTACTCTAATTGTTACGCCCTATCACTGATGATGGTATATACTTTGTAAATACGTCTGAACATTTTAGGTAAATTGCAGATCAGTTTGTGATTGTAGGCTGAATCTAGTAATCTTGGAGGTTGAAAGGTTTGGTAATCACCAGCAGAATGTTTAGGTAACTGATAACATTTAGGCTCAAAGGGTCCTTCAGTCCTTGTAGTTCTCTGAATGTTGTTTTAGGGAATTTTATTTGTTTGTCATTGACAAAGTTAAAATTCCGTCATTGGCAGATCAAAGTTATTTACATGTCTGTATTTATAATGTGGTTTTAAGAAATCTTTTGTTTAGACCTTGTGAAGATAGGTATCATGGATTGAACCTTTTTTTTCTTTTCCATCGTTGGCTTTCTATTCAAATTGGAAACGGGAAATTTGGTGTTAGTTTGCAGATTTTTTTTGGGTCAATTTTAGACCTGATCAGTTTGCCCGACCCACCCGCCTGGAAAACGAGCGGTATGAATATAGGAGGAAGCCCGATTGGGCCGAAAATCCCAGTCCGCCACCCGGATCCAGACACCACTATAGGCCCATCTGGTCAAACTGCCTGGCGACGGGCTGGATAAAATAATATATATTATATTGTATATATTTAATGTATAAATTTATATTGAAAACAGTTTTCTTTATTTTAAAAAAAGTTAAATAAAAAAGGGTACTGGAGCCTGAGTCCGGGCCAAGCCCGGATACATTGTTCATAAAACGTGCTGTGGAGTCTCAGATACATGGTTCATGACACTTGTTGTGGAGCTTCTGTCTCAGATACATGGTTGCTCTGAGATATGCCCTGGACATATCTCAACTAAAGTCTAAAACTATGGTTAACATACGAGGTGTGAGTCTAGCATATTTACGGGCGTAAACCTTGCATTTTGTGGCCACCAACCTAGAATATAAAGTGTGTGTTTTTAGAATATAAAGTTATGACCAAATAAAAATCGATCTATGGTTAACAACTTAGCATACGAGGTGTCTGAGTCTAGCATATTTACCGGGCGTAAACCTTGCAATCGTCTAAGAGTATACTCTAAGACGATTTACCTAAAAAAAATTTTTTTTGAAGGTTTAAAATGCAAGATTATCATTATTGATTTATAGTTTAAATAATAGTCGGGTTTGTGCCTGTGCCGAAGTATCTGAACTTTTTAGCACAAGTTGATTGCGCTATGGCGCTTCGATCTGATACTCTGACGTAGTCGGCCTGCGTTTAAGTTGAAATCTTTTTTTCATATCGTAGTCCGACTGAATGCCTCGAACACTTATTTCAGTCTAATTAGCAAGCGGGAATCTGTTTTACACCATTTCCATCTTTGGCTATGTCTCTGTTTCAATTGGAAACCTTTTTACTCAAGAGTATACTCTAAGACGATTTACCTAAAAAAAATGAAGTTATTATTCAATAAATGGATATATTGAAAGGAGAAACATGATTCCTAGTGTCGGTAGACGTGACAATATGCATGGCCCCCAATATTGAATTATAATTTGGATTTTTCCTCAACAAAATGTAAAAAATGTAAGATGAATAAATGAAAGACCCTTTCTAGAGACAAAGATCCGGCTTTTGTATTGCAATACTTCCCATTAGCTAATCTTAATTTATAATTAAAGATAATCCCACTCATGATATTTTAATGCACAATTTAGTACAACCTATATATAGATCTTTGTTACGTTTGGATCAACTTCTTCATCTAACTAAACCTTTATTTGGTTGCTTATAAGTCCACCGGGTTTAACTTTTGGACCCATCGGGACCGTTTACTTTGACCCTCAGCTATCGTCGGAACTCATATATAAGACGAGTTGTTCAAACTCAAAGTATTAAAGAATCGGTTTGAGCTCATTCACTTTCTAAACGAACCGAAAATTAATATATTTTAAAGTTGTATATAATTTAGGCTTGGGCTCAACTCATTAGAGGTCTAACAATATTTTAAAAGCAAATTTAAATGCTAAACCAAACTTTATCATGCAGAGTTTCATGCTCCCAACTGGTATCCACAAGAAATTAGATCAAATAAATAGGAATTTCTTCCGGAACAAAGGACCTAATTTCCACCCTCTGATCAGTTGGGACCGGATCTGTAAACCCATGAACTTGGGCGGAGTTGGAATTAGGAAAGCCGAAGATATGAACAAAGCACTTCGGATGAAACTTCTTTGGAAAATATTGAATGAATCAGATAACATATGGGTCAGAATAGTAAGTGAGAAATATCTTAAAGGATCCTTTATCCAGAATTATAAAATTAAAGGGAATACATCCTGACAATTGAAGAAACTCATGAACTTGAGAAAAGATTTTGAATCTGGATTTCGATGGAGTGTGGGTGATGGTAGTACGGTCAGATTCTGGAAAGACTGTGGGATCTCTAATGAGCCTTTATTAAAACTTTGTAAGAATGATGAGAACATCGATAAGGATGATCTTGTCAATTGCTTCATTAACAAGAATAAATGGGATGAAATTGCGATTGACTCTAAATTAGGTCCGATTTTGCCGCGTACCATTATTCTTGACATAAAATCATATCAACTCCCTAAAACTTTTATTCGGGATCGGGTGTATTGGGCATCTGATGAGTGTGGGAACTACACTACCAAATCTGCCATTAACATGCTATATAAGAACAAATGAATGATGCCTAACCCTGCTAATTGGATTTGGAAATTAAGTATAATGCCCAAAGTTAGGAATTTTGTCTGGAAATTTCTGAACAATGGTCTCCCAACAAAAGAGAACTTAGAAAAACAAAAAGTCCCAGTCCCCATGAATTGTTGTTTATGCGATCATCCGTTTGAATCGGCCGACCATCTGTTCTTCAAATGTAGATTCATATGTGACGCCATCTCCATTGAGCGTGTGTCTGATTCGATGGTTATGAACTTGAATTTAGATACTAACATCAAAGAAAGGATTGAATGGCTTAGAAATCACTTATCGGATTCCGATTTTATTTATTTATGTGTTGTATGGTGGAATGTTTGATCTGCTAGAAACCAGAAAATATTTAATAAGAAAATTTTCCATAATATTGACTCGGTAACTCGTAACCAAATTAATGAGTGAAATCAAGCGAGTAGTAAGGATCGAATTAATAAGAAAAAAATTAGACCAAATAAAAGAAAAAAGAAAAACATTCACTGGTCCAAACCGGATGATGGTTTTACCAAATTAAATTTTGATGGTTCAAAAAAGAATTTTGGGAACGCAGCGTATGGATTTATCATCCGAAATCATAATGCTGATCCAATCTCCCTTGGGTATGGGCAGTGCGGCAAGGTTTCTGTCCTCCATGTTGAAGCATGTGCACTTAAGGAAGGTCTGATCAGAGCTTATGATTTGAGAATTAAAAACATTGAGATTGAGGGAGATTGCCTTTCCCTCATCAATTTTGTGAGACAGATTTGGAAGCCTCCCTGGGATTTTGACCTCTGTTTATTTGATATTTCTAATATTTTAGGAGCTTTTGTCAGGTCAGATTCCATATGTGTTCAGGGAGATCAATGGTGTCGCAGATTTGCTGGCAAAGATGGGACACGATTGTTCGTTGGCGTCAGATTCTTCTACTCCTGAGGTGGAGGATCTCATCCGAAAGGATGCTATAGGAAGGAAAATCTCAAGGAGATAGTCGTTCCTAATTGATTACCGTGTAGTATCAAATATATATATATATATATATATATATATATATATATATATATATATATATATATATATATATATAGGCATGTCAATGCTCAACACACTAGTTCGGTCTCATTAGCTAGAATAAGAGTATAGAAGCATTGTATAATTTATATATGTCGAGTTAATATGGTTTGGTTCGAAAAAAGCTATGTTTAAGTTTGTTCGCTTTCTAAACGAGCTGAATATAAGTAGATTTAAAATTATTTAAAATTTAGATTCGAACTTAACTGGTTGATGATAAACAATGATCGACTTCTTGTGACCCTAATTAACCCTAATAAATTAGCTCGATTTTCTATCCAAAAATATTAGAGTTTTAAGTTTAGGATTGATCAGTCCAAACCCTAGGGCAAACTTCTCCAAAAAAGAAATAACTTTTAAAAAAAATCCAACCTTATATCTACAAATCTTAAAATATACTTTCACTTATTAGTGTCATGGTGTGATACTTAAGAAATGACAACTAAAATTTCGTTATAAGACTTTCGGTTTATTTGCAATTTACTTTAGGTCAAAATTATTTTAAGTTGTGATATAGCTTTTGGCTATGATACAAAATTTTATAATTAAACAAGTAAAACATTACTAAAAAAAAATATAATAACATCAAATATGTAAACATCGACTTAAAACTTTTCAATAGTATCGAAATAAATAAATAAATAAAAGTAATAAAAAAAAGTCTAAATAGGTTTGAACGTATACCGATCTAACCCCGAGCATTAAGATCAGTTTTCGATCCAAAAATATTCTGACTCGTTCTAGATTAGGTTATTTTACCATTGAACAACCTAATATCTATCACTAAACTCACCTTTAGTGATGTTAGATTGACAACATCTCAACAACATAACAAGATTTTCGGTGAGACATTGGCAACAAAAAATGTTTAAAATAGAGAAAGAAATACACTAAGAAATGTACTTTATATAGACTTGGTAGTTAGTTGTTGCCTTTAATATAATGTAAAGTTTTAAAACTAAGCAACCAAATGAGATAAGCACTAAACTACAACATGGGAAATTCATAAAGCAAGACATAAAGGCAAAATATTAATTATACATTTAGAAATGGACAATATTGTTTTTAAGTGGTTAAAATTCGTTAAGTTCGTGATAATGTATCAAACTTTACCGATCATGCAAGAAATCGTTATACCAAGAAAAGATACATATATAATATATTGAGAGAATATGTATGAAATTAGGTGAGGATTTTAGTCAAATTCTTAATAAATATGGTGAAGGTTTTCTAGTTAAATTTTATCCTCGTCTTATGAAATGGTTATTTGGTCAATGAAGATGAGTATGAAATAGAAAGATGCCAAAAAAGTATCATTATGATGAAGTTGATTGAAATTAGTTTTAAAAAATTAAAATAAAATAATTTATACATATTTTGTAATTTTACCTATAATATGTACCAATTATATCTATCTAACTTCTTTTTTTTTGATTTTTTTTAAATTTTTTTTACAATGTAAGAAGAATAGGTGAATCAACTTTTAGATACCGACCGAACTACATCATGTTTTCAGATGAGGTCAATAACATCATTAGGTAAAGCATCATCTCTGAAGCGGTGTGGCCATGCAGAGCGAGTTTATCGGCACCGTGTTGATTTCTCTAAAAATGTGGAGGACATTTAAATGTGTGAAGCTCGAGATCAAGACATAAATATTGGAGATGATCATATCCGTCTTCAAAGGAGGTTTCCAAGTATGGTTGATCGAGTTAATTAGCATCAAATTGTCTCATTCGATCACGATAAATGTAATCTCTAAAAACATGGCCTTTTGTAGACTCTCCCGAAGATCAAATGTTTCTGCCTCTAGTACTGATTCTGCATTGCATCTTCCTTTTTCGGTAGCCAAAGAACAACCAAAGTTGTTACGAATAATAAAATCAAACACATATTAATTATTGTTGTTTATTGAGCCATTAAAGTTAAGTTTGACAAAGTTATCATCGTCTTCACTAACTTCAACCGGTTGAATCAACTTTTTTTTTTCTATCTACTTTTGTCTTTACTAATAAAAAAAATTATTTTTAACCTTTATACAACAAACGGCCAAATAAAAATAAATCATTTCAAATATCTTATATATACCCATATAGGATACAATATTAAATTAATCTATATTTTTTTTAGTACCATTTAATTTAAAATGAAATTTATATTAAAACTCATCGTGCATTAAAATGATGGTCCTCGTGACCAAAAAAACCTGAATTAAATGATAGTTATTTAAGGTTGATGTGTTAACCAATGATAAATATCATTATTTTTAATTATTTAATTGAATTAATATTTAATGTTTTACTTTGTATAATAAGGACGATAAAAACAAAATTTTCATTTCTAACAACTTGAATTTTAACCATTGATAAAAATTACAAAAACATTTGGCAATAGTAAATAACATTGTCAAAACTATAATTATTCATATTAAATTCAAAATAAATTTGTACGATAAAACTAGTTAGTACCTAAATGCCAAGTAGGAAAAGTAACGAAAATATTTATGTTTATTTTTAAAGGACGAAAATTATTTATTAAAAATATATGCCTTTTTTTTTGGTAGATAAAATTATATAACGTTGTCAAAACCTAATAGGTCCTCTCTTTAATTTATGAGTAATTTGTTTTGGATTAAAAAGGAACAATTGGTAAAATCAAGCACTTAAAATGCCATAAGTCATAATAACAACGTGGGCCTTAGTAATTCCATGCATGCTTTCATTTTTCAACTATGAAATCATTTTAGCAACGTAATTATTAATACCGTTATTTGTATTTTATTATCTTTTTTTTTATCATATGATGTTTTATTTTGTGGGCTCAAATCTCTTGAAATTCTCTAATGTACATTTCACGTTAAATCACCCATTTTAGCTTTATATTTATGATACAAACAAAAATTATTTATTTATCTATAAAATTTTAAATTAAAATCATCCATATAAAAATTATACTGTTTTTTAATTTGGTTAAATCACCCATTTTAGCTTTATCGTTCATTAAATTTCTACCAAAACAAAACGTTCATAAATTACCACCCACCGTCATCATTTCAATCTAACGGTCTTAAAAAGGCAACATTAATGAATGCAAGATTTAATACATTTTACCATCATAAATTTGTCGGATTTACTAACGTATAATTGGCGTGTATTAAGACCGCATGTATTACCTAACGTGCATTGAAAATGTGTGTCACGATATGACACTCATGTTCAATCTTATTGTGCGCTAGACAAAAAAAAATTTAAAGGTAAGGCACAATTTCGATGCGCGTCAACGTCAAGAGATTTTTTTAATTAAATATTCTGAAAATTTACAAAAAAAAATCCAACTTTGACGCGCACCGAGACAGTGTCAGAGTAAATCCCTAACGTGCAGTTTCAGTACGTGTTGGTTACGCATTAGTAAATCAGACGCCGTAAGGGTTGTGCGTCCAGTCTTGACCGGTGGACTGGAATTTTCAAAACCTTTGACCGTAGACTAGACCGAGACCGAGACCGGACCGGATTTGGAGTGGAATGGACCTTATATATATATATATATATATATATATATATATATATATATATATATATATGATCAAGTAAGAACCAAAGTTACGGTAAAAAATAAGAACCATTAAGGATCGTTTGATTAATGCACGGATGGTTAATATTGTCGTCTATATAAGGAAGTGTTATAATCTAATTTATAACATGATCGTTGCATAAGGTAATAAGGTATACATAATTTATTACATGATTCTCTCTCTCTCTCTCTAACTTTTTCAAAAAACGCAAAGTTTTAAACTATTGATTTTTTTAATCGGACATACTCTATAAACCATAAAACGTGTAGAAAGACATACGGATATGACGTTTTTTTGAGTTTTATCGATTTTCGAATAATTTCGTGTACTGCCCCTTTGAACTTTTTCAAAAAACGCAAAGTTTTAAACTATTGATTTTTTTTATCGGACACACTCTGTAACCATAAAACGTGTACACAAAAAGTTTCACGCTTTTTGGACCAACGGATACGACGTTTTTTGAGTTTTATCGATTTTTGAAGAATTTCGTGTACTACCACCACCCTTTGAACTTTTTCAAAAAACGAAAAGTTTTAAACATTTGATTTTTTTTGATCGAAAACACTCTATAAACCGAAAAATGTGTACGGAAAAAGTTTCACGTTTTTTGGACCAACGGATACGACGGTTTTTTAGTTTTATCAAATTTCGAAAAATTTCGAGTACAACCCCCTTTGATCTTTTTCAATAAATGAAATACTTTTAAATATGGATTTTTTTTGATTGGACACACTCTGTACACCATAAAACGTGGACAAAAAAAGTGTCACGCTTTTTGGACCAACAGATACGACGTTTTTTGAGTTTTATCGATTTTCGAAGAATTTCGTGTACTACCCCCTTTGAACTTTTTCAAAAAACGCAAAGTTTTAAAATATTGATTTTTTTTTATCTGAAACACTCTATAAACCATAAAATGTGTACAAAAAAAATTTCACGCTTTTTGGACCAACGGATAAGACGTTTTTTCTTTTACTTTTATCGATTTTCAAAGAATTTCGTGTACTACCCTTTGAACTTTTTCAAAAAATGAAATATTTAAAAAATCGGACACACTCTGTAAACCATAAAACGTGTACAAAAAAAGTTTCACGCTTTTTGGACCAACGGATACGACGTTTTTTGAGTTTTATCGATTTTCGAAGAATTTCGTGTAATACCCCTTTGAACTTTTTCAACAAACGCAAAGTTTTAAACTATTATTTTTTTGATCGGACATACTTTATAAACCATGAAACGTGTAGAAAAAAGTTTCACGCTTTTTGGACCAACGGATACGGCGTTTTTTGAGTTTTATCGATTTTCGTAGAATTTCGTAAACTACCCCCTTTGAACTTTTTCAAAAAAAAAAAGAAATATTTTAAAATATTCATTTTTTTGATCGGACACACTCTATAAATAATAAAACATGTACAAAAAAAGTTTCACGCTTCTTGGACCAACGGATACGACGTTTTTTGAGTTTTATCGATTTTCGAAAAATTTCGTGTACTACCCCTTTTGAACTTTTTCTAAAAATAAAATATTTTAAAATATTGATTTTTTTTATTGGACACACTCTATAAACCATAAAACTTATTAAAAAAATGTCACGCTTTTTGGACCAACGGATACGACATTTTTGAGTTTTATCGATTTTCGAAGAATTTCGTGTACTACCCTCTTTGAACTTTTTCAAAAAACGCAAAGTTTTAAACTATTGATTTGTTTGATCGGAAACACTCTATAAACCATGAAACGTGTACGAAAAAAGTTTCACGTTTTTCGGACAAACGTATAAGACGTTTTTTGAGTTTTATCGATTTTCGAAATACTTCGTGTAATATCTCCCTTTGAACTTTTTCAAAAAACGCAAAGTTATATACTATTGATTTTTTTTATCGGGCACACTATGTAACCATAAAATGTGTACACAAAAAGTTTCACGCTTTTTGGACGGACGTATATGACGTTTTTTGTGTTTTATCGATTTTCGAAGAATTTCGTATATCCCCCCTTTGAACTTTTTCAAAAAATGAAATAATTTAAAATATTGATTTTTTTGATCGGACACACTCTATAAATAATAAAGCGTGTACAAAAAGTTTCACGGTTTTTGGACCAACGGATACGATGGTTTTTTAGTTTTATCGATTTTCGAAGAATTTCGTGTACTACACCCTTTGAACTTTTTCAAAAAACGCAAAGTTTTAACATCCGTTACGAAATTATTTTAACGAGTTTTATTGTATTTGAAACTATTTATTTATTTCCTTATTTTTTTCTTTCTTTTTTTTATTTCTTTTTCTTTCTTCTCGGCTGCTTCTTCCCGCTCGGCCGCCCGCCTAGCACCCTAGCCCTGCAGGAGCACTCTCCACGCAAGCTAGCCGCCCAGCCTCCGCACCACTCGCGTCGCCTAGCTCCTGGAGCTACCTAGCCGACCCCTCGACTTGGATCTCTCCTCACCACCTGCAGCCTACCTTCTCTCATCCTTGTTCATCTCCTCCCCGGTCACTCTTCTCCCTCAGTTTCTTTCCCCTCTCGGCTTCTCTTACTCCCTCCTCCGGCCACCATCTCTCCCTCCATCACCTCTTCAACCCTCTGCAACCATTTGTTTCGCCTCCTCCACGTTGCACATCCACGCTCACCTCCATCCCTCACTCTCTGTTCTGCGCTCTCTCTCCCCTCCCACCCCCGCTTCTCTCTGTCGTCGCCGGAACACCACCGGACCAAGCTGCCACTGTTGCGAGCCTTTGCGCGACCTCCTCCCATCTTCGTTTCCACCGGAGCACGCACAGGAGCAACACCATTCTTCCTCAGCTTCCTGCAACCCCACCTGAAGAGCTTTTGGACTGCCGCTCCTCTTCTCGAGCCTGTCACTGGAACCAGAAGCCGCCGATCTCCTCGCTGCCCTAGGAACCGCCGCCAAGCCTCGCCTCCACGAGCTCGCCGGGAAACTCGCGAAAGAAGCCAACAGAGCCTTTCCCCGCGCCTGCGTCCTCCCTGCCACCGCCGCGGGCTGGACAACCCTTTGTGGTTAATTAAAATCGGGCCCCCCTCTTTTCGGTATAATTACATTTCGGCCCCCTCATCTATTGGTTAATTGCATAATGTACCCAACATTTTGTTTATTACAGATTCGACCCATAATTCTGGATTGTTGCATTTATACCCTCTGATTGGGTTTTTGTCGGAAATTGCCCCCAAGGTGTTAATTACGGTTGATGACCCATATGTTTGGAAATTGTATACTTGCCCCGAAAAATGTGTTAGCGGTTTTTAACCTCGGATTTTGTAAACGAGTTTTATCTTAGGTTTTTATATATACTATATCTTTGTGATCAATTTAGCGTATGGGCTAAATTGTGTAGTTTTGATGCTAGGTTCCGAAGCCCGATAAAGTCCACAAAGCCATATCGATATTCATAGATCGTCTTCCATCCTTTGACGTCCCGTGAGTAACCTCTCCCTCGAGCTAATAATCTTATCTCGATCTAGTTATGTTTTAGTAGTATCATGATAGGTTGGAACTAGCATAACTTAGAAGGAATGCCAAGTAGTGGCTTTTGGGACCTTAGGAGAATGTGATGAGCGTGTTTAGACCTCGTTGGCTTTTACGTCATTATTGACGGTGATTATGATAGACTCTAGGATGCGGTCCTAGAATGTGAGTCAAATGATCCTGCGTAGATCATTTGTGTAGAAGTTCTAGACTTCTTGAGCTGAGCGGGTTTTTTTATGGATACCTTGTTGTGAGCAGGTTGTATACTTCTTCCCAAGGGAAGCGAGAGCGTTGTGTGAGTTAGCGTTTGGGACGAGGTAAGTCTCCGGACTTACTTAGCTCGTATTTTATGTATTGGCATTGCTGTGTGTTTGGTGGTGTGTGTTTATGTTATGTTATAACGATTAAACCGGTAATTAGGACCACCGACCCTATATGTATATGTTGGTCCAAGTGTATGAGAACGGGCGGTGACATCATTGCCTAGCCTTGACTGGGGCTAGGAGGATCTTGGCGACTAGCCCGGCGGGTATACGGGCGGGTGCATCCGTGCCATTCCTTGCCGGTAAGTAGGGACCGAGGCGAGACCATTGGGGTCTCGTGTCACAACAGAAGTTGAACTAGAATGGAATACGACTTAATAATGAAAGATAATAAACCGGACTTGTGTGATTTATGTTTTGTGTTATGGATGTGTTTGTGCCTTCACCGCTTTTCTAATACCTAGAATATGAGCTAACGGTTTAAAACCTTTGTGTAGATGGCTTGCAGGTTAGGGATGCCGCCGAGTGAGGTGGAGGAGTGGGCAGCCGGGGTCTCCGTACATTATAGGACGGGGATGTTTTGAGTCAGGTTTCATGTTCTTGTTTATGGATGTTGCCGTACGTTTAGACTTCGTATCAGATTATGTTGTTTTGAGGACTCGGCTGAGTTTCCAAGTTGTAGTTTCTTACTTTTCGATTTCCGCATACATTAAAAACGTATTGAGTTTCGCCTTTATTTGTGCCTTGTTGGAAGGTCCGGTGAAATTGTTGTCAGGCTAAGGGTCGGGACCCATTGTGAGGTCTCGCCCGTAGCACCCCGAGTCCCGCGGATTTGGGGTGTTACATTAAACTGTTTAATTTTTTTGATCGGAAACACTCTATAAACCATGAAACGTGTACGAAAAAAGTTTCACGTTTTTCGGATCAACGGATACGACATTTTTTGAGTTTTATCGATTTTCGAAAAATTTCGTGTACTACCCCCTTTGAACTTTTTCAAAAAACGCAAAGTTTTATACTATTGATTTTTTTTTATCGGACATACTCTATAAACCATGAAACGTGTACTAAAAAATTTCACGCTTTTTGGACCAACGTATATGACGTTTTTTGATTTTTATCGATTTTCGAAGAATTTCGTATACTACCCCCTTTGAACATTTTCAAAAAATGAAATATTTTAAAATATTGATTTTTTTGATCGGACACACTATATAAATTATAAAACGTGTGTTCGCTGTAAATAATTCCCCTAAATAGCAACAAACTCACAGTGTATGAATCGTACGAAGTAGGACAAGTATTTCAGGGTCCAACACAAGGACTGAGAGGATTAATTTGAAGTAGTGATTAAAGATAGGATAGATCCAAATAAAGAAAAGGGGTTGGAAGAGATAATCAGATAAGGGAAAGAAAAGTCAAAAAGGTTTTGAAAAAGGTTTTTGGTGTTCGCAATTGAATGTCACCTTCAATTGAAAATAATTTATAAAAGCAAATAAAAGAAAAGACAATCAAATTAAAGGAAAGAAAATGGATTCTAAAAGTTAAAAGTCATTGTTTATACATATGGACTCAGGAAAACTCATAAGACATCTATGACTGGCAAGCACATGGATGAACATTTCTAAGCTGATGGTCTATTACCGGGTAAGTCTCAAGACCATCTAGTTCCAAACCCAACTACCTATTACTGGGTAAGTCTCAAGGTAGAGAGGTAGGAAATTCTAAACAAACCAGATTACAAACTAAGGATCAGGTAAACCTTTACCGGGTAAGTCTCAGGAATTACCTAACTCAGCAGGAAATCGAGGCACATTCAACCAATAAAGGATAAACCTTTATTACCTAGGATCAGTTCTCTAAGGTATCTAAGAAGGGATATCACCGGGTAAGTCTCAATTTCAACGTAGGTTACTAGTTAGAAGGATTCTAACTAGGTTCAAGTCCAAACTAACCACTAGGATTTCAAGGCTAAACAAACCAAACATAAACTCAAACTATTCCATCATAATCCAAGACATAAACAAATCCCTTTCAACCTTGGAACCACAAAGTTCTAGCCAATAACAATCATATCAAAAAGCAAATAAAGAAATAACAAAAAGGGAAAGAAAGAACTCAACTTTCAATGAATGAAAACCTGCAATTGTATTAAATATTGAATTCAACAATATCTCTCAACAAATTTGAATGCAAAAGTCTCCAACTTAAATCTAAACTATGAAGAACAATGGTGAAGAAGAAGGGAAGGGAAAGGGAAGGGAAGGAGACGGCTCCCCCCCTAGGGCTAACTCTGGGCGACTCTCAACACACCTTGGAATGAATCCAAGACTTCCTTTTATAATAAAAATCTAACTAAAAATACATTGTGCCTAAAAGGAAAAAACTCGCAAATAAAATATAATGCGCCAAAAAGGAAAAAGCCTGCAAATAAAATATAACGCTCAAGGAAATATCTCGGTCTGGATCTTGGCCGAGATTGGTCGATGTCGGGGCCGAGATTTCGACTTCGTACTTCAGTTTCATGGGATCTCGGTCTGTTCACTCGATATTTCACCTGAGATACCGATCGAGATTTTGCAGCAATAGCTCCATCTCGGCCCGAGATAAGTGGATCTCGGCCGAGATGCTCCTTGGTCGTTCCCTTCATGCTTTTAGCTTGATTCCTAGCCCTTTCCCTTGCACGTATGCTCGCTCCAATGCATCCACTTCGAGGTTTGATCCTCAAATACGTCGTTTTAGCTCCATAATATGTCAAATCACCTACAAAGCCACAAATAGTGTGTGTAGACATCTATTCTTGCAAAGTAGAACTAAATAATCATAAATGGAACAAACTAAGGCTAAAACATGAATGTAGAAAGGGGAAATCTAACTAAATGCATGACTAGAACCGGTCGATAAATCATGTTATCAAAATACCCCATACTTATCTTTGTTTGTCCTCAAGCAAAAAGTAAATCTAAGATAAGGTAACATGAATTAGCTATGCAAAACAAAGACAAAAACGTGTAGTGCTTTTAATTATGATCACCCTCAATAGTGCAAGTTTCATAGCTAAAGATATATTTCAATTAAAGTCAAATGAAATAGGTATAAAAAGGATAATCATACTTTACAAGAATTTCACGTTCATCATCAAAACTACTAATATCTAATATTCATGAGAAATTCAAGTCTAAGCCTGCCAAGTCAAATACATGTGTACATAGATCAAAAGGACTTAGCAAATAAAAGGCCAACAAACGTGATAAGCGTAGGATGTTCTTTTGGGTCATGTGATGCTAACCCGGGAAGAAGAAACAACACACTTCATCTTTTCAACTCAACATTCACCACCCTTGCATAAAATTCTTTTTCTTCTTTTCTTTTTCTTTTTCTTTTGCTTTTTCTTGAGTGAAAGGCAGTGGTGCACAGTAGCCGAAACCTTGGTATTCAGTTTTCTTCACGTACCTCACACCAAAATGCACATACCAAATCAACTCATAGGGAATGTTTTTAAAACCAATAAGACTTTGACAAGACACAAACACTCGGCTATGTGAATGGTGCCGAGTTACTCATCTTTCATAGCCAACAATCCCCTAAAAGCCTTGCTTTTCTTCATCACATCACTTTACATCATTCAAACTTCTTCAAACAATTCACAACATCAATAAAACACACACCTTCAAACTAAACATTCCTAATTCCCAGATAGCAGACAAGAGATTCAATGTTTGAGGAGCTAAGCATGATAAGGATAGAAGAAGAATGAAATCGAATTGCCTAAATCATCCCTATGCAATGTCTAAGAACTTATCATGAAGCTTCAACTATCCAAGCTCAATCCAACTAGACAAGAAAATCTTCATAATTCACATAAAATTCAAGCAAAATATTCAAATCCCAAATATGCCATAAATCAAATTGAGTTCAAAAGTAATAATCAAAAGGTTAATTCACGAACTCAATATCGTCATAGGGGTCATGTCATTCCTATAAGTACTTTAAAAAAATTATAAAAAAAAAATCTCGGCCGAGATTTACCCATTGTCGTGAGATCTCGGCCGAGATTTTTTATCTCGGGCCGAGATGATTTTTTTTTTGAAAGGAAACGTGTGACAGGGAATTTCAAACTATCTAGATGCAATGCAATGAAAGAAACATGCTAAAGGACTGCAAGTATCCCACCTCATACTTAAAACTCACATTGTCCCCAATGTGAAGAATAAGAAGAATAAATAGAAGTGAAAAAGAATACTCACAATGTAAAAATCAGTAATATGGCACATCCAAATGGAAGTGGTAATGGAAACAAGCGGTTGTGCAAACTTCTTCAAGCATCTCTTCTTTATTTAATTCCTAAAACCTAAAAAGACAAAAGACACAAAAACGCGTAGAAACGCAAAAGCAATAGGCAAAAACAAAAAACAAGAGCACAAAGACTCTTACCTCGGGTTGCCTCCCGAGAAGCGCTTGGTTTAAGGTCTCTAGTCAGACCCAATTTCATGGTTGTGTCAGCTCACATCAAAAACCTTGGACTGCTCATCCAGTCCTTGCAACCACTCTTCACAGGACCCATAGATTTTCTTCTTGAGAACTCTCTTCATGTCCCGATGAAAGATAGAAGCTCTCCTCAACACTTGTGGATGGTATGAGATAGTAACCTTGTGGGTTACCCATACTTGAATGATAACTTCTTTTGATCAGGGAGAAGCTTTAATATAATCTTAGGAGGTTCCTTTGGTACTACTCTCCAGCTTTTAGGCGCACCTCGGGTAGGATGGAAGACTTTGGGACGAATTTCAGCAAATCTCGAGCAGCCATGTACTCATTAGCATGAAAGAGTTTGTTCCCACATAACTTCAAAAAGTAGCATTCTGACCACAACTGTTATTAAAGAATGCAATGCTTTGTACCAGATGCTTGTGCTGCAGAGATGCAAACCGGAAAGCCTTTACCTATTCCCTATCACAACCCAACCACTTTCAGTAGAGGAATGAATTCGTCTCAAATCAAAAGAATCTGACTCCGCACCTTTGCTCGTCCCTTTAATTAGGAATCTCACATCTCGGCCGAGATTGGTGTGAGGGAGACCGATATTTTTCTTCTGCACAGGAATCTCGACCGAGATGGGTGTGATCTCGGGCCGAGATTCGACTTGTTGCTGTGAAATCTCGGCCGACATAGATGGGATATGGGGCGAGATTGGGACGGGAATTTCCGAGTCTTCGTCCTCCTTCGTCAGCTCTTCATCCGTTGGTCCAAGACTTCCTTTTATAATAAAAATCTAGCTAAAAATACATTGGGCCTAAAAGGAAAATGCCCGCAAATAAAATATAATGCGCCAAAAAGGAAAAAGCCTGCAAATAAAATATAACGCTCTGGGAAATATCTCGGTTTGGATCTCGGTCGAGATTGGTCGACGTCGGGGCCGAGATTTCGACTTCGTACTTCAGCGTCATGGGATCTCGGTCTGTTCACCCGAGATACCGACCGAGATTTTGCAGTAGTAGCTCCATCTCGGCCCGAGATAAGTGGATATCGGCCGAGATGCTCCTTGGTCGTTCCCTTCATGCCTTTAGCTTGATTCCTAGCCCTTTCCCTTGCACGTATGCTCGCTCCAATGCATCCACTTCGAGGTTTGATCCTCAAATACGTCGTTTTAGCTCCATAATATGTCAAATCACCTACAAAACCACAAATAGTGTGTGTAGACATCTATTCTTGCAAAGTAAAACTAAATAATCATAAATGGCACAAACTAAGGCTAAAACATGAATGCAGAAAGGGAAAATCTAACTAAATGCATGACTAGAACATGTCGATAAATCATGTTATCAACGTGTAGAAAAAAGTTTCACGCTTTTTGGACCAACGGATACGATGTTTTTTGAGTTTTATCGATTTTCGAAGAATTTCGTGTACTACCCCCTTTGAACTTTTTCAAAATACGCAAAGTTTTAAACTATTGATTTTTTTTTATCGGAAACACTCTATAAACCATAAAATGTGTACGAAAAAAGTTTCACGCTTTTTGGACCAACGGATACGACGTTTTTTTAGTTTTATCGATTTTCGAAGAATTTCGTGTACTACCCCCTGTGAACTTTTTCAAAACTTAAAATATTTTAAAATATTGATTTTTTTTATCGGACACACTTTGTAAACCAGAAAACGTGTAGAGAAAAAGTTTCATGCTTTTTGGAGCAACGGATACGATGTTTTTTGAATTTTATCGATTTTCGAAGAATTTCGTGTACTACCCCTTTGAACTTTTTCAAAAAACGCAAAGTTTTAAACTATTGATTTTTTTTATCGGACATACTCTATAAACGATGAAACGTGTACAAAAAAAGTTTCACGCTTTTTGGACCAACGGACATGATTAATTAGAGGGACATAATTGAAAAATGAAATATTTCGTGTACTACCCCCTTTGAACTGTTTCAAAAAATGAAATATTTTAAAATATTGATTTTTTTGATCGGACACCCATTATATATAGAGAAAAATGGGCTAGTAAAGCCCTTTGTGTAAACCAAATATAGAGTAGGCTCTAAGCAATTTCTAATTTATTTTTAATTCTAAAAACAGGGATAAAATGGGAATTTGCAACTTAAAACCCTAAGATCCATCGCCTCCCTCCTCAGCCCTTATTCAGTCCCGATTCGGCGATTCCTTGCCTCCTCAATCCTCACCTCGCCTCCTCGCCTCGCCGGGCCGCCGGCTCGGCTCGGCTCGCCTATTCGGTCTCCCCAGCCGGCAACCTTCTTCGGCTTCTTCCACGCCTCCTCGGGACCTCGTCTGCTACACTGCAGCGTCTGCTTCCGGGACCTCGGGACCTTGCCTCGCCTCCTCGGGACCCGTCTGCAGCGTCCGCTTCTTCTTCCTCGGTCCAATGTCTGCTTCCAGCTTCGTCCTCCGTCTTCTTCCTCGGCCGTTTGGCATCTGCAGTGTCTGCTTCTTCTACTAGGTGAGTAAGTGAGTTCAAATTTCAAAATTGGTATCATGAGTTGAGTACTTGAGTCGGCTCATGACTGATGATTGTATATCACAATTATCACTAGCTTTCTGTGCAATTTTATGATAGAAATTGGTATCATGAGTTCAAAATTGGTCCAATACTCCATATATATATAGGATTACTCTTCTTTCTCATCACAGGATTGTTCATGATGCTAACATGGCTGGAAGGGAGATCAAACGGGCTTTACTAGAGGCAGTAAAAAGTGATCCAAATATCTCCGTGTTTGAACACCATTTTGCTATAGACTTATTAACTTCTCAGGTTCTAACTTCTCTCTATAGTGAAATAATCATTTGTTTCTTATTCTATGTAAACTGTCGTGCTTGACCGATAAATGAAGTATAGTGAAATAATCATTTGTTTGCTGCTTACAAGATGGTGCTGACACAGTTTGCCATGGAATTGATGCCTTGAATACTAAAACACAGGAGGTAACTTCAGTTTACATCATTTTCTCAATTCCTTCAATGCCTAAAATGGAGTATAATCAATAAAATCTAGTTCTCCTTGTTTATTTGTTGGTAACCTAATGCTTGAAGTGACCTTGTTAGATGTTGGAGTTGCTCCTACTCAAGTTGCTTGACATAAGTAGGGAATTGTATTTAAATTCGAAAATGAGGAGAAAATTAAATAGTTTCTGTTATGGTTAGAATAAATTACATGTTCTAGCTCTGCAACTAAATGCATATATGATTCTCATAGGATTTACACCTCTTTGTTATATGTAAGCTTATTTGTGAATGTCAATTTGTAGGTTGCCACAGGAGATGGTATGACAATGGCTCGTAGAGCTCAAGCTGTGATATCTAACATGGAGTAAGCACATTTAAACCACGCAACAGCTAGGCTAGCAGTTGCCTATTAAAAACTAATAACATTTTTCACATAGTTCGAAAATTTTAATCTTGTGTATTAATATTCGGTTTTCGACTAGGCTTGAACTTGTGTAACTCGATATTTTGTAAATGCACGGGCTTGTGTATCGAGATGCTTGAATGTGTAAATAAAGAGAGGCTTGATTGTGTAAATCGAGAGGCTTGATTGTGTAAATCGAGAGGCTTGATTGTGTAGATAAATGGAGATGCTTTTGTAAAAAAATCGAGATGTTTGTGTAAATAAATCTTTAGAAAAATTGTGTATAACACTAGTTTGTGTAAACAGACATTAAGATTAACATTAAAAAAAATAACAATAATTTACCAAGTTCAATTAGTCTAGTTGGTATAAGGGTGGGAGGGAGGGTCAGTCATCCATAGTTCGAAACCCACAAAATGCAAGATTTTTATTTTCGACGGACCTTGTGTACCACTAAATGCATTTAGATTTTTTTTTCGACGGACATTGTGTTCCACTAAATGCATTTAGATTTTTATTTTCGACGGAACTTGTGTACACCGAACTTGTGTACACCGAACTTGTGTACCCCGAACTTGTGTACCCCGAACTTGTGTACCCCGACCTGGTGTACGCGGACCTGGTGTACGCGGACCTGGTGTATCCCGATTGGTTGGGCTTGTATAACCCAAGTGGGCCTGATTGGGCCTTGAATTTATAAAATACATTGGGCTTGGGCTTTACTAATTTGCAATACCAATTCACCCTTTTAATTAATCTTTATATATAATTACAATGGGCCTAGTTTACGTACATTTAAAAAAAAGAGCTCCCCTTATGCTTACTTATACACAAAGGGTCATGTCCCCCATTTAACCCTTATATATATATAGAGAGAGAGAGGGGGGGATAGGGGGAGGGGAGCCTTTTTTCTATAAAATAATTAATCGGAAAATAATTAATTAGAGGGACATAATTGAAAAACGTAAAAATAGAAAACCTATAAATATAATTTATTTTTCACAAAACCCTAGTTGTAGATCTGAGAAGCCCTAGTACACCTAGTTTGCTGCTCGATTTACGGGTGATCGATTTACCGGTTTGAAACTGCTCGCGAAACCGCTGAACCGAAAGGGAGAGAATCACGCCGCAGTGGCCTTCGTCTTCTTCCAGCCGAGGCCTTCGTCTTCTTCCACCGGGAACAACGTCGTTTTCCTACAAATTAAGCCGGTAATCAACAAAGTGAAGCAACTCTTTTTAATTTCGGAGGGTGAAATTGAGTTTTCATCGCAATAATTGAAGTTTCGAAGGGTGACCAGAACCCAAAATTCAAAGAATAGTGAATTGTACACCGGACCGGATTTTTTGGATCCGGGTCAATTCTGCACATATATGCCCATCTAGCAGTCCAAATTTTGTTTTATTTAGTTTTTTTGGTTCTAGAAATACACATTAAAAGGGAAAATAAAATAATGGGCGACCGTTGTTCTAGACCCACCAACACCGGCGTCTTGCCCGGAACACGCTGCGTAACCAAGCTCTCCCCAATCTCCGGCGACCTTATTTTATTCAATTTACTGTGATAATAGTTTTAATATTATAACCTTGTTTATTTTATCTATTAGAGCATGGGATGCTACTTGTTTTTTTGTATTATTTTTAGTAAAGTGGGGTCGTGGGTTGTTACTTGTTCGATCTATAATGATGATTAAATTATGAAAATGATGATCGGGAGCCATCTATAATGGTTGCTATTAATAGAAATACATATTATAATAATTATATTTTAAATACTTATCAAATGTAAATATATATAAGAACTGGTTACATAAATTATAAAATTTAATAAAATAATATGATTGGTTGTTCTTAAATTTTATAAGTTAATATTATATTTCTATTGATTTATTGATGGGAATTTATTTTATTTTTTTAAAAGGAAAAAGTAGTAACTATGTTAAATCAATTTTCGCCGGATCACAAATGGACTGTGGAAAATATGTAAACCAAATACAAGGTACAGAAGAACAAGAGAAGCTAAGTCTTGAAGCTAAGTGTGTAACGGTATTGTCCGTGCGCCGGATATGAGCAAAAGAAACTACTAGATCCGTAGATATACATGAAACAATGTTGGAACACACAGTATTCAAGTAAGAGTTTCCCCGCAATCCATAATTGAGCTTGGAAATTAAATACAGAGAATCAAACTCAATCACCAAGCGTGTTGCCGGGGGGAAATCAGGGAGAGAGGAGATTCCGTGTAACATGGTTGCCGCCTCTGAAAGTGTAACATCAAACCCGCCTTCCTCCCGAGAAGTTGTAAGCATGCATATCAGACCGTGAGAATTACGTAGAACAACACCATAAACTCTTTCACTAGCTACTATACCTGCGTCCACATTCAGCTTGTATCCACTGGCAGGCGGCAATGTCCAAGACGAAGGAGATGTAGCCGTTTTAGCAGCAAGTAAGGAGTGGGAAGAAGATAGCGAGATGAAATCTCATACTAACCTTCGAAACGACGTACGGAGAGATAGACAACTCCATTCCTCGTCTGAGAACAAAGTATGATTCCGGTTTGCCCAAGCTAACCAACAATTAGTGAGGAATTCTGCAATGTCATTGCTACCATAAGTTGCTTTGATCAATGAAAGGGCTTCCAAAGGTGTGCGCGAGGCAAGTACAGGGAGGATTTGTGCAACAAAGCTATCTTCCCATGCAAAAGAAGAGTCTGGGCATTGTAATAGAGCATGCCAGACCGACTCAACATCATTCAAACATCTCGAGCATAGAGGAGAGTCAACCACATGTTTGTAGTGCAGCGTACGGTTGACAATCATGTAGTTAGAACACATGAACCAACCAAAAGAAAGGACTTTGGGTTATAGATGTTGCGTCCAAAGAAGGGACCAATCCTTTGTAGGGATAATGGAATGTATTCCCAAACACGCCAATCAGTAGGCAGATTTACACGTAAACATTCCAGATTTTGTGAAAGCTCATATAAAACATACGATCCGACAAAAATTAATGTTTTAGAGTTTCAAACTCTGATTCATAGGTCCTCTGGCTCACCCTAATATCAATTTGACTTGTTAGAACTCGTTAGTTTTTAATCTAAAAGTAAAACAAAATTGTGAAATCCATTGTGGTTGTGTAACTGCGGCTTTGTCTTGCATATTTAACGGGCATTACAAATTTTATTTTTATATAAGTTTACGATCATAAACTTCGTTTAACGATCGTTAAAGATTCCTCCCTATAATAGCGGTTAACGATCGTCAAAGTTAATATCATATTTCTATTGGATTATTGAACATTACTATTGATGAGAATTATTTTATTGTGATTAAAACACTGTAAGAATTTATGAAATTATTATAATAACAATACATTACCTACTCTATTATAACATAACTGCGAAATGAACTAAATATAATAACTAAACTATTTACTAAAAAAGCTAATAGTTAAAAATAATTATTATATATATGAACCAGATCAGCAACATTTCTTACCTAAATCTTTACTTAGACATGAAACTGAAAATTTATAAGTAGACAACACTGGAAGTGCTATATGCATTTAGATAAGCATTAGGTTGAATACATGTGAACCAGAGTAAACCAAAATTCGATATTTTTTTTTATTGCAAGGTCAATTTCGTTTTATATATTTATTTTAGACCAACTATTTTATATCTACATTTTTGTCCCTTTTTTGTTATTGTAAAGTAAATCAAAGCTGGAAAAGGACAGCGGCATCTCTGATATGTAGGCGGTCACGTGTATTAGCTCACCCACGTGCCATATAGTATTGATCGTATCAATTATTATAATATTACTTTATTATGTTTCTGAATTATTTTGTTTTCATTGTAAAAAATTTATCATAGTATTGTGATTTTTGTTCATAATTTATTTAAATATTATTTGGGAGAAGTTGGTGTAAATAAACTACTATTGAAATTAAGGATGTATGTATACAAATAAAGTTATAATGTTTACGTATTACGGTACTGTAGACCCTAATCTCACTAAATATTTTTTATATAAGAATAAAATAATTTATAGTAAAATATATTATATTTTTATTATGATTATCTATATTATTGTATTAGATTTTGTTATCATTGTGATTACAAATTGATATAATTATTGAAATTTACTTCTACTGTGATTACAAAATTAATACTTATTTTGTACACATCTACCGAAAAATTAAACTATTAATAAAATAAACAAGGAATAAATTAGTGACAAATGATTAATTAAATGGATCGGTATATTTAATTAAAAATTAAATCGTCTAATAATTATTTTATCATATATTATTGTAAATAATAAACTAAATAATCTTGATAACTTATATAAAGATTTTTCTTGACTTATATATATATATATATATATATATATATATATATATATATATATCTTTAGTGTATAATTCTTGTGGTTATTATCAAAACTCTTCGATTTAAACGAACAACCAATATTCTCGATCCATTGCCTCGACTACTAGAAACCTTCATATCAAGATCAACATATTTCTTCTTTTTAGGTTCACCGTGATATTCACATGTTAATCAAAATATACAAAACTATATACGTTTAATCATGAAGTGCGACTAACTCCGTATTCTTTAATATTTCCATAAATTGTCCAATTCATTAAATTAAATAAAGCTCAAATATGACAAAAATCCTAACATCAATCAAATAATCAAATAGTATGATAGACCCTAATTGTAAATATATTAACTAATATTGTTCATTTACACAATAACATTACAATTTACTAGTTTATCTTTACTTAGAATTCTAAAAGCAACTAATCATTAACTAAATAACTTGAAATTCAATTATGTCACATACTTACTTGAATATGAGAGACAAATTTATAAAAAAAAATATTGCATTTCGTATTAGAATATCATCTTTTCGGACATCTTTGTTAATTCGAAAGAATTGTGATTAAGGAAGAATGAGAGTATATTCTAATAACATTTGAAACCTTGTATTTTATAATGTGTTAGATAACGTTCAAACGGATGCAATTATAATCCTTGAGTACAGCTATGTTTTTGAACTTATGCGCATGCGCCAACAACCACTTTCTTTTATTTCTGTCGCGATACGCTTAATCTGAGTTATTTCAACGCTGTCAAAATACGTCCAAACTGACTCATTTGTAAAGTGTGTTTCCGTATCCGCATCAATTTCTTCCAATCGTGATACGGAACAATTTCTTCCAATCGTGACTTTCGAACATACTAAAAAAAAACCTGGAATCTATACTGAATTTTCATTAAATATTATATAATAAAATGATTATTTTTTATTATTAGAAAAGGCTTGGAAATGGACGTTTTAAGTATTAAAAGTAGAGCATAATATCAACGAAGTTAATGCAATAAATAAAGTAATGTAGGAAAGTGTTTGATACGTTGGAGATAGATTTGCCTACTCTCTCTCTACATACATATCTCACTTTGGCCAGTTGGCCCCTTCACACATAATTAAAAAAAACAATTAAAGAAAATAAAAAAGAAGAAGAAGAATGAGAAGCTCAACGACCGCCAACACCACCTGCATCTTCTCTTCTTATTAGCTCCTGCATTCATCCTTTCTTTCTCTGATTTCAGTTTTTTTTAGTTCTCTATATCAAATTCTACGTAGCATAGATCAAATCCATTAAAAAAAAATGAACTCCGACAATAACTCCGGCGCCGGCGGCAGGCGAATCCTCCATCAGCCATTCTTTCCGGCGGAGAGCTCCCCTCCTCCTCCTTCCCAAACTCAAACTCCTAAAGACCCATTCTCTGGAGAAAATTCCCCATTCTTTCCGACATACCCATCTCCTCCTCCACCACCTCCTTCTGCCTCCGCATTAGCCTCTTTTCCAGCGAACATCTCCTCTCTCCCAATTCCACACTCTTCAACCTCTTCTGGGCCCCACACTTCCGTTTCTCCAGCACTAATCGCTGTCACCGTCGCTCTCTCCATTTGTGCAATCGCAGTAACTGTCTTCACCCTCTTTCTCTACTTCCGAGGTCGGCGCCGTCGTTCAGAGGAGGATGACGTGGTTCACGATAAGCCTCCTGTATTATCGAGATCTGATGTCGTGGCTCCTCCTTCGGTGCCGCCTGGTGGTCCGCCCAGGATCCAGAGGAATAGTGCTAATAATAGCTCGGAGTTTCTCTACCTTGGTACGATGGTGAACTCTAGGGCTGTTAATGGCGGACAAGTTCCGATGAGACCAGGATTTGACCCGAGGAAGACTGATTCGCCGGACCTTCAGCCGCTTCCTCCTCTAGCAAAGCGGAATCTCCGGCAGGATATGGTGGGAAACTCCGTCACCGTACAGGAAGATGAGGAGGAGTCATTTTACTCTCCAAGAGGATCCGCTAGTGGCAGGGAGAGCTCTCTCGGAGTCGGATCCGGGTCCAGGAGAGTCTTCGTCGCCGTTCAGAACAATGCGAACTCTTCGCCGGAATCTTCTTCGTCGGGGACGAATTCTCCAGCTAGATCGGCTTCATTGAGTATCTCACCTCCAGTAACCGACAGCACCAAGAGCTCCAAGCCCAAATCTCCTCCTCATCCTCCGGCGGAGACTTACTCTTCGCCAGAGCTAGATTCAGAGCCGAAAACCATGGAAGAAGAAGAAGCGGAGGAATCGCCGTTGTTGTCAAGCTCATCAGAGATGTCGACTCCAGTTGAATCGCCGACACTTTCTCCAATTTGGGCGATGGCCGGAAAATCCTCGCCCTCTCCACCACGTGCCGGAGATTGGTCAGTGTTTGATCAAAACCAACTGTCTCCAATCTCAGATCGATCGACTCCAAGCCACAAATCTTCATCCATCAAACTGCCGAGATTCTTAGGCGGCGGTCGGAGCAAGAAGGCTTCTCCAGAATCCACAAAAATGTCGGATTCTCCCATTTCATCGCCGGAGTCAATAGCTTCTCCAATCTCCAGTGTCAGCCAGTCTTCTTCTTCAAAGATATCGTACTCTCCACACCCTCCTCCTCCGCCACCACCACCACCTCCGCCTCCACCACAACCTGCAGTTAGGCGGTCAGAATCTCCAATTAGTCCTTCATCTGTATCAAAACCATCAAAAGTAGAATCAGAGAGCCAAATTAGAGTCTTAGAAGGTAAATTAGAAAGCACAAATGATGTAGCCGTGGATGCAAATTCAACAACTCCAAAACCGAAACTTAAACCTCTCCATTGGGATAAAGTGAGAGCTTCTTCTGATAGGGAAATGGTATGGGATCAACTTAGATGCAGCTCTTTCAAGTAAGCCACTCGAAAACTTTAATTTGATCATTGCTATTAATGGTAAACTGAATTGAATTGAATTGAAATTGAATTGTGAATTCTGTTTCGAGTGCAGAGTGAATGAAGAAATGATTGAAACTCTATTTGTTGTGAACAAACCTAAAGAGATGGCAACCAAGCCTGTTATCCCCTGTCCAAGGCAGGATAACAGAGTCCTTGATCCTAAGAAAGCTCAGAACATCGCCATTTCGCTCAGGGCGCTCAACGTGACCGTGGAAGAAGTTTCCGAAGCACTCTTAGAAGGTATAAGAATCTTAAATGTAGTATAAGAAAGCTTGTTGATTCGATTTCACCCTTTGATGAGTTGAGAAGATGACTGAACTTTCTTGGTACTATATATGTAGGCAATGCAGAGATGCTAGGAGCTGAGCTTCTTGAGAGTCTCCTGAAGATGGCTCCTACCAAGGAAGAAGAATGGAAATTGCGAGAGTACGAAGATGATTCACCTTGCAAGCTTGGACATGCCGAGAGATTCTTGAAAACGCTTATCGGCATACCGTTCGCTTTCAAGAGACTTGAAGCAATGCTTTATGTGGCCAATTTCGAGTCTGAGGTTGAGTATCTGAAGAAGTCATTCGAAACTCTTGAGGTAAATTCAGAAATTGTAAAGATGGTAAATTCAGAAATTGTAAAAACATTACAAATCTTATGGATTGTTATTGGTTTGACAGAATGCATGTGATGAATTGAGGAACAGCAGAATGTTCTTGAAGCTTCTAGAAGCAGTGCTTAAAACTGGTAACCGAATGAACGTTGGAACAAACCGAGGCGATGCTCATGCATTCAAGCTAGACACACTTCTCAAGCTGGTAGATGTAAAAGGTACTGATGGCAAGACTACTCTCTTACATTTTGTTGTCCAAGAAATCACACGAACGGAAGGTACTCGTATTTGTAACACAAATCAAACGTCCCCTAAGGTTACAACCGCGAATGATGAAGCCAAGTGCAGAAAGCTTGGCTTGCAAGTGGTTTCGTGTCTTAGTTCAGAGCTTGCCAATGTTAAGAAATCAGCAGCCATGGATTCAGAAGCTCTTACTAGTGAAGTTGCAAAGCTGTCAATGGGGTTAGCCAGCATTGTAGAGGTTGTAAGCTTAAATGAGAAGATGGGTTCGTTGGAATCTTCTAGAAAGTTCTCAGAATCTATGAACAAGTTCATTAGAGAAGCCGAGGAGGAGATCATTCGAGTTCAAGCTCAAGAAAGTGTTGCACTTTCTTTAGTAAAGGAGATAACTGAATATTTTCATGGTGATTCTGCAAAGGAAGAAGCTCATCCATTTAGAATATTTATGGTGGTAAGAGACTTTCTTGCGGTTCTTGATCGCGTTTGCAAGGAAGTCGGGATGATCAATGATCGGACTGTTGTTACGACCGGACATAGATTCCCTGTTCCTGTCAACCCGATGCTTCCGGTTCCGGTCATGCCTATGCTTCCTCAGATCATAACTGCATTCCAATACAGGAGAAATTCAAGTTCTTCAGAAGGAGAGAGTTCTTCTTAGTTTGATCAGGTAGTTTTGCTAGTAAAAAGACTTGAATAGGAAAATCCCTTTGTAAAAACAGCACTCAATATTCTTTACTTCAAATCTTGTGTACTTGTTCTGCAGTTTTTGTAATTATTAGTGCAATATCTATATGAAATTACCAAAAGTGCTTCAAGTTATGTATGTAAAACTAAAGAGAGAAGGAAATGTTCAGTATACCTAGTTTGATGTGTGTTTTTTTTTAAAAATAACGGAAAGGAGTTCGATACACCTACAAATCAGACGTATTGAAACACTATAACAATGGTAGATGGATAGGCAGTGGCCTATAGAGAAACAAAATAAACAATACAAACACATATCATCTTCGGTGAAAACCTGAAATTTGTACTCTTTTTAGTTTTTTCGAGCTTAGTTTGATGTATTAATCACTCAAGATTTCATCTTTATATTTACTTCATTAAATATATTTCCAGGACAACATACCCACTTTGAACCTGTTTCTCACATGCATATAAGTCCAATCACATTAGATATTTGCCCTGCAACTACCAAGTCTAGACAATGTAGCCATCACTTGGCACATGCAAAAGTGTAAAGGCCTTGATGAGTCCAAGTGTACAAGATAATGATAGAAAGAAAACTTGATGGATAAAAAAGCTCTTGTCTTGCCCATTTAGATACAAAACAACACAGCCATGGTCCTATAAGTTTGAAAGCTCTTGCCTTTGCCCATTTGAATACAAACAATTGAGCTATGGTCCTTTAAATATAAATTAAGAAATTGCTTGTGGATGCACAATTTTTGTATGCTTGCAATAATCTTTCAATGCAAAGTAAATGCATGAGCATGTGCAATCAGGTGGCAGAAAAAAAAAAATGTCCACTTAAGGACAAAAGCAAATTGTTATATCAAATTATCAATAAAAAACCAATATTATTATTAGTTCAAGCTGGTGTTACATTGTTGAAGCTTCACTGAGATAATACTTCAGGAGACAGCAATCTCATGTTAACTTATTCTAGATATGATCACTGTATATAATCCTCATTAAGAAGGGGGCGAAACTCGAGTTTGTTTATGTAAACCTCTTTCACTCAATAATTACAAGCTGCTCAGGCTCTTGGTTGACTGCAAGGCTTCTGCATCCATGCGTTCCAAGATCCGGCGCGCTTCTTCTTCTGTGGCAGGAACCACTTTCCTGATACTAAAGCCGTTCTGAACTTTCTCCGATTTTGGGCAAATTGTGAATGTGAAGTAAAATGTGTTTGATACCTGAAACAATGATTCGTAAACCAAATGAAACTGAGATATGCTAGTTATAGAAGGGATTGATTTCAGGAAAAACAAAAGAAAAAAGTTACATTAAAGTATCAAACCATCCTTAAAATCTGCTACTATTCACAGGGTACCCACCCTTCAATATATGCTTAAAGTATATAAAAAAAATGTATGAAATTAATGGGATAACTTAACATTTTTAAATATAAAATGAAGGTTAATGGTTTATTAAAAGAACAATCAGATTTAAGGGTGGCATTGTGTAATGAAAAAAGTCAGTTTACATAGAAAGCAAGTAGAATATCATATGGAAATAAAAAGGAACTGAGATATGCTAGTTGTAGAAGGCTGTTCCAAGCATTAGTTTCAAGAAAAACAAAACAAAAGAGTAAATTACACAATAGTGTCCTTAAAATCGACTACTTTTCACAAACCCACCAATAAAAAAAGTCTTGCTTTCAACCACTGAACCATCCACCCTTCATATTATACTTGAAATTCATTTTTAAAAAAGGTATACCATCACGTTGTTCTCGTAAAATAAATTAACAATAACAAATTAATAAAAAATTTATGAAATTAATGAACTTCAGATGTATCATGTAGAAGAGCATCTTGATTGACAGCTATCATGTATAAGAAGAGCATCTTGATATTTGGCTAACCCAGAGATCAGACTGATCTTGGTTAACAACTAACATGCTTATTGAACAAAAAACAATGTCTATGATGAGCTTACCCCACTCGACCGGAATTCAGGTCTTGTAACATGAGCAATAACCTCAACATTTATCAAAGGGCGTTTCGAGTCTTCTAGTTCAGTGTAGAGAACACATGACTTCAACCGCAAAAAGTCGCCAACATCCACCTGCATGATCAACAAAATGTGTGAATCTTTCCTCCATTCAAGAACAAACCAAGAGGATCATAAGCAAAAAGAATACCCGAAAAACAAAATGTCATGATGTGACTAGAAAATCATGCTATGACCTTACCGGTCTCAAGAAATCAACATGATCAACTTCAAGGAAGCAAGGGACGGTGCCAGCAAATGCGTAAGCAGTAGAAAAGGCAAGTTCAAAAGCCCTGTGCATTAAAAAACCTCCGAAAATCCGACCATGGATGTTCCTTTGTTGTGGTTGGCATATCATTGAGTTCTCAAGCCGGGTATCTCTTAAAAGGATGCTATTTCTATCTGCCAAGGCTGGCATGTCACAAAAGATTCGGCCCTCTGTCAATAAAGCTTCCAATCTGTTAACTTCCTGATCTTTATGTTCCTTTTGGTCTTGCCTTTTCTTTGATTTCCTTATTTTGCTTCTCATTTCTGCATCTTCAAACAGTAGTTTTTCTTTTTCGGTTTCTGGTGAGATTCGGTTTACTTCAGCTGCTTTTCCTGTCTGGGAGTCCCGAGCCACAAAGATGAAGTTGGCTGTCAGCGCAGCTGCAGTTGAAGGAGAAGAATCTTCTGCAAAATAAATAAGCTCCAAAATAAGTTGTTGCTGAACATTCATCTAAATTGACAAGTATATCCTACAAATAGACATAAGATAACAGAGAAAAGTACAAATGGAAAAAAAGTAAAGGAAGCATTGAGATGCTAATTTTCAAATTGTTGCTGAACATTCATCCAAAATAAGTTGTCCCGAGCCTTGTTTTGTTATGATTCATAACACATTCGAACTCACTATTATATGAAAGTATTCATAAAATAATCAAGATAACCAAAGCTTCTTGTGCTCAAATACCTTCAGTTGACTGGGTAACTTCTAATTGAATCTCGATTGATGACCTCCCAACCCAAATGACTGAACCAGATATCTTCATATCAATATCTACATTTATTGGCTCCCTCAAAACAATCTTGTCAACAGCCGCGGTCACCAGAAGTACCGGCCTTGTCATGACATCATCATCGGAACAATGCTGCACCACAAAGAACAAAAAAAAGGATGAATATAAATGAAAGATGGACCTCCTTTTCCTCTACAAACCAGTTGAAGCAAACTCATAGACCAGAATTCGCATAACCATGAGTAATATGGAATTTTAGTAAGAGTATCATTCCTACTGACCAGAAGCATCTAAACCATAGAGAAACATGAACGACAATAAGATTCAGCAAGTTAACCCAAAAACCGAACCGACCAATACATTGTTGCAAATTATCTACAAGGCTGAAGGGAATGGAATGGTCAAACTGTGAGCTAAGAGACAATGGCATGAGGTTGCAATCAACATTTCCAGCACAGAAAAATATAATGGATCACCCTTTTCCTACCTCCAGACAAAAGCAAAAAAACAAAAACAAAAACGAAAAAGGACATAGGAAATCTTTATAAGGAAGAAAGAAACAAAGCAAATTGGTAGAAATAACACCTAAACAATAATGTAAGTGTTAATTTATCTAAGACGTGGAGGGTTATGCACACGTATGAAAATGTCAAGGGAAAATTCATGGATTCACCTTTACAGAAATGGTACCAGCAAGTGCATCAAGGTCTTCTAGAAGCTTCCCGATCCGGATCTCATTCCAAGCATCTCTGTACTGTTCTCGGAGGATGAAATCGTTGGAGAAGTTGTAGAGCACTCCCGTCCTGCTCTGTGCCGGAGTTTTGGTGAGGATCCGGGTTTGGGTCGGAGCACCCGCTGGTGGGTTGTGAAGCCTATTCTCGAAGATCTTCGAACGAGTCTCCCAAAGGGCGATCGTCACCGGCGAGTGGTACATCCCAGGCCATAAATCGATTTGCTTTCGAACCCCATTTTCCGGTGGGTTTGAGTAATCGAGTGGTCGTGGAAGCTTTGAGTATACCGAGATGAAATTTGGATCCATGGTGATTAGAAGAACTGGAAATTGGGGGTTAGGGGTTTCAGGAGATTGTGTCGAGGTGCTAAGAGATGAATTGATCAACTGGGTGTTTCGGAAAATTGAAGTAATAAAATAAATTGAACTGAGAAAGGTCGTTGGGAGTACAGGCGGGGGAGTTCAGGTAGTTGAACTTTCGGGAGCGAGCGTATCTACTCTTCCGCCATGAAAGCTGCAGCTTAGAAAGCTATTTTTTGATGGATAAACTAGTATTGCACGGGTATAATTATAATTCTGATAGATAGATAATTACTTTAATTTTCTTAAGTATGTTAATATTTACGAATATGTTATAATAAAAAAAATATAAAAAAATTTTCTAACAATAATATCTTTAACTATATGATTGATTTTTTTTTAATCTTTAATTTATCTTCTAGTTTTAATTATTATCGAATAATTTTTATTTTTTGTCAAATTAATTTTGAGTTTGTTATTTCATCGAAATTATTTTTTAATATGAAAAAATTCGATATGATATTAAATTTAGATTAGATATGATATTTTATTTAGATTAGAGATAATATTAAAATAAATTATTGATATATGTGTTTCAACTTAATCTAATTAGATATTTAATTAATTTCAAACTAATCTTTATTAATTTTTTCGACACTTTCTCTCTTTAATTAGTGGTTGATTACGGACAAATTATCGGTTTCAATATAACACGGTACAGTATTAAATTACCAATTTGGCTTTGATTGTTAAAGAAGGTACAAGAACTCATAATATTCTATAATATCGATCGTTAAAGAATTAGCTTTGATTAAGAAAATATTGCAACATAACACGCAAACAAAATGCAGAATATTATATCAACAAATTTTCCATCATTAACTTCCGAGAATAATCAAATATTACAAGACAAATCAGAATATTACACAGACTCTGCATTTGAAAAGATCATCATTAAGTGTGTTGAACAGTTGAACAAATCTACACAAACTTGCATATAATTCAACAATTGATCCGAATAAGATAAAGTTTCAGATGAAAATTTAATTACATATGAACAAAGAAGCTATATTTGATCATTCAATACAAAAACAACACACACACAAAATTGTTTATCAGCATACAATAGCTATCAACATACCTTAAACCTGTTTAAATTCATGTGGTGTTCGTCTCTTCTCTTATGACAATAAGCTCCTTCAAATCATCTACATTAACACCATCCATCAGTAACATAAAATCGCCTTCATACGAGAAATGGTAAGACTCACCAATGGCTCTAAGAAGCTGATAAACCTCAAACATAGAGGGTCTCTCCTTAGGTTCAGCAGACACACAATTGCTAGCAACCTTAAGAAACTGGAAAAGCTCATTATCGACACCGTTACCAAGTAACGATCCATCAATTGCATCTTTCAAATTGGAGTTACTAGAGAGATACATAACCCATTCCACCAAGTTCCCTTTGAACCCATCGTGAGCTCTTGCAACAACCGTAGGTTTCTCAGACGTAATTAGCTCAAGAAGAACGACTCCAAAGCTGTAAACATCTCCCTTTGGAGTCGCGACCAAAGTTCTCGCGTACTCCGGTGCTACGTAACCCAAATCTCCAAACTCGCCGTTTACAAAAGTGCTTAGATGTGTATCAACCGGGTTCATTAGTCTTGCTAAACCAAACCCGGATATCTTTGGCTCAAATTCCTCGTCGAGTAAAATGCATTTGGAACTTATGTTACGGTGGATGATACGAGGATTGCAGTTATGATGTAGCCACGCCAAGCCTCTAGCTGCACCTATACCAATTTTGAGCCGCAAAGACCACTCTTTAAGGTTTGAACCGTCTTTAGAACCGTGTAACTGATCTTGTAGGTTACCGTTTGGCATGTTCTTGTAAATTAAAAATCTTTCCGTCTGTGTTACGCAATAACCAAGGAGCGGGACTAAGTTAGCGTGCTTAACGCTCCCTAGAGTGGCCATCTCGGATGCGAATTCTTTCTCTGAGTGGTGTGAGTCATGCAACCTTTTTACTGTGTATACGTTGCCATCCGCAAAAGTTGCTCGATATAGAGACCCGGTACTTTCGGTTCCGATAATGTTGTCTTTGGTGAAGTTATCCGTAGCTTTCATGAGGTCATTTAATCTAATTTCGGAAACTGAATCTTCAAACATGGATACCTACATTACACGGATAAGCTAGTTGTCATACTCAGAGGCTTACAGCAATTCAATTTCATCAAAATATCAAAGGGTCTGTAATAATGCAATTAATAGAGCTTAAAACTAAACTATGCAGGAATTAGAGTAAAATGTATAAATACTACTCCCTCTTCCTTAGACTTTCTATAAGTATAATTTTATCTACCTTTTCATTTATTATTTGTATCTTCAAAACACTATTTACTCTACTCTTCCATAACTCTCTACATTTTACAATTATTTACATACAAAATTTTTAAATTATAATGCATTGATAAATAAAATACCTTCTACAATTAGTTTTCTTAATAAATGTGATTTCTTTCTCTAATGACAATAATTGAGAACCGGAGATTATCTGTAGAAGTCATTGAAACATAATTTTACTGAAATGTATCAAAACAAGCACGAAGTCAAACGTAAATTACCTTAACCTTGTTTGTCCCCTTCATAGCCGTTGCCCATTCATTGTCTAAAGGATCTCTTTCTTCCTTCTTCCTCCTCCTGATCGGTGATTTTCGCACTATGATGTAAACTCCTACAAGGATGCCAACAGCTCCAAGAGCCACCCCACCTGCTGCGGCTGCAGCAATGATCCCAGTTTTAGGATGTTTAGAGAGGGAAGGACAAGCGGCCAAAGGCGGGCCACACAGCCCCAGATTGTTAGCAAAGCTTGCTTCTGCAAAACTTTTATTGGAGAAGCTCGGTATAGGTCCATCCAACTGATTGTTTGCAACACTAAATGTATGAAGCCTAGAAAGTTGACCGATTTGGGGAGGAATATGACCAGACAATCTGTTATGATCCAGCATCAGTATGTTAAGGAAGCTACAATTCTGAAGACTGTCAGGGATCCCACCCGAGAATTCATTCTCAGAGAGCACAAGAGAGGTAACAAATGGTATTATCTTGGAGATATTAGATGGAATTGACCCATTTAGGTAATTATTGGAGAAATCTACACCAGTGACAGAACTGCAATTTGCAATTCCTATTGGGAAATTTCCCTTTAATCCCATGTTGGACAGACGAATATTGAGAACTCTGTTCTCATCTGGGTGCCAGCAATCAATCCCAATGAAAGTGCAGATAGATCCATCAGTTTTATTGTTGAAGTTCCAACTAGAATTGAGATAACCATAAGGGTCTTGTAAGGACTCTCTTATTAACTTCAAGCAAGGAATATCATTTTCACTGCCATTGATCATCATGATTTTCAATAGCAGTAGACATGTAATGAAAGCAAGAACATCAGAAGGAAGTCTTCTGCTCGGATCCATCGTGTATTAGAAACTGACAGCTGGCTGTAATTTTCTACTATTTGCTAACCCCAAAATTTCACTTCAACATCAGCGGAAACCAAACTTCAATTACCCTACGAAAGTAGGCGTTAATCGAATTATACCTTGAATTGGTTCCCTGCAATTCAAACATTTTCAAACTAAGTTGTATAAGGAAGGTTCAAACCCTAAAATGAAAAGAGGGCTAATACAAATGATTATGCGAAGGGACTAAATAACAGGTTTAGAGATATTCAATCGCGAAAAGTGTCGTATCAAACATTAGCACATGCATAATTCGACAACTATAAAGCATGAACAGTTCTTCGTATCTCTTCCTATCATCTTGGTTGATTTAAATGCACAACATCACGAAGCTTCAAAAAGAGAGATAGTAGAAGGGAGATGGAACTAGGTGTTACCTCGCCAGAGAGAGCAGGTCGCCGGCACCGGTGGATGGTGCAGAGGCGAACGTAGATGGGAAAAGAAGAAGGATTGGAAGTCGGAAGTAGAGACTCATCGTTCATTTGACTGCTTCGCAGACAGTTTACTCCACTTCAGTCAGTCAATGGTCTTGGTCGTCAGGTTGGACTTTTTGGGCGGGGCGAAAATGGCGGTATACGCCGCGTTTTACAAGTACTGTGTTTTATCTACACAGAAAAAAAATATAATAAAAAATTTGAGGGACCAAGTTGCTAAATTTCTCTGGCACGGTTGTGCTCTAAATTTATCTTCGGTGTCCATAACATCATCCTAGTCGTCAAATGGAAAACTGACCTTAGGGTCATCTAGAAGGAAAATTGGAAATTTCATTGTGATCGTATAATTATTTTGGTAATTATATGTAGGTTATTTGTTTGCTGAAATCTAAAACATGTCGGTTAAAAAATACTTATAGGAAAACATTACGCTAATGATATTTAATTAATTAAATTAAGATTACGAAAAATGTCGTAAAGTTAATTAAATTATATGGAAATAACTTAACTGATTTCGGAAGTCGGGAGTTGAAACTAATGAATGTTATACTTCTGACAAGTATCGTTGATAGTATTGAACCAACCGTAAAAATGTAAGATAGTTATGTTATTAGAACTTATCCGGATAAATCCTCGTGATAACTTAGCTAACCTTCCTACATATAAAATTTGTCGAGGGGATCACTTGTTTTTTTTTTATAAAGGTAAATTCATTAAAAGAGTGAAACAGCATAATCGGGCCTATTAAGATCCAATTATACTAAAACAACAAAGTTTAGGTACACGTCTCCGACCTATGGTCTACGGCCAAAAACAACACACTTGGTATTCCAGATAGGCATGCAATCCTCCGAACTTACCAACAACCCTTACACTTGTAAACCCAGGAATACGTACAAATCCGAAACCATGAGGCTTGTCCACCTTCAACAAGGCCATCAACAGAAAAAGACATTCACAAGCCAAACAAGTGCCCAAACCCCGGGACAATGATCAATCCACATTCAACAAAGCCATCATCAAACTAAAAACTAAGCCCGGTACACACATAGAAAAGAAAAATACATTACATGGAGATAATACAACTCCGGTAAAAACCAACTACCTAAATGCAATCTTCTCTATATCTCTAGCTCTAACAGGAAAAGCCTCATGCAGTAGAGTATATACATGGGTCTTGATCAATCTCGAAATGATATCTATCGGAATTCTGTTATGGTAAAACATCAAGGCATTCCTAGAATATCAAAGGTAATAGACCGTGGCAGAAAACGCGTATATCCTGGATCTGCTCGTCTAACTCCTTCCATGTGCGGTGTGAGTCAGCCAATCCAATGCCTCTAATCTGGTGGTGATATCTCCAGGAATCCTGAAATCCTCGTCAACTTGCCTCTAAACCTCACATGCGTATGTGCATCCAAACATTAAGTGGTCATGAAACTCACTCTCACTCGTGCACCGGCTACAAGTAGGATCAATAGCAAGGAAGTGTAACCTATCATGGGTAGATAACCGGTCAATGATCGATATCCAAAGGATGAAGCAATGCTTGGGTATATTACCCGGATCCAAACTACTATGTACCAATCCACCTCCTCATCATGTGATACGAGCATCTCATAAACCTCGGCCCCTCGAAAGCTCCCCCCTACAGCAGGACTCAAGTTTATCCCTTAATGACGTCATCTGGTCAGTAAAATCAATCATCTCATCTATAGCGCTGAGGATTGTCTTCGCCAAAGGCGAGTCCCGGCGAGTGATAGTCCACTGCTCTGGCTCAATGTTGTGCAAGTCTCTGTGGTGAATCCATCTGACCCATAGACTATCACGTTGAGTGTTCCCTTATTTTGGACCGTACAAATCCTTGACGAAGGCGTCAAAAACTCGTACCATCGCAAAACACGAGATGCTTAGTTTTACAATTTATAACTTGTAATAATACCGAACTAGTAGCAAACCCATAGTGTATGGGTCGTTACGTAGTATGATAAGTATTCCAAGGTTGAACACAAATACGTTGACGGTTCGATTTGCACAATTGATCAAAGATATAGTACAAGTCTAGAATGAGAAATAGAATGAAGGGGTAAGGGTTAGGAAATTAATGTTTTTGGGTAGGTTTTGGTTTGTTCTTGATTAAATATCGATTTCGATAAAAAACGGTTAATAAGACTAAACACACACATTTGATGTCAAATTATCGGGAAAAAAGGATTTTAAGGTTTTAAGATCATTATTTGGCATTTGACTCAAGACAACTTGCAAACGCTTTGGTAAGAAATGTAACAAGGATGGATGTTTATTCGGTGATGATCTATTACTAGGTAAGTCTCAAGATCGTCTATTCCAATTCTAACTACCTATTACCGAGTAAGTCTCAACGTAGCTAGGACGGAAATTCGGTACAAACCGGATTCTCTATTTAAGGATTAAGTAACCCATTACCGGGTAAGTCTCGGGAATTACCTAACTTAGATAGTAACCCGGCACATCTCAGTCCAATAAGGGGGTTTCCACCTCTATTACTTATGATTCGTCTACTTCTATATCCAAGAAGGAACATTGTCGGGTAAGTCTCTATTCCAATTTAGTTTGCTAATTTAGAAGATTCTAACCTAAATTCAACCCAAATCGACTATAGGATTTCAAAAAATTATGTACCAAAAGCTAACATGCAACCATACCCATCATAATCCAAGTCATAAATAAATCTCTATCCACCTTAGATACATAGTGATTCTAGCCAATTGTAATAAGCGGAATTTTTTTTCATAATTTTCCCGGTTGCTTTAAAATTATATTAATTTTAATTTAATGTATTGAACCGAAAACCCGAATCGAATATCTAAAAAAATAAATAAATAATAAGCCGAGCCAAATCGAACCGAGATACGATTCGTATGAACAAATTTAGGTTAGACGAAATATCCAAGTAACCATTCCCTTCCCTCTTTAGCTTCTAAGGTCAAATGGTCTTGCTGGGCTCAAGTAACAAGTGAGCCCAAAAGACCTTCCAAGACTGTTGAGGTCTTACTGGGCTCACTTGTTACTGGGCTCAAGTAACAAGTGAGCCCAATTCCTTTCCTCCTATGGACCGAAGCAATGGACAAGCCCATCGGCCAAGATGAAGTCACTTGCCCTCTTCGTCTTCAACCGGCCAAGACGTATGTACGTTTCTTCTCCAGTGAACAGGGACCGGCCAAAGTAACCGCTCGGATTGAATGTCGTAATGTCGGCATTGAAGGCCAATTGAACAGGGGCGATGTAGAGAATGTACTTTCCATCTCTAGAGTGCTCTCCCAACCAGAATACAACGACCTCCGATCACCGAGATCTCTCCCTCTATAACCCCGAGTCGCTGCAACTCTTCCTCCTTCCAGACCATCGACTAACCTTCTCCTTCTCGCCGGTGACCAACATCATCGGTGATCTCTTCTACCACCTCTGCAGTAACCCGACGCCACCACCACCCGCCTCCCTCACAGTTCTCCCGAGTCGCCTACCTTCTCCCTGCACAGACCACCGGAGCTCCCTGCCGCCACCACCTTCCTATGCATCTATCCGTCCACCTCCCTCACGCACCATTTCCTCTACAAAAGCCACCATCGCCGGCACCTTCTTCCCCCGAACCGCAACCATTCCACCTCCCCTCTGTTCCTTCCCTCCTTTTTTGCAACCGGAGTGAATCGAGAATAGCATTGTTCGGTATCCTACTTGATTCCACTTTGGGCCGTTGCTCCTGCCGAGATTCGACCCCCGATTTGCTAATCATGTGCCCTTTGGCACCTCCCATTTCTACAAGCTAGTTGATTCGAACCCTGGACGTCTAGTAATCTCATGCCTCCTTGCCGTTCTTCTTTTCTTTGCCAGCAATAGGAATCGATCCCACGACCTATGTACCTTGTAGACTGGTAAATTAATTCCGTCTAAGTGCAACTAACAGGGCTCGAACTCTTGACTTCGTGCAACTTTAATTCCATCTGTGACTTGCCTCAAGTGGGGATCGAACCCATGACTTCCAAACCTACCAGCTTGCCGCCCGTTGCCGCTAACTTCGTGAATATGTGCGACTAAATTCCGTTTCCGGTTAGACCCGAAACCCGTTTATTTTCCGTTATTTTATATTCGTTGAATTACTTTTCCCGATAAAATTTAATCAGGAATTATAGTTTATTTAATTAATTATTGCATGATATTTAATTATTAAAAGTGATAATTGCTTACTTAATTAATTAAGTACATGGTAATTCGGTTAATTATGAATTGAGGTTGGCGGGCAGAAGTGCGAGATGAATTATAATTTTGGAAGGAGTTTAGAATTATCACAAATCTACCTTCCAAATCTCAAATAATGTAGATCTTGCAAGCAAAAGAAGAATACAAGCTCATCTTGGGATATCCTCATCCACAAATTTATAGCAATATTTAGGTTGACCTATCATAAATGGAAGAGTTAACAAATAAAATTTTCAACTCAGTCATCCAAAAATCAAGACAACAATTCTCAAAATGGAAAGCTTCATCTCTCTCGCAAGAGGGACGAACAACCCTAATTAAAGCAAACCTTAACGCAAAATCAAGTTATATAATGCAGACTTTTATACTACGTGCAAGCATTCACAATGAACTAGACAAAATCAATAGAAATTTCTTCTGGAATAAAGGACCGAACTACCACCCATTAATTAGTTGGGATAAAATCTGTAAACCAAAAGCCCTAGGCGGTACTGGCATAAGAAAGGCCGAGGATATGAATAAGACACTACAAAAGAAACTCCTCTGAAAAATTATGGCAGAACCAGAAAATATATTGGTCAAAGTTATAGAAGAGAAATATCTCCGTGGGAAAAACCTATGGAATTACGAGTGTGTAAAAAACACATCTTGACGATGGAAGAAATTGACCAAATTGAAACAAGAGTTTAATAAAGGCCTACGTTGGAGAGTAGGGGATGGAAACACGGTCAAGTTCTGGGAAGACCGATGGTTAATGGATGAATCCCTGTGTACAGTAGTGTCTGACCAAACCCTAATTAGAACATCGGATAAGGTATACATCATTAATAAGATAAAGGAGTATAACCTCCCAACGTATGACATAAGAGATAGGATTTATTGGTCAACAAACGACGACGGGTGATATTCCACCAAATCTGCAATAAACATGATACAAAGGAAAAAAGTTGGGGTATCGAAAGACAAAACTTGGATATGGGGCATGAGCATCATGCCTAAAGTCCAAATTTTTTTGTGAAAATAGCTCTAAATGGTCTCCCAACCAAAGAATATCTTGACAAACAAAAAATTCCGGTAGTCAGGCATTGTGTATTCTGCAATCACCACACGGAAAGCGCCAAACATCTTTTTTTTGAGTGCCAATGCACTCACCAGACCATGAATAATACCAAACTATCAACCATCCTCAAAGATATTGACACTTATAATCAATCCACTTATGAGACACTTATAATCAATCTACTTACGAGACACTCTTAGGTATGAAGGATAAAATCTCATCTCAAGAACTTAGACAAGTGGCAATGATTTGGTGGAATATCTGGCTGGATAGAAATCAGATAATCTTTAACAATAAAAGACCAACACAAAACCTAAAACAAATTGCACTAAAACAAATTGAAGATTGGGAACAAACAAACAATAAGCAATTAACTGAGAGCAAAATAAATAAAAGACAAAAGAAGAAAGACAAAGAATATCAGCTGACAAAAACCAAAAGTGAATTTCGTTAAGCTTAACTTTGACGCAACATCTGACAACAACAACCAATTCGCCTTTGGTTTCATCCTTCGAGATAATCACGGCCTTCATTTAGCCCATGAAAAAAGGAAATGTCATGCATATTCAGTTCTAGAGGCATAAGCGTTTGCTCTACGGGAAGGCCTACAAAAGGCTAAACGGTTAAGAGTGTCGGCTATTGAGATCGAGGGAGACAACCTGATGCTAATCAATTCGATCAACCACACTTGGAAACCCCGTGGGAGACAAAATTTTCAGACATTTCCGTAAGCATCTCAAGCTTTTCTCAAGAAAGCATCACGCACATCTTTAGGAAAATCAACACGGTAGCAGACAAACTCGCAAAACACGGACTTTCTGCCACTGAAGACCAGGACGATCTCCCAAACGATGTGGTTGTACTCATCCGTAAGGATGTTGTAGGTCGGTCGGTGTCTAGACACTGACCCTCCTATTCTGCTTACCTTGTATCAAAAAAAAAAAAAGTAGAATATCTCCGGATAATTCAGTTTTTTGTAAAAAAAAATCAGATTACAATGTGATTTTTTTGTCAAAAATTTGTAGTCGAAGGAATATTAGTAGGCTACGTAAAATATGCTTGGATAATCGATTAATTTAAAACCTAATGAATTTTAAAATATTTTTTTAATTATTTCTATTATTATCAGTAGAATTCTGATTGGTTTAAATGACAACCGAATTCAATTTTTTTAACTAATTTAAAATAAATACTAATTATATGTAAATTATTTAAAATTCTTATTTTATATTTTTGGATAGTAGGTTAGAAGATACACGCAAATCTAATGTTGGGGTTTTGATATAGTTTTGAGATTTTACTCATTTTAGGGAGTTAATCACCATATTAAAATTCTTATTTTGATTATTTTAGCAGTTGTAAACATATTTGTGATTGGTAAGTCAGGTTTAAATTACGTATTTTAAAAAAATAATTTTTTTACTGGTTTTAAATAGGATGAGGATTAGTTGGATATGATTAAATTAGGTTTAAATATGAAATAAATGGGGTATAAAGGCCCCTTGTGTTTAGTAAATACATTGTAGGCCCCTTCATTTAATCAATTAAAATTAAAAGGAAATGGCTGGTGTTAATTTTGAAATATACTAGCTTATCCGAGGTTAGAAAAGGAAATTTAACCAATTAAAAAAGGGCAGATATAGTGTTCTTTCCATAACTATTGGAAAAAATTAAACACGATTCCCCTAAATTGAAACCCTAACCTGCTGCCTTGCGAAATCTGACGATTCAACTCCCCGCCTTTTCGTATTCTACATTTCGCCGGCGATTTGCCTTAAAATTGTTCGCCGACGGATCTGCCCGTTCTGGTTCGTCTTTTCCTTGTTCCTCTCGTGTTTGGTTGGTTCGTCTTCACTCGTACTCGCTATTTCTGGTTCGTCTTCACTCGTACTCGCTATTTTTGGTTCGTCTCGGTGGAGAATCTTGATCTGTTTTGCTGGTGGAGAATCTATCCCGATTCCTTGTTCATTCTTCGTTTTTGGAGCATTCCGGTAGATATCTCTATCTATGTCTATTTTAGTTCACTGTGATTCACCGATTTAGGATTTGTGTTTCGTATTTGTTGTTGATATTTACGATATCTGCTTGTGTAAGCCCTTTTTTGTTTTCTTTTTTTTCCAGTTTCTGTGGTGTTTGTGTATATGATATGTGTGAGGTATGTGTATTGTGTGTTTCAATGTGTATGTTGTTCATAGGTTATGTACAATGAGTTTATTGTGGAATTATTTGTGTATTTTATTTATTGTGGTTATCTTTGTTTGTTTGATATAGATTTTGGTGTGATCCATTTAAATTGTGTGATTATTAATTATATGTTCTCGATATGGTATGTATAATGAATACACATTTCAAGAACTTGTGTACATCATTCTCTTTATTTGTGTTTTCTTCTGTAAAACAGTGTGTAGGTGATTCTTACACAAAAGATCCAGTTCATTTGTATCAAACTGAGGAGGCACATTTAAAGGTCAATATGTTATTATTTTTGTAACCAAAAATGATCATTTTTAACATATATTGATTATTCAATTAGTAATTATTGTTTAAATTTGCAGTTTACATACAGATGGGAAGAGAACGAATGTTTTGAGATGGCCAGAATTAACAGATTATGTCGCTTACAACTGATCCCCTGGATTCTTGATAATTTGTCTGATGAGAATAGATTTAAATTGAAGACTGGAATTTTTGTTGCTATATTTGAAATGAGCACAAGAAAAAAAATGTCAAATCTGCTTATTCACTATATGCTCATGAGGGAGGTCCGTTCAAGGTGTAAGAACTCAATGTGGTTTGCTGCTATATTAAATTTTGTGTATTCAATTACTTTGTGTATCCATTTATTGTTGTGTATTCCTTTACCTTGTGTAGACATTTTATGATGTGTATTTCATCACTTTGTGTAGCCATTTAATGATGTGTATTCTTTTACCTTGTGTAGCCATTTAATGTTGTGTATTTCATCATTTTGTGTATATTATACACTATTGTTACATATGATTTTGACTACACGAAGATTGAAAACTATAATTAGGAACTATACAAACCATACCAATATGTATTGAATATACAAGCATAATAATTACACACAAAAAAAGGTACACAAAGTCGATAAATATGTAGAATAAATACACAACCAAGACAAACATGTTTTGAAGACTCCGGTATAAGGTGTATACGAAGAAATCAAAGACTCAGAACATTTAATTATCATCACGTTTATAGCTAGACAAACTATAACAATATGTATAATAGCTACACAGATGAAATCATGATACAAATTATTTACAAAAATCTGAAGTTGGAGATATCTGAAGATACACATCTCTTTCATAAATAATTCATCTATTAAACAGATTCAAGTATTAAAACGTTTGTACATACACGAAGAAGGGAAATACACAAGTTTCAACAAGGGAGAAGAGAGGAAAGACAACTATGAATTAGAAATACACATACAATCTGCACCCAATGAAGAAACGTACAAAATTAAATTTTGAATACAGATATGCATAATGTTCGATGAAATAAACAGAGAAGATGTTGTTGTTCGAAGAAGAGGTTAAGTCAGATTCAAAATTCGAAGAAATCTGTGCTGAACGAAGAAGATTACTGTTGAAGGAGAAGATAAATTGTCTTCGAAAATCTCAGATCTACTCTCATAAATCCTCTACGAAGAATAATTGGCTCCACTTAGAAGAAATTGGCGAAGGAAATGAGAACTTATCGCCATATTTCTCAGATCTGGGACGAAGGGACGAAGAAAAATATTTTCTCACGAAGAAGAAGAACTTTCCTAAACCGTCTAACAACTTTTCAGCAGAGGAGGAGAGAGGGAGAGGATAAAATAGTCAGAATCGTTTTATATCTACTTAATTAATCTTTTTCCCAATATTTATTGGAGCCTATTCTCTCAACAATTAATACAAAGAGCCTTTTTGATGCTCAACAATATGTTAAAGGCCCATTAGCCCATTTCGTCCTTTAAATATCGTATTTTAAAAAAGTTTAAATTGATGTTAACCGTAAAGGCAACACGTGGCGTTAGCGGCCTAATGAATTTCCGTTAGGCAAGGTCAATTCTGGAGGCAACACGTGGCAATAGAGTCCTCCGCTTTAATATATACTAGTTGTTAACCTCTTATGCGAGATGACAAGCAAGATACTGAGCCCTAAAGGTGCAGCCAACTTGTAAAATGTCCAATGCTATGTGTCAGATCATATATAAGGTAACAAATTTAACAAGCCTAAAAACCCAGTATGTAGAACCCATACAAAGGATGAAAACCGTTGTGAATAGTAAATGTCTTATCTACAGTATAATTTCGTTTTAACCCCTGTCCCTTGTAATTCTTTTTTTTCCTTGCTCAAAACCCTTGTTTCTTTCTCTTTCTCGGTCCCTTCTTCTCATTTTGGTCCACCGCTTCTTCTTCATGTCCTCATTTTCCTCAGGCCTCAACCTCGGTGATTCCATCTCTTCAAACTCAATCTCCACTTTCCCTCTTCTTCACCCTCCGATTTGTCGCCTTTACATCCTCTCTCTTCCCATCTTTCTCATATATATATATGTATCCTCCATTTCGCAACATCGCTTCTCCAAAGGTCATTCAAAGTGGATTTCGTAACTCTTCTCTTTCTCTTGACTCAAAATCGCAGGCTTTCGCTAATCGTCCTGACGCTGATGTCGAATGTTGGGAGCTTTCTTCATTCAAAGTGGAAATCCGTTCCTGTTTCCTGTTCTCTTTCTAGCGACTCAAAATCGCAGACGCTAATCGTTGGGGTTTCATCGTTGCTTCTTTAAATATGGGTTAAGTAACGCAGATGTTCATAGTCGTATTGTTCTTCTTCTCAAAAGATGTTTAGGACTAAGGATCCAAAAGTCAGCCTCGACTTCTATTCTCGCGTACTTGGCATGTCGTAAGTCCTATCACATATGCAATTCATATTTGATATATACATTATTAGATTGCTTTTTATGGCCTATTCGAAGCCAACGAAATTCAGCCCTAATTATCATTGTGTTTGATTGTATTTCATGAAACTAGATGCACAAGAGTGGGGTCTACTTGTGCTTGCTCTTGTATGCACAAGAGACATTAGTCTGTAGTCTTGTATTTCATTAAACTAGATGCACAAGAGTGGGGTATGCTTTTGCTTGTCTTGTGTGCACATGAGACATTAGTGTCTGCAATACCAAAATCATCAAACCAATTCAAAACTTCCATGTTTTGGCCTCTCCACTAATGAAAAGACAATACTAACTTTTGCTCAAACTGATGCAAAATGATCTGTCCCGCTTGCTATTTTCATCGATTTCCTTCTTGCCAAATAACGTAAATCATATATTCATATAAGTGAAAGTGGAAACTATGGCTTTTATAAATCGGTTCTTTTTTTTCCTGCTTCCTTGTGCTATCCAACGCAGCTAATCAATGGGATATTAAACTTGACAAACCATTAGCTGCCTATTTTAGGACTGCCTTCAATTCAACACTTGCCTGTCCTTTACTTTCTTGCTTTCTTGTGCTATCCAACGCAGTTAATCAATGGGATATTAATCCTGACAAACCATTAGCTGCCTATTTTAGGACTGCCTTCAATTCAACACGGTTATCACAAAGGGTGCTTGCTCTTTACTTTCAATTGATTGTACACTTTAGAAATTGAATACTAGAAAAAAAGAGAAATAAGAAAATAGCACAGCAAGGAGGAAGTTGCCATCATTACTATTGTAATTTGTAATGAAATTTCTTGCTTTGTAAATAGCTTGCCATAAGTTGATGTCTGGATCTGACACAAAAGTTCACCTTGCATAAGGTTCTAGCTAATGAATTTTTATAGCCTAATATGTGATGCGTCCTTGGAAGCGTTGAGGAACGGACGCCGGAAATTAAAGACGGAAATAAAAGCGGGAAATAAAGCCGGGGCTAACTCCCGAATTGAAAGGCCTAGACTATCAATGTCGGAAAGTAACTCCCGGAATTAAGTTCCGGAGTTACGGTTCCGAAAATTAAAGTCTATTATTAAAATGAAAAATACATTAAAATAATAATAATATTTGCTAGCTTGATGACGTGGCGCCGGAAGTCTATGCCATGGTGGAGTGGTGACATGGCATGCCACTAACGGGTCCAAGTGATGCAATGGTGCGTCGGATGATTGAGCCGGAAGCTTGGGCGATGGCTTTAGCTCGGGAGCGAGTGAGCGGTCCATCAGAGCGAACCCGCAAAACATCGTCCTCCTCATCCACGGTCATGGTTGTCAAGGGCGCATCAGTCCCATCTTGGATGTGAAACGTCCCCGTTTAACCGTCGTTAAATAGGGGCTCAACATAAGGGGCTAGATCCTTGACATTGAACGTTGGGTGCACGCCATAGGAATCCGGAAGCTCCAACTTGTAAGCATTCGGACCATGGCGGGATAGGTCCCGGAAAGGTCCATCACCTCGATCCGATAGCTTGCCCTTGCGTCGAGATGGAAAACGCTCCTTCCTTAAGTGGAGCCAAACAAGATCGCCGGGCTCGAAAGATATGTCGCAACGGCCCTTGTTGCGTTGTTCGGCAAGTTGAGCGGCACGACGTTGGAGTTGTGCTCTTGTCCGCTCATGAAGTTCAATGATTGAGGCGGCTCGACTTGCGGCGGTGATGTGTTCACCGTCCTTGAGTGGGCGTGGTGTGAAGTCCAAAGGCGTGTGTGGATTGAGGCCGTAGACAACTTCAAATGGTGAGAGTTTAGTTGCCGAGTGCCTAGAGTTGTTATATGAAAACTCCACAACCGAAAGTAAGTCCTCCCACTTTCGTGGGTTGTTCCTCAGCGTTGCTCTAAGTAGAGCACTGAGAGTCCGATTGGTCACCTCCGTTTGACCATCGGTTTGGGGGTGATAACTACTTGAAAACAACAAGTTGGTTCCAAGTTTTCCCCATAACGTCCTCCAAAAGTGACTCACAAACTTCACGTCCCGATCACTAAGGATGGAACGTGGTATCCCGTGTAAGCGCACCACATTGTTAAAGAATAACGTGGCGACATCGCTAGTATTGTGGGTGCTCTTACACGCGATAAAATGAGCCATTTTTGAAAAACGGTCGACTACCACAAAAATGGAATCGTTGCCTCGCTTGGACATTGGTAGGCCAACTACAAAGTCCATGGAAAGATCCTCCCAAGGTCCTATTGGTATAGGTAAAGGAGAATACAATCCGTCCGGACCTTGACGTGATTTTGCATGATGACATGTGATGCAACTTGTGCAAAACCGTGTCACATGCTTTCGCATTTTGGGCCAAAAGAAGTGCTCTTGGAGAGCGGTGAGAGTATTGGTAGCACCAAAGTGACCACGACCCTCATGGGCCTCCTTTATCAACAAGTGGTGTATGGATGAACGCGGAATACAAAGTTTTCCCGCGCGGAACAAGTAACCATCATTTATAAAGAAGGTTTCATGCTCTTGGAGGTCAAGGCATTTGGCAAATATATCCTTGAAGTCAAGATCCGTGGCATATAACTCTTTGATAAGAGCAAAGCCATGATTCTTGACGTCCATATGCACCAAAAGGATATATCGCCGAGAAAGGGCATCGGCTACCACATTCTCTTTTCCCTTCTTATGCCGAATGACATAAGGAAAGGTTTCTAGAAATTCTACCCAGCTTGCATGGCGCCGACTAAGATTAATTTGGCTCTTGAGATACGAAAGAGGCGCATGATCCGAATGAATCACGAACTCCTTTGGCCACAAGTAGTGTTGCCATGTCTTTAGACAACGAACTAAAGCATATAGTTCCTTGTCATAAGTTGGATAGTTGAGTGGCGGACCGGAAAGCTTTTCACTAAAGTAAGCAATGGGCCGATTCTCTTGTAGGAGAACCCCCCCCAATGCCAACATTAGATGCATCACACTCCACCTCGAAGGTTTTCGAGAAATTTGGGAGCTGGAGTAACGGTGCATTGCAAAGTCGGTCTTTGAGCGCATCAAACGCTCGAGCATAGGTATCACGCCACTCAAACGTGACACCCTTAGTAGTGAGCTCATGAAGCGGCGCTGCTACCGAGCTAAAGTCTTTGACAAAGCGTCGGTAGAAGCCCGCTAAGCCGAGAAGGGCTCGGACCATGGTGACCGTACTAGGTGTAGGTCACTCCCGAATAGCGCGAACTTTGGATTCGTCTACTCGGAGTCCGTCCTTAGACACGACATAGCCAAGAAATATTGTTGTGTCGGAGCAAAAGACACATTTTTCATAATTGACGTATAATTGTTCTTGTCTAAGACACTCGAGCACTTGGCGAAGGTGCCCGAGGTGTTCATCCAAAGACTTACTAAATATGAGAATATCGTCAAAATAAACTACGACAAAATTACCCAAAAACCGGCGGAGGACATGGTTCATGAGACGCATGAACGTTGATGGGGCATTGGAAAGTCCGAACGGCATGACAAGCCACTCATATAACCCGTACTTTGTCTTGAATGCTGTTTTCCACTCGTCACCCTCGGCCATCCGGATTTGGTGATAACCGCTCCGGAGATCAATCTTTGAGAAAACGGTGGCGCCGTGGAGTTCATCTAGCATGTCGTCGAAGCGCGGGATCGGATGCCGGTACTTGACGGTTATTTGGTTGATGGCTCGGCAATCGACACACATCCTCCAAGACCCGTCCTTCTTGGGCACCAAAATGACCGGCACGGCACATGGTGAAAGCGACTCACGAACATATCCCGGTCTAGGAGCTCTTGGACTTGACGTTGTAGCTCCTTAGTCTCTTCCGGACTTGCACGGTAAGCGGCACGGTTGGGTAAAGACGCGTCGGGCACCAAATCGATTTGGTGCTCTATTCCACGGATCGGTGGCAAGCCGGGTGGTAGGTCATCGGTCAAGACGTCCTGAAATTCAGACAACAAAAAGGAACTAGCAAGAAGCATGGTAACTTGCCTTCCTTGGCCGGTGTCAAATCATGTTTCCGGGCCAAAAGTATCCTCGGCTCACACCGGCCTTTGATTATTGGGTCCGGAGATGGTAAAGTTGCATTCGTGGGAACGATGCTTCCTTTACTACCTCTAGTCTCAATGACATGGTTACTAGGGGCGGTGTTCCGGGATCCGGAAGTATTAGCACCCACAATATCGGGAGAACTCCTAGGAGAGTCCGATGTTGCCGGTGTAGTGGTCTCATCAATGGCTTGTTGCCTCTTCCGTTCCGCATAATCAGTTAATATTTCATGTGGAGTCATAGGCAACAATGTGAATCTTTTCCCATTATATTGGAACATATATCTATTAAGATAACCATCATGGAAAGTTCGATGATCGAATTGTCATGGTCGTCCTAATAAAACATGTGTAGCGTCCATCTTAATAACATCACAAAGGATCTTATCAACATAGGCGCATATGGAAAACGTCACCCAAGCTTGTCGTGTGACGGTGTCACACGCCTTATCGGAAATCCATTGGATTCCATAAGGTGTTGGGTGGGGGGTTGTAGGCAACTTAAAGTGTTTTACCACTTTTTCATTGATAATGTTACAACATAAACCCCCATCAACTATTAACGAGAGACTAGTGTTATTGACCAAACAACGAGAATGGAAAAGATTTTCATGTTGGTCAATAGGAACAAATTCTTTAACGGCCAAAATTCGACGAGATACAAGGGCGAACTTACCGGGTTGTGCAGGGCCGCAAGCCATTTGTTCGTCGCATGGTTCCATGCCGTAGTAGGGGTCGGCGTCTTGGTCATCCTCAATGATGATATTGCCGTCTTCTTCATCTTCCTCATCTTCAAATGAGGGGTTGACAAACAACACACGCTTTGTGTTCGGGCAATCACGTTGGACGTGACCGAATCCGCTACATTTGTAACATATAGGCTCTCTTGGCCGTGCCAGCGGTGGAGGTCCTTGAGAGGTGCGGGTGGGAGGTGCTTGTGCCGGGGCATTGGGGCCACGTGGTGGTGCCCTCTCGGTATCCGCTTGTCGGGTGGATTGAACCATCCGTTGGGCTCCTTTGGTGGCGCTGGACTCTTGAGAACTAGATATATCTCGAGCACGGGTGTTAGTAGAATAAGCGTATTGACTTTGAGAGGAGTTATACCTTGAGTATCTCGGATTCTCTTGTTGTTGCTTGTGAAGCTTCATGGCCGCATGACACAAAGCTCCCAAGTCCTTGTATGGAACGATCTCAAGGGGACGTCGGATTGACGGATTAAGGCCACTCATGAACTTGGTGCGTAGGGCGGAGGGAGAGGCCGAAATGCCGGCCTTCATATGCATGTCCTCGAGCTTGGCCAAGTAGGCCACCGGAGTGAGTTTGCCTTGTTGGAGCTCGGAAATTTGCATCCGCATATCGTTTTTGAAGTCGTCGGGGACATACTTCTTTGGCATGACGTAGATCAATTGATCAAACGTTACAACCGGTTCCCATCCTCGGCTCTCATGGACGTGTTCATACCGGTTCCACCAAGATTTTGCATCGCCTTCAAAATACAAGGTTGCCGCTTCGATCTTCTCATATTCCTCATAGTGGCAATGCTTCAAAGCCCTTCTCATGTCCTGTGCCCAATCAAGAAATACACAAGGATCATATTCCCCATAAAATATTGGAAATTTAACTTTACCTTCCCTACGAGCTTTGTAGGGATCCGGGCGGGGCGGTGGCATATCATCATGATGAGCTCGTTGACGTGCATGCCTTGGTGGGTTAGGAGGAGGCAACCATTCTTCTCCTCGGTCCTGGTTCTCATATGGGTCTCGGACGGGTGGGTGCCATGGACGGACATGAGCCACCCGTTCCAAGTTGGGTTCATCGTCGGAGAACTCATCAAAATCATCCCTCTCGTCATACTCATCATAGCCGCGGTATGATGATCGCCGGCTAGGTTGTTGGCGGCGTTGTCCATACCGATCATTACTAGAACGTCGAGGATGATGATCTTGTCGATTGGTGTGTCGGGATTCGTCCTGGACGGGACGGCTAGTATGTTGTGCATTTGGTAGAGGTGGGGGTGATCCGTACCGTCTACGGTTGCGCTCGAAACGCTTGTTCCTATCCATCGTATCTACATAAAGTAAATCATCCGGAGTCGGGCCATCATTGTTGTTGGTATCATTGAGGTGGTCTCTGCCGTCTTGTTGATTTTGACTTTCGATGACTGAGGCAAGCTTAAGACCTTGAGATGGATCGGATCCCAAAAGACCTTTGCCTTTTCGACGGGCATCGGACGTGGAAGTCTCGACCATGGTGTCATTTGGATTTGAAGCGGGACGTTGAGCGGTCGTAAGGGCCAAAAGTTGTGCCCTCATCTCCTCCAATTGTTGGTTAAGATTAACAACTTCCTCGTATAAGGAGGCATTATCTCGTTCACGAGCATCCTGAGAGTTTTCTATATCCACGTTAGTCATGATTCCAAATGAATACACACAAATGCAAGCAATCAAATGAGCAAGGTGACGAATTAAGTCAACGTTACCCAAGTTCAAGTGCGTTAAGGTTCTACTTTTGGGAAGGCCGTTTGGCGGTTAGGCAAGATAGGCTAATCCAACAAAATTTGAACCAATTCACACAAATAACAAGTGATAAATTTGCAACGTGTGTAAGAAGATGGAGAGATAAGAAATGGACGGATTGTTTATCGGCAAGTTTTACTTGCTTTTGGTCTTTGACCTTTTGTACTAATCCGATTTTTCGGATGGACCGGTTTGCCAGACGTCTTTTCACTTTCTTTTTTTTTTTAACTTTGCAACTTTTGATGCAAGAGATGAAACACTTTGGAAACAAATCCGCTTTGTTGAAGAGTTTTTGGTTTTTTTTTGGTTTTTTTTTTAGTATCAAAATGCGAGATATCCAAATTTGTTAACAAATAAATTCCAAGAAATTTGGTAAAATCGATTAACAAACTTGTCGGATTAGGTCGGTTTAAGAACAAATTGTATTTGATAGATGGTTTGATGGCAAACCAAATATCTCCTAAATTTGTTTGGTGAGAATTTTTTTTTTCCAAGAATACTTCAATGAACACGAAGAACAAGATGAAGATCTTCAAGAGGGAAAGAACAACAAAGGCAAAAGAAGGATAATAAAATAACGCACAAAAACAAGAGTAAAGAGAACTTAGCTTCGATCCCTTTGCTCTGATACCAATTTGATGCGTCCTTGGAAGCGTTGAAGAACGGACGCCGGAAATTAAAGACGGAAATAAAGGCGGGAAATAAAAGTGGGAAATAAAGTCGGGGCTAACTCCCGAATTGAAAGGTCTAGGCTATCAATGTCGGAAAGTAACTCCTGGAATTAAGTTCCGGAATTACGGTTCCAAAAATTAAAGTCTATTATTAAAATGAAAAATACATTAAAATAATAATAATATTTGCTAGCTTGATGACGTGGCGCCGGAAGTCTATTCCATGGTGGAGTGGTGACATGGCTGCCACTAACGGGTCCAAGTGATGCAATGGTGCGTCGGATGATTGAGCCGGAAGCTTGGGCGATGGATTTAGCTCGGGAGCGAGTGAGCGGTCCATAAGAGAGAACCCGCAAAGCATCGTCCTCCTCATCCACGGTCATGGTTGTCAAGGGCGCATCAATATGTGCTCTTCTTTAGGTTCAACATCAAATCTAGCAACGCCGCACCATTTTCTGTTGTCCTTCCCAGACCAAAGAAAGTTCTACCTTTCAACAACCAACCATTTTTTCATGAATCATATACATAAACATTATATATTTTAATGTATAGCGGATGTATCACCCTTCGTGCTATCTTGACTCTTGAGTAACTGTTCTTGGACATGCTATTTTTTTATGGGAGGTGAAAATTTAGTTTTAACTTTTCAAAATGTTTTCTCTTCATTTCCAGATTACTTAAGAGATTGGACGTTCTGGAGATGAAATTTTCGTTGTACTTTTTGGGATACGAGGTAAAAGGCATCCATATTTATTTGTCTGGTACTTTTCTAATATGTTTGATGTTGTTACTTTGCTTCTTCAATTATTGGGATATGCCTGGAGAAGCCTTTTGAAGATTCTTGGTGAGAGATTAGCTAATTTACAGCCATGATGTGAGATCTTTTTATACATTTGAAGGATATTTTCTCTTATTTTTATGCTCAATATTTGAGTTTATCTATTTTTTTTAAAAAAATATAGATTTGTATGAAAAATGTGTTTTACCATCAGCTGCAACAAATCGATTCCTGCATTGTAACGCAGGGTGTTCACGCTAATCGTCGGCGTTTAATACCAATTCCTGAATTTAGGGTTAGGTTTTTTCTCTACCTAGCGACGTCTTTTCCATAAGGATTTGCAAGCCGGAGAGTTTTACACTCAAAATTGGTTGATACATCTTCATACACTGCCCTGCAGTATTCAAATTTCAAGGGTGAATACCAATTACATTGTATTGAACTTTATTTTCCTATGCATATGAATTTATCCTTGTTGGGAAATTGATTCAGTTGTCGACTTTGTAGCCATCCTTTCTCATTAAATTCACGACTAGGGGGAATTATGCAGCCAGTGGTACAGTGCCTGAGCCCCTCAATTTCTTCCATCCAAAGGTGCTTCCAAGAACCCCTCACGGGTTATGTTCTTGAGCTCGTTCAAAGTTCTAAGGTTAGATTAAAGTTCCATATATTCGAGCGGTTGTTTGTGTATTTTAGCGGCGATACAGATTAGTGCATTTTTTCCAGCCCAAATTAAATTAGGAAAAATGAGTAAGTGTTGAAAATTCTAAGCTTTATATTCTCTAGGTTGACTTCTATTGATTCAGAATATTAATATTCATCATAAGTATTGATTCGAGCATAACTCATTTGTTAAAATGCCGCAAAAATTCTACCTTTGAATAAAAGGAGTCTTGTTCTAATACACCCACCTCCAATATCTCCTTAATGTCTAATCTATATTTTTCCAAATCTTCAAATAAATTGTTCCTCATCGGTTGAAGTACATTTAGTATTATGAGTTGTTTTTGATAAGTTGTATATTTTACAAGCGTAACATAACCACAAACATAATAGTACATGATATGTTCACATGGAATGGTGAAGAAGATGAGAGATTCATGCAGTCCAAAGCTTTACGCATCACAGGGATCAAAAAAGTCCTTCAAAAGGGAAAAGATCTTTCAAGGTGATTAAGATATCTGACATGTCAAGCCAAGTCGTCATTTTCACAAACTACCCTTAATCTATAGGTGCTTAGTTGTCTCATAATAGAGCAACAAGAACGTAGAGATCATAATTTTTGAACCAAATAAGATTGGACAGTATGCCAATCAAATTGACAACCCTAAGTTTTAGCCAAATTTCATGATGATTAAGATTGGACAATCACTTTCAAATTATATGACCATTCATGTATAGTGCTTAGTTGATCATCGATAGTGATATGTACATCTAACTTGTTGGGTGAAATTTGATTGTTGCATTAGATGAGGTTTGGTTTGGTATATTTATCTGGATATCATGAACCTTGTCCATATTGGTGTTGGGTATCTCATACTCATATCTTGGTATCAATATCTGGTATACTAATCTCCAGAAATGGCTACCAAACTGGGTCTCGTAATAAAAAGTTTGTGCATAGGTTAGAAGTGAGTTTTGCACCTATAAACTTTCAAGAACATGTTTGATTTCTCATCAATGAAATGAAATAGGGGAAGTTTAGAGCTTGTTCTGTATATTACAATTGAAAATTTTACTAAAATAATGCTGATATTTGTGCATGATAGGTTCTGGATGCACTTGGTGAGTCCGTTTTGCACCTATAAACTTTCGAGAACATGTTTGATTGCTCATGGATGATTTACATACCTGAAGCAGATGTTCTTTCGAAAATTGGACCAACAAAATTCTATAAGGTGATTATACCTATCATTTTTTATCTTCCTTTTTACCTTTTCGAAAGCAGTATAGTGTCAGTTGCACTTCTTGATTGTTCTATTCAACTTGATTGAGAGTGTGATCAACTACTCTCTTGCAGGACCTTAAAAAATATGCAAGTTCAAATGCAGCAAGGGAGTGGCAAAAGCTTCTTGTAAGCCTTCTAGAACTCTTTGCATTATATTTGCTTCTTTTTGCAAATATTCTAAAAAATTAATGTATTTTTGCGTTATGAGGGGTTAACTATGGTGTTATCTCGTATTCCAAAAACGTTATTAACCCATATTTCAGTGTACGTCTGATGGAAAGATTACTAAAGTTTAAGAGTTAGTAGTCTAAATGCCAAGGAGCCTGATATAACAAGCCGTCTAACTTTGAAGTTTGATCCTGATTGAGTTGGACTACTAGAAAATAGGATAGAAGCTTGATTGTTCACAAAAGTTGAATTGTGATGGAAACCATGAACTATAAAACTTATTTATAGTTTAATAGGAACTATTATATCTGAATTTGTAAGGTTCTTGTACGATGTTCAATCTGTTTCAGGACGGCATACTACCACTATCTACAGTTGCAATGGCTCTCCTCCGCCGTCTATAAGAGGTGAATTTGGTGTATTTCAACTGTTGCAATTAGGTATGGGCCTTCTCTATTGAATTTATTTGCTTAGATGGGACCTCAGGGAGTTCTAGGGGCTACAAAGCTTCTTTGACAATGTGCCTCTTATAGTCAACATTCTCTTCAATTCCTAGCACCACACATTATCTCTCATGATTACATATTGTCTTAACATTGGGTGTCTAGAAACTGAAGTTTTTATTCATAAAAAAGTGCTTATAACCCATAACTTGATCACCAGGTCTGAGTTGGACAAATAGGGGGAGTTCTGATAGGTGAATATTTGCAAACCTTATATATTCTTGTTGATCCCAATGTACACTTGATTTTTGGAGTTGTCCACCATTTATCCCTCTCTGAAATTACTCGCCTGCTCGGTGGTCTTATTTCTCCGCCCACAATTCACCGTGCTTGTGCCACTCAATTTTCAACTGATGTTATTTCCATTATCAGTATAAGGTCATCCATTCATAAGGTTTCTAACTCTTTGTTTGCCCATATATCATCATAGATTACACATGTCTTATGTTTTAATATTCAAACTATTTTATTGCAGGATGACAACATGACTGCATATCAGCACCGAATCGGAGCAACAGTTAGAGGTCATCGTGACAGAGATTGCATACCTAGGCACGAATCGTAGCTAGAGGCACACGGGAACTATCGTACCCCGTTTCCGCGTGCGTTGCCACCTAGTCTTATGAAATACAAGAATATATTTTCTTCTAGTAGTGACACCTAGAGTCCCATCAAGACACCAACCCTTAATTACAATCTGCGGAAATTATTGCTAATCATTAAAACAGAATCCTTCTAAAATCTCCTTTTTGTTAATAACGATACGACATCTAAAACAACATGAGTAGCTATAAGCATATAGCATTGCAAGAAACCAATACAAACTAAGCAAGTGTGCATCATTCATCATTCGATTGTAGATTTCTAGATTTCGTTATGGATTAGTTCAGCAGTGGGACAATAACAATCAAAGGCAGTGAAAATATTTATGAAAAGTGATGTCAGGAAGGAAGTATACCATCTAGGGCACAACATCAATCTCCTTGTCCTCAACATCAGTTGTAGCTACACTAATCTCCACAACAAAGCCATTAGCATCCTCCTTAGGAGGCTGAGCTTTCTCATCCTCAGGCAAGGGCTCCTCCACATAGTCATTTTCGAACGCATCAGGAGGGACTTCATAGATCCTAACATGTGGTTTCGACGGACCCTTAACCAACACATACTTACCCTCGTCCAATTTCATACACAAATCAACAATACTCTTCACAATCCCCCACATATTAGCCAAATTCAAATTAATCTGGGAAGCAAAATCCTTTGGCTTATACCCAACAACAGCCAATATAACATGGTTAAAATGATCACGAGGATGAACCCTAGATACATATCCCAGCTTCATCATATCCGCACTACCCAATAATGCCTGAGCAGTCCACTTAGCTAACTTATTAGCATTGTTCTTCAATTCAGTAGCTAAAACTGCCAGTCCACACCAGCGTACTTTGGATCAAACTCGTTCAGTGCGTTTAGTGTAAGGAATTGTCTCTGGTTGTTCAATTCAAGCACACTCTGAAGCTCACACCTTGCCACCAAGTACATATCATTATCGAGCTTCCACCTCCTATATCTATAAGCCATTGAAGCAACCTCTTCGCCCTCACTAGCAAAAGGATTTGGCTCATCAAACGTAACCTTATTCCCATCCCTAGCCAAAACTTGCTGAGAAAAGTTTTGGTTGATATAAGCAGCCTCCACACTCAAAGAATATGCAGAATTGATGTCTTCCTTAGCTTCAGGAAGAGGCTCTTGGGAAGTTTCGTGAACAGCTAATAAATCTAATTGAGAACCATCTCTTTTGTCGAAGAACAGCTTGTTACCAACCCTTTGAACAACAATATCCCAACCATAGACAGATCAAGAAGCACACATAAGAGTGGAGAGAATAGCATCGGTAGCAAAAACAGTAGCTTTATCCTCATTCGCAAGGCGACGAATCACTGGATCGTCGGTGGTGGTGACCTTGAAGAAATTCTTGTTCTTAAAACGCTCCAAACGGCGTTCATTCTTAGGTGTGAGACGATCAAAGGTACGGTCGTATAAATCAAGACCTCCACAGAAAAGGAGATCCTCTGGTTCAGGAATAGTGAAGGAGAGCTTGGAGAAAGTAGAAAATGGAATCTGATCAAGCATGTTCCACTAAGGTTGAATATCAACAAACGACTTAAGGATAGCAGCTTCACGACGAGTGTTATTTCCAGCGCGGTTGAGATGATAGAGGCGATCACGACGAGCACGCTCTTTCTCTGCCTCACGTTTACGAGCCTCAACCTCCTCATCACGTCTCTGCGGGAGCTGATTGCGATTGTGCTGGTAGTAGCCAGAGCGCCACCTAGGGTTTTCTTTAGGGCGAGGTGGAGGCGCTTACCGTCAACGAGTCGGAAGGACGAGTCTCCCTCGGCGGCTAGAGACGAGGTGAAAGAGTCGTCGCCAGAGAAGTCGAAGAATGAATCGGCGGCGTTGCGGTTGGAGTTACGGCCGCCGGTGTTGTTGAAGTTCCGTGTCCAATCAGCGATCCGGCCAAGTTTGTCGGACCGAGAGAACGGGACGAAAGGGAGGTTGGATGTAGTGGCGGCGGCATTGCCGGTGTCAGGAGGACCCCATCCATCGGGATTGAAGGGGGCAGCGGCGATCTCGAATTGCATTGTCGGAGATGGGAGGTTTAGGGTTGAGAAGCTCTCAAACCAGGAAGCTAGTGAAACCCTAAACGTACTTTGTCATTTTATTTTTGGGCCGACATTTAACTAGCAAAATCGGGTAAGTTACTATTGGGCTATATTTTTTTATCCTAAAGATGACGAAGCCCATTTTCAGGTTGGAGGACCGAGGATTTGTATTGGGGTAATTGTCTAATCGACAACATCGAATTTTTTTTGTTACGTAACTAGTTTAGTATCCTTAACTTTTACGGGAGTTATAAAAGTTAAACTGATTTTTTTAATCATCGTAAATAAAGTTTTGATATAAATAAACAATAGTTTCATATATTTTTTGATGTAAAATAAAGAATAAATAAATATAAAAACTAAAAAATTAAAATTAAATAATAACAAGATGTATAAATAAAATATTTTATCATTAATCAAAATTGCATCGTTTACCAAGTATATAAATAGGTGTGAATAACAAATTTTATTATTAGAACTAAAAATGTGAAATTTTCCTAATTTCTCATTAAAAAAATTGAAATAAAAAAATGTCTAATTTAAAAATATTATACAATATAATTAAGAAATATTAACTACTCATAAATATATCTAAAATTAGCTATAATAATACAAAACAAATATTTGACTTTTAATATAAGATTATTAAAGGTTGTAACTAAGGAGTGCAAGTTAAATTTGGAAATAATCTTTGAGAATCAAAATTATCCATATATACGGTTTATTTATAGAATGGCATGTGGAAATATCGACACCAAGTAGAAAAATCGGAGGTGGCTTAACATACGGACAACACATGGCCTTATTCATTTCTGTTTTAGTATTATACTAGTGTATTACCCGTACCTTATGCAACGTTGATTTTTAATAACTTATTAATACCTATAAATTAATAAGATGGGAGGTATACAATGAATTTACATTTGAACTTGTAGATATGATTACATTAACTTATTTCATATAAAATTAATAATAATTTTGAGACTTAAATTTTGAAAAATGTATTGATATAAAAACTAAAATTGATTATGAATATTGAAGATAACATGTATCAAAATAAAATACACTTTTTAAATAAAAAAAGTTAGTAATAATAAAGTGACCACTATATTTAAAGGAGATTATAAAACTAATAATAAGTAACTCTATTCATTACATTCAAACTATTACGATTATTACTTTGATCATAATCGAAATACGATAAATTCGAAACTGATATAGGAAGATGGATATGACAATAAAATAAATTACATTTTTCTTTTTAAAAATAACATATCACAAATGAGCGGAAATGTCTCAAACCAATTATAGGAAATTCTAATATTTGTTAAGCTAGCTGGGTAATTTTATACGATCTTAAATAATTAATGAGTTGAAAGTGTATAATAAAAATTTATGCATGTGAACTAATTATAGGAAATCCTAATATTTGTAGAGTGTAAATGCATAATTTTTTTTTTTTGAGATTTTAAAATATAAAGTGGATGCCATCAAATAATATAATTTGAATATTAAAAATAGATGTAGTAACAGACAAAGTGATAATTAGATGGATTAGCTAGATAATTTAATTGTATCTAATTTAAATCAAATAATTTGTTAAAAATAATTTAATTTTAAATATTAATGATAATGGAAGTTGGTGGATGGAAAAATCAAATAAAATAGCTAAGGATCCAATTGAATCAAATTACAATTTGATACCCTATACATTTATTCTAAATACGATAGTTGTCTCTTTTAGTTGTTGAAATCAATATATTCATAGTGACCAAGCCAATCTCAAATTCCTCTCTGCACATCTTATCAAGTAACCTCAATGCTTCGTTACTCTCACCCCTATGCCAATGCCCTGATACAATTGAGTTCCAAAAATCCTTCTAGCCTAAGAGAATCTCCCACACTTCACATAAACTGCCAACAATGCATTACAAACCCGATGAGACGAACCCATCCCGCATCGAATCACCAAGGAATGCACCAGTCCCAGTCTCATAATCTCCATAATTCCCTCTTCCATCTCTGCTCCCTACAATACGCACCTATCATAGTAGACTAGTGTACAAATCCCTCTCATGCATTTCATCAAACACTTTACAGGCTTCAAACAACTGCCCGCACTTCGCGTGCAGGCTCACTAATTTCGTCTTCACAAACATCTGCAAACTATCAACCAATTCTATCCAAGCATGAAGCTGACGATCAACTTCACCCAATTAAAATCAATGCAGTGATATAATAACTTATTAAAAAACAATTACCTGGACGTAGCTTTTCTTTTCCACCGAAAAAAGAAGATGCTAGATGTGTCTCTTTACTGTCAAAGGTTGTGGGATTTGAAGGGCCTTTTTATGTTTTTGAGTCATATTGTGTTGCTAATACTTTGATTCATATGAAAGAGTAAATGAAGCAAAAGAAGGTATGAACAACACTTAGGAGTTGAAGTAAAGCGACGAAGACAAGTTTCTGGTGCCACACCGCCCCGCGGAGTAGTGTCACCGCCCTTGCGGTGGCATCCATGCCGAGAGCCGCGGCCAGCGCATTCACCTGCGCCGAGAGAAGCTTGTCACCGCCCCCGCGGCCGCCTCTGGCCTCCCCTGCGGTGACAACCCTGAAGACCCACGCCAAGGCCGCAGCCAGCACCTTCGCCCGCGCCCAAGAAGAGACATGTCACCACCCCTACGGCCGCCCCTGCGGTGACCCATCCTGAAGAAGCGAAGACAGCGCCCCAGCGCTCGTGTCTGCGCCCTTGCCAGCGGCCCTGTGAAGCCGAAGATCCAATGTCACCGCCCCTGCGGTGAGCCGGTGACACTGAGTCGCGCCTGCGGGTTGTCATCAGAAATGCCACGAAGTTGAAGAGTCAGACGTTCAAAGAGCATTGAAGAACCCGCCCCGCGGGAATGTCGACCCGCCCCTGCGGCCAAGAGGAAGATGAAACGTTTTTGCCTAAACCGCCCCTGCGCCACCCTTGGCTGCGGGTGTGGGTTAGTGTCAGAGGACTTTACTCCGCCTGTTTTCGTCGGCTTTATGGTCTTTATTGTGGCTGTTTGCACAACCTCTTTACTCCATTCTTTATGGTGGTTGTTTGCACAACCTCTTTACTCCTTTTTAATGCATTTTGTAGTATAAATAGAGCCCTTGACTAAGGCTAGAATCATCTCATATTTCGACAAGAATCTCATATTTCCACAAAAACCTCTATATTTCACTTGTCATTTGTATGGAGTGCTAAGTCTCCTTGCTACATTGGGTGGATTGAGCTTCATATAAGTTGGTTGTAAGTTCTTTTAAATAGAAGTTTTATTCAATATATATTTGTGTTATATTTCTTGTGTTTAACTTAGTTTGTACGTTTATTTTCCACTTAGTTTGATCACCCAAGTTGTATAATTGCATGCAAAAGGCTAAGGTTAATTGGTTCCGGGTTCGGGTCATTAATCCAGTAGCAAACTCTTAGGTATGAACGGGTTGTGATTATCTAAGTGTAAAAGGAATATAACTACATAATAAGATTAACGGATTGTTTCTCTTTTATGTATCTCTTTATCTTTGGTAGAATGCTAACTTGTTGTTTGGTCTTGTAGGTTTACGGATTAGCAACTTGTTAAGTTGTGTTAATGCCGGTTGCTTAATGCATAAATATGATCAAGATGAGAACAAATGTTGAATGCTTCTAAAAAGAACCAACCAAGTTATATGCAAGCGGAAATCTAACGTAGTGTAGTGTTTGTCTTATTATTTATATCATCCTCAATCTTTACTTCAATTACATGTTTGTCTTGTCACCTATTACAATCCAATCCCCCCTTTTGTTACCAAATCAATAATTAAATCTAATAGAAACTCGATAAAACTCCCTTGGGTTCGACCCTTGCTTACACTATACAAATCGGTTAAGTGTATGTTAGGTATTTTACTTTGACTAAAGCTAAAAGACAACGACCATAAGTTTTTAGCCTCGTCAAATTTGGTGTCGTTGCCGGGGAGTTTAGTTTTTGTTTTTATTATTTTTGATTATTGATTATTGGTTTGGACCATTTTCATGGTTCAAACCCGTGATACTAACTTAGAATTTGCTCCTTTTGATCCAGAAATCGAGAGGACATACAATCGGCAAAGAAGACAACGTCGGAACGAAGAAGCAATGGCAAACCACACACTCCGACAACTCACGAAACCGGATTTGACTCAACACCCCCTTGTGGTAACCATACCGGCAATTTGGAGAAGGGGTCAACTTCGAGCTCAAGCCGGGCTTGATCCACTTACTCCCGTCCTTTCATGGATTAAGTGGGGAAGATCCAATCAAGCATCTTGGCAAGTTTTACACCGTTTGCATGAGCATGAAGCCGGCAAACGTCACCGAAGAGCAAATCAAGATGCGAGCTTTTGGATTCACCCTCAAAGATGGGGCGGATAATTAGTACTACCATCTTCCGTCCGGGAGCATTGATACGTGGGACAACCTCCATAAGGCCTTCTTGGAGAAATACTTTCCAGCCAAGAAGGCCAACAGCTTGAAGAAGGCAATAAGCAACATCGAGCAAGAAGCGGATGAAACTCTTTATGAGTATTTTGAAAGATTTGCTAAGTTGAGATCAAGATGTCCCTTCCACGGGTACTCCACCCAAGACCTTGTGTTGTACTTGTACAACGGGCTCTTGGACAACGAAAGAAGGATCGTGGACGCCGCTTGTGGAGGCAACATTCTAAACTCCACTCCCGAAATTGCTATGGAAAAAATGCAAGAAATGGCGGAAGGTACGAGGAACTTTGGTAGATCTTCTACCAAAAAAGGAGTCCATGCCATCAACCCCAGCCGTCCGGAACTTGTGCAAGAGATTGCTGAACTAAAGGAGATGGTGAAGAGGCTCACCTTGATGGGAACTCTACAACAATTGAAGGCTTGTGGAGTATGTGTCGATCCCTTCCACCCCACGGACTTGTGTCCACAAGTCCAAGATGACTCCGTTACTGAGGTGAACGCCATGGGATATGGACAACAACAGAAACGCCAACGGGACAACCCATATGCTCAAAATTACATGCCGGGTTGGCGTGATCAACAAAACTACCGATGGAGGGATCAACAGAATCAACAACAACAGCGGCCCCGCCAAGGTATGTCCCAATCCACTGAAAATATGCTACAAGTTTTAACTAAGCATTTTGCTACTCGTGTCCAAACCACGGAGTCAAGCATCAAGAATCTTGAGAAGCAAGTGGGGCAAATGGCGGAGGCAATTACGAGGATCGAAGCTCGATCCTCAGGAAACCTACCCTCCCAGACTGTTGTCAACCCCAAGGAGAGCTTATGTGCCATTTCTCTCAAGAGTGGAAGGATCATCAAGGGGAATGAAGAACCAGGGACGATTAACCAACCTTCTGTTGGTCAACCGCCCCTGCGCATGGAGGATGTCGCCCCTGCGGCTGAAAGCTTCATCCATGCAAGGAGTTGAGTAAGAACCACTCAAAAGCTTCATCCATGGGTATGGATGAAGGAGGGAAGAAGGAAGGGAGAAAGACAGCAAAGAAGAGAGGGGAAGAGAGGGAAGAGCTTACCAACAGCCTGAGATCCTCTTCTGCAGTCCCCAGCTGGATCCTCAAGCAACAATGGAAGAAAAGTGAAGAGGAGAGAAGTGTGGAAGAAAACTAACGTGAAAGTGAAGGGAGGAGAGAGAGAGGGAAGGGGACAAGACTGCCAAGATGGGACAACAACCATCTTGTCCTCTTTTGCCCGGAACGAGGGGACGGAAATGACCCCTTGTCACTTCAACTCGGAACGAAAGGTCGGAACACGGGAAAAAGGGAAAAATGACGAGTCGGCTCGGGATTTTCTTAGGAATAAATTCCGGCACTCGGCATCTCGGACCTACGGGATAACCTACAAGGCGCTCTAAGTCCGGAATAAAATTAATAAATTTTCGGGCGTTACAACCAACATCCCTAAAAACAAGTTTCGTCCCGAAACTTGCTAACCCAACACTCTCGGACAAACACGTCACATAACAACTTGGAACTCATAAAACGTCACTATCAGCTCTAATCCAAGTCTACGAATAGAATCACGTCCAGACCTCGCAAGGTACCAATATAATCATACAACATGCCATAACACGACATAACATAAAACACAGAACAAACAAGGAAAGATCTCGGGACTAGCCCGACGGTCCTATCAACGTCGCTAAATCTGCGTAAACTAGGAGGAACTATCCTCCGTCTCCCATGTAGCCTCATCGGCTCCTCGCCTCGACCACTGCACTCGCAACATCGGTATCTCCTTCGATCGAAGGCGCCTTGCACTCAGCTCTAAAACTGCTATCGGGTGCTCTGCAAAAGTATGGTCCGGCTCGACCACTAGGTCCTCGTGGCTGATGATGTGCCTCGGGTCGTGTATGTACTCTCTCAGCTGAGAGACATGAAATACTGGGTGTATACCCTCAACCACACCTGAGCTCTTACCTTGAACTCGTGAGGTCTACGCCTCTTATCCGCATACGACCTCTGACGGCTTTGCGCGGCCAACATCCTCTCTCGGATCAACGCAACTCTAGCCACGTCGTCATGTACCTGATCTGGAGTTACAACACTAGAACTCCCCGGCTCACCCCCACATAATGGAGTACGACATTTTTGTCCATACAATGCCTCATACGGTGCCATCCCAATCGACGCGTGTCAGCACCTCGAGGTAAAACGCCCGTCCCTGTCCGAGATGACGGTCCTCGGTACTCCATGTAATCTCACAATCTGACGGTAAACTCCTCGGCTAAACGAACCACCGGCCACGTTTCCCGTATAGGGGTGAAACGTGCGGTCTTCGTCAATCGATCTACTACTACCCTTATCATGTCGAAGCTCCTACTCGGTCTCAGACCGGTAACGAAATCCATGGATATGTCCTCCCACCTCCACTGCGGCACGGGCAGTGGGTGAAGCTCTCCTCCGTGTCTCTGGCGTTCGATCTTGACTTGTTGGCAGGTCGCGCATCGGGCCACATATCTAGCTACATCGGGCTTGAGCCCGCCCCACCAATAAAATCTCCAAATGTTCTGGTACATCTTAATCGTGCCTGGGTGCACCGAGTAAGGTGTGGAATGTGCCTCATGCAAAATCTGCTCTCTCAACTCCTGATCCGACGGTACACAAATGCGTCCCTAGCGTCTCAGTAGCCAGTCTGCTATTGTGATAACTGCGGTGCCTCTCCTCGGGACATCCTGTCCCGGATCCTCATCAAAATGGAACATCCCTCCTGCTTCTGCCGGATATCTCCGGACAGGTCAGGTAATATCTCCGACTCGGACAAGCAACAGTCCGTATCCGGGAACCGGATATCCAACTCCAAACCGATCAAATCCCTCTGCAACCGTGGCTGAACCGTAAGCCGAGCTATAGCCTCCTTTCGAGGTGTCCTCCTACTCCAAAGCATCGGCAACTACTTCGCCTTCCCCGGATGGTACAAAATATCTGAGTCAAACTCCTTAATCAGCTCCAACCATCTCCTCTGGCGGTTATTCAACTCTCACTGAGTGAAAATATACTTCAGACTCTTATGGTCTGTGAAGATCTGGCATGTAACCCCGTACAAATAGTGTCGCCAGATCTTCAGGGCGTGAATCACTGCCGCTAGCTCAAGATCATGGGTAGGGTAGTTCTCCTCGTACGGCTTCAGCTGCCGAGAAGCGTACGCAATAACCCTACTTCTCTGCATCAAGACGCACCCCAAGCCTAGCTTGGAGGCGTCACTATACACCACGAAGTCCTCTATGCCCTCAGGCTGGGCTAAAATAGGAGCGGAACTCAACCTCCTCTTCAGCTCCTCGAAACTGCGCTGACAAGGCTCGGACCATACGAACCTGGTGGACTTCCTCAACAAGGAAGTGAGCGGTCGTGCAATCACTAAGATACCCTCCACAAAACGGCGGTAGTATCCCGCTAAGCCCAAGAAACTACGCACCTCCTTGACCGTCCTAGGAGGCTGCCATGAAGAAACGGACTCTATCTTCGCCGGGTCAACCATGACACCCTCGGCGGAAACTGTACGACCCAAAATGCCACCTCGGACATCCAAAACTCGCACTTAGAGAGCTTAGCGTAAAGCTCTCTATCCTGGAGGACTCGAAGCACCGTCCTCAAGTGTCCCTCATGCTCCTCCCTACTCCGCGAGTAGACTAAGATGTCGTCTATAAACACTACCACGAACTGGTCCAACCAGTCGATGAAGATGCCGTTTATCAACTCTATGAAGGCGGCGGTTGCATTCGTGAGCCAAATGGCATCACGATAACCTCATAATGGTCTTATCTCGTCCTGAATGCCGTCTTCGGCACGTCCTCCTTTCTCGATTGATACACTTGAACGCCAGATGAACACCTTCTACTCTCGGCGGCCATGCCAGCCAGTAAAACACTTTCCCAACTTGCGCTAAGATCTCCAAAAAGTTCCGATGTATCGGAAACTCAACTTCCTTCTCGGGTCTTTCCTACTACGACATTTCCATTATGTTTCTTCTTTGCTTGTCTCTACAAAGAAGATCGAACTTCCAATTTACACCGTTAGCTTTGGTTCTTGTCAAACCACACTCGATGTTACGCTTCCTCAACTCTTGTTGCAAGTTCTAAGTAGCGATGGAAATACTTTGCTTTATACTGCTCCCACTAAAGAGACATGTATGTTATGACCTTTACATCGTCTCTCAAAATTCAATCAAGACCATTCTTGAAGAATCACTTGTACACCTCAGCCCGGTCATACTCCGAGGTAATTTCCGAAATAGTTGCACCAATGAATCTCCTCTTAACTCTCACAACTCCATTGTCCATTGTCGTCCCACTCGATACTTCATCGCCATCCGAAGTAGGTTAGCCCTAGATGGTGTTACCTGGAGAATCTTTCCATAACTCCGGTAATGATCGGCGCATCCCAGAAACTTGCAACTTCTTTCACATCCTTCGGGGGTTGTCATCCCGAGACAACTGGTCATACAACTTCTCTCTTCTTCGAGAGTAGACCAGAGTGTCCTATTCGGGCATTAGTAAGCCCATATGGAATCACTACAACTAGTAGTGACCATGGTTTGTCCAGTATGCGATGTTTGCACTACCCCCAATCTCGACCTCTTAATTGGTGACAATCAACCTTAACTCGATTTTAGAAGAGACCACCGACCCTTGCAACCGGTCGAGTAGATCATCTACACGTTGTAAGAGGGTACTTGTTCTTTATTGTAATCTTGTTCGGCTCATTGTAGTCGATGTACAAATGAAGATAACCGTCTCTCTTCCCGCAAACTGGTGTTCTCCATAACAACTTCAAAACAAGAGTTTAAGGTATAATCTAAGCTCTTGTTACCGTTCCTTTAGGATTCCACAGCCTGGTTACTCTCCCCACACTCATCCATAGATCACCCGCACATGTGCGTTCTCGGTTGTCACCAATTAGTTGGTAAATGACCTTCTCCTACGTCAATGACTTACCATTCTCCTATGCTTCCATGTTACCATTCTCATGAAAGCTACCCTCTCGGGGTACCTTAAACTCCGTTAGCTCATTCTTCATTCCACGCTTCCTCTTCCTTATGCGAGGTAAATATACCCTTCTCGGCCTTGTTGAGTCACATGACTTGCCTTCATAGGCTTAACCGCGCTTCATGATGTCTTGTAAGCGCGTCTTCTCATAATCTCTAACGTTGGTTAGCATCCACGTGTTACTATCATCTCCTTAGGATCGTCATTTATACATTCTTCCTCCTTTTTGGGCGTTTCTTCGACTCATCGTCATAACGGAAACCGGTCAACTCCGCGTGAATCCCCACCTTGCCATTCTTCTCATAATTCTCGTAATGTTTACTCTTCACTTAATGGTACCTCGTAAGCTTAACTTACGGTATCTTACCACATTCACACTGGTTCGATCACGTTTCTCATATTGACTCCAAAGCTTAGGAGCGTCTAAGGAAAGCTTCACTTCTCATGATGAAACACCGGCTTTAACCTTGTTAGAATGCACACATCTCCTCCTTGATTCGCATCTTTAGTTGTCCATGTGTCTTCTCGAAGAACTTAAGTTTGTTAACTCCATTGCTTTCGTCGTCATTCGCTTATGGCTCCCTTAGCACCGCTTCCATCTTGATTGCTCTTAAGTTGTCTCGATCTCTCTTTTACTTAGTTTCCCCTTTTTGCTTACGTCGTCTCTAAGGGAATGATATCGTATTATCCTCTTTCTATTAGGCCCGTATTTCTAGCCTCGGGAACAATGCTCTCTTGCGACATCCTCTACGGGAACCTCAACTGCTGGTGGATCCATAACTGGTGGTCCGCAATGGGGATACGTCCCCAACCTCTCGCGCCTGGAGGTCTTCCTACTCGTCCCCGTCTCAGGACGGTAGGGGAAAGAAGGGGTCTACCCCTAACGGGTCTTACGTAAACGGTAGCTCTCGTACGTACCATCTAATAGTGTATGACGTTTTAAAGATAACTACGTAGGTACTACTTATGATCTCAATATGATAAAACTTAAAACGTAAGGCAAGCATGGTCATAAAGTACATCCAAATCATACAAGTCAAAAACATCCTAAGGCCACATACGTAGCTAGGTACATACAAATCCACAAACATCCTAAGGTCATATATATATAACTATATATACCTACTTCTAATCCAGAGATCTACGTCGCCGAGGTTTGCGGAAGGAGTGGTGGTCCCGTACATTCTAACCCAAACCCGACTCATGCATATGATTTTGAAAACGAAAAGTCAGAACCCGTGGGGTTCTATTTATTCCTCATTCGGCCTTTAAAAAGATTGCGAGTGCCATTGTTGTCAACCTAGGGCTCTGATACCACTTTTGTAACACCCCAAATCCGTGGGACTCGGGGCGCTACGGGCGAGACCTCACAATGGGTCCCGACCCTTAGCCTGACAACAATTTCACCGGATCTTTCAACATGGCACAAATAAAGGCAAAACTCAAAACGTTTTAATGTATGCGGAAACCGAAAGTAAGAAGTACAAAGTGAAAACTCAGCCGAGACCTCAAAACGATAGAACCTCAATATGAAAGTCTAAACATGCAACAACATCCAACTAGCGACATAAACAACATAAACCCAAAAACCGTCCCCGTCCTATAATGTACGGAGACCCCGGTTGTCCACTCCTCCACCTCACTCGGCGGCGTCCCTAAACTGCAAGTCATCTACAACCACGGTTTATAACCGTTAGCTAATATTCTAAGCATTAGAATAACGGTGAAGGCACAAACACATACATATCACAAAACATAAATCACGCAAGTCCGGTTTATTATCTTTTTATTCTTAACTCGTATCCCGTTCTAATTCAACTTCGGTTGTGACACGAGACCCCAATGGTCTCGCCCCGGTCCCTACTTACCGGCAAAGAATGGTACGGATGCATCAAACCATCTAACCCGCCGGGCTAGTCGCCGAGAATCCCCTAGACTTCCCTTGAGCCAGGCAGTATTGTCACCGCCCGTTATCATACACTTGGGCCAAAATTACATATAAGGTCGGTGGCATTCCAAGCTACTCTAGATCCATCTTAGGCATGCTACTAACATGATCTAACATTAATACTAAGGAAGGAACGAAGAGGAAAGGAGAGGAGGAACCTACTGTCGAAGAAACGCAATCGCGGAGTCAACTTGGCGCCCCGGCGGAGCAGGAGCCGCCCCTGCGGAACCAGAGGCCGCCCCCTGCGGCGCTGCCGGCCGCACCCGCGGCGCTGCCGGCCGCACCCGCGGCGCTGCCGTCCGCGCTCGCGGCCGTGATGATCCGCCCCCGCGGTCGTGCTGTAGAACGTCGTCTTCTTCGTTTTCGATCGTGGATCCTTGGCTCCCAAGTGCTTCTTCTCTTGCCGGATCTTCTCCAAACACCCACCACTGGTCTTAGGCACCTCTCCTCAACCTAATCGAGCTAAGAACGCAGCCATGCAAAGAGTTGAGTAAAAACCACTCAAAAGCTTCATCCACGGCTATGGATGAAGGAGGGAAGAAGGAAGGGAGAAAGACAGCAAATAAGAGAGGGGAAGAGAGGGAAGAGCTTACCAACAGCCTGAGATCCTCTTCTGCAGTCCCCAGCTGGATCCTCAAGCAACAATGGAAGAAGAAGTGAAGAGGAGAAAAGAGAAGAGAAGTGTGGAAGAAAACTAACGTGAAAGTGAAGGGAGGAGAGAGAGAGGGAAGGGGACAAGGCTGCCAAGATGGGACAACAGCCATCTTGTCCTCTTTTGCCTGGAACGAGGGGTCGGATATGACCCCTTGTCACTTCGACTCGGAACGAAAGGTCGGAACACGGGAAAAAGGGAAAAATGACGAGTCGGCTCGGGATTTTCTTAGAAATAAATTCCGGCACTCGGCATATCAGACCTACGGGATAACCTACAAGGTTCTCTAAGTCCGGAATAAAATTAATAAAATTCCGGGCGTTACATCTGGCCGCCCCTGCGGTGACAACCCTGAAGACCCACGCCGAGGCCGCAGCCAGCACCTTCGCCCGCGCCCAAGAAGAGACATGTCACCGCCCCTACGGCCTCCTATGGCCGCCCCTGCGGTGACCCATCCTGAAGAAGCGAAGACAGCGCCCCAGCGCTCGTGCCTGCGCCCTTGCCAGCGGCCTTGTGAAGCCGAAGATCCAATGTCACCGCCCCTGCGGTGACACTGAGCCGCGCTTGCGGGTTGTCATCAGAAACGCCACGAAGTTGAAGAGTCAGATGTTCAAAGAGCATTGAAGAACCCGCCCCCGCGGGAATGTCGAGCCGCCCCTGCGGCCAAGAGGAAGATGGAACGTTTTTACCTAAACCGCCCCTGCGCCACCCTTGGCCGCGGGTGCGGGTTAGCGTCAGAGGACTTTACTCCGGCTGTTTTCGTCGGCTTTATGGTCTTTATTGTGGCTGTTTGCACAGCCTCTTTACTCCATTCTTTATGGTGGCTGTTTGCACAACTTCTTTACTCCTTTTTAATGCATTTTGTAGTATAAATAGAGCCCTTGACTAAGGCTAGAATCATCTCATATTTCGACAAGAATCTCATATTTCCACAAAAACCTCTATATTTCACTTGTCATTTGTATGGAGTGCTAAGTCTCCTTGCTACATTGGGTGAATTGAGCTTCATATAAGTTGGTTGTAAGTTCTTTTAAATAGAAGTTTTATTCAATATATATTTGTGTTATATTTCTTGTGTTTAACTTAGTTTGTATGTTTATTTTCCACTTAGTTTGATCACCCAAGTTGTATAATTGCATGCAAAAGGCTAAGGTTAATTGGTTCCGGGTTCGGGTCATTAATCCAGTAGCAAACTCTTAGGTATGAACGGGTTGTGATTATCTAAGTGTAAAAGGAATATAACTACATAATAAGATTAACGGGTTGTTTCTCTTTTATGTATCTCTTTATCTTTGGTAGAATGCTAACTTGTTGTTTGGTCTTGTAGGTTTACGGATTAGCAACTTGTTAAGTTGTGTTAATTCCGGTTGCTTAATGCATAAATATGATCAAGATAAGAACAAATGTTGAATGCTTCTAAAAAGAACCAACCAAGTTATATGCAAGCGGAAATATAACGTAGTGTAGTGTTTGTCTTATTATTTATATCATCCTCAATCTTTACTTCAATTACATGTTTGTCTTGTCACCTATTACAATCCAATCCCCCCTTTTGTTACCAAATCAATAATTAAATCTAATAGAAACTCGATAAAACTCCATTGGGTTCGACCCTTGCTTACACTATACAAATCAGTTAAGTGTATGTTAGGTATTTTACTTTGACTAAAGCTAAAAGACAACGACTATAGGTTTTTACTTTTTAGCCTCGTCAAGGCCCTTTAATATACACTAGTATATTACCCGCACCTTGTGCAGGATTGAGTTTTAATAAATTGAAAATATATATACCTTAATATATATATTAAGGCGACACGTGGCAATAGAGGCCTCTGCTTTAAGATAAGGTAAGATTTTCTGACATGTTGTATTGTTATCTAAATTATGAATTTTTTTTTTTAAAGTTGTGAGATAATCTCAAAAAACAAAACTTTTAGGGTAAGCTTTAGTCTAACGTTAAAGATTTGATTTGTTAGATCAACAACAAATCCGACAAATATGTATTCCCAAGCAAGCTTTGTCATGGGTGTATATACACACGACTTATTCCGGTGAGATTAGCTTCATGAGTTCACTTGACCGGCAACCCATAATCAATCAATCAATATAAATATACTAAAGCATAATGCGTTAAAACCGACATGGCGCTCTACGGTGCGAGTATTTTGAAATCGAGCTCTCTCATTAATCGCTAGAAAAATCCTTTTTAAATTACCAATATAAATTTTTAAAAATTAAATCATTTCAAAGATCTTAAAATATGATCATTTACTTGAACTATATTCTAAATTATAATTGTTAATTTTAAATCTATATTTTTAATAAGCTAATAAATCTTTTTTACTAAACTAATTCCTTAAAAAGATATTTGTTGGAGGTTAAATTATAACGAAATCGTTTTAGGATGATAATGGGTCTTCTTAACGAAGACCTCTTTGAGAAGCGAAAAGGGTCGTCGGTGAGTTATTTATTAATATAGAATAGGAAACTGCTGTTACGCACTCGTTGATCAAGTTTCTAAATTTATCACTAAAATCAAATTGTTGTAGAACCACTTTTAGAAAATTCCATTATAACTTCTCATAAGCTTTTTCAATGTATAATTTTATAGCCATATAACCTTCTTTTCTTTTATTTTTTGATATAAACCCATGAAATATTTCATGGGCTTATAAGGACATTATCATGAATTGCCCTATTTTTGGTAAAAACACTTTTGTAAATGATGAATTAGTTTTGGAAGGACTATGCCTAATCTTTTAGCGAGAATCTTGACAATTAATTTATATACTATCGAGCAAAGACTAGTTGATATATAATTGGAAGTTGTTGACGGATTATCAACTTTTGGTAGAAGGTATGGTTTAGTTGTTTGAGGATATTCCCATATTTATAGAAACTTTTCACTGCTTAAGTGACTGTCGGTCCAATAATGTGCAAATACTTATGATAGAAGCCGGCTGTCATATCGTCATCACTACCCATGTTAAACAGAGCGTTTTTTTTATTTCTCCGGTGGAGAAGGGTTTAACTAGTTCTAAGTTCTTTTCATTTGTGATTTTTGCTTGTATGACTTCAACAAGTTTTGAAGTTTTTGATAATCAATATTCGATGCTTGGAAGCGGGATTTATAGTCGTTCAGGAATTCCTCTCATTATATTTGGATATTATAGTACCGTAATTTCTTGTTATATTGGCTATGATTTTCTCGTTTCTTCTATCGGTTGCTTTTCTATGATGAAATTGCATGTTTTTGTCGCCTAGGCATAGATTAAATGTTCTGGCTCGTTGCATCCAATATTTATGTTGGTAACACAATATGCATTATCGTTTCTTACTATGTCTATTTATTTTGTCATTTATTTGTTGATTGAAAGATGAATATAACTGATTTTGTAAAGAATCTATTTGTTCATCGACTGATTTTAGTTGTTTATTAATGTTCCTAAAATTTCCACGGTTCCGTTCTTCCGGTTTACGCATAAGAAGATTTGTTTTTTTTTACAAGGTTAAACATGTGTGTTCTGGAGAATTGAGTTCTCCAAGTTTGTTTGACTAGATTTTCACTATCTTGTCGTTGCAACCACATAGATTCAAATCTAAAGGGCTTATTCTTGGAATTTGTGGACATATTTTGTAAATTAACGGAGATCATACAATGATCCGAGGTAGTGAAAGCATAATTTCTGATATATATATTCCGTGATATTTTTGTAAAACCATTATACTTGTCATTGTTCTATCCAGTTTCCGTAAGTGTTGTATCATCTAGTTTTAATATGTATTGATATTACACCTCCTACCAAAAATAAATATTATTAACACCACTAAAATACGAACAAGCCCTAAGCATTTGGGCTTTTTTCTCTGATGGGTCAAAAAAGAAACAAAGGCCCAATACAGACATCAGCCCATTTGTCGATCCTCTGTCTAAGCAATACCCAAACCCTAATTCAAAAGCAGTATAAATACATACTCGTCAACATTCAATCGAATCAAGAACCCTAACATTTTCCCCCAAATCATCAGTATGTGAAGATTTCGTTCCGCTATTACGCTCCAGAACCAGCCATTCTTCAAACGAATTCTTATTTCCTACGCGTTTCAATTATTTTCTCTCTGTTTGCCTCCTCTAGGAATTCTTCTATTCTTTTTTTAATGGATATGGAGGTTCTCTTCCACAAATTTGTAATTGGGGAGGCATAGATTGACCATGGAAGGTGTTGAGTCACTTCGGCTTCGTATATCTTAACGGTCACAGTGAATTAGATCCTTCCATATTCTTTTGTTTCAAAATATGCGATTGTAGTTATTTGTTTGCAAGAGTTGGATGAGTTCCCTATGATGGTTTAATCTTTGAGACCTGATTGCTTTTTGCATTTGATGTCAAATACAAGCATGTTGCTGAGGGATTCTCCCACTCTAATTCAAACGTTTAATTAAGATTTTTTTGATAAATGATGACTGTGCACTGGGCTCTGACCAGCATTTTATTGCTGGGTTTTGATGCATAATTGCTAGCCTAGAAAACTACTTCTGATATCCCTTTTCAATTCTTTCTTTTGAACTGTTTCTTTGCTTAATTTCTGTTGAAGTTTGAATCCAAGGATGTTTGTCTTAGAATCATCAGATCTGAATATTATTTGATGACAATTTCAAACCTGACTTCTGAGGATTACACTTCTGATCTTTACAATTTCCATACTATACGTCCATTTTGAGCCTGACATTGGATGCGGAAAGTTTTTCTTCTTGGAAAGTCATGATCTATAATACTCCAAACCTTACGGGATTCGCACCGAAGGAAGTGAAGAATTACTAATGACAGTAGAATTATGAAATGGAACATCTCTAAGAATCGAGCTGCTCGCTATCAATGACCAAACATCAGTAAAATCAAGCATCCGAAATACATCGGCCCCTTTAAAATTGAACCTAATCAATCAGTAATCTTATAAGATTTATTGAATTTGAAGATCGATGAATTAGTACAATTAAGAAATGATTCATCAATAAGAATCGGGTTGCTGCCTATCAATAACACATATTAATTTCTAAATGAAATTTCAGTAAATAAAGTTGATCTAGTGGATGTAATTTATGTTGATTGGTTCAATCTCGATCATAAGTCTGCCAATGAAGCCAACAATAGCTTAATCTCTGAATCAAAATTGGAATATTATTGAAGATATATGCCTGTACAAAGGACCGCACATACCTAGTGTTGATTATGAGATGCCGTTACACTATCGGAATCCGAGTGTGAGCTTCCTCTGCCATGAGATTCGAGATTTTGTTTAAAACAATGAAACCACGAGCTATAACAGAGGCTATCAATTGCTTTGGTGTATGCTGATTTGTCTTAATTTTCTTGTTTAGAAACTGAATTGTAATATATGTTGATTTATCATCAGGTATCATCACTCCTGTGTTTTTTTCCCCTTCCGAAATGAAAATTTCACTTAATTCGTTGTTTTCTTTGTAACCATTCTTTGGTTGTTTGTTTGTGATGAACACTACCTTCAACATGATATATAACGCTCCAGTCTACAAGAATCACAGAAAACATTGAAACTGAGCAAACACGCTTCAGGAAAATAATACGATCCCGCTAGAACAATTCTGATATAAATATCCAAATGCTGTTTGAATGACAAGAATCCTCATAAGAAATTATTCTACAAGAATAGGGTGAGGAATTTGTGAGACCTTACTGAGTGCTCTTTGCAAATAAAAAATCTCAATTTTGAGCACTTCATTCTCACATAACACAAGCTCATGTTTACACAAGCGACAACTCTCCAGCAGGAATAGAACGCTTGATCAACTTCGCCCAGGACTCATTTGTCTCGGCAATGACCTTCAGAGCATAAGCCTGTCACGAATATAATTTTCATTAGTGACCTTTAAAATCATTTAACTAATCACTCTTTTGGTGATATAATATAATACCTTGTTTGCTGCCTTGTTTCCGAGACCAAACTTGTTAGCAGGTTTTCCGTCCGGGATCTTGTAATCTCTAAACCAGTCCCTGATTGCTGTCAGGGTTCCCTGCTTACAATTTACGCGTTAAGAGTGTCGTTTAACAAACACCAGCAAATACCCAGAAATGCTAAATTTCATCTAAGTGAGATAAATACCGGGAAATGCTTCTCCACATCTTCAACATCATTTACAAGTGAAGCTTTTGGATCATCAAGTGAAATTGCAACTATTTTCCAGTCAAGTTCTCCTTCATCAATCATGGCCAATGCACCTAATGGCTTCACTTTCAAAACCTCTCCTATGTTTCTACGTTTTTCGCCAATCTCAACAACATCAACTGCAACGAGACCAAATTTGTGTTACAGCATCAACATATATTGAGTGGTCATTTGTTTTAAGTTTAACTACTTCATTATGTTTTTCTGAACAAATCAAAAAGATCTTCATTTAGATTATATGATGATTACCAGGATCATTGTCTCCAAAAGCACCTTCGACTTCGTCGTTTGCTAATGATGGGTCTTCCCATGTTTGTGGCAGTAATCCATAGTTCCAGTTTATATTGTAGCTGAGGGTAAAAAAAAAAATCACACCATGAAGATCTACAAGAAAATCTACTACATATATATATATATATTTTTTATGGAACACATGACTGAAGAAAACTGGAAATAAAACCAAGGAGAAAATTAAGTTTACTTCCATAGCCTACCAAAACCATCTTATGAACTATAGAGCCTATAATTTAGAAATTTAAAACCAAGTAAACATATTTTAATTCCATAGCCTGCTAAAATTGTGTATGAACTAAAGAGCCAAAATTTAGATATTACAAACCAACAGTGAGAACAATAGACATGGATGAAGGACAACAAAGGCATATATATATATATATATGCATGCATATCTTACGGGTAGTATCGAAGTTTCCCCTTCTTTGTATCTTGCTTTATGGGTGTGAAGTGCTCATCAGTTGCAACCTCCATCTTTGCACTTGATTCTTTTGGTATCTCGACCACAAAATTGAAAATTCCATCACCCAACTGCAAAGGAATATCATGCCAAGGGGAAATCTGCAAGTCACAACAAAAAATTTCTTCTTTAAAAGGCTGGACCAATGGATCATAACAAATATAAGCAAAGATTCTGCTAATTGATAAGTTCAAGCTTCACCTAACTTGTACAGTGTCCACACCCCATAAACACAAGAATCTTAGCACTAGCAGACCATTTTATCAGTTGCATTCATTCTTAAATAGATTCTTATTGAAATAGAGCATAACAAGCCAATAGAGCAAGCAAACCAATTATGCAGACTAAATTAATTAATTAAATATTATCCCAAAATCCCATTCCTGGAAGTTTAGAGGCAGTTTATTTTTAATCATGAAAAAGGGAAAGATAATGAATCTATACTACTTTCATGTCCCTGTTCATGTAGATGAATCTAGTCTACTTTCATGCACACTCCCCATTCTCATTGCAAAATTTGCTTTCTTTACTCAATTTTGTTTCCTCATTGAGTCTTACAGTGCAGCAATTACTCCCTCATTCACTTGAGATTAGACTAACAGATTAGAGAACTCCCTAGGATATTCAAGGTAGTACATATGTATAATGCCATAAATTTGGACTAGATCCTTTCCCTTCTATGCAACCAAACGGGCCACTAATCTGTATACTGTAGAACTTGGATCAAAATAGCTATTTTGCTACTAGTAATCATTCTCAAGCATATGTAAATCACATTCAAGGAGAGGTTGAAAAAACAACCTTCTTGCCGGAGTTATCAAGAAAGAAAACACGATAATCTAGGGTTTCAGGCTGGCTTTCCTCCTTCAACTGAATCTCTTGAGGTCTATAGATGGCCCTGCAAGTGAAAAGCCTCCTAGAAAGTGAGCGGTTGAGGCTCAAAGTTAAACTTTGGCTTGATTTCTGCTTCAAAAACAATGATGGCTTCTTGAAGATGAGTGAATTTGTGGTGGAATTGGTAGCTGCTGTCGCCATTGTCATCACTCGCATTGTTGCCATTGTTGGACCGCTAAACAACTCTTATCTTTCAGGTTGGCGTTCACTAATGCAATGAAAAAGCAACTAATCAAAATGAAAAGTAAACAAGAAGACAAACTCAATAAAGTGTCTTTTTATAATGCAGTTCACTATCATTGAGAATTTGTATATACTGGTACATGATTATATGTGAAAATGGTGAAAAACTACCAATTTATAAGATGTATTTGCAAATTGCAGTGAAAACTAAACTTTTGCAAATCAATACAAAATATATTTCACCAATTCAGGTTCAACGACAAGATTGATCACAAGCATACAAACTGCCAATCCCCGTCCTTCTATAATCAGAACTCTCATAAGAACCCCTATTCACTTAATTGATCGAAACTGAACTCAGAAAACTCATTTGCTCAAAACTCAACCCTGAAAGAAAAACCAAAAGACCTCTTGCCGATTTTGACATAGATCTTCATGTTTTTCCCTTTCTACCATTTGTTTAGAATCAAAACCTACATTTTGACTTACAATTGACCTTTTCTGTATCTGTAGGCCTATTACATTTGGGGGAGGAGACCGGATGCAAGAGAGGGGGAACGGCGAGTGTAAAGTGATAGGGGATGAGTTACCTGTGGGAAGCGACGGTGGCCGGAAATCCCGGTGGCAGAGGGAATTGACGGGGAGTGACCAGAGTAGAAGCTTTTCGCCGGAGAAGGGACGGCTGCAGAGGAGAAGCGTAATGAGAGAGGCACTGCTGCGTTCTTAAAACTTGAGGAGCAAAACGAGTGATATCATTGTAATTACTTTTATTTTAGTCAGGAGCGTGACGTGGTTGCTTGATTGGTATATTCTGATATGCTTTATTTCCTTCTATTTTTTTTATATTTATTATGACGTGAGGAGCAAAATGAGTGAACCGGGCTCGATTCCAGGGTAAAGTAAGAAACTAAGGCACCTTTTCGTTTTAACTCCAAAACCAAAATTGGAATTGGAATGAAAATAAATATAATCTAATTAAGTGCTACTGTTTATTTTCAAAAATGATATATAGATTAGTGTTTCATCATTTTTAACTACTTTAAATCAAATAGAACGATTTTAAAAAAATTTATAAACAAAAATATGTTTATGGACCATATATATTTCATTTCACTTGTTATTATGACGTAATTCTTCTCCTCCTTCCTCTTTTTTTTTAAAAAAAAAATAAATAAAATTAAAATCTAGTTATACCAATTGGATAATTTTAAGGGCAATCAAAAGTATGGCCCAATCAAAAATTTTGACCGATTCGGACTGTCTGAACCTAGACCACTCGATCCTAGACCAATCTTAGCAGGTTACGGTCAATCCTCAGTACAAGAAATTTGAGCTTCGGGTTATTTTTTGATTGATTTTATCGACTTTTTATATAAAAAATATTGATGTTTTTTATGTACATAGTTGTTATTTGCACGAGTTCAATTTCTAGGTGCCGTAAATACTCGTTATGCGAGTTGGCGGGACATAAATTTGAATCATAAAAATTGAGTTTCGTTCGGATATGTGAATGATTTTTTAGGCCAATGGTGTCCAATTACGCGACTCCTTTAATATCTCGTAATTTTAAACGTCGTTTCTTGTATTTGTAATTTGTACTATCAACTTTTATTTATAAGTACCAAAATAAAAGTTGATTTTTTTTGATGATATATATATATATATATATTAGATTTAAAAAAAAAAAAGTATTGTGGTTTAGTTCGACAAGGGTCCGATCCGAACCCGGTTAACACTAATAAAATATGAAAGGTATAGAATAATAAAACAGGCTAAAGGCTTATCCAATCCAAATCAAGGAGGAGAAATTTCATCTCTCATCCATGGAGTCTCTGTTTCTCTGCGTTTCTTCTTCCCCGCCATTAAAAACCCACAAACCCAACAAGATCCATCACGACACTCTCCATTTAAGAGCTTCTTTACCCACTAACTCAAATTCAATCCCTCTCAACCCCATCAAATTTCCCCTCTTAGCTCCGCTTCTACTCTCTTCCCCACTTCCTTGCTTCGCCTCTGAACTTACTGACCAATCACCTGAAAAGATCAACGTAGAATCTATTATAATCGCCCTTGATGACTTCAACAACCGAAACCCATTCTTTGTAGCCGGTGTTACCTTCATCTGGCTGGTTGTAATCCCTTTAATCAAAGCATACTTAAGAAAGTACAAATACACCTCAGCTGTAGATGCGTTTCGGACTCTCCGAGATAATCCCAGTGCTCAACTTCTTGATATAAGGGATGAGAAAAGCTTGGCTTTTCTTCGTTCTCCTAATTTGAAAATGCTTAACAAGGCTGCTGTTCAGATTCAGTACTCTGAAGCTGATGAAGATGGGTTTGTCAAGAAAGTCTTGGACAATTTCCCTGAGCCACCAAACACTGTTCTTTGCATTATGGACAAGTGAGTTCATATCTCAATTCAATAGTTTTTTTTGGTTACCCATTATCTATGCTGTCTGGTATATAATTTTAGGTTTGAACTTGATGTATGGCAGGAAAGAACTTATGAGGAGCTAGTGATTCACATGGTTGTATAATACTTGGTTAGACTGGCTTAATTGTTAACAGTATCAGGAATTAGCTGTGATAATTAGTATTCTAAGGGATTAAAATTGAATGTCTACAAAAAATTATCATCTGTGTTTGCATTATGGACAAGTGAGTTCATTGCTCAATTCAATAGTTATTAATGAAATTGCATTTTTTACATATGATTTTAGGATTTGGAATTGCACTAAATTTGTTGATACTTGGTTACATTATACATGGATTTGGCCATAAGAGAAGCTGCAGTTTCGGTTACCAATCATCTATGCTGTCTGGTATATAATTTTAGGTTTGAAGTTGATGTATGACAGGAAAGAACTTATGATGAGCTAGTGATTGCCATGGTCGAGTAATGCTTGGTTAGATTGGCTTATTATTATGCAGGCTATAACAGTATTATCTGTGATAATTAGTATTCTAAGGGATTGAAATTGAATGTCTGCAAAAAGTTATCATCTGTGGTGGAACTATTGAATATTTACTAATGTTAGTTTATGTATTGCTGATAAACTTAGCTTTGGAAGTGACTTTGATGTCTAATTGTACTGAGTTTCTGAATGTAAGGTAGTTTTGATGGTAATTCCTTTAAAGTTGCGGAAATTTTGCACAAGAAAGGCTTCAAAACTACGTATGCAATCAGGGGTGGCGCTGCAGGCAAGAAAGGGTGGCAGGTCCTTATAATTGTCGTTTTTTCGCCTTTGATCTCGTGTGTTTTGTAGTGATTTTGTTATTAAATCCGCAGTTGGTTCTGCTCATGCTTGCAGGATATACAAGCAACTCTTCTTCCTCCATCTGTGCACATCTATCCGAATAAGAAGAAGAAAGGGAAGAAATCTAAAAAGAACGGAAATGGTACAGTTGTTCAACCCGTTGAAGATAAAATCGGTGCATCAACATCAAATTCTGATTCTTAGGTGAAAAATGATGAGATTAGATGTTATTTAAGTCACAAATCCAAGTTCAGCTTCCTGTTGAAACCCGGTAATTTTCGTTTCAGTCATCTAACATGTTATGTGATTATGTAAATTATGCATCTGCAATTCTGTATATCTTGATTGTGTTTACCAGGCTATCAAAGTATTGAACCTGAAGCCAGATGGATGACTAGCTGGGGTTTGTCCATGGATTTTAGTTGAATCTCGCCTTGTATGCTATGATCCAGATGGTTGATTTTGTAAATTTGAACAAGTTTTTGTATCCTTTTTGTCTAGTCATTGTAAAATCTGTTGTATTGAGGATATGCTGGTTATATGATGAAGATGCTCATGAGCAGTGAGTGCGTTACTATATTGGTTTTGTGCAAAAAAAAACTAACTGTAACTGGAGATGCGGGGTATCGATCCCCGTACCTCTCGCATGCTAAGCGAGCGCTCTACCATCTGAGCTACATCCCCAATTGGATTGTCTTTACAATATCAGCAAACTAACACTCATATAGATCATTAACGTGTCATTTGGAGCATCTTTATGATTTACTCAGCAAGACAATGGATATCATATGAGTATAACAATTCATGTGCTTAACTCACCAAGTATATTACAAAGCAACAATCCACATGAAAAATAAAAAATGCAGTTAGAGGTTACAAAACTGGCTGGAAATCATCTTAAGACCATCTTTCTACTGATTAACCTTTTCAATGATCCTATCAAAGCGAGCCAGAAACTCTATGTTACCCTCAGCACCCTTCAGAGGAGATTCGATCCATCCTTTGTTTTGGAATCCATAACTTTCAACGCCGTTTATGATCTTCTCTAGGACCTTCATATTCCAAATTCCATACCCGCAATGTTACAAGACAGAGATAATTAACTATTATTATCCTTAGATAAGTACGCAAATACTTACCTCTTGATGGACCTGTGGATCTCTTACAATTCCTCCACCTCCCACCTGTAATGACAAAATGCCATCATAACATTGATCATCATGTACTGTAAAGAATATATGATTTAGTTCTAAACTGACATAGACGTCGTTTCTTACTGAAGATCATGATCATAGTACAAGATGAACACATGGATTTCACATAAAGCTTGCTGACATACAAAATTTAATTTTGCTTTCAGGAAACATGAATAAATCCTGGTAGAGAAGGAAAAATGAAATCAAGCTGCTGTTACCTGTGATCTTCGAGCTTCAAATTGTGGTTTGATCAATGTAATCAATGTGGCCTCTTCCTTCATTACCTTAAGTACTGCCGGAATTACCTAATATTAAAGATTTTCATTTAAAACAGTTAGAGCACAAGCTTCTCTTAACAGAAAACTAGTGTAATACCCGCACAATGTGCGGGGTTTTGAATAATATCGGATTAGACGTACTTATTTGTTATTTATTTTTTGTACTCTAAATTCACATATAAATATATTCATTGCAATGAAAAATTAGACAAACATTATATGATATATTTATAAGTCGAAAAATGGTCATCTAAATTTTTTTAGAAATATGAAAAATTTAGAGTTATCAAATAATTGATATATAAAATATAAATAATTAAAATAATTATATATGAGCTTGGTTTTATGTTTTTACAAATGTACATTAGATCAAGTTTTAAATTCATTAATTTTGAGGAAAAATCTTTTAACTCTAATTAACATTAAGGATTTACTAATTTTTCTATTTTTAAGAAACTTAATTAATAGGATTTTTTTAACGTAAAAGATTTATTATATTTTCTATTTTTTAAACTTCATTAATACGACTTTTTTATTAACGTAAAATATAAACTTTTTAAAAGATTTTTTTGGGCTGCGTGAATTATGGCGCCGACACGTGGCAATAAGGGTCTCTCCTTCAATCCTTATAAGATAAGATAAGATTGGATTGCAACATCCGTCAATCAAAGGGTAGATGGATTAAAAATATACTAGAGCATATGAAAACACCCAACTTTAATTAGTGCATAAGCTCACCAAAAGTATGGAGATGAAAGAAAGGTCCAGAGTCACCAAATCAACTTTCTGGGGAAGATCAGTTAGATATCTCAGGTTTGTTCTCTCTATAACAGAAACTCTTTCATCTCGACGTATTTTATCAGCCACCTAATTTTCAGCACAGACAACAAAACTCGAGAAAATCATTTGACATCGCTCAAGGAATCACCTAATGCAGTAACATTGCTTGAAAAACTTCATGATTATATTATCATACCTGTCCATAGCCCACGTCAACCCCATAGACAAATGAAGCACCATTTTGAAGTAGACAGTCAGTAAATCCTCCAGTGGACAATCCTGAATCAAGAGCAACTTTGCCCTCAATATCAACACTTAATTGCTCAATTGCAGCTTCTAACTTAAATCCTGCTCTGAATAAATCACAATGAAAAATTAAGAAAGATATAATTGCCCGAAATACAAGTGTAAACACTAAACCATTTATGAAATACGAGAAGAAGGTTTTTCACAAGAGTAATCACCTACATACATATTTTGGTTCATCGGCTATTATCTCCACAATAGCTTTGTCTGAGATAGGAGTCCCGGCCTTGTTCACCACTTTCCCATCAACAAACACTTTCCCTAAACACAAAACGAAGGGGTAACAAGTAAAGCAAACTTGATCACATTACAATATTCATGGTGCAGATATGAAGGATATCAATATGATATCAGTCATACCTTATACCTCCCCAAGTATTGGTTTATAGAAAAAGTTAGAAACTTGATATCACTATGAATATGATACTCAAATATGGATATATCAACACTAGGCTCGCACATATACCTAAAATCCAATTATGAAAACCAAACAGGGCCTTAATTTGTTCAGACTAATACATGTAAGAATCTATTTAGCTCTCATAAGTCACAAGCATTTGATTCATAGGTTTGAACAACTAAATAACAACAGAAAAGAGCTCAAAATCAGACAAAGTACTTGCCTTGCATTATCCATGACTGGATAAACGTTCGGCTATATTGCTGAAACCTTTCAAGACAAATTTCATCTAATCTCTTTTTCCTGAAAGTATCAATTGACTACAATCACTCAACTAATACAATAAGCAGTTAAATTACAAAAGGGAAAGCAACAAAGAAGCGATTTTTACTTCCTTGGTGGATGAATCTTCCCTGCCTTGATAGCAGAAAAGCATCTCAAAGAACCTTCAGGTTGCCCTATACACCATGGCACGGGTTACACATTAAAAAAATCGAATTTATTTGATTACCGTGCATAAATTAACCACAATCACAAACGAAATCGACATGATTAACCGAAGAGTTTGGGAACCTGGGCTGTGCTTGGAGAAGGGTAGGAAGAAAACGGGATGATTAGCAGAAGAATAGAATGACAGGGGAAGTCTGAAAGACCTTATCGCCATTGTTATACCCTTTTAACTTCACAATCCATGTGAAAGCATGAAAAATGAGACCTTGGCAAATGCGACTTGCGACACCTCTGCTTGCGAATTGAGAGAGTGAAACGGATCAAATGTTTTGGGCATACGGGTTAAATAGTCGCCTTGACCCGACCCGAACAAACACTCATGAGTCCTTTCACTTAACTCTATAGGTTAGCAGTTAGCACTTGACCACCCAAACGTCTCAAAGTCCCTAGACATGTACACCTGTACAAGTCTGGGGTCGGGCAGGTTAATTCAAAATATTAGTCTAAAGTATGACCTACTATGTTCTGTCCCGATTGTTGTCTAAGGTGAATATGAGGCAGAGGTAGATGTTCTGATCTCTTATAAATTACCGTTGAACACCGAATAAATTTACAAATATTAAATAAAATTGGTGAAAATATATATGTTAACAAGTTAAGTGTGTCGATTATCAAGCTAAGTTGTGTAAGTAAGAGAATATTAAGACGGTGATACCATCATATTGTCGTTTATTAAACATTGGTGAAAATATATACTATGTTCTGGTCCCGATTATCAAGCTACTTGTGAACTTTTGTTTATAAATTTAAATCATCGGCAAAAAATATATATTTGAGAATTTTATCACTAATTAAAATTACTGTACATACAAGTATCACATACCGCTTTTTCGTGACGACGTAAAGGGCGGCAAGACAAGATGACTTGCCAGGAGACGCCATCAAGACACGGTAGACACCATTTGACAAGGTCAAACGACAATGACATGTGGCATGGGAAGAAGGCCAAGCGGAAGGCTAGACAAAAATCTTGTCAAGATGGCACATCGGGAAGACTATGAGTATTCCGGAAAGATCCCGGACGTTCACGAAAGGTTCGGAATACAAATCAGGAATCCGCAACATGGCTGGACATTTCAAAAGATGATAGAATATTGCGGAAGATGCCAGAATCATCCGGAAGGACCGAGACAAGTCTAGAGACCGATGGAAGTCTCTAGACTCGTGTAGAAGCTGGCAGGACAATTCGAACATGGTGGATTTCCCCAGAACACGACAAAGACTTCTAGAATTCGAAGGGACCTTGAAGACTTAGCTAGAGTTATAAGGAAAGTTTTAGAGTCGTTAGGATAACATCAAGGTAGGAAGGATCCGGAATGTCCTAAGAGAATTAAGTTCCGGAACATTCCCATAAAGGATATGGTCAAGGCCATAAATAAGGGAGGGCATCCTCATTTTCATCATCCCACAAAATCCACCAAAAGTTCTCTTGTAAAGCTCTTATTTCCATCATCCCACAATCCAAACAAAGGTGGATTTCCTCGGAAGACGGCGGAGACTTCTAGAACTCGAAGGGACCTTGAAGACTTAGTTAGAGCCATAGTAAAAGCTCTAGAGTCTTTAGGATAACATCTAGGAAGGATCCGGAATAGCCTAAGAGAATTAGGTTCTGGAACCTTCGCGGAGAGGAGGTAACCAAGGCTACAAATAGGGGAGGTGACCCCTCATTTTCACCATCCAAATTCCCACAAAATCCACCAAAAGTTATCTTGTAAATCTCTCTTGACTCTTGAGTACTATAAAGGTAAAGTTTAGCGACAAGAGTCCGAGTTTACCTATTCATCTAGACAAAGCGCTCATAGTCAAGGAGCGTCGAAGAATAAGATTGATCTTAGCTTGTCAGGGGCGACAATATAGCAAAGAGCCGTGCGGACGCGACTCTGAATTAGAGAATAATTCGACCCCCGATACAAGTATAGACAAAATAATTTAATGATTTTAGCTTCATTGAGAAAACTTTTGGATTTGTTATTGGTTGCCGATACCCACAGTCAAGTTTGGGTGGTTGTCAGGCTAGATCATACGTAGCTAATTCGTTAATTTACATATGAATTTATACATAAAAAATAATATAGACTAATTCAATGTAAAATTGCAACTTATCCTTGCAATCCAATTTATATTGCAAACAAGTCTAACTTGTCAACGAAAGTAAACTATAGGAAAATCAAGGTGTCACTATTTATGGAAAATTCATTGGTATTCTTTTTTTTCGTTCACCGAGATTTAAGGTGTGAGGTAAATGATTAAATTAATATTCAAATAGACAAATAAGTATATATATATACACACGTGCAGGTCAAGCTAGTCTATAGGAACGAGTGATACTTTCTGGGTTTAGGTTAGATCCGTACCGGCCTTCGAGGAATTTTTTGTCCGCTTATCCGCACTGAGCCTAGACGTTTGTCCGTATCCGTCCGGGTCGGGTACCCGGGTGGACAACCCATTTATTATTATTATTATTTAAGTTTTAACATATAATCATTAAATTATAAATAAATACACAACATTATATATTACTTAAAGTATATTATATAGTTATAAAAAATATTAATATAATTAATGTATACATTTTTTAAATATTAATCCGGGCCAAACTTTTGGCCCTGTCGGACGGGGCTTTTGGTGTTGGCTGGATCCGGTCGGGCTTTTCTATAGATTAATAACTTATGATAAATTTCAACTATAACTTTTTCTTCTTTTTTTGATAAAAGAAAACGGTTTGTTGCACTAGATGACACACTATCTAATAGATCGAAAGGGAGAAACAATCGGTAGACGGACTAATCGTTGTGAAAGAGTAGAGCAAACGAAAAAACAAAGAAATACACAAAAGTAAAAACGGACATCGAAAGCAAAGAAGTTTCAAGGGAAAGGAGAACGAGCCAATGACGTGAAAGCGGAGAGACAAAGTCCATCCTCGAAGAAAGTGCACATGAGGAAGCATGGGGAATAACTGTGAACACCTCAAATTTGGACTCGAAGAAGAGCCACCAAGAATCGATCACAAATGCATGACCCCTCCTAGACGAACAACTTGAACCGCCACCAACAAGCTCCAAACTCATAAGACTCTGTAGCAATACACATAAAATCAGACCCGTACAAGTTGATGTGATCCTCCCCGGAAAAGAAATTGTCATCAATATTTCGGAACCAATCGTTTTGCCACCAACCGTCCAAGTAAAAACTCAGCCGGCACCTATCGAAATCAATCCTTATGTGTTGGAGGTCATGCCCAAAACTGAGCCAAAACCTATTGAAATCAAACCGAAAATGCTTGCTTCGAGCATGCCCAATTCAAGCCAATATTCACTCTCTCCGGCTAAGCTATCAAGTTTGCGCACTCTCAGTAAAACGCTTATATCTGAGGCAATTCTTGGAATTAAAATACCCATGAGTACTACTTTGAAAGGTATTTTCAAAATCTACAACTTTATAGTTTACATAAAGTCAAGATTCCAAGAGAAAGAGGGTGAAAACGACCCTACATTGCAGCAACGACGGTACTTGTATGGATTGTTGGGCAAGATCATGCATGGAGGCATGAAAGATGGTTATACAAAACATATGCACGTCCAACCAATACATATTTCATGAAGCATACCATGCTCATATTATTCATATATTATGCATGAATTTATGTATTAATCATGTGAAGGTCACAAGTCAACATTACACCAAACTTTGAAGGCATCTTCACACACATACATTGAATGGAGGCCAAGTTAGTTCAATGGTCTTCTTCTCCTTCAATATGGACGTCCAAGACATGGTTTGACCCTCCTTGATGTGTTGTCCAAGTGAAGAGAATAAGATCCAAGAGTCATCTTTGAATAAAGGCCAAATGTGGCCATTTATGTGTTTGAATTTCCTAGAAAAACTCTTGTATTTCTTGCATTTTCTTTTGATAAATCTTTGATATTTCTAGCACTTAATTAGGGAGTTTCTAGACTGAGTTTTGTGGCTATATAAAGCCTTGTATCCTCCCATTATAAGGGAAGTCAAGTTAAATGAAGTGAGTTAGCCTTTGTGCTTTCAAAGTTGTTGTTTGCTTTAAAACAAAACCCGAATTCTAGGTGAGATGCTTAGTTTTCAAACATTTAGGTGAGATGCTTAGGTGGTTCTAAGGTGAGAGGCCGAAGAACGAAGGTTCGAACCCCAAAGTGAGATTCCGAGGGTAGTTCGTTCGAGTTGAGGGATTCCCAAAGTGAGAGGCCGAGGGAATTTGCTCTTCATATCCAAAAACACAAAAGTAAAAAAAAAAGAGTTCCATTTCCCCGATTACAATCCGAGTGTGAACTTGTGCCGGTGGATCCTCGTGTTCGAAGTGAGTTCGATCACATCACAAGTGTATATCATTGTGCAAAAAATATTTGTTGGAGAAAGAACCGAGTTTCGCAAAAAAGACTTGCAGGTTACGACTTCGATGAAATGATTGTGTGAATTGTGTTCAAATAACACAAATTTCTTTTCCTATTTCATGATGATTTTTTAAATGAGTTCTTGAGCAAAATCACAAAAGTTAGTCTAGAAAACTCAAAGGAAAGAGGTTGTCTCGAGCCTTGTGGACCAACAACCAATAAAATACAATTAAAGTACTCCAAAATTTCATTCTTTCTTTGAAAATTATGATATTGATTGATTTTTGTTTAGCCAAGAAAAAGAGTAGCCTAATTGTCGATTCATCTTCAACAAAGAGAAGAAGAATCCGATTTCTGGTTATAGCAGGGAAAAGACCAGATTTTGTCAGAGAAGGTTGGTGGATTTTTCTGGTGGAGGTGGCTTTCATCGGAGGTGATAGTGTCTTTCGTCCTTAGAGGATATGTCCAATCAAACAAAAGGATGAGTTCAAAGTGTGAAAGCGAGATCCAATATATGGAGAAGAAATTCCACTAGCGTCACGGAGTGGTCGAGAAAGACACGGCCGGCGGAGAACAAAGAAGTCAAGCAACCATTACATAGCTAAAACCTAGTGAGTACACAACCGACGAGCCTCCGAAAGGTGTGGAGATGTAGAGAAAGACCTCTCTGAGTGGGAACTTTGCTTGCCATAGTTAGGGTCTTCAAAAGTTGGTGTTCGAACAAGACACGTGACTTGTGAGAGGGAAATCGTAGGAGATCCGACGGATGACGACCGTTCACGGCTAATATTGTCGAGGGTTTGCCTCAAAAGAGATGACTAAACGAGGGATCATTTCTATCAATTGAGATCTCCTGTATCATCTTATACAAGTGATACATGTATCCCTATGCTGTAATTGGTTGGAGCTAAATAATTAAGGATTAAAGTTTTACTGTTTTACGAGAAAAATAATAAACAATATGAATTTTACCAATCACGCAAAAGGAATACAAGGATACACATGAGGAGGGATACAAAAGATCTTGACCGCGGAAATCATGTAAGATATGAGAACTTGAGGGTTTGCCTCAAAGAGATAATTTCAACTACAGCTTTTAATTTTCATATAATTGCAATTTTTAGTCACGGCGGCAAAATAATAAAGGAACATGTGATGAACATGCTCGAACAAAATGGCGCAAAGAAATTACATAAAAAGACATGCCCGATTTTCCAAAGATTACTTCACTCCATGCCGGCCTACAAAGATGGATTATTTCAATAAAGAAATTGAACGAGGCAAACATATTTCCTTATAAAGGTTATGTTCCAAACTTATCCATCTTCTTCGCCAACACCGTACTTGTATGCAAATCAAGGACTCCTTCCAAATTCATCTCCTCATGTTCGTCCTTGAAGTCCTTCTGTTCAATCATCAATATGAGATGTCCATATTTGCTTAATCTTTACTGTTTTGTGCCATGACTGATGATTGGATGGATTTAGCGTTGTTCATGTTTCACTTCTTGATGTTTCATTCTTAAATGCCACCTGTTACTTCACCTTGGAATTTCATTTTCAAACGAATTATACATCAACATAGCTTTATATATCACAATTGTCCATCAAAGATCAATTGACATCAGCACAAAATACATCTACATATCAGATGAAAATTGATAGGATATATGAGATCACAAAATTCAGTCTATTGGCTTCTTCATAGAAGCATGAAGAACATGACAACAAAACTATGAATAAATTTAATCTAACCATGTGCCAAATAAAACAACCATTAACAGAGATTGTTCAGGCAAGTAAGTTAGACTGTGAATTACTTTCGCAAACGAAGAAATTGCCTCAAAACATAGAACAGCTTAGGGACAGAGTGCGTTTGCAAAAAAAATTGAAACAATATATAATATATACCAGAGTTTAAAGGGCCTAAAATATCAACGGTGATAAACCTCAAAATCAGGCGAGTGAAACTGGCAAATTTCTTATTCATATCGCAAGAGTTCCGGTGGAAATTGGAACAAATGGCTGGATTCGATCTCGTAACTTCAATCCAGTCAAGAAGCTATCTTGCTTTTAACTTTGGAATTCAATTTCAAATAGTACAGACAGAGAAACAACCAAAAAAGAAATGATTTTTTTGAATTGAATAAAATTCAAATGAACAGAGAAATGAAGTTGGAGCTTAGGGTTTTCAATTTGAAATAATTATACAATATACCAGAGTTTAAAGGGCCTAAAATATCAATGGCGATAAACCTCAAAATCAGGCGAGTGAAACTGGCAAATTTCTTATTCATATTGCAAGAGTTCCGGTGAAAATTGGAACAAATGGCTGGATTCGATCTAATAACTTCAATCCAGTCAAGAAGCTATCTTGCGTTTACATTTGGGATTTCAATTTCAAACAGTACACAGAGAAACAATGAAAATAGAAATGATCTCTTTGAATTGAATGAAACTTAAATGAACAGAGAAATTAAGATGAACACAATGAACGTTAGAGATCAGGGTTTTCAATTGAGGAAGACGGCCATTCTCTTTATAATGCAAAAACTATGTTAAGATACTCGCCAAAAGCCCTAATGGGCCCATTTGGTGGCCCAATAAGTTTGTTTAGTCCATTTTTGCTTTGCAGAACCCCACCTCCAAAACCCAAAAGCCCTCAGCCCAATTCTATTTTTTATTTCTTATTTTTAATGGAGCTTGCAAAACGTTAAGAGTCACCGCTAGCGTCTCTCTTCTTCATACTCATCCAGTAATCCCTCTAATCAATCTTTACCAACACTAAGGTTTCTTCCTCCTCTTTTACTACTTATTTAGGCAGAGGTGTACATTCTCTCTACCGAATTTGATGGTATCTTATACAAATTCATATTGCGCTGATCGCTTGCTCCCACACTGAGTCGTCAAGAGTCACCACAGCACCAACACTCAGGTTTTCATCCCTTCTCTTCTAATCGATCTTGATGTCTTCATTAATTAATTATAACTCACTTTTGTAAACAGTTTTCCGGGTCATTTCAATGTTTGAAACTTTAATGCATCAATTCGGCTTACAAGTTCAGAATTTCCTTACATATGTAGTCAATTGAGGTATAATCGATGAGGATAGAAAACTCACGCCTTTGTTCTTGGGTTGCACTCAAAGTGTTTGATGAAATCAGAATCAGCTTCTGTCCTAATTTTTTTATTTTAAATCCGCCCAATAATATAAACTGCGAATCGTCCCATTTTTTAAGTGAATTCCGCATCCCTCCCAGCTTGAGGCGGAGGTGGGATCCATTCCGTCAAAAAATCCGTCCTAATAACATTACTCTTTATAATTTAACCCTACATAACAATAATAATAATAATAATATCGAATAGCCCCTAGTCACTCGCGCCTCGCAGCCCTCGACAGTCTCTCGGTCTCTCACTCTCTCCCTCTCTCCTCTCTCGCTCTCGCGGCCTCGCCTCGCCTCTCGCAGCGACGCAGTTTGCCCGACGCCTCCTCGCCTCTCGCAGCGACGCCGACGCCTCCTCGCCTCTCGCAGCGACGCCGACGCCTCCTCGGCCCTCGCCTCGTCGGTCTTCCCAGCCGGCACCGGCTGCTACTTCTTCCTCTCCTCTTCGCCTCCTCGTTACTCGGTGAGTTTTCGCCCGACTGGCGAGTGGCGACTGCTAATTCGTCGGCTCTTCCTCAGTTCCTCTCCTCCTCTAACTCTCTAAGACCTCTTCTGAATTTTTTTTAATTTTTTTAATTTCAGGCTTTCAGCCCTCTCCGGCCGAGTCGGGACGACTGCTGCAGCTAGTCTGCTACTTCTTCCTCGGTCGGTCGGTCCACTGACACCAGTCACTCCACCCCAGTCGTGCAGCTCGTGCTCGTGAAGGTCCATTCTTGATTCTTTTACTTACTGTCTAGTGACTCTAGTGTAGTAGTGTTAGTGTATACTGTGTATTGTATTGCAGACTTGCAGTTAGTTGAGTTCTAAAGACTAAAATTGGTTAAATTGCTAGGTGACTAGGTCCATTCTGTACTGGACTATAATTGTGTATTGATTGCAGGCTTGCAGTTAGTTGAGTTCTAGTGTTAGTGTATACTGTGTATTGATTGCTACTTAATTAGTTCTATAATTGCTTCTTCCTTACTGTACTGGACTAATGAAGTACTGGACTACTGGTTTGATGTTGATGACTTGATGTTGTTATATATTTACTCTAGGACTCTACTGTTGTCTGAAATTGGTATCTATGATGGTAAATTTGAATTGTTGATAACCTGATGTTGCTATATATCGATATAGAACATGATGTTGCTATGGTCATGAATCATGGTTCATGAATTTATTACTTGTTTGCTACTTGTTAGTTTGAACTTTTGAATTTGCTACTTGTTAGTTGTAACACGTAGTACACACTTAACGGCTCGTAAGTTATCTTTTTTTTTTTTTTGGTATAAAATAGCTCCAGTCGGTTTTTTTTAAACCGCAAATATGCGGTTTTTTCGGTTTAAACCCCAAAATGCGGTTTGAACCGCAACCGAACCGCATATTGCGGTTGCGGTTTGCGGTCCATGTTTTTCTGTTTTGCGGTTTTGGACCGCTGCTCAGCCCTAATTCGGGGGAGAAAAAGCAACGGTTTACGCTGGTTTAGCCGGCCTGACTTTTACACCTCTCTAGTTTTTTTCTCCTCAACGGCCGGATTTTGGTGCTTGGTTCCTCGACGGCTGCTCCACCGGAAATAGGCATTCCATCCCACAGGTTCGTTCTTCTTCTTCTTCCTTAGTGCCTCTGTCCCTCCATATCTCTTCTTCTCTTCGCGACTTTACAGCGTTCGTGTTCTTCCTCAGTGCCTCGCGACGAGCCTACGACGACTAGGGTTCCTTCTCTGTCTCTGTGCTCATTACTGTTGTGTTGTTCTGATGGAATCTTCAAGAAGCTGCGTACATGAAAATATTGATGAGAGTGGCGACAGTTGGAGGGCCGAGGAATCAATTGCCGGCAACGCGGAAGCACTTGAAGCCCTCAGGGAACTCATTGTTTACCCTCACACCTATTCTCACCTTTCTGTAAAGCTTGGTCTCAAAGTAATCCCTCCCCTCTTTTCCATCTTTTGCTATGATTTACATGAATTTCAGTTCAATTTTCTCATTCTATGTAATTTTGTATTTGCAGTGGCGTCGTGGATTGTTGCTCTATGGTCCTCCGGGGACCGGAAAGGTACACAATGTTACTCATACTTGGATACTGTTTATAAATTCTTTTTATAATTTAATATTTAGGTTTGATCTGTCTGTTTCCATTTATGTTTGACATGTTTTCTTGGGATGAAAGTAAAAAGTAGATGAATTTGGTGGTATTATGAAATTTATTTGGCCCCCGGCTTGGATGTATGGAAGATTTTGCTTCTCATGGTGGATTGTTGCACATTGCATCAAGGGGGTGGGGTAGTAGTCATGGTCATTGGTCAGGGTTCAGTTTTTGGTTGTCTTTAAATTGCTTGCTTGGTTTTCTCTATATTGACATTGATATATTTTATTCTTTGTATCAATAATAGACAAGCTTGGTACGTGCTGTGGTTCGTGAATGCGATGCAAAGCTAATTGTGATTAGGTATGTATGTCCAATTTAATTTTCTTTTCGAATGATTTGTAGAAGGAATCATACTTGACTTATGGTTTTTGATTTGACTATGATGTTTTTGTTTGTGGAGGGTAGTCCACATACCGTTCACAGAGCGCATGTTGGGGAAAGTGAGAAAATTCTACGAGAGGCTTTCTTGGAGGCATCATCATATGGATCATCTAGAAAGCCTTGTGTTATTTTCATTGATGAAATAGATGCACTTTGCCCACGACTGGACTCCAGGTACACGAAATAAGAAACTTTTGTTTTGCAAAAGCTCATTCGGCATGTAATGTTGAATTGTAGTTCTCCTAATATTTTGGAAATGCATAAATGAGACGGTTCGGGATTATTTGTGCCTTTTTCCTCAATTAAAAGTGTATTGATGGCCATTCAAATCTTCAAAATACAGAAGAGAGCAAGACGTTCGATTAGGTTTGCAACTTGGTACCTTAATGGACTCAAACAAGCCTTCATGCTCCCCACCACAATGTGTGGTAGTTGCATCCACCAACAGGTTAGTGATATGTATTTTGTTATCAAGCCATTTGTCTGCATTAGTTACAAATTACAATAACTAACTTGAAGACATATTTATGAAGGATTGATGCTATTGACCCTGCACTCAGACGATATGGACGTTTTGACTCTGAGGTTGAGGTTACACCACCTACTGAAGTTGAACGCCTTCAAATATTAAAGGTGAGTTTAGGTATAAATGATTATTTTATGTTTGCTGGTCTCTGTTTCAGTCTCAATAAGTAAATTTTGATTGATGAAGTAAAACATTTAGGGAGATAGCATGTAACATGGTTCCTCCTTTTCTGTATGCTATTGTTATTGGCAGTTGTATACAAGGAAGCTACAATTTGAGCCAGATGTTGATTTACGTACAATAGCTTCATCTTGTAATGGGTATGTGGGTGCTGATTTGGAAGCTTTATGCCGTGAGGCGGCAACATTTGCAATTAAAAGGTCTATAGAGATTATGGGGAGTGCTGATTTATGGAGCGTAACAGTAGATGATTGGGAATCTGCTAGATCAGTAGTTGGTCCAAGTATAACGCGAGGTGTCACTGTGGAAATACCCAAGGTGTTTTGGGAAGACATTGGAGGACTACATGATGTGAAGGTTAGTGACCTGATATTATATTTGAATTCAGTCAGCAACTCTCAGATGAAGATCACATATGGATGTTTGATTTACTTTTTTTAGGGTAGGGATAGCCTTCAAACTGTTTGGTTTCCATAGTAGTAATTTATAGTGGATGAGAATAGAACTGTATATTGGTTATATTAAAAGCCAATGCCTACCCTCATGCACTTTTTTTTGCATCTTTAGCAGTAGATTTGTTTCTAATTCACATAAGTTACCTTGACACTTCGGTTTTTAATTTAATCAGTTCTCACCAATTTCTAACATTATCTGTAATGGACAGAAAAAGCTGAAGCAGGCAGTTGAGTGGCCTATCAAACATGCTGATGCATTCTCAAGGTTAGGGTTATCGCCTTTACGTGGTATTCTTCTCCATGGCCCACCAGGCTGCTCAAAAACCACCCTTGTTAAAGCAGCGGCTCAAGCTGCTCAAGCCTCATTCTTTTCCTTGAGGTCATCCCTATATTCCATCTTTTTTAAGTTATGTTCTTATGTTTTGTAACCATTGAGCTTTATTAAATAACAAAAAAATCCAGAGAGGAGAAAAACATAAGGCTTTAAATCGGAAATCGCAAAAAAAAACAAATCAATGATGTATCTATGTTTGATGCATTTTCATCTATAAATAAATCTCATGAAACTGTATAAATTGTAACTTATAAGTGAAGAGTTGGTAATTTACCTTCTACACACCCTGTTGTGATTGTTTATATTTCTATCTTCAGTGGTGCAGATTTATATTCGAAATATGTCGGGGATGGCGAGGCTTTGCTACGAAACACTTTTCAAAGAGCTCGACTAGCAGCACCAAGCATATTGTTCTTCGATGAAGCCGATAACATTGGTGGCAGAAGGTTACTATATTAATTAACTCTAACTTGTTTTATCTCATTCAATCCAATTCCATACGGTTGGAGAGTGTAATCATGCATGGTGCTGAAGAAACTTTTTTTTAGGTCATGCTAGTTTCAATTATTCAGCAATTTAAGTAATTAGGATGAGGTTAATTGTTGTCCAGATTGATGGATGTATCCCAATCATGTAGTTCTATTTTATTGAAACGATTAACTTGCAGAGGTGGGAGTTCAGGTAGCAACTCGTCAGGGGAGCGACTTTTATCAACTTTGCTCACTGAGATGGATGGTTTAGAGCAAGCTAAGGTATCCACAATTTTTGCTGATTCCATCATGATTGAACAAAACATGGGATTATTTCTTAGATGTATTCTTTCTAAATTTACAGGGAATCCTCGTCTTGGCTGCAACGAATAGACCTCATGCAATTGATCCTGCACTTATGCGCCCCGGACGCTTTGATTTGGTAAAACACACATATCAATGACGAATTTCTGGCATCATTTTCTGCCCCATTCGAAAGATTTTAGTAATACCATGATAATAAAATGTAGGTTCTTTACGTTCCGCCACCAGACTTGGAAGCTCGATACGAAATACTCCGTGTTCACACAAGGAAGATGAAATTAGGGGACGACGTTAGTCTTGAAAATATAGCAGAGGACACAGAACTCTTCACGGGAGCAGAGCTGGAGAGTCTGTGCATGGAAGCTGGTATAGTGGCCCTTAGGGAGAACATATCTGCTACAACGGTATGTGATCGACATTTCCAATTTGCTAAAGGCTCCCTTAAACCTACTCTTACCGTAGAGTTGGTCGAATCATACGCCAAGTTCACCAAGGATCGGTTGCTTCGTGTTCAGGGCTCACCTAGATCCCCTGACAACCGTGAAACTAAAGGAAAGCGATTTGGAAAGATGGGTAGAATCATGGGTGTTGCGAGCTTTATATTTGTGGTACTGGCAGGGTATTTTAGGGGTTTTGATCACAGACCCACAACAGCCACAGCCACAGCCACATAAAGCAGTTTTTTTTTTTGACCTGTGTTCTGATTTAGGTGAGTGTAGAATTAAATTTTGAGGCTAATTTGTTATTAACTTATTATTCACGTCAAGATAAATTCAACTGCCATTGTCCAAAGGCTCTTCAAAAATCTGTGCCATTTTTCGACGTGGTAATTTTGAATTAGGAGGACCACAACGTCTGTCTTTGGGTTCTTGGGACCTCCATTGCGTGCTAAAATGGGATAACTTGACCTAGCTTTTATGGGGATTTTGTTGTCTTTGGGTTTTTGTTAATTTGACACCATATTATTTTCAACAAGGTGTCGTTAACACAAAAAAAATAATAGTTGTTGATTACACCACCACAAAGTATCATCAAGAAAAAGTTGGTGTCATCAATTCCAAACTTGTGTAAAAGGTTGGTGACATCACAGCTTTTGTGTTACTAACGAATAATGTTGGTGACATTGATACCAAACTTCTCACGAACATCAACTTGATAAGAATTTGGTCACATTTCCATGTTTCAATCTTGTACATGCAACGAGAAGACTTTTTACTGGATTCTTTCTAGATAATCTTCTCCTTTTATATAGATCTTTAGTCTTATCGTTTATGATTCCTCTGGTGGTAATTGCAGCAAGTTTTGGTCTCTTTCAAACAAAGATTAAAGTTCAGGCATTTATTAAAGCAATAAGTTCGAATTACAAGTCATTCCGGACCAAACCTAAACTTAATTTCGTGTTTGCTTATATCCATGTATCATTTGTGTAACAAGCTAAGGATTGACATGTTTAGGGTTGTTATACGAGTCGAGCGAGCTGAGATTTGACATGCTCAAGCACCGAACCTAAATTTAAATAAGGTTTAAAATACGTTCATATTCGGCTCGTTTAGAAGTTGAACGAGCCGAACTCAAATAGCTAAGCTAAATAACCACCATACAGTGTTATTCTAGCCAAACAAGATGACCTTTTTACAAGCCAAGCACAAATAGCTTGGCTAAGTGCACAAATAGCCGGATACAAAGTTAGAAGTGTGTGGCAAAGCGAAAACCTAGACTCGTCAGATTCGGATTACGCCCTGAAAATTCTAGTGATCTGAAATTTCCCTAGGCTATCTTCTCGTACCTTGCGGTCTCTTTATCTGTAAACATGCTGTGTGAAGTGGAAACTAGTGATATGTCTGCTGACAACAGTACGTGATTCCTAGTCAAACAATGATTTTGCCTTAAGTGTGTAATTCATCATCAATGGGAATCCTTAGAGAAGCTACAACAGGTCTAGTAATCAACCTGAAACAAAGATAAACATATGCAATTGTGCTGTGTAATCTGTATTACTGTTAATCAACAAGATTTCTCTCCCTACTGTATAATTATGATATGTTACATTCAACCAAAATTTCTTTGATAAATGAAGATCCTAGCACTTTTATCCCTTAATTAATTCCTCTAAACCAAACCATCTGGATCAAATTCGCTTTATCAAATCGAGACTTTAACAATTGTAACAAACATAATAGTTCATATAAAGCACCCTACAAAAGAAGAGTTATAATGTGCAAAATATCTTCATAAATACCTAATAGCAAAATAATTTGCAGATTGCAAGGTAAAAAGATGCCACATCTAAACTACTAAGCTAGGTAAAGTTATTTCTCCGTGACAACATATATTTATCAGGCCAGAGCAATCACCTTCCAAGGTGGCTGAGAATTCTGTTGATTAGGACTTCCTTTTTCCCTGCAACAGGAAGTCCATGAGCCGTCAAATAGTACTTCAGCTCGTTCACCGTCAGGTTGCTCAACTGCAACAGAATGTAAAAGCATCATCAGCATCGCACGATAGATCAGTCCGTAATATTGGGTTTAGGTTGGATGTTTTAAAAATATAATTCCAAATCATCTCAGGTTTAAGTTACTCATATCAGGTTTCGAGCATGCTTCTTTGTAGCTTCATCTATTGTTACAAAAAAATAAAAAGCATACCTTTCCAAGTTCTGCAAGTTTATGCCAATCAAACTTTCCACATGCCTTAACAGCGTCCTCTGCAACTGCTTTTCTTTTTTGACCCACAGAAGAAGCTGAATTTGTCTCTAGTTCGTAAGTGTCGCCATAAACAGCTTGCTTAAACTCTTCCACTATGTTTACAACTCCTGGTCTGCAGCATATACAAATCAACATATCAGATGTATGCTACAATATCTACAGAAAACTGTCTTCATGCACATACTCAAACAACTGCCAGTGTATAAATACGCAGACAATACAGCAAAGTGTTATTGGAAGACCAGATTATACAAATAAGATTCCAGGGGAAAAAATCAATCCAAATGTAAAAAGAGAATTACATGTATAGAAGACTAAAGACATTATCAAACAACTCTACTTTTGATCACCTGTTCAATCCTGCTTCATCAGGAAGAGTCTCGTCATTCATTTCCGGCAAAGTATTTTCTTCCAGTGCAAGAGCTTGTAGCACCGCATAATGTTTTTGCAAAGCTGCAAAGGTGAATTACATTGAAGACATCATATCCAATAAAGATAAAGCTAGTAGGTGGTCAAAACAATCAAACAGACTATGACAGTAGATAAATGAAGCGCCAAATCTAGGCTTGTATCTCATTCAACATAATATATCAAAAGCATCAAAGTTATGCAAAGAAACTAGGACTTGAAAATCAGTTTATTATTTGGAAGAAAAAGAGGAACTCCAAACTAAAGTAAATCATTTTATTCTTGTGGTGTACAAAAATAGGTATAATACAATCTACAATTCAGGATGCAGTGATTTACCAGGATTTGAAAATTGACACACTGAAAAATCCTTCAAGTCAATTCGTCTTACTAACGCTGTTGCCTTTGCAATATGTTCATCAGATGCACAAGGAGGTGCTGTATTTGTGTCTATATGTTGCTGCCAAGATTCAAAACTTTCTTTAATCAATTCAACTGTGCTAATACCACAAGGAGACAAAGTGAGAGTTTAGGAGTCTATGCCTCCTCGGGTGTCCGTATATCATCGCAATATGGAAGGGGTATCATATGCATCCCTGGAGGTTCAATCTGACCACCTGCACATATTATCTCATCCTGCATGTAACCAATATTTAAAAGAAATAAAAATCACGGATAAATAATTCTGATTGTGTAGTGTTTCTGTTAGACATCAAACTACGTGTGAAACAAAGGGGATACACAAGTAGACAATGACCGATCTTCTGGTTCCCCTACCTGATAAAAGCATGCCTGGAAAAAAATTCCTCAAAGGTAAGGCTGCCAAAAGAGGGCACTTGGCTAACTTAGGACATAGGACAGTTAGGATATAACTTTACTGGGTCAATATATGAGCCATAATAAGGCATTGCTTCAACCTATAAATTAACTGGGAAGTATCCTGGAGAAATAGATGGTCTGAAGCTTTGCTTCTTGGTTTTTCATCCAATTTCCAATGAAATACAACATAATCTATATCATTCTTAGGTGGGCGCTTGTATACATGTGTGATGGTTGATGATTCTTATATCCATATCATTCTCAGATCATTTATTCTCCTAACACTATCAAGCTCTAAGTTAAAATAGCACATACAACTTCACTGATTTTTATATGAATTGCTTCTTAATGCTTTTGCTTTTATAGCATCTTCTGCTTAGAGATAAGACAAACAAATAAATGCTAAAAGGAGAGGTTATAAGGTCCAGAAAAAAACACCTGTTGGCCTAGAGGGGGCATTAAGACACTAGATTGTCCGATAGGGATAAACAATATGCTTCTGTACATTACCACGACAACAAACATCAGAACTAGAAAGGAAGCTTACTTGGGCAATCAGGGCGACCAATTGAGGGTTACTTGATACTCCATAAAATGCAACAGCAAAGCTGCAATGAAGTAAAAAATAAGATGAAGAGCAAAAAGATAGTCTTCTAGCTGATTAATTGCTTGTGTTGTTTGAAAACATGTGGTTCAAGCTTTAAACTCTTTACAAGAATTCAGAAATGATAAAAATTAAGGTCTAACTTGCCAAAAAATCCTTTCTCAATCTTTCCACATACACCCCCAAATTGCTACAGGAACCATGCATAAAAAAAAAAGTACCCTGTAAACCGTGTTTTAGGAAATGGTTGTTTTAGTTGTAGTGCATTCATCTAAACACCAAACAAAATAGGGATGGAGGAAATCCATACATAAAGATGAAGCAAACAAATATTATATAAAGAATTATTCAAGAAGAGCCACATCATAAGGCTTTTAGAAATTTTTTACAGAAAAAACAAAGAAATTAACTTTAGTTATAGCATATCGGTTATTATGATGAGCATTTGATTCATAATTTGCAGAACCTATACGTGACTTTGATCAATTACTTGCCTATGACTATTACATTGGGTCAATGATACATTCATGATGATTAGTGAACCATTGGAGAGTTAAAGCGTATTCATTTTGATGTGGAAGTAAGAGCAAATATTCCTCCTAGGTTGACATAATAATGATACCCATTATAGAACAAATCAAGCTTCTTCATCATAGAGGTCACTAACCATTTTAAACGTAGCATGGCTTCATGGAGAGAAATGAAGATACTTGTGCTTCCAATCACTTCCTGGGGCATACAAGTAAGAGTGACAAAAAAGTGATTCAGAAATGCACTACCAAATAACAAGATCATGTTGTGGTATACGAGTACAAAAACAAAAGGCTGCCAAAAAGTCACACTAGAGATATAGATCATTTTCAAACAAAAATAATTGAAAAGAAAAATGAAACGCGAGAATAGGATTGAAAACATATTAATCAGAAGCAACCAAGATCATTTAACAAAATTCATCAATGTAGTTTGAGCAACCTCATCATTTGGAAATAAGAATGTTGATGGCTGTAGATTGTGATAATCTTTCAAGGAACTCAATGGCTTGTATCCTAGGAGACGAAGTGGCCCAGCTGCAACCATTTTTATTTCTGATACATCCTCCTTTCTCATTGTAACATCTTGACTGGAGACAAAGGAATAATACGTTAATAACTATAAATCTTGGGAGAAAAATCCAGATTAGTTGTATAGTTGAGGAAAGTAACATATCTACTAGACAAGGCATGATTTAGGACGCTTAGACCAAGTACAAAAGCAAGCAAAAAGATTAACTCGCGCTTATGTTGAAGATACAATATTGTATATGCCATTCTATTCATCATCCAGTAAGACATTTTGAGGCCTTACTCTATGCATCAAGAAAAATACAAAACTAAGTACTATCCCTATCCAAATAACTTCTAAAACTTTCTTAAAGAAAAAAATATTCTAAAGGTACATCACCAGATTATAAATGCCATATAAATGCAACAACAATCTAAAAACATTCACCAAGAAGCACTCAAATAAGATTAATTTTCATTCAAATTCCATAGACAAAGCAACTCATACTAAATGGTTCTTGAGAGAGATACTGAAAGAAGAAGAAGAAGAAACATACTTCCCATAAGACTGAATGCACATCGGAGTTTCATGGATTAATGCTCCAGTGTCTGAACATATTAAGGATCTCTCTAACTACATAAAAGAGCCAGACTTGTTAGATTCTAATCAAGGGTGTATGCTTCTGATAAGGCATGGAAATATATCTATAAATTTGAATCATATACATTTACAGAGACATAAAACTTGAATTGCAAATACAGAGACATAAAAATGGCATGGAAATAATCAATCATGGATGATTGATTATTAATCAATCATCCATGATTGTCAGAAGAGAAGAGAAGAAAGGGAATATGTTCCACTTCTTTCTTAACTTCTTCATCACAGCAGTTTCCGGTACCATTTTGAAGATAGACTATGCCTTCAATCGTGAGTTTTAGAAATGTTTGCCCTCAGAGAAATGTGTTGAAGACGTTTATAACCATAATACCATTTAATTTGCACTTCATCGCTAAAACTTTTAGAGCAGGGAAACATAGAAAGAAAATGATACCAAAGATGGTTGATAGTACTTATTAGAAGATGTCACAGAAAATGAACACAGACATGGCGATAGCAGAGCCGGAGAATAAACATCAACCTTCAAGAGTGATCTCTATTACCACTCACCGACGCAAGCATAAGCCAAATACAATCAAAGAAATAGCACAAGTCCATAGATGGAATCCTCTCCCTTATTTACACCTACTCTCTCCATGGAAATCACCTAGAATCTCTCTTTTTTACAGTCCACAGGCAAAAACATTGATACAACCAGCCTCTAACTAATATATGTACCCCAACCAGCCAACAGAAAAAAACAAAATCCTTGATAATACTCCTAATCTTCCCGCAAAACCAAGACCATATGCACAGCATAAAGCATTTAGAGACATAATTCTACTAGGATTTGATATTATCTCTGATTTAATGCCTTTGTTTATTCTAACAGCAATTCCGTATAGATGAGGACTCATAACTTTATAGGATTCTTTTTCGGTGTTTAGATAGGGATAGTATGTTCAATTCTTAATCAGTATTGACATGACTGTTTAACACGGTCAGTGAGAAATTCCACATAACTTGCCTCGTCTTCTACCTTCTAGCCATTTTTCTCTCCCCTCTCTCCCATTCCCTATCAAGATGTTTCTCAAGTTCTCAGGAAATATATGAATGATCAATAAGCTCAAAAGTTTTATCATCTTTATCCTCACCAAAGAGGCTAAGCATTTAAAGAGAAAATAAATTAAGTTATAAAGGTTCTCAGGGGAATATTGCGATTAATTGCAGCCAGTTTGTGTACAAAATAAAATGCCTAGAGATGAAAAAGATGTGTGCGGCTTTAAATCTAGTTCAAGAGAAGCTAGTATCCAATGATATATATTCCTGAGGTGAATCTTATGCATAAGATGCTGCAAGCTTGAATTGCAAATACTTAGATCCTGCCATGGATAGTGCATAAGAGAATCTTCTCTGAATTGCCAAAAGCTCTTTACAAAGCATAAGTGCCCAGAAACAACACAAGGTTAGGCACAAGGTAAGGGGGAAAAAATAATGGGGCTTCCATTTATGAAGATTTTTTACAATTCTTTTTATCAATGCCTTCCTTCAGAACACCTTTTGAGAGGATTAGGTGAGTTCATAGAGGTGACAAAGTCTTGTTCAAATTTGAACTTTTTATCTCTTTCATCCTTTTTTTCTTTCATGCACTCATCCTGTCAAGATAGTAGGCGAGTGACTTTAGGAATCTGTCAAATAGCTTGCATCTATGATGCTACCTAAGGTTTTAGTGATATTCACAAAGAAAGTTGTTTGTGCTGGTTCTAAAAATTCCTATTGTTTTTTGCATGGAATTTTATGAGATAAGCCTGCTCTGCTTATTCAGCTTGGCGATGGTTAATCCAGCAGGGCTTTCTTATTGAACAGGAAAGAAGGGCCTCTTGCAGTACAGTCAAAAACCCAATGGCATTTTCAAAACTTATTGAACAAAAAAGAAGCAACCTGGACTATATTGTATTGACATCTATAACTTGCCAGATACCAGGAAAAGGTCAACCCATATTCATGAGAAAACATATATAATCATAAAAATAGAAAAGAGATCATCAGATACATATTATTTCTAAGGAAGTTGACATAATATCTTTGATTCTTAATAATAACATATATGCCTAATATCAGTGGCAGATCAGGTGAAAGCAAAAGTAAAACGGCACAAATCGTGAAAGTTACCTTTAAAGGAGCATTGGTGGCAGAATCAAGCCAAGTTATCTTCTCTGTGAGCAAAAATCAAGGATGAAAACTAGACACAAGTTAGACAACCTCAAATACTGCATACTTGCATATCATAAGGCAGTTAACCCCATCAGTATGAATGACGACTCTACCTGGAACAGTAGGACGAATTAAAGCATATGAACTCAGTACTATGGATACACCACTAGCAATGGAAAATGTAATTGTCCTATGTCTACGCTTCTTATATATCCTCTTTTTTAACTGCATCTTCATATCTTCAAACCTGCGGGGCATACTTTACACATTAAAAACTACACCAAAAACACAATAACAGTAGACAGCCAGAATTGGTTCCTCCTTGTGAAGCATTGATCCAAAGTTCAAACAACAAAATAACAAGGGTCATGCACTGCAGCCAGAACAAAAATATGCCATATGCTTTGATAGGAGAGGAAAATACATAAAGTGACTTCTTCAAAACACAATGAAGACAGAACCAAACACAAGAAATGTAAGACCTTTACAAATTTTCAGGCACGTCATATCAAACCATATCGTTCAGTTATGTTTATTCCAAGTGATAATCATTCTACTTTGTATGATAAAGAACAATGAACTCAGCACATAATTGTCAGGCTACTGGAAACTTGAATTGTTTACCTCTCTCCAACCAAGGACATAAACTGACCAAGAGAATCTCCTTCCAAACCAAGCATATCCTAAGCAAGGACCAGTTTTGATGTAAATTGATATAACATTGAAGGAAAAAAATTAAACAAAAACTAAAGATATAGTATTACCGCATAGAAAATAGACATGTAGAATTCAGTATTTGGATCATGTAAAGGGAGAAGTTCCAAAACAATTCCCAGATCCTGTGCATCCTGGAAGACAAAAGAGTTACGATCAGTCTGACAGATGAACACCCAGTAGAGAACAGATCAAAAGTAACAGAACCATATTACTTTGGCTCGTTGAATTGTAGTCCTCATCATATCCAGCTTTGTGACCCCTTTGATATTACCAAAAGGGTCATCCTCATTTGTAAATAAGAGTATCCGTTTCTCCATTGTCTTTGTAGATCTGCAATGAAATAATCGCACCCATCTCAGATCAGAAGGATTATTTACACCATTACAAGTCATCACATTCACACACTTTTAAAAGCCCATGGACTTGGTAAGCGGTAAAATTGCCCCTTGGACCAGCATTACCCTTTACGTAATAGTGCTTGAGCAACCCAAATGGCATTGTACAAGGCATTATCACGAGACCCTGGCATGATTCCATACTGGCTTCCAATGGCCTTCTGGAATGACTCTGCAGAGCATGAGAAGAAAGGAAGTTTATTCTTTGTCAATCACTCACTCACTCAAAGAAAAGTATACTTTCTGATAGCATACTAACTTCGAAGACATGCAGAAACAAGGAAGACTATCATACAATCAGCAATAGTTGGATATGTTATATGTACCAGAAAATTCAACGCCACAAAATCAGAATGAATAGAAATAAAGAAAAATAATTAACTATACCAAATTACCAATAATCAAAAGAACAGTATGCAGTATAAAGATAAATTTAAAATGAAACTTAAGATAGAAAGGACCCATGGGAAAATCCAGACAATGAAGAAAAACCCGTAATGCCAGCCAAATGTCATCTAAACCTGTATCCTTAAAACACCTTGACCTACCCAGCCACCATGTGACATGTTGTACAGCCATAAGTGTTATGCAACCAGGCTAAAATGGAAACATATAGCAAGAACTTTACAGGTTAAAACACAACTGAGCTCAGAGGTATAACTAAATGCTTAGGAAAGAGTTTCTGTAATATAGGCACCACTTGCACAATGCTTACCTTCCAGACAATCAAACTCTTTAATGAATCTGGCTGTTGGCCTGTCAAGGGATTCATGCTCAGCAACATTAAAAACGAAAACATTATTGACGCCCTGCATATTGTTCTTTTCCCTCTGCAGATAGAAGTTCAAGGAGATAAACATGTAATGCAAATAAGAGTACAAGAATGGCACAAAACAAGTGGGTATAAATAACTAATAGAGCAAATAAGAAGAGGTCGCACGAATTATGGACATTTTGATCCCAAATCGTAGCTCAAACTCAATGATTCTTGGCTGAATCTACTTCGATAACTCTTCCCCTTTGAAGGTAACTTTCATGCAAAAAACCCATGAATTAAATGGTAAATATTGTTATCTTAATACCCTCCTCCCCCTCCCCCGTACCACAACTTGAACTAAATACCAATTAGCAAAACTCTAAAGAAACCTATACCAAATTTCAAAGTTATTACACCGTCGTCATTTATTCATTTCCCAAAAAAATGAAAAATTACGAAGCACCATAACAAGGCTAGAGAAGTAACATAAAGAGACTGGAAAAATACATAAATAACAATTCTTCTAATAATATGAAAGGACAATCTTACTGTATTGAAGAAGCATATGGAAACTTCGTCATAAGACCTACTAATTATTTGACTTTTCAATGTTTGGGAGATACAATTGACAGCAGTTTGAAAATGTGAGACATGCTCTCCATTGTCCTGAAAATCATAAGCCAACAAACATCAAGAAAACTATTTCGAAGAAAGTAAAATTATGAGCAAATCATCTAAATTCACTCGAAATTTACAACTTAAAGTATACAACATCCTAAGCAGTTTTTTTCTATGGAGCAAACAAGCAATTTTAATTGATCTACTCTAGATGCAATTCTGATCAGATAGATTCTTTCAGGACATATAATCTAGTGAGGGTGAGTTCCACATGTACATATCAAAGAACTAATTTCCTGATGAAAATAGAATCTTAGTCCAGGCTATAAGAGACATTATCAACAAACTTAGATCATTATTAGTTATGGATGAAACAAAATTCGTTTGCTTAAAAAAGAGCTTTGATCGATTATCTTTAGTACTTTAAATAAACATTCACAAGTTCAGTATCTTCAAAAGCAAAAAGGTCAACAGTAGCAACAGAACATTGATTCCATCTCATTTGACTTGTATATCTCTCACTGGACTTTGAGTCAAACCAAAAAATATTCAAGGAAGCCAATTGTATTGCTCATTAGGGAATATAGTATCACCCGTGGTTAAGGGTATTGAGTGAATATTTCTCTACTCTTCATACTGTTAGTAACCAATGAGTTTCAAGCCACGAGGAAAGTGGGAGCAGTTTTGTGCTTAAAATGATATTGTTTACCTCTTGTTGTTTATAAGATCATTTGTGAGTCAAAAGAGTTCAGCCTAAGACCATCACACAGAGTGATATTATCATTCAACTAGAATAAATGTGATACGGAGTTCAGCCTAATATTTTCAATTTGGGGGTGAGTGAGGTTTTTTTTTAAAAGAATCATTGATATTTCATACTTAGCACAAGACCAACACACAGATTGATATTATGACATTGAAACTAACTAATTTCTCTTTATATAATAAATTGTTTATCATTCAACTAGAATAAATGTGATACGGAAAGCAAGAGCAAAGGGTTTTAGGGGACTCACCCGATGATATGTAGAGCTGAACATTTTAGGGGAAGCGTCAACAAGATACACCACCAACTCTTTACTCGGTTCATTACCCTGTATAACACCGCCATTATCAGTCCATGCTCCAAATGAATTCAATTACTACCACCGCCAACATTTCACAAGATTGGGAGAAATGAAAGCAGTTGAGAGCAGAAGAAAGATACCTGGAAGAAGTCAGCTTCAGGATCGTCCTCGTCGTCGCGGAAGATATCATCAGGGTCCAACTCCATTGCTGGTAGAGAACGGAAAAGGAAAGTCTACAGAGAGTATGCAGTCTTGAAGAGTTGCAGAGACGAGCTCGAGGAGGGACGCGAACTTTCAACTTTGAAGCCGGAGAATTAAAAGCTTCTCTCACAAGACTTGCCTTTTCACATTCACTTTGGCTTATTTGCGTTTAATCACCCCCAATTCTAAATATTATAAAATTAAATTACATAAAACCACTTCTTACTTATCCTTATTTTCGCTTACAAACCTCTTTTATTTTTATATTTATTTAACCACATCTTGTAGTTACTCGGTTAACAACTAACCAACCGTATCCATTTCCATCCAATTTTTTGTTAGTAAAGGGTGGGATCCACACAAAAAAATCTATGTTTTAAGGGTCATATTAGATGAACCCATATATTTTATTTATAAATTATCCAATTTCACACTTCGGAAAATTGGTTTCAGATTTGGGGCTCAATGCGAAATTAATTAAACTAATTTTCACTTTCGGGCTCCAAATGCTGAATTGATTAAATTCAGTTTCGCTTTTGCACCCCAAGTGCGAAATTAACTAAATTAAATTTTGTTTTCACACCTTCAAGTACATTAATTTCACACTTCGCATACAGAATGAGTGGGATGACTAAAGGAAATATATTCGTTTCATCATTATCATGTGGTGGGGGGTGGAAATGGGATCTTCAAAAAAATTCAACCATCTAGAAACAAGATCATTTTCATCTCTTCACAAATCAAAAGTATTCAATCTGCTTGAAATACCATGTACAAGGATCAATCTATTATTTCGAATTCTTGGTGTTGGGTTGCTTGGGCCCCTCCTCCGTCAGGTGTCTTCAAGCTGAATACAGACGGTTTTGTTCGGATTGCGAATTTTGATGCTTCGGCTGGTGGATTAGGGCCCATCATGGACAATGGATCAGGCCTCCACATTGGTAGATTGAACGGTTCCTATGGCGGAACTTTGGGGATTATGCATGGGACTTTATTTGGCTTGGAACAATGGCACTCGTAACATTGTCACTGAATGTGACTCTGAACTTGTGGTTCGTATGGTGCTCGATTCCGTCCCCCAGACTTATCATCTTTTTAGTCTGGTATCGAGATATCAAGGCTTCCTCCGTAGAGATTGGAGCGCGCAATTTCGACACATCTTTCAGGAATCAAACAACGCGGCTGATTACTTAGCTTCCTTCTCGTCTTCTTTACCTTTAGGTTATCATGTACTTCATACCCTTCCAGCAGGGATTATTTCTTTTTTGAAAAATGATGCCCGTGGAGTGGCGAGCCAACGGCTGTTAGCCTTTTCTTTCATTTTCTTCAAATAAATACGGATGAAGTGTAATCTTCTCCGTCTTCATTTACCAAAAAAAAAACTAAAGGAAATATATGGGTTTGTTTAGGATGGACGGTTTTGTAAAAGGATTTGCTTTTATAATAAAATTAATTTAAAATTATATTTATTTTAAAAAAAAATTGAGATGATCTTCATTCTCTTCGAATCCTTATCCTCAATTTCATTATCTTCAATCCCACTACCGAAAACGAGACAAAGGGTTGAGGATGATGCTTCAACTTCAAACTTCATTTCATAGCAATTCTCTTCGATCTCACTACCGAAAACGAGACAAAGGGTTAAAGATGATGCTCCAACTTCAACTTCATTTCAAAGCAACTACCAAACGACCCCCAAGTCTTGTTTAATACAATGTTCACCGTGGAAGAGCGCTTATAAGAGAGGACTAAGCATTTTTTAAGGCCTTTGTGGAAAGAAAAAAAAAAAAAGTTTTTTTTTCCTGCTTTGAAGGGATTGAAAGCTTTACAAATGCTTGGATTGCTTGATCGTTTGTAGATTAATGAGGGGTGACATCTCAGTCGGCTAGAATCGTGTACAGTTTGCATGCTTCCGGCCCCACGCCGTCAACCTTTGCAGAGAGTCACAATCTTTACTCTCCTTTTTCATGATCGTTCTCTTTGTCCTGCAATGGAGGCTTCCTCGTTTTCGACTATGTTATTACCGTACAATAGTTTCATCATAATTCTTCCAAACTACGCTTCTCAAAACACGTCACATAAATCAACTCCGGCAAAAAAATATGTCAAGAAATACCCTATATCAATAAGCTACAATTTATCGTCCTTCCTTGATCAATGCTTGTGCAGATCGTTTTTCGTGGGATAACCTACCTAACGAGATGACCAGCAAGAGATGATAACACCACCAATAAAGCTATTCTAATTGTAACGGTAACTTTAAAGGCACCAGAGTAGTCAAATCTTCGTGATTGATCCCTACCATGGTAAAAACAAAAATACATGTTAAATCTGCAGCATAAGAAATTCAATACTTTGAAACATGTTACCCCAGATCCTAAGAGCATCTTCGTCCCAAAACTCTTAAACAAAGTTCTAATTTAGTTATTTTATTTTTTATTCATAAAATTACTTGAGGAAACTCCCTCCCCTCGGTCTCAAAATTCGGCAAAATTTCTTTAATGACTTTGTTAGTGTAACTTCAGTCAAACACCTCTTAAATCTTCTACATTTTGACAAATAATTAAAAAAAATCGATATTATTCTTAATTTGTGTGAGTTGGGAACTTAGCGAGATTAGCCTCTTACAGAAACTTATTTCCACTCATTACATTTGTTTTTTCAATAATTATGATGTTTTTATTTTATTTTTGTAATTTTGTAAATTGGTAAAGAAACCCTCAGTGTTTGTGTTAAAGATGCTCTTACCTCTGCAAGTATGAGAGTGCGCCACAGTAGATGAGGTTCTGTGGCATAGGCACTGCAGATTTGTCTATCTCTGGATTTACAACACTCATATAAGCTTCCTGTCCCAAATACCACAAGTTAAGGTTCTCAGCACGTAGATTCCAAATACCCGGATTGTCAAGTGAAACCAGAATTGCAGTCCAAGCCCCTGGAAAAACCTGCAACAAAATAAACATCTTGCAAAAATCTCAACTGCTCTCCATGATTGATGGAAACAAATACATAAAGAAAATTGGTCAGGATAGTAGTACATGTGTTGTGCAACGTGCAACTCCGTCCCATTTGTTGTATATGCCTCTGCTGTTTTCAGTCCAAACTCCATAATCCATACTGCAATTTAGAGCAAGAATCTATGTTACACTAATTTAAACTCATGACAAGAGGCAGTTACACAAGATCCATACAATTCACCTTCTGTTAGAACAGTTCAAACAGATTCTGTATAAATATAGGAGAATGCATGTACTATTTTACTGTAAAGCTAAGCTGAACTATACATAATTTTCTATTCATCCTCAATACAAAGAAAATATTCAGTTGATCATCTTCTCCAATTTTCCTCTTTCTTTTGTACTTATTTGGATGCAATATGCAACATTTCAGCAACAGTAATGCTATAAGACACAATTTCATAAAAAGCTATCATAGAAGTTGGATCTTACCCGACCACAAAGAAAGCATAGCCGTCCAGATGATAACTCTTAATAACCGTGTCATTATTCTGGAAAATGATCTCTATAAATCCCTTGAAGGTTGCATTAATCAGAGAAGTATCAAGCTTTGCAGGTCTGTTCATTGGCCTGTTTGGAAAATCGACCTTGTAGACTCCAAGAACATCAAATTGCTGGGCATGCATTAGAGGTGTTGAAGGTGTAAAATATGATATACCATTTAGAGTTGTCCTCCATTTTCCATTAATAAGTTGTGGAGGAGTATTGAGAATTACGTAAACATCAGTGACCGTGATTTCACCATATCTGAAGGATCCTTGAGGATTTGGCCGAGCACCACTTGCCGTCACATTCCATCTTCAGGTTAAAATTGCAAAAATATATAAGGGTAAGCATATTTAGCAAATCATCTGATAAATACTTGAAAATCTATGCAAGATAGTACAGTACACACATCAAAAGGAATTCTAAAATATGGATGTCTTTAGGGAAATTGGCTCACGTGAAAAGTTTTCTTACCATGAAAAACAAGAAGCATATAAGTGCACAAATATATATAATAATGTGCACTTTTCAAAATTAGAAAAGTGCATATTTATTGAAGTATGCACTCAATCATACTTGTTAAATGAGAACATTCAAGTATAGATATATGCTCATTGTTTAGGCTCCTCATTTTTTCACAATAAGATAGCTTCTCACACGGTCCATTATGAGTCTTTGATGATGTAATTTATTGGGAAAAAATGTATAAATTACAGTTATAAAGAGGAAGATTTGATAACAACCTTATGGATCTTGCTTGGTTCATAGAGTAAGATGTGTCTAACTCGTTAGGAGGATCTGGAAGAGGACCTGATACAGGCCCTTGAGAATTGGCATAGTGCAAAACAGCAACACCTTTAACTCCAGCCCAAGCAGATGAATTGACAAACCGAGGGCTGGCAACAATGTAGTAGTCACTGCTTGCATTTTGGTCCATTGTGACCAAGAATGAGTATGATTGACCTACATGTATATCCATGTCTGTATAATTCTGTTGTACTGTGTATGACCCTTCGGTCTCAACAAGAACTAAATTATGATTCTGGATCCGGAAATTCAAGCTGGTAGAGATGCCAACATTTGACACACGAAGTCGGTAAGTTTTTCCTGTGACAAACAAAAGGAGAAATGAAATAAGCAAAACTCGCATGTCTAATCAAATATGAAAGTGAAAAGCAAATCAAAACGTCTTTGTGCGTTGATAGAGTCACAAAGAGCATTGAAGATTTGTCAAAAGCCTTGTGAGGCGTTAGGCCTGTTGTTAGGAACCAAAAAAAGAAAGCAAAAATATAGAAATATGAATGCAAGTATCTCACAAAAAGCCAATAAGAGGAATATTCAGAATTTATATTTTAATTTAATACTCAAGTCTGAATAATTACATGTTGTAGCTCCTCCTTTGAGGCTTTGATAAGAAAAGACTACATAATTAACTCCCAAAACTAAATAAATAAAATTTCAGATAATGGCAAGAAATATAGGCTGGTGGAGGTAATGCAGAAGTGCCTAAAAACTAGTATGGATACTGCAATATCAAAGAAACTAAGGGTCTGTTTGGTTCCCAATATATTGGTATATGAAAACTTTTTAAATTTGCTATCATTGATAATAGTTTGATATCCATATCCGGATATATATCAAACAATTAAACGTCATACCCATACCTGAAATCTAGAAATGAATGCTGAATAGGTTCTATGGAATAACCAGAAAATAGAAAAACTGAACATAGCAGGTAAAAATAATAAAATTAATAAGCTGGCTTTGTATCACCTATATTTGCAGTATACCTGGTTCAACATTAACTATGAGGAAGGGGATATTCTCAGGAACAACGGCTTGATCATACCGAAAGGGGCCTAGTCCATTAATAAGGACACCATCAGGGACGCCAAGGTCAGGTCCATCATCAAGCTGTTTCCTAAGATCCTGTTATCCCATGGAAGACACTTGATCTCTTGAAAATCAGAAAGAATGGTCAGTTTATATACAGCAAAAGACACAAAAGCCAGAATTTGGACTCACCTTATGACTCTTTTTATACCAGTCACTAATCAATAATGAAATATCGCCGTCAGGCGTTCCAAATGGAATTGGAATGATATCTCTATTGTTTATGGTGATTCCTCCATAACCACCAGAAGCTCGCTGAAAGTTGAGAGATGGAAAGTAAAAGAAACTCCCTATTTGATCTTTCACTTGGAACTGGTAAGTCCAATTCCAACCAGCAGGAATGGGACAATTTGTCCCTGAAACTCCATCCTGCCATGCATTCTTTCTCTGTTGCACTCCAGCCCTATAATATCAACCAAATATAATTATTTTACTACTTGAAATCAGTTTTTTTTTTTTTCTTAACTAAAGAACATTTTGAGTGTAGGTCTTGAGATACCATGTAATAAGCAATGGCTCGTCCAAATTGTTCTTCACGTTGATAATAACGTTCCAGTTTGTGGTGACATTAAGAACTGGTCCTGGAAACTGTCCATTTACTGCAATCACCTGCAAGTGTAATTAGGAAAAGCAAAACAGCATCAAGACAAATTATCATTTAATAAATGAATTTTTCCCCATCATACAAACTATACTTAAACTCCAGTATGCCAATAATTTGAGTTAATGTGGGAATCTTATTATGGTGAGACTTACCCTTACTTATAAACACTATACTAGCACATCCACATTTTCATTTGGGATTCAACACTATAGTATGAAATATTTATCTGATATTGATGCATGAAGGATCAATATAAACTTCAATTCTCCTAGGATCCACACTATTCCACAGTTCTACTAAAATAAAGCAACTAACAAAATGTTGTTTATCTCTATTTTTAAATTCTCCTGTGAATTACTATCATTTAGTATCACCTTTCAACACACTAATCCAAGCGGCAGTAAGATGTTGAGAAGGATACAGGTTGCAGAATCCAATGCATATATAGCCTACAAAACTGGTGTAATGTTCAGCATGTGAAGTCATGGGCATACAAAATTAGATGAGCTATCCTTTGGATTTTTATGGGAATAAGCATAAATCCTTAAACAAGTGTAATGGCAGCTTGAGTGATCAATCTCTGTCCACCCACTGCTAGGACCGCTATTTCTTATCGGAAATCATCTTACTGCTGCTAAATATTATAACTCTCAACTATAGATCAATAAGCACCTCAATAATCAATGCTAAATCAAAACAATGTTGAAAACTGTCTTTCGCCTTTCATAATTGTAACTCAAAGATTAAGCCATGGAATATTTGACACAATTTCAAGAATTTAGATTGTAACTAAAGACAGCAGCAAAAAAAACTACTCCAAATCTCCACAAAATCCTGAATAATTTGAATCTTTAGTGTGCAAAATACTCAATCCCACTATCATCAAGCAAACCATAAAATTAGACCATAAAAAAACCCTAAAAATCACCATAAAACAAAAAAAATCAGATAATTCAGGGGATAAAACCTAAGAACCTGTTGATTGACCCCAAGTGGAGAGGCGGTGAGATAAGAGACGGTCCAATCAAAGGAGACATAAGGGTCTTCTCCGAGACATAGTAGCAGACCACAGCAAAGCAAGCTTGCTATAAATAACTGACGAATGAAGGACATTAGATCTCACTCTAGTTCTGTATCTTCTCTAGTTTTCGGTCTATTTTGCAACGTTCTCCATGTTTGAAAAGAAGAAGAGCGTGGAAATGGGAAGAGTAAAAAGAGGGGATTTTCTGGAACTTTAGCTTTTTTAGAATCAATTGTGGAATTCTGAGTGTGAACACATGGGGAGTGGAAGAGGCCATAGGATTGAAATTTGGAGGAAGACAGCTTGGAGGCTGGATCTCATGGACCCATTTTGTATTCATTCGTGTTTCCCCTTGAGATTCGAGCTTTTAATCGAGCTACTGATCATTGGTTTTCTAGTTTTTACCTATCACTGACACTGCTTTAATTGGCTGGATTGGATTCTTCCGACTTTATTTTCTATTTCTTTCTTGTTATTAGGCGAATAATTACCGAGTTAGTTGAGTTTGATTCGAATAATTTAAACTCGTTTAAATTATACTTTAATGTTTTGATTCGAATAAAAATAATAAATATAACAGCACGAGTCAATCTTCGGTTGTTTCAAGATATTACTAGACTCTGTTAAATTTTAACTTCAAACTCAATTCTAAAGGAGTTAAACGTAAATATAATAAAAGTAAAATGGTTCAAACCGAATGATAATTATAGTAAAGGTCGTAAGATTTTCCAAGTTATAATCATATAGAGGCGATAATATTTTTTACTATATTGTAATATTTGTCAACTTTATCTAAATTTACACCTCTTATAATGTTTATATTTTTACAAATCGTTTATTGAATTATTGGTTGGACAAATTTACGAAAGAACCAACCATCATGAATTTGAGAGATAACAGGTTAACGTCACCAAAAATACAAAATCGATTTTTCTAATCTATTTAATTTTGTTATAGAGACAAATTTGAATTGCTTGATATTTTTTTCAAAAGTATTTGAAGTTTATATTTTTATTAAAAATAAAATAGTATCTAAAACACAAATGTCGATAATATAAGTTAAAAAGACTCAATGAAATCAACAATATTATCCTAAAAACGGATAAAATGTATTTGACGCTCTATTTCTCCTCATAACATACTCTTTTTTTTTACAAGGGTAAGGAATTAGGCATGGTCACCCTCTATTGGTGGACCATCCAATGGCATCCTTGCGGACGATAATTTGAACTTCACTTAGGGCCACTACTCCAGCTGCAGGACAGTCTTGGATTATTGATGCGAGTTTGTTCACAACATCGTTGACTTCCCTGAAAATATGGTTGACTTGTACCTGCGTGAAATTAGACACACAAAAAAAAAAAAAGATATGTCTGCGATGATAAGGTCAATTTCCCATGAAGGTTTCCAAAGATTTTTAATTGAGTTGATAATAGTGAGGTTATCTCCCTCAATTTCAATATTTTTTTTATTTTCATTTCTCTTGCTTTCAACGATCCATTTCTCAAGGCGTGTGTTTCTACATGCAAGACAGATGTGCACCCATTGCTCATAGTCATAAGCAACTACTGATGCAGTATGATCTCTTATGATGTATCCAAACGCACAATGGACATTGCTTTTTTTTGAACCCATCAAAATTAAACATCCTACCCTTGGTGTGGACCAACATATCTTTCTAGTTTTTCTCTGTTGTGTCTTCGTTGTTATTTTGGTAGGGTTTTTGGAGTTGGTATTGTTCCACTCTTGTATTTGACTAGTTACCACTTACCAGTGGGGTGATATCAATTGGCGTTTTGTTGCTAAATATATTTTTGTTCCTCGTGATAACATGATTTATCGACCTGTTACATTCATGCATTTAGTTAGATTTCCCCTTTCCGCATTCATGTCTTGGCCTTAGTTTGTGTCATTTATGCTTGTTTAGTTCTACTTTGCAAGAATAGATGTCTACACACACTATTTGTGGCTTTGTAGGTAATTTGGCACATTTCGGAGCTAAAACGACGTATTTGAGGATCAAGCCTCGAAGTGGACGCATTGGAGCAAGCTACATGCACGGGAAAGGGGTAGGAATCGAGCTAAAGACACGAAGGAACGAAGAATGGCCTGATCTCGGCCAAGATCCACCTGATCTCGGGCGAGATGGCTTGATCTCGGCCGAGATCCTTGTTCATGGACGAGTTGGGAGCTTCTGCTGTGAAATCTCGGTCCCGATCTCGGGTGCCGACCGAGATGCCTTGCTTGAGATTCCCGTGCGCCGAAATATTTCGTTATTTTTGGATCTGATTTAGCCCAGCCCATTCTTTGAAAGGTTGTTGGGTATAAAAGGGAAGCTCCAAATAATTTCTAAGAGTCCGTCTTTTGTGTTGGGAGTCGCCCAGAGTTTACCCTAGAGAGGGGAGCCGTCTCCTTCTTCTTCCCTTCTTCTTCTTCATTGTTCTTCATTAGTTTAGCTTAAAGATTCAGGCTTTCATATTCAGTTTTGTTTGGAAGACATTGTTGAACCAAGATTTAATACAATTGAAGGTTTTCACGCATTGAAGTTGAGTAGTTTTTTCTCTCCCTTTTGTTATTTCTTTTAATATATTGTCTTTTGATATGATTGTTATTGGCTAGAACCTTGTGGTTCCAAGGTTGACAGGATTTGTTTATACCTTGGATTATGATGGATTATATTGTGCTTTAATTTGTTTTGGCTTTGAATTGCTTGAAATCCTAATGGTTGGCTTGTTCTTGAATCTAGTTAGAACCTTCTAAACTAGCAACCTAAGTTGGAATTGAGACTTACCGATGATATTCCTTCTTAGATACACGAGTGATTGATCATAGGTAATAAAGGTTTATCATTTATTGGTTGAATGTGCTTAGATTCCTTCCTAAGCAGGGTAATACTTGATACTTACCCGGTAATGGTTTACCTTTCCCTTAGTTTGTAGTCTGGTTTGTTCAGAATTTCATACCTCTCTACCTTGAGACTTACCCGGTAATAGGTAGTTGGTTTGGAATTAGATAGTCTTGAGATTTACCCGGTAATAGACTGTCAGACTAGAAACGTTCATCCATGTGGCTTTTCTACCATATGTCTTTATGAGTCTTCCTAAAGCTATTTGTATAAACAATGATCTTGAACGCTTGGAATTTATTTTCTTCCCTTTAATTTGATCATCTTTGTTTTCCCTTTTTGTTTGTTTGTTTTGACTTTCAATCAATAGTGACAATTGATTGCGAGTCCTTTAAAACCCTTTTAAAACATTTTTGATTTATTTCTCTTATCTTTTCCAACCTCCCGTCTTTAATTGAGATCTATTTTATATTTAATCATTGTTGCATATTAATCCTCCCAGTCCTTGAGATCGACCCTGGAATACTTGTCCTACTTCGTACGATCCATACATTGTGGGTCGTTGCTATTTAGGGAATTATTACATGTTATAAATATAAAACTATCCCTTCCTAGTTTTGCTATCTTGTGGATTTCTATCTCTTTTGATAGTTGTTTATAGGGGTGTAAAACCAGCAAACACCTCATATACCAGACATTCCACCATGTGACGGTTGTTTGTATCATGGTGTTATCATCAAAATTTTCCCGTATAAGAGACAATATTTCAGGGAGTTTTCTATGAGATGTATCTACACCTTTCAAATAATCTTGTGTTCTAGTATCAGGTATATTGCCGATAGTGTATGGACACTTGAGGAATACATGTTTTGCACTCTCGATGGGTGCTGACATAATGCACAGTTCATGAGTACAGGGACTTTTTTCTTTTCAAGGTTTTCATTTGTTGGAAGTCCATCTATAGATAATTTCCACATGAAATTTTTAGTTTTTGGCATAATATTGAGGCTCCGTATCCATGTGTTGTCATGTTGGGTGATTCCTTTGGATCTTTGCAAGATTTGTAACGCGAATTTAGTGGAGAACCAACCATCTTTGTTGGGTGTCCAATACACTCTTTCTTGGATGTCACAAATCGGTAGGGGATGACTTATGATTCAGTTTACAACGGCTTGCAAGATGAGAGGTCCAAGCCAGCTACCTATTTTCTCTTGATCCCATTTTTTGTTTGGTCCTTGTATAAGACCAATTGCTCCGGTGGTTGTTCATTTATCCAACGGTCTTTTCACAACTTGATTGTTCGTCCATCCCCCACGTTCCATCTTAGCCATTTTCCGAATTTTGGGCGTAAGTTAATTAGTCTTTTCAACTACCACGATGTGTTCTTTCATGTTTTATAGCACCATAGGCGACAACCTTTTATATACTTTTCCTCAATTACCTTTACGGCTTTACCCATATATTATCCGGTTCTGCCATAATTTTCCAAAGGAGTTTCATTTAGAGTGTCTTGTTCATGTCTTTTGCTTTCCTTATTCTTACTCCTACTGCTTTCTTTGGCTTGTAAATCTTATTCCAACTTATTTACAGGTGAAAATTTGCTCATTTATTCCAAAAATTTACCTATTGATTTGGTCTAGTTCCTTATGAATGGATGATGGGAGCATGAAACATTGCGATATAATTAGGTTTTGCGTGGAGGTGTGCTTTAATCAGGTTCGTCCTTCCCCCTTGAGAAAGAGTCGGTACTTTCCATCTTGTTAATTGTTGTCTAGAACAATAGATCTTGCAATGACATTCTCAAACATAGATTGGTTCACACGTCCGTTAATGATTGGACAACTTAAGTATTTTTCTAGGCAGGTGTTCGGGGAGATGCTAGTGTTTTGCTAAAGCATTCTTTAGTCAAGTTATCAACATTTCCGGAAGTTTGGAAAGCTGATTTGTGGTAATTTACTTTTGGTCCCGAGATTGGCAATATTTTGATAGAATTTCTAACACTTGATTACATGATGTGGTCGTTGCTTTTGCAAATATTATTATATCATCCGCGAAGGCAAGAAACGGTATGGTTGTTCCCGCTCTTGTAATTGGAAATCCAATGTCTTTTCTGTTTTCGTTTCTAGGTTTTTGAATATTACTTGTTGGGACCTCAACTCATAAGTTAAATAAAAGCGGAGATGGCGGGTTTCCTTGACGGAGACCACGTTTTGGGTAGAACTAAAAGTAGTATTTATTAGAATGGTGTGTGAAGTTGTGGAAATACATTTCTCAATCCATCCTAAGAATTTTCTTGAGAAGCCAAACTTTCTTAGTACTTCCATGAAATAAAGGGCCACTATACCCTATCATATGCCTTCTCCATATCAAGTTTGATTGCCACGTAACCTTCTTTTTCTTCTTTTGATCTAAAAATGTGGAAACTTTCATGGGCTATCAAAGTGTTGTCATGGATTGATCTATTTTGTGTGAAAGCACCTTGAAGCGGGTGGATGAGCTTTGGGAGTACCCTTTTTAATCTATTTGTCAAGATTTTTGCAATAATTTTGTGAATTTTTGAGCATAGACTTATGGATTGGTAGTGGATTGTCAAGGGAGGATTATCAATTTTTGGGATCAAAGCGATAAAAGTATGGTTAATTTGTTTTTAGGATTCTTCCGGTTCTATAAAAACTCTTAACTGCACGGGTTACCGAGGGGCATAGGTTGCCAATACTTTTGAAAGAAGTCGGTCGGCATTCCATCCGGGCCCGGCAATTTTTCATTGCCAATTCCAAAGATTGCACTTTTGATTTCTTCATTTGTAAAGGGTTTGATTAGTTCTGTGTTTTTTATTTCCGATATCTCATCTTAGATAATTTCAAGCTTCTTGTCAAGTTCTATAGGATTTATCGTAGTAGCTTTGAATCTCGATTCATAGTCTGCAAGGAATTCATTACAAATATTTCTTCTGAAAAGCTAGTATTGTTCCGTCGTTCCTTACAATTGCAGATATATTTTATGATTCTTTCTTCCCGTCGCTCTTCAGTGGTGGAACTTTGTGTTTTTATCACCCAGACATAGGGAATTTGACTTAGCTCGTTCCATCCAATATCTTTGTTGGTATTCAATTAAACATTCTATTTTTCTATTTAGTTTGTTAAGTTTTGCGTTACTTTGTGCTGTAAAATTTCTATAGATCAATACTTGCAACTTTTCAATTTCTGTGTCCACCTCCCTTACTCACCTAAAATTTTGTTTGCTCCAATTTTTCAGCTTGAATTTCAGTAAGTTGATTTTCTTGACAAAATTATACATATGGGTCCCTTGATGTTGAGTTCCCCATGTTTGCTTGATAAGGTTCTCACAATCTCTTCTCTGAGTCCACATCATTTAAAAGCGGAAAGGTTTATTTTTTAAACGTTGCATTGAGTTAAGGAGCTCATAACAAGCATTTGACTAGACTTGGGAAAATCTAGACACGAGTTGGATTTTTGGAAGAAACAAAATGTTTGTATTTTTCTGGCCAGATTCAGGCAATTTGGACCTAATGCCTTGCCTTGTTCATACCCACCCGGGTCAAACTTCAGGATCGAGCGGACGGGTTCCGTTTTGCTTTTTTGTTTTTTAAAGGATAAATATCATTTTTATTTTTATTTTTATTAGAAAAAAATGTTACACGAAAATAAAAGTAGCACAATTAATAATTGTGACCCTTTACCTTGAGGTCCGATTGAATTTTTGGCCCAATCAGATCCGACTCCTAAGGAGTTTTGTCCATACCTTCTTTTACTTTCTGGCCGGTCATACGGACGAATCGACCCGACTTTGCCTTGGTCTGCCCCTAGCTTACCTATAGTCATAAAAACAATCATAACATTTGCTTAATTTAGCCCGTGTTATGTGCCTCTCGGGCTGACAACACCTGAGTCGAGGTGTAGGGCAGCCCAACAATTATTAGGCACTGGGCCCATTACACGAGTCAGATCAAGAGGAGCCCATTAGTTCAATCCAAGGCCCAAAGTGAGAGCCATCAATGATTGAAATTTTGAAATAATCAACTCATATTATGATGAACACTCTTCATTAAACACAATAATGAAAGAAAGAAATGATTGTTACCTTTGATTTTCTGAAATTAAATATCGTAATCGTGACTGCATAGAATATAGCCTTTGGTTTCTAAATGGACGGTGTCGGTAATTCTAGTTACAAGTTTCGAGCTTGAGTAACTAAGAATATATTATTTTTAAAAACTTGGGAGACAATATATTATATATTAATATATCCGATGCAAAGTGAGCCAATACTTATTCAACCAAAATAAATTTATGGTTTTTACCCATGTTATTTTTTAAAAATATTTAACACGTTTTTCTTCCGTATTTTTAACTATTTTGTAATCCATAAGATCAGTACAATTTTTTTTTAATTTTTATCTTTTTGTCCATTTCGAAACCTTAGACGTGAAGGTCTCACTATAGACATACATAACCACACGAGGTTTCATCCTAAAATTAATTGAGAATTTAAAAATTAAGTCATAGACTTATATATTAAACTCACAACCTATTATGTTATCTTTATCCCTTACATCTCAATGACTTTCACACGTTTATTTTACATATTACATTAGTGAGAGCTCACATGTTTGATGTGGGTTAATGAGTCAAATTTTTGCAAATTTACAATTTCCCCCCCCCCCCCCCCTATTTTTACAAGCTCGTGCAGTTTTAGGGTTGTCTATCCGGTCCAGAGACGGACCGGACCGGATTCGAACCGGAATAAATTAAATTAAATTAAAAAATACATATTTTTATAAAAAAAAATATTTTTTATTAAATATATACAAAATATATATGATTTTTTAATATATATAAATTTAAATTAATAAAAAAAATTAAATTTCAGTCTGACCCGATCTTTTCCGGTCCGTTACCAGACCGGAATTGAACCGGAACCGAAATTTTCTAAAATCCTTGACCAGGGACCGGACCGGACCGGTTTTTTCCGGTCCGATTTTCTTGTCCGATTTTCCGGTATGGGTCAATTTTGCACAACCTATGCAATTTGACAGAGATGAACACATAAGCTAATCCGAAAATGAGTTGGGGTTGGAAAGCATTGGGATTCGGGCACCTTCAAATTCTGGTTTATATTTTGGATTATCTCCTAATACAATTTTATCTTTTGAGCAATAAATACAAATTAAATTTTAGGTATCGTAATTAGACGTCACCAGGAGATAACGTGGAGGGTTTCGTCATACGTTTTAATACATGTAATGCAAGTTCAACACACAAGTTTGGTGATATTAAAAATCAATTAGCAATAAAAAAAGTAGTTTATCAAATTATATACTAGATTGCGAGATTTGTATATTATTGACGGGTCACTATATTATCTACGCATTTTAACCTGATCTTTAATAGCCAATATAGTATACAACACTTTCAATATCGTGAGATATGCGTTGTTTCATCTGATCATTGATCGTCCAAAAAGTATTATCTGAACCTCAAGTATCTAATTGTCCAAAAGTCTCTCTGTCGTACGTTCACAACCTCTGGGTTTCAATGTTCAAACAGATCCCTACATCTTCATACGTACCTAAACTGTTATTGTAATTTATGAGTGAAAAAGAAAATGAGATTAGTTAGTAGTGAGAGCGGTGTCTCAAACGGCTACCAGCCGAAACATTGAGCCAAACAACAAGCTAGCATGATCATGCACATGCATATATATCCATCAGATCTAATATAATAATATCTACAATTTATAACCTACTTTTTTTGGACATCCTTTACACAACTTTCTTGAGTCTTGACTTATGTGTTTCCCGTTATAACATAATCTTTAACATCAACTTAATATTCTTAAAATATACGTTAGCTTATTTTATATAATTATAAAACATGAAAAAAGAAAGAATAAGAAAGAAGGGTATAATAATGAAATAAAATTTTGGTGGGGGAAAAGAAAGGAATATAGTGGCAACAATGTATGTCAGGACAAAATCATAATTATTTCCACGCCTCCTTACTCTGTCTCCACATGCTGCTTCTCTCTATGTCGCCATCCAATGTACTTATTTTTTCCTTTTCTTCTTAATTATTTCTATCTTATACTCCATTAATCATTACATTTTTCTTCTATTTTTAAATCATCAAATCTAACAAAAATTAAACATTCACTTCATACTCTACTATTTTTATGGGAAACCTTCATGTAACTTCATTAGTCTTATAAAAATATTAATATCAACTATAAGACTAAATAAATATATTTTTTTAAATTACTAATCAATATGCAAACAAAATTTTACAATATATCAAAACAAAATTTTACAATAAATCAATTTTGATATGGACAAAATTTGCACAAATTTTATTTTAAAAACCATCCATAAAATTTTAAATTACATAAAAACACCCCTCTATTTTATATTTTTTTAAAAACCACCAATGCTATTTTTATATGTTTAAAAAATTAATATTTAGGTAATTTATTTATAATATATGATTGATTGTGATGTTTCAAACTTTTAAAATAAAATTTTGGTTATAAGGCCTTGTTTGATGACAATTTTATAATTTTTTGTAGTCTTTTTTATAATTAGATTATTCGTGAATTTTTTAAAAATTTTAAAACATAAATGGATCTCTTCTCTTACAATAGGTTTATGTTAAATATACTACTCAGTTAATCGTACGTTTTCAAACTACACAAAACTTTCGATCAATGTATCTTCTTTCATTAAATTTTAGCCACAAAATATAAATCTTTTATTCTCAAACTACCCATAAAAATAGTAATGACATCAATACATAGGTCTTTTAGCCAAATTTTTAAAAACTGCACAACCAACGTTATATTTTAAATAAATTATCTAAAATATTTTTAAAACTTTTATTACATAGGTCTTTCGATCAATGTATCTTCTTTCATAATTTGTTTTGTTATACGTCATTTTATAATAAAAGAGAGTATGTTTAACCACAGGGGTTAGGAATGGACACAAAATATCGAAAAAAGATACATGTCTTAATTTTTTTTTATCCTGATAGGCTTGTCGTGTTCTAATTAAAAATTATAATTTAAAATCTAAATAAAAATGAATATGTCAAAAACATTAGTTATAAAATTACAGATGTCCAAATTTGGAAATAACCAAATGATCACAATACATTTTTGTTTTGTTACGGTTTTAACTTTTTTTTACCGACGGCTTGATCTACGAATCGGGATCGACAAGTGAAGGATTCGGCGCGTCGGTTCGCTCTCGTTAGTAGCGGCGATCGAGAGTGGATTGGGGGAAGTCTCTTCCTTCTCTTGATGGTGGATCTTAGACCGCAAAGGAAGTCATGAGACCCGCTATTTTTAAACAAAAGTTAATTATATTTTAAGGATATTACGTTATATATTATTATGGATTATTTAAAAGGATATTCAATAATGTGATTTTGTTGTCACACATCACACATGTAATAATCTCTTACAAAATAAGCATTTTAAAGTGCATGACACATTATTCTTACAGAGAATTGGAACATGTAAGTATGTGACCACATTGTCACTATGAAGATATTAGAATAACATAAATATTCGGTAGATCGTATCTTTCTTGACAGTAATGTCAGTCAGATTATTTAGGGTGTGTTTGGACAGGAATTAATGCAGGTTATTTTAGATTAAATTTGGGAGATTAATTTTGTGGAGGTGTTTGGTTGAAGATGAAGATTACATGAGAGATTATAAAAGAGGTTAAAGATATTAAAAATGGAAAAAAAATAACCTCATATCAGCAAGGTTAAAGGAGATTAATCTCCCTTCATCAATCACGATTCCACTCATGTTCTGCTGGAAAAACAAAACACGACACATACATGAGAAGTCAATCGACATTCTTTCTTCTCACCACTACGGTTGTGCATCCGGCCCAGTCCGAAATTTTCAAAAACTCGGACCGGGGACTAGACTGGGTCTATTTTGGTCCTTTACGGTTCGGTCTATTCCGGTCCGATTTTTTCTGGTCTATTCTAGTCCAGACCGGATTCAGACTAGTATAGAATAAAATATTTTAAAAATGCAAAATTTAAAATTTTAATTTTAATTTTTTTTTGAAATATGCACACTATTTTTTTAATATATAAGATAAATTTATTAAAAAAAAGGATCGGGGACCGGGTTTTTTTGGGTCCGACCCGGTCTTTTACTCTAGTCCGACCCGTTCTTTTAATATATAAAAATATATTTACCCTAGTCCGACCCGATATTTTCCGGTCCTGAGTGGGACCATAATTTCTAAAAACCATGGATGAGGGACGGACCGGTTTTCGGTCCGGGTCAGTTTTGCACAGCCTACTCACCACCATGAGTTCTCCAACGAACCGGGAGAATAGAGGAGAGCGGCGGGGGAAATTGGTTCTGACAAGGCCACTGACGACGAGGAGAACGAATTGGGATGTTGACGACGAGGAGAACGAATTGGGATGTTGAAGACAAGAAGGAAGGTTGAAGATGGATCAATTTGTCGAAGGTATACGCAGAAGGCCGGGTAGGAACAGCTCGACTCAGAACCACGTAAAGATATTAAAGAAGCTTGTAAAAAAAAAAAGAAGGTTAAAATAAGAGTAAATTTGTAAAATTGTATTAATTAAATTCATTAAAAATCTCTTACCAAACAACCTAATATAGATTATTTTAAATTAAATAATCCCTAACAAACCCCATATAAAATTTAATCCCTTTTAATTCCCATCTAGATTAATCTTCAAAATAACCTCCATCTCCGACCAAACACACCCTACACACATTAACTTAATTTGGACATAAGGATTACAAAAAAAAAAAAAAACCGAACTGCCCATATGTTACTAAGCCAAAATGGGAATGCTAATATAGTTGCCTAAAATGAGCAACAAAGTAATGATTTCGATCAACTATATTTTATTTTTTTTAGTTTTTTAGTTAAGGAAATGACATGAGATATAAAATATAAAAAAAAAGTTTACGACATAAACAAAAATAACTTTCTATATTTAACATATATTATACTATTTGTGTGTTAGAAGATGAAATTATATAGATTTTTTTAAATTAAATTTATTTTTATACCAAGATATATAATTGATCATTTACTTTTTACATTTTAAATAATTAGATGTTTTAAATATAGAGAAACTAATTTTAATATTTATTAAATAATACTTTTATTTATCTATTTATTTATTTGTGTCATCCCGTGCAAGACACGGGTACTAAACTAGTTCATCCATAATAATATTTCGAAAAAAATACAATAATATGCATTACTAATCTTAAGCACCAAAAAAAACTTGACAAATACAATGCACTAAAATACAGGGGAAGAACTTTCTATTTCCCTAAAATTACCCAAAAAATAGGCTAATTGCATAAAATAGCATAAACTTTGAATTTAGTTGAACAAAATATTTTTAAAACATTTTTTTTGAAAGGAAATAAATTTCAGTGTCTTTTCAATTGGAATGGTGAAATAAAAACGGAATGTAATCGGTTTTGAAGAAAAAATGTGATAAAAATAATTAAATTATTTTTATGTGTAAAAAAACCTCTAAATATATATTATTTTTAATTGATTCATAATTATTCCACTACTGATAATAATTCTTAGCGCTTCTAAACTAACCCTTATAACTTCATATAATCTGTAGTGTTGTTAAGCTTGTGTCAAGTTCAATGCCGAGTATCAACCTTCAATATGTGATAATTGCACAAAATACCCCTTAAATATACTTTTTCATTAAATCGCCCCTAACATAAATAAAACTATTTTACAAGCTCGAGGAACAAAATTGATAATAGTTATTCACATGCAAATAAAATCAAGTTCATTTCCCTGCTTACTTAGCTTTGAATAATCATAAGGGTGTGATTTTGATGACAAGTGATTTTTATTTTTTAATAATAATTTGATTTAAGAGTCTAAATTAGTGTGATTTTTTCAAATAAACATATTTTAAAGGCTTTCTATTTGTAATTCACCATAATTTTAACTTTCATGACACGGACATAAAATCACACCCATAATTCGTGGCATTAACGGCCGAAAAATCTATGAAAATCATAGACCTTATATAAGCCACACAAAAAGTAATTTTAGAAATAACTAAGGATTAAAAAAAAAAGTATTATAAGTAAGAAAATAAGTGCAGTTTTAAAAACCAATCCAAGTGAAAACGTGGTGTGTTCTTAGAGCCAAAAGGAAATCTCACAATTCTGCATCTGTATTCTGTAGAGTGTTAATTTCAGGACCCACCTTTACAATTGCCACCTCCATTGATTGATCATCCTCACTGGCCTTTTGCTGGCAAAAAAACTCCCCCCCTTTCCCCAATAATTTCGCCTTTCTAAACTCTCTGTTAAACCCTAAAAAATCTCCTCCAATCTAAAAAGCCCCGACCCACCAATCCTCTATGCTCTAACAGGGGAAACTCAAATCAACCCAGCTCGAGAAATCGAAAATAATGTCGACCCAGTTGATCAGAATGGTGTTTCTGATCTTCCTTACGACATGGGCATCATCAACGGCGGCTTCCAGAGCTTTTCCGGCGAAAACGACGTCGTCTCATTCAATATACGATGCGTTGAGGGCCCATGGGTTACCCATGGGTTTGCTTCCAAAGGGGGTGAAGAACTTCACGATTGATGAATATGGAAGATTCCAGGTGTATTTAGAAGAAGCTTGTAATGCCAAGTTTGAAAGCGAGTTGCACTATGATCGAAACGTTTCGGGTAGGCTTAGCTATGGACAGATCGGAAACTTGACCGGAGTTTCTGCTCAGGAGTTGTTTCTTTGGTTTCCGGTGAAAGGGATTCGTGTCGATGTTCCGAGTTCGGGTTTGATTTATTTCGATGTTGGTGTTGTGTTCAAGCAATTCTCTGTTTCTTTGTTTGATTCTCCACCTGATTGCTTGGCTGCCAATCTTCCAAAGGTAATTGCAATTTAGATTAACTGATAATCTTAACTCAAAACCAGTTTGCTGTAAACGTTTGTTTTTATATTTGTTATATTTATGCTTTTTTTTTTCCTTCCCGATTTTCACGCAACAATGGAGTTGAGATTTGTGTAATTTGTGAAGGATGAAGGAGAATTAAGATATCCAGTTGATCAAAGAGAAACCGGAAGGGAATCGATGTGAAGAGATTGAAGACGAATGCGAGATTCTAGCGGGATTTTTACTTGTAAATTGTTTCTTCAAGAGGATTTTTGGTCATTTCCTGTATAGCTCAAAGAATGAAAAGGGGAGAATTTGAAGATTTGTAAGGATAAAGAAAAAGGTTTGTTATTTATGGGAAGATGAAGATACATGAAGAAATGCAGAGGAAGAGTCTTCGCTTATTGGAATAAAGAAGGAAATATTAAGAAGAAGAAGAAGTGGGTAGAGATGATTCAGGTGGATTCATCTTGGATCATCATTTTTACCCCAAGTTAAAAAGGTTTATTTTTACGTGTTGTAATTTCTCTTATATATGGTCATGAAAAAAATCGAAGAGATTTAACTTTACAAACGTACATACTATTTTTTAATAATAAAATTGCAATATTTCCTTCTTGTTTATGAGTTTTATTTAATTTAGTATAATTGTTTTTAATATTATGTATCGGACATTTGTATATAGTGAATTTGATTATAAGTAATTGACTTAAGAATCAAAGAATCAAAAGAAGATTTATAATATTTAGTGTTAGTAAAATAAATATTTAGTGTTAATAAAAAAATATGAGATATAATGTTGATGTGACGCTTTCAGAATTTTTCTCCTAATAAATCGTTTTGTTAAATTATTAATTAAATTATAAAATCAAGATAACAAAAATATCTATCTAAACTTCTCCGTACGTTAAAATAATATCTACTAAATTATTAATTAAATTATAAATTCTTTTTAATATTATGTATCGGACTAACTGCTTTATTTTCAAAACCTAGCATGATCTTGATTAGTCCGTGAACAACTCATTAATTTACCTTGTATAATTTCGTAATATCGGTGAAATCAAAATAATAACATAAAGTTCATGTAACATGATATTGGATGACTTCATGTATATAAGTTAATTTTGAAATGTAGGATGATCTTGATTTTGGAAATGAACACGATATTGATTCATGAAATGTAGCACGATCTTGAAATGAACAATAAAGTTCATGTGTATAAGGGGTACGTGTTGTTCATATACGGTTCACAAACTAACAATGTCCGTCTCGACCCAAAAAACTAATAACGCTTGTGCATGAACTTTATTGTTAATGTTCAATCAAATTTGAGATTTGTTTATTATTCGATTCACAAATAGTTAAATGATCTCTCAAATAAGGTAACAAATATACTGCATACGGACACTTTAATATCCAGAGATTTTGGAACAATGATGACGAAACTATAGGGAGTTCAAAGATAAACTAGTTGATACACAAGGTCAAACTTATGTGGTTGTTGTCTCATGTTCGTTATAACTTGTTGTATTTTAAGTTTTGGGACGAAACTTTTCCAAGTGGGGACTAATTTAATAACTCGGATTTTCGATTATTCGGGAGAGATTTTTGTAGTAGGCTTCCTTTGAGTTTGGGATAAATAAGCGACATTGGGATATAGTGGGATTATATTTAAGTGACAAATCGAAACAATTATTTTGGAAATTTAGTGATGTAACATTATTTTTTTCGAATGTTGGAAATATATTGAGGTTTTTCTGATCAATATCAAAAGATGAGGAATATATCGAGATTTACATAGACTCACAAGGTTATAGTGAACTTGTTAGAAATAATTTCAAAACGCGTAACATATATCACGAGACAACACTATTCATCATCTTCTTCACCAAACCCTCAACCCTAACTGTTGTGATCTTTCAACGAGTTACTTCAGAAATAGAGAGAAGAAGACAAAACGTTTTGTGGTTTTGCTGCACAAACCTTGCAGCTAGGGTTTTGAATATACTTTGGTGGACAATGAATATAACCCTAAACCTATCTATTTATAACCATAAATAGATAGAATCCTCTATAAATAGATAGAGTCCTATGAAAAGATAGAATTCTAAAAAATAGATAGAATTCGTACAACGGGGGCTCTGCCTGATATCACCCCGCACCCCCTGTCACTCCGGGCCCATTAATCCATGGGCCCAAAATATGTTTATCCCCTTTGCCCATTGTATCAGTATACCTAGATTTACAATCTCCACCTAGACAACATAATATAATACAAAAATTGGAAACACAACTCCAGGATCTTGTCGCCAGATCCTCCTTGTTTCTCTTGACAGGGGCTTTCTCACTCATCTAACAACGAGTGACATGACCAAATCCAAGTAATGCTTGAATTTGTCTGCGGTAACTGGTTTGGTCTTCATATCAGCTGCATTCTGAGAAGTGTGCACCTTCTCCAAGATGATCTCACTAGAAGCTTCTAGCCGTGCCTTGTACCTTATGCCTTCTATCTCTGAGATGGCTTGTTTCTTCTTGAACACCCATTTGCATCCTATTGCCCTCTTACCTGCTGGAGAGGAACCAACTCCCACGTCCTGTTCTTATGGAGAGATTTCATCTCCTTAGCCATAACACCTATCCATCCTTCTTTCTCCTGACTATGAATAGCCTCTTGAAAGTTGGATGGGTCATCCGTGCCAATGACTAGAGCATAATTAACCATCTCCTCAAAACCATATCTATAGGGGCCCTTGTGATGCGTCTGCTTCTGCCAGAAACAAGACTCTCAACCTGTTGTTGATCTACATCATGCTCCCCACCTGCTGGTGTAGATGTGCTAGAATCTGAAAGCTCCACCTCCGCTGCTGATCTGGATTCAGTCTTTGTAACTGCAGGTTTCTCAACTTCCTTGGCATGTAGAAGCATTGCCTGTTCATCAAATACAACATCTCGACTGATCATCCGTTTCTTTTCAACAGGATCCCAAAACTTGAAACCCTTCACACCATCCAAGAGACCTCGCTTGTGAAGCTCAATCATCCCCCTTTCGCCAATGTGACCCAAGCGCATATGCCACAGAGTTGTGTAGTCTATCTCAGAAGCCACGGCTGCAACTCCACCTGCAACGGTACTCCCTACCAAACGGTATATATTACCCGATGTAATCTGCCCCTTCATAACTGTCATTGCCCCCTTGCTCACCTTTACACATTCCTTTTCTGTTTTGAAACAAAACCCTTTAACATGCAAAGTCCCCAAGGAAATCAGATTTTTCTTTAGAGCTTGAATGTGACGCATGTAAGTCAATGTTCGAATCACATCATTGTGCATCCTCACCTTTATCTGCCCAATGCCAACAACATCACAAGCCTTGTTGTCTCCTAATCGGACGGAGCCAAAAGTTCCATACTTGTACGTCTCAAACCAATCTCTATTCGGAGTCATGTGAAACGAACATCCCGTACCCATGATCCATACATCTGAGTAGTTGCTTGACGTCACATACAACATATCAGAATATGCACCATCCGAGTCATCTTTCTGCACCACGTTTGCTGATCTTGAAGATTCCTCTGACTTCTTATCTTCGTACTTCTTCTTCCTGGCAGGACAATCACGTTTGAAGTGACCCTCCTCCTTGCAGAAGTAACAAGTTACTGGCTTTTTACCCTTGGACTTAGACCTGGATTGCTTGTTGCTTCCTTCTTGCTTCTCTTTCGTCCTCCCTCTATCCTGGTTGCTTCTAACATACAACCCTTCGCTTTGAGAACTCTCACTGGTATGTTGTCGTCGTTCGGCTTGTGAAAGCAACGCTGTTGACACCGTATCAAGACTTATCTCGTCTTTCCCACACGTCAACGTCATCACCAGATTCTCATATGAAGAGGGTAGAGAACATAGCAAGATCATAGCTTTATCTTCATCTCCAAGTTTTACATCCACCCGAGCCAAATCTCTAATAGTTTGATTGAAAATATTCACGTGTTTCACCAAGTCAGAATCTTCCACCATTTTCAACCCATACAATCTTTGTTTGAGATACAATTTGCTAGACAGAGATTTTGACATATACTGTTTCTCCAATTGGGTCCAAATCTCTTGACAAGATTTGAGATCAATAATGTGGTATATTACCTCGTCTTCCAAACAGAGTCGAATGACCGACGTTGCCTTCTCCTGCATCTCCTCCCATTCGTCGTCTTTCAACGACTCCGGTTTTGTCTCCTTCAACGCCTTCAACATCCCTTGTTGCGTTAGAAGATCCTTAACTCGTCGCTGTCAAAGACCGAAGTTGCTAGTTCCGGTGAATCGCGGAACCTCAAATTTTGCAACGGAACTCATCGACAACCTTGCTTTTGATACCAGTTGTTGTGATCTTTCAATGAGTTACTTCAGAAATAGAGAGAAGAAGACAAAACGTTTTGTGGTTTTGCTGCACAAACCTTGCAGCTAGGGTTTTCAATATACTTTAGTGGATAATGAATACAACCCTAAACCTATCTATTTATAACCATAAATAGATAGAGTCCTATGAAAAGATAGAACTCTATAAATAGATAGAATTCGTACCACGGGGGTTATGCGTGATACCACCCCGCACCCCCCTGTCACTCCGGGCCCATTAATCCATGGGCCCAAAATATGTTTCTCCCCTTGGCCCATTGTATAAGTATACCTAGATTTATTGTCTTATTATAACACTAACCCTTACCATTTCCGGCCACCTCCTAGAATGAACTGGGTCTGTCGCACCGAACACTCACGAGCCCTCGCCTCAGACCAACAGAGCCGGTGTGTGCCGAATCGAGCCATCTCCATAGACATCGAGCTCCGCCGCTGTTGAGAATCGAACCTCGCCGTTACTGCCCTAAAATGCTCAAACCCACCACGACGACTGTTGTTGCAGGAGAAAGCCAACCTTTGCTCGAGTTTCTGAACCACCCCGTATTGTTGTCGGAACGAATGGCTTAAACTCGTGCAACCCCGAGCCGGAGTTCGTCACCTGCTAGTCTAGACAAGACGGAGATGTTGTCGATCCACCTGCTCATCTGGACCGACCGGAGAAGGAACAACTCGTGCAGTCGTGCCTGCTCTAGCTCCGCCGGAAGAGCCACTGCCCGCCGCCGGTTCAGTCTTTTGAAAATCCTAGACCGGTCGACGCGGGTTTGACCAAATGTTGGTGGGATTATAATTAAGTGACAAATCGAAACAATTATTTTGAGAATGTAGTGATTTAACATTTTTTTTCCGGATGTTAGAAATATATTGAGGTTGACCTGAGTATTAAAATTTATCGATTGAGGTCTTTATATATTTTAGTATCATGCTCATTAAAGTTTTGCTTTAAACATTGTGCTAAGTGTTAAAGTTTATAGATTTTACCGATCGTTAAAAAATTAGTATATCCTTTGTTAAATTTTTTTTGCTTTTTACATTGTACTAAGCGTTAAAATTTAGTATCACGCTCATTAAAGTTTTTCTACTTATAATTGAATTTTAAGAACGTTGATTTTAGGAAGGTTGAAATATTTTTAAATTTAACAATTAGTATATCAATCGTTGAACATTGATCTACCGTATAAATTTATTAAACACTTAACATTACTAGAATTCTATTGGAGAAATATTATATTCTGATTAATTATTATCATAAACAATGTTAAATCTTGGACACTTATTGATATAAATTCAACGGTTGTTACAAGTCCTAATTCTCTACTCTAAGAGACGTTACTCTATACATATGCACACTTTAGGCTTATAATAACAACTTTAAACCGGTTCTCAAAATCACAAAACAAGAAACACAAGTAGGGAATGATTGATTGTTGGTTTAATATCTAATATATCCATAACAATTGAAATAACGCAAAGCAAAGATTGAGCAATTTACATGAGAGATATCACATTGGAGATTTCACAACTATGTATCATTGTTAAATTATAAAAATATTCTACGTTTGAAACTAATAACTATGGTAGGTCACCTAAATTGTTATTGATTCTCATTCGAGCTCAAAGTTATGTCTCCTAATGGTTTAAAATTTATTTTCGCACAAGGTTAAACTAGTGGTGGGCTGAAAACCTAAACCGTCGGTTTAGGTTTGGTCCAAGGCCAAACCTAAACCCAAACCGTGGTGACCAAAACCGGCAAACCAGCGGTTTACCAATTAAATAAAACCCTAGAAGCTTTGTGTCTGCGGCGATTTCGAGGCGAAACCCTACAGACACTGCTCCCGACGTACACTATGTCATGTTTTAAGATGCCGGAAGGGGTTTGTAATGATATTGATAGAATGATGAGGCAGTTTTGGTGGGGGTCGGGTGATGGGAAAAGGAAGGTTCATTGGGTTGCTTGGGATAAGATGTGTAAAGTGAAGTCGGAGGGTGGGTTGGGTTTCCGGGATATGCGTGCGTTCAATACTACAATGCTAGCTAAGCAGTGTTGACGTTTGCTTACTGACCCTCTCTCACTTGTAGCTAGGTTACTCAAGGCCAAATACTTCCCGGATTGCTCTTTCTTGATGGCCGAGATTGGGATACGTCCAAGTTATACTTGGCGTAGCTTGTTGCATGGGAGGAGTCTGCTTGTGAAAGGGTTGTGTTGGACTGTAGGAGATGGACGTTCGCTCTCCGTTTGGGATGACCAATGGATCCCGAGACCTAGGTTTTTTAAGCCGGCCATGAGGCCTGAAGTGGTAGAGAATTTTGGTATGATGGTTTTTGATCTAATTGATCTTGATAGAGGTTGTTGGAAGGTGGACATGGTCCTTCGGGTTTTTCATGAAATTGATTCGCTTGAGGTGTTTAATATCCCGCTTTTGGATGTTAAGGCGAAGGATGAACCGTATTGGTTTTTCTCCAAGAATAGGTTGTTCTCGGTGGGCTTAGCTTATCATTTGGAGGTGGAATCGGGAGGCATCGATAAGGTTGTCGCTTGTTCGTCTCCGAATGGGCTTCAGGAGGTGGTTTGGAGCAGGCTCTGGGCGATCAAGATGGTTCCAGTTGCGAAGGACTTTGCATGGAGGGTGTGTACGGGGTCCATCCCGTGTAATTCGTCCCTTTGTCACGGGAAAATTAAGAGTGAACCATGGTGTGTGAGGTGTGGGCAAGAAGAAACACCCTTCCATGTGGTGGCTACTTGTCCGTTTGTTTGCGATCTTTGGAAACAGATTGGACCAACGGCAAATGTTATGAGGAGGGTGTCGTCGGTCTTGGAGTGGTTTGACAGAGGGAGAAAGATGGCCTCTCGTATTGATATTCAACGGTGGGTTGCGCTGATGTGGTCAATTTGGAGGGCTCGGAATAGGAAGTGTTTTGACGGGATAGATACGGATCCGGGGCTCATCCTTAGGAAAGCTTTGGATATGGTCGTCTCTTTCAATGCAGAGTTGGAGAGTAATAACAGCCATGTTGTGCCAACTGCTGGAACGTTAGAGAAGTGGTCGAAGCCGGAAGCTGGAGTGGTGAAGGTCAATTGTGATGCCTCGGTTGATATAGGAGGTAAGGCGGGGGTGGGAGTTATTGCGAGGAATAATCTCGGTACAGTGTTGTTTGCGGCGGCGTGCAGTTCGGAAGGGAAGTTTACGCCGGAGGTTGCGGAGGAGGAGGCGGTGCTCTAGGTGCTGTTTTTGGTAGCCGGAAGAGGGTGGCCGAAGGTGGTCTTCAAAATGGATGCGGAAGGTTTGGTCTCTGCATTGACGGAAAGGAAACCACGTAGGGGTCCGATGGGTTTTGTGCTGGCAAAAATTCGACGTTCTTCTTCTTTGATCGAGTCGTGCACTTGGAAGCATATTAGGAGATCGGGAAATCAAGCAGCAGACTGGCTTTCTCGACTTTGTCCCGTCTCTGGTGTGTTCTTTCCGTGCTCATCTTCTTTCCCGACTGATCTTGTTTGTGTAATTGCGGAGGATGATGTTGGTGTTTGAAGTTGTAGTTGGCTTATTCAAATAAAAAATAAAAAAATTCAATTTAACAAAAAAAGGGCTTGAACCGGTTTCCCGGTTGCCTACGTATCCTCTCGGGGTTAAGGGGAATCAAAGCACACGTAGTTCTCTTACCTTGACTTACCTTTTTTTGGACTTCCGAGTTTTTTTTAAAACCCCGCTTACCTTTCGACGTCGGACTCCGAAGTAGTGCCGCCGTCTTCGGAGTTGGAATCCGATTTGGGGTCGTACACTGGTGCATTCCGTTGTTTCCGCTTCGCCGCCCTTATCCAATCTTGCATACAAACTTGCATCTCCAACTTCTCGGGCTTCAATTGAGTTCTCTTGTGACCGAGAATGTTCCCGTCTTAGCTAAATGCTTGCTCCACCGCAGCCGTTGATGCGGGCACGGCCATGATTTGTTGTACAATTTTAACTAAGGTTGGATATTTGGGGGCTAATCTCTTCCACCAATCCAAAATATCAAAATCACCGACAACATCAAAACTAAAACAAGTGTTAAGATAATCTTGATATTCTGCATTTGAAGATGAATGTCTAGGTGTTTTTGTTCTTCTAGCAAAAATTTGTTGAGCAAGTGAAAGAGAAGAAGATGAACTAGTAGAAGAGAGAGATGGACTAGGTGCGGTAGGAGAAGAGCTAGCACTTGATTCAAAATGTACTAAGCAATTTTCCAATTTTGGTATTAACTTGTTGCACAATATTAGAAACATTAATGTTTTCTTGTAAATAGTTTATACACAAACAATCATAATAAACAGTCAATAAATCGGAAAGACCGTCTAGTTTAAGTCTAGGATCAAAAACGGCGGTTACAAGATAAATCATGGGAATGCCTAGATAATATTTAAGCCATTTATTTTTTTATTTCAAGCATACATTCTAGAAGGGAAGATATGCTAAAAATATTTTACCAAAGCTTCGGAAACGTAAACGGCAATTTCTAAAAATCTATGAGATGTTGGAGTGTAAACGCAACTCATGGTATTAGTTGCATCACTAAAAGTTTTTAAAACATTACAAATATCGGTACAAGTTTCCCAAACATTTTCATCATCAAGAATTGACCAAGGTACGTGAATTGAAGCAAATTCTTGTAAAATAACTTTATAACGTACGACTTCACAAAATAGTTTGTAAGTCGAGTTCCAACATCTTTTGAAAAAGCAATAGGATGAAGACATAAATTTCTCCATTTTATTCTTAAATCGGAGTTGTGCCAAATATGGTCAATAACAAGTTTGATTGAGGTTAGCATATTTCCTAAAACCTTAAGTCCATCTTGAACACATAAGTTTAAAATATGACATGCACATCTTTGATGAGTATAACACACATATGTGCGTTATTGCCAATTGGTTTTAGGATGGAACCCTGAATGCTTGTGTACGTTGGTTCACGTACTCTGATGTGTGAAACCCTCCACGTCTTTGACCCGGTAGATATAAAAAGATAAATTAACAGTTTGAGGCTATGACTGCGCGAACATACGCTACTCGTCTGTTGCACGGCACATCCATCTGCACGAGTCGAGCTTCCAGGTGCAAGATCTTCCATCCATCCTTGGTAAATATATTCATGCACTTGTTAATTTCCGGCGCCGCTAACAAGTCTCTCTCCAACAAACTTCTACGTCCAATCTAAAGTCGTCAACGACGCACCAAGTTAATACACCAACAAACATCCTAAAAATATAGATAAAATGCGTGTAAACTTCCCTAGTAAAAACGTAACAAAAACTACTAACAATATATACAAACTCGGGCCAAAAGCATATAAGAACTACTCATAAATACATAATCTAAAATAGTAAAATCTAATAATGCATGCTTTTCCGTTCATTTCAAGAGTTAAAACCAAACGAGATTAGTATCTTCCAGAAAATAAAAATAAAAATTTATATTTGGCCGCTTGATGTAGCTAACACTTTGTCACTGAGCCACATAAATATATATTTCTTATAAGTTCTTCCATCTATCACATCCGTAAAACACTAACATATAACATTACTAGATAATTATGTAATTTGATTTCTTCTAGACAAGGACATAATTAATCTCATTAATTTTACTTCACGTTTGGTTGTAACTCTAAAAACGAAAATAAATTGAAAATGAATCTAGTCCAAATAAATATATATATTTTTTATAAGTTCTTCCATCTATCATAAGGAATGATTTCCAAAAATTTTATGAACAAGGGTGTACGTATAGACTAAATTCGTTTTCATTCCGTTTTCAGAGTTAAAACCAAATGGACCCTTAAAGTCTTCCTTCTTTTGTTAATAATAACAATCCATTATCGTGTTGACTATACATAAAACTACAAAATATAATCTCGAATTGAACTTATAGTTAAAATTACACACAATTTCATTATTAATATCGGTTTATAAATACTCCAACACCTTTTTTCAATATAAAGAATAATAATAATGGAAAAAAGAAAAATGACATTATTTTTATTGGTTTAATGGTATTTGCCAGCTAATCCGAAAGTGAAATTGCATGTGGAGAGTTGGAAAATGAGGACAAATTGACGTGGAAAAATGTTTTATTCGCCATCCATATACAACCCTTCAAATATCATCTTATTCTATTATTTGAAATTACAATTGTCTTTATTATCTATACAAGGCAAAGAATTGAGACTTTGCAGTTCAATTTTGTTTCTATTATATATATGCTCAGAATTGAAGTATATCAATCCAGCTTACTCATCAGGTATCTCTAAGCCAATTTGTCTCCAGCACTGCTCTTATCTAATTTGAATCGACATCCTACCATTATCATCGATAAGATTATCTCATCGATTTCGAAAGCCCCGTGTCAAAAAAATACTATTCGTCTTTAAAAAAATCAATACTTTATTTTTGGTAGAATGGTAAAGAACACTCCATGCACCCGTTTATTGCAACTTGATAACTCGTATTCAAGGTTTTTTTTTTCAAGACTGGATTTTACGATGATCATATTTACAGAAAAGGAAAAATAGAATAGCGCACTCGCTTACGAATTTCGGATTCTCATTTAGTATTGGACTTCATTTGTGACGAACATGAGAAAGATGTTCTCATGACACAAAAAACATACCTTTTTTAAACGTAATTTATCAAAAGTGACTATATCACGTATATGTATACACTTTCGAAACAAGATTGCAATCTAACCCAACCCCAGCAAAACTCATGTGTCGTTTTCGTTGCTTTGTGTAACATCTATCGAATAAGAGATAATGCTAGTGTAGATTGTTTTTGGTATTGTATGTTGGTAGTATGAGCTTGTTAAGAAAGAGTGTTCTTGTGTTACTGTTAAACCTACTGTATGCTAAAGTATCACTGTACATGGTAGGTGACAAAGTTAAATTTTTACGTATTAGATTCACCTACTACTGCTAGGCTAACTACCAAATCTTGTGTTTTATAATTGATCATATTGTGTTTAGAACTGCTAAATCAATGATTTTGATAACAATAACTCACCTTATAATCCGATTCATGACATAAAGACTGTAACGCGAGGTTTAGGGATTGTTACCCATATGGATAACCGACTTTCTTTTTGTTGGGTACAATTGTGTTCCACATTAAAAACCCGAGATTTTCAAGTTTAACATAAAAAGTAAATATATTACTTTTTTGTTATAATTGTCAATTAGTTTTAAATCGAAACTTCCGAGTTTCGGTTTGGACCGGTTGCACCTGCACATAATATATAGATTGGAATATGTTATGAGCTGATCAGTACGTGTTGGGCGGAAAGCCCGTTTAGTGTAGTATATTGTTGGGCCTTTAAAGCTATTTAACCCCATTGGTTATGAGAAACTGAAGCCCGGTTTATGGTGGTCCATTAGCCCATGCCCAGCCCACGATTGAGATCTTCAGCCCGCCTGACCCGCTCTTCTATATTTGCGGGTATATACATACGAATAGAAACGGGTCGGTTGATGGATGGATGTACCAATTCCGCCAACCACCCATCTTATTCAAGTTGTCACCCACCCCGCTCATCACCCATCTAACACTTCACCCATATTCCACCCACCCATCACCCACCGGGTGATCGAGTTGTTCGGGTGAAGTAGTCGGGTGTGAAGTAATTTTTTTCGTTTTTAGAATTTTTTAAGTTATGATAATTTTTAATTTAAAAATAACACAAATCAAAATTTACTCATAAAATATTGTGAAACGTTAACATAATAAACCAACAACAAAAAGATTTCCAACTAATACAAACCAAAATGATGCAAAAAACACAACTTTGTATGCATACAACAAAAGTAAATTAAAATAAATCAAATGAAACTCCTCTAAAGATCGATATAATGATACACTTCAACAACCTAATATAATTAAAAAAAAATTAAAAAAGTAATAATTAGAAAATCAAATTTAACCATTAATTAAAATTTAAATGTCAAAAGTATACATATTGGGGTACATGCCTTCATGGCGGAATCTTCAACATCAACATCCTTCAATATAGTTTCAACCTACTTGTGCATCGAGCGAAAAACCTAAATTATAATTAAAAATCATGAAAGGGAGATATTATAAGTAAAAAGAAGAAGAGGTTATTAGTATAATTAGATATACTCACCTACATAATTGCTCTCAATCCAATATTCCATAAACATTAATGTCTCTACAATATCTCCATGAAATCTAGAACGATGAGGACTCACCACTCGCCCACCCATGCTAAAAGCATTTTTAGAAGTCATAATAGACACGAGAATTGCAAAAATATATTTTGTAATCTTTCGCAAATTTGGACACTTTAGATCAGTATTCCATAAGATAAGAACATCAAAATCTTTACTATTAGGTAATACAATTTCTTGAAAATAATATACCAACTCTTGACTAACACTAGCCTTCTTCTTCAAAATTTTCTTATAATGGCCAAAATTATCTTCATCATCAGAAAATTACATGTCTCTTGCCAATCAATCTAGAGGTTGAACTTACATATTCTTAATCCTCAATATCATCACCTAAGTCTTGATACTCATAAAAAAGATCCAACATCAAAGTTTTCACCTTCTCAATCTTAAAAAAGATCATCGTATATCTTGTTAAAATACTATTCAACACATTTCAATTTGTCTCTTGGATCTTAAATTGTTTCTATTGCCAAAACTCCATTTATAATCGACCAATACTTATCAAATTTCTCTAGCATATTTCTATACGTATCATTGATAATCAAATCATCGATAGATTCTCATTTCACTAAAGAAACTTTAACTAGACAAACCTTTCTAAGAACAAATTAGTTGTTGGGTAGTTTCTCCCGGGAAAAAAATTTGTCACCTTGTGGCGAATATTTAAGTAGTGAGAACGTCGATGAAGGTGTCGGTGGAGCAGTGAGAATATCAAAGACGGCATCGGCGGAGTTGTTATAATAAGACAATAAATCTAGGTATACTGATACAATGGGCCAGGGGAAACATATTTTGGGCCCATGGATTAATGGGCCCAGGGCGACAGGGGGTGCGGGGGGCTTAGTCCCCGCGGAAGATTCTATCTATTTATAGAATCATATCTATTTATAAGGAATTCTATCTATTTGTAGGATTCTATTATTTATAGGACTATCTATTAATAGAGGATTCTATCTATTTATGGTTATAAATAGATAGGTGTAGGGTTGTATTCATTATCCACCAAAGTATATTGAAAACCCTGGTTGCAAGGTTTGTGCAGCAAAACAACAAAACGTTTTGTATCCTCTTCTTCTCTCTATTTCTCAAGTAACTCGTTGAAAGATCACAACAATTGGTATCAGAGCAAGGTTGTCGATGAGTTCCGTTGCAAAATTTGAGGTTCCGCGATTCAACGTAACTGGAAACTTCGGTCTTTGGCAGCGACGAGTTAAGGATCTGCTAACGCAGCAGGGGATGTTGAAGGCGCTGAAGGAGACAAAACATGAGTCGTTGAAAGACGACGAATGGGAGGAGATGCAGGAGAAGGCAGCGTCGGTCATTCGGCTCTGTTTGGCAGACGAGGTAATATACCACGTTATTGATCTCAAATCTTGTCAAGAGATTTGGACTCAATTGGAGAAACGCTATATGTCAAAATCTTTGTCTAGCAAATTGTATCTCAAACAAAAATTGTATGGGTTGAAAATGGTGGAAGGTTCTGACTTGGTAAAACACGTGAATATTTTCAATCAAATTATTAGGGATTTGGCTCGGGTGGATGTAAAACTTGGAGATGAAGATAAAGCTATGATCTTGCTATGTTCTCTACCCTCTTCATATGAGAATCTAGTGATGACGTTGACGTGTGGGAAAGACGAGATAAGTCTTGATACGGTGTCAACAGCGTTGCTTTCACAAGCCGAACGACGACAACATACCAGTGAGAGTTCTCAAAGCGAAGGGTTGTATGTTAGAAGCAACCAGGATAGAGGGAGGACGAAAGAGAAGCAAGAAGGAAGCAACAAGCAATCCAGGTCTAAGTCCAAGGGTAAAAAGCCAGTAACTTGTTACTTCTGCAAGGAGGAGGGTCACTTCAAACGTGATTGTCCTGCCAGGAAGAAGAAGTACGAAGATAAGAAGTCAGAGGAATCTTCAAGATCAGCAAACGTGGTGCAGAAAGATGACTCGGATGGTGCATATTCTGATATGTTGTATGTGACGTCAAGCAACTACTCAGATGTATGGATCATGGATACGGGATGTTCGTTTCACATGACTCCGAAGAGAGATTGGTTTGAGACGTACAAGTCTGGAACTTTTGGCTCCGTCCGATTAGGAGACAACAAGGCTTGTGATGTTGTTGGCATTGGGCAGATAAAGGTGAGGATGCACGATGGTGTGATTCGAACATTGATTGACGTGCGTCACATTCCAACTCTAAAGAAAAATCTGATTTCCTTGGGGACTTTACATGTAAAAGGGTTCTGTTTCAAAACAGAAAAGGAATGTGTAAAGGTGAGCAAGGGGGCAATGACAGTTATGAAGGGGCATATTACATCGGGTAATATCTACCGGTTGGTAGGGAGTACCGTTGTAAGTGGAGTTGCAGCCGTGACTTATGAGACAAATTACACAACTCTGTGGCATATGCGCCTGGGTCACATTGGCGAAAGGGGGATGATTGAGCTTCACAAGCGAGGTCTCCTGGATGGTGTGAAGAGGTATAAGATCGACTTCTCCAAGTTTTGCGTGATGGGAAAACAATGGGTAGATATGGGCAAACGCGGGCAAGCCCGTCGCCTGTGAAAACGGGCGGGTATGGCGCATATGGTAAGTCTGTCTGGACCGCTAAGCTCGGCCCAAAAGCCCGTTTTATTTATTTTTTAATTTAAATATGTAAAATATATATATATACAAATAGTAGAAATTAAAACCGATCCCTCAAGATAAGGTTCAAATATTCACAACCATTGAACTACCTTGAATTATGTGTTATAATTTTATATTTAATATGTATAAATTTATTATTTTTTTAAAAAAAAGTATAAAAACGGGCGTGGTCCACCCGGCCCAAAGCCCGCTTTGGACGGGACATGACCTTTAGGCCTGTGGTCTGACCTGTAAAAACGGGTAAAATTTTCATGCAAGTCCGGACCAAGTCCGGCCCAGATCCAGGATGTCCAGTTCTAAATATGGGTACCTCTAAGTCTCTAACAGCCCCGAGTTGAAAATATATGTAGGCCCTAATCCTACCCAGCCCGAACCCATTGTTGGACATGTCACAGTCTAGTGGTCTTTTAAAAACACTTGTGTGGGAACTAGTGATGGGCCCTTTGGACTTTGGCGTTCTTGTTTAATAACTTTAGTCTTGAACAATAATTATGTAAGTTAAAATGGCATTCAACTGCAATTACTATAAAATAAATTTGAAAGAAGTGGGTATAAGATATCACAGATAAAATAGCTCCAAGTTCAATTTTACCTATTCGGTGAAATTTTTTTACAGATGGCACCTGCTTGCCTGGTGACATTATTTACATGCCCGGTAAAATAGCAAATAATTTACCTCTAGAGATTCTTTTTCTTTAACCTACCTCTGTTTTGAAAATTCCTATAAAATGTGTGAAAAATATCCCATACAACTATACAAGAGTAGCCATCTAAATTACGAAACATGGAAAACGATTATTGCTAAAAATATTGTGGTGTTTAAAGAAACTAAAAAACTGGGTTAAAAAATTCTTAAAATAATATTAATTGAGAAGGATTTGTGTAAATTAATTTGAAGGAAGTACTGGTTTTTATTTCGTAAAATTAAATAAAGTCATCGTTTAGGTGACCACAATATTAAATACTCTTGTCAAGATATGTAAGTTACTGATAATATTTTTAAAGGGAGGCTAAGCCGCTAAAGTACTATAAGAAAAAGTAAACGAACGGAGTAAATGCATTACATTTATGGCTAGAAATTTTCCATTTAATTTTCATCTGTCATGTAAAGGTGAAGGTATTTTGTAGGGATGTGCAAAATTGATCCGGATCGGTTTTTTTCGGTTCGATTCGATCCGGTCCTTTTCGGTCTAAGATTTTAGGAAATTTCAGTTCCGGTCTAGTTCCGGTCTAGTTCTCGGACCAAGTTTTTGAAAATTCAGTCCGGTTCGATCCGATATGGACCAGATGCACAACCCTATTTTTTTGCTCATTATTCTTGTTTTTATTTTACATATTTAGTAATATCCATGTATTTTTCTTTATATATCGGTTGTCATCTTCTAAATTCTGAAAAAAGTTATATTAAAATATAACACTCAAAGTTATATTTCCTCTCTCATATAAAACAAATAATGAGATAAAAATTCAATATCCTTTTCTTACTCGCATATTTTGTTTAGAAAAATTAGAAGAATAATATATTATTAACATTACGGTTTAAAAAAACGGTTGTTATATAGTATATATTCAAACAAAGAAATCAATACATTCATATTAGGGGTGCGAGTCTCAAGATGTAAGTGCATGAACCGAACCCAGCGTATTCATGAGTATCCATATTATTAATTTCGGTCAAAATTCAAACGTTGGCGCAATGTTCGAACTTTGTAACTTTCTATGTAGGACGCATAAGACATGCGACTTGCATTGACTATCGTTGACCTCTTTATGTTTGTTTCAAAATTGGGACGCCCGTTTTTCGCAAAAAGCGGTGATCTGGACTCAAAGACCCGATTCCTTTCTCGAAAAGATAAATTAATAGTGATTCTGACTTCGGACAGCGACCACAACAAGCCTCACATTGGTAGGGTTTGGGTTGGGCGCACTCGCACTATGTATGCAGGGTGCATCCGTGATACGTTTACAAACCGTTCTTACAATCTTCTTACACCAGGCGATTGGTCGTAATTAGTTTCTTAACAAATGTTTTGTGTACATTTATACAAATAGATGTATATTTAATTTCTGATTTCCCATATCTCAAATGTACAAAACTACAAATGAATTTGTCAAACACTCCCTAAACGTTACCAGAAAATTTTGACTTTAGTTGAGTAGTTACAACCACACACCGGCTCTACGGTTACTGGCCCCACCCAAAGCCCACGGGCCTACGAATCCTCCAAAGTAGCCGTTGACAGCAGTGGGTCTTTCGAACAGCAATTGGAGCGATAGAAGAAAGTGGGGCCCACTTCGTGTTAGTAGTCCATGTGTCCAATAGAAATGAAACGTGTCGAAGGGCATGAAGTCGTAATTCTCGGTACAAGCCAAGGTGAATTTTTCAAACCCCACTGAATGTATTAAATTCCCATTTAGTCCTCATCCTAACTGACGATTCCGCTTCTCCGCTTCTATAAATATCCTCTCACTAAACTCGATTTTCTCTTCATTTACCTCCTTTATCCATTTTCCTCTGCAAATCCTTTTCTCCTCGTCTCTCTCCTAGGGTTTGTGTTTTCTCTCGTTTCTCAAAAAATGGCAGAAGTCGAGGCTCAGAACGGTGCGAAGAATGGATCGGAGAACGGAGTCAAGGTTCCGGCTGTTACCTTCTCCTCTTTCAAGCCACAACTGACGGTGGAAACTTCCAAAGTCATTGAAGCTGTCCAGTTTTACAAGTCTGCCTTTGGTGCCGAGGAGATCGGCCGTACCACTCATCCTAAGAGGAAGATCGACCAGGAACACCCTCTTATACTCTCCGCTGAGTTCAAACTTGGATCCTCTGTCTTCTCAGTTGCTAGCGCGGATGTTGACGCTACTGTTAAGTAAGTCTTGTTCTCTCCTACTTGATATCTTCTTGTATCGCTGTTTTTTCATGTCGATCTTCCATTTTCTGTCACGGTTCACGATTCATCGCTTTTCTTGTCGATCTTCTTGTATCACTGTTTTTTCCATTTACATGCGCTTTCTCTTACTAGTTTCTTGAAGTCGTTGCTCACTGTCAGCTTTGGATGTATGTTTCTCTTCCAGTTCACTGTTGTTTTTTGTCGATCTAAATTCAGGCATGTTTTGCCCTCAAGAGTTTTGAAATCGATCACTGCTTTTTAGTACGGACATGCGATTTCTATTACTAGACTAGATGTGAATCGTGAGACATGTCTTTGTGTAGATTTCACTGTGAGATGTACATTTATCTGTCGTTTGTTGAGGTATGGCCTTTCACTGTGAGATGTGAATCTGTACGCGGTTTTTTGTTGGACGTCTGTTTTCCTACTTATTTATTAACTATTGACATTAGAACATATCGTTCTTGAATTTAATTGTCACTTTGAGCTGTACGGCTCTAGTTTTAGTGTTCTTATCGTTTGCTTGAACGATTCTCTTTTTGCGATTAACGTTTTGTCGTTCGATATGTTTGTCTACTTCGTTGTTTTTGTCCTTGCGTTTTTTTGTGGACATTTCTCATGCTTGATTCACAGTAACTGCGATTGTGTGAGCTGCAAAATGTAGATAACTCATGAAATTTTCCGATCCTCCCTTGTAGGAGTGGATCTGATCATGTGTTCTGTCTTGAAACTGAGGAGGTTGAAGCTGCAATCTCTCAAGCTGTGACCGCTGGTGCCAAGGTTGAAGTCGAAGTGGATACAGCTGATGGCGAAGGACGCTTTGGAACGGTCAAGGATCCCTACGGTTTCGTCTGGAAGATTTCCTTTGCTGCTGGCAAGACTGCAGAAGCTACAGTGGAAGTTTAGAAGCCGTTCGATCTATCTTCTCTATTACTTTAGATGCCTGACTCTTTTGCGCTATTCTCTATGGTTGTTGTGGTCATGTGGTGATAGTGTCTGTCTGGTTAACTGCTGCAAATCCTTTGTTATTTTCAAACCGCAACTTCGAGTAATATGATGAACGGTTAGGATGATGACACTGCGACTCCTTTTTATGGTTGAACATATATTAGGCTATCATTACTGCTGCTGGCTTTACCCTTTCTTGATTTTGTTTTTGAATTATTTTCAAATTTGAATTTGTTTTCTAGTACCCGAGAAGTTGGTTTCGAAGAACGGGAAAAGCTTGTTTTTGGTTGATTATTTATTTAAGTTGGATTTAAAAAGCTTTGCCCCATTCTTCCGTTGTATATTAAAACAACATATTGGTAAGAGGAAGGAGATGTATCTCTTCCTTGCTAATCGGGTTGGATGTATCAGCTCAGTTGCGTGGTACCAGTAATGGCGGGTCACCGGCTCTGCGTGGTCTCTTTTTACGGTTAATTTGACATGTGTTAGATTTAAGGCGATTTTTTCGTGAGTATTTTTACTAATTAATTAATTATTTATTTATATATTTTATTCCTATTCAAATCAAGTTTCTTTACATCCAGACACAAAGCTGGTATACAGGCTACGGCAATGGCGCCCACAGAACCTTTCATTCCGTGCGAGCAGATTTGTCTATTCTCTCTTACATTAAAGTTGGAACTTCTAAAGCTATGCTAGGATTTTTAAATAAGAGATAAATAATTTGAATCAAATATCGAAGAGATAAGTATGAAAGAAACGCTTGAATATAGATTTGATAAATGTTTTTATAATAGCACTTGAACTAGGTTTATACCAGTAATATTTAAGTCGCAAAAGAATGACTAGCAATTTAGTCTTTCCATGTGCACTTGTGGAGTAATATTAAATATCGTCAAAATTAAGAACATGTTTTAGATTGTTTTTTCTTTTTCTTTTTCGGGTTTAAACTATATGAGTTTATAGTTTATTTTCGGGTTTAATTCTTAACGATTTTATATAAATAAGTCAGATAAGATTGTTTACTTGAAATTTAATTTTTGGGTTTATTTTACTTCAAAAGACTCTTATGCTCCTAAAAAATGAAAGAACACTCGAATACCCAATGATAATTAAGACTATCACAACACGTGACTAAAATCGATTTTAAACAAAAATAACCCATCCAACAAAAATAAACTTGGTTTAAAAAGCTTATTTTTAGTGGTATACAAACTGTAGATAAATAAATCAATTTATAAATAAACGCGTATAAAAATTAAACCATAAATTTTGTAAACTAAATAAAACAGAAATAAGTTAAAATTAAAGATGTCCTAAGTTGTTGTAAGTGTTTTGCGAAAGAAATTGTGAATAATATATTGAAATCTCTATCAGGATAAGAGAATTTTGTTGAGCTAGAACTTTAATTTTCTTTGATTTGCGGTAATTTTTAATTAAGTTTAGTACGAATAAAATGCACGCCTGGAAATAATTAATTCAGTAGGAAACAGGTTGTCATATGTAATGACAAAAACATTATTATGTGCTTATAATTACTCTATCAGAACAAACAGTCCTTTGATGTAAACTTTGTATAGTTTATCCAATACCTAAATTAGATAAATTATTAGGAGCTATATTGTTAATATTTTAAAATGATGATCTTGTACTTGATTAGTCAAAGCGAAATTTTTGTGCGGTGCGGTTATTTCATATATTCTTATATGCTATATAGAATACATTATACATTATTTATACATCGCGGTTCTGAGTCATTTTTTACACCGAATTAGGGAGTCATTTTTACATCGAATCAAGGCATATAACGGTAAAGCGATATTTTTAGATAGGTTTATATGGTAAATTTATTTTAAAAAATACAAGTTAAAAACAAATAAATAACCATGAAAATAGTTTAAAATTGTATTTTTTTTTACCAAAGTTAATGAAATGTAATGAAATTTTTTAAAAAAATTTACCACAAAAATATTCTCACACAATCGTACCTAACAACTATTAGCTTTTAAAACTCTCCAGTATTCTCACGAAAAAGCTCTAACATACAAACCCTTGAACGTGTTTGGTTGTGCGAAGTTATTTTGTGTTTTTAAGCTTTTTTTTTGTGTAGTTTAAGTTTTTGCTGTAGTTTTTTTTAAAGAATTTTATAAAATATGTAAATCTAATAATAAAATATAATTAGTGTTCGGTAAAAGTAATTTTTTGGGTGGATTTTAAGGTAAATTTACCGAAAATTAAAAAGGACAAAACATATACAAATAATTAAACATGTATTTAGGGTAAAATATAAACAAATTTGATAATATAATAAAATATCTGCCAACAGTTAAAAAAAGTGTAAATAATCTAACAATGTCCATCAGGAAGGCGCGTATTTTGAGATTGTTAGAGGGGTTATTATGCTCGGATTATTTTGGGATTATTTTAACCCTAAAAGTAACAAAATACACATTAAACTAGTTTATTACTCGTGCTTTGCACGGGATTTAAAAAAAATATTATTTGTTATTATATTTCTTTAAGGGATTATATATAAACTATTTTTTTGTCATTAGATAGAGTAGATAATAAGTATTAAATATTTGTACACTTTACCTATAATATTATATAATACATTAATGAAATATCTAACCGTATAATAATTCATATTTTGATTTGTCTCCCTCTTATTATACTGATTCATATATTAATAGAAACAGTACATTGGTAGCATATGGTGTTAAATTAATTGTTATATATAAATTAATTTAAGAAATAACACAATCTCAAGTAACAAAAAGGTGATTGGAAGGGATGAAAACCGTAACATTTAATTGTTAAAAGTGGATTTAATTAATTCTTTCCTTTTTTTGTACTGCTAAAATTTGTTATGGATGTGATTATAATCCGTTATAGATATCTCAGGTAACAAAAAAGGTGATTGGAAGGGATTAATTTAATTAAGATTTGATTTTAATATTTCGTTAAATAATTTTGTAATGAATAAACTTAATTAATATTTTGGTGGGTTGTGGTTAAATGCTAAAATGACACGTGACAGTGAGTATTTTTCTGCGTGACACGTGACAAGGAGTGCTACTCCTATAATATATATATATATATACTAGTGTATTACCCACACCTTGTGCGGGATTTAATTTTAATATATTGTAAATATTTATAGATTATTATAAATATTTTGTAAGATAATGATGAAATTACATTTATCATAATGTGTAATAATATATTGTAAATATTTATACATTATTATTAATATATTGAAAGATAAGTAGAAGATAATGAAATTACATTTATCATGTTTTTTTGTTTTGTTTTTTTCAAGAATCTTTTTGTTAAAATAGTTCTAGTTCCGTAAATAGGCTGGGACTTGGTGAGTAATTAAGTATGAGGTTTTGCATGAACTTAATTGGTGGTTTCGAGTTTTGTAAAATTTAAAGAATGGATAAATATAAAACCAATGCTGATTATGAGTATTAAAAATATGTGCACATCTAATTATAATTGACCACTAAAATACATTACGTCACTTAATACTTACAAATATTTAAACAAAGGAAATAGGCCTAAAATAAACTATTATGTACAATATCTTGAATTATCTTCCCATTAGCTAAGTTTTGTCCTTTATGGCCATACTTCAAATTACAGAGATTTTGAAACAAAACATCTCTTACAAATAACTACACAAAAACCCTCCTCAAAATTAAATGTAGCCGAGAATTTAAAAGATTAAAATTTTTAAAAAAAGGTATGGGTGAAAATCGTTGATATATGTTAATTTATTTATATGTTTTAGGTAACCGAAAATTAAAAAGATTTAAAAAAAAGATACGTTGATTTACAAAATTTAATATTTAAGATATTAAAATATAAATATAAGATTTGAAAAAAATTAATAAAATATAATAATGAATTAAGACATTCTTTAAAAAATGAAATTACAAAATATTACTATTAAGAATAGTAGATCGATGTGTAAAAACTAATTAAATAATAATCATTAATTAGGTAGAATAGTTCAAACTTCAAACAGTGATTAGTGAGATTTTTATAGCAAAATATAGTAGAAGTAAATATTATAAATATGTAAAACTTATGAATATATTGTTATATTTAGGGTAAAGATACGAAGTCATCTAAATCTGATTATATATATATTTAAAATTAATTAATTAGTTAAGAAAGGGTTTAATTTTCGCTGGTCAAATTTTTATGGTATTTGAAATTAATTAATTTGTCCTATATATAAGATAAAATAAGATAAGAACCTTTACCTATTATTCATAAATTCAGAATTTTCCAAGAAGAACTGTAGTTATCATTTTTTACAAAATAATTTGGAATTTAAAATTTTAGTTAGAAATAATTACAACAAAATAATTCGATATAATGATGATATAACCTTGTATTCAAAAACTTTTTTGTTGAAATTTGATGTTAGTTCACGTATTTCTTATTTAAATTTGATTTTTTTAAAACTTTGTTTATTTTAAAACTTTACTTTAACTTGTCGAGGAGATTTTTTTTTTACCATCTTTTTAGAAACTGATTTGAAATAATTTTTAAAATTTTTTAATTTTGTTTAATTAAGAGATATTTTGCTGGAATTAAAATTAGTTTAAAAATCAAAATCCTATTATAAATTCTTTATTTAAATTACGTATATAAAAAAATGTTTAGACTGACGTTAAATCTGGAGGCGACACGTGGCAGCAGAGGCCTGTAAAATTTTCGTTGGGCTGAGAAAAATCCTGGAGACGACACATGACAATAAATGTCTCTGCTTTAATATATAAGATAAGATAAGATTATCGATCGATCATTGGAGGATTTACAAAAATAATATGCCGCGGAATAATACGTGAGACTTGCCGAACGAACTCTAAGCTCCACAAAATACTAATCTTGTAAATAATTTATACATGTCAAACACTATAAATTTTCAAAATATGAAAAACCTATACAAAATGCCACGTAATAATACACACCTGAACACGACTCTAGCCTTATACTATCGATGATATTCTGATACCTTGACTATATATCTGAAAATTTATTTTTGAAAATATGTTAATATTTTATGGTGTAGCATTAGTCACTGCCTTAACCATGTGGGAATATATTGCTTACATAGCTTTATGTCTACATCTCCCATCTTTTGAGATAGGAGCAAGTTAAGCAACGTCTTCCAGTTTCCAACTCTCATGGTTGTTTTCTGTTCGACTTCTTCAGTTCGCGAGGGTATGATGGGAATTTCAGCTACGAGTTTTGAAAAATTTCTTTCGGTTCTTTCTTTTTCCTCCCCCCACCCTAGTTATTTGGGTTGTGCTCTATTATAATATGTGATAATTTCTTATTTAAGATTTATTTTTAATAAAAATTGAAATTTGATCTTATTTTATAAAAACTAAAATATAAACTTTTTTTATAAATTTAAGGCCAACCAAAAATGATATTAATTTAAAAAATACTAGCCAAAACCAAAAATTTATGAATTCTATAAGAGTATGCGACCTATTGTGAGTGTTTGTATTATTATTTTATTGAATATGAATATCTCCGGTATTTGCATTCATGGTGAAAGTGATATAAGGTATTATTAAATGTCAGACTTTTAAAGAGTTGTATGCGGAATATAATAAACAGACACGTTGAATATGTCATAAATCCCATAGAAGCGGTTTAAAATACGAGCATTGAAAATTTTTAGTTCTTTTTTTTTATAAAAAAAATGACTGCATATTATTATAGATCCAACTCCGGCGGAGCAATTATCCCCTACGGAATGATATCGAAATACAAAGAGTACAAATTATGACCCGGTACAAGTCGAGCCATATAGTGGGCTACTGTATTTCGTACACAATGAACACGAGAGACCTTACAAATTATAAAAGAAGAGAATAGATTGGCAATCAGAAGCCAACATTGCTTCATAGGAACGTGTCTGAGATGGAGGAGAAGGTGTTGCGTTGATACGAAGAACAGTAAGCAAGGAATTTGTCTCCACCAGAACTTGTTGATCTCCTATACGTTGTAGAAGTTGGAGACCAAACAACAAGGCCATATAATCTGTAGACCTGTGTAAATCCGGTCCGGCTCGTCCAGCCCGGAAAAAACACGGGTACGGACAACGAGTTTGACCCGTTTGAGTCCGGCCCGGATTTTGATGGGACGGGTATGAGTAGTCATTTTAGCCCATGGGTTGGCCCCACGGATATGGGTAGTCATTTTAGTTACACAAAAAAATAACTCGGGATTTTACGTGGGTGGACATGAACAGGCTTAGAGGCCCGCACAAGACGGGCCGGGCCGTATATTTCGGACAGATTTTTGATTTTGGCCCGGTCCAAGCCCAACCCGAACCCGAATTTGCACAAGTCTAATACTCTGATATAATGGGAGACCAATGGACATTTGGACGTTCAACCCCCGCTGAGACAACAAATCCATAGGCGTAACGAATCACTGCACCCAAGGCTACTCCTTCATCACCCAATAAGGCAATATCTGTATTAAGTTTTAAGAACCCAAAAGGTGGAGGTAGCCACTACAATACAAGGGAAAGGTGTGTGGCTCCAGTGAATTTTAGATTCAACTTCAGGGTGTAGTTGGCTTAATCTAAACCCTTCATCTTAATCAAGGGTCCAAATTAACCAAGGTTATTAGAATATAATAAAAGGAAAAATTATTTTTTTAAAAATAAAATCAGTTTCTAATTATAATATTTACAGTAATTACAGAATCTTTCAATCGTTATTCCTTATTACTCTCGTTCGACTTTCGTCTACTCGTCTTCCTCTCAAGATTCAGTTCCGCCATTCTTCTCAAACCTTGACTAGTCTCTTGAATGTATTTCAAATTTCCTCTTCATTTGTAACACTATAAGGTACTGACATTAGTCTTCTTTTCTTTATTTTTATTCAAAATATCCTCGTATTTAACTTTTATTGTATATTGACTATTGTCCATCTTAGTACAATACTTTCAGTCGACTTGTATGGATTCATTAGTAAATTGGATCCCTCGAGTGGGTATGGAGTTTGATTCGGAAGAGGATGTGTGGAAATTTTGGTTAGAATATGGAGGAAGGATGGATTTTAACGTTCGCAAATAATATGGAAATAAGAATAAGAAGGGAGAGCTCACTTCAAGAAGATTTTCATGTGCAAAAGAAGGGTATCGTGACACTAGTAAAGAAGTCACTTTAACTTTAGGCAAGCGTTTTCGGGATGAAACAAGAACATGTTGCAAAGCTCGCGTCGGTTTTTTGCTGATCAAGGAAACCGGAAAATATCAAATACATGATTTTGTATCTGAGCACAATCATCCTCTCCATTTACCAGAAACTAGCCACTTATTGTCATCGCAAAGGAAAATATTTGAAGCTCAGGCAATTGAAATTGAATTAGCTGATAACTCGGGAATCAAACCCAAAGCAACACATGAGTTTATTGGATCACATGTTGGTGGATCAGCTAACCTTGGGTATACCCACAAAGATCACAAAAACTATCTACAAAAAAAGCGTCAGCGAAACCTGATGTATGGGGAAGCTGGATGTCTATTGAGGTACTTTCATATGCAAACTATAGAGAATCCGTCGTTTCAATACTCAATTCAGTTGGATAGTGAGGAACAAATAACAAATATCTTTTGGGCTGATGCAAAAATGCTTATAGATTATTCTTTATTTGGTGAAGTGGTTGTTTTTGATACTACATTTGGTACAAATAAGGAGCATAGACCGCTTGGTGTATTCGCCGGCTTTAATCATTTTAGAGAAGTTGTTGTTTTTGGTGCTGCACTTTTGTATGATGAAACAACAGAATCATTTAAGTAGTTATTTGAAACATTTTTAGCAACTCATGATAACAAGCACCCAAAGACAATCTTTACAGATCAAGATATCGCCATGGAAAATGCCATAGATGAGGTTATGTTAAAGACGTGGCATGGATTATGTACATGGCACCTAATGCAAAATGCAACCAAACACCTCATACATGATGGATCTAGTGTTCTTCATGATTTTAAGGCTTGTATGTATGATTATGATAAAGAGGCTGAATTTGAAGAAGCTTTTGATGCATTGCGTGGTAAAGTAACAAAAGGCTCTTGGTTGGATAGTATATATGGCTTGAAGAAGAAGTGGGCACAATGCTATATGATGAATGTTTTTTCTTTGGGGATGCGGAGTACACAATTGTGTGAGAGTTTGAACCGAGATTTGAAAGACTACCTACATAGCAACATGGATATAGTACGCTTTTTTAATCACTTTGAGCGGGTTGTTAGGCAAAAGCGTCATAATGAGATAAAATCTGAGTTTGAATGTTGGGAAAAACTGCCTAGAATGAAGATGAAGAGGACACCCTTACTTAGACAAGTTGGTCAATTGTACACTCCAAAAGTTTTTGAAACTTTTCAAGATGAATATGATTGGTCTACAACTGCCTATATCAAGCCATCTATTGAAGGTCAGTCCAACAATGAGTATATAGTTGCATTTTCAAACTTTGATGATAACAAAGTCAATAATGTACAGTATAGAGTTTTTGGTGATCCTTTCATCAGACAGATTCTTGTAGTTGCAATATGTTTGATAGAGTGGGATTATTATGTGCTCATGCTTTAAAGGTTCTTGATGCTATGAATATTAAATTGGTTCTTGAGAAATATATTCTAAAACGGTGGACAAAGGAAGCACGAAGCGAAACTTTAACAAATAGTAGTGGCAAAATAGTTGTTGATGACCCCTCACTTGTGTAAGAGCCTTAGTCTTTTGGACCGAGTTTACCTTAGCCGAGATTTGGCTTAGGCCGAGATGTGATCTTTTCCGCCCCCGCGGGTTTCCGCCCCTGCGGCTCAAGGAACCGCCCCTGCGGTTTCCAACGGCTGCAACCGGTTTTGTTGACTCTTTGACCGTGCTTTACCTTCTCCTTTCCTTCCTTCTTAAGTCTCTCCCTTGGCTCGTGAGCAAGGGTTTTCACTCCTTTTTCCAGACCCTACGTCCTTCTTGCTTCTTCTTCTTCTTCTCTCCTTGACCTTGATCTTGATCTTCCTTGAGTTTGGAAGTGTTTTGTTGTGTGGATAATGATGTTGATGAGCTTGAGGTGTGTTGCTGAGCTTGGAAGCCAGTGAGGTTAGGTGTTGATCTTCTGTGCAGCCTAGAACCACAAGTGTGGTAAGTCTTCTTCTTCTTCTCTTATTTCTTTCTTTGATTCCCTCTTCCTTAGCTTAGAATTACATGATGGGATCATAGATTGATGTTGGAATGTGTATGTATATGTATGTGTGTGAATTTGGAATGAAGAAGACGTGAGTTGATCACGTGAAGAGCCGAAGAGGAACCGCGGGATCATCTTTTGCACTGTTGCCGCCCCTGCGGTCCAGAGAAGCCGCCCCTGCTGGTACCTTGTCGCCGCACCCGCGGACAGAAGGTTATGAGTTAGGTTATGATCCTTATGGATCCTTTCCTAGTATGAGCGGTTTAGTGGCTTGTTGGGTATGTGTATGAGGATAGAATGAGGATGAACATGATAGCGTTTATGCCGGTTATGGCTTTGAGGGTTATGAGTTAGGTTATGATCCTTATGGATCCCTTGGGTCTAGGTGTGACCCATGAGATGGATATGAGTTTGATATATGTTGTTATGTCTTGTTTAGGTAGTGTTGATCTTTAGAGTTGGAGCTGATTGGGTTTGAGACTTCCGAGGTTGAGGTAAGTCCATAGGACTTACTTAACTGCCATCCTTATATTGGATGTGTGCATGAGTGGTGTTTGTTATATGCTTTATAGCATGCGTTATGATGGTCACCGACCTATGATATAGTGATTGCTCATTGTAGGGCCATGACAACTGTCCCTTTCATCCCTTTGGAGTCTGGGCGGTTCTCTGTGGTTGGGTCAGACTTTGTAAACGGTTGGCCACTCCCCCATTCCCTTTGGGTACACGGGTGGGTGTGACCAGGAACCACTCCAGCTGCCATGAGCACCCAGAGGCGAGGGTTATATTCCTCGTGTCACATATATTCATATTGATATATATATATATATATATATATATATATATATATATATACGCTTGAGTGACTGGACGTTATTAAGATAATAAACCGGGTAAATGTGTGATAACATGTTGATGTGTTTACTATTCATTGGTGTGTGATTGTGCTGATGCATCTTCTTATATATGCGTATGGTTAGCTGACGGTTTTATACTGTGTTGTAGATCTTTTGCAGGTTAGGAGAGCTGCAGAGTGATCTAGAGGGGTGATCTGTTGAGGGCTCCGTACACTGGGTCGTCCTCGTGGGATATGGAATTTTTTGATCATGTATATATTATGTTTTGTTTGTACTCAGCAATACTTTGTATAAACTTTTTGATACTTTTATAATAGTTTGATGTTTTGTATTTAATCTATTGGTGCCTTGTTGTAAGATTCAGTGAACTTGTTGTCAGGCTAGGGTCAGGATCCATTGTGAGATCCTAGCCCAATAGCACCTTGAGTCCTACGAATTTGGGGTGTTACAACTTGGACACTACACGAAGATATAGAGCTTTGTGTCGCCAATTTGTAAATATAGCTTCACGTGATGTCAATTTTGAAAAATCATCCATGTTTTTGGGTGATAAGTTGAAGGTTGTTATTCATGAAGTTGAGGAGATGTTGTCAAACATACAACTTGAAGGACACAACCCTGCCTTGTCAATCCCTAATCTTAATGCAAGTGTTCCACAAGAAAGTATAGTCATACCTCAAAATGTTGTCTTGAAGAAAAAAGATGGAAGAAAAGGAGAAAAACGACATGTAAGTTTTATTGAAAAGTTACATAGAAAGAAGAAGAAGAAGAGTGCAACTCGTGCTTCAAAAGATCAATTGAGTCCTCCAGAAAATCAAAATCAGAAGAGACAAACTCATCATAACTATCCAGAGGTATGATTAGAATATTTTCAAATTGAACGAACAATGAATTTTTATGACTATTTTGTGTGTGTGCAGGATATAAATTTAGAGTTGGCAATTTAGAATCCGCAAGTCTTTTCGCATAATACTTATGGCTTGTAACCACGTAGGTATACTCCTTAATAACATATTTCATATTTTAATCTATAAAATCTAGTATAGTTGTGGTCTGAATATGGACAATGCAATTAACTAAGACAATCACTGTGGTACAAATCATCAATCTGTCTATTCTGAGTTAGTTACTAGGTGAAAGTTTGATTTACTGCTTGTTGAGAATTTGCTATACTTTATTGGTTGATTTGGTAGATTTACTGCTTACTATAACATTGTTATACTTTTAGGTGAAAGTTTGATTTACTGCTTACTGAAACATCTGTCTATTCTGTTATGCTTGTTTGATTTACTACACTGGTATGTTTAATAATTGTTATCTACTATTTAATGAGAAATTGCCATTTAGCATGCTACAATTGTTTTTTTTTTCCTCTGAGTGCAATTGTATATTTCAGTTTTTATGTTATTAAATATTTATTTATGCCATTTATATGAAATGCAGATTGCGGATGCTGGTGTTCAATCCCTAAAGATCATCCATCAATCAAAAGCTAGCATCGTAGCACATTCTTCAAAAGAAAAATTCAAGTTTTGTTACTCGTTATTGAATGGTGAGAATAGGATTGTTATGAGACTTGGTGCTAACATCATAACACATTCTTGTTAGACTACTACAGACCAAACTGATGTGTTATAGGCATATTTCCATCAAGCTTTACTATTCTTTTTCATTCATTATTTATATAAGAGTAGAATACTTATCTCCTTCAAATACAAGAATTAGATAAATTTTACAATGTTGTGATAATATTTCCGATTAAAAGTGTCAATAACAAATAATACCATCTTCATAAGCAAGGACATCAACATAGAAACCGCAAAGCATTCTCAGTCAACAATTGAACAAGATCTGAAGACAAATTAGCCTATATGGGACTCGAACCCATATACTTATGCATAAACACATTGCTCTTCCATTTGAGCTAATAGGCTTTACAATCATATCCCAACGAACCAAAAGAGCATAATACAATTTTTCCCTCTTTGTTTGTAATATAGTAAGCACAAGATAGTGAGAAAGATAACCATTGATTTACTCTCTGTCTATTATATAGTTGAGAAACATACGTTTATGTGTAGACTAAATTAAAACAAGTACTTAGCACAACAATGAACCAAAGTGCATAATACAATTCTTCCTAACAGTACAACATCGGCTAGATTTGGAACCCAAAATCAAGATTTGAAATGCCAAAAATATAGAATTGGCATATACATTAACAAGTGATATGAAACAAATAAACTCAAAGTAACAATGTTGGTTCAGACAATTCATTGAACACCTTAAGTGCACCTTCCATAACTGAATAGATTTTCATAATCCAATAGATTTTGGGGTGACGTACATAAAAATTGAAGAGATTTTCATTTGAAACTGCAAATTATCAAATTGAGAAGGCTTATAGTATTTACCGGATTCATAGGCTCCTTGACTTCTACCCACAACAATAATCAAATCTTCAATGGTGGATATGAGGTTGTACTTGTGGATGTTGCGATTTTGAGAGGGAAACATCAATCCCGTTCGTAGACATTGTTTGCGAGAGTAGTTGTGTAAATATTTGGGGCTATCTGTAGTAGATGCAAGATTAGAGAGATCTACAGGGAAGAGTAATCGAAATGTAGAAGAAACGTAAAACGGTGGTTTGACAAGAAGTGAGAGCTAATAGGTAAAGTAAATTTAGAATTAAAGAGAAATATTTTTTTCTTTTTTATATCCTAATAACTTTGGTTAATCTGGACCCTTGATTAAGATGAATGGCTTAGATTAAGCCAACTACACCATGAAGTTGAATCTAAAATTCACTAGTGCCACACCCAAGGAAAAGCCGTGGAAGAGCATGGTGTGAAGTCCTGAGCGATAGTCTTTTAGTCAACCACATAAGAGAGTAAACGACGTTTAATTACATAATCCGGAGACGGTACAAGCTGGAAAGTAGAGTCATTACGAACTGTCCAAGCAACCCATGTCAATACCAATAACTCTTCAAACCCCGCCCTGCTTGAGAAAGCAACTTCTTTTTCCAAATACGATCTTAACCCTAGCACTAACACCCTTCTTCGATCCAAGGCATATTAAAACCCAACTTTATCATAAGACTTCAAGAAATGGCCACTCGTAAGCCTTCATCATATCCAGCTTGAGTCCAAAGTTACCATATCCAGCTTGAGCCAAGTTATGGAACTCATCCGAACTTCATTAGTTAATATATGACTCTATGGATTACGATTGGCATGTAAGAGATGAATTATAGATAAAAACGAAGGGGAAAATGTGTACACCATCTTACAATTAATATGGTTTACAACATAAAGCTTTGGAATAAAAGTAACAATATTTAATTTTCATAAATGAATATTCATTTATGAATTTTAGTGTCTCGAATGATGAGTCGATGTACTACTTTTTATTAGCCAATCGTTAAATCTGACGGATGTATCATCATTGTTTCTCGGATGACCATGTGATTTAGGTATATCCATGAATGATTATATGGTATGAAAAAATATTAACTTATCACGAATTTTAAAGTATTTTTTACATCTACAGTACAAAACTCATATTATAAAAAAATATTAATAAGTAAGATTTAAAACTATGTATGATGCATTATTATAGCATGATAACAATAAAGTTTTCGTAACTTTAAAATTTTAAGACTAAATATATAAAATTTTAGACATTTCTGATGTAATGGGCGAGTGAACTTCATCTATCATCCATCCATTATTACCGGATTTTTCATAATGAGTTTGATTGAATGGATAACTTTAGGGAAAGTAAAGAAAAAAAGAGAGAAGCAAAAGGGGATGGATAAGAAAGAAAGGATAAAATACCTGGACTGCCCAAACAGGCTTCAGGTTTTATGGGCCCGACATGAAGCCCAACTTCATGCATAAGCCCAAAATGATAGCCCACTTATAACCCAATGGTGGAAAGCTGCATTATAGACCAAACTTAAACAACCGCCTTAATTCTAGGCCCAAATTACAGCCTTCAAACTATAGCATTGTGTTTACATCCTGCAAAAGAATTCTGTAATAGTTAAAAAACTGTTTTAGGAGGATAAATTTTAGATCTTGTCATAATAGTTTGTAACGGGAAAAAAAGAGTTTAGAAAAACTGTTATTTTATACGAAATTTATCGTATGAGTCCATACTAAAAAATAAAAATACACATGAGTACGTATTTCACTATTTCGGGTGTGTATTTTTTTTTCTCTCGAGTTAATACTTTTAAGGGTTCTAAATAAAGGTTGATTAGAGCCGACACAATCCACATAATTACGCGTTTGATATGCGTAGTGAAAATCAACTACACACTTGACTGCAAAGTAAAAATTAACTATGCGTCTGGATTCCGAAGTGAAAATCCTTTTTTTTTTTTTTGAACCCATACATGAACTTATGTTTTGTTTTGGAAGAGGCAATTTCTAGTCCGCAAGCCATTTACGAAATTGTACTTGTTTTTCTGACCCATACACGGAATTATGTTTTTTTTTGAAGAGACAATTTCTATTCGACGAGCGATATACTGAATTATGTATTGTTTGGGCTCATGCGAATCATTGATACTATTTACGCCTTAGCGGTATTTATATTGACTCTTGACGACTTAGACGACATAACTGACTTTCATTACGGAGTACATGCACTGTCAACCTTTTCACAACCTTTTTTTTAAATTTTTTTAATCTGAACTCATGTGATTAGACCTTTTCACAATTTTCATTTTTCACTTCATGTGCTTAATGTATTGAACCCTAATTACAAAAATCGAGTGTGCATTTAGAGCCGACTAAAAATATTATCTTTGTTCCTTTATTTATTTAAGCACAATATAAATGACAATTACGTTGTGTATGCATTTCCTTAAAATTATTTTTATATTTTGTTATGTTTATTATGTTGAATAGTTTAATCTTCATAATTGAATCCAAAGGCATGCTTGCATGCTAATAGGAGTCCCATAGCCTTTTCCTTAGTGGGCACAAACACAATTGTGTAAATTGCATTATTATTGTGGGGAAAGTTAGGATAGAAAGCAACAACCACATTTACATAAATCCAAAAGTGTATACAAAAGCTAAAGAAAACAACTTTAGAGAAGGGCCCTTTATCTAAACCCTAAGTTAACCGAACTTTCCATTTCAATGTTCACTTCATTGCTTCATAGTAGCTAGTTTCAACCTTTGCTCTTTGGATCCTTAAAACTATCTACTTTAACATATGAATATGCAATGATTCATTTCTTCTTGCAACACTAGTTTATTAGAGTGTTGCAGTATTGAATTGTTATGCAATTTCTTTTGTAAAAGTTTTGTGAGTATGTTACTCAACTATTAAAATTGACATTTGTTAAAGTCCGACTTAGACCGTAAACGGGATTGTGTGCATACGAGGGCACATGTGTGTTAGGTCCATATTCAACACATTAGGTTTTCAAAGTCTTATCCTAAAATCAATCGGCGATCATAGTAGTAATCCTATAGACCTTATATATCAAGCTCTATGTCTCTAACTATAGATGTAAGAAGTTATTATCTTAAGAACTTTTAATCTCAACTATTCTAGCTATAAGCGTTTATTTATTTCCTTTTCACGGAGAGCTAATGCTTATTGGGTATTTTATTTTGACACCGCTTCACATAAAAAAGAAGCGAGCAACTACTTGGAAATGACGGTGGCCTCTAAGAACCTTTGTAACGGGCATCGGGCTTTGTTGTACGTACGCAAGGGCTCTGAAGCCGCAAACGCATCAATCTCGGATAAAATAAATAAATAAACTACTAGTGTATTATAACTAAACTAAGGAAAGAACACCAAATTTGTCTCTTCCCCCTAAATAACCTTCCCTCCTGAACTAATTTATATATAACTTCAATCATATGATAAATTTTATGAAATTTATGTGTTGAGTTAATATATACAAGTGTATTTATACAATCGTATGTTAATTAATTAGTCAATTTTTTTTTAACAAAAAGGGGTTAGATTGACCTACATTATTTGGATAGTTCAACCTAAAACACCAATGTAAATGAAAATAGGAAGTTCGGAATTGCCGAAATTTTGATGATGGGATCAACTGTCTCAAATGTACGGGTCAGCAATACTATTAATTTCTTTAAAACATGTCTAATTTACACTGTATAAATAAAATGAAAAATCAACATAAAGTCGAATATAATCGTAAATATCACGTCTCACAAACAACTCCAAAAGCTCACCGAAACACCTTCGTGACACATAATTTATCACCTTTATTTTCATTCTTATAAATAATCTTTTGCAAACCAATTTTGAAGACATATACTTTATATTTTATTATAAAGTTAAATTGTTTTTTTTTTTTTCCGCACTTGATTGTAGGAGACACCTTAGAACTAAGTAATGATGATTGTCCCTTAACCAAATGAAAGACGAGGAGGCAACTGGTTGTTGCGACTGGCAGTTGAATAGTTCAAATTAACCAAAATGGAGTCCCAACCCTAAAGTGTTTAAAGTTTATGTGAGAATAATTTTTCTTCTCAAAATCGAGGACAGTCGCCTTTTCCTTATTTGAATTTGTACTTAAGTAGCATAGTCTTTGTATAAAGAAATGAAGTCCGGTTAGAGGCTAATATATGAGATCTTGTGGATGGAATTGCGGTTTTTTCTTCAACTTGGTCCATATCGAAGGATTTGTTTGATAAGATGATATTATCGTAGGCGAAGAGGATAACTAAAGCTAACTCATGCACGACATTTGCAAGAATTTCTCTTGTAGAATGCTAACTCATGCATCACATTTCAATGATTTAGATCAACAAGGATTAAAAAAATCAAGTTAAAGCAACAAAATTTACCTTCTGGGTATCATCAACATCATGTTCAAGTCTCACATTATCAATATAAACCATATTAGATACACTATTAGCCTCCTCAGGAGCAAGTACTAAACTAGCCAGCTTTTCCTTCAATAACTCCGTCTCCTTCGTAATATCACCGAGTTTATTCTCCATCTCCTCGTGCCTGCTCTGTAGTAGAGAAGATAAATTCTTTTCACCAAATCACGGCCCGCTAGTCTACTTGCCAATTGCCCTTTCAAAATTTCGTTCCTTCTCATCATCCAAAATTACCAAAGAACGCATATTGTGCAGTTTATCATCAATTTTAGGAAAAATTCCGTTCATTGTCACAGAAATGATTGTTTGTATAATCTAGCTCGGATGAAGAGGGTATCACTTATGTGATCACTTTGCTAGAGACGTTAGACAGAGAACACATATCGTGCAGTTTACCTTGCTCCGTTGACTGAAATCAAAGATGGGATTATCTTGAAAAGAACCAAAGGAACCTTCTCAGCAACTAGAAAGTTCGAGGCAGAAAATCATCAATCAATTTCTGAATTTTTTTGCAATCAACATATTGACTGATCTCACATTTCAACAATGAGATAGAAAAAGAGGGGGAGAAAGAGCGAACCTAGAGTCACTTTGAAGAGATACTCATTCGAAGCCAGAAACCCTAAAAATCGGGATGAAGTATTGAATGTGTACAACAATTGATGAATCTCTCTATCAACTAAAATTTAACTCGCCAATCAATTAACAAGACCCGAAATCGTAACTATTACTACATTTACAAGAAGAAGATAGGAGGATGAGTGTTTCATAATCGAATGAAGAAAGGCAGAAGAAGGGATACCTGTTCTTTGAGGGTTCTTCGTAGCATCAAATGGAGGGGGAAAAAATACTCATTCAAATTCTGTTGTACTTGTCCCAAACCAAAAGATATATTAAGAATGATTTTTCATAAGCTCTCAAAAGCCTGCACCCAATAGTTGATGGAATTGGAGATTATATCATCTTCGATCATCTATGGTAAGCTCCTTCAACTTCCATCATCTGTCGGTGCCGAATACCCTACAAATATCTCCAGTAATTTCCTACAGCTCCAATAAACTGCGTAAGCTACATGCCAAACGGAACCAAGGTAAAGGGAGAAAAAAGATGATGAATAGTAAACTTTGGGAATAGTGTTACGAATTTTTTTGAAGTAGTTTCTAACAAGTTTTCTACTATTCGGGATCTCTATCCAAAATCCCGATATTTTCCTCAATCAAAAAAACTCGTAATACTATTCTCAAAGTATTTATTTCTTATCTTGACTACTAAAACCTCAATCGGATGATCAAAATTCGGAATGTTATATAATATATGTGATATAAGTCAAATATGCTATTTTCTATCTGTTATAATAACAATATTTACATATTAAATATGGATTAAACAAAGGGTAAGTTAAAATATCCGTAGAAAATAAAATTAAAACATATTTTATACAGTAAAGATTACAAAAGGGTATCACCAATAAATATAAAAACATATTTAAATTATATCACTTATGTAATACTATATTAAATATGGCCATGACATATTACAATATGTTTTAAAGATTTTGATGTACACGCTCTATGAGAGTTTTATTTTTTCTAAAATTTTGAATTAATTATACCGATATATTCATTGTACCATTTTGCAATCTCTATGGCAAAATATTTTTATATCGTCGGTATTTCAAGATCGATTTAATGTGCTTAAAAACTATAAATTAAATTAGAATGTCGACGTCTGCCCATTTTTTCCATATATTAATGTGGTGTTTATATAATATAATATTATATTATATAATTTAAGTGATATTATTTAAAATCTATCAAAATTAAATAAATTAAATATGTCCACTTCTGTCCCTTTTTATTTTAATTTTTACAAAGTGTTTATTTCTTATCTTGAAAAAGCACTTTGTATTGCATTGGAAAAGCACACTGAAATAAAATAAGTGGCTTCTATTTTTATAATTTAAAGTTGGAGCCCAATTAAACATTTACAATAAAATATCATATTTTTAGGCCCCATAATCTTCCCTTTATTATATTTTATGTAAACGACTTAAACTTTTTAAATTTTTGTATGGTACAATAATACAGGTTTTTATGTCTTATTTAATATTCACCCACCATCAATAAATCTAAACGACCTCCTTGATCCTATTCTTCAATTTTCAGATTTCACACGTGAAAGTTAAATAGATAATGCATGATAATATTAATAATATGATTAAAATATAATACTTTACCTAAAATTAATTTAATTTATTTTTTATAATCATTTTTAAATTTCTAAGAATAATTGCATTTGAAAATAAAATTACCTATTTAATTATTTATAAGTTAAATATGTTTGTTAATAACTCGTACAATGATGATATTTATAACATTTTAGTAATTTACAAGATTTTCGTAATTTTACGACCTTGTCAAAATATACGGACCGACACAATGGTTAATTTTTTTTACAAATTTAAAATATTAATATAATTTTTTTTTTGATAACTTTATAATATATCCGAGCGATATAATATATACTTAGATATTAAACTAATTTCTTCTAAAAAATGACGTGATATTGAAAATATATTATTGTACATGTTCAGGCTTCTTTTGTGTCGTCTTTATCGTATCCATCTTCCTTTATGTAAACACTAACTATGCTTTAAATAATCGTGTATAGGCAATTATACACCATCATTCTATACTTTTTTCATGAAATTTTAATAGCAATAGAGTTTTTTTTTTAAATCTGTTTTTAAAATTTATTGCTAATCCACCTTATTATTGGTGAAATGACTTTTTTAAAGTATATATTTTGATATATATAAAATATGTTTTTACCGATGTAAAATTAAAATCAGTTAATCATCGATAAACTTTTTTATTCAAGGTGTTACAACCCGAAAATAGAAAAATGGTAAACCAAAATAACGGGACGAGAACATATATAAGACACAAGTTTATAAACTAAGAGAGCCGTAAATTGAACATACAAAGTATTTAAAGTAAATCAGAGTAACGAAAAACGTTTGAGAACACGTCGATCACCGATCAACCGGTTTTAAAACCATCGTAATGATCTAAAAACCATCACCGATCAACCGGTTTTAAAACCATCGTAATGATCTAAAAACCATCACCGATCAACCGATAAAGAAAATTTACAGCGGTAAAAAATTCGTTGACACGAGGATTTGGTCATCGATTAAGATATTAATCCTATTTTCATATTGCAACCCACAAATTACACAACTCAAGATATAATCCACTTTGGTTACAATAATGTAATGCTCCTACTAACGACTCTTCTAATACTTAGGAAACATTCATAATATTATAACATATCAACATTTACATATAGTGTTAAAAACAATCTCAATTCTCAAGATCAAGATTGATCCATAGCCTTCAAGCAACCATCACTTGCCTTAACCACAAGCTGCAGGCAATAAACAGCTCGAAAAGAACCCTAATCCCCTCTTCTGCAAAGCTCAACAATTAACAACTTAATTAGAAACATAGAAAAAGTAACAAAATTTATAAATATTTCCCTACAAAATCATAATTTATCATGAATAAAATAAAATCAAAAGAATTAAAAAAACCAAGAAAAAATTAACAATATAAATTTCTTTTATGTTTAAAATTTTCCTACTCTTTTGATTTTATTTTAATTATGAAAATTTTAAAAATCTGAATTGAAGATGAATTTCAGGGTTATTTAGCAATTTCAAACAAGCTACATAAATTTCATTAGTTAGGGTCAGTTCTATTGAAAATGGTGTTTACGAGAAAAAATATATATATTTATTTATAAAAAGGAAATGGAAAATACGAAATTACCCTTTTGGGTCTGGAGTGGAGAAGTTCAGCTGGGATTTTGTAGAGGTCTTCATCAACGGCCTTGGGAGTTGGCCTTCTCGCCGGAGGTTGCGGCGGCGATGGCGGTTCTTTGGTGTCATAAGATTCATAACCCCAATCTTGTTGCTGCTTTTTAGCATGTGCATGCCTTCCTTTTGTCTGCAATTACCAATACAGCCATCATTAATTTAACTCTTAACGTGCAATCTTCATAATTAATCTAAACAAAGCTCGATCATAATCAATTGATAAATGATAATTAACATACCCTCCGGCGAGGAACAACGATGACGGCAGGGGTAACGACGTCGTTTTGGTAAAGGTCACCGGCGACGTACAAATCACGGTGTTCAGGGTAACAGTCGTAACGGACTTGTTGTCTTGCCGTTTCAAAGCATTGAGTGAACGGAAGTCCGTCAGTGTAATCCCAGCTTCCAAACGGCGGTACTTGACTTCGTCGGTAATCCTGCAATTCAAATAGAAAAGAATTAACGAACAATTTCGCCATTTTTAGCAAACAAAGGGTAAAATTGTATATTGGACTTACATCCATGGTTTTTGAAGATTGTGGAAGAAGAAGTGAGAAGTGTTGGGGAAGAGTGGCGTTAAATAGGGGAAGGAGAAAGTGATGGGGCGATAAATTAATATTCCTTTTTTTGTGGGGTGGAAAATAAATAAATGAATGAAAGGGACACAAAGACAAAGTGGGGTAGGGGGGGTTTGGGGATATAAGCATAGAATGAAAAGGACAACTGATTCACTCTTCTCTATTTTTTTTTTAATTTTATTTTTTTAAAATGAATAATGACTAATTCTCATGTAAACTATTTATCTACTTGTTATGTCTCCCATTCAAATTTCACACACACGCCCAACATTGTATGGTTAAAAATAGTGGGCTAAATATGTAAATAAACTTAACCTATATGAAAGGACAAGTCTATCCAATTGGGTGTACCATTTGATCCATTGAAACATAATCTTTAAAATTTTGAAACTCAATATATATGTAAAAAAAGTATTTTTTATAATTAATGTTGGTGTTGTGTAAATTGTTGTTGTATTTTTTTAATATTTTGTTCATTGGTCTAAAGTTTGACTCTCACGAAACTATTGTGTCTAAATTACCCTAAAAATATTGTACTAAATTGATTAATTTATATTTTGATACTTTATTCATTTACCCAGTTTATCTTCATATCTGGATGATTCAAACCTTGTAACTAATTATTATATAAATTAATATTAATCTACTAAATAAATATATGAATAATAAAGTTGTAAAATAAGTATATAATTAACCAATTAAATTTTAATAAAATAATCTTAAAACTATGATATAAATATAATATTAATTTTTACCCAAAACCTCTAGAAATGATTGACTTATAGAAAGAGAGATCAAATTCAGAAGGGTTAAGGAGTAGAATTTTTGGTGTCGTTGTTTTTCTGGAAGAAAGATTAATTTATTTTCTATGTATAAAAGTCCCGGTTGCTAGGTATAATTGTGAATGGAAAGGAGACTTGATACACAAACCGATCTTGTATATCGAGGTTCGATATAAATAATCGTCGTGCAATAATAACTATATTAAAAAAAAAAAGGTATTAGTAAAGTAGTGTTTTTTTTAATAATGAAAAGTGGTTTGATACGCTAGACGACACTGTATAATGGATTGAAATGTCGGTCTAATCGGAAGACGGATTGGACTAACCGTCATAAAAGAGGCATAACACACAAAAGAAAAAGACATATCAAAAGAAAACTTCGATCAGAATAAGCCGAACGAGGAGGAGCACCAACATGCCAAGTGAGGAAGAAACAACGAGAACATGATTGTATAAGCACTGTAGAGTAGAGAACAACTCTTAGGGACCACCGGTAAAAATATCAGATTTTGACTCCTCTTTTGAGCCTTCATATTTTGATCATCTATCCTTCACTCCTTCTCATGAACAAATTCACCTCTTCGTCCAATCAAAGTTCATATCATCAACATGTACCGCATCCTATCGGACCACCACAACGTAAAATAAAGAAATTCTTTTAATCTCAATTTTTTTTATTTGTAAATTTCTTAAGCAAATATGGAGTTGTAAAATATTTTGTTGGTTGGAGAAATTGTAAGGTTTAATAGTCTTATTGATTCAATTTTATCTGTTTAACCATAAAACAAGGATTATATATATATATATATATATATATATATATATATATATATATATTCTACAGTGGAATCTTAAACTGATAATCATAGATGTTGGTGGACTAAAAGTTAAAGAAAAGTAGGCAATTGAGGTGCAGTATATTACAAGATTCACAAAAGTTTGTTCATTAGTAAAAAAACGCACTAAAATTAAGATGACGTCCATCTGTGTTTTGAAGAAGAAACTCAAAAATACAAACCTAAAATTGTCAGAAATAAAAAGCGAACCAAACTTAGGACAAATTTAGAGAAGATTTAGAATGTGAAATGGCGTTCTTTTTGTTCAACTCTTTTACCTTTGTATACTTTTTTACCCTAATATTTTACCCATTTGACAGTGGAGTTTAAATTTGGGCTTCTTTTCCTTTTGCCTTTTCACTTTTGTATTGGTCATCTTTCCACAAAGAAAAGTGCTGTGAATTGAATATTCAGGAAAAGGTGGGGCCCAATTAGGTTAGGGACTTAGGGGCTGTTTGTTTGGTAGTAGTCTTAATGCAAAGTGTAAAAAGCAAATGTTAGTTAAATGGGTTTTCAATTCTGAGGTTCCATACACGTCTCCCAAAGTTTCTCTGTTAGTAAGTGGTATTGATTTGGGTGTGAAATTTGTATATCCATAGTGTTGGCTTCTTGTGATGCTTCTTGCTCTGTTACACTCTGCACCAATATGGCACATGCTCTTCTCTTTTTCTATTCTTCTTCTTCTTCTTTATCTTTTCTCTTCGTGACTTCATTTTGTGTCCTCTTACCAAATAGAAATTGAAAGGTTATAAGTGTAATCAATGCCAAATTTGAATGTCAAGATAAAAGTCATGGGGTGTTATTCGAGTTAAACGACTTAATTGTTTAGTAAATTCACGTTCAATTCGTTACAATTGAACCGAGTTCTGGTCAACTGAAGGTTAAAAATATGTTCATATTCAACTTGATATTTTAAATGAACGAACTTGAAAATACAAATGTATAAAAAGAAAAAAAAATAAATGGACTAAGTCAGAAACCAGGAATTTATTAAAATTAAATTTGATGGATTCATGCGTGACGATGGGAAATGTGCATATGGGTTCATCATTTGTGACCAGAATGCTAATATATGATCACGTTTGAACATGGCAAATGCACATCAAGTCCAATCTTACATGCCGAAACATTTGCACTTAGACTGAGATCTTCATCCGAAAGGAAGCCTTAGGATGGTCGAACTCGCAAAGATGGGCCACATGTTTCTCTCGGATGGTGGATTGGATCCGGCCGAATTTGAAATCTTCATCCGAAATGATGCCTTAAGATGGTTTAACAATAGACAATGACAAGTCCTTGTTTTCTTACCTTCGTGTATAAAATTATAAACAAAGAAGAGCATGGATAGAACTTTTACCCGAAGTCGAGTAGCTCAGCTAATTTAAAAACAGTACTAAAGACTGAGAATATTTTTCTATTCATACCGTTTCAAGCCTAAAAGTGAATATTTTAAAATTTGATTAAATTTAGATCGGATTAATTATAAACGAGTTGAACATGAGTCGATTATCGTTTAAGGTTTGAGCGCAATACCCTCTAATGCGGGCAACGCTCATATACTGATAAAACTTATTACCCCATTGGGTTGAAATTGAAACTTGATAGTCCAAATTTAAATACATATGAAAATAAGTGAAAACATTTTTAGAAAATGCAGAGAGAGAGAAAAGTGAAAAAAAATCAAAACTTGGATAACTTCTAAATTTGGACTTATAAGTTTTGATATATCACGGAAATGGGATGTTAGAAACTCAACTTATAAAACGAAGGTTCTTTGTGACTTCTCGTGCAAATGGAAGTCTCGTGTTTTTGTATAGAAATAGTAAAATAAAGGTATATTATTCAGATTTACATTTTTAAAAACTAAATCAGAAAAAAAAAATTATTTAATTTAATTATAAAATCATGATAATTAATATTTTTATCATTAAAAACTATAAAAATAAATTTTTTTCTTACCCATTTTATAAAATAAGTACATTTTATGTGGTAACCGACGAACTCTAGTTATAATTAATCACACATGTAAAATAGTAAAATAAATGTGATAATTACAATAACTTATTTTGAAAGTTACTCTTTTATAAGTTATAGCATGGATTAAACAAGGATTATACATTTATAGGATATGATTACACTGGAAACGATTCACATATCTTTGAAATGGTAAATGAACATATACTTTATATAGAAGTTTTTTACAATATAAACCAATGGGAAATATTCAATATTGTTTATGTACTTTTAACAGTTTGAGATTATGTTCGAAGATTTTTCAATTTTTGGACAATGTCATAGAGATTTAGACTGTTTCGTTATTATTAATCGTCATTTTATAGTTAACATCTTGAGAAGAAAAGAAATTAAAGATAATTATTTGCTTGTTATTATTAATCGTCATTTTAAAGGTATATATAATTTTTCAATGAATAAAGTTCTCTTGAAATGTTATTTATAAATGGAAAAATGGCGAAAAATAATACTACTAACTATGACGCATGAATAAAAGATAATACAAACTTTAAAATTATTAGTTGATATACAAACTATTTTACATTAAACCAATTTTGATACATGGTGAAATTACGGACAATTTTACTACAAAAATTCCCCATAAAATTTTAAATCACACAAAATCACACCTTACATTATATTTTCTTTCAAAAACCAAACATATTATTTTTGTATACGGAACGAATTACGTATTAAAAGTTAGTTATCACTTTATTATTAAATATTTTAGGTTAACCATAACTATAAGAATGAAAAAAGTTGTTATATATTTAAAAAATATATAAATTGGTAAAAAGACTCGTACTAACATACCCAAGAAAACTTTGGTATATAATAAGATTGATTCTTAAATTTTAAAATATATAAATGGAGATTATTTTCTACAAATTTACGATAAATATATTAATTCTAAAATGTTAAGTTACACAATCTTTCCGATAAGTGATATACTTTGATTACATTCTACCCACCATTTTTTTTTTCTTTCTCAAACTACCCATCAAAAAATAATATTGTAGCATAAACATGATTAACATTTGTCCTTAGTCTCCCATTAAAAAAGAAGAAATCTTGACATAGGTAACAACTCTACTCATAAGTAATCACAAATATCCATTCAAATAACGTGAGATGATAATTTTACGGGGTGTTACAAATATCACATTACATATTCTAATTTAAAAAATGTTTTTTTTAAACTTTTGTTTGTATGAATAAACTAACTTAAATATTTTTAATAAAGTGATGATTAACCTTTATAACACAATTTTTTGTACATCAAAATAACATGGGTGATATTTGAAAAAAAATATAATAGAGGGTCATTGTGTGATTTAAAAATATATGGTAGGTTTTTGTAATATAATTTGACCTCACAACTCCACCGCGTATCAAAACTAGTTTAACATGAAATAGTTATGTATAAATAGTAAATTCTAAAGTTTATATTATTTTTTATTCATACTCATACCTCTTAGTTGGTATTATTATTATTTTTTTTATCAATTTTCCTTTATAAATAATAAAAGATATATCCGAAAATAATATAAAGCTTAAGAACACCATCCAAAAACTGAAATTTTGTTAGACATAATTCATTTTTTATTTTTTTTTATAGATATACCATCCTAAATTTCCACAAACCAATTATGAAAAATTATTTGATATATATGGTCCGTATAGTAGAGCGGACTTTACAACAAGAAGATTGAAAAAGTGGTGATAAATTTGGTCTTGTATGTAACGTGCAAAAACTTAAATATTATAGTCAGGGTATAATAAATTAATACCAGAGTTACTTATATTTTTTCTGCATCTTTCAAATTAAAGAATATTAATTTGCACATGCATACTCAGTCAGATCTATATTATATATAAATACATATATTTATGGTAAATTATATAATAGAATTCTGACTAAATTGTTACATCAAGAGTAAAAATATGGGCAAGCCATAAATATGGCAACAACCCTCCCATTGTTTGGAGCAAGTTCTGAGATATATGGGTGAAGACTGAAAAGTTACTGAGTAGGTGGTAAAAAAAGGGGGAAATTACAGTTTATTAGGGTTACAGATGAAGCAGAGGGTCATAGATTAAGCTATAAAGAGTTGGGTTTGAAGAGCCTCTGGCCCCTACAAGCGCGGATGGCGCTCGGAGCATTGAGCTCAGGACTCCTGACTTGTTTGTCGTCTAACTTGCACACTTTCTCACACTCGACTAGTAAAAAAGTTCAAATGGGTAAATATTGTTCAGAGATGGTTGATCGGCGGTTAATCATGAGTTGGGTTCATAAAATTTTGTAAATCCTTGTTTTTGTTTGATTGTAATTCAGTTCGGTTTCGATGGGTCTGTTTGACTCGTCCGCGTTTATTCTGAAGATAAAGTTGAAACAAGTAGTTGACTGAACTAGTTAATTTATTTTGATAAGCCTGTTTAGCGTTTAGGAACAACGAGTTTATGAAGATGATAGAAACATATAATGACGAAAAAGTCCTCCATTAATAATATAAATGGTATGTGTTTTTTTGTTACTATTTTAATAGTTGTTACATATTAAAAATACAACATAATAGTATTAATAGATATTAACAAATTATACTATATCCATGTTATTGAAAAATACAGCCATATATTTGTAATATTTAGTATAGGTCATTGTTATAAAAATACAACTAGTCTATGACGCCAGATAATTGGCAGACCGAGCAATCGAACGGTCTCGTCGATGAAATCCCAACTTAAACGGTCAAACGCTTTTTCTAGGTATAATTTCACTACCATCCATTCAACCCCCCCTCCCCCCCTTTCTTCATTGTCATCGAGTGGATTATCTCTTTAACAAGGATGACATTGTCTTCGATAAGCCTTCCAGGTATGAAACTGCTCTGAAAAGGATTGATAACCCTGCACATGAAAGGTTTGAGACGACCAACTAAAAACTTCGCGATGATCTTAAATACGACATTGCACAAACCAATCGGTCTGAATTTCCTCTTATGAATAGGGTTAGCGCATTTAGGAATCAAGGATATCAAAGTATCGTTCAAACTTGTTGCAAGAATAGCGGAGCTCAAGAAATTTTTGACAAAGCGTAATATTAATGGTCCAACAATCTCCCAACACTATTGAAAGAAAACAACATGAAAACCATCCGCTCCCAACACTTTATATGCTCCCATTGATTTCATACTCTTATAGATCATCTGATCGGAAAAGGCCTCCCCACCAACTTGCTTTGTCTTGGCTTTACACTTACGACTCTATCCTTTGTAACTCTTGTTTTGGGCCTTTGGCTTTGGCTTTAAAACTTCAATGGATTGGATCGTTACTGAGATCCCGGGAACGTGGGACTTTGTTCCGAACCTCGTCAGCAAACACTTGTGTTCAATCTTGCTCTTGGATACAATCAATCTAGATTGTTTTCTGTATGAGTTTATTTGTTTAGATCTGTTGAAAATTCTTTTACACTTTGTCCAATTCAACCTTTGAGGGTTCAAAGTACATCATTTATATTTTTAAGTACAATTTAAAATAATTAAAATACGATTTAATTAATATAGACGTGTATGAATAATGTGTACTTTCATGCGTTACAGTTCAAAGTGATAAAAAAAATTAGCGTGTGTCGCGCACTTTTAAAATATGTTAATTTTGAGTGTATTTATTATTAATGTAACTTACGATAACTTTGTAATTTACGGTAAATTTATATTCCGAAAAAGTGCTGCGGCAATTACAAATTATTTATATTTTGAATAGATTGTCTATATATTTGTACGAGTTCAATTTTGAGACTAATATTGTGTGTGCAGATACAATCTAATTAATGGAATATCTCTTGTCATTATAAGTTTATAACATAGTACTATTTACTAAAATGTAATGAAACAAAATCAACATTCCACTGCAGTACTATTTTCAATTTTAATAAGATAAATTTAATTAAATTATCTATAGTTTATCATAGTAGATTTCATATATAATATAAATTTTAATATTGTCTTTTATATGTTTCTTTGATAAACAAATGGTTTATCTTATGTAGAATTTTTATGCTTGATAAATAATACTCCGTATCTGTTTTTATGTAATTATTGCAAAATTTTAGGAGTTTCAAATTAAATAATTAACTAATTTCACTTAAATAAAAAAAAGAAAATAATAAAAAAATGTAATTGAGGTGAATATCCGTCAAAGAAATGGTGCCTTTATCTTCTGGTAGTTGTCAACTTGTCCCTAATACACATTCCGCCGTTTTGCATGCGAACAGATAATGTATTTTTTCCTAAACGCAGTGCCTTGATTTCTGAGAATAATACATATTATATTAATTTATTATTATCTTAACCTCATAAAATATGATCCATATCGATAAGCTAATATGAAAAGCATAATCTAACCTTAAGAGTTTATTGGCTTGTAGAGTCGTAGAACTTGCTCTCGAGCGATGTAGATAAAGTTGTTCTCATTGGATGCATTGTCTTAACTTGTTCTCTTGTTTGCTTAAACACGTTTGGTAGCTAGGACACATATCGAGGTTCAATTTGTTAGAATATTACTATATGAACGTTGGATCGTATGATACATACAGATCGTAAAACGGAATTGTATGCATACGAGCGCTGTGAGAGCACATACGTGTCAAACTCATGTCTTACCTTACTTGTTTTTTTGTTTGCTTAAACGCGAACTTATTATCTCCAACATAACGGGTTATATATATATATATTACAAAATTTTGTAGATTTGACATTAATTATTTATTAGAATTATTAACATTCATCATGTTACGTCATTTTGTTAATAAAAAAGGATTAAAAAACAAAAAAATAAATCTACTTATCTACCAATCAAAATTAACAACTAATATAGTACGATTTTGTTAAGAAAATATCATCTTCTAACCATATTTTACACATTTTTAAATTTAAAATTAAATCAAACTTTGTTCTCTAACTTTATATAAGTAATCAGTTTCATTGCGAATCAAAACCCATCATCATTACTTTTATTTATTTTTATTTCTTTCATTAAAAGTGATAATATATTGAGAAATTTGAGGTATACATATAATACTCGAACAATATATTTTTAATTATTTTCTTTTATTTATAATAAATATATAAATAAATTATAATTTTAAGCCTCAAGAGGTTACCCATTTTAGTTAATAAAAATAGACTAAGTTTAGATAAAAAAATGATTTTTTTATTATTATATGTTTTTTTATAGATTAATATCAAATATATATGATACGTAAAAGTGTAAATATAATTTTTTTTATTGAGATAAAACTCAAACTAGTTTATGATAAAGAACTACATATTTATAATATAATTTTTTTTATTCACTCTATTATTTGTATATAAAATTATAAATAATAACTGAAAATATTGAAATGCATTAAACTAATCTAGATATAGCAATTAATAATTTAGATATATTATTTTTCTAGTAGAATCAGTTTAGTATGTTCTTGCAAGAATCTGATGATCAAATATAAATAGTTAATTAAGAAATTGCTCAACGCTCCCGTAATGTGGAGTGTGGACAAATGCTTTTAAGTTGTACAACTTTTCGTATCGGTCAAGTGTCAATGTTACAATCACATCATATGACAATCACTTGTGCACAATAACAATTACAACACAGTTTCTTCAACAACCTTTGTAGAGACATATGTAAGTGTAACATATCCATCAAAAATTACCTTTTTTCTATTTCCTTTCTAAAATTTACAGTGCTTTTTCTTTTAAAAAAGTTCCTGGAGGGGTTTTATTCACTGTGGGTAAAAGAAATTCACCTGACGAGTCCAAACGGGCCGTAAGTTTGAAGATAGGTCACAGACAAATTACGACAAGTCCACGTTCATAGAGAATGCTGCCAAACATCTTCTTTCTACTATAAAATTATCTTATACGACATCGACAAAAATTACAGGGTATATACTGATATGATTTTATATAATATATATTAAAATTACAATAATTCGATGTATATCGTCAAGAAAGACGGATAAACAGCCATTATAAATAAATTAATAAAAAGATCAGAAAACAAACAAAAATATCGAGGAACAAAACATATATTTCTAATGATTTGATATCACATAGGTACCAAGAAAAATGAAGATCTAGCTGACATAGAGTTGTATATTTATTTATTTTGTTAAAGCATCATTTTTTTTTTTTTAATATTATCAAAGAAGAAGGAAATATCTACAAATTCTTTCTATTAGGGGAATAATTTTTAAGGGGCACAAATCTAACAAATTTCGGTCTGTCCTATCTCATTCCAATTTCGATTCCGGTGAAATCTAATGTTAAAATAACTATCTTGTCCCGTCAAGAAAATATATGTGACGGATACAAGTCTTAACTTCTTCATTCTGCACGGCCCAAATATACATTAAAATAATTTAGATATAAATAAATTGAATCCTAAGCTTAAATCATTTATTTTCAAATTATAAAAATCATGCAGTCTAAATTGACAAAAAGACTAAATTATTTGTTAATTGTTGGAGATAATCGGTTTTCATATCGAAAGATTGGGACTACCCAACCTAGTATATAAGGTCGGTGAGCTACTCCTCCTATTGTCAATTGGTTTTAGGATGGAACCTCATCGGGTTTATGTGCTGGGATTGGGCCTAACGCGCATGTGCGCTCGGATGCACACGACCCCCGCTCTACCCGGTCCGTCTATATCGGACTTTGACATGGTATCAGAACGGTTAGCCTCTATGTGGCTCGCGATCCTAACCTGTGGACAAGTGCAACTCGGTCTATATCCTCTAGTTGCACTTGTGGGGGCGTGTTGGAGATAATCGGTTCCCACGTCGAAAGATTGGGACTACCCAACCTAGTATATAAGGTCGGTGGGCTACTCCTCCTATTGCCAATTGGTTTTAGGATGGAACCTCATCGGGTTTATGTGCTGGGCTTGGGCCTAACGCGCATGTGCACTCGGATGCACACGACCCCCGCTCTACCCGGTCCGTCTGTATCGGACTTTTACATTAATTGTTACCATTTGATGTTTGATGTTTGTTGGTTGACATGTTGTCAATTGCTATATTCTTCGTTCATTGCTCACTTGCTCCGGTCTCCAAATAAACACAGCTTGCCAACTTATCTCAAAGTCACAAACTTCGATTCTTCATTTTTTCAAATCGAGTCTTGCAACACGACTGTTATATTCTAAACACTTTTCTAATTTCACTTGCAGAACATTTCCGTCCATATCTGACTACAAGTAAAAGGACGAACCCTGTAATTGATGGAACGATCGATGTGTAATTCTATGTTGGTCTTTTATTTTGGATGTTTAAACAAAATTTAATTATGGTATGAGGCCATTATGCAATACATTAGTATGAATTATTGGAAAATTTAACGTCTTCCGTTTTAAGTACGTTATAGGTTAAGATTTTTTTGTGAAAATTGTAAATATTAAACACTATAAACAAATTATTGTTCTCTAAGGAGATATGTTTCAACGGTTAAATTTCACTAATATTTGATTGATTATCGTACATAAATATGTGTTTTACTTGAACAACTTTCATAATTTAAAAAATATTGATTTGGGAATTTGTTTTACGTTCGTGTGATTATTTTGGAGGATTATAATTCTCAACTAAGTTATAGTTTAAGTTTATTTTTGAATAAAAAAGAAGAGATGATTTAGGATCATTTGATTCAATTGTGAGGAGATGATATTTATTAATCCCCATAGGTAAAAGAGGCGGATATAATAACCAATATTCTGGAAACTCGGGATGTTATGGGTTAAGATTTTACAATGGGTTCCGACTTAGTTTGATAACAACTTTACCGGATCTTATAACAAGGCATAAATAAAGAAAACCGAATAAAACGTTATAAGAGTAAAATGTCATCAAGAAGAGAACGACAATCAATCAACAAAAGAAACGTGACCGAATCTAAAGGAAAATGAAATGAGTCTCGGCACTAAGAGAATATTAAAAACCCAAAACGACTCGTATGGAAACCCGGCCGGCAACTTTCCCCAGATCACTCCACAACGGTCCTACCCTGCAAAACTAGCACATACACACAACAAATAGGTAATTAAACACACAAGCATAATTTCACACATCCCAATTATTATCTTTATTTAGGTTATTCAATATAATTGTGCAACTTATTGTGTATCACGAGGGATCTCCGCCCCTCGTCTCTGTCCCCGTTTACCAAGCAGGCTGGGGTCATGCATACTTGTGTACCGAGTGGACTAGTCGCATAGAACCTCTCTAGTCACCTGTCAACTATGAACAGTGATGTCACAACCCGTTTTCATACACTTGGGTTTATGACGTAAAAAGGCCATCCTACTCAGTTATAAGTAATAATCATCCAACATACACGACTAGAATAACGCACACGAACATTACGAAAAACTAGCTAAGTAAGTCCAAAGAACTTACCTGAATTGATACGATATCCAAACTCGCTAAATCTCGATCCGCACGTATACGATCTCAACACCTTGGTCAAGACGGAAAACGTCTTAACAACACAATTTTATCACTTATGAAGCTTCTAGAAGATTTATAGACTCTCTATGAGGTTACATTAGGATGGAAATAGGAAACCCTAACTTTTACGAAAATCAATTGGCAATAGGAAGAGTAAGCCTAAGACTTATATGTTATGTTCACGTATTTCATATTGTCGATGTGAGACACATTTTCACACTCAACACTCCCCTCAAGTGCAACTATCCTGGACTAGTTGACACTTGACATAAAGTTTTAAGGTTGGCTTAGTCAAACGGGCGGATAACGTATTTTCAGTAATCACAACCTGTATCTCCTTTGATAAGATGTTAATTTATCTTTTTATATTTGACACTGAGGGTATGCATGCCAAAGTGAACCTACAAAAGATGTTAATTTATCTTTTTCTAGTTGGTTTCTGTCAGGTCAAGATCAGGCATGTGTTTAGAGAGATCAATCGGGTAGCGGATCGTCTAGCGGCGATGGGGCAGGAAGACCAGCTGTTTATTAGATCATCCTGTGCTTCAGTTGATGATCTCATCCGGAAGGATGCTATAGGATGGAGTATCTCTAAAGGATAGTTTCTTCCTAAATGCTTATCTGTGTTGTATCAACAAAAAAAAAAAAGTGAACCTACAAACACAAGCATAAGTGAACCTATGAACACAAGCATTCAAGGTTCAATCCTAAAACCAATTGACAATAGGAGGAGTAACTATAGCCTATAGGACTCATATTTTGAGTTCACATAGTATCATATTGTCGATGTGATACATTTCCATGCTCAACTAAAGGCAAATAACAAAATATTTCAGAGGAAGGATAAAATTGAGAATGAAATCTTTTCATTAGCTTCAACCTAGGGCTAACTAGTTAAAAAAATTACTAGATCAATCGCAATTTCATCGCCTTCAAATGTTGTTTCAGTTCCTTCGTCCCAAGCACCGAACAACATTTCAAAGGTATAATCTTCAAAATTAAACATTTCAAAGGTATAATCTTCAAAATTAAATTTTCACTCCATTTCATTCGATTCAGTTTAACCACCCAACGCACACTAGGCTTATACGCTAACATGTGAATTTATGTGTTAACTTGAATTTTACGTGCATATGTGTTCCTCCCCGCTTTTCACTCCAATTGACTTTAACACGATTTACATTCTAAAATCAATCGAGAATAACCCATCAAAACATCAACCTTATATATCATACCAAAATAATTTTAGGGCGATTTTAAGGGCACGGCGGAGTAATTAACAATTGCACTACGGTCACGATTGACGTTCCAGAAACCGTGACCGTGGGAAATTTGTCACGGTCACGGTTTCCGGAACCGTGACGGATCCGGGAACCGTAACCGTGGAAATTATCATTACCGCTACGAAAAAATAGCCGTTGGAATTCGAACGCTGTAAATTGAACGTTGAAAATCGAACGTTGTAAAAATAGCCGGTGGATTCAGCCCTTATATATTGAGAGGGATAGAGGAGGGAGATGAATAAACTTTCACCCAAATTCTCAAAAAAAATTGGTAGCGGAAATGGCGACAGAAGACGATGATGAGATGTTGATGCCTTTCGATTATTTAAAATTCAGTGAACCAGATGAATTTCTTCCCCATTTTCAGGTAATAATTTTTTTGTAAGTTTGTAGTTATAGCGGAAAAACAAAATTTTGATTCTATTTATTTTCAATAGGGTCTTCCGATTTATTCACGTGATGAACGGACCGATTATAGTCGAATGTTTGAAATAAACGGTTATTTCTACGATCGAGAGACAATGGTTGATTGGGTTCGTTTCATGGGAGGAACTATGAATATGGTGTTTGTCACAAGTAGATCATGGAGAAATGGGAGTGGATTCGTGACGTTTCGGTTGACATGCGAACGTTTCGGGTCAACTCGGAAGAAGAAAGACGTTGATCCAGATGTTGAGCCGTCATCCAGGGGAGCACGTAAATCGATAAAAGACGGGTGTTCATTTGAGCTTGAAGGCGTACAAAGTAGAATTGATAAATGGACGATGCATGTTAAATGCGGAGTGCACAACCATACACTTCCCGAGAAATTGAAGGGACATAGTTTTGCTGGCCGATTGACTCCGAAACAGTTTCGGATGGTCTGACGTGAACTCGGTGCAGGTATAAAGCCGGGTGATATTTTGAAGTCACTACAGTTGGATGATCCCAACAATGCCACTTCCATGAGACAAATATACAATGCTGGTTTGAAGATCAGGAAGCTACAAGCCGAAGGACGAGGCCCACTACAACAAGCACTACACAGTCTACAAAACCGTCGTTACTATGTGAATGTGAGAAGATGTCCACAATGTGATTAAATTTCAGATTTTTTCATCATGTATCCAGATTCCAGGCATCTTCTCAGCTTATTTCCTTATGTGATCATAATGGACACGACATACAAGACGAACGAATAAGTGTTAACAATAATTTTGTTTTTAAGTGTCTTCATATTACATGAACATTTTTTTTATTTTAGTTTAATTGGACATTAGAGTCTTGATTTTTGAGTGTCTTCATATTTTGATTGTGCCTCAAAATATGTAGGTACAAGATGCCGTTGTTAGAGATCGTTGGAATTACTAGCACAATGAAGACGTTCGCAATAGCATTTGTCTTCATGTCTAAGGAAAACTCGAATCACTACGAGTGGGCATTAGGGAGACTCCGACATGTGTGCGGAAATCTTACACCGGGAGTTATTGTGACGGATAGAGAGCTTGGGCTTATTCGTGCACTAGCAGATGTCTTTCCAGATGTGAAGCACATGATTTGCACATTTCATGCCAAGTGCAACATTACCCAAAGAGCTTGGGCAGTGACACGATCCTTGGAAGCACGAGATCAATTCAAAGCAGAATACAATGCCTTTTTTGAATCCCGATCATCGGCGAGTTACGAGAGGCGCTTGGCTGAGATGAAAGTTGTTTGGCAAAGTTACCCGAGATTGATGGAGTATTTGGAGACCACATGGCTGATTCCTTACAAGGAGGCAATTATTCGCGCATGGTGTGACTTGTATCTTCATTTTGGCACGAGGACAACAAACGCGTAAGATCTCAAAGCTACATTCACTAAAAGCTTATAGTAATAATTGTACTGATTTTATAATGATATGTAGGTGTGAGTCCGCACATTCTTTGTTGAAGAGAACATGCGTTCTAGCGTGCAAGGATTTCAATTGCTTGTGGACAACATCGTCTTAATGGTAGTCGATCAAATTGGGAAGATTGAAGCATCCATAGAGACTTCACGCGAGAGAATGTTGTTGGATGTGTGTGTTCCAATATTTGATTTGCTCCGAAACAAAGTAAGCAACGAGTGCTTCGAGTTGTTGCTGGAGATCTTTGAGAAGGCGAAGAAAATTAGAAGCCTCACTACATGTCGCGATTCATATTGGAGGAAAGTCGATGGATTACCTTGTGCACATGAGTTTTTTTAATTGCTATTAGGGATCGGATGCCGATTCGTTTGGATCAAATTCATCCATACTGGAGGCAAGTACGTTGGGAAAAGGTGAATCCGGTCATAGCAGATGATGTTGTCCAAATTGATCCAAACATTGTGTCGATAAACAACTTCACGGAGCTGATGAATAACAATTTGTTGACCAAAGATCAGATTGAGCGGATGGCTTCCGCACATGAGGATATGATAAATCCGGGAACGACAAACATGAGGGAACCGCAACAACAAGTACAAACTAAAGGAAGACCTACGAAATACGGTATGCGTTCAACAAAGAGAGATCCTAGTGGGTTCGAGCATGGTCCAGGGTCATCACGTCCACGACCCCGGGGTCGTCCACCAAAATCAGGCCGAGAAACGGGATTAAGATTGAGGAGCCCGAACCAGAGGAACAAATTCCGTGCACTCAACCACGTGCCAAGAAAGCTGCCTCTCGAGGACCTAAGGTGTATCGCTTCAAGAAGGGTCAGATTGCGGATGTAGTGAGACCATTCACCCTCAAAGCTGTAGATGTAAAATCCGATGGACGCTGTAGATGTAAAATCCGATGTAGTGAGACCATTCATCCTCAGATTGCGGATGTATGAGATCTCTGAGACTCGCCTGTAGTATGTGTAGACGCTGCAATGATACACACATGTGTTATAATTTATTGTACTAAGGATACAAATGTAAAGACTACATTTAACGATGACATACCCTAGTATCTGAAACTGGAACTGGAGGGGGGCACTCCGGTGGGGGAATCTGAACCGCTGAGGAGGGTAAAACAAACGGGTGACACCGGGAACTGAACCAATCCATGTAGTCCGCTGATACAGTCCATGGATCAGGTGCCGGAATCCGACCCGCAAGTGATACTCTGCTCGTGGCGTCGTGTCTGCTCTCCCATCTGTCCTCAACGGAGTGGAATCGGACCTTGTAACCCTTGCCGGTCTCTGGACGAACCTCTAGGTAAGGTATGATCCTCTCTTGTGGGATGGTCTACACAAATCCAAACTGCCGGAGTACCCTGTCAGGCATGTAGGGCTCCACAATGTCGCCTATCCGGATCGTGCCTCTGTAGGTGGATAATCTGAACTCGCCCTGAAAATCTAGAACCCTGTCCCCGTAAGGCATAAACTTGATGTCCTCCGCTCTCATCTGGTCTAGCTGGGTACGTAGGGATCTCAACCTCTCCAGTGTATGTACTGGTGTCCTCGGGACATATAGTCTCGTGGCCCATCGAGCTGCTCCGTGCAATGCTGGATCCTCGGCCGCAGAACTCCCAAGCGAGGGAAAATATGCATATATCTAGAACTGAACAAAAAGATTGTTAGTATTTTCCAAAAAATGAACAAAATTATTATAGAGCTAAAATAAGAATAATACCTGTAACGGAGATGTGCAACCACCAATGGTCCTCACCCCGAGTCGGGACGCATCACCCATCATCCTATAAGACAAATAGGCCAAAAATGAGTGTTAATATCGTTAGAAGAGACCGTATTAAAGTAGTTCCATTTGTGGTAGTGAGTACTAGTATAGATATGCCAAGACTCCGGTGCCCCAAGCAAATCCTCCTGTACGGTCGTGGTCTCGGACAAAATCGATCAACCAAGGTCGGATCTTGTTCGTCGACTTATCGACGAACATGGTGGACCCCAAGAAAAAAAGAAGGAAGACGGAAGCAATCTCATGGGTTGGGGTGTCTGGTGATCGACGAATAATCTCGTATGCCCTCCTGAGATCGATAGACACCGCATAATGATGAGCATCTGCCTCGGACTCAGTCAAACGGAATACCGTAGCCAACCATACGCTACGGTCCCATCTACTGAGTGGTGTCAACATAACCTCTCCTTCAATCCTAAGCCCCATGATAACAACAACATCATGGAGAGTAATGGTCATCTCACCCCATGGTAGATGAAAACTGCTGGTCTCTGGATGTCATCTCTCGAGAAATACATGGATCAGAGCATGATCCACACCAGCAAAGGAGATGTCGAGTAACTCAGTGAGACCGCTCCTAGATGCCAGACAAAACCAAGAATCGGGGTCCACTCTATCAACATCTGATATCCACCTCCTCAAATGTCCAATGTCCGACACTCGCCTCAATGCCGTCACTGGCTTCCTGTAGTCCTCCTTCATAGACATGTTGACATTTAATCAAAAATTTCATTACAATATAATTTAAGCTAATTTGTAACAATTGTGATCCAATTATGTACCTCTCCAATCCATACTCCGCGAGCCTTATGAGTACCGTAACATGTCAACACCTCCTGAGTCAACGGTGCTCCTGTGTCAGCAACAACCCGGTCTCTATCGGCCGGGATGAAAGCATCCTCCACGTGGTCGTCGTATGGAATATGCTCGTCAAGACTAGTGACATCCTCCTCCGCCCCATGTTCATCAGGGGTACGTGAAGGTCCAACTACGTCCTCCTCCACCCCATGTGTAGCAGGGGTACGTGAAGGTCCAACTACGTCCTCCTCCACCCCATGTTTAGCAGGGGTACGTGAAGGTCCAACTACGTCCTCCTCCACCCCATGTGTAGCAGGTCCAACAATCTCCTCCTCGCCCTCATCGTCATCCTCGGTGTTATAATCCGCGGATGGTATCTGTGAATGTCGTACTCGTGGAGAAAGATCGGAAGCTGAAGGTCGGTATTGCACCTGTACCGGTGTCTGCACCGCCTGTGTCGCACCACCACGTACCTGGTCTCGAGCTCTACGAACCGACGCCGTAGGACGGCAGTGACGAGACATCGCCTGTAATATCTACATTTATAGTAATATCGATTTAAATTTAATTATAAATAGTTAATTTAGAATTAATTTAATTTAATTTAATAAGACTTACATTTAATATCAATTTAATTTATATAATTAGTAATTAATTGAAATTAAAATAAATTTATTTAATTTAATTTAATTCGAGTTAATTTCCTTTAATTTAACTCATTTTAAATAAATAAAATAAAATAATATAAAATTTATTTCATCAAATTTATTTCGAGTTAATTTCCTGTTAATTTAACTCATTTTAAATAAATTAAATTAAACTAAATTAAATTTATTTAAACTTAATTTCATTTAATTTTAATTTATTTCAATTTATTTTACTCATATTTAATTTATATTAATTTTAATATCATTTCGGTAATTTTAATTTATTTTAATATGAATTTATTTTAATTAAATTTTATTTTAAATTTTTATTAGATTAAATTTAAATTTAAATTTAATTCAAAATAATGCATTTTATGCATTATAATTCTAAATAACGAATTATAATGCATAAAATGCATTATCGGATGAACAGTGGCTCCACGGATCCGGGAACCGTGGCCGTGGAAGCCACTGTTCATCTTCTACGGCCGAACGCCATTAATGGCGTTCGACCGTTCTTCTTCCACCGTTTCCGGGGTCGTTTCTTCCACAATTTTAACAAAACAAACACTACAAATCCTATTCTACGTGATTCCAACATAATCTACTCAATTCATGCCTTCGATTTCAACAAAATCAAACCTAAAAACTCGTAATCGAAAACTCGTAATCGATAAAACTCGTAATCGAAATTAACCGTTAAATTACCGTTGTCGGACTATGTTTACGCTTCTCGAAGGGCCGTGCTTGCTCACCACCTTGATCCATGCTTCGATCGGGTTCAAATCGAGTTAAAATCGCCGTTGTTCGTCGCCCCTGACGTCTACGGCTGCTGTTCGTCGGGTTTTGGTTAGCTTGCGGCTACGGGATACGAATGCGTTGTTTTTGTAAGTTTAACGTACCACGGTTTCGGGAACCGTAACCGTGGTGCTTTTATCACGATTACGGTTTCTGAAACCGTGACGGTTCCGAAAACCGTTACCGTGGTGTGTTTGTTAATTTTTTCTCCGTGCGCTTAGAAGTCCCGTAATTTTAGTATAATGTGAAAATATTTTCATTCTCCACGCCGACACTCCCACCTTAAACTGGATATTTCAAATAAAAATACATTAGAAGAAAAAGAAATATTAAAATCATAAAAAGTAATAAATGAAATTTAATGGGATGTTCCAAGTGGAGAGTGGCAGTGGTCAACTGATCCAATTTATTTCAAAGGCTCTTGGGAGACAGCGAGGTAGAGGGGTACTTCCTGTGAAGGAGGTGAATGAGTGGGCCCCATTTTCTGCATGTGAATTCGACCGATATTCAGGTTGTGTGTGTCAGACGCCTCTCACCCCCAATGTTTTTTATTCCTTCCACATTTAATTATGTGGGCCACTCAAGATTTCTATTGGGCCTTCTCCCTCTGATTTCTGGGCTTTCTTAATGGGCCTTCTTCCTCTGATCTTTGGGCCCAAACCTAAGTGTAAACCTGAAAACGGTCATCCAAACTCCAAAGCCGTATTTAAATCTTTATCCGGAAATGCAGTTTACCGATAATTTCTTTCTTTATATCATTCATGAGATTATTTATAAACTATGTAAGCAGAGTCAAATAAATTATATATATTTTAAAATTCACTCGGTGTTTACAGTATAATTATTTAAGAAACATATTATTAACGTTAAATTATCATCATAAATGATTTATATAATTATTCAAAAGTCTACTAATCGGGTTTTAAATCGAATAGTTTAGATATTCATTATTATTTATAACTATAGTTTGTACGATTTCAAATATGAGGTGATACAATTATTGACACATAATAAGCTGATTATCAATTCTTTCAAGACATATCTTACATATAAACTTTAAAATTATCGTAATTAGTTTTTTATAGAAGTTAATAATTAATTAAATAGATAATAAACATAATAAATATTAAATTTCATTATTTTTCTGAGTTTTTAGCTATCATAAATTTGTTTTTATTTCAGCATGAAAGGGCTTGCATTGAATATCAACATGTGTTTATTCCGTTCGCTTTTGACACGTTTGAGTTTTTTTTTTTGCGGTCGATGCCGTCGAAATTCTCAAGAAGGTGCAACAAGTCTTGCATGATAATATTAGCGACGCAACACAAAATCGACCCTATATAAACAATCTTCATCATCATGCAACGTGCATGATCTATTCTACTCCGTCTAGTAAAAAAACTATTAGGGTTTAGTTTTGTTTTATGAGAGTTTTAGAAGAAAATTGCCTAAACAACAACAATTCTCTTAGAGGGAACAAAATAGGATTGGTTAATTTCAAGTGTTTGGTTAGCTCATTGTCTCGAGCAAAAGAAGGCGTCGGAAGGTGGAGAGAAGTTGATGAACGGCGATTTGCTACCTCAGATGTGTACTTGTGTTAAGGCTTTTAAGGAGTTTTCGGTGATCAACCATTACACCCCTTACTATCAAATAGGATTGATTAATCTCATGTGTTGGCTGGTTAGCTAATTGTTCAAGTTAAGAAAAAACTTGTCTTTTCATTAACTCAATCCACCTACTTTCATTTTGGATTGGGAAGTTTGATGTAATATACCATGAATTGGTGTTTTAGGCCCAATAGAATTTATTTCTAGGAATTTTATATTTAGATATTTTAGGTCTATTTATATACATGTTAATTATTGTAATCGTCATCACAAAATTATAGTGCAAAATCTTGCTTGGTAGTGTCCTTAGACAAAGTCACCCGATTCGTGACAAACCAGGTAATAAACTTTCGTGTTTAATTTCTCTCAATAAATAAAGAATGAAGTCCTTCCTCATTTACCAATTTGATATGGAAGCTTGGAGTAAATTTGTTTAATTTTGAATATCGAAAGAAAATATGTTGTTCGTTTTATAAATTTCACTTTGTTATTTTGGGTAAAAGAATGTTATATACGAAAGCTACTCACATTCATCCTTTTAAATTAGATTTATGTTAATATTCTTCACATATTTTTTGTAATATTTTCAAAGACTTTTGCCATTATTTTATTTTTTTTGATATCCAACCAAAGTTTATATATCACGTCTACCTCTCCAATTTCGGGTATGTGGCTCCAAATATACTAATCTCCACATAAATTCAAAAGATTGTAATATTAACAACCGTGAATTTTGAAGTGGTAAATCATTTCTAAATATGGTAAATCATGAAGGAGCATAGTTTATCCTACAAATTTTTTTTATAATAGTATCAGATGGATAAGTATATTATAAACATTTTTTTAAAAGAAGAAGAATCGAGATACTCCACACTTTTAATGTGTTTTATTAGCTAAAAAGACGATTAAATAGGAATTGTCCTAGGGTGACCATTCCATGGTATCGTTCAACAATCTCCTCACGAGGGTCAATAATATGTTTGCCAATAGCAAAGCTAAGAGTAGCTAAATAGCCCATATTATATTCACTCACTGTAATTGTGTCGAGGCCAAATTTCTTGGTATCTACTATAGAAAGCCATAACAATATGCTACAAGACTAGCAAGCGGGTGTGAGCGAGAAACATCCGATCACAACATTTGCTCAATCAATTACAAATCCGTCTAGAGTTCAACCTTTCGTTACCTTAACTCCTAAACCATTTTCAACGCTCATTACAACGCCCCAAAGATCTGTCCGAGGAACTAATAAAGGTCCCTATATTATGAATACTATCTTTCACCCATTTTCCATCCTCAACCCGTAGGACACCCCTTATCGCAACCATCCCAAACCATCACGATACGTAGGACATATGTTAAGCATTGTGATCCCTCATATTTCCATTTGATAGGGTAACTTATTTCTTGAGTTTACTTACATTTTCTTAAAAAGATATATTGCTAAATATATTTTGTTTAGCTTATGAGATAAGTGTAGGTCGAGTTGGGTGACTAACTGAATCTTCGTGTTGCTTTTCAATTCTTAACTGGCAACTCTCTCTTCCTTGTCAGTGAACCCCATTTCCTTCTCTCGTTTTCTCCGTCCATCCCAATTCCCCTCTTCACCTCCATTAACAGGGTTTTGTAGGTATCTGATCTTCCACTTCAATTTGTGTTTGTCATATGGCCACAATGTCTTCCCAACACTTGAATCTGAAGGCTCATATTAGATCTGCTGATAATCCTCGAGCATCTCTCCCTTCTACATCTTTCCTTGGATCTGCCCAAACCCAACTTCGTATCCCAAATGTAAAAACCCTATCCTCCTCTCACCACCGTCGTGGATTCACTTCCACTGCTAAGGCTGTTGCCGCCACCAAGGCTGTCGCGGAGAAGAAGCCGACTGCTTTCAATCAGGTAATTCTTTGGGGATTTGCATTTGGAGTTTTCTTCTGTGTATTTGCAAGTAATGTAGACAGTGTCATTCATATCAATTGTTGTTGAAAGCACAATGACAGTGAATAAAGTATTATAGTATTGAAATTTGATTTGATTTTTGCTGTTTTTATGTGGGTATGTTCGGGTTTCTGCAATTCGCGTTGAACTAGGATCAATCGTTTAAGTTTAGCTTGATCCAATGTTTTTGGTTTCTCTTCTGGACATGTGTAGTTGGAAGTATTGCAGATAATGACACTATGAAGCCACAATTCGATTTAAGCATTGAGATTTGATCTTCTTTTTTTTTTATTGTTTTATGTGGGTATGCATTTGTAGTTGGTTACAAAGCAAGAAGGTCTGGCTCTCTATGAGGACATGGTTTTAGGAAGGTATTTTGAGGATATGTGTGCTCAGATGTATTACAGAGGCAAAATGTTTGGATTTGTTCATCTGTACAATGGGCAAGAGGCTGTCTCAACTGGGTTCATCAATCTTTTAAAGAAAGAAGATTGTGTTGTCAGCACTTACCGAGACCACGTTCACGCCCTAAGCAAAGGGGTCAGTGCTCGTGCTGTGATGAGCGAGCTCTTTGGTAGAACAACCGGGTGTTGTCGTGGCCAAGGAGGGTCAATGCATATGTTCTCAAAAGAGCATAATGTTCTTGGGGGTTTTGCTTTCATTGGTGAAGGAATTCCCGTTGCTACCGGTGCTGCATTCTCAATGAAGTACAAGAGAGAAGCACTTAACGAGAAGTGTGATGATGTGACCGTGGCATTCTTTGGTGACGGAACGTGTAACAACGGTCAATTCTTTGAATGTTTGAATATGGCTTCTTTGTGGAAACTTCCTATTGTGTTTGTGGTGGAGAATAATTTATGGGCAATTGGTATGTCACACCTTAGAGCTACTTCTGATCCTCAGATCTGGAAGAAGGGACCTGCATTCGGGATGCCAGGTGTTCATGTCGATGGGATGGATGTTTTGAAGGTAAGAGAAGTTGCTAAGGAAGCGATTTCTAGAGCTAGGAATGGCGAAGGGCCGACCTTGGTTGAATGTGAAACTTACAGATTTAGAGGACATTCTTTGGCTGATCCTGATGAGCTTCGTGACCCTGGTACGTTTCTATAAAATATTTAGACTTCTTGTTTGTTTCCTTTTGTTCTGGATATTTTTCTGTTTCCTTTTGTTCTGGATATTTTTCTTGGTATTGGTTGATTGAATATGATAATACTTTAGAATTGAAATGTTTACAACGAAGTTGCGTCATCTAAGCTTTCATGATCTACCCAAAAAGAATCTGAGCTTTCATGTGATAGTGTTATCACGCTCTGGAACGAGTCATTATGCTTGATAGACGATAGAGGTCATGATTATAATTGTAGTAATATTGAGTGATTAAGCTAAGCTTTAGTAGTACTTGTTTAAGTTACTATTTTTGTGTCTGATGGAAAGAGCTAATATTTGTCTGTCCTCACTTTTGACAGTAACTAGTGTATGGATGTATGATGAATATTATTTACAAACAATTAAAGAATTGGAAATGAACCTGTGCTAGTATAACGTTTTTCTTAATGTTGCACTGCACATGATTTCGCCTACAACTGCCGTAATAGAATGTGGAGAATGCTTATACAATTATAGTTTTGAGGCATTGCTTCATCCTTGGTTTCTTTCACTGCAACATGTATGATGATACCATATCTTGTATTTTCATGTCAGCTGAGAAGGCTCATTATGCTACTAGAGATCCAATCACAGCTTTGAAGAAGTACTTAATTGATAACAATCTTGCAAGTGAATCTGAGTTGAAATCCATAGAAAAGAAGATAGATGAAGTATTAGAGGATGCTGTGGAGTTTGCTGACCAGAGCCCTCATCCTGAGCGTACTCAGCTTCTCGAGAATGTCTTCTCTGATCCAAAGGGATTCGGAATTGGTCCAGATGGAAGATACAGATGCGAGGATCCCAAGTTCACTGAAGGAACCGCGCAAGTCTAGAGACTATTTATATCATTTAAACCACAAATACAAATTTGTTCTAGGCAATGTGTGTTTCTCTTTATCATCTTTCTTTTGTTTACTGTTGAATGTTATATTCTTCTTGTATTATCAAGTGCTCCCAAAATTCAAGTTGTTTTCATGGATAAAATTGTTAGCGTGTTTCATCATGGATAAAATTTTGTTCTAAGCCTTTAATTGTGCTTGTGTATCTAGATTAACTACTCCCTTCAGGTTAGCAAATACTTGGTCGCCATTAGGAAGACCGATTTTAACTTCTGGATTCGCCAAAGAGAACTAAATTGTTCCTGATTACCTGTCATGTGATTAGTTGCTCTTGAATCATTAATCCACATGTGTTGTAATTTTGTACCATTATGTGCTCATCCCACATCAATTGGAAAGATCGTGAAGTAGAGTAGTACATATATAAATAGTGAGAGTATCCACATCAATTGGAAATGTACGTGCTAAAGTAGTAATGTATATAAATGTACATCAATCGGCTAAGAAATAAGGAGGGTGATAAATGTATATAAATAAGAGTAGTAATGTATATAAATGGACATCAATTGGCTAAGAAATAAGGAGAGTGATATATGTATATAAATAAAAGGAATATTTCAAGGAATGCTTATCAACAAATAAAGATAGGATGGAATCGTGAACGTGTACAATACGACTAATCAACATATCTCCTCGAAACTAATACACATATTTCCTCCAACAAATAGACTAATACAGGACGAAGATGGAGAGACTGATGCAAAATGAAGATGGAGGACAGCTTTAACACGAGAATGAAAAAATGAATGTGTTCCCTTATGAATTTTGCGACAATTGGAGGAGGATTACCTTTACCATGTTGTGTGTCCATTGCCCGAAAATAGCGATATTGTTGACTGTGATACAAGGTTAAAAATAGAAACGAATAAGTTATTCGAGAAGCTCATTGCTCACCGAATTCCTAGAGCAACTACAAATCTCAAATTTTAATATTTAAATATACCGATCACTTGAATATTAATTCTTAAATACAGCGAGCAATTTAATATTTATCATATTCTTTATTTATTATTATTTCAATGTTTTATTTGTCCACGTTGAGTTTATAGTACATAGCATCTAAAATTAGGGTTGGATTATAGTTTCTACGACTCAATTAAATACGACGGATATTTTATAATTCATTATTTGATAAACATTCTTAGTACAATATAGTTTTAACATTTTTGAAACAATACATGACTAAAATTTAAAATATTTCATATATCGTGATTTTTGAATCACAATATATTACTTACAAACACAATTTTGATATAATAATTTTTCATAATATGCTAAGTGACAAACATAATTAAAATTTGTTACATTTTGGCTTCATGTAAAATTTGTAAATGAAATCATACTTAAAAAATGTGACATTTTTCGCTCCATCAAAATTTTGTAACTGAAATCATAATTAAAAATAATACATCAATACTATTATAAAAATATATCAAATTATCTCTTTACTGTTAAGAACACGTGTGAGTTCAACAATGAGCTTTAAGTACAATTCAATCCACTTTTTAAAATTTTTTAGAAAAATCAAACAAAAATTGAATTATTAAAATTTATTTAACAATCTTATTGTTAGACTAATTCAAATTTATTAGTTCCTAAGCTGAAACAAAAGTATGAACATCCACGAATTACTTTATCTTACAACGTAGTAAAACACGTTTTTTGAAAACATATATATTGTATATGCATTATTATTACATTACTTTTGAATTATCATTTTTTATGTCACAAATAGTGTATGAACAATTAACGGTAGGTAAAATAAAATTGACTCGTGCATAGCATTGACTTTGTAACACCCCGAATTCCGAGAACTCGGGATGTCACTAGCTAGGACCTCACAGTGGGTCCCGACCTTAGTTTGACATCAATGAGACATGAACCTTACAACAAGGCACAAATATTTAAGGGCAAATATCTTTTAATTTAAATAAGTTTGGAAACAGTATTGACGTTAACAGTGATCAACAACCATACTTAACAAAGGAAGACATACGTAGTCTACTTAACTTATTACTGAAATAACAATACTCTCAAGTGACTTCCCCGGCTGGCCACTGTACTCCCGATTTTTCGGCGAAAACCTAACCTACAAGATCTATCAATACGGTATAAACAGTTAGCTAATAGTTCTAATAATAAGAGATTTAAAGCGCACACACATATACAGAAAGCGGTAAACACCTCAACATGCACAAACAAGGTCCCGGTTATTATCTTTTCATTTGGTGATTTGGTCATTCTATTTTGTTCAACTTTTCATGGTAGCACGAGGATCCTCCAACCCTCGTCCCCGTCCCCGTAAACCAACATGACTGGTTTCAATGTATTTCCTCCATATACACTGTTGGACTGGTCGCGGGGAGCCTTCTAATGGCCATATGTACCGGGCAGTGATGCTACGGCCCGTTATAATACACTTGAGTCTCTCTTTAATAATAAAAATTGCAGTGGTCTAGTTGGTTCAATTATTTAATATAAGATACACACACTACCATAGTACGCACTTAAGATTATTACTGTAACTAAGTGAGTCTAATGAACTCACCTTATCCGTACTGGTCTCAACAACTATTCTCGATCTTCTAGTCGATGATCTCGAATTCCTGATTATGATGTAACAACATCTTATTATTTATTGTTCCACGATTTCATCATTATCAGAGTACGATATCTAGCATCACTATTCTTATCGTTCTTTAATACTTAGGTATCGCTGATCTAGACGTCCATTCCAATAATTTTGTATCATATCCATTCCACGTACATAACTATTTCACAATATTAATATTCTCAAATTCGATAAAGGTCTCAACTCGCGATCTCATAACATCTCCCGTTATCCATTGTACCGAGCTAAAATTCTAAAGATCCTTAACTTTGTAAGTCATAAGTCCCGTACATACTCAAATTCGGCGAGCGTATCTACCCGGTATTACTATATCATGCTTACTCTCAACAAGTAGGATCATAATCCTTAATAACACAACTCCGAGTTCTAAGAAATGGTAAACATTGCCCTCAAGACTTAGATTCCAAAACTTAGCTAAGTTTCTAAATTCTTACACCACTACGTTATGGCCTTACTTTGCGATACTATAACTTAAAATCTGACCTTTAGATCTTTCTAAAATTCTAATATCACCAAATATATAATATAATTTGAAACGTATATATAAAAGATATTAACGGTAATTTACGAGTTTAAGATACCTAACGAGGCTTCCGAAGTCACTAGTTTGAAGTAACGATTTCCGGAAAACTACATAAGGGACACAAGGTATTGAGTTCGATTCACAAAAGGGTCAAAATTCAGAATTAACATCTACCCAATGGTCACGGGTTTGAGGCTGACCGAAAGCACAAGGCGACAACAAGGTCATGTACGTGGAGGCTGGGGTTCAACTCCCCTTGAGAACAAAAGGTGGAATTAAGGCAAGAGCGTGGAGACATGGGTTCCCATGGTTCACAAACGTGGTGACTGTTGTACCAGATCACAATCACATGTTCGATCCCTGGTAAGAGAAAAATATTTTTAGGGAGCTGCACAAGAATGAGGTCGGGAGTTCGAGACCCGGGAGAAGCGGAATTGCGGTAGGCGTCACAAAGCCCATAAGTCCCGGGTTCGAGCGCTGGAAGGAATGGAATTTGGGGGAATGATTTCAAGGTGTCGCGAGGTCCCGATTTCGATTCTCCCCCACTGCACCTGTCAAAAATAATTACGGTTAATCCTCTTTCTCGTTATTTCATGTCGCCGAAGAGAAGGGGCGGGAGATAGTTTATCGACATTGGTATGCTCTACAAGCAGGAAGGGAATGAAGTCCGACTCCGGCGTGCCTTCCCAGTGGCTCGTTTGGAATAATAAGAGGAACACCAAGGAGGAACAAAGGAAGGTTCCCTTCTAGTCACTCGCCAGAAGTAGAGGAGAGAGAGAGAAGAGAAGTGGCCGGTTCTGTAGTGTCGTCATGGCGTCGGAGGGGAAGATAGGTGGTGTGTCTCAAGTGTTAGTGGTGAGGGGTTGTGACAACGAGAGGTGGAGGTGAATGTGGATATGGTTGCAGTTTTCGGTTACTTTGGTCTCTATCATCAACCGCCAGAGTAAATGCTCATCAATTTCGGAGTTAAGAGCCTGAGTAAATGTGGCCGATACATGGTTGACGGGGTGAAGGAAATGTTGGCAAGGTAAAGACGAAGAGGGAGACGTATGGCCAGTCATTGCTCCCAGTGAACGGCTGAAGGAAGTTGACTAAGAAGTGAACGGATTTGGGCCCGTGAATGAAGGGAGTGGGCCAAGAAAGTTTAAAGGAGGAGAGAGGCTGGAAAAGCCCAACTCTTGTCTTGGTCTACAAAGTGAGAGGGTGGGACAATTGAAAGAAGAAAAGAATGGAGTAGAAAGTCTTTTTTTTGTTTTGTAGATACAAACTAGGCCCCTCCTATTATCTACAAAATTTTAAATTAAAATTAATTAATAAGAGGGATAATAATGGAACTTATTACGGAAATAATTAGAGATGCCTATAAATACGTTACAAGAAAACCTAACCCATTTCGAAACCCTAGCCGCACATTCTGAAACCCTAGCTGCAACCTCCTTCAACCGTCGAAGAAGAACACTCGGTTTGAGGAACCAGTGATGACGAGGGTTTCGGAAGAGATCCGGCGATCGAAGAACACCGTTGTTTGGCTTTGGTCCGCGATCAAAGAACACCGTTGTTTGGCTCTGAGTAGTTCCGAGTGTATAGAGACAATCACAGACCGAGATCGAAGAGGTCCGGCGACGGCGGAGAAGAGGTCCAACGGCGCGAAAATCGAGATTGAAGATGGCGGAGAAGAGGACCAGCGATGGAGAAGGTTTCGGAAGAAGGAAGCGACGTTGACGGCGGAGAAGAGGACCAACGCCGACAGAGAAAAGGACCAATAACGACAATCGAGATCGGCAGTTTTGGTTGTTCCAACAGCAGTTCCTGCGAATGTTCAAACATCGGTGAGGACCAATGGCGGTTGCGAGATCGAGACGTCGGAGAAGAAGGCCCCAATGGAGGTTGCGAGATTGAGATCCACCCACCCACATGCGCCGAGGATTTGACCGCCAACTCTTCTCAGTATCCTCGTTCTTTTTTCCATACCACATTTTGTACTTCCATTAATTTGTAAGAGAGCTTGGGTAAAGGGCTTATGTATATTGATAGGCTTGTGTAAATCGATATCGATAGGCTTGTGTAAAACGATATCAATAGGCTTGTGTAAATCGATATCGACAGGCTTTGTGTAAATCGAGTCTTGTCGAATGATTTGTATAATGGTTTGTGTACAAGTTTTGTATTATAGTTATGAAACTCGGACCTTGTGTAACTCGTTTCGACGGACCTTGTGTAACTCGGTTATAGTAAACCGGTTATTATATAAACAACAAAATACACAAAGCAGTGCTTGTGTAAATCGATGGCCTTGTGTAAACCTATAGACTTGTGTAAATCGATAGGCTTGGATAATTACAAATTTTTGTAAATCGAGTTATGTTTGCGTAACACTCGTTTGTGTAAGTAGGCATTAAGTATACCTTTTAAAAAAATAACAATAGAGTGTACGTGTAGCACGGCTAATCAACATGTTCCCTGTAACACCCAAATTCTGAGAACTCGGGCGTCACGGGTTAGAACCTCACAGTGGGTCCCGACCCTAGATTGACGACAATATCGCTAGATCTTCCACAAGGCACAATATAGTAAAACCGAATAAAATCTGAAAACATGCAGATGTCATAAAATGCGGAAAAGAAAGTCAGACATCACTACATGAACTAGAATCCAAAAGAAAGAACGAGTCTAGTTCATGAAAATATAGAAACCCATCGTCCCGACTACCTCGTACGGGAACCTGGCTGACCACCGACTCCGGATCACTCAACAACTGTCCTAACTTGTTGTGCGTCTAACATAAGACGGTATAAAACTGTAAGCTAACTATTCAAGGCATTAGAAAGTATACTAAAGCACAATCACATATAATAGCGGAAAGTAAACACATCAGCATGCTGCACTCAAACCGTTATATTATCTTTGATTAAATCCGACTTACTTAGCCGTTATTCTTTGTATTATCATGTATTGCTAAAGTGGTGTGTGTTGGGTGTTTCTTAATTATAACTTGACTAGAACGACATTACCTTTTATTAGACCCAAGTGTATGATGCATAACGGGTCGTAACATCACTGCTCATTCTCTGCTTAGAGATTGAGAGGTTCCATGCGACGAGGCCATCTCAGTATACGGTGATATGCATATGATCCACTCCAGTTGGTACGGGACATGGACGAGTTACGAGAGATTCTCATGCTACAAAATAAGTCGAAGCCATTATCACCATCTTTTTAAAATATTCCTATAATGTTTGTAATGGATAGCCCATTACACTAGAAGTCCTTTATTGTGGCCCATTCATTTGAAAATATAAGTTAACCTAACAATATTTAAATACAATAATTCAAGAGGACGCAAAGGAGGAGTATGAGAGTGAGGATACCCAAAAACAATATAATTATTAAGAAAGTAAGAATGGTTTCTATTGCCTTGGCCCTCCTCAATTCATTCTTAAACGGTTTCTTTGGTGACCAACTGAGCATTCGACTGTGCAAATCCTTCACATAATAAACAAAATGTTTATTTGTAATTGAAGTAAAATAAATTTTTATAAAAAATAACCAAGTTGATTTTTGTAAAAAAAAATTACTGTGTATTCAATTAAGATTTTATAGAAATTTTTTGGAGTTTAAAAATCTATGCATATTCAATATAGATTTTTAAAAGTTCATATAAATCTTTTGGTATTTAATTAGGATTTTAAATTTTTCATAAAATTTCTATGGTATTTAAAAGTTTCTTGATTTTTAAAGAATCTATTATTTCATTGATTTTGTAGGATTTTTATTACTTATAAACCCTATAGGAAGTCTTCTCCCAACACATAAGATTTTCACGCCAAACTACAAACTGAAGAACCCTAACGGCCAAATCAACGTTTTTGAGCGTTTTCGAGTGTTGGGACTCGGTGCATTGTTGGAGGTTAGTTCTTTCTCGTGTTTCCCGTCATGTTGATTGTATGGAATTCGACTGTTTGGGTTCGTCTTATTAGGACTGTTCACAGGTCCGGACCTGGACCGGACCGGACCTGAACAGAGTGGACCGGAAATGGACCGAATTTTCCGGTCCACGTCCGGTCCAAAAACCGGTCCAGGTCCGGATGGACCGGAAAAATTTTAAAATTTTTTTTTTTAAATTTAATTTTTGTAATATATATAACTATGACCGGAAAATTAATTTTAACTTTTTTTTTAATAAAAAAAATCAGGTCCGGACCGGAATTTGCACTCATACGTCTTATTGATCTGTCATAAGAAACGTGTGAGCGTTCCTCTCAGTTTTCTCTTTTCATTTTGCGACTTCTGCGGTTTCGAAAAAAGCACTGTACCGTATGGACTTCGAGCGCTTGGATTCGTCTTACTGATTAAAGTATCTTATGTGTTCTGCAATGCAATTGCACTTTTCCATATGCTTTAATATATGATATATATTGTTATATATGCTTTTGCGGTGGATGACATAAAGAATATATATATATATATATACGGGTTACTTTTTGTATATCTGTTGTGTATATTTCGTCAACGGAGCCATTTGGTTTTGGGTTGATTTTGAGTATTTGTATGTTATTAAAATGTTGATGTTGGTTGTGAATTTTAATAGATTGATAATTGTATGTTATTTTTCTAGATGATTTCTTTCGGCTATGTATTAATCTGATAAAATCTGACAAAATCTGTATGAACTCTATATAGAATTAAAATATCCCACAAAATCAGCAAATTCTATGTATTATTAAATTCAGTCAAAATCTTTAAAAGTCTGGATTGAATACACCCCTTAGTATTTACTTTCTAGTTTTTGTTAGAAAAAAAATATAAAAATCTTTCAAAAATTAAATTACCGCCATAGATGATTATATATGAATTTTCAAAAGTCTACTGCATATGGGTTCACTTCGGATATATAGTAAAATGACCCCTTATAACACATAAACATACATAAATATTAAATTAATATCATTATTTTTTTACTTTCTTAATTATATATAATTTTACTTTCATTTGAGATGAATAATCTCATACATATATATATATATGTATATATATATCGAGTGTGTATTTCCTTTATGCATTTTTAACGAAGTGATGAAAACTTTGGATTATTATTACGTACGTAGTTGTCAACCAAAATCTTTACACATGCATGTCGAGCACAATCAGAAAGTCCATCTGCATGGCAAACTATGATCAATAGCACACAAATACTGCTTTATTCCACAATTTCAAGTTGTTGCAAAAACCCCAAAAATCATTTCGTCACAAACACAAATTAAGATCGATCACAAATCTACAATCTTCATCATCATTCAACGTGCATGATCATCCCTACGAATTCCAGGTTCATCATTCAACTACTCTCTTGTAATCCTATAAATATACGAAAATCCAAATCAAATCATCCACAAGTTTGTATGACAGGTATGATGTCGATGAAGGTGGTGATTTTGGTGCTGACGATGCTATTTGCTTTGGCAGCTCAACGAAGCTATGGGGTGACAATATGTCAGGTGAGCGAGAGTAAGCTCAGGACTTGTATTCCGGCAGTCAAGAACCCAAACCCACAACCTCCAACGAGTGAATGTTGTGAGGCAATTTCCGGGGCGGACTTGCATTGTTTTTGCGGGTATAAAGATTCTCCGATTCTTCCTATGCTTGGGATTGATCCTGAACTTTGCCTTCAACTTCCTGCTAAGTGTGGCCTTCATGCTCCTGATTGTTAAGGATTTAGTTAAGTGTTGTTTAAGTTGAATTCAACATATATATATGTTAAGAAATAAATGAATTGTCACATAATGTAATTGTAATGTTATTTGTGATGATTAAAACTGAATGGTCATAAGCATATGATTTGTTATGGTTAGTTTGTATGATTTTGACAACTTAATGTAAGAATTTGTCAATCCAAATGACTTGAAAAAGGTCGTTAATAAACTTTATTATTGTCCATAAAACTGAGTTTTGGATACAAAAAGTCAAAATATAAGAGTATTATATATTTCTACATCCGTTAACAATTTTTTTTTATCTTTACAAAATATTAATGAATGATTTATCATTTTTTTAAAAGAATGAATGATTTATCTTATTATATTGTTTAAAATAAATACGAAAATTAGGTCAAATCTTCTAAATACGAAAATGTCATATCCATCCCTCTGGAAAATTAAAACTTTTCATATAAAGTTTGTATGGCTCATATAGGGGACGCCCAATAATGCAATTTTTAGCTAAAAGTTATTTCTTTAAGAAGGTTACGTAGATCACCCGGTTTGATCGGCTTAGCCGATCTACGTCCGGATCGGGTAGAAAATCGTGGTCCATTGTTGAAAGATATCCTCTCAATATCAGTTTTTTTATACGTGAGATAGAAGTTATTTTAAAAAGAACTCAAAGTTAAAAATCATAAAATTTGGTCACAATCTCTACAACATGCGGACAACAGATCAAAAGCCCGACAAACCCATATTATATAGCATTCCAATGTAGTATTTATATCTCATTAGTCGAAAGTTGGGTAACGATCTTGTTTACGAGAGAGTATATTTGTAAATTGTAAGGAGGCAATATGGGAGGAGTCTGTGTAATTGGCCATAATTGTAAATGGCAGGGGTTGGCATTTTTGGATATCCTTTTCGATCCGAAGGCCCGGATATTCGATATGATATTTTTGTAAAAGTCCGAACTAAACCCGCTCCGAAATACCCGAATATTCGATCTAGACTTCGATCCGAATATCCGATCCAGTCTGAGTATTTATTACTAGACTAGTCTGATATATTCAATCCGACTTTTTTCCCAAAACCTCAATCAGTATCCTATGATCTCAAAAATATTTCCGAATCGAATCTTCGTATTAACGGATCAGGTTAGACAACTCGGATATTTTTACTCATCCCTAATAAATGGTTAGAGCCCCGGGTACATATACCGATATGAGTGTAATTGTGGAATTTTATGCAAATATAATGTAAAGCGTTTTCTCTCTCCTACTTTGCTTCTCCTTCTCTGATTATACATAGACTTGGACATTTCCGGACTCAGACCGACTTTTGGAAAAAAAATTTTAACCCGTTTTTTCGGGTCGGACTTGGACCGAACCCGGAATTCAGGACTGGATCTTATACGTACCAGCCTAACCGGACTTCGGGCCGGCCGGACATGTCCCTGATTTTTTTAAAGAAAAAATATACATATTAAATATAAAATTATAAATGAATTTAGTTGTCACATAACATGATGCAGCTAACGCCATTTGTGATGATTAAAACTCAATGCTCAAAAGCATATGATATGTTTATACCTGATCATCTCCGGACAGTCCGTCCGGCCTACCCGTCCGTAAAAACAGGCGGGTATGAACATTGTGAAAAGTCCGACCGGACCGAGAATCTCGGTCCGTATAAAAAATAAAAAATAAATTTTATATTATTATATTTAAAATATTAAGTATAATTATAGAATATTTAGCATAATTCTCATTAATTTATCGTATATTACATATTATATCTTAAATATATTTAATTTTTAAATAAAAGTTATATTAAAAATAGTTTTTAAAATTATTTTTAAAAAGAAAAAAATAAAACGGGCCTTCAGAGGCCCGCACGCCCAATAATTGTAGCCCCGCCAGCTGGACTTAGCCCGACTCGAGTCCGGATAAACAGGCCGAAAATTCCATAAAGACCTACGCGAGTCCGAGTCAGAACAATTATAGATATTTTGGAGTTAGTTTGCATGTTTCTGACGTCTTACTGTAAGAGTTTGTCAAACCAAATGACTTTAAAAAATCGTTATTAATCTCTATTATTCTTCATAAATGCATTTTTTAGTTTCACAATATCAAAGTTATTGCGATGACTAAAACTGAATTGTCAAAGCATACAATGGTTCGAGGATCGCTGTTTGAGAAACAAATGATCGGTGTATTCTCCGGCCAGGGTTTGCCAGCTAAACGAGTAAAACGACGATGTTTTCAGTCTGTGGAATTGAGCATGACAGGTAACAGCCTCGAACGACGACGTTTCCCGATTCTCCAGTTGTTTTCATATTTCTCTTTCATTGGAAAATTGTTGCAGCTATCGGTCATTGTGCAACGTGTCGCCGGTCCTGGGGTAATATATGCCGTTTGTTCGCCGGTAGGTTGGAGAAGGGAACGGCATTGCTGCTGCTTTGCACTGTATGAAATTGGGGATTAAACCCTAGTTTCACCAAAAAGGACGAGATGTTCGATCACTCCGCATTGGTACTGGTTTGATTCCTCAATATTATCTCTAATTTAATTGAGATGATTTCCGCGTTAGATTCTTTGTTTGATCAATACTGATATCTTCGGTTCCATGTTCAGTTGGATTGCTAACTGAAGTATGATATGTATAGACTGTATAGCTGGTTTTCTAGTGCAAATTCAGCTTAGCCTTCAACTATTCACAACCTTGCAAGTTTGAACTTTGAATTCATCAACCTTGCAAGACCCGTGAAGGTGTTAAAATCTTGCCATCCACCTTCTCTGTTTTCTCTTGGTTGTAAACTTTGCCCAAATCTTCTTCAAACAGCTGTCATCTTCTAGCTTCCACTCACCAAAACTAACCTTAGAGCCACGAAATCCTTCCTAGTTCATGGGTTTCATCTCTCACTTGGATTTCCTGAGCAATAAAGGAGGAAAAAGAGGTCAACCTTTTCATCACAGCCAAGCAAAACAACCTCAACTTTCAACTCACTTTTTCTGCTTTCCTATGATACCCTCGTGATCATATTAGCTTCAAATAAGACAAACCCATCTTCAGTTACCATTATGACATTCAGTAGAAGCAAAAGAATCAAATAATTGCAATGAACAGGCCACAACCGCAACCTAGCTCCTCTATGGGTCAGTTCATTGACATTCATGAAGTCCATAACGAAGAAGAGGATAACGGTGATCATCAAGAGAGAGCTCACATGGATGAGAACAGTTTCAACAATATTAATCATCCAAAACGAGGTTACAAGCCTAGGCCTAGTAGATTTCGGGATGGAAAGAGGAGCTTCAGCCGACAGGTGTCCTTAGAGACCGGATTCTCAGCACTTAAGGATCGTGAAAATGGAAATAAATCTCTTCCAAGGAGTGGAAGAAGCTTTGGAGGGTTTGGAAAAATCAACCAAGCTTACATTGGAGATACAGTAAACCGAAAGGGAGACTTCAGCATGTTTAGGACTAAATCTACTCTTAGTAAGCAGACATCTTTCCTTCCAATGAAGGAGAGTGATACTAATAATCAACACAGGAATTTCAACTTCAATGACAATGATGGTTCTAATGAAAAGAATGATGACAACACAAGTGTTCCTGCTGGTAGATACTTTGCTGCTCTTCGTGGCCCTGAACTCGACGAAGTCAAGGTAGTATACTGCATACACAGTACTTGTATTATGTTCACAAAGTTCTTTGACTAATGCATTGTAAATATTTATTTTGAAGGACTATGAAGAAATTCTGTTACCAACTGATGAGAAATGGCCATTTCTCCTCCGGTTTCCAATAAACTGCTTTGGTATTTGCCTCGGCCTCAGCAGCCAAGCGATTCTATGGCGAGCATTAGCAACAAGCGAATCCACACAATTCCTTCACATCACACCATACATCAACTTAGTGATTTGGGTGCTTGCAGTGATCAGCCTTTGTCTTGTGTTCATCATTTATGTTCTCAAAGCTGTGTTTTACTTTGAAGCAGTAAGACGTGAATACTTCCATCCAGTTAGAGTGAACTTTTTCTTTGCTCCTTGGGTTGTTTGTATGTTCTTAGCTATAGGAGTACCGGGTATTGTATCTCCTGGTCCTCCTCATCCTGCAATATTTTGCATCTTCATGACTCCAACCTTCCTCCTTGAGCTCAAGATATACGGCCAGTGGCTTTCGGGTGGAAAAAGACGTCTTAGCAAGGTAGCAAATCCTTCTTCACATCTCTCTGTAGTTGGAAACTTTGTTGGAGCAATCTTGGCAGCTAAGGCCGGGTGGACGGAGCCCGCAAAATTCTTTTGGGCTGTCGGGTTTGCACATTACATGGTTGTGTTTGTTACTCTTTATCAAAGATTGCCTACAAGTGAAGTGTTGCCTAAGGAACTGCACCCTGTTTACTCAATGTTCATTGCTGCTCCCTCTGCTGCTAGCATTGCTTGGGACACTATATATGGAGAGTTTGATGGGTTAGCAAGGACATGTTTCTTCATTGCCTTGTTCCTTTACATCTCTCTTGTCGTTCGGGTCAATTTCTTCAGAGGATTCAGGTAAAAATCATTTACATGGAAGCACATCAGTAAATTTGATAGGTTCAGGATTTTTTCTTATGATGTACTATTTTGCTTGCAGATTCTCAGTGGCATGGTGGTCTTATACTTTCCCAATGACAACAGCTTCAATAGCAACTATAAAGTATGCAGAACAAGTATCTTCAATAGAGAGCAAAATACTAGCTCTTTCACTCTCATTTATGTCATCTACAATGGTTTCGGTTCTATTCGTTTCAACAATCCTTCACGGTTTGTTTTGGCAAACGTTGTTTCCGAATGACCTGGCAATAGCAATCGCTAAGAGGAAACCGGGCAAAGAGACAAAGCAGCCTAAGAAATTACGGGCTTACGAAAATATAAGGCGTTGGACGAAGCAGCATCACCTGCCTTTTGTTTCTAATACAGCAAAAAATGACTCAACCATCCAGGAATGTAATACAGACAAATTTCTTACTCCTCAATCATGATCTAGTTACCTATATGTATAATTATTGGACAGGAAGATGTTCTGTATAAATTGCATCGAAACGCATTTTTATTTAGTAGAATAGTGTTCATCAGTACAAATTGATCCATTATATTTGATTTTATTCTCTTAGGTCGTGTATTTCCTGATTATTGCTCTGGTGTTGTATCTATACATGCAGTCTATTTGAATAATAATCATCCGATTTCAAGCTCAACACATTTCAATATAAATCATACTACGCTTGCAATATAAGCATGGTAATCTATAGATAAGTTTCTGATCAACCGTTGGATTATAAGATGGCAATGCTATCGTTAGGGTTGAGTAAAAGAATATAATATGATTGACCCGCTTCAATAAACCCAGTGACCCATTTAAAAAATCCGAAGTGATCGGCTATTTATTGATTCGATTTGAGGTATTTTTGGGCCACGATTCGATTTGATATTTTTGGGTCACCCGATGGATCGAACTATGGTAAAATAATCGAACTGTATATATGACCATTCACATTGGATATTGATCGTGATGATAAATATCCAGATTAGTCGAATATTAGCTTCGATAATCCGGTGACCCATTTTTTTAAAAAAAAATCTAAATGATCGGTTAATTGTTAATTCGATTTGAGGTATTTTTGGGCCACTTGATGGTATGAACTATGGTAAAATAATCGAATTGTATATCTAACCATTCACATTGGATATTAATTGGGATGAAGTAGAGAGTATTCAACATATATGGATATCCGATTTTATTCAAGAAAATGCGGTGTATTCCATATGAACTCAATTCAGATACAATCGACATGTTTTACGATTATTGGACTTAATCCGGTTGCATTTGTTATTTTTTTTGTGAGAATGAGAATTAGTGATTTTCGCGCATTACAAATTAGGAGATAAAATAACTTTATACATACAACATATTAGTGTTTTAAATTATAAATATATTTATATCTGAGCTATTGGATGACGAGGGCCCATTATAAAGCCCAAGATAACGACCAGGCCCAGCCCATTTAATTCCCGCGCTTTCTTGAGAAGCGCATTTCATAGAAGGAACGAGAAACGGTGCCCTATTCACTGTTCTGATTTCCGAGTTGTCGGAGTTTGCGAAAAACGAAGAGAGGATGTGTGGAAGAGCTCGGTGCAATCTCCGGCATGGTGATATTCCCAGAGCTTGCTACTTAAACGACGACGTTTCAGTTCGTCAAGTTGACATTGATCGGTGAGGGCATCAAACGACGACTTTCACTGTTCTCCGCTTTATTGACTATAGTTTTTTTTTTTCTAACTGGAAAATTGTTGCAGGTATAGGCCGTCGTACAACGTCTCGCCGGGAACATATATACCGGTGGTTCGCCGGGAGGATGGAGAAGGGAATAACAACGCTGCCGCTTTACACTGTATGAAATGGGGATTAATCCCTAGTTTCACCAAAAAGGACGAGAAGCCTGACCACTACAAAATGGTAATCATTTGATTCATTTTTCTATTCGGAAATTTCATTGGGATAATTTATTGATTTGTCGGATTAATTTTTCCGCGGTTTCGATTATCTTGACTCTTTATTGGGGGTTTACCATTGAAGTTCAATGCTCGGTGCGAATCGATTACTGAGAAGGCTTCATTTCGCCGTTTGATTCCGAAAAACCGATGCCTTGTGGCAGTGGATGGGTAAGGATTGGTTTGTAGGGTTTTGACGTATTTTTACTTAGATTATGTTCTGTAGTTTTTGCTTGATAAGGTTTTGTATTTGGTGGATAATTTATGCCCATAGATTCTATGAATGGAAGAAAGATGGTTCCAAAAAGCAGCCTTATCACATTCATTTTAAGAATGGCCGTCCTTTGGTGTTTGCTGCTCTCTATGATTCGTGGAGAAGTCCTGAAGGTGACCATACGTCTTTCTTTTTTACTACTTTGTTGTGTTGTTGGTTGTGAACCAAAATGGCAGGTACTAGCTAAGTACATTTCATCACACATGCTATACCCAGTGACTACAAAAGTTACCTCATAATTGGTGCTTCTTGCTTAAAGCGAAGATTTTTATTGAGCCCTTTTAAGATATAGTGTGTGCTTCACAGAATTTTTTTTTGAATTTGTTAGGTTTTTGCAATATGTATCCTTTGGAGGCCTTTTGTGTTCTGTCATAGATATAGAACTATCTATTCTGCCTATGTGCTTCTTAAAATAGCACTGCTCCAGTGAATTTCTTGTGCTGGCTGAGTATTTAAGCTGATTTACTATGCTATTTTGTAGGATTGACCCTTTGGGTTCCTTTAATCTATCTATGTCTTTAATGATTGTAGAATATATTTTAGAATCATAAAATATAATCTTTAGAAGTGTTTGCTTCGAGTCCATGGAGTATGTGTTCCTTGCTTAACGCTTTGCGCTTTTATCTCCTCTGTTCATACCTGACTGAGGCTCAGCCTCATGTTCCTTTTCTTCTCTGGTCATACCTGACTTTTTTTGAAATCAAATGAGCTCCTGTTTGTCACTTTGGTAACTTCCAAGTTTCTTATGTTATGGATTGCTGTTAGTTGCATGCTTTCCACCTTTAAGATGCCTTTATATGTCTGTAATTGTTCAATACCACCATCGACCAATATTTCCATACGATCTCTAATGGCTGCACCAAGTCCAAATAAGTATTTAAGAGGATAATGTTGGAGCATGTACCTGATTATACTACTGTCTCTTTAAAACAGTTGAGCTACTGGCTCAAAAAGTGCTTGGGTGTTGGGGATATCTACAAAAGTGTTCCTGTTTCTTTTCTATTGACTCGTTATTTCTCATGTACAATTGCAGGGGAAATTATATACACATTTACTATCATAACAACATCTTCATCAAAAGCACTACAGTGGCTTCATGGTAAGTTGTGTTACCTTCGTTTGAAGTATGCAGGAATATTAGTTCAAAAGAAAACTTTACAGTATATACTGACTGATCCTTGCTTTCCATTTTAAATTTATGAGGAAATGACCTGTGATGTTGCAGAAATAAAGTAGGTTTACAATCTGTTTGACACAACATAGCTGAAGAGTAAATATCTAGCCATTAGCATGACTAGCTTGGTTTTGTAATGAAGTAAAAGGTTTCATGTTTAGAAAAGTAGGTAAATTCTCATAGGGATTATGAAACTATTCACTTAGGTCTATAACTGTTTTGTAATGAAATAAAAGATTCATGTTTAGAAAAAGAGGTAATATCTCATAGGGGATAATGAATTATTCACTTAGCTCCATATCCGTGTGCTTTGTGTATAATTGTATTAGATTTACAGGAGAACGATCATACTATTAAGCTGTTTGTATGTTCATCTTCTTTTATGTTACAATCGTAGATAGGATGCCAGTTATTCTGGGGGATGAAGCATCAACTTCATCGTGGCTTAATAGTTCGTCTCCCAAACTTGACGCTTTACTCAAGCCATATGAACATTCAGATTTGGTAAGCTTCCAAAGATGGTAGACAAATATCACTCGAAATGTCTATCAAACTTTATTTCAAAGATTTTTATTTTACCTACAGGCATGGTATCCCGTGACACCAGAAATGGGCAAGCCATCTTTTGATAGCCCAGATTGCATCAAAGAGGTATGATTTGTGTAGTGAATGAAATTCAATTTTGGGATTTTTGACAGTCAAATTGAGAACGCATTTGTGAAATATGAAACAGTGTGATCTGTAGTGAGTTGGAAAGTTTGCTAAGATCTATTATTACTCTACATATTACAGATCCCATTGAAGACAGAATCAAGACCCATTACAACTTTTTTCACCAAGAAAGGAAAATTTGAAAACGCTGATGAACCACAACAACATGTTGAAAGTGCTGTCAAGAAGATAAACATGAAGAAAGAACCGAAAGAGGAACCTGCAGCACAACCACACGTAGAAGCTGAACATCAATCCGTGATCTTGAGTCCTGACAATGAAGTCAAACCCAAATTTGATGGTCAGAACTTCCCTGTAAAGAGGGATTTTGAAGAGTCCCGAGCTGAAACAAAGCCAACCAAAGTCGGAACAGGTAAGTTGTATACTAGTTCATCAAATAAGAAAAGAAAATGCGAATCAAAGAATGCACCGTCTAGTAAGCAGTCCACATTGCTTTCTTTCATCAAGAAGGGCTAGTGCATGTGCGATAACACATTATTATTGTTAGTGATGTTTTGCAGTCATGTGTTATGTAAAACTTGTATCAACTTCGGTAGTTTAATGAAACAAGTTACTTTGACGCTTTTTGATAAAATTGTAAATTTATATAATTTCAAGAAAAAGGTAATAGTGGAAAGAGAGGCCGAAATAATTCTACAGATGAAAACATCTGTCAAGCGAATAACTTAATACAAACATAAATCTGCGAATAACTTAATACAAACATAAATCCAACAAGAATAAAAAAAAACATGAAAATATGGAGTTGATGGAGGACTACAACCGGTCACTCAAGGTTATAAAAGAAGATTATATGAAGATGGAGTAGGTATAACCGATATGGTTATGAAAGAAGATTATATGAAGATGAAGCAGGTATAACCAGAATCCAGCTCATGGAGAAGTGAAACATGATACTCGAAGGAATCACTTCCCACCAAAAGAGCTATCATGTTCATAAAAGCCCTATACCCTTGGTATAGTTCAAACTAGTAGAGGTAGGAAATTCCATTTTTACCTAGATTGTTATGATTTATGCTTTCTACTAATTTTATTACCTAGATTGTTAGAGCTTCCCGAACCCCGCCTATGTCTTTGTATACCAATAAGAGTAGATTCGATGTACCTCACCGTATACCGATATGGACTAGTCGCAGGAAACCTTCTTGTCTCTTGACAAATCTGGGTAGTGATGCCACACCCCGTTATTCATACACTTGGGTCTAATAAATGTAGTGTCATCCTAGTCAAGTTATAATTAGAAAACACTCAACATTACCTGCACTAGTCCAATGTTCAACTAATGACAAGTCTCGGTCCACTCGTATATGACCTCAACATCCTTGTCATAACGGAAAACGCTTCAACAACCAAATACTAATATCCACAAAGCTCTAAGAAGCTTCTAGACCGATCGGAAAAGTTTTGGAAAGGAAGAACGGAAAAACCTAGCTTTTAAGGAAGTTACGGTTCTGACCCCGAATTTCCTTAAAACTCTAAAACGGTCAAACGAGTCTCTAAACTTCCGAATAAAATCTAACCACTTATTACGTACGTTAAACGATCTCAAATGAGTTGGAAAGTTTCCCGAACTTTCAATTCACGAAGGAAAACATTAAAGAACGCCTTGTACGCAACTAGTTAAACTCGCTACTTTGACCTTAATTTAATATCGTCAAACAATTCTCAAAAATTCCGAAATAAATACTATGTATACTATGCCATGACTACACCAATATGGAAGCATTGAAAATCCTAAAAACCAATTCAACAAACCTACACAAAATTCCAAAGGTCACCATCCTAACCTGCATATTCTGAAACTGATTTTCTACTAACTTTGGAAGCTCATAAAACTAGATCTAGCCGTTGGATCTTCCTATACTTTAAACATGTTATACTTCCATATACCTACTGTCACATATCCAAAAATCAACCCTTAAAAATAAGTTTAACATACCTAAAACGGTGTCCAAAGGTGGTCGTTTGAACACGAAATATTCTGGAAATGTAGTTGAAAAGATGGAGTTCGAGCACCTTGTCGAGGCTCCTGTGCGAGTAATGAGGAGAGTTAAAGACTGTCACACCCATCCCAGTGTAGAGAAGAGAGGGAGGGGAAAGGAACCACTCTTACCCAGATGAAGATCTTACAAAACGAAGAGGGAGTTGCTACTTGCTGTTTATGCGTTCAAGATTCAAAACCTGGCTCCACGAACCACACAGGAGAGAAGAGCTGTGAGCTACTGCCAAGGTGAAGAAGGAGAGTAGAAAAAGTTACTGACTCAATGGGTTGAAGAGGAGAAGAGTAGAGATCGTTGCTTACTCGTTCCTGTTCGCAAGAGGGTGCGTGGCTACCATTGTACGAAGCTGGTGAAGTCACTGTCTCTTTCATGGGAGGAGGGTGAGTTCTTGCATTTGACTTAGCAGTTGGTGGTGCAGCTCGTCATTATCCAGATCTTGAGGAGGAAGAAGCCCGGCCGTTTAAAGCTCGTCACTTGACACATAAAAACACGTGGCTATCAATGTGAAAATTTCATTTCCACGTTGTCTCCTAACGCAGATACTGAATTAAACTCAGAGTTTATAAACTAAATTTAATAGAAGTAAACTACAAATAAATAGACCCCAAGTAGATAAACGTTCAAATCTGATTTTTAAATGCCTCTAAATCCAATTTTCTTATTTCATTTTGTCCAAATTTGCTATGAAATTACGTTCACTTTTTTGCATTAGACTTATATTCCATTAGATTTATATGTCAAGTGTTTTTATGTGTATATATATGCGGGGCTTGTTGATCTAGAGTGTTAAACGTATGGTGGATTTGTTACACATTTGATTATTTGTGTGTGATTATGTGCTATGACTTACAGCGAACAATATTTTTAGTGTGTTTATAAAAATCTTTGATTTTGTGCCTTGTATCTTACGGCTATTGTTTAGAATGAGATAAGGTATGCCATATGCGATAGTAATATATTCACGATGACATTTCATTCGGGCAATTTACGTAACCATATCGTTGAAGTGATTTTAGACTTTGTCTTATTGTATATTGTTTAGTGTAACATTTTGCTTAAGTGTTAGCTTTTATACTTATGTGATATAAATCTCTTGGTGTATGAATATCTATGGTTTTTACACTTTATTTAGGTAAATTTATAAGGATCCATCATGCAGAAGATTCAGGTTTGTATTTATATTTGTTGTTTTTATGACGAATTAGATAACAGATTTTCATGTTAGTGAGTTCAGCATGTAATAGCCTAAATATATTATATCTCTAGGATTTTTATTTTAAATACTTTTGCCTAAATATATTATATCTCTAGGATTTCTATTTTAAATACTTTTGCCTATTTATTGTCATGTGGATTATCGTTATTATCATCACAAAATATATTGCAAATTTGTGGCTTGTTAGTGCCTCGACGCAGTCACAAATTTGTTGCGAGTTGGTAATCGATTCTCGTGTTTTGTTTTTCTCTCTATTGCAATTCAAATACTAGCGGTAATAAAAATTTTTAAAGCATGTTGGTTGTTAGTATTCCATGTCTACAATTCACACATTAATATTTTCATTTCATAAATGACAAGTGTTTTCATTATTTTCTTCGTCCTTCTCGTTTAAGGTACGTTTGATGAGCTTATTATCATCGGACTAAACGAAAGTAGACCAAACTTGTATCTTCCCTACATTTAGTGACATATTAAGTTATTAAAATTTTGAGCCTTACATACACAACCCGAACTTTAATTAAATTTCGATATATTTTTATCTACTTCTATATATGTAAAAACACAGGTAAAAATGGTAAATTTTATGGACCATTATGGTGATCTCTTCTCTTGACCAAACAAAAATTCTTCATTATTCAGAATGTTCATCCCACATTAATTATATGAAATGGTATGTTCCATCACTTCTTTTGACCAAACAAAAATTCTTCAATAATGAGAATGTTCATCCTACATTGGTTATAGTAGCTATAAAATAATATATATATATATATATAGAGTTTAAAGAGAGGGGAAAAAAATACATCGATCAATATATAATGTCAATAATCAATAGTAATATCATGGCTTTAGAACTCGAATCCGGAAATATATATCGGAAATTAACGGATCGCCTCGATAATGCAGAGCAAAGTAATTGGAAGTTAAATTGAAAGTTAGTATATATTACATTTGAGGCTTCTATGTTGGTTAGTGTCATGACGACTTTATTGTGTACACATTATATTTGGGCATAGTGTTGGTGCTACCATTTTTATACACGGTTATCCGATATATTCTACTGATACTGGTTTGACCTTTCATAGCATATTTTCGGACAACCAAATACATGGTGTATTTTGGGTGTCAGCTTGGTAGGTCAATACTATTCACTGTTTGGATGTGCAGTCCATTACTGCGTGGTACATTTGGGTTTAAACAGGGTCGCAAGCGGTCCGCCTATTCCGACCCGATGATGAGGTTGGTGGTGATGGTGTACGGCCGTTTTATCCGATTTGGTTTATCTCTAGCATTGAGCTTTTTCTTATGGGTTTGCAAGACCATCCTCTTCCTCAAGTTACAAGTGGACTACCAGTACTACAGCGTCTTCGACCGTGTACAGTTATTAGTGGTACACCTACATTGTCTCCACATGATACGTACTCGAGGGACGTGAAAGTTCCTGATGGACCGCCAAATGAAGAAGGAGATTGAGAGACACCCTATTTAAGAGAGGGAGATAAAAGGGAAAAATAGTAATATCCTATTTAATTTGTTGATTACAGTACTTTGTAACGATGGTCCAAAGATGAATGAACTTTAGTTGTATCTATCTATCTATCTATCTATCTATCTATCTATCTATCTATCTATATATATATATATATATATATATATATATATATATATATATATATATATATATATATATATATATATATACACACACGTATATTAGCTTATTGCTTACCTTTATAATTGATGTGGGACGTCCTAACTTTCACCTATTTTTTAATAACACAAAGTGGTTAAAAATAATATTTTCTAATTATTTACATATATTTTAAACTAAACGAACCCATACATCATTTTATTTAAACGTTTCACTAATCTTGTACTTGAAGTGCGAAATTAGTGTTTAATTTATTCCGCACTTGAGGTTCGAAGGAGAAATTGGTTCTGCGCTTCGAGTGCGAAAGCGAAATGGGGTTTAATTAGTTCCGTACTTGAGGCCCTAAAGCGAAATTGGGTTTAATTGATTTCGCACTTGAGTCCTAAGACCGAAATTGAGGTTAATCAATTTCACACTTGGACCTCAAAACCGAAAAAAATTTAAAAATTAATGACCGATTAAATCCCCACCCGAAGTGTGAAATTGTTTATTTTTTATAAATAAAAAGTATATGGATATGTCTAACATAGCCTAACGTAACTAAATAAATAGCAGAGACCGACACTTCCAGTATTACAATTTTGTTTTGGAAATTTTATAACTTTTCGGATCTGTTTTTTTTTATAAAACTAGCTTAGCCCAACACCTAGTATTAATATTATTGAAGGTTAACAAACATGAAATTACTAAACTCATGTAAGTTTTTTTTTAAAATTATAACCTTTATTTCAGTTCTGCTAGCAAACGGGTTATAAAGTATGAGTATATACCATGGATTACTAAGGAACCGGGTAAATGGTTAAAGAAAACTTTATAATAAATTTATATAAAAAACTCATGTTTGGACCCAATGTGAAAAAAGGGTATTGGCATGAAATCTGAATTTCCACGGGTCTAACAATATGAAATTTGCATTTTCATGTTGTGTCCCAGCGCACACAGAAAGTGGATGAACGTTTAATTTTAAAATTTTGAATGCCTTAAAATCCAGTTTTTAGTTGTTTTTGCACAAATTATTTGTCAAATAACAATAATTCATGCATATTTATCATGTTCAAAATATTCATTCATAAAAAATAAAAAACTAAAATGCTTCAAATTGTGAATTTTGACTCTAAACACTAGCCCCTAAAAACAAAAATATAATAAGTAAAAATATGGATTTTGATCATTTTTTGAAAATATTGTATCTCTAAACCCGCAGATCGTCCGGTGTAGATGCGTTTTGAGTTCTCAAACGTTAAAACTTATCAAGATTTGAAGCTTAAATATCAAGTTGAAGATTGAAAAAGTGTTTGGAGAAGAAATAAGGTTGGATAAGCACCATGCATGCTCATCCTTTTTTTTCGTGTTGGTTTTCGTTCTTTGCTTTTTAAGTTGATTTTTGTGTTTGATAAGAACACGAAGTATTTCATTGTCCGTAGTGCATAAACAAGGACTTATGTTGTTCATAGAAGTACCCAAGACAAACTCTGTGACGTAAAGGCTTTGATGTTCTTTCAAACTTGAATAAAAATGACTGCAAATGCACAATATATTATTGTAGCATATTAACAAATCAAGGTCAAATCCATAGGTATTCAAGTACTTATTATCAGTTTATCAACCCTAAAAGTCTAGCCTAAAAAGAGAAACAAATGATATGATCAAAGATCAATGGACAAAGTATCAAGTAAAAAACGATGAATCAAATAAAGTTGAGAAATACTAGGCTTAGAGGTTAGTTCTCCTAAACCAATGCTTCTTAACTCAGTTAATTGTTCATTCAATTGAAGATGGTTTCGGACATGCAAGGTATGTTCATCAAATGGTTAAAGAAAACTTTATTAAAAAAAACTCACGTTTGGACCCAATGTGAAAAAAAGGTATTGGCGTGAAAACTGAATTTTCACCGGGTCTACCAATATGAAAATTGCATTTCCATGTTGTGTCCCAGCGCACGTAGAAAGTGTTGAAAATTTAGTTTTAAATTTTTGAATGTCTTTAAATTCAATTTTTAGTTGTTTTTGCCCATATTATTTGTCAAATAACTAATTTATGCATATTTATCATGTTCAAACCGTTTATTCATAAAAAACAACACTATAATGATTCAAAATTTGAATTTCAAATCTAAACCCTAACCCCTAAAAACAAAAATATAATCAGTGAAAAAGATGGATTTTGATCATTTTTTAAGAAATTGTACCTTCAAACACGTAGATTGTCCGGTGTAAATACATTTTGAGTTCTCAAATGTTAAGATCTACCAAAATTTAAATCTTATATCTAAATTTGAATATTGAAATAGTATTTGGTGAAAAAAAAAAGTTGGAAAAAGAGTGTTTGGATAAGCACTATGCATGTTTAATCTTTTTTTTTTCCTTCTTTTTTCGTGTTGGTTTTCCTTCTTTGCTTTTAAGTTGATTCTTGTGTTTGATAAGAACACGAAGTCTTCATTGTCCGTAGTACATAAACTAGGGTTATGTTGTTCATCAGAAGTACCCACGACGGACTATGTGACGTAAAGGTTTTCATGTGCTTTCAAACTATAATAAAAATGGCCTCAAGTGCACAATGTATTATTGTAGCATATTAACAAATCAAAGGTCAAATCCAAACATATTCAAGTAATGGTTATTAGTTTATCAATCCTAAAAGTCTAGGATTAAAATAGAAACAAATCGATGTGATCAAAGACAATGGACAAAATATCAAGCAAAAAACGATGAATTAAATAAGGTAGAGGAATACTAGGCTTAGAGGTCAATTCTTCTAAACCAATGCTTTTTAACTCATTTAATTGTTCATTCAATCAAAGAAGGGTTTCAAACATGCAAGGTATCTTCATCAAATGACCTATTAATCTTTTGGAGCTAATAGATGATTCAAATCAACTAAATTATGCAATGATCATGCTACAATTCAATTGAAATGAATCTAAGCGCAAATAACAACAAACATAACAACATATAACATCACACAATAACACTATTTGTCATACATCATGAAGCAACTCCTACCACGGATGAATTCACGCAAATGCAAATAGAGATATTTCATGAGTTCGTCCTTAATCATCTCTAATCATACATCATATTGGTCTAAATAATGCATAATCAACTTCGCATCACCTCTCGGTCTCAATTTAGAAAATTAATCTAACAAACAATCACTTAATTATGAATCAATTTAGTGCTTTAACAAGTAGAACAAGGTTAAAAAAAAAAACTAAACCACCAAGCATATGAAACAAATCCAACATGGGATACAATTCCTATAAATAGAAATCTCCTAGATTTAAATAAACATGATTTATTTTCCTTTCATATTATGAATCGACGCTCAAACAAACTAGAAAAGCGTGATTTAAGGCTTTCACCCCAAACCTAAAATAGATATTAATTACCATGTGAAATTCTAATCTAATCACTGCATTCAACATATTAAAAGGTAGATAATAGATGGATAAGATAAATTTTGCAAATTGAATAAAAAAAAAAGAGTTGCTAGATGATTTTCACTTGATTCTTGAAGAATAAATGAAGAACGTGGATATAAGATAATTCTCCAATTTGATTCAAATTCTTGGTGAAATTGTGCTGGAAAGTAGTTTGTGATAGGGTAAAGAGTCCCTCATTGTAAGAAAAACCTAGGTTATAGGGTAAATACATTCCAAATATTTATTATACTTTGAATATTATCATTAAATGAATAACGATATATCTCGTAATTTTATGCAGCATTCTAAATATTGATTTTCACTTGAATTCTTTGATTTTTGAAGATGAACGTAGCGGGGAAGAGAGATTAGAAAGAGCCCCCATTGTAAGAAAACAGACGTTACAAATAGGGATGACAATCTTACCCGCAATCGATGGTTATTTAAAAATTCGAACCAATCGAATGGTTAAAAACCCGACAAAACACAGTTGGAATGCGGGTAATGGTTGATCGGTTGATGGTTGAATTATGGTTTAGGGTGATAATATTAAAAATCATCACCCAATCCACCACCCGAGCCACCACCTGACTCGGCTTTCAACCGATATTCACCCAAACTATAATAAAAAAAATAAAAATATAGTTTTAATTTTTGTAATTTACAAACTGTTTCTCCTAAGTCTAATACTATAACACTAGTTTTTGTAAAAAAACACCCTAACGTAGGTTAAGTAATAATATTGATACTCCACACATCCGCTCACGTGTCGCATCCAAAGGGAAAACCCAAAGTCTAGCACAGTTTACACAACCACACTCGAGTTGCTCCTTACGGTGCCACTCCAGGTTCCCTTCTCCGCTCTCCGCCGGTCCGCTCTCCGGTCTTTCCACGTTTAACCGCCGGTAATTTTCACCTTCGGTAATCACAAGTTTAATTTGTCGGTTGAACCCATAAAAAAACCAACTCACCCGATCAATCGCGATTATAGTTTAGGGTGAAGAAGAGTTTGGGTGGGTAATGATACGGATGAAAGATTTTGTAGTATAAGTCGGTTAACGAAAGTAATAAGACTACCCACCTCCCGAATCATTAACATATTACAATTACAAATGCGATTCTACTATCATGTCATCAAATGAATAACAATCGAATCATTAACATATTACAATTACAAATGCGATTCTACTATCATGTCATCAAATGAATAACAATATAATTCGCAATTTTAGAATAGTATATACTCGAATTTATCATTTATAATATTTGTTATATTTTAAATATTCTCTTATAATCATATAAAAATAGAATTATAATAATATCAGTACATTTTCCAGTCTTTCTGTTACCATAATTCTATCAGGAGAGTAGAAGTATGGTAACAAAAAAAGATGTATCGGTCGTTGTTCACACTTTTTATGGACATTTTAGTGTTTTCACATAACCGAAATCTATACAAACTAATTTTACAAACACATTTACCTTCTTTTTTTTTTATACTTTATTTACACTTGTGTTAAAAAATAAGAAGACTCTATTTCGGTGCTTTTCCATTTTGAAAAATAATAAAAAATTTAAAAGCTTTATATTTTTTTTGGGTAGAAATAAAAAATTTAAAAGCTGAGAGTGAGGTAAACCGTTGGAGGAGGATATCTTTCCCGCCGTCTTTCGTTTTCCCTTCCCAAAAGGATACGAAATCTGCTCTCTCTGCAAGTCCCTCTTCTTCAAATTCACTTCTCCAAGCAAAGCATTTCTCTTCTTCATAAAACCCCCGACAAACTCATCACCCATCAAACTAAATCTCTCTTCATCACCCACACAAGTAAAAAAAAAAAAGGAAATGGAAAACCAAGAGCTCCCATCCCAAACCCAGATTTCTCTCATCTCCAAATACACCAAAAGAGTTGTTCTCAAAAACATCCTAGGCCGAAACGACGCCGGATTAGGCTTGATCGGCCAAAAAATCGTGGTCGGAGGGTGGGTTAAATCCGCAAAGGAAATCGGAAAAGCCCCAATCCCGGCACCGTCTCCGGCTCCAGCTCCAGTTGATCCTGTTAGAGCTCCGGCGAGGAAAAGTGGGTTGACTTGCGCTGAGATTCTTCAGATTCCCCTTCCGTTTGTTCGGAATTTACTCAAGGTGTTCGGAGTTAGCCACGAACAGAGTAGAGATAACCATGAAAGGGTGATTGTTGCTTCGCCTCCGATCCCGACCACCGTCATCTTGGAAGTTAGTGATGGCTCTTGTGTTTCTACTCTTCAGGTAATTTGATTGTTGAATACCTCCACTAAATATACTAATTTGCACAAATGGCTCATAATTCAGAGATATTTATGTGAATGAGCTACATTTTGTTCTAAAGTTCCAAATATGCACAAATTTTCAGGTTGTGGTGGATTCATCTCTAGCCCCTCCAGGGGACATAATCCTTACAGGAACTTGCATACTAGTTGAAGGAATAGTACAAAAGCCATCGTCCGGACTAGGAAAGCACCTCGTTGAGGTTAACGCTACAAATGTGTTGCATCTTGGTGTTGTAGATCACGAGAGGTATCCACTTGCAAAGAGACGCGTTCCGTTGGATACCTTGAGGAATTGGGCTCACTTTCGCCCTCGAACAACCACAGTAAGTTCATGTACTTTCCTTAAAAAAACATGCCATGTCCTTTAATCTTAGGGGTTATTTGGAAAAAGGCCAATATATATGACTATGAGTAGAAATAGGCCAACTAATAGGACCCAAAATTCGAAATTGCTTGGATCGATGTCCAACCCTAACATATTATGATCATTTTAGTGACGGTTCAAGCGATCCGGTGGGTCCAAAAATTATTGGCATTATGTTTATTCAAGTGATTAAAAAAATCTTTGTAATCCTTGAGGTGGCCTCTATCACAAGAATTAGCAATGCATTGACTCACGCTACACACGCCTTCTTCCACGACAACGGCTTCCTTCATGTCCAAGTCCCAATCATTACAACCACAGATTGCGAAGGATTCAGCAATAAATTCAACGTCACAACGCTTCTTCACAATCCAACAGATTCCGAGGAGGCTCCGAGTGAAATCGAGGCAATCAAGGCTTCAATCAATGAGAAGAACAAACGTGTTGACGAACTAAGAAGAACTGATAGCAACAGAGAAGCCCTTCTAGCTGCCATTCAGGATCTCAAGAAGACCAACGAGTTAGCCGCGCATTTAGAATCCAAAGACAAGGCCAAAAAGACGCGAAAAAGAAGTGCTTCTTCCGTATCCGCTAGAGCTAGCTTTGAAGAGGATTTCTTTGCTTGCCAAGCTTATTTGACTGTGTCCGGGAGGCTTCATCTAGGTAGCTATGCTTGTGCTCTTGGCAATGTGTACTCGTTCGGGCCAAGGTTTAAGGCAGACACTTCCCGCTCTCCTAAACAAGCCACCGAGGTTTGGAAAGTTGAGGCTGAAATGGCATTTTCCGAACTAGAGGTAAGAGTTTCTTCTCTATTGTCTAATCTTATTGCCATTTGGTTTAGTATAAAATCTTACATGTCTTTTTACCAGGAAGCAATGAACTGCGCCATTGACTACTTAAAGTTCCTTTGCAAATGGATCATAGACAATTGCTCCGACGACATGAGATTCATCCTTAAACGTATCGACAAGTCCGCTATAGAACGCCTTCAATCATTGACCTCAGCCGAGTTTGAGAGAATATCTTATACACAAGCTATAGAGTCTTTGAAACAAGCAAGTCTTGAGAACATTCCTCAAAATTTCCTTATTGAAAGGCAAATCTAAACTTCCTAACATCATATAACTTGATTCCATCTTATGTTTTTGTGCTAGGTCACCGGAAAGAAATTCGACACCGAAGTTGAATTTGGGACTCCTTTAAGTGAAGAGCATGAGAGGTATATAAACATGGATGATTCTATCTTCAGCCAAGGGTGTCAATACGAACTGAACGAGCCGAGCATTGAAATGTTTAAGCTCGGCTCATTTATAAACGAGCCGAGCCAAGCCTAAATTTTATACGAGCTTGAAAATGTGTTTATATTTGGCTCATTTTGAAACTGAACGAGCTCGAACTTTTGACGAGTCGAACCTGAGTAGCCTAGCTAAAATAATGCTCTTATATTGTTATTTTAGCCGAATGCTATGAGATTTACCTGACGAGCCGAGCACTGACATGCTCAAACTCAGCTCGAGTCCGAATAACTTCTCTCATATTACAACCATATCTTCAACTATTGTTCATAAACAAACTTGATGTTTGTTGTAATGTAGCTTTTTGGCTGATGAGATCTACAAAAAACCGGTTATCATATACAATCATCCTAAGGAGATCAAGCCATTTTACGTGCGAATCAATGAAGACGGGCAAACGGTTGCAGCATTCGACATCTTACTACCTAAGGTTGGTGCACTTATAAGAGGTAGCCAGAATGAAGAAAGACTCAACATGTTGAGTTCAAGGTACGTATCTCAATTTCTTTGTTATTTACGGTCGATGTGGGACGTTTTGTGATATATATATATATATATATATATATATATATATATATACTTAAGTTTCTTTCTTGTATTGTCTTTGTTTTCAGAATTAATGAACTGGGTTTGCCAAGTGAGAAGTTTGAATGGTATTTGGATCTTCGTCGTCATGGAACTGTCAAGCATGCTGGATTCAGCCTTGGATTTGACGTCATGGTTCTTCTGGCCACCGGAATAACCAACATCGATAACGTTATACCTTTCCCGAGAAGCCATGGCAAACTTGCACACTAAATACAATGACATAACACAATATGTAAATTTCAGAATTAATAAAAGGGTTGGTGGCCGACGCAACGTGTTATCCGCCTATCTTCAATATAAATAATATTATATATATATAATTATGATTTTTCGAATACATAACACAATACGTGTATAGATTGTTAAATAAACTTTTATTCAATCAATTATACATAAGATCTTTTGTGTACAAATTCAATCCTATTATAGCATGATCTTGTACATATAAAGTGCAAACTAAACCTTGATACATAAAGAAAAATCATTACAAGTTCAAATATATGGTGATTCTTTGTTCTTGATAAAACCCTAATCAAGGATAGTTCTTGGATATGAGAGTGTCACGTGTGGCTTCTTAACCGAGTTCACTTGGGAAGAAAAACGGGTACAACTCGTACCTCAAGTAACAACTACCATACACAATGCGACATCCTTCTTATCCTTACAAAACCCGTCAAAAGTCTGGATACCCACAGCCATGCATTGAGCACAATTCAATGGTGAAAGGTCCTCAGTGCATTGAACCAAAGCATACAAAGTTTCGAATGTAGAAAATATCTTTTGGTCTTTGCCAAGGCCGCCACTCCAAGGCTCAATTGCGTCCTTATTAATCCGATCAAAAATCTTTCCCAACTCCTTCTTGAACGAGTCTGGATAGTTTACACTATACACATTCGCGTACAAAATACCCGTTGTATTAACTTGCCCCAAGAAATTGTCTTGGCTATATCTTAGGGAGCAAAAGTCGAGTCAAATCTTGGCATCAGATTGCGTTGGACATGCTTGTCGGATTTGGACCGTAGCTGCTTCAATACATGTTGAGCAGTTGGTGGTGCTCACATCTCCTCGGCATTGAGCCAAGCCATAGATTTTAGAGTTATCATGTCCATATGAGGTGGCATAGAAGCCGGAGTTTTTGGTTTTTTTCACAAGAAGGGCGAGTAAATGGTCGAGGTTAGACGAGGTTTGGGATGTTAGATTGGTGTTGTCATTGCAGGAGTTGCCTTGAGAGTCCTCAGCTGAGTATTGGAGGCTCAAGAAGAGTAGGCAAAGGAGGAAAAATGAAAGAGGCTGAAAAGATCTCATTTGAGTATTTTGTGTAAGTTTAGTTTTTGTGGCGTTTTATTGTAAGATTTTGTTATGTTTAAATAACAATAGGGAGAGTGGATTGTAGGGATCAAATAAAGCCGACATTCTTGACTGGTTTTGGTGGCATTCCAATATGAATTTGATCCTCAGAAACTAATTGGACAAGGTCAACGGTTCATTGAGGATTTTATTTTTTACTAGTAAGGAAGATTTTATATAGTGTATTACTGTATTTAGAGGTGTCAAACAGGGTTTAACAGGCTGTGTCACAGCAAGTTCAAGTGAAATATTTTTTTCGGGACAAGTCGGTTTGGGTCGGATATTTTTTTCGGGACAAGTTGGTTTGGGTCGGATATCTATTGTTCTGGTTGAAACGGGTTATTGAATAGCCTTGATTCTCGGGTCATAACGGATCAGTTTAGTTCGGTTCTCGGTAGCGGTGTCAAACTGGACCGACGGGTCAGGATCGGGTCGGTCACAACATGCTCGGGTTCAAACCGGTCGGGTCAAAACAAGCTCGATCTTTTTTATGTTGAGGGAAAAATGTGTATTAATTTCCCAAAACATTATTTCATTTAATTTTAAAGATATTTTAGTTCGACCATATTTTTTACCCCCTTGATTCGAAATAATATTAATACCAAAATATTTAGGGTTTTTTTATTGATTGGGCTGCACCCGGATTTTTAAGGGTTGCCTACGTATCTCTTTAAAGAGAATCAAGCCTTACGTAGTTCAGTTGGTTTCATGCATCAGAGGATATAATCTAGACCCACCTTCTATGAAGGGTTGCCTAAATATTACCCAACTATCATTTGCATGGTTTATGTTTCCGATCATGCATCACAAGGATAAGATTAAACCCACCTTCTATGAAGGGTTGCTTAACTCTCCTAATATCATGTGTATGATTAAGAAATATATTTTTATAATTTAATTTGTATAAAATTTGGTATTTGATTTTAGACTTTAATTTTATATAAAAGTCAAAGATTTATTTTGTGGTTAAACTCGACGAACGGATGTTTTATATCGAGTTTAGATTTATTTGAGGATTTTGGTTTAACTCCAAAATTTGTTTCGGAGTTGATTTATTTTGGGTGGTGCGACTGAATCCAATAATGGATTTTCTACGCAGCTCATAAAGGAGCATCAAGTCATAACGCAGTTCTAGAATTTTTATTTTATTTTTTATGCGACTTTATATATATTTTTAAAGTCGATTAACACATGTGCTTTAATATTTTTGTGGTTAAACTCGACGAGCGGAAGCTTTGTATCGAGTTTAGGAATATTTGAGAATCTCATATTTCATGTCCAAGGTGTGACTTAAATCATCTTTACTTGGACGGGACGACTAAATCCGATTTGATTTAATATTTTTCCTACGCAGCTCGGAAAGAACATCAAGTCATAACGTAGTTCTTGAACGGAAATTTTATATTATGACTTTATACTTTAATTTTATTTGAAAGTCAAAATATATTTACGATTAAATTTAATACATATGTGTTTTGTATTAAATTTTCTACGTATCTGTTTTACCGGAATCAAATCATACGCAGTTATTAAAGACATATTTGAATTTGATTTGCGACATGAGCATGCTTTTAACTATACTTACGTTTTGGTTAAAAAGTAATCCTATTACTTTACGGAACAAGCTTTTCACATATATTTGAAAGAAAGCTTTGTTACAGTATATTTCTTAGGTCTACTTCTCTAATCGTATTCTATTTTGCTTTATTTATGTAATTACCTTGTGTTATCAAGGGAAACAAAATATATTTTTTTGGCCAAGATAGTCTTATTACTTTGACTGATCTGGAATTGATCTCGAACTCCTTGTTAATAGGAAAATAATTAACCCCCTTAAATTTAGGCTAATTTACTCCATTAACTGTTTTATTTCCTTGTTAGGCATAATTGAAATTAATGCTCAGTAGGAAAAAAAAACTGGGACCTTACAAATCTACGTATATGGAAGCATAAATATTTTCTTCTCTTTTTTATTTTTTTTATATTTCCAAATCTTTTATTGATAATGGATATCCTTATTTGTTAAATTTTTCTAGAGAAAACTCTTCATATTTATTTTTCTTCTTTTTCTTTTTCTCTTCGTTTTCATGTTTCAATTATGCCGTTTGCCTCAAATTTTTGTTAGTCATCGGGAAGAAGATGTCCAGAAGACGCTTGTCTTCTGTCTTTTCTCATTTTAGATTCATACGTTGCCATTGGATCCAAACTAAAAGGTTCGGTTGTAGCGGTGGACACCATCAATTCCGACCAACCACGGGCTTTGCAGCGGCGGAAGGCAACAATTCTGACCAACTGCGGGTTTTGCAATGACGGAATCCATCAATTCCGGCCTATTGCGGATTTTGCAGCGGCGGATTCCAACAATTCCGACCAACTGCGGGTTTTGCAACGGCGGAATCCATCAATTCCGGCCTATTGCGGTTTTGCAGCGGTGGAATTCATCAATTCCGACCAACTGCGGGTTTTGCAACGGCGGAATCCATCAATTCCGGCCTATTGCGGTTTTGCAGCGGTGAAATTCATCAATTCCGACCAACTGCGGGTTTTGCAACGGCGAAATCCATCAACTCCGGCCTATTGCGATTTTGCAGCGGTGGAATCCATCAATTCCGACCAACCGCGGGATTTGCGTTTGCGAAGTTGAGTCTGAGTAGACATGGAAATGCTTTCAAAAGTGAATTGTTTGGGATAAGATTAAACGGATGGCCTCATTTCTTCTTTCTTTTAGTACCCTTCCTCCATTCTTTCATTCATCTTGTACAAGGAACATATACCATACTTTGAATGAAAGTTGCAACCATGTATTCAGGAACGTAAAGGCAAATGCCAATGTGCTATGGAAGTGGAAAGATTGAAACTGAATTGAGAAATAAGAGTATATAAAAATGAAAAGAAGAAAAATACCAACTCTCCCTCCCTTACGCTTACTGTAACGAAGATGTTGGTGATTTCTTTATTTTAAATTCTATATACCCCCTGAACTTCCTCTTTCTTTTACGAGTATCTCTTCCTTTTTCTTTCTTTTTTTTGTCTAATTTTGTATATTGTCAATCCCCTTTTCTCTTTAATCACTTCCATATATATACCATTTTGTTTGACAATTAGTTCCAACGCACAAAAGAAATCACTTCAACTGTACTTTTATAACTGCCCATTTCTGTCTTTTTTATTTATTTATTTTACACATTAAAGGCCTATGACATAATTTGTCATTTTCCTACACTTCCTCAAAATTCTAGAAATTAATTTTTTATTTATTATTTTGTAAAATTTTGTTTAAAATTTAGGGTCAAACAGACTGTATCTTATGAGAAGAACTTAGATAGCATGCGTATATCGTTAATACAATATAATTTTCCAAAAATGAACTTGAACATTGAATCTCATACAAAAAATACAAAACATACAAATTCAAGAGTGAAGCCAGAGTATGAAAATTTCTAATTTGTTGATTCCAATTTCCTTCCTATCTATTAGTCTTGTGTAAGGAACTTCAATAAATCAACTGTAGTTATTTTCCTTCTAACTTTAAACTTAATAATTTTTTATTAAGTTATGATAATCATGTGGCTTGGTTTTAATTTTAATTTCTAATAACTTTAAAATCAAATAAAATTTTTACTTTCTAATATTTTTGAAACTAAAATATACGTACAATCAACAACAATAACATTTAACCATATGTTTCCAAACTTAACATCATAACTTACATAATTCACACACATATACATATGTTTCGAGCATAATTTACGTCAAACAGAATATCAGACACTAGTATATCTTCTACATTAAATAAAATATAAAAAATCTAGTTTATTTTCTACTTATAGGTTTAGCTCCTTAGACTTTACTATGAATGTTAAATCTTCTTCTAGTTGATCGGCGTATGCCCCTACCTATAAGGTTATTGTTGGAGATAATTAGTTCCCACATCGAAAGATTTGGACTTACCAACCTAGTATATAAGGTCGGTGGGCTACTCCCTTTATTGCCAATTGGTTTTAGGATGGAACCTCATCAGGTTTATGTGTTGGGATTGGGCCTAACGTGCATGTGCGCTCGTATGCACACGACCCCCGCTCTACCCGGTCCGTCTGTATCGGACTTTGACATGGTATCAGAACTTTGACATGGTATCAGAGCGGTTAGCCTCTATGTGGCTCGCGATCCTAACCTGTGGACAAGTACAACTCAGTCTATATCCGCTCGTATGCACACGATCCCCACTCTACCCGGTCCGTCTGTATCGGACTTTGACATGGTATCAGAACTTTGACATGGTATCAGAGCGGTTAGCCTCTATGTGGCTCGCGTTCCTAACCTGTGGACAAGTGCAACTCGGTCTACATCCGCTCGTATGCACACGACCCCCGCTCTACCCGGTCCGTCTGTATCGGACTTTGACATGGTATCAGAGCGGTTAGCCTCTATGTGGCTCGCGATCCTAACCTGTGGACAAGTACAACTCGGTCTATATCCGCTCGTATGCACACGACCCCCGCTCTACCCGGTCCGTCTGTATCGGACTTTGACAGTTATAAAGAAACAATATTCAAGAATAGGTCAGTGTGAGAAAGACTCATATAACTTGATCATAAGGAGCTTTGATTGATTTGTACATATGCTTTGACGACTCTATTTCTTACGGTAAATTTGTACTGAAATATACGTCATCCTTACGGTAAATTTGTACTTGTTGGACGACTTTATTTCTTTTCAGACTATCATGCATATATGTTCTCGAAATTCATCTTCTTTAATCTCCTCCCCAACTGCATATATTGAATTACGCATATATATAGTCATCTTGACTCTTGATTCCGTAAGCTCCACGAGAACAACTTTGTTATAGGCTCATACGACCTTTCTAAACCCCCTACAACATGCCATATCATATCAAAGAACATGATCAATGTAAAACCAGCTTACTAAAGTCAAAGTGTACAACTAATTTTTACCTCAATATACTAGTTTGGAAGCTTTCGATGTCGCTGATGTTTATATTATGATTTACATCAATTTTCACTATGTACGGTTGACATGACCGTGGATAGTATTTCCTAGGCATTACCATTTTCTATATATAAACTAGTACCGAGTTTGCGATCTTTGAAATATGCGCCGATTTTGTTTTTGTTGGAAGATACTGTCCAATATACGTGAAATGCACGGCTATCTTCCTCCATTCCATCGTAGTTTCAATCTCAACCTTGTTATCAAAGTACTCAATGTCATCATCCAACAACCTGATGTGATATAAGCAAGTATATTGTTGAAAGAATTGTGTTATTGTGTATGTGATATAGTTGGTGCTTCCCTATTATATTGGAGCAAGAGATATATACAAAGGAATCAAACCTGATATATATGGTTATAGAGAATATTTAATATTGCTATTGTATGCAGGCATGCGATTGCTTTCCTCTAATACCCCGGGCAAGCTAACGGTGGCCCTAGGACACGAAGCTTGGTTCGTAGACTGGTGAATCGATCTCTGCCGATTGCTTTAGTAAAGATATCAGCCGTTTGCGAGTGAGCTGGGACATGTTTGATTTGTAAACGTTTTGCAGCAACATGATCACAAATGAAGTGAATGTCCAAAGAGATGTGCTTGGATCTAGTAGATACAATTGGATTGTGAGCCATAAAAGTGGCACTTACGTTATCAGATAGGAGAATGGGGCAATGATGTATAGGTTGACGTAGTTCTTGAAGGAGTTGTTGCAACCATATAATTTCAGTTGTTGTAATAAAAGCTCGATATTCCGCTTTAGCACTAGAACGAGATACAACCTTTTGTTTGCGAGAAGTCCAACTAATGAGGTTGGAGCCATAGTAAACTGCAAAACCATATTGAGATCGGCTATCCTCGCGGTCCGACATCCAACCAGCATCGCTGAACCCAAGTAGAGATGGTGATGGAGAATGAGTGATAAGAAGACCAAGATTGAGTGTACCTTTTAGATAGCGTAATATCCTTTTGACAGCACTCCAGTGGAAATCAGTGGGCTTGTGCATGTATTGGCACACCCTATTAACTACATAAGTACTTTCTGGACGTGTGATAGTAACATATTAAAGAGCTCCGACTATACTTCGATATTGTGTTGGTTAAGCGAACAGATCACCATTGCTATTGAGTCGAGAGTGAGGTTTTGCGGGTGTGTTAATGGGTTTGGCATCTGACATTGTTGCACGATGGAGGATGTCCCTTATATATTTGTTTTGAGACAAATGAACACCAGTGGAGGATCGTGATACCTCAATGCCAAGAAAGTAGTTTAAAGGACCGAGATCTCGTAGAGAAAACTTGGCATGGAGAGCGGAAATGAAGCGAGTAATTGTTGATGGAGATGATCCGGTAACAATAATGTCATCGACGTAAACAAGAATGTAGAGAAGGCATGTGCCGTCCTGTCTGATGAAGAGGGATGGATCACTCTTGCATGCCATGAATCCAAGGGTGACAAGGAAGGTCCCTAGCTTGTTAAACCATGCTCGGGGAGCTTGTTTCTATCCGTAAAGTGTTGTGTTCAACCTGCACACATGGGAGGGATACTTAGTATTAATAAAATCCAGGAGGTTGTTCCATATATACATGTTCATTAAGATCTCAGTTGGGAAATGCATTGTGAATGTCAAGTTGTCGTATGTTCCATCCATTGGTAACCGCTATAAAGAGTACTAGCCGGATGGTAGTTGGACAAATTACAGGGCTAAAAGTGTCGTGATAATCGATGTCTTCTTCTTGATGATATTCTTTTGCAACTAAACGAGTTTTATATCGTTTAAGAGAATCATTGGGCTCTACTTTTGATTCGATAGATCCATTTACAACCTACCACATTAGTGTTAAAAGGACGAGGAACGAGGGACCATGTCTGATTTTGAACAAGGGCAGTGTATTCAGTTTTCATGGTTGTTACCCAATGGAGATGTTTGGCCGCTTGATGGTAAGAGGTTGGTTCGGTTGGTGACTGTTTTGGTGGAGGTAAAGGATGCTTTGTGGTCAAAAGCATGCGAGGTTTAAGGTGGCCTGTTTGTACTCTAGTGGACATGGGGTGGGTAGAAGATTCAGTTGGGCGAAGATGGGGAAAATCATTTAATGGTTGGACGGGGAGAGAGGATGATGGTGCACTAGTTAGAGATTATGTAATTATAGGTTGGAACGGCAAGTCGGTAGTGTGTAAGTCATCAGTAGGCATAGAAGATGAGGGTTTGTGTGAGTTCCCACTAACAGGAATGAGAGATGTGGGTGTGGTGGAGGATGGTAGGATTAGTGTAGTAGGATGAGTGTTAGATGCTTGTTGGAGGAGTTGTAGAGATGTATGTGGAGTGGGTGATGTAGTTGGTAAAGTGAGTTGTGTAATTCCGGGGAAGCGAGTTTCGTCAAAAACAACGTGTCCACTTATGTAAGTACGATTTGTAGGATGATGAAAACAAATATACCCTTTATGTTGAGGACTATACCCAAGAAATATGCATGATAGATGTAGTTTACGGGGCCATGGTGAAAAAAAATTAGAGTTTTGAAGGACCCTCTGATACCATGTGAGATAAGCAAGTATATTGCTAAAAGAATTGTGTTATTGTGTATGTGATATAATTGGTGCTTTCCTATTATATAGGAGCAATAGATATATACAAATGAATCAAATTTGATATATATGGGTACAGAGAATATTGAATATTGCTATTGTATGTAGGTATGTGATTGTTTTCCTCTAATACCTTATTGCTAATTGGACATGATTAAATTTAAATATAGAAAACACAAAATTACATTTGACATGTAAAGATAAAAAATAAACTAAAATTTTTTATTTACTTACTTCTTGACTCTAATTTGGAGATCTACAATGTCCTCTGTCGGAGTGGTGACATCAACCTTGAGCTCAACATAACCAATTTGGACTCCATTGATATCCACTTTCGATATGGAAGCGGAGGTTAGCATTGAGTTAAATATGTTTACGGTTAGGTTTGTGTAATATTCATAGAAGGTTGTTGTCATAATGTTTAGCCGAGTAACGATCATCTATCCACACAGAGAGGTAATATGATTAGTAAATATATTGTATCTAAAAAAGTATTTCAAATGTAAGAAAGCTATTTACTTGTTTATCGTATATGATAACATGGTCACCAATGTCAAAATGACGAGTATTCAAAACAAAGACAAAACCATCAATCGCTTTTTTGGCGCTTTCTCCGACTATGAGGATGGCCGCAAGAAGTGGAATAATGAAAATACAAAGTTGATCGGGAGTCGCAACTTATGTGAGAAGAATGCTCATAATTATCACAATCACAAGCAATAATGTGTTGAGTAGTCCATTCAACTTCTTGAACATTCTTCCAGAGTTGTACAGGATGAGCTCTAAATTCAAACAATTTTTGTATGCTCCAAACTACATAAAAAAATATTATACATTTGAAATATACGTAAAATCTTATTATACGTTATTACATTTAAAAATAAAATATACCGCCCAATCAATAAAGTCATCGTATTATACATAAAAAAAACATATTATACATTTGAAATATACGTTATTACATTTAAAAAACATGATAAAATGTAAATAATATTTTTAAAAAATTAGATAACAAATTATTATACTAAAATCTATCCTGAGTTGTTGCTTTTATCAACAACTTAGGTAACTATAATTTGTTACAGTGAGTTTGCTTAGGTAACTATAATTATCTAATTTTAAAAAATTAGATAACAAATTATTATACCAGCTTGTTTCAGTAGCCAAACCACCTCAAGATCCCCATTAAAACAATCTCACAATTTACTTACGATCTCTCTTTTACCTCTTCAAGATCCGACCCAACCCAATTACAAAATCTATCTTGATACCCGACCCACAAAACAGAAACAACAAACTCTAGATCTATTGGGAGCTCAAATGTGCACTTCACGCGAGTCCTAGTTCGGCTGAGCTGATTCATCCTTCCACCCCGTGATCGCCTGCAATGGCCGAATTTGTAAAAGTTAGGATTTCTTAATCCTAATTAATTGATGATTAACTTAATCATCGATAGTAATTGACTCATAACTCACGAACAATGCGTAAATGACGAGTATGAATTTCAAAGTTGTGTTCGTGGCGTAATTTTCCTCCGGGGAATAATTTTTACCCTCCAGTGTTATTTGGAGCATTTGGGAGCTCCAATTAATAAAATTTCAGTTGAGAGAAATGATCAGGACATCGAATATGTCCTAGATATGAAATAACATGATAAGACAAAATGGCCAAAAAGTCGTTATTTTGTTTCTTAGCGGCTAAAGGTGGATTAGGAATACACGTTTTCCTAGAAAGTTGTGGAATAATTATCTAGACAATATTCCAGATTTATTACTCCAATTTCGAGAAATTTGAAGAAGGGGCTTAAACCGCCTTCGGAACGGTAAAAGGAGAATTATCTATTTCGCTGAAGGATAATTATCGTCTTCGCTATAAATAGCGAAAATTCATTTATTAATTCATTTCATTTCACATTTCTTCGTAAAACCTCTGATTTCTCTCAACCTTCAAACTCAGATCTACTCTTCGTTTGTAATCCGATTTCAATTCCATTTGAAGTTTCGGATTCCTCTCTTCATTCTCTTCAATTCATTTCAATACCAACGTTTCACGTTTCCGTCGAAGTTAAGGCCAGGTCGTGCATATCCCTTACCTGGCCGGTTTCGTCGCTCAGCTTCCGGTGATTTTGGTGGTGTCCGAGCGTAGCCTTCGTCCATGTGATTCCGAATCTTCTTTCGGTTCGTCAATCGGGTTAGTAACGAATAAGTTATGAATTTATTCGTTTTCTGTATTGAGGGTTACTCTAATATGACCTTAGGCTAGTCAAAATGAATAAATGAAAATTCCATTATGCTCGTTATATTATTCTGGTGAACTTTGGCTATTTATTTGATGAGATCTGATGACAGGTTGATTCGGAAATTGGCTGCGGGCAAAACGTTATTATGGTGAAATTTAATTAATTAACTAAAGGTTAATTAATTAAATTAAGATTACTAGGAACGTTATAAGGCTAATTAAATTCAACGGAATAATTTTAATTTATTTTGAAGCGGGAAGTTTAATATAAGGAATATGATATTCCTTATAGGTGTGTTGAAGACTTTGATCTAACGGGTGTTTAGTTTGCCCTGTGAACGTATCCAAGTAAGCCTTCAAACTTACTTAGCTTCGATCTGCAGAAACTGTGCCTAAGAGATTTATATGTTGTTGTGTTAAATTGTGAATGTTGATTGGCATTATGATGTGTTATGTTTGAAGCATGCTTGATGTGTTTTAAGACGAGTATGATGATATGATGTGTAAAGTATCCTTAATGTTATTATGATCATATCATGTCATGATTATGAGAAATGGTTTAGTTGATATGTGTTAGACTGTTGAGGCGTGGTAATGTATGACATAATAAGCCTAGTGAGGCGTGCGATATGATGATGACCGGCCTGTGAAGGTCAAGAGCGTGTATAATGAGTAATTGACGCTGAGCTTAACCATTAGTCAGGTCGCTAGCAGCAACAGTGATGCTGGGCCGGTACGTCGCCCTGATCGCTAGCGTAAGTCAAGGCGTTGAGCTTAACCATTAACCGAGTTGCTAGCAATTGCAGTGATGTCGGAGCTCGGCCAAGCCCGGATCACTTGCGCTTGTATAAGAATGACACCGAGTCTGATGGTTTTCCAGGCTTGGGTCGCACACATAATTAAAATGGTAAATGTTTGCATTAACATGAACGGAAAAATGTTGCATGTGGTTAGGGGTAAATATTATAACCCACCACGAGTAATCATGGCCCGAAGCTTGATCAGTCTGGCTCCGACTTAAGAGAAAATGTCTGAATTAGCCTAACCTCTGAAATGATGATGCTCACATCAAAGCCAAAACCGTATAAGCAATGATTCCGGATTTGGTCCGGGGTCGCTAATTCTAAATTTCATACTGCATGCACGTGCATCATTCATAAAAGTATGATATCATCTCATGAGCACGTTATATGGTATTCGAATACATGTGTTGTGTTGTGATGTGTTGATATGATCTCTCGTGGATAGATTATGATTGGTGGCTAATGGTTTTAAACCGATTCTTTTTAGGTAATGACGGTCATAGGAACGCTGTAAGGACGCTAGGTGTAGGAAGTTGACAGTCAGGGCAGTGTTAACCCAAGGGTTGGTTGAATTTCTTCTTAAACCAAATGCTTGCATTTGTTGCCTGTGTGCAACTGTGTTAAAGTGCTATTTTCAAGCTGATGTTTTAAGACAACTGTTCATCTGTTATGTTTGAAGTGTCGTTTTTGGGATAATACTAACTACATGCATTTCGAGGACAGAGTAGGTGTGAACCTATGGAACTAGGGCAAAATTCCCCGACCATTGAAATCCAATGCTCAGGTGGGACAATGAAGGTCAAAAATTGACGGGAATAAAGGATTTAAGGTTGATTTTTTGTGGGATGTGTTTAATTGGGTAAAGCGACACTAGTACAAATCTTAAGTCTCTAGGGACTTTTTTTACATTACACTAGGGAGTTTTGTAAGTCCCCTAATACCTTTGGCCGATAGCTTTCTCTCGGGAGTTTATCTCGAAGTTCTGAGAAACAAAAACACTCTAGGGACTTTTAAAAAAAAGTCCCTAGAGATGTCTCTCGGAACTTTAAAGAAAAAATCCCTAGAGACAACTGTAGGGAGTTTTTTTAAAAAGTCCCGAGAGCCATTTATACGGATTTAAAAAAAAAAAACTGACACCGACACTGCCATTCAAAATAGATTAATTGAAAAGTCTCGAGAGCCATAAAAGGAACAAAAAGTGAACCATAAACACAACAAGAGAATACCATTTTGTTTATTAAAACTACACTGCCAGAAATAGCATATAGAATATAAGCTACAAAGATCGAAGGTCACACCTTCCTAAAAGATTTCAAACTCTTCACTAACCAAAACGATGCTAACCTCAACTTTAAAGAAACTGACAAACACCCATTAAAAGAAATTTATTAAACAAAACTAAACAATTAACAGCCTGACTGGTTATTCTCCAAGTCCTTGGATGCCTCTACACCATATCAGCCTCACTGCATACCCCTTTCCCTTCACCTCATCCAACGAAGCAAAACAGGTTTCCATTGCTTCACATTTTTTTCACTTCACAATAGGGAAATAATCTTGAATTAATATGCCACTCATGGACTACCAAATGCTATAAATTGAATCTGTAACACTGAGAGAACTTATTAATCAAAGATGAGATTTCTTATCAAGATTAACAATACAAACAACTAAAATATTTCAATGCAGCAAAACAAGTATTTAAATTTTTTCAATGGCCAGGATCCAAAACAAAGGTATTTAAAATTTACTCACACCTTGATTGCTTGTCAATGAGAAGTTTACTTGAATTACATGGTGTTATTCAATACAATATGCAGTACAATATGAATCATTTAAGGTCTATTGTAGATCTATGTGTAAGTTAGGGCTGCTGTTGAGTTTTCACAAGGAATTTCCAAGCAATTATAGAAATTAACCCTAGATTACTTGTACTAATTAAGAACTAATTTGTTAATGGTTAATATCCATCCTTTTGCTTCATGATTGAACAAATTAAACCCTAGACCTCACACAAGATCATACCAAGAAGAGGGAAGCATCAATAATGGCGTCACAGTATACGAGTCACCAACAACTTTGACCCTACCAGAGAGCTCGGAGAAGGTGGATTCGGAGTTGTTTACCATGGTAATTAAAACATTAATAAACGATCCTAATTCACACGATAAGTATGGAAAATCAAGTTGTAGTCAAGCAAATGTACAAGAAGAACTACAAGCAAGTCGAACAATTTATGAATGAAATCCACATTCTCACTGTCAGTTACAAAATCAAATAAGCACTTCAAAATTCTCAGAGGTGAAAACTCTTAACAATAGATCGAAGAAATCAAGGAGGGAGAAATTTGAACTGTGTAGATCGTAGCAAAGAAGATGGTACACGGGTGAATCAGTGGTGAGACGGCGACGCTCTCCAAGGGCAGAAGCAAAGCGCGGAAGATGTTTCTAGGGTTTATTTACACCTCCAGGTCTATTTTTAAGAATATATTTTAATTGGCGGAAGTAAAGCGCGGCAATTTTTTTGGCATTTTCTCATGTCTATTTTTAAATAAATTCCTAAAGAGTTTAAGACGTTCTAGTGACTTAAAAAGTTAACTCCCGAGAGCTTTGATTTTTTTATTTAATATAAATTAATATTGTTGTTACGGGATTTTTATCACTAAGTCCTGAAAGTTTTCTTTTTTTACGGGACTTTTTTAACACTCGAGAAAATTGTCCCTAGAGACTTAAGATTTGTACTAGTGCGAAATGGATATGGGAAACTGGGAATGGACATGGAGTGTTTGTGTTATAGGTTGTGGAAGGAGTATGGCCTGAGTGAACTGAGTTGGTGATGAACCGACTTAAAGGTTCACATGAGTTATAGACCGGGTTTAGTGGTTTGCACAGAATGTGCAGAGTCGTTGATAAAGACCTTTTTACGGGTTGTTTTTGGTAATTTGGTGGGTTAGTTAGATGGTAGACGTAGACCTAAAAAGACATTAGAGAACAGAGGAGCGACAACTTCAAATTGAAATAAGAACAGAGAGCCTTAAAGGAACGACAGAACAGAAAGAGAAACATATACGAAGACAGAACTCAGATAGCATTATCATTTATCAACATAAAATCCTAATCTTTTTTAAAACGGATAATCCAAGAACAGTTGATAAAACCTAGAAAGTCTCTTGTTCTAGATAGCAGTCCAAGTTCTTAGATCAACCAAAATTGAATTAATGAACTAATCCAAAGAGCAGCTAAGGAAACCCTAGACAATCTAACAACCTAAAATTAGATGGACTCAACTCAAGCATTGAAATGATAAAAATTAAGAATACGATAAATTCAACTGAAATTTTGCGGTTGAAGTAGGAAGTCGGTGAGCAACCAGTCTCTGAAATAAGTTTTTGTCTTCTCTTATTAGTTTTAGATCATGTTTGATCATATCCTGATTGTTTCCAGCACTTAATGGATGGACTTTGAGTTAATAGAGATACTCCTCTTCCGGTCGACAAAATAAGGGCACGATCTCCTTCTTCAGGCTCATGATCTTTGTGAATATGTTTTCCCACTTAATACACACTGTCCCTCGAGAACGCATCAATGAAGATGTGCCGGTCAGCATTCGGTCAAAGACTCTGTAGTGGTGGAGTTCTGTTTCCAAGCTTTACGTAGACAATGGTTTTACAGGCCCATAACAAAAAGCTCAATGCTAGGGATACAAAGAATCTAATGACACCGTTGTGGTACATTATCACCATCGAGCCGGACTTGGCAGAATGTCCGCAATCATGAAAAACCCAAGTGCACCATGCAATATAGAGACTGCACATCGAGACCCCACCACCATGAATTTGTTAGTGGAGCTTTGTTCCGGAGATTTGATTGACTCATTGATACTCCATATTAAAGATCTAAATTCATTGTATCACTGTTATTGTTTTGTGATTGTTTTGTGATTGTTTTGTGATGGTGTATTTTTTTGAAAGTCTATATATAACTATATATATCTCTCTCTCTATATATATATTGGTTATGAATTTTCATTTACAAAGACATGACACAATATCTGTATACATTGTTAAATGCACTTTTATTTAATCAATTATACATAGGATCTTTTGTGTACAAAATCAGCTTATTATAGCATGATCTTGTACATATAAAGTGCAAACTAAACCTTGATACATAAAGAAAAATCATTACAAGTTCAAATGATGATTCTTTGTTCTTAATGAAACCCTAGTTAAGGATAGTTCTTTGATTTGAGAGTGTCGTGTGGCTTCTTACTCGAGTTCACCGGGAAGAAAAACGGGTACAACTCGTACCTCAAGAAACAACTTCCATACACGACACGACATCCCTTCTTATCCTTACAAAACCCGTCGAAAGTCTGGATACCCACAGCCAAGCATTGAGCACAATTCAATGGTGAAAGATCCTCAGTGCATTGAACCAAAGCATACAAAGTTTCGAATGTAGAAAGTTTCTTTTGATCTTTGCCAAGGCCGCCACTCGAAGGCTTAATCGCCTCCTTATCAATCCGATCAAAAATCTTTCCCAACTCCTTCTTGAACAAGTCTGGATCGTTTACACTATCCACATTCGCGAACAAAATACCCGTTGTATCAACTTGCCCCAAGAAATTATCTTGGCTATATCTTAGGGAACAAAAGTCGAGCCAAATCTTGGCATCGGATTGCGTTGGACATGCTTGTCGGATTTGGATTGTAGCTGCTTCAATACAGGTTGAGCAGTTGGTGGTGCTCACATCTCCTCGGCATTGAGCCAAACCATAGATTGTAGAGTTATCATGTCCATATGAGGTGGCATAGAAGCCGGAGTTTTTGGTTTTTTTCACAAGAAGGGCGAGTAAACGGTCGAGGTTAGACGAGGTTTGGGATGTTAGAATTGTGTTGTCATTGCAGGAGTTGCCTTGAGAGTCCTCAGCTGAGCATTGGAGGCTCAAGAAGAGTAGGCAAAGGAGGAAAAATGAAAGAGGTTGAAAAGATCTCATTTGAGTATTTTGTGTAAGTTTTGTTTTTGTGGTGTTTTATTGTAAGATTTTGTTATGTTTATATAGCAATAGGGAGAGTGGATTGTAGGAATGACATAAAGCCGACATTCTTGACTGGGTTTGGTGGCATTCCACTATGAATTTGATCCTCAGAAACTAACTGGACAAGGATAGGATATTTATGGATGCTAGCCATATAAATATAGAGTGAGAGATGCGTGTAATAAACAAGCGAGAATTTTCTTAATTAATAAAATAGAAAAAAAACCTACGTTGAATCAAAAATAAACAATGTTTCTCGATTTGAATGTTTTAAGACACAAGTGGGTATTGGAGCACAATTGTACTTCTTTGTTTTTGATAGAAGGTTGTGTTCAAGATAGAAGAAGATTGTGAGCACGATAGTGTTTTATTATTAGACAGGGTCAATGGGTCGGGTCACAACAAATTAAAGTTAAAACGGATCAGATCAAAAACTTGCTTGGTTATTAATCGGTCTGTTTGGGTCAAGTCGGTTTGAGTCGGGTATCGATTGTTCGGGTTGAAAAGGGTTATTGGATAGGCTTGATTCTCGGGGCATAACGGATCAATTTAGTTCGATTCTTCGTAGCGGTGTCAAACTGGACCAACGGGTCGGGATTGGGCCTGTCACAACATGCTCGGGTTCAAACGGATCGGGTCAAAACAAGCTCGATATCTTTTTAGCGGTTTGTTTCAAGTAATGTCGGTTCGGATCGGGTATTAACTATTCAGGTTGATATTGGTTATCAGATAACCTCGATTCTTGGATCATAACAGGTCGGTTTTGTTCGATTCTCAGGTCATTCGGTTGGGTTACTTCGATTTTTAATGGTTTCAGAGTAGAGGTGACATTGTGGGCATTACTCGGGTTGCAATAAATAAACAATGTGGAGTATACATTTATTAATATACTAAAATAAAGTTTCATCATCGTTCATTTATTTAATCGTATGGTCTTAATTGGTTCTTATTTTTTACCGGAACTTTAGTTCTTACCTGATCCTCTATATATATATATATCACATTGATTGACACCACCTATACTTTTTTGAAGGGCGGGACCGCCACAAAGAGGTTATACCCGTTGACGCCAAAATCAACTTAGCATAACATTTTATTTTAAAAATAACATAAAATGCTTTCTCACACGTACAAACTAACATGACTTCATGAATCATGACAAAACTGAATAATGTGAATGATTTCTCAAACTCACCACTTAACGGTATAATTCATTTATAAAACAAGTCCAGAACAATTATATTGCATTCTGATAAGTGACAACTTAAGGTCGGTTTAGCTAATAGTGAAGTTTTCACCTTAAATGATAACTTAAGGTGTTGCTTTTTCTATCGTAAATTGGTTTTGTGATAGAATTTTATTGGACTTGTGTCGAGTTTGGATCCAACACATATATACTCGAATGTATAACGAATTTCTAGTCTCCATCTTTTATCTGACTCGTCGAAATTTCACAATTTATTTTGAACCAAAGTTACTTGTTAAAAAGAATTAAGGGAGATACAGATAAGAGAAGAGATAATTACAATAAGAAACCAAGTAATCGGAAAGAATAAGAGTAAACAAGAGAAGATGAAAGAATTTAAGATCAAACGAGAGTCGGTCAAAGCCAAGGGGAGGCATCCAACGTCGATGGGTAGGAGTGTAGTCGAGCCATTTTGATTTAGTTCAAAGCTTGTTGTGACTCATAATCTTCAGAGTAGTAATGTTAGCATTGATGGGAAGACCGTAGAAGATGTAGTCGTTTCTGGCTTTCCGGATAAAGTAGATGAAGGTGGTGTACGTAACAATGATAAATTGAGATTTGAAACTTTTTTGTTATTCACCGTGGTGATGGAGATCCAGTCAAGCGCGCCTTTCATGGAAGGTATGCAGTCTTTCGGATAATTGGAGCCCGTTAAGGATGGTGTCAAAGGTGGATTTGGAGCTTGGACAACGGAGAAGGAGATGATCGATAGTTTCTTCAGAAAGGTTGTCGATAAGGCAATTGAGTCAGTAATAGGTGTTGTTCGAATTGGTTATGAATCAAAAATTCACAATTATACCCTCTTTATTGTACAAATAACTAAGTTCATCGTATAAGATTCAATAATTATCAATTATACACACTAGTATATAATGTAAGAACGTACTACTTTGACATGGTAAGGCTGAAAATATGGGGTATGTTATCTAGAAAAGATGTATAATTTTCCCTATTATAAGGTGCAAAGGGTCCACATAATAATTGTTTACAAAACGTTGACCATCTCTGCTGTCACTTGCGTTGACATTTTGACCGTCGACTTTTGTCTCCATATGAATACATGCACTGAATATACCAATAATATATACCATATATTTACGTGGGCTTACTTTGTCTTTTACTTCTTTCTGGAACTATTATGTTTATTAATTAGGGTTTTACAAAAGCACTATAGAAAGTCCTTTAATTTTGTTTTGGTTTATTATATTATTTCATCTTTGGAAAAATTATAAATAGAAATCCTTAACTTTTATTTGCTTTATCAATATCCATAAACTTGGAAAAATGTCTCAAACCTAACTTTGTATTATCAATTTTTGTGTCAGTTATATGTTTTTCTATTAAAATAAATGAAAATAGATTGAGACATGGATTTCATACATTTTTAAATTTAGGAAAAAAGGAGAAGAAATTGTTGCAAATTTTTATAACCAAAAAATCCAGATAGCTATTTTTATTTATTTATTTTTACAAATTAAAGGACCATATGTAAAAATTATAGTCTCTTTATGTTACTTCGATAGAGAAATTATATTTATATCAGCTAAAATAACGTACGTAAGATCACTTTAATTAATTTTGTTTGTTTAATTATGTATAATTGACGTTTCATTATAAGTTACAATCCATAACATATAAAAACATATACCGAAACAAATATCAAATAATCTAACTGCATAATACATTGTAAAAAAAAGGAATAAAAAAGCGATTTGATTTCTCTACTTTTTTTTTTTTATGCTAACTAGAAACAACAGGCGTCACAATGTCTAGAAGGTGCAAATTGCATGGATTAGTATAATAGCTAGTGTAAAGTTTATACTGGATTATATTGAATTAGTATAGTCAAAATACTCAAAATTAAAACAAGGATGAACTTTTCAAATAATAAAAATTTTGTTTGAAAAACATACCATTCCAGCTTAATTCTTTGGTTGGTTTTAGACAATTTATTTATATTTTGTTTTGCAAAGTGTTCTAGAAGAGAGTGACTATGTCGGACATAATCCACGGATTAGAATTGACATTTAATCCCAATACGACACTTTTTTTCTTATAAAGAAAAGCGGTTCGAAAACACTAGATAACACGCCGCCTAGTAGATCGAAGGGCCGAAAAAGATCGGCAGACGGACTAACCGTCATGAAGAGCCACAAAAAAAAAAAAAAACAAAAACAAAATACAACATTTAGTATTTCAATATCGCGTTCCATTTGTAATTTAAAATTTTATCCTATATCATTTTTAAAAATCTCATTCTAATAAAATTTGAACTTTTTAAAAAGAAAATTGTAATTTTCGATTAAAGTCACTTGAATCCTCTAAAAAAAAAGAAGCTCGATCTACTTTTATTTTCACTAATTTAATTAGCTAAAGATTTAGTTGGATTGTCAATGCCTCCTACCTTTAGTTCGGGTTCGTCGCCTGAGTTCCTTGTTGTTTTTTTCTAAAACCTCGATCGCTCTTGATCGAGTTTGATTCTCAGTTACCTCTCAAATCGAACCTCGATTTCCGGTTCTCGTCGATCATTCCCATTCCATGCACTCAAGGAGTTATCATAGACTTCGTCCGATCTAAATCGCATGTTCTAGACTTTCATCGATCATGCCATATTCAAATACACCTTGTGTACATTCATCGATTAAGCAATTGGAAGAAAATATTTAAATATTTATGAACGGGTCACTAAAAAATGTGTATAGAATAAATTATTGGAGTATTGAATTAAGGACCGCCATATCATAATTAAAACTATAACTTTATTATTCTACACATATTAAAACATAAATCTTTTTAGCATGTATCCTCAATACGTTTCACACAACAACAAATAATAAAAGGTCATAGAAATTGTTTTGCAACAACTAATGGATCCAACCGGATACTAATTTACAGAGTTTATCATATACAAAATTTTGTAAATAAATAAATAAATTCTAACAAGATATTAGCAAATTCAATTTGTAAGAAGCTTTTTTTCATAATAATTCTGAAGCAATAAAGTTCTAACAAAACATAAATTTTTTTTGTTATATTTGAATATTTGTTAATAGTTTTTTGAATTAAAGAAAATTATATGTCGTCCAATATGTATTCGTCAATCTTTATTCAGAAACCGCACAAGGTGCGGGTATTACACTAGTATCTATATATTATAGGAATAACACTCCTTGCCACGTGTCACGCAGAAAAATGCTTACAGACACGTGTCATTTTCGCATTTAACTGCAGCTCACCAAAATATTAATTAAGTTTATTCATTAAAAAAAATTTAACGAAATATTAAAATCAAATCTGAATTAAATCCATTCTTATATATATATTATAGGAGTAACACTCCTTGCCACGTGTCTCGCGGAAAAATGCTTACAGACACGTCTCATTTTAGCATTTAACCGCAGCTCACCAAAATATTAATTAAAAATATTAATTAAGTTTATTCATTAAAAAAAATTTAACGAAATATTAAAATCAAATCTTAATTAAATCCATCTCAATTAAAATCTTAATTAAATCCCCAACAATATATCTTCACCAATATAACTAAAAATTTTAAATTTCAAATATTTTTCTTAGCGCAAATTTTTTTAATTTAATAATATCTCTTCAGTAATATAAACTAAAAAATTTTAAAAATCAAAATATTATTAAAATTTTGTTTAAATATCCAACAATATTTCTTCAACAATATAAATTAAAAAATTAAAAAAATACGAAATTAAAAAAAAAATTATATAAATATTTTGCAAAAATAGTCTACCAAATTCTTTAAATAATTTTGTTAAATTTCAGGTTTTAAATTTATATGTGATTTATTTTTATCAAAGTATCTCCAATTGGTGGGGTTATATGAGCAACCGACTTCAGCTAGCGTTATAGGTAATCATCTTCACTCTTCATATTTTACTCACAATTGATTGAGAATGTTGAAAACTCTTATTATTTTGAAGGCTTGAATGTCTGTAATTGTTTCTGCGTTGTTTCCAATACTATAACACATCAAATATACGTTGATTACTCAACCACAACTTATCCATGGTGTTTTTAGATGTACCATTCTGATAATCAAATTCATGCTTAGTTCGCTGATAATCAAATTATCCATGGTGTTTTGCAGGTGGAATAAGATGATGAAAATGAAAACAACCCTTCTGTTATTAATTAACTTTATCTCTTTTCCTTCCTTTCAGATTTACTCTTCGAGAACACGTGATGTTACTGCATCGGACCAAGGTCACCTTCACCGGCCTCCTTGAAGCCGGTCGATTCAACGACCGAAAAACTAGGCGACGCCCTCAAGTCCGAACTCAAATCGGCCAACAAAATTGCCCCAAACATCACTCAAAGGTCTTTATCTTTAATTTAATTTTATATTATATGAACAATGTACTAAAATTAACCTTAATTGACAATCTACACACAACTAAAATTCCTTCCATATATCACAAAACCATTACAAATGATAACCGAATAGCGATTAATCATATCCAGAAGGTTATCCTAACCCACGTTACTAGCATCATTGACAATAACATAGTGCAAAAGTGTTTGCGGTCAAATAGGTAAGCTAAACAATTTGATCTTCATATAAGCCCTCACTAATACATATTTTGTATTTTACAGGTGTATTGTATCTATGAGATGTCTTTTATATCAATAGAACAATGGTATATATAGTGCAGACTCACCATTCCTAGCAAGATTAAACCATTGTGGTCAAGACTCACCATTCCTAGCAAGATTAAACCATTGTGGTCAAGCAAAGTTCTAGATTCTCAAGATATTACACAACCTGTTGCAGGAGAGCTTCATCAAGAGAATCAATTTGCTTCTCCTGATCCAAGAGCTTCGTCATCAGATATTAGGTCAATATTATGTTGTAGCTTTCGCCTGGCAAACATATGGTTGTAGCTTTTGTAGCTTTAGTTCTTATCATCTTCTTGGTTATATCATCAAGAATTTTTGCTCAATTAATTTCACTGTATTTACCAATTAAGATAATGTTAATCATGTTACTGAGTTGATCCATGTGGTCACAATGTTTTGTATGCACCTCTACTCTAGTGACTACATTAAGCAAATATGATTTTGGAAGGAGATGAGGGGAAGAAATGCACATATTCAACAGGTTACATGAAAAGACAAGTAATATTTTCATTTTAGACCTGCACTCTAGATAGGAATGCCACGTAAAATCTTCTCTAATTATATCTATTTGAAATCTCATTGTTTTCGATCATTTTATTTAATGTAATAATAAATTTCGTATTCTTTTGGATATATGCAAATTATCACGGTCATTTAAATTATTTGAATGAAATTCTATAATATCATTTAAAGTTTGTCCATTTTTCATTGAAACCAATAAATAATGACTTACCAATTCACTTATATATATATATATATATATATATATATATATATATATATATATATTTAAAACAAAACAATAACAATATATATAATAACATAATAATACATTTTAAGCCGTTATTATTCAGAAACCGCACAAGGTGCGGGTATTACACTAGTATATATATATTATAGGAATAACACTCCTTGCCACGTGTCACGCAGAAAAATGCTTACAGACACGTGTCATTTTAGTATTTAACTGCAGCTCACCAAAATATTAATTAAGTTTATTCATTAAAAAAAATTTAACGAAATATTAAAATCAAATCTTAATTAAATCCATTCTTATATATATTATAGGAGTAACACTCATTGTCACGTGTCACGCGGAAAAATGCTTACAGACACGTCTCATTTTAGCATTTAACCGCAGCTCACCAAAATATTAATTAAGTTTATTCATTAAAAAAAATTTAACGAAATATTAAAATCAAATCTTAATTAAATCCATCTCAATTAAAATCTTAACTAAATCCTCAACAATATATCTTCACCAATATAACTAAAATTTTAAAATTCAAATACTTTTCTTAGCGAATTTTTTTTTAATTTAATAATATCTCTTCAGTAATATAAACTAAAAAAATTTAAAAATCAAAATATTATTAAAATTTTGTTTAAATATCCAACAATATTTCTTCAACAATATAAATTAAAAAAATACAAAATTAAAAAAAATTTATATAAATATTTGCAAAAATAGTCTACCAAATTCTTTAAATAAATTTGTTAAATTTCAGGTTTTAAATTTATATGTGATTTATTTTTATCAAAGTATCTCCAAATTTGTTTCTATAATCAGATTTTTAATTTAATATTGTATTTTATATATTTTAAATAAATGAAAATTTGTTATTTAGGAGTAATCTAAATTTCCTTATTTTTTTTCTCAATCTAATTTTTACGATCTAGTATTATAAATATATCCATTATATATTTTAACCTATTAATTTTTTAGATATAATTTTAATCATTTTTATAAATTATTGGTTTATTATCACTTAATATTTTTAGGTAATATAGTAATCGAATTTTTTTAATATTTAAATTAATTAATAAAAAATATAAAAGCTTATATTTATTGACCCACTTATTACGAATTTTTTAAAATTCAAAAAACATAATTACTAATAGTGTTTTCGGTTCAATTATACATTTTATTAGTATTTAAATTTCGAGATATCTATTTGTTTTTCTTGAATTCCAACTATTACTCAAATTTATTTACTATATTCTTATAACTGTGAACATATTACCAATATCAAACTTTATTAAGATAGACTTTTTAAACAAAAATAAACGATATTTATTTATTTTTTAAAATATATTTTTACAATTTGAGGCTTTATATCATAAATGTGAATTATTGCATATAATATTAAAATTAATTTATTTAAAGATATATTTTAACAAATCTCGTACAAGACACGGATAATACACTAGTTATTATTATACCTTAGTTCCTCCTCTCATCCTTCATTCACTCTAAGTCACCGATCTATTTTAAAGGAGATTAAAGATTTTTGATACACTACGTGTTTGTCGCTGTTTGACGAAAATAGCATGGGTATTGGATAAAAACAAAAAAAAATGTCATCCTTATCCGAAATTGGGACAAATTGATTGTATGATTTTTAGCAAACCCAGAGTTGTGAGATCACGCGATCGTGCGCTACTTCTAGGAGCTAAGACGCACGAGCATGCGATGGGCCAACCGATCGTGCACCTACCCGGTCCTTACAAACTCCTCCCACGTGTCCGAACGAAGCCTTAATATTTCAAATGTGGAGGTATGGACCACATTCAACAGGATTGCCCGAACAAAAAGAAGGTCTTCTTCGCTGAGAACGGACACAAATACTTCAATCCTCGTGAAGAAGGCGAGATGACAATGGCGAACGAGGAAGTTCCACACCCGACTACATGATAGAGCCATGCGATGATTATGATGATTGTGGTCCGGCTCCTCGAGGTAAGTGTCTTTCTCTAGTCACCAGGCATATTTTATCGATAAGGCAATTCGTTTCAATTGACCAACGCGAAATTTTGCTTCATTCTCATTGCATGGTGAATGACACAACGTTGTCTTCAATCATTTATTTAGGTTGTCAACGATTACACACCCGTAACATATTTCTGACAAGACATACAAACACGGTCATCCATCAAGCATGGCTTAAAGTGTTCGATTGATGAATGTTGATAAGTAAGTATCATTGTGACGTTATTAATTAACATGTACACTACATATATTGTCATGCACTTTTATTCAATCAATTACATAACATCTTTTGTGTAGGTACAAAATCCAGCCTGCTATAGCACGATCTTGCACATATACACTGCAAATTAAGCCTTGATACATAAAGAAAAATCATTACAAGTTCAAATGATAATTCTTTCTTCTTGATAAAACCCTAAGGATAGTTCTTGGATTTTAGAGTGTCATGTGGCTTCTTACTCGAGTCCAACGGAAAGAAAAACGGGTACAACTCATACCTCAAGTAACAACTACCGTACAAGACGCGACATCCCTTCTTATCCTTACAAAACCCGTCGAAGTTCTGGATACCCACAGCCAAGCATTGAGCACAATTCAATGGTGAAAGGTCCTCAGTGCATTGAACCAAAGCATACAAAGTTTCCAATGAAGAAAGCTTCTTTTGGTCTTTGCCAAGGCCGCCACTCGAAGGCTTAACCGCCTCCTTATCAATCCGATCAAATATGTTTCCTAATTCCTTCTTGAACGAATCTGGATCACTTATACTATCCACATTCGCGTACAAAATACCCGAAGTATCAACTTTTCCCAAGAAGTTGTCTTGACTATATCTTAGGAAACAAAAGTCAAACCAAATCTTAGCATCGGATTGCGTTGGACATGCTTGTCGGATTTGACTTGCGGCTCCTTCAATACAGATTGAGCAGTTGGTGGCGCTCACATCTCCTCGGCATTGAGCCAAGCCATAGATTGTAGAGTTATCATGTCCATAAGAAGTGGCATAAAAACCGGATTTTTCGGATTTTTTGACAAGAAGGGTTAGTAAACGGTTGAGGTTAGACGAGGTTTGGGAGGTTAGATTGGTGTTGTCGTTGCAGGAGTTGCCTAGAGAGTCATCAGCTGAGCATTGGAGGCTCAAGAAGAGAAGGTAAAGGAGGAAAAATGAAAGAGGCTGAAAAGATCTCATTTGAGTATTTTGTGTATGTTTTGTTTTTGTGGTGTTTTATTGTAAGATTTTGTTACGTTTAAATAGCAAAATAGGGAGAGTGGATTGTAGGGATCACATAAAGCAGACATTCTTGACTGGTTTTGGTAGCATTCCACTATGAATATTGTCCTCAGAAACTAACTGGACAAGGATAGTATATATATATATATATATATATATATATATATATATATATATATATATATATATATATATATATAGTTTAAATATCTGGTGAACTGGTGAAGTACGTATTCATTTTGGGCATTAATCGGGTGGCAAGAACTAAATAATAATGCATTATGGTTGACATTGTGGCGGATATTGTTGAATCTTGGAGTAATTATAGTTGATTTGTTTGACAAAATCTAATTAATGTTTCTTCAATGATGTTTTACCAAATCAAACTCTAGAAAGACTAGAATGTACAAAAACAATATGCTTACGTTTTAGTTTATAATTAATATACGTATAGTATGCTTATGTTTTAGTTTTTATTTATTAGAGGAAAGTACACTAAATTACCCCTTATAATTACTCTTTTTTAATAAATCACCCTTTATATTTTTTTAGCATAAAACCACCCTTAATATTTATATATTTGTAATAAATCACCCCTTATATGTATTTTTTGCATAAAACCATCCTTAATTTTAAGTGTTTTCAATTAACTACCCTATACTAGTGAAAGTTGCAACAAATAATTAAAAATTGAAGCATAAAGATTGTAAACTTTCATTACTAATATTAATATCATAATTAGTGGCAATCATTTGGTTAAGTATTACAATGTAGAATATATAAATAATTAAATAATAATTATATAAATTATTAATCATGTACAAAAAATAAACCAAAATTAAAAAAAATTTATTTAACTCATACACAAAGTATCGCCTAATAAACCAACAACGGAAATGTACTAAACCCTACTTTTTTTTACCCGAATTGGTTTGCGGTAACCAACAATGAAAAACAGTTGAAAAAACCTAAACCTAAACCTAAATATTTTTATCCGATTAGTTTGTGGTAATTTCAACCTTTTTCAAGAAAAAAAAAACTAAGAAAATCTTCGATAAAAGAAAGAAAAAAATTCAACGAAAATTTTCAAACGTGTTCCCATTAGTTTTGCTTCATACATTTTTTTTACCCATAATTTTTTTTTATCATGAATACTTTTTTTCAAACAGTTAGAACATTTTTATTGCAATTTTTCATAACTATTTTGAGATTTTACAACCCATAATTTTTTCCATAAAATTTTGTTTTATATGATTTATTTCAACCGAAACAACGGTTATATAACGTAATTATTGATCAACAAAAACAAGTGACAATTTTTCTAAAAATAATCCGGCAACCATGACATCAAATTAGTCAAGTTGAGACCGTACTATAATTTGTTTTGTAGGTGATAGTTTGTATACGAGTTAGTAATTTTTAAAATATTGATTATTTTTGTACATTAATAGTAATTTATATTAGTTTTTTTTCCATAAATTGTAATTCTTAACCACACTATTGAAACTAATCATGATATAAAAATTATTAATGAAAACTATCTTGTTTATGCTTCAACTTAAATATTTTGATTTAATTTTAACTAGTATATAGGGTGGTTAATTGTAAATGTTTAAAATTAAGGGTGGTTTTATTCAAAAAAATGTATAAGGGTGGTTTATTACAAACATATAAATATTAAGGGTGGTTTTACACTAAAATATTTATAAAGGATGATTTTTTAGAAATGAGTGATCATTAAGGGTGATTTTGTGTAGTTTCCTCTATTTATTATTATTATTATACTTACCTGAAGTTTAAATTTTCAACATTATTGCGATGCGTAGAATTAAACTTTTCAACATTATTGCGATGCATTCCGCCATGAATATCATCCTCAGAAACTAACTGGACAATGATAGGATATTTATGGATGCTAGCCATAGAAATAGAGAGAGATGCGTGTTATAATCGAGCGAAAATTTTCTTAACGGAACTTCTAAGTACATGGCGGAAAAATTAACAAGTGACGACGCTTACGGTTCCGGAACCGTCACGGTTTCGAAAACCGTAACCGTGAAAAAAAAAACACGGTCACGGTTTTCGGAACCGTGGCGGATACGGTTCCCGAAACCGTGACAGATTTACTTCATAAATTTGACTAATATAGGGGTTAAAAAAAAATTTAAAAATCCTACGGTCATGGGATCCGTGACTGTGTCAGAATTTTTTCCCCCCCTCCTTTTTCTACCACGGTCACGGTTTTCGGAACCGTGACGGTTCCGAAAACCGTAAACCAGTGACGGAGCCAGCAAATGTTTTAAGGGGGGTAAAATTTTTTATATATATATTTATTTTTATATATATATATAACGATAATAAAATTTAATAAATTAAAATTTGTTCTTGTAAACTATTTTATTTTAATTGTAATTGAGATGAACTTAAGAGTTTTTGTTATATATTTTTATTTTGTGTAATAGGTAAATAAATTTTATAATTTTTTTTCTAAAGTTATAGTTAAATGAATGATAAAATTAATTTATGATAAAAAAAATCCTCCAGTCTAAAATTATACCAAGTTAAATACATTAGTCAAAAATATAATTAATATACTAAGTTAGATAGATATTTAAGAGAAAAATAAATAATAATCTCACTCAATCCGTATCTAAGTATATGTAAATTTTCTGTACTAGAACATTATCAACTTAATATATATGTTGAACAAACAGTTAATTTGGTAATGAACTTCATTCAGTCTATATTTAAATAGGTGTATTTCCTATTGATGTATTTCCTATTGAAAGAAAGAAGTGAAAAAAACAGAAGAAAACAAAAAGAAAAAAAGGGCAAAAAGATTGTGAAATCGTTGTTTGAAAAAATTAGGAGTGCGCCGAAAAGCTGCCCGCGTCTAAAATTATACCACTAGCTGTTTAAAAAAAATGAAGAGCTGCCCGCATCCCTTGGCTCTCGAACCTGCGACCATCCAGAAAAGCAACAATTTTTTCTTCAAAGAAAACCAGCTAAGCCATTCAATCAAAACAACCCTATACCAAATCTTTTATAAATATACAAATTTAACATGGAAAATATATGGTTAGAACTCCGGATGGAGGGGCACGTTCCTATCCGTTACCCCCTTGTCTCCGCCACTGCCGTAAACGTCGTGCATTTGTGAATTCTTCCGCCGTGCATTTAAAATCGTCATTTCTTATATAAAATAGAAAAAACATCCGTTGAATCTAAAATAAACAATGTTCTCAATTTGAATGTTTTAAGACACAAGGAGGTAAGGAGCACAATTGTACTTCTTTTTTTTTTGATAGAAGACCAATGGGTGTAAACAAATAGCACGCCCTTCCTTGTGTTCAAGATAGGAAAAGATCGTGAGCACGATAGTGTTTTATTATTCGATTCAATGATTCTCTGAGGATTTTAATTTTTATTGTAAATGCGGATGTCAATGGGTCGGATATGGGGCGGGGAGCACAATCCCATCTCCGTTTAGTATAATGTCCCCCTTCTCCATCACCATATCCGTTCGGGTATTGAAAATTATTCCTATCCCCATACCCGTTGGCAGTGGCGGAGCCAGAAAATTTTTTGTAGGGGGCACAATTTTTTTTTAAAGACATGTCGCATATGAAGTTAGAAATTCAACATTAAAAAAAAAAAATTAAATATAAAAGAAAAATTACTTAAGTTTTGGTAGTATAATATAGAGATTTTGATGTATTTTTTTTTAACTTAGATGAAGTTTAAATTTATTTATATATTTAGTTTATTTTATAAATATATTGTCAAATAAATTAGATAGTGGTTGATGAATTATTGTATTGATTTGATTAAGTAAGAGTGAATTTAATAATAAACTCAATCTCCATCTAAAAAAGATATACAACGAGAAGGTTTGTTTTGTATATTAATTTTAAAGTTGTGTTTTACAAATAAAATTAATTGATGGTTGATATATTAGTGTATTAAAAATTATATTAACTTGATTTTATTAGTTAAGAGTAAATGAAATAATAAACTTAACTTAATTTTTATATCTAAATATATTCTACGTGCTTAAAATAAAATCCATAAAAATAAAAATAACCCATTTTGCTACTCCTGGAACTCGAACCCATAACTTCAAGCACCCCTTCCCTTCATATACCAAATGAGCTAGCGGAACAACATGTGTCATATCAATTTTTAAGGAGGGTTTTCCTCCCCTTTTTTCTCTTTTTTTTCCCTCTTCTTAAGGCAAAACGACGTCGCAAGTTGGGACACCGTCCCCTCCATTACCCCCTAGATCCGCCACTGTCCGTCGGATATTCATCCCCATCGGGGAATCCTGTTCCCGTTTAATTTTCACCATTTAAATTTTATGGGTTTTCCCGTAAAACTCTCCGTCCCATCCCGCTCTTTTTTTTTTTGATTAAACCCAAACATCACTAACATCAAAGCAAACCAGCATCCTCCTGCACAATACCATACAAATCCTCCCAAACAACATAATCGCTAAAAGACAAAAAAGGCTCAGAAGGCTTCAATATGCTTAACCAATGCGCAACACCATTACCTTTTCTCCTTGTAAAACTCCACTTGAACTCTTTCCATCCCATCATCAACGTTCTAATCTTTCCCAAAACACTCGCCACTACCCCCGAGCCAGCCTGATCTCTCTGCAACATGTGAATTATACCTTGCAATCCGACTCTATAATGACTCTAACCAAGCCCGCCTACATAATCAGTTCAACAACCCAACGAATAGCACGGGCCTCGGCAACCAGCGGTGACGTCCCGTCCTGGATCCTCATTGTTGCGGTGAACACCACATCCCCCACTCTATCCCGAGCAATAACTCCCACCCCACACTCCACATTGGTAGATGAAGCATCACAGTTAACTTTAATCCATTCCAATTCCGGTGCATTCCAACTCTCTTCAGTCATTATTCTACCAAGAATTTGCATCATATCCCTTTCTTTTTGTGCATCATGCTCATTCAACCAAAGAAGCATATCATCAATCAACTTTTGCGGGTTAAAATCGGCACCCTCAAACAGTCCCTTGTTTCTGGCCTCCCACAACCCATACAATATCAAAATCCAACTCTCCATCTCCTTCTTCGTATGAACCTTGCACATATCATCAACCCAAGATAAACAGTCTAAACAACCCAATCTCGGTCTAGCAAACTGAGGTAGTAATCGCCACACCCGTTTGGCCTTTGAACATTCAAAAAGTACATGCATCTCAGTCTCACGACCACCACAAAACGCACAACTGGGATCATTGATGACCCTTCTCCTAACGAGATTGATGTTGCAAGGCAAGGTCCCTCTACAAAACCTCCACACAAAAACCCGTACCCTTGGGATATCACAGAGATTCCAAACATTGCTCCAAGCTGATTGGGTCAGAGAATCATCACTGGACTCCCCACCACCGGTCCATTTCCATCATATATCTCATGTACACTTTGTAACATGATTTCACAGGGAAAGATCCATTTGCTTCATGAGCCCATATCAATGAATCCCTTACCGATCTATCAAGCAAGTGAACCTTAAGGATCAGTTCAGCATCATCTCGCTTGAATATATCTCTAACCATCACTTCATTCCACACAACATGATCCCAATCAATGAGATCATTGACCTTCAAATCCTCCAATAACCTAGTCGTTCCCTTGCTTGGACAAAAAGATCAAGGCTTGGGAATCAACTGTCTCTGAACGCCCACAAATTGTCACCCCCACCTACCTGCCAGTACAGACCCAACAAAAGAGCCTCCCGGCCTTGTAAAAGGCTTCTCCACGCAAAACTCGGGCAATAACCAATATGTGCCTCCAAAAAAGATGACGATGGGAAGTAGCTTTGAGTAATCGCGCCAAAAGAGAGTTAGGCTCCTGAATTATTTTCCAGCCCTGCTTTGCCAATAGAGCAATGTTAAAACCATGCAGATTTCGAAAGCCCATACCCCTATTATCCTTGTCCTTACACAAATATATGAGACCACCTAAGCCAATGCATTTTCTTATCTTCTCCGTAGTCCCACCAGATGGAGCACATCATTTGTTCCAATTCTCTGCATAATTCAACTGGTAACACAAAACAAGACATAGTGTATGTAGGAATGGACTGTGCAACCGATTTGATGAGAATTTCTTTTCTCCGCTCTTGTTTAACTTTCAAGAGTTTGATAAAAACATTAACTCGGATAATAAATGTAAAAGTAAGCCGTAAAATACAGAATTGTTACTTTGCTTAACTATATAAATTAAAAACACAAGAAAAAAAAAGAGAACTCTATTTTTTTTATTTAAAAAATATACAAATTTGTCGAAGTAAAGGTATACCGTGTATATATGTTAGGTTTCGTTCGCTCAAGTATGATCAATATTGTAGTACAAACTAGGGTAAACTAAAATAATTATATCTTACTAAAATTTTGATTACGGTCTAAGATAAAGTGACATATTATTATATCATTTTAACTTTACGGTTTAGGATTTATGTTGCACCACCAAAACATGTATCTGAGACTAATACAGACGTAAAAAAAAACACACACACACACAACGTGTAGTTTGTCATGCATTTGATCAATGTGATTTGAAATTATGATGTATTCAGAAACTTCACGCGGGTGTTATCTTCATATGAACAAAAACCAAATTAATATAGGTTAACATTAGCATGTACATGATTAATGCATATAATATACATTTTAATTGAAATGTTATTCTCGTATTTTTCAAATTATATTTTGTGTAAGAAGAAACGAGTATGATACTCTTAAATCTTAAAGTATAAAAGTGTATATAGTTTACTAACCTTTAGTTCATGATCACAAGATAAATGTCAATTTATATTATACTAATGTACATTTTAATTTAAATGTTGACGTGATTATTGGTTGTTTAACGTATCACCTTATCCAATTTGTCAAAGTATAGGTATATTGTGTTTATATTAAGTTTAGTTCGTTCAAGTGAGATCGAGACTCGTAGTACAAACTAGTGTAAACTAAAATAGTTATATCTTACTAACATTTAAATTACGATCTCAAGATAAAGTGTTATATTATTTGATCATTTAATTTCACGGTTTAGGATTTATGTTACACATCAAAACACATATTTGATAGAGTAAGACACATAAAAAAACATACAACATGTAGTATGTCGTGCATTTGATCATTGCGATTTGAAATTTAGGACGTATTTAAAATTTTTGTAAGGGTGTTATCCTCATATGATCGAAAATCAAATTAATATAGCTAGAATGACATTAGCCTAATTTACTCATATAATTATCAAATAAATATTTAAACTTAAAATACATTTTGTATAAGTAGGAACGAGTATGATACTAAACTACAATAATACGTGTATATAGTTTGAAATTTAGTAAGAATCGGCAATTTTTGAATTAAACTCGAACCTACAATAAAAGTCTTATATAAATACAATTTGTTTATTTATGTATCCCGACGGGATCCTCATCGGGTTCCTCGGCGGGTTCGGGTACGGATCGGATCGGGGAGCGGGACGAATACCTCTATTTTCATCGCCGTCCCGTCCCCAAGCGGGGAATGAAAATTTCTCCATCCCCGTTACCATTCCCATTTAAAATCTCGATCCTCATGACGGGCAATAATACCTGTGAATCTCGGATAATTTTCATCTCAATTATAGGGACCATACTACATGTGTATATTAGAAGCGGCAGTTGTAGGATGGGATGATACGCCTGTGTGAATATTTATCAATAATAATAATAATAATAATAGTCCTTTAAATGTGGTTAAAAACGAATATTTTTAGCAATATTTGATCCATACATATCTTAAAATGAGTTGATTCATAATGAATTTTTGTATGTGCTCTATAAGTCTACATGCGTGTCAACCTCATTACCTTGAGGTCTTTGTTTGATTGGATTAATTTGTTTGCCGTGTTGACTGAAGAAAGCAAACCAATAGACTTGTTCTTATAAAACCTAGCTAATATCGATCTGATCTGATCATCTTCTAACTCGAATTTCTCATAGCTGCAATCTTCAGCAGGTAATTTCTCAACTTGTAGCTTCTTCTTTCTGTACCAGCATTGTATCATCATAACCTGAACTGCTTAAGATGATTTTGCTGTGATTATGGTTAAAATTGAATTAACTGCTAGTAAAGTTGATCCTGTATTAATTATGATAACTAATGAGTATAATACAGCAGATTTAAACAAGCAGATAGTAGTGGAGGCTAAGATGCTTATCATGGCTTCAGAAGGGTGCTTCGTCAACAGTCATGGAGACAAGTTTAAGCATCACCGTGGTGCCACTTCTAGCACAAAAGTTGTTCATAACCATGTTGGTGCCACCGGTAGCACCAAAGTTGTTCATAAACATGGTAGCATCAAAGTTGTTCATAAACATGACGGTGACAGGAGTAGCACCAAAGTTGGTGACACCAAAGTTGTTCACAACCATGGCGGTGCCGCCGGTAGCACCAAAATTGTTCATAAACATGGCGGTGCCACCAGTAGCACCAAAGTTGTTCACAAAAATGGAGGTGCCACCAGTAGCACCGAAGTTGTTCACAAACATGGCGGTGGCAGCAGTAGCACCAAAGTTGGTGATGACACCAAAGTTGTTCATAACCATGGTGGTGCCACCGGTAGCACCAAAGTTGGTCATAAACATGGTGGTGGCAGGCGTAGCACCAAAGTTGGTGATGACACCAAAGTTGTTCAAAACCATGGCGGTACCACCAGTACCACCAAAGTTGTTCATAACCATGGCGGTGTCACTAGCAGCAGCAAAGTTGGTCATAAACATGGCGGTGGAAGCAGTAGCACCAAAGTTAGCGACCGCACCAAAGTTGTTGATAACCATGGCGGTGCCACCAGTAGCACCAAATGTGTTCATAAACATGACAGTGGAAGCTGTAGCACTAAATTTGGTGATGGCACCAAAGTTGTTCATAACCATAGCGGTGACACCAGTAGCACCAAAGTTGTTCATAAACATGATGGTGGCAGCAGTAGCACCAATGTTATTCATAAACATGGCAGTGGAAGTAGTAGCACCAAAGTTGGTGATGGGACCAAAGTTGTTCATAACCATGGAGGTGCCACCGGTAGCACCAAATGTGTTCATAAACATGGCAGTGGAAGCTGTAGCATCAAATTTGGTGATGGCACCAAAGTTGTTAATAACCATGGCAGTAGCACCGAAGTTATTCATAAACATGGCCGTGATAGCAGTAGCACCAAAATTATTCATCACCATAGCTCTACCAAGAAATACTGAAACTCCCCGCTATATATGTTATACATACGTACCTGCTATCTATTGTTATTATGTTGTTTTTAACAAGTGTTAAACTAGTATGTAGTAGTAAACTAGTACCTTGTTAATTTTAATGTTTCTTGTGGAAGTGTTTTACAATTTACACTCATTGATCTTATATATATATATATATATATATATATATATATGGTCAGGATCCGGTAGGAATATCTCTTAGAGTAGGAAGTAAGAACCTCTAACATTCGTTGGATTAAATAATTAACGTCCATGATAGAAGTTACATAATAAGGTTAAATAGGAGATTTTCATATGATTGTTCCATTTTAATTCACTAGTCATTAATATATCTTTAAAAAAGGAAAGTCAATAACATATTTTTTGCTTAAAAAAAATTAACGACCATTAAAGTAACGTAAAAATACAGTATGTCAGTCGTTAAAATATATAATATACCAGTTGTTAAACTTTATATTGGCTGTTAAAATATATTAGTCGTTAAATTTTTTTTGGTAGTTAAAATATAGTTTACCAGTCATTGAATTTTTTTTTTTGTCGTTAAAATATAGTATATCAGTCGTTAAATTTGGTGGTTAGAATTTAATGTGAGAGCCTTTTCTTTCGGACCGAGATCGGACCATAGCCGAGATTGGCTTTGGCTGAGATTGGCCTTTCCGCACCCACGGGCTTGACCGCCGGCCCTGCGGGTTCCCGCCCCTACGGTTTACGGCGGCTGCAGCCGGTTTTGTTGACTCCTTTGACCCGTGCTTTGGCCCTTGTCTTTACCCTTTCCTACCTTGTTGAGCAAGGGTTTCACTTCTTCACTTCACCTTTCCAACTCACTTACGTCCTACTTGCTTCTTCTTCCCTCTCCTTGAGTTTGTGTGTGAGAATCCTTGAGCTTGGTTGTGTTTAAGTGTGTGCATGATGATGTTGACGATGTGGGATGCTTTGTTGAGCTCTAGAGTTAGTGGTGTGGTGTGTTGATCCTCTGTGCAACTTAGGACTCGAGTGTGGTAAGTCCTTTGCTTCTTCCCCTTCTCTTCTTCTTTGATTCCATCTCTTTAGCTTAGGTTTAGATGTATGTTGATCATAGCTTCATGTTGGAACGTGTATGTATATGTTTGTATGTGGTTTTGGATGAGTGAAGACGTGATTTGATCACGTGAAGAGCTAAAGAGAAGCCGCGAAGTGTCATTCTGCACTGTCGCCGCCCTCGCGGCCAGAAGTTACCGCCCCTGCGGAAGACGTGCCGCAACGCCTGCGCCGTGTCTGAGCGTAACCGCCCCCGCTTCTTGCCAACGATTCTTGTCACCGCCCCCGCGGCTGAGCGTAACCGCGCCCGCGGTTGCCTGCATTCCGCCCCTGCGTCCTTTGATCACGCAGGTGCGTCTTGTCCCGGGACTACCTATAGTTAGGTAGTTCCTTTCCTTTCTAGTATGAGCGAACTAGTATCATGCTAGGTAACGGTTTATGACGAGTATGATATAGATATGCCGGTTACGTCCTTGAGGTTACGAGTTGGATATGATCCCTTATGGATCCCTTGGGTCTAGGTGTGACCCTTTGTGTGATAGGATTGTGATATATATATATGTGTGTGTGTGTGTGTGTGTGTGTGTGTGTGTGTGTGTGTGTGTGTGCCTTGTATAGGCTGTGTTGTCCTCCAGTTGGAGTGGACGTTTCTGGGAATTGTTCGTAGCGAGATACTTCTGAGATTGAGGTAAGTCCATAGGACTTACTTAGCTGCTATCCTTATATTGGATGTATGCTTGAGTGGTATGTGTTATATGTTTATAGCATGTGTTATTATGGTCACCGACCTATGTTATATTGACCGCCCATTGTAGTGATTGTGACAACTTACCTTTCATCCCGTAGTGGAGTCTGGGAAGTTCTTTGTAAGCTAATTAGTTCTAGTATACGGGAAGGGCACCTACCACTCCATATGGTATACGGGAAAGTGCGCTGATACCACTCCAGCTAGCTATTGCACGCAGAGGCGAGGGTTATATATACTTTCCTCGTGTCACATATATTCATATACATTTATTATACGATTGAATGTTGGACTTATTAAAGATAATAAACCGGGTAAATGTGTGATATCATGATGATGTGTAATATTATTGACGTGTGATTGTGCTTTAGCATCTTCTTATATATGTGTATAGATAGCTAACGGTTTTATACCGTGTTGTATATCCTTTGCAGGTTAGGAGAGCTGCAGAGTGATCCGGAGGGGTGATCTGCTGAGGGTTCCGTACACAGGGCGTACTCGTGGGATTTGGGTTATTTATATTGTACGGAGTTATGTTTTGACTTTTGTACTCAACAGTACTATGTATTACCTTTTGATCAGTATATATATATAGTAGTTTTATGTTTTGTTTTAATCTATCGGTGCCTTGTTGTAAGATTCAGTGATGTTGTTGTCAGGCTAGGGTCATGATCCATTGTGAGATCCTAGCCCAGTAGCACTCCGAGTCCTACGGATTTGGGGTGTTACAAAGTTGGTATCAGAGCCCAGGTTGACAACAATGGCACTAGTAATCTGCAATAAAGTTCGAATAGATAAATAAACAGAACCCGAAAGGGGTCTGACTTTTCAAAAGGTTTTGGTTTTGAAATGAGTACAAATGTTTTGGGTTATCGTGTACGTGAACCATCGCCCCTCTGAAGATCTCGACAGTATAGATATATATATAGATATTCTGTTGTGATTGATCTGTGATATATCTATACATATGGCATATATATAGCCTTCTAAGATAGGTTTACGTCTTCTGCAGATGGTTCAGACTAGAGCCTTACCTGCAGCAAGACGAGGTAGAGTAGACCCCCTCTAGGTAGAGGACGGGGTAGGACTCCTGCTGACGTTCACATGCGGGAAGAGTTACATGAGGAGGTTGCTGAGAGCGCCGTTCCTGAGACTGGGAACGGGGCAGCTGAGAGACAGGGGGCACAGAGAGCCCCAATCTGGTGATTCTGATCGCGTTTCTATGGGCATGTCAGAGTTTCATGCTTATATTTAGACGAGTAGAGAAGGCTGCCAGAGCCGGTAGGCATGCCCAGACTTACAGGCACAGGAGGGACCATCTGAGAGGTCCCACACTGTTACTCAGGTACCACTGTACAGGTACCTGCTGCTGAGATTACCAGAGCACCAGAGGAGCGTAGAGGGCCTAGAACAGATACCTGGTTGAAGGCATTCATCAGATGGGTGTACCCCCTTTCACTGGAAAGGTGGGATTGGAGGTTGAGCTTTGGATCGGGCATGTAGACTCAGCTCTAGAGTCTATTCGATGTCCAGCTGACAGACAGATTTGAGCTGGTTCAGACCTTATTTCGGGACTTGGCACAACACTGGTGGAGATTTAGTACGGGGTCAGGTTACTAGTTATGATCAGATGAAGACGATGATTAGAGAGCGTTTCTGCCTGCCTCTTTGAGGAGGGGAGAAACTGCGAGATTTTGTGGAGGATGGGTTCAAAAGATGTACCAGTCTTTGAGGCCATCAGGAGGTTTTCAGGAGGAGCTGACATTACTGGGACCAGCTGCACCTGCTGCAGACCAACACGTTTATCTCTTTTCCCGACGACTGAGGGATACTACCCGGACCTACATGGCAGGATTTCATTGTGAGACTCTCACAGATTATCAGGACAAAGCTTCCGATTATGAGAGGAGCGAGCTGGACAGAGGAGAGCTTCTCAAACCGGAGGGTCTGAGAAGAGACAGCGTACAGGGCAGACCAGTGGTGCTGGTGGTTCTGCTAGTGGTTGGCGTGGTCAGAGACGCTAGAGTCAGCCTTCATTTGCCGCCGGTTGCAGAGAAGGGACGTCAGTGCTTTAACTGTGGAGATCCAGGGCATATGAGGCAGAGTGTACGAGGACCATTGGTGACTTGCTACACCTGTGGTAGGCAAGGTCACCGAGCTGTTTACTACCGCCAGGGCGGAACTTCATCTCAGCAGGGTTCTTCTCCTGCTAGTGCAGTGGGAGGTGGGCAGAGGCCACCTCAGCAGCAGCAGACTCAGGGACAACAGAGAGTCCCAGATCGCCCTACGACTCAGGGATCTGCTTCTTGGGCCGAGTAGAGGCAAAGGTCGTGGTGGGGCCACCACTGATACAGAGGCCCACAGGGGTCGTTTTTGAGCTGAGGAGTGCATAGTAGGTCGTGGTGGAGGTTTACCAATTGGTGCTACCTACACATTCTTTTATTTCTGATGCCTGTGTAGAGCGTCTTGGTTAGATACAGTTGAGGGGATGCCCTTTATTATAGGGTTACCCGATGGTGGTAGGGTCAGAGGTACTCGTGAGATTCACGATTGTCCCATTTCTGTAGGGACCCGTGTGTTACTAGTTGACTTCTTTGTCATGCCATTAGAGCATGAAGAAGTCATTTTAGGTATGGACTGGATGGATAGACACTCTACAGTCCTAGATGTAGTAGGAGGACTGTTACCCTCTCTACCGAGTTAGGCCAGATAGAGGTTTTCCGAGGTTGGAGACCTTGGAAAGACAGGTACAGTTATCAGCGCCATACGGGCAGCTAGATTGATTGCACAGGGTTGCGAGGCCTTCTGGTGTTATGCCATGAAGGAGGGGAGAGTCCAGCTGTAGAGGACATCCTAGTTGTTTGTGAGTTTACTGATGTTTTTGCTGAGCCGTCCAGTTTTGCCGCTCAGAGGAGTGTGGATTTCAGTATCGAGTTAGAGCCTGGTACGAGACCCATCTCGAAGGCCCCATACCGGATGACGCCTGTCGAGATGCTGGAGCTGAAGAAGCAACTCGAGGAGTTGGCTGAGAAGGGTTTATTTCGCCCTAGTGTGTCCCCATGGGGATCACCTGTCCTCTTTGTACGAAAGAAGGACGGCGATCACTGAGGTTCTGTATAGACTACATAGAGCTGAACAAGGTGACCATCAAGAACAAGTATCCACTCCGCGCATTGATGATTTGTTAGATCAGTTACAGGGAGCTACTGTGTTCTCCAGGATTGACCTGTGTTCCGGGTATCACCAGCTGAGGGTGAGAGAGCAGGATGTGCATATGACACATTCCGGACCAGATATGGCCACTACGAGTTTGTAGTGATGCCATTTGGGCTTACGAATGCCCCAGCCGTTTTTATGGAGTTGATGAACAATATCTTCATCGAATTCCTGGATCAGTTTGTAGTGGTGTTTATTGATGACATTCTGTATACTCTCGCAGTGGAGAGGAGCATGCAGGACATCTGAGGACTGTATTGCAGTTTTACGGGATAGAGAACTTTATACTAAGTTCTCTAAGTGTGAGTTCTGGATGCCAGAGTAGCATTTGGGTCATGTGGTTTCAGCTGAGGGGATCAAGGTAGATCCACGAAGATTGAGGCAGTAGCAGCATGGACGACACGACGAACGTCAAGGAAGTACGTAGTTTCCTTGGCCTAGCGGTTATTACAGACGCTTCGTGGAGGGTTTTTCTGTGATTGCCCGTCCACTGACGAGTTTGTGAGGAAGACTACCAGATTTTGTGTGGTCTGATCAGTGCAGACAGAGTTTTTGAGGAGTTGAAGAGGCATTTGACTTCTGCTCCAATTTTGGCACAACAGAGGTACTGAGGATTTTGTGGTTTACAGTGATGCATCCAAGCTAGGCTTGGGATGTGTTTTGATGCAGCGAGGCCGAGTTATTGCTTATGCGTCTCGACAGTTGAAGACGTATGAGGAGAACTACCCGACTCATGATCTGGAGTTGCAGTGGTAGTTCATGCACTAAAGATCTGGAGACATTACCTGTATGGTGCTACTTGTCAGATCTTCACAGACCATAAGAGTCTGAAGTATATCTTCACGCAACGGGAATTGAATAACCGCCAGCGTAGGTGGCTCGAGCTGATCAAGGATTTTTTGATCTAGAGATCCTGTACCATCCGGGAAGGCGAACGTTGTCGCCGACGCCCTGAGCAGGAAGACGCCTCGAGAGTAGGCGATTGCGAGGCTGACAGTTCAGCATCAGTTGCCAGAGAGATCTGATCTGGTTAGAGTTGGACATCAGTTTCCTGATGAGGATGCCAGCTGCGTACTTTAGAGGTTCTTCCTGATCTGTTGGATGAGATCCGACAGAAACAGGAGACCTGCCCGACCTTACAGAGGATCAGAGATTGGATGTCTCGGGATGAGGCACACAGTTCCTGCTTGGAGCAGATGGAGTTTTTGATGGGCTGAGAGATTTTTGCTGGACACAGGATTTTACAGAGGCTCACTATACACCTTACTTTGTACATCCAGGTACGAGTAAGATGTATCAGGATTTGAGACGTTCATATTGGTGGGAGGGCTGAAGCCCGATGTAGCCAGATTTGTGGCACAGTGTGCGACCTGCCAACAGGTCAAGATCGAGCATTTCAGACCTGGAGGAGCTCCATCACTTCCTATTCCACAGAGAAGTGCGGAGGATGTCACCATGGATTTTGTGTGATCGGACTGAGACTGAGCCGGAGTTTTGATGCCATCTGGGTCATAGTAGACAGATTGACGAAGACGGCACGTTTCATTCCTATCAGGGAGACGTGGTCGGTGAGTAGATTAGTTGAGGAGTACACTAGGCAATAGTGAGACTCCATGGTGTACGAGGACGATCGTCTCAAACAGAGATGGGCAATTTACCTCGAGATTCTGGGGCAGCAGATACAGACTGCTTTGGGGACGAGTTTGCACTTCATGACTGCCTTCCATCCTCAGACAGATGGTCAGTTAGAGAGGACCATTCAACCCTGGAGGATATGCTGCGAGCTTGTGTGTTGGATTGGGGACAAGTGTGGACGGATCATCTCCCACTTGTTGAGTTCTCCTACAACAACAGCTGACATGCATCTATTGGGATGACCCCATATGAGGCACTGTATGGACAGAGATGTCGTACCCCGTTATGCTGGGATGAGCAGAGCAGTGTCAGTGGTTTAGCACCTGATCAAATTCAGGATGATATGGCTCGGGTAGCATTGATCAGAGAGCGTATGCTGACTGCACAAAACCGTCAGAAGTCTTATGCTGACAGGAGGCGTAGACCTCTAGAGTTCAGGGTTTGGAGCCCATGTATGGCTGAGAGTGTCCCCGACACGAGGTGTTAGGCGTTTTGGCATTAAGGGAAAGTTGAGTCCCCGATATGTCGGACCGTTTGAGATGCTGGATCGAGTTGGGAGTGCAGCTTACAAATTAGCCTTGCCTCCGAGATTAGAGGGTGTTCACCCTTTGTTTCACGTGTCTCAGCTGAGGGAGTATATAACAGATCCGAGACACATTGTGAGTTATGAGGATTTGGTGGTTGAGTCGGACCACACTTTTGTTGAGCATGCGATTGCAGTCCTAGAACAAGGTATGAGACGCCTACGTTCGAAGGACATACCTATGCTTAGGATACAGTTCGAGACGAGGACCTGAGGAGGCTACATGGGAGACTGAGGATAGTATCCAGAGGAACTATCCAGAGTTCTATGCGAGATAGGTGCACCGGTAGGATCACCGAGTAGATCTTAGTCCTAGCTTGGTGAGTCTTATCTGCTTATATGCTTATATGCTATGATGTGTTTATATTCATGTTAGCTTTACTGTGATTATGATCTTATTAGATCTTGTTATGCTAGTATGATTTCCTATTTATAGCTGGAGATGGTTCTTCCCTCCAGGCTATTGTGATATGCTTAGTTTAGCTGGAGATGGTTCTTACTTCCATGCTATTTTTAATGGCATAGTAGTGTTGGAGATGTTCTCCCTTCATGCCTTTCTGTTATGGTTATGATATGGCTAGAGATGTGCTTCCTCTATGCCTTGTGATGTGTTTATAGTTGGCTAGAGATGGTTTCTCTAAAAGTATAGTTACTGTTGGAGTTGATGATTCCTCCATGCTTATGTTTGAGGTTATATAGAGAGTGTTTACCTCGGCTTCGGAGTCCGAGTGGTTTTAGGATCTTGCAAGTTTCGCGGACGAAACTTTTTTAGGGGGGTGAGATGTTGAGAGCCTTTTTCTTTCGGACCGAGATCGGACCATAGCCGAGATTGGCTTTGGCCGAGATTGGCCTTTCCGCACCCGCGGGCTTGACCGCCGCCCCTGCGGGTTCCCGCCCCTGCGGCCCTATGATCCGCCCCTGCGGTTTACGGCGGCTGCAGCCGGTTTTGTTGACTCCTTGACCCGTGCTTTAACCCTTGTCTTTACCCTTTCCTACCTTTTTGAGCAAGGGTTTCACTTCTTCACTTCACCTTTCCAACTCACTTACGTCCTACTTGCTTCTTCTTCCCTCTCCTTGAGTTTGTGTGTGAGAATCCTTGAGCTTGGTTGTGTTTAAGTGTGTGGATGATGATGTTGACGATGTGGGATGCTTTGTTGAGCTCCAGAGTTAGTGGTGTGGTGTGTTGATCCTCTGTTGCAGCTTAGGACTCAAGTGTGGTAAGTCCTTTGCTTCTTCCCCTTCTCATCTTCTTTGATTTCATCTCTTTAACTTAGGTTTAGATGTATGTTGATCATAGCTTGATGTTGGAACGTGTATGTATATGTTTGTATGAGGTTTTAGATGAGTGAAGACGTGATTTGATCACGTGAAGAGCTAAAGAGAAGCCGTGAAGTGTTATTCTGCACTGTCGCCGCCCCCGCGGCCAGAAGTTACCGCCCGCGCGGAAGACGTGCCACAGCGCCTACGCCGTGCCTGCGTTGCCAGCGATTCTTGTCACCGTCCCCGTCTGAGCGTCACCGCGCCCGCGGTTGCCTGCATTCCGCCCCTGCGTCCTTTGATCATGCAGGTGCGTCTTGTCTCGGGACTACCTATAGTTAGGTAATTCCTTTCCTTTCTAGTATGAGGAATATATCATGCTAGGTATCGGTTTATGACGAGTATGATATAGATATGCGGTTACGGCCTTGAGGTTACGAGTTGGATATGATCCCTTATGGATCCCTTGGGTCTAGGTGTGACCCTTTGTGTGATAGGATTGTGATATATATATATATATGTGTGCCTTGTATAGGTTGTGTTGTCCTCCAGTTGGAGGACGTTTTTGGAATTGTTCGTAACGAGATACTTCTGAGATTGAGGTAAGTCCATAGGACTTACTTAGCTACTATTCATATATTGGATGTATGCTTGAGTGTGTGTGTGTTATATGTTTTATAGCATGTGTTATTATGGTCACCGACCTATGTTATATCGACCGCCCATTGTAGTGGTTGTGACAACTTACCTTTCATCCCGTAGTGGAGTCTGGGAAGTTCTCTATAAGCTAGTTAGTTCTGGTATACGGGAAGGGCACCTACCACTCCATATGGTATACGGGAAAGTGCGCTGATACCACTCCAGCTAGCTATTGCACGCAGAGACGAGGGTTATATATACTTTCCTCGTGTCACGTATATTCATATACATTTATTATACGATTGAATGTTGGACTTATTAAAGATAATAAACCGGGTAAATGTGTGATATCATGATGATGTGTAATATTATTGACGTGTGATTGTGCTTTAGCATCTTCTTATATATGTGTATAGATAGCTAACGGTTTTATACCGTGTTAGATCCTTTGCAGGTTAGGAGAGCTGTAGAGTGATCCGGAGGGGTGATCTGTTGAGGGTTCCGTACACAGGGCGTACTCGTGGGATTTGAGTTATTTATATTGTACGGAGTTATGTTTTTGACTTTTTTACTCAGCAGTACTATGTATTACCTTTTGATCAGTATATATATATATATACAACAGTTTTATGTTTTGTTTTAATCTATCGGTGCCTTGTTGTAAGATTCAGTGAAGTTGTTGTCAGGCTAGGGTCAGGATCCATTGTGAGATCCTAGCCCAGTAGCACCCCGAGTCCTACGGATTTGGGGTGTTACATTTTATCATTAAAATTTGGTCATTAAATTTTATGCTAGTTAAATTTATTACGATCGGTCGTTTATTATTTTTTTGTCGTTAAATTTTATGTTGGTTAAATTTGTTAGGATTGGTCGTTAATTTATTTTTTTGGGTCGTTAAATTTGGTCATTAAATTTTGGTCGTTAAAATTTGTTTTGGTCATTAAAATACGTAATATGGAAAAAATGTTGGTTACAATTGATCTATAAATTTTATTTTGGTCGTTTAAAATTTTATGAACATTGATTCCGTATATTTTAGTCAGAAAGTTGATGAACATATATTTCTATTAAGGAATGAATATTGATTTGTTGAATATTTTATTCAGAAATTAAAAAAAAAACTAAAATTCTATTAGGGGAAATAGATGTACCTATCTATATATACTACTATTAAATCGAAAGCATTCTTTCACGTGATGCTTACTCAAAATTTTTTTTTACCACATGTCAGTTTGTTAGAATTTTGATTTTTTTGATAAAATTATATATATATATATTTTGTTTTCATATAACATATTAGAATAATAGAATAACTATTCTACAATACTTAATGATTAAAAAACTATCATATAATAGATAATATATATCTACTTACCATACCTACTTTTTAAATATCTATATTGCACTATATATTTTAAAATTATATAATAATAAATTAATATCTTACTTTTTAATCTTACCACAATCTTTATATATTTTAAAAATATCTTATTACAAAATTTTAATTATAATTGTTAGAAATATAATAATATAAAATTTATCACGTTAATTTAAAAAAAAATCGTCGAAACCACATAATTACACTATACTATTATTAAAGATAAATTCCTTCCCACATGTCATTTCCGCATTTATATTTTTCCACATGTCATTCTTTTTATAATTTTAAATTTTTGATAAATTAATATAAACATAAACATATTGTTTCCACTTATATATCTATCACAATCTTCAACATATTTTTAAAATTATCAAAAATAATTTTGTAAGATATTCTCATTCTTTATTTTGAAATTTGTTTCACTTTTATTTACAAGATTATTAGATAATTTATTATTCTAACTTTAATGTGTAAATATATAGTTCCTATATTAATTAGAAAATAATCACTAAATCACAAATATATTATAAGCGTTACATTTTTTTTCACGAAAGTTTAAAAAACTACCTAAGATTATCTTTTTAGTTGAACTTTTTATAAATGTACTATATTTTAACATTTATATTTTAATCGAAATTCATTTTTAATTTCTTAAAAGATATTTATTTCACTTTACAATCTTCATAAACGGTGTAATAACATTAATTTAGTTTTACACTTTTGTATTGTATAAGAGATGTAAAATTTAATATGTAATATTTCTGAATTAGTCTTTTTTTTGTTGTTGATTTAAAAATAGTTAGTTTAATTTTAAAGTTTCAACTTCTCTTTGAGTTAATTAATTAAGACTTTATGATACATCTAATTTTTTTAAATTAAAAAAATTATTTATCCATTAATATTTAATATTATACCCGTGCCTTGGCACGGGAGGCACGGGAACTATACTAGTTTAGTTTACTAGCATATAAAACTTTCAATCTTGTACGTTAATCAACTTTAATCTAATTGTTAATATTATTCCCTACTCTAAGAGAGGTTCCTACACGATTCTCTCTATATATATAATTTTTATAGTATGGTAATCTTGTTGGATTAGAAGACTTTATAAAATAAAGATTTTATAATGGAACAAGATTTTAAAAAAGTAAAAATTACGTGGATATGTTAACTAAGGTGGTGATTTCAGAAAAGTTGAAGTTATGCAAAGCTTTGATTGTCATTGATAACTTAGTTAAAGACTAGATACTACTATTGGAGAAAGTTGTTCGTGAAGAAGACGATAAGTCGGTAATGGTTAATATCAATGATGGAGTCATGATGTGAACTCAACGGGCCAAATTTTTTCAGGAGAAATTGCTACACATGTTAATTTATATATTAAGTCAAAAACAATAACTAAAATACACCTATATTAAACAACGATCCACTTTCAAAAATAAAAATAAACATTAAATCAAAACAACTCCTAAAATGAAAAGAAAACTCTTTATCACAAGAAAGTAAAAATTGTAACACCCAAATCCGTAGGACTCGGAGTGCTACTGGGCTAGGATCTCACAATGGATCCTGGCCCTACCTGACAACAACTTCACTGAATCTTACAACAAGGCACTAATAGATTAAAACAAAACATAAAACTGATATATATATATATATACTGATCAAAAGTAATACACAGTACTACTGAGTACAAAAGTCAACCATAAATCCGTACAATATAAATAACCCAAAACCCACGAGTACGCCCTGTGTACGGAACCCTTAGCAGATCACCCCTCCGGATCACTCTGCAGTTCTCCTAACCTTCTCTCCTAATAACAACACGGTATAAAACCGTTAGCTAACCATACAAATATAAGATAGGCAAGAGCATAACCACACATCATATAAACAATAACACATCAACATGATATCACACATTTACCTGGTTTTATTATCTTTATAACGTTAAACACACAGGAGTATATAAATCAGTATATGAAAATAAGTGACACGAGGAATATAATCCTCACCTCTGCGTGCAATAGCTAGCTGGAGTGGTATCAACGCACCTTCCCGTATACCGTAAGGAGTGGTATCAGTACCTTTCCCGTATACCAAGTCTAGCTAGCGTACAGAGAACTTTCCAGACTCCACTACGGGATGAAAGGGTAAGTTGTCACAACCACTACAATGGGCGGTCAAATATAACATAGGTCGGTGACCAACATGAAGCATGCTATAAAGCATATAACAATCACCACTCATGCACACATCCAATATAAGGATGGCAGCTAAGTAAGTCCTATGGACTTACCTCAATCTCAGAAGTATCTCGCTACGAGCAAATCCCAGAAACGTCCACTCCAACTGGAGGACAACACAGCCTATACAAGGCACACATATATATATCACAATCCTATCACACACAAAGGGTCACACCTAGACCCAAGGGATCCATAAGGGATCAATTCCAACTCGTAAACCTCAAAGCCGTAACGGCATAACTATACCATACTCATCATCATCCGAATCCTAGCATGATACTAGTTCCCTCGTACTAGAAAGGAAAGGAACTACCTAACTATAGGTAGTCCCGGAACAAGACGCACCTGCGTGAACTACGACGCAGGGGCGGAAAAGATCACCCGCGGGGCGGGCAGGTGGAAGCCGCAGGGGCGGTGACACGGAACGCAGGCAAGCGCAAGCACGCCGCTGGCACGACGCAGGCGCTGTGGCACGGTAGCCGCGGGGCGGTGACTCTTGGCCGCGGGGCGGCGACAGTGTAAAACGACTTCGCAAGCTTCTCTTCGGCTCTTCACGTGATCAAATCACGTCTTCAATCATCCAAACCACATACAAACATATACATACACGTTCCAACATCAAACTAGGATCAACATACATCTAAACCTAATGCTAAAGAGATGGAATCAAAGAAGAAGAGAAGGAGAAGAACAAGCACTCACCACTACTGAAGGTTATAGGTTGCAGGGAGGATCATCAAACACCAAGGTTGGCTTCCAAACACAGCAAAACACACACTAGCATCATCACACAACCACAAAGTACACTTCAAAGCCAACTCCAAGGAAAACAAGAACAAGCTCACAAGGAAGAAGGATAAGCAAGGTGGACGTAGGTAGCTGGAGAAGTGAAGTGAAGAAGTGAAACCCTTGCTCAGCAAGGTAAGAGAAGGTAAGGTAAGAAGGTAAAGCACATGGGTCAAGGAAGTCAACAAAAACCGGCTGCAGCCGCCGTAACCCGCAGGGGCGGATCACAGGGCCGCAGGGCGGCATACGTGCCCGCGGGTGCGGTAAGGCCAATCTCGGACCAAAGCCAGTCTTCGGCTATGGTCCGATCCCGGTCCGAAAGAAAGGGCTCTCACATCTCACCCCCCCTAAAAACAAGTTTCGTCCCGAAACTTGCAAGATCCTGAAAACACTCGGACTCAGAAGCCGAGGTGCACTCTCTATAACCTCAACATAAGCATGGAGGACATCATCAACTCCAGCAATAAACTATACTATCCAGGGCCTAGAGGAAAATCATCTCTAGCCAAACCATAAACATATCACAAGGCATAGAGGAAGCACATCTCTAGCCGTATCATAAACATAACAGAAAGGCATGGAGGAAAAACATCTCCAGCACTACTAGGTCCATCAAAATAGCATGGAGGAAAGAACCATCTCTAGCTATAAACAAGTATCATAATAGCATGGAGGAAAGAACCATCTCCAGCTATAAACAAGAATCATACTAGCATAACAAGATCTACTAAGATCATAATCACATCCAAGCTAGCATGAAATAAACATATCACAACATATAAGCATGTAAGCACATAAGACTCACCAAGCTAGTACTAAGATCTACTAGGTGGTCCTACTGGTGCACCCATCTCTGCATAGAACTCTGGATAGTTCATCTGGATACTATCCTCAGTCTCCCATGTAGCCTCCTCAGGTCCTCGTCTCGACCACTGTATCCTAAGCATAGGTATGTCCTTCGAACGTAAGCGTCTCATACCTCGTTCTAGGACTGCAATCGGATGCTCTCAACAAAAGTGTGGTCCGTCTCAACACCAAATCCTCATAACTCACAATGTGTCTCGGATCTGGTATGTACTCCCTCAGCTGAGACACATGAAATACAGGGTGAACACCCTCTAATCTCGGAGGCAAGGCTAACCTGTAAGCTGCACTCCCAACCCGATCCAGATCTCGAACGGTCCGACATATCGGGGACTCAACTTCCCCTTAATGCCAAAACGTCTAACACCTCGTGTCGGGACACTCTCAGCCATACATGGGCTCCAACCCTGAACTCTAGAGGTCTACGCCTCCTGTCAGCATAAGACTTCTGGCTGCTCTGTGCAGTCAGCATACGCTCTCTGATCAATGCTACTCGAGCCATATCATCCTGAATCTGATCAGGTGTTAAACCACTGACACTGCTCTGCTCATCCCAGCATAACGGGGTACGACATCTCTGTCCATACAGTGCCTCATATGGGGCCATCCCAATAGATGCATGCCAACTGTTGTTGTAGGAGAACTCAACAAGTGGGAGATGATTTGTCCACACTTGCCCCCAATCAACACACAAGCTCGCAGCATATCCTCCAAGGTCTGAATGGTCCTCACTGACCATCTGTCTGAGGATGAAACGCAGTCGTGAAGTGCAAACTCGTCCCAGGCAGTCTGAATCTGTTGCTAGAATCTCGAGGTAAATCGCCCATCTCTGTCTGAGACGATCGTCCTCGGTACACCATGGAGTCTCACTATCTGCCTAGTGTACTCCTCTGCTAATCTGCTCACCGGCCACGTCTCCCTGATAGGAATAAAACGTGCCGTCTTCGTCAATCTGTCTACTATAACCCAGATGGCATCAAAACTCCGGCTCAGCCTCAGTCCGGTCACAAAATCCATGGTGACGTCCTCCCACTTCCTCTGTGGAACAGGAAGTGGATGGAGCTCACCTCCAGGTCTGAAATGCTCGATCTTGACCTGCTGGCAGGTCGCACACTGAGCTACAAATCTGGCTACATCGGGCTTCAGCCCTCCCACCAGTATGAACGTCTCAAATCCTGATACATCTTACTCGTACCTAGATGTACAGAGTAAGGTGTACAGTGAGCCTCCTTGTAAAATTTTGCCTCAACTCTGTATCAGCAGGTACACAGACGCGACCGCGGCGCCTCAAAACTCCATCTGCTCCAAGCAGAAACTGGGGTGCCTCATCTCGAGACATCCTATCTCTGATCCTCTGTAAAGCGGGCAGGTCTCCTGTTTATGTCGGATCTCATCCAACAGATCAGGAAGAACCTCTAAAGTATGTAGCTGGGCACCCTCATCAGGAAACTGAATGTCCAACTCTAACCAGATCAGATCCCTCTGCAACTGATGCTGAACTGTCAGCCTCGCACCGCCTGCTCTCGAGGCGTCTTCCTACTCAGGGCGTCGCGACAACGTTCGCCTTCCCCGGATGGTACAGAATCTCTAGATCAAAATCCTTGATCATCTCAAGCCACCTACGCTGGCGGTTATTCAATTCCCGCTGCGTGAAAATATACTTCAGACTCTTATGGTCTGTGAAGATCTGACATGTAGCACCATACAGGTAATGTCTCCAGATCTTCAGTGCATGAACTACCGCTGCAACTCCAGATCATGATCGGTAGTTCTCCTCATACGTCTTCAGCTGTCGAGACGCATAAACAATAACTCTGCCTCGCTGCATCAGAACACATCCCAAGCCTAGCTTGGATGCATCACTGTAAACCAAAAATCCTCAGTACCCTCTGGTTGTGCCAAAATAGGAGCAGAAGTCAAACGCCTCTTCAACTCCTCGAACTCTGCCTGCACTGATCAGACCACACAAATCTGGTAGTCTTCCTCAGCAAACTCATCAGTGGACGGCCAATCACAGAAAAAACCCTCACAAAAAGCGTCTGTAATAACGCGCTAGGCCAAGGAAACTACGTACTTCCCTTGATGTTCGTTGGTGTAGTCCATGCTGCTACAACCTCAATCTTCGTTGATCCACCTTGATCCCCTCAACTAAAAACCACATGACCCAGGAATGCTACCTCTGGCATCCAGAACTCACACTTAGAGAACTTAGCATAAAGTTCTCTATCCCGCAAAACCTGCAATACAGTCCTCAAATGTCCTGCATGCTCCTCTCCACTGCGAGAGTATACCATAATGTCATCAATGAAGACCACTACAAACTGATCCAGAAAGTCGATGAAGATACTGTTCATCAACTCCATAAAGACGGTTGGGGCATTCGTAAGCCCAAATGGCATCACTACAAACTCGTAGTGGCCATATCTGGTCCGGAATGCTGTCCTATGCACATCCTGCTCCCTCACCCTCAGCTGGTGATACCCGGAACGCAGGTCAATCCTGGAGAACACAGTAGCTCCCTGTAACTGATCTAACAAATCATCAATGCGCGGCAGTGGATACTTGTTCTTGATGGTCACCTTGTTCAGCTCTCTGTAGTCTATGCACAACCTCAGTGATCCGTCCTTCTTCCGTACGAAGAGGACAGGTTCTCCCCAAGGGGACACGCTAGGGCGAATGAAGCCCTTCTCAGCCAACTCCTCGAGTTGCTTCTTCAGCTCCAGCATCTCGACAAACGTCATCCAGTATTTGGCCTACGAGATGGGTCTAGTACCAGGCTCCAACTCGATACTGAAATACACACTCCTCTGAGGCGGCAAACTGGACGGCTCAGCAAAAACATATGTATACTCACAAACAATTGGGATATCTTCTAACGCTGGACTCTCCCCCTCCTTCATGGCATAACACCAGAAGGCCTCGCAACCCTGTGCAATCAATCTAGCTGCTCGTATGGCGCTGATAATTGTACCTGTCTTTCCAAGGTCCCCACCTCGGAAAACCTCTACCTGGCCTAACTCGGTAGAGAGGGTAACAGTCCTCCTACCTACATCTAAGACTGCAGAGTGTCTATCCATCCAGTCCATACCTAGAATGACTTTTTCATGCTCTAATGGCATGACAAAGAAGTCAACTAGTAACACACGGGTCCCTACAGAAATGGGACAACCGTGAATCTCACGGGTACCTCTGACCCTACCACCATCGGGTAACCCTATAATAAAAGGCATACTCTCAACTGTATCTAACCCAAGACGCTCTACACAAGCATCAGAAATAAAAGAGTGCGTAGCACCAGTATCAAATAAAACTCTAACAGGTAAACCATGAATCAGAATGGTACCTTTAGCAGTAGGTGCAACTGGCTCCTCTACACTCCTCAACTCAAAGACACGACCCTGTGGGCCTCTTGTATCAGTGGTGCCTCCACCACGACCTCTGCCTCTACTCGGCCCGGGAGCAGATCCCTTAGTCGTAGGGCGATCTGGGACTCTCTGCTGTCCCTGAGTCTGCTGCTGCTGAGGTGGCCTCTGCCCACCTCCCGCTACACTAGCAGGAGAAGAACCCTGCCGAGATGACGCTCCGCCCTGGCGGCAGTAAACAGCTCGGTGACCTTGCCTACCACAGGTGTAGCAAGTCACCAATGGCCTCGTGCACTCTGGCCTCATATGCCCTGGATCTCCACAATTAAAGCACTGACGTCCCTTCTCTGCAACAGGCGCAGATGAAGGTTGACTCTAGTGTCTCTGACCACGCCAACCACTAGCAGAACCACCAGCACCACTAGTCTGCTCTGTACGCTGCCTCTTCTCAGACCATCCGGTCTGAGAAGCTCTCCTTTGTCCAACTTGCTCCCTCTCATAATCGGAAGCTCTGTCCTGATAATCTGTGAGAGTCTCACAGTGAAACCCTACCATATAGGTCCGGGTAGTATCCCTCAATCGTCGGGAAAAGAGATAAACGTGATGATCTGCAACAGGTGCAGCTGGTCCCAGTAAGGCCAGCTCCTCCTGAAACCTCCTGATAGCCTCACAGACTGGTACATCCTCAAACCCAACCTCCAAAAAATCTCACAGTTTCTCCCTCCTCAGAGAGGCAGGGCAGCAATGCTCTCTAATCATCGTCTTCATCTGATCATAACTAGTAACCTGACCCCGTACTGATCTCCACAAGTGTTGTGCCAGATCTCTGAACAAGGTCTGCACTAGCTCAATCTGCCTGTCAGCTGGACATCTAATAGACTCCAGAGCTGAGTCTACATGTCCTATCCACAGCTCCACCTCTAGCTACACTTTCCCAGTGAAAGGGAGTACACCCATCTGATGAAATGCCTTCAACCAGGTATCTGGTCTAGGCCCTCTATGCTCCTCCGGTGCTCTAGCAATCTCAGCAGCAGGTACCTGTACAGCTGGTACCTGAGTAACGGTGTGGGACCTCTCATATGGTCCCTCCTGTGCCTGTAAATCTAGGGCACGCCTACCGGCTCTGGCAGCTTCCTCTACTCGTCTCATATATTCCTGAAACTCTGATCTACCCATAGAGACGCGATCAGACTCACAAGACTGGGCTCTCTGTGGCCCCTGTCTCTCAGCTGCCCCGTTCCTAGTCTCAGGAACGGCGCTCTCAGCAACCTCCTCATGCATCTCTCTCGCATGTGAACTGTCAGCAGGAGTCCTACCCCGTCCTCTACCTAGAGGGGGTCTACCTCTACCTCGTCTTGTTGCAGGTAAGGCTCTAGTCTGAACCATCTGCAGAAGACGTAAACCTATCTTAGAAGGCTATATATATGCCATATGTATAGATATATCACAAATCAATCACAACAGAATATCTATATATATCTATACTGTCGAGATCTTCAGAGGAGCGATGGTTCACGTACACGATATCCCAAAAAATTTGTACTCATTTCAAAACCAAAACCTTTTGAAAAGTCAGACCCCTTTTGGGTTCTGTTTATTTATCTATTCGAACTTTATTGCAAATTACTAGTGCCATTGTTGTCAACCTGGGCTCTGATACCAACTTTGTAACACCCCAAATCTGTAGAACTCGGAGTGCTACTGGGCTAGGATCTCACAATGGATCCTGGCCCTAGCCTGACAACAACTTCACTGAATCTTACAACAAGGCACTGATAGATTAAAACAAAACATAAAACTGATGTATATATATATATACTGATCAAAAGTAATACACAGTACTGCTGAGTACAAAAGTCAACCATAAATCCGTACAATATAAATAACCCAAAACCCACGAGTACGCCCTGTGTACGGAACCTTCAGCAGATCACCCCTCCGGATCACTCTGCAGTTCTCCTAACCTGCAAAGGATCTACAACACGGTATAAAACCGTTAGCTAACCATACACAAATATAAGATAGGCAAGAGCACAACCACACATCATATAAACAATAACACATCAACATGATATCACACATTTACCCGGTTTATTATCTTTATAACGTTAAACACACAGGACTATATAAATCAGTATATGAAAATAAGTGACACGAGGAATATAATCCTCGCCTCTGCGTGCAATAGCTAGCTGGAGTGGTATCAGCGCACCTTCCCGTATACCGTAAGGAGTGGTATCAGTACCTTTCCCGTATACCAAGTCTAGCTAGCGTACATAGAACTTCTCAGACTCCACTACGGGATGAAAGGATAAGTTGTCACATCCACTACAATGGGCGGTCAATATAACATAGGTCGGTGACCAACATGAAGCATGCTATAAAGCATATAACAATCACCACTCATGCACACATCCAATATAAGGATGGCAACTAAGTAAGTCCTATGGACTTACCTCAATCTCAGAAGTATCTCGCTACGAGCAAATCCCAGAAACGTCCACTCCAACTGGAGGACAACACAGCCTATACAAGGCACACACATATATATATATATATATATCACAATCCTATCACACACAAAGGGTCACACCTAGACCCAAGGGATCCATAAGAGATCAATTCCAACTCGTAAACCTCAAAGCCGTAACCGGCATAACTATACCATACTCATCATCATCCGAATCCTAGCATGATACTAGTTCCCTCGTACTAGAAAGGAAAGGAACTACCTAACTATAGGTAGTCCCGGAACAAGACGCACCTACGTGAACTACGGACGCAGGGGCGGAAAAGATCACCCGCGGGCGCGGCAGGTGGAAGCCGCAGGGGCGGTGACACGGAACGCAGGCAAGCGCAAGCACGCCGCTGGCACGACGCAGGCGCTGTGGCATGGTAGCCACGGGGGCGGTGACTCTTGGCCGCGGGGGCGGCGACAGTGTAGAACGACACTTCGCAGCTTCTCTTCGGCTCTTCACGTGATCAAATCACGTCTTCAATCATCCAAACCACATACAAACATATACATACATGTTCCATCATCAAACTAGGATCAACATACATCTAAACCTAATGCTAAAGAGATGGAATCAAAGAAGAAGTGAAGGAGAAGAACAAGCACTCACCACTACTGAAGGTTATAGGCTGCAAAGGATGTTGTCGTTGGAAAGTGAAGTATTGAGAGAGAGTGTGACCTTGAATGTTACACCACTGACATTTGCCTAGAAATGGTTTAGAGGGAGGTTTGGAGTTGGAAGGAGTTTGTTGACGATAGCTTGTGTTGGTATTCCTATTGGAAGCAACGTTGACAGTAGCCGGGAAGGTAACACTGATAGATTTGTGTTTGAGCATCAATTCTTTGTTAATTAGTTTCTCCAAGAGCTCTTCATACGTGATGGGTGAATCACGAGCATGAACAACATCAATAATGGACCGATAGTCCGAGTCAAGACCGTCCAGGATCTTATCTGTAAGATCCTCTTGATCTAGGGGTTTACCTAGTAAAGAGAGTTGATCTGCAAGACGTTTAACCCCTTGCATATAGTCACTGATGGATGTTGCACCTTTTGTGAGATGTTTGAGCCTATCTTTCACTTGTTTGATGTGTCCTCTAGTTGGATTGGCATACAAGCGAGCAAGATGATCCCACAGAGCTTTAGATGAGTCAGTTGTGGCAAGTAGTGCAACAACTGATGGTGTGAGAGTGCGTATGAGAGCTCCAAACAGAAGTTTATCTTGGCGAAGCCATGATAAGTATTTGGGATTTGGAGTAGACTCAGGAGGGGAGGCATTGCTAGTGATAGTGACGTCTGGAGATGGGCAAGAACCATCAATAAATTTTGACAGACCATACCCGACGAGCACTGCACTAACCTGGAGTTTCCAGGCTAAGTAATTGGTGGAGTTGAGTTTTGATATGTTGGGGAACGAGACCACAATCAGGGGTGAGGATGGTTCGTGTTCGTTGGGGATGGTGTTTAAGGAGTGAGTGACATTGGCCATTAGAGCAGCGGAAGAGAAGAAAACGTGAAGTAGAAAGGTGTGTTGAGGATCAACAGTCTGATACCATGTAGAAGAGAGAGTCAGAGAGATAGACTTCAATGTTTATTAACGTGAAATGAAAGTAGTACATATAGGTGAAGAAGGTTAAGCATATCCCTATAAACATGGGATTCTAAGGTAAAAAATATTCACAAGATATATACTTTCTTATATTAAGAGAATACACAAGGATAGGCTGTAAGTATGGTAAGAGTGACGTTAGGGCTTATATTTTTGATATAACAAGTGCACCTCCTTATAAGGTTGCACTAACTTAAAGATCCGTTTAGAACCTAGATTACAGTAGTTTATACAGATTATCAAGTTTATGAAAATTAGTGAAACCTAATTTATGAGAGTTTTATTGTAGTTTATGCAAACTTAGATTTTTCATATTAAATTGGCTAAAACAATTTTTTTCAAATATCTGTCAAACTTATCAAAAAAACATCGTTTAATTTAGTAATATATTTTAGCTATCCAATAATAGAGGTGAGTATATCCAGATATTTAATCTGAAGTTTCGGATATTCGATAATTTTATCATTGCTCGATCCGACTCAATACATAAACATTTGGATATCCAACACTTTTCGCTGGCTTGTTTGTCCTATTTGAAAAACGACCCCGGTATCCGGTCAGAGTATTACTAGATCCTCAGATATATCTTATTCAATTTTTTTTTTTCTTTCTCAAAACCCTATCCATATCCATCCGATGACGCAAATATTCTTTCCGAATCGGATTGAATTCGGATCATCAAATCGAATATTGTCGGATTCAAATTTATGGATCGGATGTTTTTACTCATCCCTATTTAATAATATTCGGTTTCAACTTCAACCAACAATAAACATTAGATCAACTTCAACTCTAAGAAGATCGGAGTTTTCGAACTTACCGTGCATATATATATATATATATATATATATATATATATATATATATATATATATATATATATATATATATATATATATCAGTTTTATGTTTTGGATTTAATCTATTTGTGCCTTGTTGTAAGATCTAGTGAACTTGTTGTCAGGTTAAATGTTTAATGGATTTTTTTTATACCTTGGAGCGTCGTCATTTTAATTGATTATAACTATAAAATGAGATTTGAGGTAACGTAACAAATTAATAAGGTCCGATTGTAGTTAAACCTAGTCTTTATTTTATACCGGAAAAAGTTGGGATTTGTTTGATTCTTGCAATTGGACATAAGATAGATATATATATATATATTGCGGACACAACCTATACATTTTTTTTGAAGGGCGGGACCGCCACAAAGAGGTTCTACCCGTCGACACCAAACTCAACTTAGCATAACATTTTAACTAAAAATAACATAAATGCTTTCTCACACGTACAACTTAACATGCCTTCGTGAATCATAACAAATCACCTAAATAACGTGAATGATTTATCAACTTCCAACTTAACGCTATAATTCATTTATGAAACAAGTCCAAAACTATTATATTGAAATCTGATAACTTATTCTTAATGTGGTCAAATAATACGGGTTTCACCCATATTTATATAAGCACGTCATATATCAGAATATCAACATGCTAAAACGGCAAGTCCATCAGTTTTAAATATATATATATCAATGTCTAAAGGTTAACAAGCTTAATAACACAGAGTTAGAAGCAAACCGTTCTCTAATAAGATTTCATCCTACAAATTAATAATTAGCCACCTTATATATACATATTGGACTCTTTTTAATGTGAAATAAAAACAGTTATTATTGTAAAGATAAAATATTTTATAAAAAATAGAAAAAATAAAGAGATAATAAATCCAGTATATAAGGTTGATGTGTTACTTCTATTCGCTAAAATTTCACAATTATACCTCTTTATTGTACAAAATAACTAAAGTTTATCCTATAAAATTCAAAGTTTATCAATTATTTTAGAATAAAAGTATATATAATGAGCTTATATACTTATATATCGCCATAAGAGTGTATATATTAGTACCATACTATTTTGACATACATTTTCTCTAATAGATCAAATCTTTTTATTATCTGATTTGGGATCGAGAGTCTAAGATATGTCAATATTAAGAACGTAATACTTAGACATGGCAAGGCTGAAAATATGGGGTATGGTATCTGGAAAAGAAGTATAATATTCCCTATTCTAAGGTGCAAATGGTCCACATGATGATTGTTTACAAAAATGTTGACCATCTCTGTTGTCACTTGCGTTGACATTTTGACCGTCGACTTTTGTCTCCATTTGAATACATGCACTGAATATACCATATAATTACGTGGGCTTACTTTGTCTTTTAATTCTATCTGGAAGTATTATGTTTATTAGGGTAAATTGCATTAGCTTTAAAAAGACTGTAGAAGGTACTTTAATTTTATTTGGGTGAAATTAGTAACATGTAGGTTTTTTATTAGGGAAATCAGGGTGTGTAGACTAAATTATAGGAAACACTAATTATGCACTTTTTATTTGTGAAGGAATCCTTTCTCTAAATAGTAATATTTAATTTTTAATATCCAACGTTCTACGTCCAAATTAACTTATGTTACCCAACTTCGTTGTTACCCGATTTTAATATTCAACGTTCTACATCCAAATTCACTTATGTTACCCAACTTCGTTGTTACCCGATTTTAATATCCAACGTTCTACATCCAAATTCACTTATGTTACCCAACTTCGTTGTTACCCTACCCCAACGTTCTATATCCAACTTCACTTCGGTTACCCAACTTCGTAGTTACCTGATTTTAATACCCAACGTTAAATATCCAACTTCATTTCGGTTACCCAACTTCATAGTTATCCGATTTTAATACCCAACGTTACATATCCAACTTCACTTCGATTACCCAACTTCTGTTACCTAATATTAGTTACTCGGTTTTAATACCCAACGTTACATATTCAACTTCAATTGAGTTACCCAACTTCGGTTACCCAATATTAATTACCCGATTTTAATACCCAACGTTACATAAGTCATGTCAACTCTCCTTTTCTCATTTTTTCCGTCGGGTTTTGTCGTAGAGCTTGTGACTTAGTGTTATCCTTCCCGATTTAAGTACAAACACGAGTTTTAGAAGTGCATTCGTACTCAACTTGTTTAGAGAGTGAACAAGACCGGAAGCTCAAGTAACTCAATTAATGATTTAGATCCTCATTGTATTGCTAATGAGTTAAAACTCAGTCTAATCCATATATAACGAAAGGCATGAATCAATTCAGTTTCATTTTCTTCAAGTCACTCAACAACATGCTAAAATACATGCCCATCACATACTCTCAAACATCAGATCATTAAACAAACACCTAATTAACTTGGATTGCAAGAAAGACTTCTATGTCTTCTCTCCACACAAACATCTAGCAGCTTGTAAGGCGAAATATGTGAGAATGATATTGGCGCCGGCTCTTCTAAGGCATGATATTGGCGCCAGCTCTTCTAAGGCACATCAAGGACTCCATCATGACTCGTTCTTCGTCAATCATCTTGAGGGCAGCCCCGGCTTTTATCATTGAGTACTCACCAGAAACCTAATCCACAAGAATAAATCAATATAAAACAACTCACTATAAATATGACAGTTTGTTTGCTATGTAAGAATTTTGAGCCTTATGAGACCAGCTATGTACTATACGTACGAAGAAACACGAAAATTTAATAGTAGATGTTTACCTGATATGCAGCAATGGGAAGAGGAGAGTTGTCACATTATGATATCCAAGTAAGGTAACCCAGGTTTAACCTGGCAGTGAATTTGCATATGTTAAGAGGATGTGGTTATATGATATCATATCATTTTCTGAATCAAGATAGAGTACTGACCAGAAGGATATCAGCTCCGTTAGACTCGTCCTTGTGAAGCTCAAGCAGAGCTTCTCTATAATTATCTAGGTTCATCTGATATTTGCATTTTGATAAGCATGAAGTGGATCACCATTGTCAACTACAAAAGAACTAAGATGACAACATTTTGTAGGCTACTTATGTCTTTTTGCCCCCAAAACGAGGATTTGAGTCGAGTGCTTCTGTGAATGGACCATAGAATGCGCTCGCATACCTGATTGCAGCACATTAAACAATCATTATCACATTATACAACAAAAGCTAGACATATCCACTGATTATGCCAAAATAAGGTACATATTAACCAAACCATAACTCTCATACAAGATGAACACATAGTTCCACTTACTTTGTAGTGTAGGACATGATTGAAACATGCTCAAACCCTTTAGAGTCAAGTGCTTCACGAATTGCTCCAACACGGCCATCCATCATGTCACTAGGGTTGATAACATCTGCTCCAGCACGAGCCTATTTGCACAATAGGAGTTATAGAAAAAAGGTTTCAAAAATCGTTAGCTACTTAGAAAAAGGATAAAGATATTTAAAGCCATATTGAAATTTTTGCACAAATGTATCACATTTTCACTTGAGAAACTGCTTGCTTGCATAGTTGATAAACTGTCTCATCGTTCATAATAACTCTTGTAAACACGAGATGAGACGGAAGTTAGCGCCGTTACTTACAGAGAAGATGATTACAAATAACCGAAATATATCACTGATCAACCACATAAAAAATCCCATGGGAACAACTGCTATATGTAAGCTCTGACATCCTCAATTTGCAATGTTTGTTCAACATTGATTATGTAAAAACTGCTTAAAGTATTTGTGAATTTATAAGAAGACTACCTATAACACCAATCTTTGTAAGAACAAATAACAAAAAGGCTTGCTTTATAAATAGCTAGTTACTTGAAGATGAAAGAAAGAATGTCAGTACTCAGTAGTACCTTTGGTATCTTCTCTTGAAAATAGCTCCCTATATAAAACTATCTAGAAGAGCATAGAATTATTAAAATGCACTAAAAATGATACTTCATTCATCGATGAGGTCAGGTGTTTGCTGCCATTCTGGGTAGGTACCACAACAAGAATGATAAGTTGGTAACTACTGATGAAGCACATCATATCTTTCCTAAAAGGTTATCGGCGTATTCATCATATATTTCCATCTAGCAATGCTACTTGAAGATCCATATGCGAATAATAAAACCATTGAAGGAAAAATAACATAGTAGTTAACAACATCAGAAAGATAGTTCATCAATACTTAAGTATGAAACTGACCACCGGAATACACTCCATCTCTCAGGTATCCTCTTCACTCGCCGTCTCCTGTTCTCTGTCTCCAACTCTCCAATTTCCTTTTATTCCGACGATTCTCGCTAGGGTTCTTCTCTAACTGGATTTCTCTAAGTTCTCTTGAAATTTCAGTTTCTCTAAGTTATTCTCCGACGGGATTTGTTCACAAAATACAGCATTTAAGAGGAAAGTGCTTGAGCTTAATCTTCTTCAGAGGTTGAATATCCCACCTTGAGGTATTGTGTTATTTGTTTATTTTGACAGATAAACTTGCATTTTCTGGTTATTTAAATGACTGAGTGATTATGTAGAGGAGCTGCTAACAACTTACTATAATACACAATTTTATGTTTTTATCAAAGTCTGAGAGGATCTAAAATAATGCCTTCTAGATAGAATGAAATATCTCAAATAAACTACAAATTAATCAAGAGTGAAAAACAGAACCATATAGAGCAAACATAAGAAACTTAGGTATCAACAAGTTATGCCTGCAACCTTTCATTTCATTAGACAATAAAGGGTTCAAAAGTATGTCTCCTACAGTCCTACAACCTCTATTTACTCTATTTCTAATCCAGACATACATAACTATAAAACTAGATCACAAGTTGTGGATTTGGGTGTTGATTTTTCTTCTTGAACACTAGGTTTTGAAATAATAGATTCATACTTTGCAACTACATGCTGCAAGTTCTTGTCCTCACATACCCACCGCTAGAGTCCACCTCACAACTGAAGCCCTCATCTCCACTATCAATCAACAAACTCTAAAAAATCGAATAGGAGTCGATAATTGATCAATACCTGCTCACATTCGCCGTTTCTTCTACGGCCTAATATCCCTGTTCACGCCTTTCAACAATGGTGTCGTAACTCCACCATTCTCCATCACCATCAATGAAATCAATGATTTGGGCGTGTAGGGTTTCAGAGAGGAGAAGAGATATTGAGAGGTTGTTCGAGAGGAGAGAGCTCAGAGGAATGAGCGATAAAGAGGGGGATGACGATCCTTGTCCCAACCATGTCGGCCGGAAGGAGCACGAGATGGAGAGAAGAGAAGAGGGAGAAGAGAACAGAACGGAGACAAGTGCATAGTCAGTAGAACAATAAAAAAAGAGCATTATTGTATTATTTCATCTTCGGATAAAAAAAAGAGCATTATTACCACAATTCCCTCATTTTATTTTGGTTTATAATATTATTTCATCTTCGGAGAAATTATAAATAGAAATCCTTTTTTATTTGCTTCATCAATATCCTTAAACTTGGAAAAATGTCTCAAACCTAACTTTGTATTATCAAATTTTGTGTCATATGTTTTTCTATTATAAATGAAAATAGATTGAGACTTGGATTTCAAACATGTTAAATTTAGGGAAAACAAAAATAAAGAAATTGGTGTTCAATAACAAACCATATAATATATATATATATATATATATATATATATATATATATATATATACACTAGTGTATTACCCGTGTCTTGCACGAGATTTTGATAAAAATATTATTTGTTATTATATTTCTTAAGGATTATATATAAACTATTTTTTTGTCATTAGATAGAGTAGATAATAAGCAATAAATATTTGTACACTTTACATATAATATTATGTAATACATTAATAAAATATCCAACCGTATAATAATTCACATTTTGATTTTTCTCCCCTTATTATACTGATTCATATGTTAATAGAAATATTACATTGGTAGCATAAGGTGTTAAATTAATTGTTATATAAATTAATTTAAGAAACACAATCAATAATCAAAAAAGGTAATTGAAAGGGATTAAAGTCCTAAAATTTAGTGTGGATTTAATTAAGATTTTAATTGAGATGAATTTAATTAAGATTTTATTTTAATATTTTATTAAATAATTTTTTAATGAATAAACTTAATTAATATTTTGGTGAGATGTGGTTAAATGCTAAAATGACACGTGGCAGTTAACATTTTTCTGCGTGACACGTGGCAAGGAGTGTTACTCCTATAATATGTACTAGTGTATTATCCGCACCTTGTACGGGTTGCATTTTAAATATAATTTTATAATAAATATTAATAATATTAAATATACGGTTCAAAACTTAGCAATAAAATAAACCGAAAAAAATATATTTAATATTGTTTGATTTTATCCTAATTAATATATTGAAATTCAATAAATTTAGATTCGAAGTATTTACAATAAAATAGTAGGCTAATAGATTTTATAATTTAATTTTTTTAAATAAAAATATTCATTTTGAAGCTTTTTAAAATACCATTGAATCCATTGTTAAGGAAATAAATTTATTTAATTTGATAGATTTTCTGCATTTAAAATTTTTTTAAGGAAATTGAGTTTAAGTATAAGACTCAGATCTTTAAAAAATATTATTATGTAAAATAATGTGCAAGCACGTTATTAGCGAACAAAATAATTATTAGGTTTTTGGTGATTAGACATTGTAAATTTAAGATATTTATCACAAAATTGAACAGGAAGTTGAAAAAACAAAAGTCATAAATTTTGTATTATACTTTACTTTTATTTAATTTTTTGTATGTATTTATTGTAAAATAAGAGAACATGGACTATATAAGATTATTCCGGCATATTTATTCAATTTTTCAATATTTTGATTTTTATTGTGATCAAACATGCAAAATTGAAACAATTTAAAACTTGACACTTTTAATATATATATTTTTTTCCCGTTTTTTTAGTTGATAGTGTTGTAAAAAGAATAAATTGAATATCTATAAAACTATATTATATTCCAAATTTGTTGTGAAGATATCGACGTATAATTAAATTATGAAGAATAAGTGAATAGAAGATAATTTGTAATCTAATAAAATTTTGAAATATGCATTTTTGTATGTTCTAATCTAAAATCTTGAATTAAGATACTAAACTATCCTAATTATTAGGAAGGTTGTTGGTATTAAACAAATAGATAAAGTGTTTGTAGTTTTTCAACTTTTCAAATCTTCGTGGTATTTGAATAGATTATATATATATATATATGATTTTATTTCGATCATGTATAAATATAGCATGAAAATGTGAGATTTTGTAACAATTAATTTAATCAAAATCCGGAATAAAATTTAATATATATATTGAAATTAAAATTTAAAAAGATTTTATAACGGGAATTTCTAACGTGAAATAAAAATTTTAAATAAATAACTATTTTAAATTAGTAAAAACTAAAAAATAAATATTAGGGAAATATTAGAGAAATACGTCATTTAATTTTGTTTGCCGAAGGATTTTAAATTAATTCAGAATTAGTTTTTTTTCAAATCAAGTAACTAAATCCGGAATAAAATTTAATATATATTATGAAATCAAAATTTTAAAAAGATTTGTAACGGGAATTTTTAACGTGAAATAAAAATTTTAGATGAATAACTATTTTAAATTAGTAAAAACTAAAAAATAAATATTAGGGAAATATTAGAGAAATACGTACTTTAATTTTGTTTGCTGAAGGATTTTAAATTAATTCAGAATTAGTATTTTTTCAAATCAAGTAACTAAATCCGAAATAAAATTTAATATATATTCTGAGATTAAAATTTTAAAAATATTTTGTAACGGAAATTTCTTACTTGAAATAAAAATTTTAAATGAATAATGTGTCACTCCTAGATTTAATGTGAGCCCAACGAAAATTTTAATTACGTAATTCAAATCTTTGTAAATTGGATTTGAAAAAAAGTTTCCTAACTACTTAATAAACTAATGGATTTTATAGTGTAAAAATAAACAATTTAATCATTATAATAATGATAAATTTATATTCAGTAAAAAGAACAATAATGTTGTTAAAAACAAAAAAAAAAATTAAGTCAAACTCACGTAAGTTGTTAAAACAATTAAAATTTAAACTAATAATAAAAAAAAATTGACAATTAAATATGGTAGAAATAGAAAAAGGTTAAAATTTGACCAAAATTAATTATCAATTAGTTTTAACTTAGTTTTTCTTACATATTAATTTATAATAATATTTTAACTAAATGTATTACTTATAAACAGATAACCGAATTGAATACTTGAATACTATTAGATAGTTATATATTTAATTGATTCAATTTAAACCTTACAATTAACATTTTATAATATTTATTATAAAAATAAAATTAACACACAATCCCGCACACGGTGCGGGGAATACACTAGTATCTTTTAAATGTGTTGCTAAACACCCAAAATCAATTTACTTCGAAATTAATTTATTTAATCAACAATAGTATATAAAGAGGTTATATAAAGACTAATAAAATTAAACGTACTGAAAGTTCACTTACAAATTAGTTTAAAAAAATCCCTATTAATTAATGCTAGTTTTATAGATCTTACAAAAATAGTAATAATAAATTCGAATCAACTAAATACAAACATACGTACAAAATTTTTATTTCAGATTTTTAAAAATTCAGTTCTGAAACGTTTTTTTTTATAATTTTAATTACAAACTGCCAATTCGAATTTATTAAATAATTTAATTTTAAAAAAAAATCTGATAACAAAATATAAATTTAAATGACTTAATTAAAAAATGGCGACGATAAATCCGGGAGTGACACGTGGCAGTAGAGGCCTGAAAAAATTTCGTTGGGCTGAGTTTAATTCTCAGAGCGACACGTGGCAATAGAGGTCTCTGCTTTAATATATATATATATATATATATATATATATAAGATAAGATTATCCGTGCCATGCACGAGATTTTTTTAAAATTATTTGGAATATCATCCTATGATTCTTATACTTATCTATAAATATTTTAACAAACATACTGAGATATCAAATATACTTTAAAGTACTATAAACATTATAAAAAAAATAAAAATACCCATTTGAACGTGTACTCTTTTTTTTTGAATATTTGTTATCTATGATATTGTATTTATTTTTAAATTTATTAACTAACAATAATAAATAAATAAATAAAATATGTGATATATTATGGTAATACAAAAATTAATTTTATAAGTTTTATTGTAGATAATGTGCATTTCTTTTTATAACATTAATATATATTATGTTTATAGAGAGTAGAAGTACTAACAAATTAATATACGTTAAATGACTAAATTAAGAGTTCTACTATTAAATTGATAACAAAAAAAATTATGAAGATCACTTTGAAGGACATTAGACATGATCCAAGCGACAGTGCATCATCCGTGATGATATCTCCCCCATACGTGCATAGGATACCAGGTTTAGTAGTAGCCTCAACTATCACCATGGTCACAACTACCGGGTTTAGTAATGTGCTAAAATAAACTTAAATGGCAAAAGGAAATCACCAATATCAGAACATCATATCTTTCTAATATTATTATATTTTTTTACAAATTAATTTAAATTAATTTGTTTTTTTGGTTAGAATATTTGTTATACTTTTTAATTAACTTGTTGGCGACATTTTACTAATACTAAAAAAATACCGATCTTTCTAAGATCATTGAATTTTTTTTACTAACTTATTTAAATCTATGACTTAATTAATATTTAGTTATTAAAAGTGGATTTAATTAAGATTTTAATTGAGATGAATTTAATTAAGATTTGATTTTAATATTTTGTTAAAAAATTTTTAAATGAATAAACTTAATTAATATTTTGTTGAGCTGCGGTTAAATGCTGAAATGACATGTGACAGTTAATATTTTTCTGCGTGACATGTGACAAGGAGTGCTACTCTTATAATATATATAAGATACAATAAAATTAAAGGACCATAAGGTATAATCTCTTTATGTTAGTAAGAGAAATTATATATACATCAGCCAAAATATCGTAGGTAAGATCACTTTAATTCAATTTTGTAATTTAATCATGTGTGATTGACGTTTCATTATAAGTTACAATCCATAACATATAAAATATAAACTCAAACAATTATCAAATAAACTAACTGAATAATGAGAAGAAGAAAAAAACGAATAAAAAAGCGATTTGATTTATCTGCTATGCTAGCTAGAAACAACAGGCGTCACAGTTCTAGAAGGTGCAAATTGCATGGATTAGTATAATAGTTAGTGTAAAATTTATACCAGGGTATATTAAATTAGTATGATCAAAGACTCAAAAATAAGGATGAACTTTTCAAATCATAATATTTTGTTTGAAAAACTTACCATTAATTCCAGTTTAATTCTTTGTTCAGTTTTAGATAATTTATTTCTATTTTATTTTTCAAAATGTTCAGCGTTAGAACTTAAAAGGCAATCAAGATCATACACTCATACACATATCCTCTCACGTGATTGGTTAAAGCTAAATAAAGAAGTAAAAAAGTAATAGTACTTTACGAAAAAAATAATAAAGAATAACAATTTTACCAATCATGTAATAGGAATACAAAGATACAAAGTGAGAGATAAAGAAACGAAAAAACTATATACACGAAGCTCGTTTTGCTAACGTAAAATTCGAGCGCAATGCGATAGCGCTTAGCGGGCGCCGGCTCAACTTTTTTTTTTTCGAAAAAAAAAAAAGTTGAGCGCCGGCTGTTGGCGCGCTCAGAGTGAGTTTTTTTCTCCATATTTATTTTTTAATTAAAGTCAATAAACTTAGTAACTAAATTTTATCTCCATTTTTTTTTAAAATTTCATCCCAATAATACTCATCAACCCTATAAATTTCCTCTACCGAATGAATCCAAAGTGACTTATATTATTTTATACAGGAAAAAGAGAAATATATGAATTGAATGAATCCAAAGTTACTTATATTATTTTGTATAGTCTGACACCTTCTTTTTTTATTTAAAAAAATTCTAGAAAAAAATAAAATAATTGAGCGCAGGCACCCGGATGGAAAAAATGTTTGGCTCCGGCGTCATAATCTATTTCAATTCGATTTTATCTTTTGTGTAAAGCTCAATGTTCATCCACAGTGATCGTTTTCAACCCCATAAATTCCCTCTATCACGGTTTAAGTCATACTGTATGGAAAAAGAGAAATTTATAAATTGAAAAAGTTAGTTATGTAATTTTTTTCATTGCCAAAACATTTGCTTATAAACATCGGACATCATACACCAACACTAAGTTGTTGTTGTTGTTTTTTTTGTTATTTTTTTCAGGAAAAAAAAAAAACTGGGCGTCGGCGCTCGAATCTGAAAAAAAAAGATTGAAAAATATATATACATTGACGCCGTCGTCATTAGACAGCGCTCAAGTTAGGCGCCGGCGCCATACGACTGTTTTTGATAACAAGTAATTTAAAGTTCGTGTATATAACACGCCCCTAAAGAAAATCTTAACCGATTAAAAGGAGCATATAGAGTAAATGTGGGGTCATAATCCACGGATTCTTGCTCGGTAAGTAATTATGACCAAAATTGGCCTTTAATCACAATATATAACACATTTAATGCTCCAATATTGCGAACGTTTAATGCATATAGAGTTGAATGATATGTGTATCATTTTTTAACTATTTCGAACAATTAATTTCTGATTAAAGGGACTTGACTCCTCTACGTAAGAGAAGTCCGGTCTACTTCTATTTTCACAAATTCAATTAACTGGCGCTTTAGTCGGATTGTCAATGCCTCCAACTTTTAGTATGGTTCATCCGAATTACTTGTTCTTTTCTAGCAACCTCGATCGCTCTCGATCGATTTCCAGTTCTCGTCGAGCATTCCCATTCCACGCACTCAAGGAGTAGTCATAGACTACGCCCAATCTAGATCGCACGTTCTTGACTTTCATTGATCACGTCAAGGACACATAAATTGGTATTTGAACAAGGGATCGAGCTAATCCTTATTTTTTGATCTTGTGCGTTTATTTGAACCCTTTTTTGCCATTGTTGTTATACCTTAGTTCCTCTTGTGATCCTTCATTCGGTCACCGATTTTTTTTTTTGTAGATTAAAGTTTGTTGATACACTACACGTTTGTCGTTGTTTGATCAAAAGTCTGGAACAACGATCAAAAGCCTGGATATTGGTAAAAAAAAATTGTCATCCTTATCTGAAATTGAGACTGATTGATTGCATGAATTTATTTTCTCTTAAATGTATAAAATCATTATTAGCAATTCATATTCGGACCAGACGGAACCCAATACACGAGACTGAGACAACAAACGATGAGCAAATCCGGAGTAGGCAGATCACACGATCGTGCGCTACTTCTATGGGCTAATACGCACGACCATGCAATGGCCCCAACCGGTCTTGGACTCTTGCACCTATCCAGTCTTTGCAACCTCCTCCCAAGTGTCCGAACGAGCCTTAATGTTTCAAATGTGGAGGTATGGATCACATCCATCTGGATTACCCTAACAAAAAAGAAGGTCTTCTTAACCGAAAACGGATACAAGTAGTTCAATCCTCATGAAGAAGACGAGATGACAATGGTGAAAGACGAAGCTACAAACCCGACTATAGGATGGAGCCATGCGATGATTATGATGATTGTGGTCTGGCTCGTCGAGGTAAGTGTCTTTTTCATGTCACTGCCTCATTTTATTGCTAAGGCAAAACGCGAAATTTCATTCTCATTGCATGGTGAATGGTGAATGACACAAAGTTGTCTTCAATCATTTATTTAGGATCATCTTGCAACGATACTGTCAGTTATCGGTCAATGAGTGGTCAAACACATTAGGTTCGTAATTTTACAAATTTCAATATATGTCCGACAAGACATAAAACACGGTCACCTATCAAGTATGGGTTAAAGTTTTGAATTGATGAATGTTGATAATATCATTTGTGACGTTATTAATTAACATGTACACTACATATATTGTCATGCACTTTTATTCAATCAATTACATAACATCTTTTGTGTAGGTACAAAATCCAGCCTACTATAGCACGATCTTGCACATATACACTGCAAATTAAGCCTTGATACATAAAGAAAAATCATTACAAGTTCAAATGATAATTCTTTCTTCTTGATAAAACCCTAAGGATAGTTCTTGGATTTTAGAGTGTCATGTGGCTTCTTACTCGAGTCCAACGGAAAGAAAAACGGGTACAACTCATACCTCAAGTAACAACTACCGTACAAGACACGACATCCCTTCTTATCCTTACAAAACCCGTCGAAATTCTGGATACCCACAGCCAAGCATTGAGCACAATTCAATGGTGAAAGGTCCTCAGTGCATTGAACCAAAGCATACAAAGTTTCCAATGAAGAAAGTTTCTTTTGGTCTTTGCCAAGGCCGCCACTCGAAGGCTTAACCGCCTCCTTATCAATTCGATCAAACATGTTTCCTAATTCCTTCTTGAACGAATCCGGATCACTAACACTATCCACATTCGCGTACAAAATACCCGAAGTATCAACTTTCCCCAAGAAGTTGTCTTGACTATATCTTAGGAAACAAAAGTCAAACCAAATCTTAGCATCGGATTGCGTTGGACATGCTTGTCGGATTTGACTTGCGGCTCCTTCAATACAGATTGAGCAATTGGTGGCACTCACATCTCCTCGGCATTGAGCCAAGCCATAGATTGTAGAGTTGTCATGTCCATAAGAAGTGGCATAAAAACCGGATTTTTCGGATTTTTTGACAAGAAGAGTTAGTAAACGGTTGAGGTTAGACGAGGTTTGAGAGGTTAGATTGGTGTTGTCATTGCAGGAGTTGCCTAGAGAGTCATCAGCTGAGCATTGGAGGCTCAAGAAGAGAAGGTAAAGGAGGAAAAATGAAAGAGGCTGAAAAGATCTCATTTGAGTATTTTGTGTATGTTTTGTTTTTGTGGTGTTTTACTGTAAGATTTTGTTACGTTTAAATAGCAATAGAGAGAGTGGACTGTAGGGATCACATTAAGCAGACATTCTTGACTGGTTTTGGTCGTGGCATTCCACTATGAATATTATCCTCAGAAACTAACTGGACAAGGATAGTAGGTATATATATATATATATATATCTGGTGAACTGGTGAAGTACGTATTCGTTTTGGGCATTAATCGGGTGGCAAGAACTAAATAATAATGCATTATGGTTGACATTGTGGCGGATATTGTTGAATTTTGAAGTAATTATAGCTGATTTGTTTGACAAAATCTAATTAATGTTTCTTCATTGATGTTTTACCAAATTATACTCTAGAATGTACAAGTATAGTATGCTTATGTTTTAGTTTTTATTTATTATTATACTTACCTGAAGTTTAAATTTTCAACATTATTGCGATGCGTAAAATTAAACTTTTCACCGTCATCGCTGTGAGTTTGAATTTGTTTTAATACAGTCGTTCGGCGCCGAAGTTAAACCGCTCAATATAGTTGCTTAAGGACGGTGTGTGTGATCGGAAAACCCTTCCGATCGGCACCGAGTTTAAATTGCTCAATATAGTTGCTCAGCGTTAAGATATATTTCGTAATTAAGGGAAAAGTTATGCATGTTGCGGAATTTCGTCTTTTTGTATGGTGCTGCTTTTACGTCAAACTCATATCAAGCTCGTTCATTTTTTAAACGAGTTAAATACGAAACAATATAAAGCTTGGTAAAACTTTAGATTTCATTCGTTGGATTAAATTTCATTTAATTAGCTATAATAGCACAATAACATTGTTTTTATTAGTATGGTTACTTCGATTTTGCTCGAACTCGTTCACTTTCTAAACTAGTAGAAACTCATTTTAAACTCATTTAAAATTTTATTTCAACTTAGACTCAAGTCATTTACAAAAGAACCGAGTTGTAACATGTCAATGACCAGCCTATTCGACCTACAACCATAACCAAATCTATCATCTTTAGATTCTATTGAAAAAAACCCAAACTCAGGAATAACCCAGATCAAACCTATCAAGATACTGTGTATGTATTTTGATGGATCTTGATAGTAAAGATCGAGCAACGTGTAACATTTTGTGCGATTATACGGCTAAAAATGTGAGTACCATTAGTGACACTAGTAGTAGTGGGTAGCTCATATAAATTGTATATAGTGCACCTCCTTATAAGGTTGCACTAATTAGAGACCCGTTTGGGAGCTAGATTTAAGTAGTTTATATATAGTGCTTATCAATCTTACGAAGATTATGAAAAAAACATAATTCGGTAATAACGTATTCGAGAAATCTAACATTTATGTAGTACTTATCAATCTTACGAAGATAATGGAAAAAACATAATTCGGTGATAACGTATTCGAGAAATCTAACGTAGGAGATCGAGTTTATAATAATTCATGTAAACTTATATTTTCTTATTTTATTGGTTAAAATAAAATTTTGTTTTTTTCAAAACCCGTTAAACTTATATGAAAGAAGAAGAAAAAAACTTTGTTTGATTATTTACCTCTTCCAAACTTACCCTAAATATTCCAAATTCAAAATCACATTGTAGATACACCCTATCACTTTTTAAGGAGGGGGCCGCCACAAAGAGGTGCTAACCGTTGACAACAAACTCTACGTAGCATAACATTTTGTTTTTAGGAAAAATAACATGAATGCTTTCGGACACGTACAACTTAACATGATTTAATGTAGCATGACAATTACCTAAATAACGTGAATGATTTCTCAAACTTACAATTATAATTCATTCATTTATAATAAAACAAGTACAAACCAATTATATTGAAATATGATAAATTATGATAGTCAAATAATACGGGTCTCGGAGTCTCGCGCGCATATACATAAGTACGCATGTATGTCAGAATATATTGTTCGGTAATCATCACAAATTATTTCATATTTTTATAACTTTATCATCATTGAACGCATTAATCCCTTCATTTCCAATAATTCTCTCATTGAAGGGACCTATATCTATAATCATTATTTAGAGACCGACAAACTCAATAAGTGAGAGTTTGAAAATAAACCGCTTTAATTTCATGTAAATTATGAATGTTAAATAAAATATGCATTATGTCATAAGTGCATTCCATATAATAAGACTTTATCGTAAACCAGTTAAGAATAAAAAGAGAAGCTTATATCAATGTCAAAATGTTAGCTATTTTCGAGGGTGCTTATCGTGAAGGATAAATTCTCACTTCTATAATAAAAAGATAATGAGTATACTGTATAAGGTTTGTGAACTACGACTTGTGTTGACAATTGATTTTAGGAAGAAATTCCTAAAACTTCACTAGGTTTTATGTTTTGAACTTGGATTCAATAGGTGTATCAGAGATCGAATTTTGTCACATGTCTGAACACCCTTTATGATACGCAAAGTTTATGTATACAATTCATCGACTCACTAATTAATTTTGGAATATGTATGCTGATATATATATATATATATATATATATATATATATATATATATATATATATATATATATATATATATATATATATATATATATATATATATATATATATATATATGACATTTTCTCTTATAGATCAAATCATTTTATTAACTGATTTTGGATCTATACGATGAGTGTCAGATAGGCCAATATTAAGAACGTACTACTTTGACATTGTAAGGCTGAAAATATGGGGGTAAGGTATATCTAGAAAACATGTATAATTTTCCCTATTATAAGGCGCAAATAGTCCACATAATAATTGTTTACAAAACGTTGACCATCTCTGCTGTCATTGCGTTGACATATTGACCGTCGACTTTTGGCTTATTTGCATACATGTACTGAATATACCATATATTTACGTGGGCTTACTTTGTCTTTTACTTCTTTCTGGAACTATTATGTTTATTAACGTAAATTGCATTAACTTTACAAAAAAAAAACTATAGAAGGTCCTTTAACTTTATTTTGGTTTATTATATTATTTCATCTTTAGATAAATTATTTTTAAACAATCCTTAATTTTTTATTTGCTTCATCAATATCCATATACTTGGGAAAATGTCTCAAACCTAACTTTGTCTTATCAAACTTTGTGTCAATTATATGCTTTTTCTATTAAAATACATGAAAATATATTGATTGAGGCATGGATTTCAAACCCTTTTCTATAATTTAGGAAGGAAAAAAAAGAAAGAAATTGTTGTAAAATTTTCTAAATTCAAAAATTATAGCAAACCAAAAAAAAAACAAATCCAGATAGCTATTTATAATTTTATTTTTTATATTTTTAAAAAATTAAAGGACCATATGTATAATCTCTTTATGTTAGTAACGTACGTAAGATCACTTTCATTCAGTTTTGTTATGTAACTATGTATGATTGGCATTTCGTTATAAGTTACAATCCATAACATATAAAAATATATACTGAAACAATTATCAAATAAATTAACTGCGTAATACAAAATAAAAAACACGAATAAAAAGGAGATTTGATATCTCTACTTCTATGCTAGCTAGAAACATCAGGCGTCACAATGTCTAGAAGGTGCAATTTGCATGGATTAGTATAATAGTTATTGTAAAATCTATACAGAAGTATTTGAATTAGTATAGTCAAAAACGAGGACGTACGTTTCAAATCATAATATTTTGTTTAAATAACTATTTCAAGATCTATTAGCTAGACTATTTTGGTTAAGGGCGAGTAGAGTATTGCATTTAGAGTTAGAGAGATTCTAAGTGTCCGTTTGGTTAAGAGCAAGAAGAGTATCGTATTTAAAGTTGAGAGATTCGAAGTCTAATATATGAAGTTAATAAGTTCTTTCTAATATTATTTCGCTTTAGAATTTTAGAAACAAACCTAACTAGTTTATATATTGGATTCGAAATATTGTATATATATGAGTCAGGATATATGATTTGACTATCCACACTATATTTGATCCACTGAAATTTAGAAGGGAAAGAAAACGAGATTGAGCTTATCTTAGATGAAGTGGAGTGTCTTATTATGACAATGTTGTTTAAAACATGTTGTTGACCAAAGTGTTTGTAAAATTGTCTTAGTAATACAAAAAGACACCATCTTTATTTATTTTTATTCTTCAGTAATTGATATCTTTTTGAGAGTTTAACTTTAAATACGCACTCTATATGCGTACTATATATGAAAAGAGGGTAAACAAAAGACCTCAAGCAACTTAAGGCTTTTTTTTAAGAATGAAGGATCACCATTCTCACTCTATCTTCTTTTTTCTATACTTAAGACTCTATTTTAAGAATGAAGGATCACCCTTCTCATTCTCTTATTATATTTTTTTTCTTTACTTATTTTTTAACGGATCAATTTTAATTCAATAATAACGGCATAACGCTAATTTACTTATTAATCTTAATTTTGATATTGAATTGATAAGAAAGAGACCATAATATTTGTCGTATTTGGTCAAAATACATGTTACTAAATTTTTCCTGTCAATACTTTCATATTATTTATAATATTTTTGTCACATTTGGTCAAAACTCATGAATGAACAGCGAGATTCCCGAATGAACGACACAATTCACAAGATAAAGGCACATGATTTTGCGTATTGTAGAAGAGCATGTGCACGATAGTGCATTTCTTTAATCAACACGCTTTTTACATTGATTCTCTACAAAATTGTATCGATGATATCATGTAACTTATATGAGAATTATATACTTGTAATAATTATAGTCATATTGGTAGTAAATTTATATCACGTACCTCCATTGGAATCTTCTTCGGTTACAATTTAAAACAAAGAAACATTACAAATTAAACAGCAACGGACTATTATGGTTCAATATACTCCAAATGACAATCATATTTTTTAGTGAATAGCCCGCCCTTAACGGTGGATAAAAGCAATCCTTGTAACGGGAAGATGAAGGATCCCATCAATGAGATAAATACTTTTATCACTCACGACGTCCATCAGTGGAATTTCAAACAAGTCTGGTGAACCATACGAATTTCTCGATTCCGTTAAAAGTGATTGCTTGGTTTGTTGAGGCGTTGTTGATGTGTTGCCCGTAGGGGGACGTTGTTCTCGGACAAAAGGGCTTTGAGCGTCAGCTTTGACACTTGTACATAGTCTAAATCAGGGCAATCTATTACTTTATTCAATACTGAGCAACTCATGTATGGGAAATGTACGAACCTTGACAGGAGCTTGGTGAGGATTGCTCGACGCTCTTTCATCTTGTGATAATGCAAACGGCTCCATTTTAAGATAAAATCGAACACATCATCTTCTGAATTCACTATAAGACCGTCACTTCCGAGAACAACCTCTACAGCAGAGAGAGGCAAGGCTAACCTCGCCGCTTCTTCATTATCATGGGACCTACAAGATTAATAAGATTAATCAATGTATATTAGATGAAAACAGTAATTGTGTCATCAATAAAGGATCTTACTTGGTGAAATCCTTGTAACGGGAAGCAAGAAACTTCTTTGCTTCTTTAATTAGTAGCTGAACTACTTCACCAACTGAAACAGTGCTCGACGGAAGTTCGAGATAAAGAAGTGCAGATTCTAGTGACATAGGCAACTTAAGTAACAGCTGAATACAATGCCTTTTACAAGAAGTAACCTCAAATTTGTTTGCAACCATCAACACATCCAGCAAATTAACGGCTGAAGTTGCAATCAAACTATTTCCGTAAATAAAGTTCAGTAGGTCCATCATTGCTGCTTTCTCTATTCACATAACAAAATAAAATCTAACTTCAATATATATATAAAGTATAAACTACCCAAAAATAAATAAAAATTCAAAGAGTGTAAGAATAGTGCACACCAGATGTATGGATTCTCAAGGTCACGTCATTCTTCCGTTGTGATTCTCTCCTGCCATTTTTGAATAACTGCAGCAGCATAGTTCAAAGATATTATGTAGAGGAGATGATAACTACAAATCAAAATAAAAAATTGGTAAAGAAGAATTACCTTGTAAAAAAATGAACTTTTTGAAGCTAGGATGGGAGAACTTATGTGCAAAGTTTTGACTTCTAAACTACTATCAAACTCTGGGGATGAACACGAGTTAAGACATTTGTCAGCCCTGATATTCTTGCTGGATGTTAAAGATGAAATTTCAAGACGGAGGACCCGATCCGAAAAATCAATGTCGTTGAATGCAAATGCAAAACTCCCTTCATTTGCACTAGGACTTGAGTTATCCACAGTTGAATCTTCCATGTACCAAACTTGATCTTGCAATCAAACGACACAACAGAGAATGGCAATAAGGAAAGTATATGTCTATGGGCTAAGTTATAGAGGAGCAAAATTTGAAGATTTACTGCCACGACCTTTCGTCTTCTTCATCCTACGGCCTGCATTATCTCGAACTCTTCAATTGCAATACTTATAGTTCCAAGTTCCAAGTTCCAAGTTCCAACCCCAAATTTACTTGCAGCGACCTTTCTTTTTCCCTCAATTGACCTATACATTTCGCTCGGTTTTTAATATCTCCGTTGTATTTCCCTTTGATTTTGATTGGCTAATTCATATTTTTAACTATGATTTAGATTTAATAGGAAAATAAAGATGGACTAATAGACAAGAACATCAATAGTTGGCCCAGTGAAAGCAAACTCAAAGGCAAGAGTGGAGGAGCAACTGACTGAACTGAAAACATAATCTAGATATCTGTTAAGACCCATAAAACTCAAGGTAAATTGGGTTCATGTTTGGTAAAGATTTCGTGTCCTCTCATCAACGCAGCAGATAGCATCACATGAAAACATAATCTAGATTTCTGTTTCCTCTTAGATGACTTCTTGATCCACATGCAATTTGTACAATTCTAAATATATAACAAGATTCAACCAGAATCGACTTCCATATAAAATAATCTAAATCAAAGTCACTTTTCACAGACTTATAATAGCCTTAAAATATAAGCTAATCAAACATGGTGATCAGAACTATAATAATATCTTCCAACCCAAACCAATGTGGTATCCAAATTTACTACTATCCTGAAGAACTACACAATTGTTTAAACAAAAGGCTTCAAATCCTGCTGCAGCAGTAGCTAAATTTCAACTCTTCTTGCAGCTCAACAATCTCATTCGTTAACCAATCATCGTGTGTGACTGTATAGTGAAGTTTCCCTACTTTATGCAAGCATAAGAGCTAATCAATAAACAAGAGAAAAAATTATCTTTTATCAAACCAGACAAATTTAATTAACAATGTGATTCTCTCTCTTCTTTTTTGTTACCTGAATAGCAAGGCAATTGTGAATTTTTTACTGCAAATAACTGCCTGGTCTTATACACAACTCATGCTTCAGACGTTTGTGGGTCTCCTTGCTTTTGCCTTTGCCGCTCTCAAGCACAACTAATTGCAAAATCCTACACTTATATCTTCATGTAGAGGTAATCCGTTCCCTCTAACAAAATCCTACACTTTGTTACCTTACGTGTATCAGTGTGTAATGAACCTCATTTTATATTAGGCATGGAAAAAAAAAATCATAGAAATCTGATGTAACTAATAAACACGAGAAATCTTCATGTCAATATGAAAGAAAATATACGTTTGACTTCAAATCGGTTGATAAAAAATAGAGTTGTCAATAGAGCGGACATGGGGTACAATCAATCGGATTAATAGATTAATACAACTGAAAGGACTGCTTTCAAGATGTTTATGCGGGAGATCTTTAACAATGTGAGTAGGTAGGAAGCTACAGAGCTCGGATTCATACAAAAGAACAAAACATTACAAAATATGCAGCAACTCTAAGATTCAATGTCCTCCAAATGACATTCAGTCAAGCAAGCCAAGACCCAAACATTACAAAATAAACTCCAAATGACAGTTAATCAAGCCAAGCTGTTGTCTTTACTCTTTATTCATGGATAGAAATCTTGGCTCGAAGATGTAAGATTCCATCAGACAAATATATACCTTCATCATACGCAAAGTCAACCAACAGAATTTCGAACAGGTCTCGTGAACCATATGAATTACTCGAGTCCTTAAAAATGCAGCTGTAAGACGTGAAATAGGTTTCATACTCGGATAACAGATCTTCCTTCACTGCAAATTCAACATCTAACGTGCATGATTCTGAATCTATCATTTGCAAATACAGACCAAATTTTGAATCTTCCCATACTGCCTTGAGGAAAAAATAGTGTCCACATGCAGAAAAAGACTGCGAGTTGAGAGCATATGATCGGAATAGACGTGAACAATCTTCATTGCTTAGATCCCAGTAGACATCACAGCTAGACTGAGTAGGTTTCTCTGCCACCACCTTTATAAACCTGCGATTATAGACACGGCTTGGGAAACCGCATTTGGTGGTTGTTTGGTCTCTTGAGGCATTGGTGATGTGTTGTCATAGGGGACCTTATTCGACTTTGAGGAATGCATGTATGGAAACGACATGTACCGTGTCAAGAGCATGATGAGTGTCTCTCGACCCTCTTCGATGTTGCGATGATGCAAAAGGCTCCACTTCAAGATAAAATCAAACACATCATTTAGCGAATAGACTTGAAGACCGTCGATCACTTTTTAGAATAAACTCTTGTTATGTTAATAATCAATAGGTTATACATATAGTTACTACAACTTCAAATACTTGTACCATTTATCCCTATTACACATATACTTGAATGCCTATACATTAGTTAGTTGTTTAGGACTTGTTTGATAATGTACAAGGGCACTTAAGGTGTTAAGTTATATCCTGACATGATTCAAACATAACCTAAGATGCACTAATGTGTTTGGTGATCTTGTATATTGTGCCATTATGGGAAACTTAATAAGTTTCAGCTATTATGTGTAAATATGTGTAAACGTGTGAGTTGCCGTTGTAATTCTTGCTAGTTGGGCCTTTTGTTGCTGGACTTGCCTTGATCCGTCTCATTGTTGGATTAATGAAGGCACGTGACTTCTTCACGTGTTGACTGCCGTCTCCTCTTAACCCTAGGTATAAAAGCTTCATTCCAAAGCTTTGGAGGTACTGTGCAAACCCTCCGCCGATTCCTGAGCTCCTCTTCTCCAAGAAACGAAAGAGAGAAAAGAGAGAAAGTGAGAGCGATCTTGTGTGTTTCGTGGGAAGATCAGATTAAGAACACAGACTTCACTAGAAGCTTGTTTCTAGTTGCGTTGGCATCATCTGGCTTCTGTTATCTTGTTGTTCTTGTTTAGTTTTCTCTTGGTTAGGGTTTTATTGGTCTTGATTTGAAGTTGTTGTTACTTGTAATCATACGTTCTATCTACCTAGTGGATTGGGACGGATTTCCCCTCCTGAAATCCCGCAGAGTAGGGTTTTCAACCCGAACTGCGTCACCAAGTCTTTGTTTGTTGGTTTAAATCGTTTTAGTTTTGCAAGATCACTCTAGATCTGTAGTATTTTGTCGAAAATCGTTCATATCTAGTTTTATCAATTTGGTATCAGAGCTTTTATATTCTTTTAGAGAACTTCGAAACCCTAGTTTGTGTTCTTTGAGTCTGAAAACTTTGATTTTATCTTTGCTTCCGCTGATGATCTTGTTCTTCAAAGTTAAAAGGTGTTTTACTAGTCTTTTGTGCTTTTTAAAACCCTTTCTGCCAAACAAAAATTCTGAGATTGAGAAACTCAAGTGTTCTCAATCTTGCTTTGTGTTTTGTTTTTCGAAAATTCAAAATAAAATTAGTACCTGACATCTGGGATCTTGTTCTAGTGAACAAGGGACTATGTAGAGAACACAATCCGGATAAAGCCCTTTGACGGCACTTTAGACTTTGCCATATGACAGCTGAAGTTGAGGGCTATTCTCATTAGAGAAAAGTGCGGGAACACTGTCCAAGGAAAGTTCCCAATTGACACTTCACCCGACAGAAAGGCGGAGTTGGAGGAGCAAGCACATTCTGAAATATTCATAAGGCTATCTGATGATGTAGCCCGACAGGTAGTAAGTATCATTGATCCTTCACTATTATGGAAAAAATTAGAGGATTTGTACCTTAGAAAGTCATTGCCTAGTAGAATATATTTGCTATGTAAACTGTTTAATTTTAGAATGGATGTTCACATGTCTCTGCAAGATAATTTGGATATATTTTTGAAATTAACTCAGGATTTAGAAAGATGCAATGATAATTTTTCTGATGATCATGCTGCTATTCTTTTATTAAATTCTTTGCCTGCTCAGTTTGATAATTTTAAAGATGTAATACAATACAGTCAAGATGAAATATCTGAGGATAAGATCCTAGAGTCAATTGTCCAGAAAAATGAAAGCATTAAAGTGTTTAAAATTAAAGCTGGAAATAAAAATGAAAGTCAAAGTGAAGTTCTTATGTTTAGAGGTAAAAAGAATTTTAAAAAGGAAAATGATAGGAAGAAACATTTTTCTAAGGACAAATCTGAAAATAAAGATCATAAGGATAAATCTAATAAAAAATGCTTTTATTGTAGTAAGTTGGGACATTTTATAGACGAATGTAGAAAGAAAAAGAAGGATGAGTTAGAAAACAAAGATAAAAATGCTCACTCTGCTTCTGTCTTTGAGTATGACTAACCCTGTGAACTTTTACTTTGCTCCAGTTTACATGTTGATAATAATAATAGCATGTGCTTAGATTTATTCTTGTGACTATTACTGCTCTAATAACCTGCTTATGTGTGACTTTATAAACCATGCTCATGATAATAACTCCTGGATTTTAGATTCAAGCTGCACTATGCATGCTACACCATATAAGCATTTGTTTAAAAAACTGTATTTATATGATGGTTATGATGTTATGCTAGGAGATAATTCTTCTTTATCTGTTAAAGGCATAGGAAATATTCCTATGATCATGCATGATGGTAAAGTTAGGATCTTACAAAATGTAAGATGAGTGCCTAAGCTTAGAAGGAACTTACTCTCAGAATTTGTCTTTGATGATCTAGGTTGTACCATACACACCAAAAATGGGGTTAGACAAGTCAGTAGGCATGGGGTTGTCTTAGTTAAGAGTGTCAAAAAGGGTGGGTTGTACCATGTAGTTACTTCACCTGAAATCAACTTAACTAAAGATAAAAATGCTATGACTTTAGAGCATACTGTCCTATTACACAATAGACTAGGACATATAGGAAATAGGGGTTTACAAAACCTTTATAAACAAGGCTTACTAGACCAAGAACCTACTGCTATAACTTTTTGTTAAAGTTGTATAATGGGTAAAAAAATCCAAACATAGTTTCACTACCTCTAGTTACAAAGCTGATCACCCTCTAGAGTATGTTCACTCTGATCTATGGGGACCTGCACAAGTTGACACTGTAGGAGGAAAGAGATATTTCATCTCTTTCTTAGATCACTTTTCCAGAAAAGTCTGGATATACCTTTTAAAACTAAAGATGAGTCTTTTGAAACTTTTAAATTGGAAAGCCCTAGTTGAAAATCAAACAACACATAAACTCAAATGTCTTAGAACAGACAATGGTCTTGAGTTTTGTAATAATGAGTTTAACTCATTCTGTAAAGTGGCTGGCATCAAGAGACATTTGACTGTCCCAGGTACCCCACAACAGAATAGTAATGCTGAAAGAATGAATAGAACCTTGCTTGAAAAGGCTAAATGTATGTTAGTTAGTGCTGGTTTAAAGCCAACCCTATGGGGTGAAGCTGTCACGACAACTTCTTACCTTATTAATAGATCTCCCTCCTCTGTCATTGATTTTAAAACTCCTCAGGAGATGTGGACTTCCAGAAAACCCAACTTAGCATACCTTAGGCCCTTTGGATGCACTGCTTATGCACACATAGTGCAAGGTAAGCTGCAACCAAGGGCTATAAAGGGAGTTATGCTTGGTTATCCTGAGAATATTAAAGGGTATAAAATTCTTTTAATTCAACCTGGAGGTTACAAAGTGATCACTTCCAAGAATGTCACTTTTAATGAAAATGAGTTCTATTTTAAGGAAAAACTAACTACTAATACTGAGCCTACAGGTGATAAAGGTGAAGTGTCTATACACTTCTACACTCCCAGTGTAGCTCCACACAATTCTGAGGTGGAGTTTGACATTGGAGACTACTTTGTTGAGGGTTCTGAGGAACCTAATAATAGCTTGGAGCATAATACTAGCTCACAAGCAAACAATGGAGATCCTCACTCTCAAATGAATGACAACACAACTACTGAGCACATGCAACCATTAAGGGAGGGTAATTCTGATCCTTTCTCCTCTCATAATAATTCTTCTAATAATAATAAATTGTCTGATGTTCATGCTTCTGATATGAATGATATAAATGATATGTCAAATTTGCATGCTTCATCTTCATCTATCTCTGATATTTCTGAAAACACTAAAAATTATCAGTTGACTAGGGATAGATTACCTAGAACTATTATACCTAATAGAAAGTATCATGCTGCTAATGTTGTTGAATATGCTCTTTTGATTGCTAATGATGTGTCACATCCTTACATTCCTGAGACTTATGAATAAGCTATTAGTTGCCCTGATGCTAAGAAATGGGTGATTGCTATGCATGATGAAATTGCCTCTATGAATGCTAATAGTACTTGGATTTTGTGTGATAAGCCTAAAAAATCTAAACTCATACAGTGTAGATGGATATATAAAATAAAAGAAAGGACAAATATAGATGAAACAACCAGATTTAAAGCTAGATTAGTTGACAAGGGTTTTACACAGAAAGAAGGACTTGATTATAATGATATATTTGCTCCTGTGGTTAAGTATAAAACTTTGAGACTTTTGCTTGTTATGGTTGTTGTCTATGATTGGAAATTGGAACAGATGGATGTTAAAACTACTTTCTTGCATGGTGACTTAGTTGAAACTATATATATGTCTAAACCAAAAGGTTTTATTGATTTTAATAAACCTAATGTTGCATGCTTGCTTAAAAAATCTATCTATGGTCTGAAACAATCTCCACGACAGTGAAACTTGAAATTTGATGCTTGTAGGACCAAATTGAATTTTATTAGAAGTGAATATGACACTTGTCTTTACTTTAAGAACATGAAAAAGCATGCTCCCTTGTATGTTTTATTATATGTTGATGATATCTTGATTATTTCTTCTTCTAAAGCTCTCATCACTGGTGTTAAGCATGATCTTAAAAATAATTTTGATATGAAAGACCTAGGTAATGCTAAGAAAATATTAGGCATCACTATAATAAGAGATAGGCCTAATAAAACCATGTTGTTATCCCAAACTGATTATGTTCAAAAGGTGTTAGCTAAATTTCACATGGAAAATGCTAAACCTGCACTTGTTCCCTTAGGAGGGCACTTAGAGTTGTCTAAAAAGGACCGCCCTACTTCTCCTGAAAGTAAAGCAAAAATGACAAATGTACCTTATGATATTGTTGTTAGTTCTTTGATGTATGCTATGCTTTGTACTAGACCAGATTTAGCCTTTGGCATGAGTGTCTTAAGTAGATATATGTCAAATCCTAGTTTGTCACATTGGAATGCTATGAAGTATATGCTGAGATACTTGAATGGAACTAAAAATAAATGTTTAGTTTATAAAGAACATAGTTCTACTAATGATTTGTGTGGCTATGTTGACTCTGACTATGCTAGTAATAAAGATAATAGAAAATCTACTACTACTCTGTTTTTTACTTGGGCTGGTAATTGTATTTCATGGAAATCACAACAACAGTCTGTGGTTGCCTTATCTTCAACAGAAACTGAATATATGGCTGCCTCTGATGTTGCCAAAGAAGCTACTTGGTTAAAAGGTTTACTTGAGAAAATAGATAATAAATACTATATACCTGTTATTAATATTGATAGTCAAAGTGCTCTTTATCTCTGCAAAGATCCCATGTATCATGAAAGAACTAAGCATATTGATGTTAGGTTTCATTATATTAGAAAGAAAGTGAAACACAAGCACATAATTGTACAGAAGATTAAAGGTGATCTAAATCCTTATGACTTTGGTACTAAGATTGTCACTGTTGATAAATTTGCTTACTACAGGAATTTTCTACATATCTATGATGTACACTGAGATTTGTGGAACCGTTGGTTGATGAAGGACAGGAGAGCCACCACTCCACTACTGGAAGATAGAACTGTGATACCTGTTGATTAGGAGGGCATATTGTTATGTTAATAATCAATAGGTTATACATATAGTTACTACAACTTCAAATACTTGTACCATTTATCCCTATTACACATATACTTGAATGTCTATACATTAGTTAGTTGTTTAGGACTTGTTTGATAATGTACAAGGGCACTTAAGGTGTTAAGTTATATCCTGACATGATTCAAACATAACCTAAGATGCACTAATGTGTTTGGTGATCTTGTATATTGTGCCATTATGGGAAACTTAATAAGTTTCAGCTATTATGTGTAAATATGTGTAAACATGTGAGTTGCCGTTGTAATTCTTGCTAGTTGGGCCTTTTGTTGCTGGACTTGCCTTGATCCGTCTCATTGTTGGATTAATGAAGGCACGTGACTTCTTCACGTGTTGACTGCCGTCTCCTCTTAACCCTAGGTATAAAAGCTTCATTCCAAAGCTTTGGAGGTACTGTGCAAACCCTCCGCCGATTCCTGAGCTCCTCTTCTCCAAGAAACGAAAGAGAGAAAAGAGAGAAAGTGAGAGCGATCTTGTGTGTTTCGTGGGAAGATCAGATTAAGAACACAGGCTTCACTAGAAGCTTGTTTCTAGTTACGTTGGCATCATCTGGCTTCTGTTATCTTGTTGTTTCTGTTTAGTTTTCTCTTGGTTAGGGTTTTATTGGTCTTGATTTGAAGTTGTTGTTACTTGTAATCATACGTTCTATCTACCTAGTGGATTGAGATGGATTTCCCCTCCTGAAATCCCGCAGAGTAGGGTTTTCAACCCGAACTGCGTCACCAAGTCTTTGTTTGTTGGTTTGAATCGTTTTAATTTTGCAAGATCACTCTAGATCTGTAGTATTTTGTAGAAAATCGTTCATATCTAGTTTTATCACCTCTACTGCAGAGATAAACAAGATCAACATCTCCTTTTCTTCATTCTCTAGGGACCTACAAGATTAATCAATAAATTAAAAGGATCTAATATATCTATTTATTTTCCGCTCACATAATAATATCATATGCAAACAAAAATTATGTGATCAATACAACGATCTTACTTGGTGAGATCCTTGTAACGGGAAACGAGAAACTTCTCTGCTGCATCAATTAGTGACTGAACTACTTCACAAACCCAAACACTTGAATAAAGTTCGAGACAAGCAACTGCAGATTCTAGTGACATAGGCAACTCTAGCAACAGCTGACAACAATGTTTCTTACAAGAAATAACAGCAAACTTGTCTGCAACAATCATTACATCCAGCAAATCTGTGGCCGAAGTTGCAATCAAACTATTTCCGTATATGAATTTTAGTACGTCCATAAATGCTGCTTTCTCTATTCATATAGCAAAAGAAAATTTAAATCAATATATATACCGACAAATTCTTCATTCAAGGAGGAGTGTAAGACTGATACACACCAGATATATGGATTCTCAAGGTCACATCATTCCTCCACTGTGATTCTCCCATGCCATTTTTAAAAAACTACATCATAGGTTACCTTGTAGAAAAATCGACTTTTTGAAGCTAGAATATGAGAACTTATGTGCAAAGTTTTGACTTCTGAACTGCTATCAAACTCTGAATCATCCTTCCCTGATGATGAACAAGAGTTGAGAGATTCGTGAGCGCTGAGATTCTTGCTGGAAATTAAAGATGAAATCTCAAGACGGAGGACCCAATCCGAAAAATCAATATCATTCAATGCAAATGCAAAACTCCCTTCATTTGCACTAGGACTAGAGGTATCCACAGTTGAGTTACTCATTTTCAAAGCTTAAACTTGCAAGCTGAGAGAAAATCTCACAACCAAAAAAACGGCACAAGAGAGAATGACAGTATAACTGAAGGAAAATCTAGTTTGGGGCTGATTTATATAGGAACCAAATTTGAAGATTTACTGGATTACCTCCAACACTCCAATTCCAGCACTTACTGTTCCATGTTTCCGAGCAACAAATTTACTACGGTAGCGCATACTCCTCCTTTGTTGTCAATTTACTGCAACGACCTCTTCATCTTCTTTTCCTAAAGCCTGCATTAACTCCAACTCTCCAATTCCAACGCTTATAGTTCAAACCCCAATTTTACTACAGTAGTACATAATCCTCCCTTGCTGCTAATGTACTGCAGCGACCTTTCTTCTTCTCTCAATTAAAAACCTTCATTTCATCTATACAAACATTACATCTTTGAACACATATACTAATATCTAAATATAAAACATCACATCTGTGAGAACAATATAAAGTGGAAGAATTTTTTGGATCTATATACTTCATATATATCAGTATTCTTTTATTTATTTAGTTTTGGTTACTTTTACCTGAGTATACTATGTAGTTGTTATTGTAAATAATTTTTTGGCGGCTAATATACCCACGAATACAAATTTAATGGTAAAAAAAAGAGGTATCTAGTCATGAACAAATTCATGAAATGGTACAGCTAAATCTTTGGTCTTCACCCCACACACATGTTTTTATAGGTAGTTACAGTCAAGGCTAAGAGCCAAATATATAAAGTACAAACAATTCAAAACACATGAAAGAAGTAGACATGTCCACGATGAACCAAGTATAGTCCATCAAAGAGGACCCGAGTAACCTACCCCGTCGGTCACCGTTATTTTCCCCGGAAAGAATACTGGACAAATCGGTGATCTCCACGTCACACACAAAGCTTACATGCTCACATGAATCCAACACACAAACATAGCGTATTTTAAAAAAATAAAATAAAACCAATTAGCAATAGATCGACGTTTTATGTTTAACCGGTGGGTCTCACCTCCTTGGGTCCTTTAAGGAGACCCACATAATCAGCTGCTTGTTCTGCACTCGGTATCCTGCTACGCAGAGGATGATTTTGAGGAAGTAAAAAAGAATCATCTCCACTCGCATCAGCTCGAAGCAGCATTTTAGAAAGCTTGCCCCAATTCGTAAAGAGATTTGCGCTGATCCACGGTTCAATCGTGAAGGAACGGGCGTCGCTTCGATCACTGATCGGAATAGTCAACTCAGATCGAATGTACTCAAACCTAGAAGCTTCACATATGACAACAATCAAGATGACCAAACGCGCGGCTTTCCCTGGCCCAGAAGCTGCTGTTGCAAGGTAATCCACAGCTGATAGAACAGTCTGCCGAGTAATCCTCAGGTTTTCCACATCTCCGCCGCTACTTCTGATGTCATCGTAGCTCCCACGAAAGCCGAGGAAGGTTGACCCTGGAATTAAATGAACCGGGTTTGGTTCGTTGTTTTTCCCAAACTCGAGCCACTCACCCCTCTGCGTTTGGTATCCGATTATGAAGAGATCTTCCCGTTTGAGTTTTAGAGTGATAGTGTGGTTAGTAGTTGACAGAACCAAATCAAGCGTTTCGCGTGACTCAACGCCGGCGTATCGAGTTGGGAGGACGGGACGGCGGTGGGAGAATCTTTCTGGCTGTTGCAATAGAGCACGGATTCTTTCGATCAACTCCTTGTAAGAGCCGGTTTCTATGTTGAACTCCAGCCTCAGGGTCGTCATCTTCAATGGCTAGTTTGGTTATAATGGAGAAGACGTAGAATTTATGTAATGGAGAAGAACAACAAGAAAAATGTGACCGGGTTGTTAACGCATATCATATTCTTCGACTCTGTCCTCATAATGGAGAAGAACAAGTCTAATTTTGTCGGTAAGAAATTATACATGAAGCTTGTGAAAATAGATTTATTTTATAGCATGATTTGATTAGTTCAAAATGACTCTGTCCTGAATCTCTTTACCTTGAAAGAAATTTGGAAGAGAACTAGAAGGATTTCGAACGATTTAAAGTTCAAAAGAAGAGAGTGCTTATTTGTGTTTTCGTTAGGAGATATTTTTTTAAAAAAATTTATGTTATTTATAGTGATTGATTTATCATTGTTCAAGTTTTAACGGTTATTTTTACAATTTTAAAATATGTATAGGCTAATTTAAAGATATTTCCATAAACTATTACCACTTAAATTTATAATCACTTTTGAAAAAGTCTATAAAAATACTTGATGATGAATAATATACATTATTATATGACACCATAATTAAGTATATATTTTTGTAAATTTCTTTTCTAAAGAATATAATTTTCATTAGAAAATTCAAATGCTCCTTCCTAAAAATAATTTTCAAAGCTCTAAAATATTCTATTAAAAATGATTAGTTGTTTGAAATAATTTTAAAATCATCCAAAAACTCACGAAAAAATACGTTGGATTGGATTTGATCTTTTGTCCATATCCATGATTTCTCCGAATGGGCGGGACAGACGTGGTTTCAAGAGAATGAAATATATATCATAGACACAAAAAACTAGACTCTATTGGACGGGCCTATAAACACAATGTACTCATAAACACAATGTACTCATAAACATGCAAACAAAAAAGCCAACAACTCTCGAAGGTTCTATGACCTCAACAATCAACAATTGTCAACCGTCGGAATCAGTCGTTGATGATAATATTCGCTCGAAGATGTAGGATCCCGTCGATGAAAAACTCGAAGTCTTCACTCATGAATTCCGTCCAATTCACTGCAAACAGGCTAATTGCCCCCTTTCCCTTCTCAATACCTTCAACTAAACTACAGTTTATCCACTTCAATTGCCTCTCAAACTCATTTGTTGATTTGTGTATCGCTGCAAAGTCAACATCTACCCTACAATCTCGACCTTCTCTCAACCCCAAAAATAATCCAAAATGGTGAGACTTATTTTTCTTCTTTTCATTGCATTGTGCATTCAGAACAAAACTCCGTCCACCTACAAAGATGTCTTGAGAATAGACTCCTTTCGACGGGAATAGATCCGCACACTCTTCTTTCTTAAGGTCAAAGTAGACAACACAACGAGGCCGGACAAATTTTAGCTGCATTACCTTAACAATCCGATAATTGTAGACACGTCTTGGAAAACCGAGTTCGTTGGTTTCTTGGAACTCGTCCTTGGACAAGAGGGACTTGACCAGCAACTTCGTTACTTGTTCATCGACTAGATCAGGACAATCGATCGCTTGCTTTAACTTAGAGTTGCTCATGTTTGGGAAATGTATCAACTTCTTCTTCATGAACTTGGTAAGGATTTTTAGACGCTCTTCTGGTTCGGGATAGTTCTCGCAACCCCACTTCAACATAAAATCGAATATGACATCTTCTGAATCTACTCGGAGACCGTCACTTCCAAGAACAACCTCTATTGCAACAAGAGGCAAGACCATCACCTCTTCTTCTTTGGACCTTCAAGGTTTAAGTGTTAGGATTATAATCTTTTTTTTTGGTAAAAAAAATAAATAAAAAAAAACGCAAACATGATAAGAAACCGTAAAATCTAACCTGCAAGCTAGGGTTAGGATTAGAATGTAATAACTTGACACGAGTTAGTGTTTGTGACTACATATGGGTCAAACTAGTTTAGTTTGTGTATATACAAAACGACAAGTTTGGGACCCTAGAATAGTAGAATCTAATATACATCAAGTATGATGTGTACATATATATACAAGAACACCGGTTTGGTAAAGAAACCCTAAAATTTAATATACAAAGTAAACTTGACGATTAAGAAACCCTAGAACATATAAGAAGCTAAGAAGGCCAAACAACTTATACAGTAAAATTCTTACTTGGTGAAATCTTTGTAACGTGCAGAGATATATTGCGTTGCTGCATCAATAAGAGGCTGAACTTGTTTTCTTAGACTTGAATGAAGTTGTAGACAAACAAGTGCGGTTTCAAGTGACATAGGCAACTTAAGCAACAATTGAACACAATGTTTCATACAACAAGTAACGTCAAACTTGTCTGCAGCCATCAACACATTCACCAAATTAATGGCTGATGAAGTTGGAGTCAAGGTATTATTGTAAATAAAGTTTAGCACCTCCATGAAAGTTCCTTCCTCTATTCAATTAACCAAAATAAACAATAATTAGATAATTAAACTTAGATCGAAAACGTACAATTCGTTTAAAGATTATGAATACTAATTTACTACATACCATATGCATTGACTCTCAATGTCACGTCGGCCTTCAGCTGTGATTCTTTCATGCCATTTGTAAATAACTATGCACGTACACCGTAAAGAAGTTAGTTAACGTGCAAAACAAGCGATATAGATCAATGTACAAAGGAAGTTAATTTATTACCTTGTAGAAAAATCTACTTTTTGCTGCTAGAATGGGAGAGCTAATGTGCAGTGTTTTGATTTGTAAATCTGTAGTACAACAATCTGAAGCAATACCCGTGGATGTAAACAAGCTAAGATACTTCTCTTCCGTGAGAGTTTTCTTAGAATCTAAAGGTATGATCTCGAGACGGAGCACCCGATCCGAGAATTTGATATTGTTATACGCAAATCCGAAATTTATCACGTCTGTACTCGATTCTTCCATCTTCGATCTCGTCTGTCTTACTAGTATATGCAACCTTCAATATCACTGAACTAGTTTTGAATTAGCATAGTTTTGAATTAGCATGTAAACGATTAGTATATATAGGTTTAGAGGTTGAGATCATTACCTTTGAAAACAAGTATATATCTGCGTTAAAGTAGGATAAGGTTTATACAGTATGTTCTGAATATAAACCTACTTGAGTAATCGAGTTTCTTTTTGATCCAAAGATATAATTTGTAACTGGATTTCTATCCTCTTTTCCCCAAATTCGTTGAGAAATCACTCAACTACGCAGTAGTAGTTAAAAAAAATAATTTTTTCCCCCTTACTTCTATTACGCATACCAAGTGCGTAATTTTTTTTTTCAATTTTTTTTTTTCTGGACTCCAACTACGCACCCCACATGCGTAGTTGAAGTCCGCTCAACTACGCACGCGAGGTGCATAGTTTTGGTGACAAATAGTAATTTTCACCGGTACGTCTAACAATCCCCTTTAAATTTCCTTATATAATTCGGCGTGTATGATGATAGGTTATCAATTAGATTTTTTTATGCCTGATAAACTTATCTTTAAGTAGAGTTAAATAAAAATCATATCAATATTAAGTAGATCTTATATCAAAATAAAGTAGATTTAATTTTCCATTTTTATCTCTATCCTCTGAGGTTTAATTTTAAAGGTTATCTACATCAACTTAAAGTAATATAATTGTATAATACAGAAAAGTTATAAAATTAAGCTATCATAAATCTTAAATTAGGGATTTCTTCCTTCAAAGCCGACAGGTAATCGTTTGGTTTTCTACTGCTAATTCTCTTTAGGATTTCTTAAGGTTTTTCTGTTTGTTCCTCCTTGTTTAAGGTCGCTAGCCCTAGTTTTCTATTTGTATCACCTGCACGGATTTGACATGGATTCCCAAACCTTGTTGAGTCATCATTATAAATAACAACTATTGGTTTTGCCAAGAAGGATAACATAACTCTATTCAATTTTCTCATCTCTGAAAATATTGTTTCATCAAAGGCAATGAGATCATCAATCAGCTCCAAAGTCTACTATCCTTACAAGAGGAAGGTAAAGTACCTGCAAAAGTTCACATACCTTAATGAACATCACTTCTGTCATACCACCCTCCTCAGCATCAGCTAAAACAAGCTTTTCCTTTGTGCATGTTTCCTCTAGAATGACAGTAATCACACTTCCGGCCTATCATACTTAGTTTTCTAAAGATCATCATACCACCTGTTACCATCACACTGCTTGTCGTCTTGTGAGATTCTGTTAACAGCTAGCTAGCACATTAACATCTTCATTCCCACTTATACCTTAATGCTCATAAGCATTGCTCAATCTATGTTAAGCAATTTTTTTAAGTAGTGACCTGTAAATTTTTTTCAAGCATAACACATCATGTGTAGGAATCCTTCAAGAACTTGCACCTTGTCCCAAGTAAACTTCATATTCACATTAGACCAGGGAGACTACTGCAACTCAGATCTTCTTCTCTCCACTTTTTGCCTCTCCCCCGCATTGATGCTACTCCACGAAAACTACTCGGCATGACTCCAAGTTGCTCAGCAGGCGCTTTCACTTCGTCCAAAATAGCTGCGCGTACTGTAGTTACAAATTTGGACTCGATTAGTTTACACAAGCAATACTAATGATGATCAATAGAGAAAAATTCTAATTATTTTCTTTAGCATATATACTAGTTATTCCACTTCTTTTGAAGCTTCAACATGTGCAACTACAAGCGTCGTGAGTACTTACTAAAAAATAAGGGATAGTTTTCAATCCACGAAAACATGTTAATTCATCAATATTTTTTTTCCTTTTCACCCGAAATACTACACAGTGATGAAAAGAGGAAAATTCTAGTAATATACATACCTGCCATCTTCAGACTAATAAAGTCATCAAGTGTATTAGCTTCCATGGTTTTTGATTCCAGATTCACAGACTTGAGCCTTGGAGTTCTAAGGGGTCCCAATGAAAATGATTGCAAACCATAGCATCTTCTTATTTCCACTGTTTCCAAAGAGGGGAAGTGTGCCTCATAGCTTCCCAGACTGAAACTCCGAAATCTGGGCAAACTCTCAAGGTGTATGTGCCTGAGACTAGGAAATACAGTAATGCCGTATTTGACAGAATCCTGATCCTCTTGCAGCTCCTTGGAAATGATTGCTTCTAGTTTGTTGCAAAATCCTACACGTATATCTTCAAGTAGAGGTAATCCATTGCCTCTAGCAAATAAGGTGGTTGACATTAGAGAGGTCCAGCCAAAAAGTTCCCGAATTTGAATTGAACGGAGATTTGTTAGCATATTCCATGGAATATTCTTCAGGTGGGTCAACCGGAGCAACTCCAATCTCCTCAGAGAGACAAACCATTTGTTATCATTTTCGTTACAGTTGTCAACTGATTTTTCATCATCAATGAGCTCTTCCACACAGTCTGATTCTGATAATATGAGTTCTTCTAGTTCTTGGGACAATATACACGATCTAATACAAGGCATATATGTTGTCTGAGTTGAGACCAACACTTTGAAGCATTCAACGTATCGAAGATCCAAAAACCTCAAGGTTTTTGAGTTGATATTTGGTAAAGACTTCAGATTTATCAAATTTTCCAAAGTTAGTCTCGACAAATTTGGGAATATCCTCATATCTCCATGTCTTTTAATTAACTCAATGCCCATCGAAGATACTTGTAGCTGCTCCAAGGATGCAAACTCAATCTGTTTCACGCATTAAAATGGAACATTAACTCAGATTCAAAGGTTATATTTCATATTAGTAAAAAAAAATTATGGTGGGAACATGTGAAAAGGAATAAGATACTCTCATGCAAAAAAGAAACAAAATATTGGTTAAGAGTGTTCTTTTGCTTAAGAAAGTGTTCCCAATTTCTTAGCCATCTACTTAAATCGATCATACTTCACTAAGTAATGCTAGCTCATAACATTAATAATCAATGTAGGAGAAGATGAAACATATGTGCAGAAGGGGTTTACTTAATTGCAAATTATCACCATTGAATGTTTGAAACCAGCTAGATAAATGACAGCACTTACCTTGTTTCTTATTGACCTTTTAAAATTCATCAATACGTGATTTTTTAACTAAGATGCTGAATCAAGTTTGAAGACAGATTTAAAAACTATCAGAGTGTGATGCTTAAGCAAGTTAACCGGGATTACAAAATAGTTGAGATTGCACAAAGACAAAATAAGTAGGCAAAAAAAATTATACCTCTCCATCAAAGAGTACTGTGCTTTCTGTTTGAACAGACTGACTATTTTTTAGGGTGAATGCCTTCATCTCACTAAGACGGAATAAATCCAATTCTCTCAACATTGGGAATTTTAGCAGAAGGCGTCCTCGGTAGAAACATTCAAGTATTTTCAGCGACTTCAGTCTAAGTGTTTGTAATTTGGGGAAAATTATCATAGTTGTAGGATTGACATCATCTTCCATGTCACTTGTGATAACTTCCAACATAGAAACACAAGATTCAACTTCTAGCTTCTCTAGCTGCAATAGTGAGTTGGCAATTGAGGAAGAGAGCAAGCTTTCTAATTTGTTACAGTGAGAAATTGTCATATACTTCAGATTTGCGAAGCAAAGACTTCCTTCATATGGATTCTTGTCACGTGTTTGCCTCTGTAACAATTCAGTCCCATATTCTTTGGAACCCGATAAATCCCATAAGTACTTAATCTGATCAAGACCCTCCAGATGCATTTCCTTTAAGGATGGAAACACGATCTAGGAAAATTAAATGCATCTGAATTAGAGACTAAATGACAGACGCAAAAAAAACTAACATGAAGGGCAAAAAAAACTAAGAATACAAATTATTACCTTTGCATCGAATAGAACATATTCATCTCTTGTGATTAAAGCGTCTGACCAATGCTGTAAGGCTAGGAGATTTGTCAAGCCCTTGAGCTCCAATTTCTTCATACATGGCAACTCTACAATTGAGTTAGCTCCATTAATCTCAGAGGTTAGAAAAATGTAGATTGAACTCGCACAATCACTCACTTCCATAACTTCTAGTGTAACAGCAAACTGAATAGGCAATACACATGGCTGTAGTAGATTTAAACCCATGAGCCTCAGCTCCCTTAGTTTTGGGAAGAAATTATGGTGAGGAAGCCAACGACATATACTTTTAAGGTCACTCAATTTTGTAAGAATCAAAGTTTCTAATTCTGGAAATACATCTCTTTGAATCATGGATAGCTTGCTGGTATCTAAAATGCACTTCACTCCACTGCACATCTGTAAATGCAAATCCTTCAAGTGCAGAAACCCGTGTATATTCAAGTCACCCAGACCATTCAACAGCCCACTGACTCTGTCAATTAGTAGAAACTCAGTCCACGGCAACAAATCTCTTATACCACTTTCTTGAAGCTGAAGACCGTCATCATCAGAAATGAGTAAAACACGTGAAAAAGAACTGTAATCATCCTGTGGCATATTAAAAAATCTGCCAATATGTATCACAAATCTTCTTAGATTTGTGATATTAATGGAATTTATTGGCATTTGACAATCCTCACTAATTATAATTTCCAGCACCTCCAAAGGCAAAGACTTGAACTTCTTCATATCATCACTGTTCCAATCCCTATAACTGTCATATAGGTAAAGTTCTCTCAGTCGATCCAGTTTCGCGACAGCACCAACACAAAATGTTCCAAGGTTTTTGCAGTGAGTTAAGTCTAACACTCTTATATTCGTCAAGTTTGCAATTTCTTCGGTTAAAGCTTCAACATTGGAATCCCGCAAGCTAAGCACTTCAAGTTCTGTTAGATTACTTATGGTGGACATAAACTCGCATTTTATTTCACAACACTCCATATGCAATGTGACAAGGTTCTTCAAATCTCCAATAGATGATGGAAAATCTAAAAAAGTTATCCCTGAAATATCTAAAATCTTCAAGCTCTGCATCCCTTGGAAAAAATGGTCAGGGAGACTTACAGATGGTTTCCCCTTCAACAAGCACACTTGAAGTTTATTCAATTCCAAACCATTTACACACTTATAGTTACTGTCAGGTGTGAAAGAGATGGCAGCACAACTTTCATAAGATTCTCTAGTGGGCCAATGCGTACCGACATCCAACAGTACAGGTAAAATATAATTGCCTGATGAAAATAAATCATACATTTGGATGATGTGTAAGTTCAAGTGTAACCATATAGGCCACAAGCATAAACAATGCAGAGAATATAATATTTATACCATAAAACAACCTAACTTGGAAAATTGAACACGAGCTCTTTCACTTCCTTTTGATTAGAAGGATGAAATACAAAGTAAGGATACATAACAATAACATTAACACCTTAGGCACATGGCATGTATATGCCCAACCATCAAACAAATTCCCTAGATGAATACATTATTTCTGTAATTACTAGGTGTTGTATTTATCCCTAGAACTTATATTACATGTGTTCTTAGGTTTAGTTAGTGTTTCCAGGACACATTTGAAGAATTTATCTTTAACTATAAATAGAGTCTCTTTAGCCAACAAATAACCATAGATTGTCACTTCTTCATCACACTCTCTCAAGTTGCAAGGAAATATATTTTTTGATATAAAATACTGATAAGTTCTATACCACGTATAGACTTGTCAAAGCGACCTTGTCAAAAGTCTTGGCAGCCTGATGCAAAATGATCAATAATGCAACATAGATCTGACCAACTAGACTGACAAAACCCCAAAATTTGACAAGTCTACGCATACATGTGAGCTGTCATCCCATAAAATATAGATTAAAAAGCTTATTATACTGATAATGTAGGTGAAAGTTTACAAGTTTTTATTATCTTTTCAGAGAATGGGAATAACATAATTTTAACCATCAAAACAAACAGTTGAGAAACATCGAATATAGGTAGCCGCATAGGAATTGCGTTATGAGTATTACCTTGAGATAAAGATGAGATGGCAACATCTTGAACGATATTGTGCACCATTAAATGGTGTGGTTCCTTGCTCTCCAATAATAAAGATAGAGACTTCAGTTCATCCACCCATGAATTTATTTGGTCCACAACATAAGCTAATGAATTATCTCCAAATAAACCAAATCCGATCCCATATCTCATTAACCTTGCCACAGATATATCCATACCTATGAATATATCAAATTTCATCAAAAGTTGGAATACTGAACTGAAATGAATAATAAACCTCTTGGAGTTATATTTAGTGTAGCATAAGTAATAGTACCTTGTTGAACAAGGCAACAAAGTAAGAAAAGTTTGTGCCTTTCCCCATTATGTATGAAGTTGTTGCACAATTCAAGAATTTTATCCGAAACTTGTTTTAATCCATCAACTTCCACCAGTGTATGTCTGTCCATTTGATCAACTGCAATTTCCCAATCAGACCAGCTCATATCCCTCAATGCACAAGCCAATGAATTAATTAGCAAAGGCAAGCCTCTGCATTTTACCAGGAAAACGTTTTCCAAACATTGATACCTTTCAGGTGGAATTTCCATACTTTCAATCTTACCTCTAAGCCTTTCTTGGAAAAGAATCCTACCTTCATCCAAACTCAAACAATCTAGTAAGAATTGCTTCTCAGCACCCATCTTTTTACAAACATCTGCATTCCTTGATATCAACACAACTTTGCATCTTGCTGTTCCATCTTGTCCATAGGGAACTCCCACCGCCCCTAAATCGATTGTATGCTGCATACCGTCTAATATCACCAGAACATTGCTTTGTTGTACAAGCTTCATGTCACTTTCTTGACATCTCTCCGTGACCTTTTCTTCAAGCGCATTGTACAAAAAGTGAGCTCTTGCATCTTCATCATCAGCTTCTGACAACTGCAGACCTAATTTATTTGCAATCTGCGACTGAATAAGCTTGATATCAACAGATTCAGAGACTTGAACCATCACTGTAGCATCAAACAATGGATTATCTTCCGCATGTCTTGCAAGTTCTTTGGCCAACATAGTTTTTCCAACACCAACCATGCCATATATACCAATCATGTTGATATGAATGTCCATTAAAGCTTCTAATATTTCCTGTAGTTTGCTCTCTCTTGACTTCAACTTATTACAGTAGGACAATCCACAGAAGTAGGATGATAAATTTAAGCTATTTTTCCCTTCCAAGATTTTATCAATGTCCCTCACCATCTCACCAGTTTCCCACGCAGACGTTGGATCCCAACAAGTACTGCACAGGCGCTTCTTGTCAGCCATATTATTCCTACTTTCCAAAATACTATTTGCCTCTTTTAAAATCTCTTCAGCATCTGCAAACCACTGTCTAACTTGAGCTGCCTCATCCTTACTATCACTTTCTCCACTCATCAGAAGAGTTTGAACTTGAGCTACTTCTTCCATAAGTACCTGAATTCTAGTTTGAAGCACCCAGATGTTTTTTTTATGAGACACAACATCACAAACCCGTTGTTTTAATTTGTCCATGGTTTTGTATCCAATGCTTCCTGTACCTGACTCTGCCCACTGTATATAATTGATTTGCACAGCATATGCACAAGGAAACAACAAGACCAGCTAAAATAAGCATACACTGAACAAAAAAGTAAGGTGGTAATTATAAAAGAACTGGGACATTAAGAAATACTATATTCTTGCGTAAGAATGTTGTGACTGAGCAAGTGAGCAGGGTTGCCTTATCTACAATACACGAAAAAGAAGTGATGTGCCAAGGCCAAGTAAGCATCTATTAGAATCTCTCTCACTAGTACGAGAGAGGGAGGTCATTGAGTGTTCACAACTTAATTATTGACTACTAATTACGTTTACATAATTTATGATAAATTGTTGGCTAAAATATCTTTAAAAAAGGAAACTTTGGTGGCTAAAATTTGGAGTAGTTAATTACGTTATTGTATTTGGTATGCAACATTTCATTTTTACGTTCCAAAATCCAACAGACTTTTTTTTTATTTAGTTTAAGTTATAAAGCTGAAGCTTCTGAAAAAATCAGAAAAATTCCAGTTTTGAAAACACTTTACCATGTACCAATTATTTTTGTAATGCACCTATCATTTTACTGCAGTGTCAATACTGATCAATTTAGTTTCTTTTTGTGAGGGAGTACTTACCGATTCAGTTAAGTATCATAATTTTTAAATGTAATCTCATTTTTATACAATGGCCATTTGGGAATTCTTCTTTTCTGTAATACTAAACTTCTTTGATGCCTCTGTGATTATTGAGCTAGAGCTGCTGGACAATTCAAAAATACTGATCTATGTGCCCTTTAAGATGAATAGATGATAATGACTTGAATAAAGAGAAAACTTACATGTGGAGCTGGATAAGTAGTTGATCTGTGTTGAGGGAAATGTTCAATCGGTGCTCCACCAGTAGACTTTACAGCAGCATTCATACTGCATATTGCCTGAGAAGGGCCCACATCTTGGTCCATCTGAGGCTCGTTTGGGATTGTAACAACTTCTCTTGTGGAACCCGGCATTGGTAATTTAGATTCCTGAAACACAATTGCCGTTATTTGGTAGTCAAAAAAGGTGTGCAATTTTGCAACTACGGTATGGGGGCTTCACTTGTAAACAATAAGGCACAAAGAAAGGGCCTTGTTATAATAAGACAATAGGTCTAAGGGGAGAACATATTTTGGGCTCATGGATTAATGGGCCCGGAGCGACAAGGGGTGCGGGGTGGTATCAGGCGGAGCTCCTGTGGTACGAATTCTATCTATTTATAGAATTCTATCTTTTTATAGGACTCTATCTATTTGTAGGATTCTATCTATCTATAGGATTCTATCTATTATTTAGTTATAAATAGATAGGTTTAGGGTTGTATTCGTTATCAACTAAAGTATATTGAAAACCCTAAATGCAAGGTTTGTGCAGCAAAACCACAAAACGTTTTGTCTTCTCTCTCTATTTCCGAAGTAACTCGTTGAAAGATCACAACAACTGGTATCAGAGCAAGTTTGTCGATGAGTTCCGTTGCAAAATTTGAGGTTCCGCGATTCGACGGAACTGACAACTTCGGTCTTTGGCAGCGATGAGTTAAGGATCTGCTAACGCAGCAGGGGATGTTGAAGGACGAATGGGAGGAGATGCAGGAGAAGGCAGCGTCGGTCATTCGGCTCTGTTTGGCAGACGAGGTAATATACCACGTTATTGATCTCAAATCTTGTCAAGAGATTTGGACCCAATTGGAGAAACGGTATATGTCAAAATCTTTGCCTAGCAAATTATATCTCAAACAGAGATTGTATGGGTTGAAAATGGTGGAAGGTTCTGACTTAGTGAAACACGTGAATATTTTCAATCAAATTATTGGGAATTTGGCTCGGGTGGATGTAAAACTTGGAGATGAAGATAAAGCTATGATCTTGCTATGTTCTCTACCCTCTTCATATGAGAATCTGGTGATGACGTTGACGTGTGGGAAAGACGAGATAAGTCTTGATACGGTGTCAACAACGTTACTTTCACAAGCCGAACAACGACAACGTACCAGTGAGAGTTCTCAAAGCGAAGGGTTGTATGTTTAGAGGCAACCAGGATAGAGGGAGGACGAAAGAGAAGCAAGAAGGAAGCAACAAGCAATCCAGGTCTAAGTCCAAGGGTAAAAAGCCAGTAACTTGTTACTTCTGCAAGGAAGAGGGTCACTTCAAACGTGATTGTCCTGCCAGGAAGAAGAAGAAGTACGAAGATAAGAAGTTAGAGGAATCTTCAAAATCAACAAACGTGGTGCAGAAAGATGACTCAGATGGTGCAGATTCTGATATGCTCTCTGTGACGTCAGGCAACTACTCAGATGTATGGATCATGGATACGGGATGTTCGTTTCACATGACTCCGAATAGAGATTGGTTTGAGACGTACAAGTCTGGAACTTTTAACTCCGTCCGATTAGGAGACAACAAGGCTTGTGATGTTGTTGGCATTGGACAGATAAAGGTTAGGATGCAAATGGGTGTTCAAGAAGAAACAAGGCATCTCAGAGAAAGAAGGCATAAGGTACAAGGCACGACTAGTAGCAAAGGGTTACTCACAGAATAAGGGGATTGATTATGACGAGATTTTTTCTCCTGTGTTCCGACACACGTCTATCAGATTGGTGTTGGCATTGTTAGCTAGTTGGGATTTGCATCTGGAGCAGATGGATGTGAAAACAGCTTTCCTTCACGGTGATTTGGAGGAGAAGATTTACATGGAGCAACCAGAGGGTTTTGTCCAGCCGGAAGAGGAGAAACTTGTATGCAAGTTGACAAAGTCATTGTATGGTTTGAAGCAGGCTCCTAGGCAATGGTACAAAAGGTTTGACTCTTACATGCTTCGGATAGTCTACCAGAGATGTGAGTATGATTGTTGTGTTTATGTGTTCACAAGATTAGAGAGCTAGTAGCTTCTGTTGAGATCATCATGGAGAAGGTGCACACTTCTCAGAATGCAGCTGATATGATGACCAAACCGGTTACCGCAGACAAATTCAAGCATTGCTTGGATTTGGTTCATGTCACTCGTTGTTAAATGAGTGAGAAAGTCCCCTGTCAAGAGAAACAAGGAAGATCTGGTGACAAGATCCTAGAGTTGTATGTGTGTTTCCAATTTTTTATATTAGATTATGTTGTCTAGGTGGAGATTGTTATAATAAGACAATAAATCTAGGTATACTGATACAATGGGCCAAGGGGAGAAACATATTTTGGGCCCATGGATTAATGGGCCCGGAGCGACAGGGGGTGCGGGTGGTATCCGGCGGAGCCCCCGTGGTACGAATTCTATCTATTTATAGAATTCTATCTTTTTATAGGACTCTATCTATATTTGTAGGATTCTATCTATCTATTAGTTATAAATAGATAGGTTTAGGGTTGTATTCATTATCCACCAAAGTATATTGAAAACCTTTTAAAACCCTAGCTGCAAGGTTTGTGCAGCAAAACCACAAAACGTTTTGTCTTCTCTTAACTCGTTGAAAGATCACAACAGGCCTGAAGAGAAGCCCTTGAGCATCACAAAAGTGAGAAGTTAACATTCTACAATATTTAAAAAACGCCAAATAGAATAAAGGATTTAAATTACTTAATATTTACTTGTTCAAAACGAACAAGAATAGCAAGAAACATAAAGACAGTCATCTTTGTCATCAACTGGAAACATTTGTTTCAAAAAAATCCACCGAGGAGATTGTGATGAACACCACTATGTGAATATATTGTTAATTGGCTTCAAAGTTTTGGAGTCATGTCATGTTTATAAACATTCAGCTTGATCAAATCCATTATCTATACAAGGAGAGTTTGATGAACTGGAATCTGAAGACTCACAGGAAACAATATAGTACATTACTTCCGCGATGGATTGAATTCATGTCCTTATCATACATATACCAGAATATCATGGGAAAACAGAAGCCCTCTAAACTTGTGGTGTCCTTTTGTGATTATGGGATTTAGAGGATAAAATATATATTTCTTCCATATTGTATTTACTATTTAGTATGATCGTGAATCATTGTTCAGTAACAATGTGGTAATCTAGGATTGAGCTCCCATATTTTGGAACTGTTAGACCTTCACCTCCTAGTTAGAGTAAAGGATAAATTACAATTTATGTTTCTTTTGATGAATTATTAGCACGGAACTCGAACCCTACGTTATCAATCATCAAGAAGAATGACAAACTTCTATAATGTTCCTTGTGATTATTTCCCCTAGACAATGAAAAATAGTCCCTGCCATGATGTTAAGATGAACATGACTTGAACAAAAAAGTACTTACAATTTGAGCTGGACTAGCAGTTGGTCTGTCTCGATGTTTCCCAGAAGCATTTTCCGTGTTGCCTAAAAGAGGCCCACTAAAGATCGCATCATCGTCCCATGGAACAGCAGATTGCCCACCTGTCCTAGCCTTGATTACAGGAGGAGGGTTCAGCTTAATTCCCTGAGCAGGAAATGTATCAAGGTCCATCTGAATCATCTGATGCTCTCCATCATATGGCATGCCAAACTTGGGCTCGTTAAATTCCCTGGAGCTAGTCCGCCTATCTGTAATTACTTGGTTGAAGACATCACAATAACCGTCAGCCTGTTCAGGGTTTTTGTTCCATTGTCCGAATTCAGGAACCGGTGAACCTCCTACTGTAAGCTGCAGAATGATCAGAACAATTATAAAAAATCTAGCCACAAACCTTTGTTCATCGGTAATTGACTAGTCAAGTCACAGGCGTTAATTATTTGAGCTATACTTTCAAGAAAAAATACTTTTTTTGTATGGTATTTAAAAAAGGACTTACATTTGAAGCTTGGCCAACATTGCGTCTATGTCGAGGCTGCCCAGATGCACCTTGCATGATGTCAGAGGAATAAGGCTGACTACTACAACTTCTTCCACCCATCCTAGGCTGAATAGGGGAATGCTCTATCACTCTATAAGTACTCCACCAGTAGTCTTCGCGGGATGTGGTTTCGTGTGATCATCAACAGAATTCATACTCCGTCTTCATGACGTTGATAAGAATCATGAGTCCTGAGATTTGTGTTCTCTAGGATGAATAGGAGAATGATCAATATATTGCTAATTGTATGCTTGGGCTGGTCAGCACCTGGAATAAATTTTTGGTACTCAGATTAGCGATTGCTGAACCGCAGAAAAGGAAAATCTCAGTCATCTTCAACCAGTATAAGTTGAAATTCAACAAAGCGGTCTCTAATTCATGACCAGCAAAACAATTATAACGGAGATAGAATCATCATTGACTCTACACATGATCTGAAAGCAACACCAAGAATGGCTTGATCTTAGCATACAATGATAAGAAGACTATGACTTGTAAACAAGAACAGTTTGGCTTTAGCATACAAGAGAAGTGGGTATTCCTTTCTAAGCTCAATCAATAATTACAAAAAAGATACTAATGAGAAATTGATCATTGACAAGGATTCAGTAGAGCATCTACATTGCACAAACTGGAGATTTCTTTCTTCCCATTATATATATAAATTCTAAAGAGCAATGAAGGATCTCATTCTACAGGTAAACACGGGTCAACAAAATGAAAGGTTACTGAAACTGTGTCTAATCCTTGTAGAACAAGATGTAGATAGAAGTAGACATCAATTAGGTACGTCTGATTTGGTCATTCACAATGAATAAGAATGAAAACAATCAAAACACTCACAGCCATCTCTGTTGTCAACAGCAGGCGGTTCAATCTTAAATCGTACAAAGAAGACTAATAAGGGCTGTAAATTAAACAAGCATAATTGGACTCGTGTCCTTTTCATACATTTGACAGCTTTGCTGAACGAAAACCGAACACTCGCAAGTAACAGGGATGAGGATGCATAAACAATATCCATATATTTGATACTAAAATACCATGGAAAACAGAAGACTCGGAAAAAGACCTTTACAAGCATACCTAGAACGAAAGATTAAACGGTCAAAAGACAAATTTCAATTCCACAAGAACATAGAGCGTACTGAGATTATTTCTAGCAACTTACCCTCATATAAACACCATAGGGTCTCTGAAAACGGGTAAAAGACAAATTTCAAATCCACAAGAATACACAGTGAAGGATCTTGGTAGTCTGAGACAGTTGAGAAGGAAAGGAATATCAGAGGAGACCAAAGGAAAAAGACTAACACAGTTGTGAAGGAAAAAGACTGCACAGTGAAGGCCACATATATGAATAAAATGATATATGGAAGTATATGCATGCCATTTGAGTCTTGAGGCAGTTGAGGGGCACCAACCCAAGTTTGACAATTCCGCAAACCGGGCCCATCTATTTTTTTACGAGGAGGTTGGTTATGGAAATAATATAAGGGCAGTTTATCCGACGAGTGTCCAAAGAACCTATCTGAAATAACATGTGAAAACCGGTAACGTGAGGGTTAGACCCGGGCATCCCCGGATCAGACTCGGACCAAACTTTTGGTAAAAAAGTTATTCGTTTTTTCGGGTCGGATTCGAATCGAGTCCAGAACTCGGGTTTGTATTGTCTGTAGTTGTTCGTGCTGGTGGTCTGCCTGTTCGTGCTGGTGGCTTTCGGGCTAGACTTAGCGTTCGGACGGGCCTGCACCCTTGCATGTACCCACCCGGTGGACCAGTCTCAGATGTCCAGACGGGTCTACCTTATCTGTCATACCCATCCGTTATTTCCGGACGGACTTGTCCGCGTTTGTCCAAATCTATTAAACTCGGGTAACGGGTTAGGATGGGTCTAATAGGTTCAAATTTTTAACGAACCAATTTGAATAATAAAATTATAAACCTAACCACCTATTTTCCTCATTTGTTTTTCCAACCGTTTAATTAAAAATAAAATAAAATTTACCTGTCGACAACCATAATGGACCGTCAATTTAACCACAACGTTTATTGAAAGTACAAATACGGATGTCAACGCCGGTTGACGGTGCAATTATGAATTGTAAACAACGCGGATGTCATTACAATTACGGGCGGTCAATGGAGGTTAACAATAGCATTATGTACTTTTGAACAAAAACTTTTGGGGAAATTCGTTTATTTAAAAACATAGAAAATAAATTTATAATTTAGAAAACGAATAAAAAAAATTGTAAAGATTTTTAGTATTAAGTGGTTATAAAATGGATGATTACCTCTTTAATTTCACAAGTTCGTATGATTAATCTCACCAACTTTTTCGTGGTCAGATATGAATGAGAAACTCGAACCCATTACCCAACTCAACCCACAGTCCCACACCCATCACCTACCTAGGTCCCCTAAACCCATCCTAATCATCTATTTTGATATAAATAGTTGTTATATTTCGATGATATATAAGATTACATCAAAATATTTTAATACAAATATTTATTCTATTTTAATAATATATTTATTATATAATAAAATATAATTTTACATTAAAATTTTGCGAACTCTACCTCTTTATTTTTTACACTTTATTAATATATTAAATTTCTCTCAATTTTTTACACTTTATTAATATATTAAAATTTCAAATTGTAGGCAGCCTAAATTTGTATACTTTAATATATTAGATTTTTAATTTGTAGACCACCTAATTTTTTATACTTTAATAATATACTAGATTTTCAATTTGTAGGTAGTTAAAAACTCCGGATTGTTAGATGTAAAGCGTCGAAATTACTTACGCATAACGTGCAAACTTAATGCGGGTCAGAGTTGAAGTTTCTTTGTAAATTTTCAGATTTTTTTCCCAAAAAATTAAAAACTAACCTAATATTATGCCTCAAAAAAATAATCCTATGGGCAGTGTTAAATTTGATGCCGTATATTTATTAATCATACAAAAATCAAGCCTCTCGTCATCACTGGTAAAGCGAGAAATCCCGTGAAATCGAGTAGTTCAACAAAATGAAGATGAAATTTTAGAGAAGCAAGGAAATCCGACAAAACAGAGAAAAAACTACACAAAAGCCAAGTCTACACGGGAAAAAAAAAAAGAACAAGAGAGAGCCCGTCCATGTTGATTTTCATGGAGAGGAGGTCATCTAAAGCGCAATTGTGTTGGGAAAAATCCGCGCATTTTCCAACTCACACAGAATATTTATAAATGGGTAATTGTTGCGTACTCACATTGTTGCGTACTCACGCTCGAATATAAAACCTCACTTTTGTATAGCCTTTGGATCAAACTCTCTCTTACATTATTATATATTACAACAGAGCATTACAAATATATATATATATATATATATATATATATATATATATATGCAAATGTCGGTTTAGAAGATTAACTGTAAACACCGACGGTGTGTTTGGCATCATAAAAAAAAAACCGTAGTGTGTGTATTATAGTGTTTTGTGGGAGTGTAAAGTGTTTTTGTATAGTATGTGTTTGTAGAAACACTGACACGTGTTTGGTACGCAATAGTGTATTTTGAGAGTGTGTTTTTGTTACAAAAATACCACTTTACCCCTAGTTTTTACATAATTTACAAAAGTGCGTCACTTATACATTCCTAAGAGAAGCGATAAATAAAACGTGTTAACCCTTGATGAGCTTTGTTCATATTCTGACTTTAGAAAAATGTGAGCTTTGTTCATATTATGACTTTAGAAAAATGTGATCTGTATAAAAGGCTGCAGAGATAACCAGGAAATCTTATAAGCAAAAGTGCTCACAACTGACACACCAGCAATGTGTACCGAGAAACAGATTTTGCCCTTCAAAAGAGACAGCTGCAGTCATACATTTGTATAACTGGAAGATGATTGCAACGCGAAGTGTTGAATCAATCTCTAAACAGATTAATAAGCTGAGAGATGAAGAGTTGCAACCTCAGCTCGTCGAGTTGCTACATGGGTAAGGAAAATGCAAAGTGAAACAAGATAATATTTGAGTTAAATGGTTTTAACTCTTTGTATTAATATGCAGGTTGATGAGAACTTGGAAAATAATGTCTGGATCTCATGAAACACAAAACAAGATAATATCTGAAGTTAAATGCTTTAACTCTCTCATGAATGGAAAGCTTTGCAATGAATCTCGCCGTCTTGCTACTCTTCAGCTAGAGAAAGAACTCATAAACTGGCCATCTTCATTCTTAGACTATTTTTTAAAACAAAAAGCCTATGTTATGTGTCTTTGTGGATGGTTGTCAAAGCTTATTGATTCAAGATCTAAATCCTACCGCTTCAATGGGCCTACATTGGTCATTGTGTGCCGAAACTGGTTGACATCATTGGAGAAACTTCTTGTAAAAGAAGTGAAATTCTCCATGAAATCCTCTTGCAGTAAAAAAAAACAAGTATACTGAAGTTTCGCGAGAAAGCAAGGAATTCAGCTGAAAATTTTACTGGTGGTAAGAATATTATGGATTTACTGAGTATGAAACTTGAATCTGAGAAGGTTAAACATCAGAGCAGGATTGAAAGGACACAAGCAGCTACTTTGGATGGACTTAAGATGGGATTTTTATCAGTTTTTGAGTCTCTGACTGATTTTTCCATAGCTTCAGTGAGATTGTATGCTGATCTTGTGACATTCTGTGAGAATTCAGATGATCATCATTGAGGAGATATTGAATAACCTCAATAACTTCTGCAGGATTTTGAATGAAAGTAATTTATGTTCATATGTACACACGAGAAGCTTTCGAACAACAACTCACTCATCACAATCACACAAGATCAGTCATTTTCACAGGCAAACAACCAAAAGCTTTCCAATTCAGATATTTCCAATTCAGTCATTTTCACAAGATCAGTCATTTTCACAACAACTCACTCATCACAATCACACTGATGGTCCAGGATAAAGCATCAAAATCCCAGGTTGAATATATGCTACCCACTCATCACAACCACACAGATGGTCCAGGATAAAGCATCAAAATCCCAGGTTGAATATATGCTACCCACTCATCACAACCACACAGATGGTCCAACGAAGAACAACAACCCACTCATCACAATCGCACAAGATCATCCAACCGAAAATTATCAAGAACAGCAAGCAATTGGGTCAAATACACTCAAGTTTTGAGCTTTCCCCCAACTAAAATTCTAGACGACTGCCAAACCCTGTAAAACCCTAAACGTGGAAGGAGCCTTGCTAGGCTACCGTAAAGCCCTAAAAAACTATCAAGGAAACAAGAAGACATACCTGTACACACGAGAAGCTTTCGAACCACCGACTAGAAGAGAACCCCTTGCTTGACAGAGTCCGAAGAATGAAGACGACAATCGAAGAAAATCGTCGATGGAGAGTCGCTGGCCTTGGCGTGGGATTAAACGAGATATATATGTGGGTATAGATTGTAAATAACGTTAACAATAGGGATAGTGGGGTCATTTTTTTTAAAATACCGTAGCTCAAAAACGGAAACCGTTCTCCATATCACGGTTTTAAAAACATAGATCATTTACACAAAACACTCATTTACACTCCCATGCCAAACAAGCCCAAAACCTAAAACACACTTTTACACTCATTTACCCTAGTGCATTTGGTGTGCCAAACACAGCTTACACACCAATCTAAGATGATAATTACAAGAGCTTCCCTAATATTCTAGATAATTCCACTAATCAATGTTTATAATTCAGCTTTCATTTCTCCTCCATTTTCTGGATCCTTCCAATGCTGCAGCATTCTACTTCATCATTAGGCTTATTCCTAATAACTATTCATCAGCCCATTTTCTTAAATCCAAACCAACCCATTACATATTGATCCATCTATTTAAAATATAAATAAGAACAACACATTGGGAACCAACAAAGGAACCAATTCAAGGACCTTCTAAACCCAATGTCCCTACAAAACTTCAGTCACAAGCAACAAAAGGACCTAGCGAGCTGATGCATCCCTGACATATCCAAGGATCTATTTGAAAATGACAGGCAAAAAACTTATCTTCATGATCAATCGTGGTATAACAAACTCTAACGAAATATTAACATGGCTCAATAAGTCTAATTAAAGTCAAAAGTTAAGAACTAGATTCATACCAGGGAAATTTCTCATGGTTCTCATGAAGTTTTGTAATTTTTATTTGGTAATCAATTGTTTTTGGAATTTCTTGTGGTGCACAAAGTTTTGTTTAACTAATCTCCATGTCTATTCACGTATTTTTCATCCTTTAAATGTTAAGTTATTGTAAGAGAAAATTAGTTACAATAAATTTAACCAAAAATAAATTCGTTTTTAAAACAAACTCAATTTTAAAACAAATCAAATTTATGTAATGTAATTAATTTGAGTTTTAGTGAATATTTTAAATTGGACTATGTAAATTTTTTTAACAATATTAAGGAGATAATTAATAAGTAACTTAATTTAGATGACAAGCCCACCCACCCTTATACCAAGTAGTTATAATGATCAATAAATAAAATAATAAAAAGGGTATTACCTTAATAAAAAAAAAGTATCTTAGTCATAATTATTAGCCATCAAATATACTAGAAATTTAAAAGTGCAAGGTATTTTCTAGAAAGTGCAAGGTATTTTCTAGCAACATTATACATATATTTATTATTGTTTATGTATTATTTTATTTGTTGATCAACTATTTAAATTAAATTACTTATTAATTATCTTTTTAATGTTGTTAAAATTTCTGCATGGTCCAATTTAAAATATTCACTAAAGTCCACATTAATTAAATTAAATAACATTGATTTGTTTTAAATAAAATTGTTTTAAAATAAATTTATTTTTGGCTTTATTTATTAAAACTAAATTATAATTAATTGTATCACTTTACATCTTGGATGAAAAATAAGAGAATGATCATGAAGACTAGTTAAACAAAAACTTATGAACACCACGAAGAATTTCAAAAACAATTGATTACCATATGAAAATTACAATTTCTCATGCACACCATGATAAATTTCCCTTCATACTAAGATGGAGCCATTAGACTGGTTAGAACTTGCAGTATTGGTGATTGTTTCTCTGTCTGTAGTAATTTGAGACTTCCCATATCGCCATCCTCCTGCTAAAATATCTTTCGCCTCATTACGTGCCCTTCTCGTTTTCTCAACGGTTAGTTGCTTACTTGGTTGCAACAATACTTCACCTTGTTCAGTTCCCTCCACCACCTTATTGCATCCTGCACGTAATTGCAAAACTATATAACCTTCCTTGTTGTTTTTCAAATATTTGTGATATCAAGATATCAGATATGGTTATCGATATATAAAAAAATATCATACATAGTATTTGGTATACAAATATATGGATATGGTTGTCAATATAGGTTATATATAAAACTATATAACCTATATCTTGATACCGATATCTGATACATTGATATCTCGATATGCCCAATTTCAAGAGGTATTTTCTGGACAAAATGCTAATGAGGTACATATTAATTTGAGTGGTTCTTGTTTTAGAACTTGTTCACATGGTGCTCCATAATGTAATTTTACAGAATGAAATCTAAACAGTAAGGGCAACACATGGAGACAACAGAGCATTTGACGAAAAAATAGGCCGGGGGAATTCGAAAAATGCATGGCACACAAGACTATACAACCATGAGACTTCAATCTAAACAACAAGGGCACCACATGGATTTTTGAAAAAATTTCAGCACTAAATGGTGAAGGAAAAAACATGGGAGTATTCCATGGGAATTTTCTATTTGTTTCTATCAAATATTCAAATGACCACAGCAACATTAAGAAGACATAGTTTTGTCTATACGCACCTTGGTTTTGAGGTCGTGTGATGTTTTTCAGATCAATATATCTATACTGCTCCAATATAGATTCATGATTGAGTTGAAAAGATGCCAGCTTTGGCATCTCAGGAGTTCCCAACGTGAATGATACGAAGCTCGGACAACTACTGATCTCCACCTTCTCTAAGGATGGGAATATTGCTTCATAACTTCCTGAACTGAAAGTTGCAATCTTTGGTAGGCTATGAAGTTTTACATGCTTCAGTCGAGTAAACATAAACATTCCATTCTTCAAGAGTTCGAGTTCATCATCACACTCCTTGGAGACAATTTCTTCTAGATGCTCACATTTTTCAATATTGATGTATTCTAGCTGATGCAGGACATTACCTTGCACAATGGTGGTAGATGAGATGATAGATTTCATGTCAAGGAGACCTCCATGTATAACAAGAGAATGTAGATTCGGGAGCAAATTCCATGGAATACATTTCAAACAACCAACATCAACCAACTCCAAATCTCTCAAGGACAAGATATTGGGTGTAGACTTGACTTCGAACAAACCATGAAGTGAATCACAGTTATGTACTTTGAGTTGTTCTAAGTTATTCAATATAGTTTCTGGTATACACTCTAGCTTGTGTAAAGATGAGATTGTCAGACCTTTCAACTCCGGAAATGCAATTGCAGCATGTTTCTCGTCAACTAGCTCCTCAATGTCTTCCATTTCAGATAGTTCAAGATTCTCCAAGGAAGGAAATACAATCTGCAGTAAATTCGAACAGATTTAGAACTAATAATCAACTAAAAGTAGCTAACATGATGTTGATCCCAAGATAGAACACAGAAAAAATGCTGAATTACCTCTTCAATGAAGGGTTTTCGTTTCATAGAGGACTTGCTTTCTTCTTGAGCACTTTCTACTTCACCTTTTGGCTTAAGAAATGTCAACATCTTTGGAAGGGAAGATAGAGATAATATTTTCAAGGATGGGAACTTAATTGTATAGCTTCCTTGGCAAAAGCATTTAAGATTTGATAACTTTTCAAGTTTCAACCTCTTCAGTGAAGGAAACTCTATAACATTTTGTGCCTTATTTTCTGTCATGACAACTTCCTTAAGGTTGTCACAAGCAATGATATCCAGACTGTCCAATTTGGAAAGAACAGCAGGAATTGCAGGTGGACATAGGCCTTCTAGAAGTATACAGTCAACAATGTTTAACTTCTTCAGGTTTCCAAAGCTCAGACTTCCCTCACGTAACTCCTTACTCCATACATGTTTTAGCCTAGGCATCTTATCAATAGTTAGAACATGTAACTTCAAGAATGTTTCCTTAGCAGAAGCAGAATCACTAGGAGGAAAGTCCCATAAATCTTCAATGTTGCCTAAATTTGAGAGGTACAATTCTTCTAAAGAAGGCAAGTTTATCTGCAGAAACCAGTAACAACAGACTCGAGATATATCACATAATACAAGGGAAAATCGATGACTCTAAAGTTTGTCAAAGGCTCAAAGCAAAGAATCAACAAGATCATATAGTGAATATACATACCTTTTCATGAAAGAGAGGTTGATGATTGCTCGTGGGGTTTTCTCCAGCCCATAGAGCTTGAAGCCTTGGCAGTCTTTGCAGCTTCAACTTCTTCAAACGAGAAATATCATAACTTTCTTCATCTATGTCGATGTCTGAAGTAGCAATCGTTGAAAAAATGTGTTCCAAACTCAGACAATCCTTTACTTCAAGAACATCCAGTTTACCAGCATAGTTAAGAGGGAGTACATGAGGCTTCAATTTTCTCAAGTATGATAGTCTCAACTCTCGTAGTTTCGAGCACCAATTCTGTGAGGTCCGCCCATGAAATATCACTTCCAGGCTACCTAAATGCTCAAGATAGAGACTTTCCAACTGTGGTAAAATCTTAAATTCAGCTGGCATCCCCATGGTGTTGACTAAACACTTCATTTCATTGCAATGGCTAATTTGTAAGCAATTCAAGTCTGCAAGGCCATCTTCATCCAAGTCATAGACAACCTTCTTTAGGTTTATAACTTCAACTAGGCTTAAATACTCAGCTTTCTTCAGCAAATTCCTTAAGCCTTGTTTCTTGAACATTCTAGCATCAATTTCTTTTAGCAGCAAAACCCTTTTTAAAATGCTAAATTCCCCATATGGTGAAGGAACCTTACAACCGATAGCTATTTTAAACCTCAGAGGAGTACATCCAAGTAATAGATCGTCATCATTTGCTAGACATGTGCTTGGAATTTCAATTTCAAGTACATTTAGACGCGCAAAAGACTTCAACCCACCAACTAGATTTTCTGTAATCACTCCATCAGTATCTTGGTTAACAAAGCTACCACACATATAAAGCCCCTCCAAGTGAGAGAGATTGGCAACCACACCGACTACCGATTCAAAGCAACATTTAGTTAAATCTAACAGTCTTAGATCACCTAGCTGCTCAATTTTGGTAGGGAAATATTTAATTCTAGATCCACGGACGCTAAGGACTTTTAGACTCACTAATACACTTATCAAGGAAGCATCTTCTATGTCACAATATTCTACATTCAGTGTTACAAGATTCTTTAATTGTATCACTGATGGTGGTAATGTTGAGAGTTTCATCTTAGTCATACTCAGAACCCTAAGGTTTTTCATTCCTGTGAAGTAACCATCATTTCTGAGGTTCGAAGATTCCCCCTTAAGGAACAAGGCTTTAAGGTTTGGTAACTCTAGGCCATCTACATGCTCAAAATCATAATTGGGGCGCTGCAGTTCTGGTCCAGTCAAGTGCTTGTGATTAGCAATAGACTGTGCATTCATAGAAAGGATTGTATACTTTTTGTAGTTTTCTTTAGTCTCCCATTGAGCTCCATCATCTAGCAGAAGACAATACTTTCCTGTGATGAAGATAAACCAAATTCTATGAATAAAAGTAGTAATGCTGTTGAGTCAAGCAAACCTAAAAGCTGTATGGAAAACTTTAAGTCACCCAAATGACAGAAACAAAACTTTCTTAAAAAGCAATACCCAGAAAAGCAAGGAATTTAAGCTTGCACCAACTTCAAAAGCTGATTAGTCTAAATGAGCAAACAATGTTACTGTTGGACAACTATTTATTCATTAATTTTCTTATCACTACAAATCCTCAACATCCAGAAAGGTTTTGAAGATTTAAGGAACTCAATTATTATTATCAAGTAGAAAGGATCATTGAAGTGCATGCATCCAAGGAGTGGAATCAATTAAGACCCGTTCCTCTATTCCTTGTTTTGTTAGTCCTTATCATCAGGTCAAAAAAAGTAAATATTATGCAAATATATTTTTGAGCTTTCATAAATGAGGGAAGGATGGAAAAAGGCTGGCTATTAACGTAGAGTCTTAGACATGGGAAAAGAAATAGATTGGTTAGAAAAGATAGAATATTTACCTTCTAATGCAATTGAGATTGCAAACTCTTGAATAATATTGTGTACAGTAATACAACCTTGGTCATCCTTGCTCTCAAACAATGACAATGATTTTAGTCGATTGACCAACAAATTAGCTCGTTGTGTGACATCTTCGAGTGAAATGATTTTCCCAAACAAATTCAGTCCAATCCCATATCTTATGAGGTCCTCAATGACTAAGCTTGTACCTGTATCATTATTAAGAATGGTCTTATTAATTTTCAGGTGAGAAGAAAAATAATCAATTCTTTAATGAGAATGTACACCACATATTTGATTAATACCTGGTTGAAATAGGCAACAAAGTAGGAAAAAGTTCTTCTTGCCATCACTTTCTAGGAGGTCATAACTTAATTTGATAGACTGGTGTAGTGTCTTTGTCACGCCATCAACTTCAGTCAAGCTATGGTTTCTAAGCTGGCTAACAATATCACTCCAATCAGGCCATCTGATCTTTAGTACTTCAGCCACTGCTGTCACTGCCCTTGGCAAACCACCACACTTACGTAATAAATCATTTTCCATTGAAATATACTTTTCAGACATATATTCCTCATTTGAAACCTTACTTCCCAACTGATCCCTAAACAAGATCTTAGCTTCAACTAATTCTAAACAACCCAATGGAAATTTGCAGCTTTCACCCTCCATCTTACACAAGTCAGAGCTTCTTGATGAAAGCAATAGTGTGCAACTCGGCTCTCCCTCGTGCAAAAACGGAATACCAATCTTTACAAGGTCAATTCCACCTTCACTGCAGATATCATCAAAAATCAGCAGTATTTTGCTCTTTTTGTTCGCAAGCCTTGCTTCAAGTTGTTGATACAACAAGCTGGCCCGTGTTTCTTCATCAGCTTGCTCAGACAGATCTAGTTGGATTCTTGTTGCAATTGATGCTTGAATCATCTTAATATCTGGTGCTTGAGACACATCAACTTTGGCTATAACTTGAAACAACTCATCAGCTTCAACACGCTTAACAAGCTCTTCCAACAAGGTAGTTTTACCCACACCAGGAATACCATAGATACGAATCATGTTGACATTGCTATCTTTCAAGGCTTTGAAAACCCCCATCAATACTTTCTCTCGAGACGACAAACTCTTGTTATAGGCACGGTACCTGGAGCCTATCTGAGGTGGACCACCAGGGTAAGATACCCACTGGAAATGTTGTGATTCATCCATCATTTTTTTGACCTCGTCTAACACTTTACCAATTTCACATGATCCATAAAAACAAGTGTTACTATCCATGCTGTCAAACTTTTCTATGATTTCATCAGTAGCATTCAGCCAGTCCCGAATCTTGTGCCTGAGCTGATCTCCATTCGTTTCAGCAACAAGCCATCGTGCTTCAACTTCAACTTTTACATTCTTGAGTTGCTCAATCTTTTTTGGGATGTCAGTAACATTGCTCCCATAGAAGATCACATAAGACACCGGGCGGGTTAGTTTGTCCTTCAATTCCTGTGGAATGAGCTGTGGAATCACACTTCCTGCACACTTCAAGATGCCCAGCGCAGCTCCAGCCTCAGCCATCTTTGTCAAACACCCTTGTCAATAAAAAAAAATTGTTGTAAAACTCATATCCCGTTTTTCTTTCCACAAATAAGATCACCAAAACCAGACACTATAATATTGATCACAAATGAAATCATCAAAACCATATACAATTTTGAAAATTCTTGAGATGAAATATGTCAAAGCAGCTTTCAACAAAACTATATACTGCTACAGATACAGGCAATTGGGGATAGCGAGTGTGTAGCAGATTCTTATTCAGATAAGTATGAATTTGAATCTTCTATGGACATTAGGTCACACATTACATCAATTTTTAGAGCATGTGGGTAAAAATGAAATACCCTTTTCACTGACGACATCGAATCCCTTTACGGCTTTATCCGCAACAAAGCAGTTTAAACAATTAGAAAGGTTCATCGTTTTACAAAGAAATAGTCAATTAGTTCAATAATCCATAACCAGAGAAGAAAATCGAGATTAATTCATAGCATTGTTACAGTGTACTAGAACTAATTGCTCAAAAGGGGATGAATCCGTGGATAGACGAACTACAAAAACAGCATGTCAATTACTGGAGTTTCTGAATAACATACCTTGCACAGTTTACCTCTCCAACAAAGGTTAGTTTAGCCGGCGAGCTTCAGTCGAGAACCCTCGTCCGATGAAGAAGGAGACGCCTAGCAGTAGCAGGAAGTGTGAAATGATCAAGGATTGTAACTTTGACAATTCCACATTATCTGTTTAGCAGTACCATTCATTCATCGGGAAGACTAGCTGTTAGTCAACTTCGGTATGTCACAAATCACAGTTATTAGTTATCGACTCCAATGATTAAAGGTGAATTTTATTATAATTAGTTACTGGAGGGTTAAATTGATAAATAAATAAATATATATATTAGATAAAAAAAGTGATTTAGTTCAAACCGATGATGATTTTAGATAAAAAAAAATAAATTAGTATATTACATATGAAAAGACTAATGATCGAGAGTTGTATGTAGAGTATACAGCCATATAATTCCGTCGTTGCTAAGAGGTTATGCATACCAGGACGTTTGACTCTCACATGCCAAAAAAGGTGGATCGTGAATTGAGTTCCGAGTTAAAACCGATGATGATTTTGAAATCCATACAATTAGAGGATTTTGATAATGTCACCACCATCCGGCAAGTTTACAATATCGGTTTGAAGATTAGAATGAAACAAGCCGAAGAAAAAGGGTAATTACAACAAGCACTTTATACGTTGACGGAACGTGGATATTACGTGAATGCAAGGAGATTTACGGAATCCGATGAGGTGATTGATTTCTTTATCTCACGTCCCAATTCGAGGCATTTGTTCAACATGTTTCCTTATGTCATTGTGATGGACTCGACATATAAGACCAATTAGTAAGTATCAAGGCTTGTTTTTATTTTGTTCATAAACTTTAACATCTTCTCATACATAACTTTGACTTAATTATTTTGTTTGTATTACTTGTAGATACAATATGCCATTGTTGGAGATCGTTGGCATCACAAGCACAAAGAAAACGTTCGCAATTGCTTTTGTATTAATGGCACACGAGAACAGAGATCACTACGAGTAGGCTTTGAGGAGGGTTTGATATTTGTGCTACGGAAAAATCCCGGAGATGATTGTCACCGTTCATGAGCTAGGTCTTATAAGCGCCATGAGGGTAGTATTTTCCGAGGTGAAGCATATCTTGTGCACGTTCCATATAAAGTGAAACATTGTAAGTAAAGTGAGTGTCATATTGCGCTCTAAGGAAAGAGTCGTCTTCATGTCCCAATGTCATGTCTTGTTCGAGTCGAGATCAAATGAAAGCTACCAACAACGTTTGTTGGAAATGAAGAACCATTGACATGCATATGCAAGGTTTATGAATTACCTCAAGACGACTTGGCTAACCCCATACAATGAAGCAATCATTCAAGCTTGGTGTGATTTGACTCATCATTTCGACACAAGGACGACAAATGCGTAAGAATGTTTATTAATGTTCATTTGCTTCTCATATTTTCAAAGTTTGTTTGTTTTGTAATTATTTTTTTTACTTTTGTAGGTGTGAGTCGGTGCACAAGTTATTGGAAAAAAATTTAATCTCGTCGGAATCCGCCATTTAAGGACTATTCTAAGCTCCGAAAAAATAATTTAAAAAAAACGTGAAAAAAATACTAAAGTTCATAGATGATCCAATTTCAGTTCTTCCTATAGTAACCAAATCTTCCTAAACTAACAAATTTCAAACCTAAAATCAACGAAATCACAAAAAGCAATAAAAACGTTAAAAACTAACCTTAAGTTGATCTTCTAGGCTTCTTCCACCTTCACATTGTTGTGAATCCGAATCTCGAGCCATTATCCAATGAGAAAACGAAGATGAGCGAGAGATTGAGTAAGAGAGGGCGAAATGACGATCGGCGGCGAGGGAGGAAAGAAAGGTTTCGGCGGCAGAAGAAAGGCGAGGAAGAAGCAAACTGGGATTGCGCCAACCCCCTAAATAGGGCTTGGGCGCATGCTGAATGCTCATGTGCCCCAATTTCTCCTTGGCGTAGCTGGAATGCGCATCCACCCCATCCGGAAGGATGCACGTTCTGACTTGGCTGTGCCATTTTCAATTTTCGGCCGCCCAATTAACATCACTCATTAATAATAATAATAATAATAATTATTATTATTATTATTATTATTATTATTATAATAATTATTTTTATTATATCTGATTTTTGTGCTACTACTAATATGTTCAAACTACTCGACTTGCATTAAGTTGCATATTGTAACAAGCCATTCAATGACATGGGTGTTAGGTGTTGGCCCAAATAATTAGGCCCACACAAATCTTATCTTATATATATGTATTAAAGAAGAGTCCTTCTTTGCCACGTGTCAGCATCAGATTTAACGCAGCATAAAAAAATATTTTAAAAAATTAATTATTTTAAATTGTTAAAATAAATTATTATCAAAGCCCAACAAAATCTTTTTAAAAAGTTATTTATCTAGATTATTAAAAAGGGTTTACGGATGTTTTTAATAAAAATTATTTTATTATTATTATTATTATTATTATTAACACACATATATATATAAATTATTATCAAAGCCCAACAAAATCTTTTTAAAAAGTTATTTATCTAGATTATTAAAAAAGGGTTTATATAATCGGATGTTTTTAATAAAAATTATTTTATTATTATTATTATTATTGTTATTAACACATATATATAAAAGTTGTAAGCTCAACCTTTATATATATATATATATATATATATATATATATATATATATATATATATATATATATATAATCGGATTTTGAAAAAAGTTGTTAGCTATTTCGATTATTATCTAAATGTGTATCTCATGAATCATGATAACTAATTATGTAACATACATAGAAAATTATAAACCAAATTTCAGGTTTGCTTAATTTAACATAAATAATTTGAAATCGAAACAAATAATTAAATAAAAGACGAGCTTATCTGGTGAAGACTTTTGTAAATTAGGGATTAGGGATTTAGAAAAAAAATAGTAATCACTAATTAGAGAAGTTTTGATCTCAAAACCTTTTTTCTCAACCCAAACCATTTTTTAATCCAGTAATTTCTCTTCAACAATATAAAGTTAAAAAAATTTAAAATCGATTTTTTTTTAAAAAATGTCAAAGATTTTCTCAAACCTTTTTGTTAATCCAATAATATCTATTCAACAATGTAAATTTTTAAAAAAATGAAATTCTATTTTTAAAAAAATTGTTAAAGTACCCAACAATACTTCTTCAGCAATATAAATTAAAAGTTTTAAATTTTTTTTAAATATTCAGCAAAAATAGCCTACTAAATTATTTAAATAAATTTTGTTAGATGTCATGCCTTTGATTTTGTACGTGATTTATTTTTATCAAAGTATATATATATTTGATTTAATAATAAAATTTTTAATTTAAGTAATTTTTATTAGTAAAAAAATTTATAATTTGATTTATCTTATCTTATATATCTTATGTAAATATTAAATCGTAAATACGTAATTTAAATTATTATTTTAATCGGATAGAAAAAAACAATTACAGATTTAATATTAACATTTAATTTAGAAATATTTTATCAATCGACAAATTATTTGCTAAATCAAAATTTTTCACATTTGTTGAACAATACTATATCTTTACTTTTTTACCTACAAATATCATCTAAAGTTTGTTCAATTTTTCACCTGAACTAATATATAATTATTTATAAAATCATTTATATACATATGAAATTAAAACAACAAAAACATATAATAACACATTGTACATATAACCCGTTATTATTTCAAACCCGCACAAGGTGCGGGTATTACACTAGTAAACTAGTATGACCAAGACCAAACCAACCTTATCTGAATAATCAAAATACACTGTAATGACCAAGAAGAGTGAGAACCTCCCCAAAAATTATAAGGCACATGCGTAGATCTATTTAGTCATGAATAAAGGAAGGGAGATTTTATTCGATAACATTGCGCGATGTGCACTCGTCCATTTTTTTTTTCTGGGAAAAAAATTAAAGTTGTGTTCTTCGTTTCGATAAAGAAAGGTTTCGGAGTTTTTCCTAACACCATATCACTCCTCCACCCTCTCATTTCGACAAAGAGAAGCTCTGGATGCGCTTATGCCACATTATACGCATATGGACTGCATCATGTGAAGAACGCGAAATATCCTAAGGCCTCCAGAAAATAAGTCAAAAAATATATGTGATACAATGATTAAGCAAGTTAAGTAATTACAACTATGAAATGTGTTATTAAATTAAATATAATTTAATATAAATTAGTGGAAGCAAAATCATGTCCAGGACATATCATCTTAAACATGTAAATAAGTGTGTAACCTTAATAATGTAAAATAAATAATACTCCAGATCTACATACATGTTCTCATTGTTTCCTACTCGCTTTGCTTGATGGCGTTTTCTTTTGTGCTCCTCCTCGATCGGCTCGTTGTGATCGAAGTTTTCTTTTGATGTGTTTTTTTTCCTGTATGTTTCTGTTTCTCTCATAACAGTTATTAAAAAAATAATAATATCGTTGTCCATGATCATACTTATAGTCACTCGTATATAACCATCTGCCTATCGCTTTAGTCATCACCGTCATTTCTTTTTGTCGATAATAGACAACACATATCATTTATAATCATTATTCAGTCTTTTAAAGGCGTAATTTTTAGTCTATGACAAAACTAATTACATTCTAGGTGTAAATGTCGATGCGTCAAAGAACTAATTATCCTATATCCACCATATCACTAATTACAATCGAATTTCTTGAGGCGTTATTGTCAATGCGTAACATATTCAATTACCTTTTAGGTGTAATCATTAGTACGTAACATAAATATATCCAAGATACTTAAATTTAGCGCCCACATACCTATATTCATTTAAATTAAAATTTCCAAATAATATATTAGGGACCTAATTTATATGTATTTTAGATACAAAATACTAATTCCCAATCTTCTCGGTTTTTCCAACCTATCATGTTTATCATATGATTTTCTATAAATTTAATCTAAAATATTTCTCAAAATTAACATATTCAATCAGTAATTCCTTATTTATATTTTTTTTAATAATAAAAAACGGTTGAATTGATCTATTTCTTAAATATAGTCTAATATAAAGCATCTTTAAAAAAAAAATGTAATATATATATATATATATATTTTCGTCAAGCCACTTTTTTAGTCAACTCAGAAATCTATTCGATCACTTTACTCGTCCAGTCGGCAAATTCCTTCTTTTCCTTAACAATATTTTCCTTAAATGGTAGATTTATTTTGCATTGACTTGGAATTCGATTATAATTAATTCTACGGGTCTACCACACAAAAAAAGTTACTATTGAAGTCCACGTTTCATACTCAAATCTCACGTATGTATGAATACAAGTAAACAAATGATTTTAGTTCAAAGATACATGAAATCTAAACACAAATAATGGATGGTGGATACGTAGATCTAGCTATATTAGTTGGTTTTAAGTATAGGGTTAGGCTTTGTTTGGATGTATCTTTAAGTTGTTTACGTTGATATTTCTTGAATATCAAACTTCATAGAACTATGGGTTTGAAACAAAGGTCTTGTCGATCCGTCAAAGAGTTTGGGAAACGAAATACCCCTCGTATAGTTTGGGAAATGAAGTACCCCTCGTATAGTCGTACGGACTTCGGGGACGGAGACGTTCTTAATTGACATAAACGGTATGATATTCAATCTATCGTTTGTTTTAGTCTTATTACTATTCGGCTAAGTTTGATAATTAGGCTTCAAGCGTTATCATTACGGTTTTATTATTATATATTATATCATTAATTGATTTTATCATTTCATATAACCAATTCAACCTTAGGTGATTCATCGCAAATCTACGTTTTTTTGTTAAATATTCGTTCTTTTTCGATTTCCAGTAGTCTCGATCTACTTGAAAACTTTGAATTTAAGATAGACATATCACCTTGAACACGCACGTAAACATATTTTCACCGAAAGAGTACACTAAAGTTTGAGTTGTCATAGGTTAGAGGGCAATTTTGGTCTTACGTAATATACATGCAACGTCATGGTCATTATGAACCAATTTTGACGTGTTATACTTCTATTATAATGAAATATGCACGTCATATGGACAAGAAAAAAACGTGTTCATAGCTACTACTTAATTACTAGCCTACTTAAAACCATGATTATAAAGAATGGTCATAAACGTGTTCTCTATAGTTTGGCAATAAAAGGCAAAGTATGGGCTATGAATTGATGTACCTTTTTATCTTTTGGCCGATTTAGACATATTAAAAGCATCACTTACGCTCTTGTCACCTACATTTTTGAAAGTATTGAGATGACATTTTGTTAAAATTTGCATTTTTATGTCAGTTTTTTAAAAAACGTAACTAGGTTATAATATAATATATATATATATATAATAGGAGAACATGTTATTGTAATATACTTTGTATCTCGTAATATATACGGTATTGCTAAAGACACAGACAATAAGTAATTATTTACGTAGCATGACACAAATCGAGTGCGCTCAAGAATAAAAAGTTTGAATCGGGTGTAGTTAGAAGCTGAATTTTAGTAGGGTTTTTTTCTTCTTCTTTACTGCGTTTAAATTTGACACAAGTTTATGCGTAGTATCTCATATTTCTCGGCAATTGCGCGCAAAGCGTCACCTTGTATAGACAATAAATATTTGTCCGTGTCTTTACCACCAAGCTTATTAGAACCGAATCTTATTGATAGTTAAAGTTAATTATTGGGTAGTTGAAATACTTGATTGAATGAACATATTTTTGAAAAGGTTGATGGTTTTTGAAATGATGGGATTTATCAAAACTTCTTGTCGGTGTAAAATTACCTATGAATATTTTTTATTCAAAAATATTATTTAAAAGTGTTGTGCGGAATCACTGAAAAATAACAGAATTTAACAAACAAGAAAGACAATACATAAAGGTTTATAGTGATTTACCCAATAAAGGCTACCTCCATTTTCCAGACAAATTTTATTGAGGAGTTTCAGAGTACATATGAGAAGATAAACAGATGATAACTAAGTTATCCCATATTACAGATGATAACTAGGTTATCCTAGATGAACAAATGATCAGATTGAACCGATTTTCAGATGATAAGAGGCTAAGGGAACCCTACTATATATATATATATATATATATATATATATATATAGGAACAACCCTAGGTTTATACTTGGCATGTTCAAACTTGACAGGTTTATACTTGGAAGCTTAGTATAAGATTGGGTCAAACAGAAAAGACTCAAACAAAAATAAGCCCAATTCAAGACATATTCAACAAATCTCCACCTTGACTTGAATTCTCACAAATATACCAGATTGCATTAGTCAATGTTCGAATCCTCACAAACATACCCGATGCATTAGTCAATATCCAAATCCTCACATACATACCAGATGCATTAGTCAATGCTCAAACCAACTCTTCTCCAAATGCACTAGTCAATGCCAAGACCAACTCTTATCTCTATCCAGATGTGCCTCTTGGGTACTCAACAACTTGTGACATTTAGCAAGTCCAGACAATGTTGGAACTTGTTGCGAGGTACCGGCTTGGTGAACATATCAGCAGGATCATCAGTAGTTCTTTATTTCTTCACCCTGATCCTCTTCACAACTTGCTAGTGTTTTTTTCTTGGATATCCCATGAACATGTTGACGACACTAACAACTTGTACCAAATATGATCTTGTGCAAACCATATCATACATAAAACTCCCTACTGCACCAGCATAAGGGTCTCGTGACATATACTCATTATCCTCATCCAAATGAGGTAAAAACGAAGTGGTATGATGGATGTTAGCAGCACTAGGTGTATCAATAGGCTTGGCCGATGACATTCCGAACCTTGACAACACCTTTTCAGTGTATCCTTTATGTGATAAGAAAAGCTTATTAGCATCCGCGTCCCTAAGAATCTCCATTCCTAGAATTTTACAAGCTTATCCTAGATCCTACATCTCATCTCCCGTTATTGTAAACCACTATGTATCTTCAGACTCAGATACAACTTCTCTATAGGTGGATAGTTCATGAGTATCCACCTCTTCAGCAACCTGTAGGGCATAACCAACCATATTCTCAAATTCATACTTTTGTGGAGGTCTTACTCCAACTCTTCTTGAGCGTCCCTCAGCTAAGCTCTAGTGAATAGCTCTTGATGGTTGATCTTTGATAACATGATTTATCGACCTAGTTTAGTTGATCATATTCTCTTTTCGCATGCATGTTTTAGCCATAGTTTGTGTCTTTTATGCTTGTTTAGTGTTACTTTGCAAGTATGGATGTCTACACACGCTTCTGGTTACTTTGTAGGTATTTTGGCGTGTTTTGGAGCTAAAACGATGCATTTGAGGACTAAGCCTCAAAGTGGACGCATAAGAGTTGTCATACGAGCATTGGAAAGGAGAGAACTACGCTTTTGGAGCAACCGAGACAAGTTGCCCGAGATCAAAGATAATCTCGGCCGAGATCCACCAATCTCATTCCGAGACGGAAGTGATGGAAGCTACTGCAGAGAAATCTTGGTCACCATCTCGGTCCACATCTCGGTTGACCAGACCGAGATCACAAGACGCTGAAGTACGAAGTTAAAATCTCGGCCGAGATCCAGACCGAGATATTTCCCTAAGCGTCGAAATCTTATTTTATTTCGGACTCTCAGCCCAGCCCGCGAGTTTCGAAGGGTTCCAGGTTATAAAAGTAGAGTTCCGAAGTCCAGGATATGGACGCCCACTGAAGAGAAGAAAGAAGATTGTTTAGGTTTAGGAAAGCGAAGTTCGATTGTTGAGAGGAAATTCTCCTTTATTTGTTTGTTTTGTTTTTCACCATTGTTGGTTAGTTAGTTTTGAGGAAGATCTAGTGTTGGAGTTTGTTTGGAAGTTTGTTAGAGATTGCAAGTTGGAAGACAGTTGTTTTTGAGTTCAATAAAGCTGGGTACTTTCTTCATTCCTTTTTCCTTTTTAATTCTGTCGATTTCCCTTTTCATATCAAATTCAGGATTAGCCATGAGCTTTAGTGGCTAAAAACCTTATGTGGTTCCAGGGTAGATAGAGAATTGTTTATACCTTGGACTATGATGGATTGAATTTGTTCCTATTTCTAGTTAGAGTAAATCGCTTTAAATCCTATGAAAAGGTTTGATTTTTGCATGTTTAGACTCAATCTAAACCACTTTAACCTAAGTAGGAATTGAGTCGTAACGGGGATATTCCTATTTAGATACATAAGAGAACATGTTCCTAGGTAATAAAGGTTTAACCTTTATTGGATTGAATGTGTCATTATTCCTTCCTTTGAGGGAATAATTCCTGAGACGTAATTGTTATGGGTTATTGTGTTTCCTTGATTGAAAGAATAAGGTTTATTTGTGATGTCTCCCTATATTATCTTGAAAGCTATAGATTTTAGGCTGCGGACCTTTGTGTTCTTGATACATAACTTTGAAAGAGCATAGGCTAAGAAACATTCATCCAAAGTGTTTCATCCTTTATATATGTCACGTGAGTTTTCATTATATCTTGAGTCCATATGTATAAATAATGATCTTGAATCCCTGGAATTGCATATTTTCCTCATTTGATCTTTGTTTGTTGTTTTGACTTTTGATCAATAGTGACAATTGATTGCGAGTCCACAAAACCTTCACAAACCTTTTTGCGTCTTCTTCCCTTATCTTTTCTAATCCCCTTCTCATTCTAGATCTTTACTATTCTTAATCAATTTCATAGTCATTAACTTAGTCCCCCAAATATCGACTCCGGAATACTAAATCTTTGCTGCATCCGATCCATACATTGTGGGTTCGCTACATTGAGTAGATATTCGGAATATAAATTTAAAGCAGGCTCGTCGTTTTGCTATCCTGTGAATTTCTATCTCTTTTTATAGTTGTTTATAGGTGTGTAAAACCAGCGAACAATCTTTCTTTGCCAGAGTTTGCATCCTTCTTTAACCCAATATGACCAATTCTCATATGCCAAAACTTAGCCATATAATCCTTTGAACCCCTGAATATGCAACAAGAACCGACCCAAATACAGTAGAACCCTACAAGAAATATAAAGTGCCCTTTTTAACCTCTCAAAATAATATTAGAATCATTACAAACATTCAGAACTCCACATTCACCTTTGGAACAAAATCCTTTACTATCCAGCATACTCAAGGATATCAGATTCTTAGTAATAAGTTGAACATGTCTAAACTCGTTCAATGTACATAATCTTCCTTCACGTGTCCTGATTTTAATTGAGCCAATTCCAACCGCCTTGTAGACATAACTGTTGGCCTTGAACATATTGCCACCATCTACCTACTTGTAAGTTTTGAACCATTTTCTGTTAGGATATATGTGATAGGAAGCTCTAGAATCAAGAACCCACACATCAGCCTAATACGTGTGTCCACCAATAACCAAAACTGTATCCTCATCTGATTTAAAATCATCTTCTACAACAGTTACATATCCAGAATCCTGCGATTTCTTCTTCTTAGGACATTCGTTCTTCCAATGCTCTTTTCTCATTACAGTAGTTGCAGACATCATCAGGCTTAAGACCTTTTGAATAAATCGGCTTATTGTCCTTCTTCCTTGATTTTTCTTGTCCCTTGCCTCCGTTTGTATACATACCATCTGTCTTACCATCCCTACCTACACCACTTTCATTCACCTTATGGCGTAGTTTCCTTGTATTAAGGGCAGACATGACGTCTTCTTGAGTTATAGTATCTTTTCTAACAACAAATGATTGAACAAAATTTTCATATAATGACGGTAAAGATACCAAAAGAATCAACACAATATCCTCATCCTCAATCTTAACCTCAATATTACGCAAATCTAGAAGAATTGTGTTCAATTGATCTAAGTGCTCACGAAGTTGCGTACCTTCCTGGATTCGCAGGCTGAGAAGACGTTGCTTTAAAAGCAACTTGTTGGTGAGAGACTTCGTCATGTAGAGGCTCCTCCAACTTCAACCACAATTTGGTTGCGGTATCGTGATCCAAAACCTCACATAAGACATCATCTGCGAGCCACAACATGATGATCGAATGTGCCTTATCCTCCTTAGTGGCCATCTCAGCAATATCGCCCTTTTCCTTATCAAATTCCTTCCTTGACAGCGGCCTCCATAAGCCCTGTTGTTTCAGCAAGGCTCGCATCTTGATTTGCCACAGGCTGAAATTGTTCCTCCTTGTGAACTTGTTGAACGTCATGTTGAAAGAAGACACCTTTCTCTCATATAACAGAAAACCAAAAAAAACCCAAAACTCTGATACCAGTTTGTTATGCAAAATTACTGAGAAAGAACAAAATTCAACAAACAAGAAAGACAACACATAAAGGTTTATAGTGGTTCACCCAATAAAGGCTACCTCCACTTTCCAAACAGTTTTTATTGAGGAGTTTCAGAGTACATATGAGAAGATAAACATATGATAACTAAGTTATCCCAGATTACAGATAATAACTAGGTTATCCCAGATGAACAGATGATCAGATTGAACATATTTTTAGATGATAGGAGATTAAGGGAACCCTACAATATATATATATAGGAAAAACCTTAGTTTATACTTGGCAAGTTCAAACTTAACAGGTTTATACATGGAAGCCACTTATAAGACTGGGCCAAACAGAAAAGACCCAAACAGACTTAAGCTCAATTCAAGTCATATTCAACAATTAGAAATAAAACCCAATTATATTGTCGGTCTAATCTCTGTGTAATACCATGATGTTTGGTTGGAGATTATGAGCAAATATAAAAAGTAACAATTAAAAGAGAATGTAATTTAGTATTCAAATTAGAATAAATTACATCGGGGTAGAAGGTAGACGGACAACAAGTTGTGTCGTCAATTTTTTTTTTGAATAGAAAATCCGATCCTCCTAAACACAACATCTAAAGACCTAGGTAACACAATATTACTATGCAAGAACCGTTGCACCATCTTGAGAATCTCGACGGCATCGGGTGTAAGACAATGAAACGTATCAAAATGAAACGGAAGAAATACATGCTGGTTATCAATGCAAGCCCTTTTATGCTTATCCACATTCGTAGAGGCCACTTTGAGGGCCGCCTTACCCACCACAAAAGGCCCGTTACCCAAACCAATCAAATCAGAGATTCCCATCAAATCAATACAAGCATGTTTTTCACCCATTCATCCAAACACTAACACATCCGTCGGCCTCAACGTAGATTTTTTTCTTCGTATTTATAAATACCTTAAACATTTCATTATTATATAATAAATATAATTTAATAAACTAATTAATATCAATTGATTTTTTTTATATGTTTTGGGTCATGTTGTTTTTGTGGTGTTCGATTTACTAATACCAACATGATGCGCCGTGAGACGGCTCGTCACCTTTACTTTGTTTTTTTTTAATTAGTCGGGCTATGAAGAAAAATATCTATACAAACGTAAATTCGTAATGCGTGACTGATTGATATTTGCAAAGGGTGTGTTATTTATGTGATGTTCAATTTACTTGTTGCCAACGAAAGTTGCAAGATGTTGGCGTCCAGATTAAGTGTCAACGTTAGTACTTAATTTTTTCCGGAAAAAGGACAATAGTGGTCGGCGCCGACACCTAGGGTTTACTTGTAAATTTTTGAATGCCGACATTGTAAAACCTCGAAAACCGCTTAACCAACTCCCCCCTTTATAGATTTGTTTGTTTCTACATAATAATGCAAACCATTTCATTGACTCTCCCACATTATAAATGTTTAACTAATTTTTTGATAACGGAGAGTGGTTAGGTAGTCCAACCAATATCATCGTTGCGGATGAGAACACGAAGTTCGGGATCATTAGAAAAATTGATGTTGGGGGTCGAGATTCTCAGATGGGTCAATTGGTCAGCAACACAACTGATTTCTCTATAAACATACTTGATTAGGACTTCGTCAAAGAAGCGAAGATCAAGCCTAAAGTCGGATATAATCATTTCGACCTATCACAGACAACTCCACAAACTTTGAAGTGCCTTGATAACACACATATTATCTCCCTCAACTTCAATCTTTTTTTAGTTTTTAGTCTGATTGCCTCTTGTAAGCCAAATTTAAGAGAAAAGCTTTCGGCTTCTATTACCGAGTTGAAGTTATTTTTTTGCATCGATGCTAACAACCTCTCCATTGTGATTTTGAATCACAAAACCAATTGGTGTTACTCCTGAATAGTGTTTGATCCATCAAAGTTAAGTTTATAGAAACCAAGTTTTGGTTTATCCCACTTAATATTGTGCTTCTTTTTTTTTCCTTTTGATGGAGTTAATGTTCTTTTGTTGTTGTTTTATATCGTAATCGTCCTCATCATAGTTTTCCAGTTATGAATTTGGTTTTTGATGAAAATGATTACCTTATTACCAAGACCAATAGGCTCATTAATTATTTAAAATAATTTTGTTCCTGAATAACCAGATGCTCCACCAGGTAGTTGCAATGCATGCAAACTTGTTAAGTCCAATTTTATTTTTTATTTTCTGTAGGAGGTCATGAGCTTTTTTATTTTGAAGGCTAATGTTAAGATCAATCAAGATTGACCTATCGATTTCGGCAATGATTTATTTACTAACTGAATAAGCAAGTGGAACATATCCTCGAGATAGTGGTTGCCTAGTTCACAATGCCTTGTTACAACAATTCTTTTTCCGTCAAGCTTTGCTTTTGTTGGAATTCCCTTTTTGAAATTTTCCAATGGAAATTTTTAATTTTAAGTTGGTATCAAGATTCTAGATCAAATCACAAGCATTGTTCGGGGAAATGTTCAACTCCTCCTCAATCATCTCCGAAGTAGATTTTGTAGTGAACCAGACTTTTTACTGCACCTTCAATATAATTTATCATGAATTTTATTTTTTGGTATAATTGTTTCCTTAATTTGTTTTCCTAATATCCGGGTTGATGATGCTTTTTAGCTCGTTATCAATTTTGGTGACATCTCATTCTCTTGAGTCATTTATAAAGTGACTAACTTTGATATTTGTGTGAATTTGGTTGGTGTTTTGGACCATTTTTATAAGTGGCGTCGTTTTTACCCAATTATCATGCCAAAAGTTTGTGGTTTTACCATTTCCGATCTGCCAAATAATACCCTTTTTTAACTTAGTTTTAAGCTTCATAAGGTTGTTCCATTGCCAAGACGTTGATCCTTTCTTTTGGTAATGGAGGATATTTTGATTTTTCATGTATTTTTCGTTGACAATTTGAACCTATACAATGTTTGGTTCTACCAGAATTTTCCACAAGAGCTTCATTTATAAGACTTTGTTTGTGATTATAGATTTCCTTAGCCCGAGACCGCCATTCTTTTTTATTTACAGATTACATCTCAATTACTGATAGACATGTGTTGGTCTCCTTTGTTCCATAAATTTTCAACTATTAATAATTCATAACTAAATAAAAATATTAACTTTTTTTAAGATATATAAAGATAGTATTGATTGAATCTATTTATAAATAACATCCACTATTAACACAATTCACACATTTCTAACTAATTTTATAAACTAAAATGCTTATCGTATAACTAAAACAACTCTAAACACTCACCGTATACCACTAATACACAATCATGCTACGATAACGTTAGAATTTTAATGTGTCCTTCTGAGCATCGGTGTTATACGCTTACGCTCAAATTTTTTTTTAAAAAAAACGGGTGTTGACATCTAGAGTTGACTTGCAAAATTTTTGAACCCCGGCGGTAGGAGTTCACGCTTATTGAAGACCGCTGGATTGAGATTTTTTTGTCCGATATTAAAACATGTTGATATGTCTTGATTTGATATTATCTTTTGTTTCGACCTTTTCAGTCTGAACTAGCCTTATACTTAGCGCTAAACATAACATAGGGTTTCGTTACTCTATATATTGTAACTTTTTCTCTGCCTCCAAAATAACCTAGACAATTAGGGATATATAACTTGGATAATCAGAATAATTTTGTTATCAATCGACCTCATCTGTATTCTGAAACTCCTCCATAGGATCTCTCTACAAAGTGAAAGAAGCCATTATTAAGTAAAACACTATAATTTTGTGTTTTGTGTGTATTGTCTTTCTTATTTGTTAAATTCTATTCTTTCTTAATAATTCGGCACAATGAAACGAATGTCGTGTATTTAGCTTTTTCATCATATATCTATCAATTGCAGAAATCAAAGTTGTTTTTTCTTAGAATGTGAATCATCACACACCAAGTGTCTTCTTGCAACTTATCTCCACCTACTCTCTTACGCCCCTCTCTAGCTAGCTCACACCAAACGTGTTGAACTACGACTTTCTTTAAGCATCGTGTAATATTTCTATCCGCCCTCTTATATTTACTTTTTACCTTACATGCAAATTTTACGTTAAATAACCGCATTTATCTATTTATCTTTTTCTCATCTTCAAGTGAAATTTCAAAATATCAAATGGGGAAAGTAGTTATTCTACCTTAGTTTTATATGTTGACATATAAGATATTTTACCATGTTGCTAAAGAGAACATAACATCTTTAAGTTTAGGTGGGAACATACACCTCTGTGGACCAACAAGAGATGAGGATATCTAATTTTATGGATGCAATTTTTCCATGTCATCTTATCTCGATTCTCACATTTTATTGACGGTTTTTAGTACTAAAAGATCAGAATATATTATATCCATACATTTATCTTAAATTGTTTAATAATCTATAAAATTGTTGAAATATTAGAAATAAGTTATTATAACATATACGTAACCGCTAAATCGACGTTAATTAGGGTTGTAAATATGAGACAAGCTATTCGGACTTAGTTTACTTTCAGCTCGTTAAAAGCTCGGTTCGACCTCGTTTATCTTCTAAACGATTCGGATATAAACACATTTTAAAACTCGTATAAAATTTAGGTCCGGTCCATTTATAAACGAGCCGAGCATAATCATGTCAATGCTCGGCTCATTCGGCTAAAATAACACTCTATATAGGAGCATTATTATAGCCAAGCTACTCGGATCATATCGTCAAAAACTTGACTTGAGCTCGTTCACTTTCTAAACAAGCCGAAATGAATACTCGGGTAAATACTAGTGATTTATAGAACTGTTTAGCATGTCAATGCTCCACTCGTTCTCGTTCGACTCGTATTACACTCATAACTTTAATCTTGTGTTAAGTGTCAACGACAATCTAATATTTCAAATGATACAGTGATTAATAGAATTTTTTTTTTTTAAATAATTTATTTTACCGATTTAAAATGATATTAACATTTAGTATATGATAAAGTTTAAAAACTTATATAAGATTGAGGCTGCTAAATTTTTATCAAAACACAATTAAACCGATAAATATATACTCAATTGCCCAATTCTGTAAATTACGAAGACAAATGAATAACATGACACCCCAATTGAAGAACAAAGTCCATATGTAGTAAGTAAATACAGAGTACTAAATAACAAAATTATAAATTTTATCTCGTGTCCTTAATAGTCTCAATCTAAAACAAGAACAAAACAAAAACACCCATAATCAATCCCAACCACACCCCATTTCTCATCATCCCCACCGTCATCTCTCCAGCAGCATTCTTTTCGGAATTCGGCGCCGGAGCCTCCGACGGTGACCCCACCGTCGTCAAATCCAGCTTCTCCTTCGACTCTAGATTTGCCGGAGCAAAATCGTGCTTATCAGGTCTTCCGTCAGTCACAGACGCCCCAACTTGCCACACCTGGTTAATCGATTCAGTGTTGGCGGGCAATTTCCATGTTGCAAAGAGTGAGATTGTGTCGCCGGAGGTTTCTCCGGCGAGAATGGAGACATTATAAGAAATGGGTCCTTGAATGATTTTGGAGTAAGATTGGAGATCGTAGGTGGAAACGGAAACAGACCCGTTGGAGGATTTGAAGGCGACGAGAGCTTGAGATCCGATCATGGCGAGCGAAGTTGGGTTAATTGCCCAGGCGACCCAACCGGAGGATTTCGTCGGAGGTGCTGTGAACGCCATGGAAAGAGTTGAGGTTGAGGAATTATAGGTGTAGTGAAGGTAAGCAGAGAGATGGGGGAGGTCTGTGCAGGTGGTGAAAGACTTGTTTGTGGTTGTGAATTTGTGAGAATTGCAGGTTTGGGCGGAGAGCGCGGTGGGAGAAAGGAGGAGGAGGAGAGAGAGTGGGAGGAGGATGGAAGACGCCATTGTTGATCAAGAAGAATTGAATGAGCTTGCTTTGTTTGAGTGTGATGGGTATTATTATGGTGGATTTTGAGAGGTTGTTATGAGAGATATATATAGAGACAAATATTAAATATGAAAGCTTGAGGGAGGGAATTGTGAAATGATATTTCCATCAATCTTAATTAGTCTTTTTCCATACATTTAATGTTGGGACTTAGAAGTCTTACCATGTAATTTGATTTATACGGGTATGTTATTATTTTAGGATATAAATTTAGTGTTTTTTTTTTTTGAAAAAAAAACCCACTTTTTAAATTCTTATTTTTTTTATAAACTATTATTTATTTATTTTTAAAAAACATTATATTAGGTTTTTACTAAATTTAACCAATATTAACATTTGAAGAACCTTATTTATTATACTTTAAGAAGAAAAAAAAACATTTTGCAAAGAAAATTTGTGTTAGATGACTTAAATGTACTTTTTTGAAATTTTTTTAATCAATAATAGTCAAATAATTTTTTTTAATGTAAATATAGTCACAAAATTTCCTATAATATGTACTATTTTATTTAAATCCTCTAAAACTAATATTTTTCTTAAACAACTAAAAAACTAAGTATATTATAAAAACTATCAAATTTTAAAATAAAATGTTTATAGAGATAAATATGTTAAAAATGATCCAAAGAGAAATATTATCATATAGTAGGTGTTTTGAAATATATTTTAAAAAATACTAATTTAGATTATTTGATAAAATACAAAAAAATTAATCAATTAGCGTAATGTTTTACAGGTTCGACCGTGTATTTCTATTAGGTCCGAGTTTAAAACACAAATTGATTATATTTTATTATTTCATCCTAAAACAGATAACAATAAAATAAATAACCCGATAATGTTGTATACCAACTATCAGGACGGTGTACCATAAATATGAAAATGTTTTATTTTGCACAAAATTGAGCATTTACAAGTGGGCATGCTCGGAGTGACCGGGCGGCCGCAAAATGAGCATTTATCATGGCTGGCTTAGTCGTCTGGTCGTCGCCCGTATCTCATGAAGATTTGTGATGCTTATCATAGTTTATAGATTTACATAAAGTAAGATAATAAGTATACAAACTTTGAAATTGTGCAAAATTCCACACTCACATACATCGAGCGTGTGACTGTGTGAGGCAAACAAAACTAGTGGGAAAAGACCCATAAAAGTCCCCAATAAAGCGGGAGAAGTGCCTTTGCTTTTAGCTTAATTGACATGCACAAAAGAAAATGCTGTTTTTTTTAAGAAAGGTCTATAAATTTTGGGTAAAATTGCATAAAATCACCCTTTGAATATGTTAATTTGTTAAATTACTAGTAAAACTTGTAGTTTGTACAAATCCGTCCATTAAAATATAATTTGAAAAAAAAGAAAAACAAACAACCACGCGTTAAATAAAAAAACTGGATTTTTTTTTATTGACAAACATTTTTCATCTCATAACTCAAGAGTTTTTTTTAATTGATTGAAATTGTAAAGTATTTGTGTTAGTGGATATCTTTTATTTAATTGTCAATCCAATAATTTCTCAATAATTATTTAAAAGAATTAAGTTGAATAGGATAAACCAATACTAAAAAATATTCAAAAGAGCACTAGTTTATGGATATGTAACAAATATTAATGTTATTTACACAACGTATAGTCATATGGTTTACACTCGTAAAAATTTATGAGGGAAGACCGTCCAAGAAAAAAATATCAAACTTGGATTTGAGTGAAGTATAGATGTAAAGGGTTTATTCGGATCGAGATTGAACTTGTGTTACATTTCACCCGATAGATTGATTCGGATACTTTTTTTAAAAAAAATATTAAATATAATATAATACTTAATTCAATATATTTATGTAATTTTGTATTGATTTGTGTCACACAAGTGTTTTGTCCTGATTCGAGACTTAGTTGAATCCAACCCAATTTTATAGACAAGTCGGGTTTTTTTAGGCCGAACACACTCCTACTCATATTTAAAACTTTTTTTTTATCCCCTTCTGGCGTGTAGTTAGGTTACCCAACCTAAATATGTACAGTCACTCGGTATCCTGTTATACAATAAAAATTAAAAACACTAAAATTCGAGAATATTAAATAATGTTTACAAAATTATTTTAGGAATAAAAAACGTGTTTCTTCCGTTCGCTTTTGACACTTTTGGTTTTTTTACGCCCGATGTTGTTGAAGTTCTTAAGAGGGTGCAACGAGTCTTACACGATAACGTTATGTCTCCTAGGTCATCAAATGTTGTTTTTAGGAGAATCGGTTTTACAATTCAGAAAAGATTGACGGCGCAGACGGGCAACAGCTGGTTGCCCGTCTGCCCTCTAACTTAATGTAATTAATTTTTTTTTTGTAAAAAGAAAGATCAATCTACTAATCAAAAAAATAATGAGTAATTTCCTAGAAAGTGTCCTAGCTAACTAGCCGAAACGGCACTTTTGAAAAGTAGTTTTCGGTCCAGTCGGAAAGCATGTGTTTTACATTTTGTCATCAATCGTCATGAATAATCATGAATGACAATATGATGACCTCATCTTTTTTTTACTTCACGAGATAAGACACTGTTAGTTGTTATTGAACGTGTCATGATGGACGGTGAGGTTACCCTTAATTTTGATTGTATGTATGGTAAATTAAGGATCTTATTTCCACCCAAAATTGTCCCATTTAGTCACATTCTCCCTACAAGTCACATCCTTCACCCCATACACCCATATAAATAATAACCATATATTACACTAACACATATATATATTTTGGATAGAAATAACATGATTCTAAATTAATTAAGAAGATTTTAATTCGAATTCATATTTTTCCCTTCGACAATCTTCCTAATTATGCATCAATCCTTTGGGTTACGGGTAGGAATGACAATTTCACCCGCACCCGATGAATATCCGAATCACCCGAATCATAAACGCGGTTGAAAATCCGAAAAAGCCGGATGATGGGTGAATGTATTTCACCCGCCACCCGACCCGATACACCCGAAGTATTTTCAATTTTGTGTATTTAGTCATAAAATTCACAAAAATATGACAATTTTATTGTTATTTAGGTTATAATATTACATTTTAAATAATTTTTTATTTTAATTATAGATATTATTGATTTTGAACATACTAATTTTGTACTATATGTGCAAAAATACTTTTAAAATACATTATAAATTGACAATACTCATATCTTTTCATCACCCGCGTATAAACCCGAACCACCCGGTCATCCGACGGGTGATGGGTGGTTAAACCCGATATGGTTAATGGGTGGGTGATGGAAGTGGTTCACCCACCCATCACCCAACCATCACCCACGGATATACCCGAACCACACGGTCACCCGACGGGTGATGGGTGGTTAAACCCGATATGGTTAATGGGTGGGTGATGGAAGTGGTTCACCCCCATCACCCGACCCATTGACATCCCTAGTTACGGGTATGGTTGTGCAAACTGTTCATACCGGAACGCTTCAATACTTGTATGAAATATGAAACGGTCTATGAACCGTATCAGACCTTAGTATCACGGTATGTCGGTATGGTCCAAATCGTTTTGATTTGTTTATTATTTTTTGTAAGAAATAATTTTATTAGTTAAGTACGGTTCGGCTCGGACGGGAACATTATGGTCCAATATTGGACCGTAATTTCCGGACTTATCCGGTCCGGTTCACATCTGCACGCTTCTTGTTACAAGTCCGTTTAGTAGTTAGGAAGTTATTGATAAAATTGAAGTTGAAATAAATGAGAATTAAGATGAAGATGATGACATGCACATAAGAAGAGATTATCGATTCATGTGTGGTTCACATGAGAAGAGAAAGAGGAGAGAGTGGTTGCCGAGTTGATGCTCCCAAAACTCATCTGAGCCTCAAACAAACTAGGCTTATTCGTTCAGTTCAATGGGTTCTTTTTTGCAGATCGTAGCGGATGAAGGTTAATCAACTCGTAGCAGATGATGAGTTTGAGCAGCTCGTAGCAGATGAAGGTTAATCAGAACTCAACAGGAGGTTAAATTTATCTTCCTCTACCAAAATTGCATACTACAATTTAATATTTTGGTTGTTGATTTTGTTCACCAAAAGTAGACCTCGGCATCCAAGGACCCGTGCCGGATTTTTGGGAAAAAGTCATCCGTACCTACCCGATCCGGGCTTCAGGTCGGGCGGGTACCATTTTATTTTGAAAAGAGAAAATATACATATTAAATAAAAATTAAATAAAAATAGTTCAATGGTTGTGGATGTTTGAACCTTAATTTGAGGTCTCAAGCTCGATTTCTACTATTTATTTTATAGATTACATATTCAATTTAAAAAAAAAGTAAAACGGGTTTTTGGACCGGACTTAGCGACCCATATAACCATACGTCCTTGCCCATACCCATTTGACGGGCCGTGTTCAACGGCCCGACCTACCTTATGTACCATGCCTGTCCAATTTCACAGGCGGACAGACTTGCCTGAGTTTGCCCAAGTCTAAGCAGAAGCACGCTGACTTTCTATTCCTTGTTGGGAGTGTCATTTCTGTGTGAAATATGGATTCAATTACACAGTAGTTGAGTATTGGGCCGAATAGCACAATTATCAAGGGATATTGGCCCAAATGTGAAATATACCCTTAGTATTTGACTTATCCCGCAAATTTAACTATGAAGCCGATTTTTCTGGAGGTGATTAATTTGTATTTACTTTCAACGAATACAAAATGTGAAACAAAATCTAATCATACCAAACTTGAATGCAATATCCTAATAATCTCAACAATCCAAAACCAAATACCTCAACTTACTATAAATACGTTCCAAGTATAATTCGATCATCACTTACCTCGGATGAACAATCCCATCATTAGAAGAACAAAAATGAAGCTATCAATCTGCCTTTTTCGCAGCCGAATGCATTGGACTGGACTGATATGGACCGGATCTAGACCGAAAAACTGTTCATGGACCGAATCGGGAAATTCAGATCCTGATTTATCATTTTTGTAAGAGTGATGTTAATCGGGCAGGCAAAATGTACTAACATCACGGGGCAGATGCGCATTCCGACTGCGTCAAGACAAAAATAAAAGCGCAGTCGGAATCCGCATCTGTCCTAGAGGTGAGGCGCATGCGGAATTTCACATGCGCCAAAGATTTTTCCCACACTACTAGTCTACTACATCTGGTCTCGGGCGCATGTAGAGTCCGCATTTCCAAGATTTTATTTTTATTTTTCCGGAAAAAAAATCCTTAGGATGGTGCGCAAACAGATTCAACATCCGTAGTGCAATTGGTAATTTTTGGCCGCCCAAATAGTAACCATGTTTTTTGTAAATGTTTCAATTTTAGGCCCAAAAAGCCCAAACAAATTATAAAGAAATTTAGTCCAGTCGGTTCAGGCTTGACCGGATCGGACTTAAGCTGGACCGGATTAGACATAAAATTTAGGACGATCCAATAACAATTTTTTGATCCAGGTCCAGATTCCTACTCGGATAATGTACCTCATTTCACCACGGAGGTGACTATTTTTCGAAAGATTGCCCATTTACTTAGGGGTGTTAAGGAATAGGAGGATGTTAGGAAATCGTGTGCGCACCAACAAAAATATGGGATGGTTTGGATGTCGTTGAAATTTATTATTTTCGGAGGTAAATGTTAGAGATAATAAGCTCCCACGAAACACTCAGGGTGTCATTGGAGTTTAATATTTTTGAAGGTAAATATTGAATATAATAAATTCCCACAAGACATTTCAATCCTAGTATATATCATTAGGTTACTCAGAATCTTATTCATGAATCATTGATTATAGGAATCCAATTTCAAAGGTATAAGTAATGTACGTGTATGAACATATAATTTATTAATGACCAAATAATATAAATTTAGAATCTTATTCCAAACAACTAAATTCCCACAAAATAAATAAATACAAACAACTAAACGCTCGAGTTTCTAATCGGAAATAATGACTAAACTAATATTTATAACCCTAACCTAAACCAAAACCTAGCTTAGTTAGGTGTGGTAGTGAGACCAAACCCAAATGGAAACAAAGGATCATAGTGCTCATCTCCAACATTCATAGGCAACTGATCAACACTCTTGAACCACGTCCTCGGCAACTTCCCGGTAAACCCATAATCCCCAAACAACAGATCAGCAACTCCATGCCCCTCCGTTCCCGGCAGCCACGCCGCCACAAGCGCATCCACCTTATCAACGTACGGCTCCATCACCAATGGCCTCCCAGACACCAACACCACCACACACTTCACTTCTTTACATACCTTCTGGAGAATCTCCGCTCCGGTGTCCGTCATCGTCAGGTTCTTGCTATCTCCGGCCGACTCTGCGTATGGCAACTCTCCGACCACCACCAATGCGTATGAGAATTTGTTGTTCTTCAAGGTTTCGTCACTTGGGTTTTCGCTGTAGACGATCTCCGTCTCCGCGTCCACTGCTGTTGTGACCGCGCTCAAGATTGTTGTACCCACTGTGTGGTTGTTTCCACTAAGACCCTGCCACTTCACACTCCAGCCTCCGCATTGGTATCCGAGGTTGTTCGCGTGTGTTCCGGTGATAAGGATCTTGCCGGATTTCTTCGGGAGAGGTAACATTGACTCGTCGGCGTTTTGTCCGTTCTTGAGCAATACTAATGACTTTCTCACCGCTTCTCTTGCCAAATCTCGATGCTCCTGTTCCAATTACATACAATGCTGATCAATATCGGGGATAAATTAGGTTCTGTTTGGTATCCATGTCTATATATATATTTCTGAATATCTTGATATTTAGACAGTCTCTTACGTGAATCAAATAACATGGTTTTCCGACAAGTATATACCTGGCTTCCGAGGTGTGCAGTGTGGGTGAAATCAGACAAGGGGTTATCAAAAAGCCCTAGGGTGAACTTAACCCTAAGAATCCTCTCAACGGCATCATCAATTCTAGTCAAGGCAACAGCCCCTTTGCTTACGAGATCCAGTAATGTGTCGATGAACTCGGTGTGATTTAACGGAATCATGACCATATCAATGCCGGCATTGATACTAGCTTTCACCGAGTAAGTGTAGTTGGCGTGGGGCGGGGTGGTGATCCGGTCAATACCTTTGTAATCTGATATCACAAATCCTCTAAATCTAAGGGTTCCCTTGAGGAAATTTGTGATTAAGTCACGGTGAGCATGCATCTTCACACCGTTCCAGCTTGAATATGAGACCATGACTGTGGAAACGCCGTCGATTATGGCCTTGTCGTAGCCCGGCATGTGGATGGATAGCAGTCCGTGCCGGTCGATAACGGTGTTGTTCTCGTTGATTCCTCCTACCGTCCCTCCATCTCCCACAAAATGTTTCGCACACGCAGCTACCTTGTCCCTGCACGAAGTCAACACACTGTTATCCAAAACCAATTGACAATAACAAAATTCGCATAAAGTCAACACACTATTATCTAAAATCATTTGACAGTAAGAGAAGTCGAATGCCAACGTACCTTCCTCCGACAAACGGTACTCCTTTTGGAGAACCGGGAGGAATGTCTCCTTGCAGCCCCGGAATGATCTCGGTCATGGCTTTGACAATCTCCGGGTCTTCGCTATAGCTCTCGTAGCATCTCCCCCATCTCGGATCTCTACATACCGCAATGCATGGAGCAAATACGTACGGAATGCCCGTTGCTCTGGCTTCCAACGCCGTAGCTGCTCCTATCCTCTTCACAAGCTCCGGCTCCCTAATATTATTTGTAGTTCCCCGTCAGGAAACTCACCACATATCGCATGCATGCATATATATATAGTCAAACATACACACACTATTTATCTCTAACATTATTATCACGGCATTAACTAGTTAATTACATTTACTAAATGGATGAGTCATGAAATTGATTATAACCTGGTTGCTCCAAGGGCAATGTTATGAGGAAAGATAGTAGCTTTATAGATGTTACTGTCGCCATGGGGTGCGTCGATGCCAAAAAGCATGGGGATGCCAAGTCTACTCGAGAGGGAACCATTTTGGAAGTAGTTGACCAGATTGACCCAATCTTCAGGTGGGGCTTGAGGGAGCTGGATATGGCTGCCGCCGCTGAGTAGACTACCGATGGAATAGTCCCTCATTATTTCCGGCGTAGCAACAGACCAATCAAGTTGTGACATCTGTCCAATCTTCTCCTTTAATGTCATCCTCTTCATCAGGTCTCTTATCCTAACCATGGTTGGCTGTTGCGGGTCTTTGTACTTGTACACTCCATCTTCTGCTCTTGAGGTCTCTGTACATAGGCACAGGCACAACAGGAAGAGGAAGAACACCTTCGTTTTCATATTCATCCTGAGAAAACAAAAACAAAAACAAAAATAAATTCAAGTTTATGCAGAAATGATCATAATATCCAAATGGCGAATAAGAGCAAGTGCCGAGTTAAGAAAAGAGAAGTAAAATTACATTTCAACTTTTTCGACTGTAAACAATTTGTGAGTGTCCATGAATATATATAGTTTCACTTCTGATGATTTCAGATGATTGGGAGGATCATCCGTAGTTATCCAACGTAATTCTCCCCAAAATTTCTGTAAAAGTAAGATAGATTTACTTAACAGAAGCCGCTGTATGTAAAATTCAGATAATTATTTGTGAGTATCCATGATTATAGATTCATTGTTACGATTATTTTGGTTTAGATTTTTGTATTTTGTGTCATTAACCAAAGAATTTATTTTTAAAAAGTATATTTATCCACACAAAAAATCAATTTATTTATGATTTGACATTATCCATAACTATAAATTTTTTTTTTTTTTTTTAATTTGCAAGGTGTTCCTAAATTTAGTCGTTCAGTTGACTTACAAAAATTCGTGTAGGAGAAAATATATCTTTGTATTGTAGTAATTTCAATAAAATCCTTTATTAATTTACACACTAATTAATGTCTTTAAACAACTACACAAGTAAATATATTACACAAATATCTTTTACACAAATAAATATTTTCTGACCAAATATATATACTACACAAATGTCTTTATACAAGTAAATATTTACACTAATTTTTAATTGGAATGTTGTACATCTTCATAACTTTACTTGTACATCTCCATTTATATCTTTTATGATTAATTTCGCAAATCACTAATCAGTTTTATCTAATTATAAAATCGCATTTATTAATTAATAATATATTTATATTTAGACAATATTCTATCGTTAAATTAAAAATAAGATAAACTAGTGATAATAGTTTAATAGAGTATTAGAATGAGCTAGAGGACTATGCATGAAATTTATATTAATTTTTTTTCATTATTATTACTATTCAAATAATCCTATGTAATTGCTATAAAAAAAAAATTCTGTCAAAGTAACTCCAATAAATACGTTAATATTAGCCTAGTACTCTAGTGTAAGATTTAAAAAAAAAAATCTACGTAGCCTACAGGCCTTTCAAAATATAATTAAACATAATAACTTAGATGAAACAAACGAAAATTACATCTTTAATAATGAACATGTAGGCCCTGATAATAAGGTAGTTACTTTCATCGAAAACCAAATACATAATTGGAAAACTAACATAACTGATGAGAACGATTACAACATAAAACAACAATAAAAAAAATTATATCTCAAACAAACGGAGAAAACACAATATTAAATGGGATAAACCAAAACCCGGCTTCTTCAAACTTAATTTTGATGGATCAAAACTCGATTCGGGAATTACATATGTAGGATTTGTTATCCGGAACCACAATGGTGATATTGTTAGCCTTGACACTAAGAAAAATAGTTTCAATTCGGTTTTAAAAGCCGAAGCTTTTGTCCACAAAACCGGGTTACAAGAGGCAATCAAACTACAAATTAAAAAGATCGAAATCGAAGGTGATAATCTGTGTGTAATCAAAGGCACTCCAAGGTTTGTGTAGCTATCCGTGGGAGATCGAGATTATTATATCCGACTCCAGATTGGATCTTCGTTTCTTTGACGAGGTCCGAAATATGCATATTTTCAAAGAGATAAACTGTGTTGTTGACCGATTGACCAATCTGGGAAACTCGAGCCCCAACACCAATTTTTCTGAAGATCCCGAACTTCGTGTTCTCATCCACAAGGATGTTTTAGGTTGGACTACCTCTAGGAGGTAGACCAACTTAACCGCTTTCCAATTTCAAAAAAAAAAAAAAACTTGATGAAAATTAAATAGGATATATCTGGGAACAAAGCATTAAAAAAAATTCTTTTACCCAAATCTGATGATACCCGTACCAGTCTGACCGAATACCCAGTTTTTAAATTATATTAATAATTATTTTTTTTAAATAACATTTTTTAAAATTATATATTGCTTGGACAATTTGGAGATGTTATTGAAATTTATGGTTAATTAATGTAGGATGACAATTATGTAATTTTCGATATTAAAAGATATTTCACTTTTTTGACCCGATTTATTAACTATATCCCTGAGTTTGTTATTTTATCTATTGCTTATGTTTTATTTGTTTTTACTTTTTGAACCACATTTTAATAGAACCGTCCCTCCTAAAAAAGTTAACGTTTGACTAGTTTGAGATTTTATATATTTAAAAGTTGTTAATTTTGTCCACCAAAATAAAAATTATATTGATGTTAACTTTTTGTTGCTTTGTTTACTAGAGTAAATAAACTGTTATCACAAAATTTTAGAAGGTTGTTAGAATTTCGTTATTACAAAATTTTAGAAAGTTGTTAGGATCTCATACTTAGGGATATAATAGGAAATGAAAATTAGAGATGTGAAATTTTGGAGATGTATAGTAATGCCCATTTCTTAACTACACACGAAACAATTAAAATACACTAATATTCGAGAATCATTTACATTATATTACATAATCTAGCAATACAAAATTAACCATAACTAAACAAAAGAATTTACAAAATACACACATAATACTTATATAAAATTAAGTGCCAAAATATATAAAAATATTCCTATTAATTCACCCATCAACGAGGTTTATAAAATTAAACTTGAGAAGCTATGAGGCACACTTTCCCTCCATGGAAATACTTGAGATATGGAGATGCGATTCTCTTCCGTCATTTTTATTGGGACATCTAAAGAGGCTCAGTTTTGTCAAAGTGGATCTGAAAACCAAAGAAGGTGACACATTTGGTGACCTTAATACCATGTTGGAAGGTACCTACATACACATTAAACAAATACTTGATCTTCCTACATTCTTTAGAGAGCATTCCGGGCACCTTGACAGTCCATCGTCTCCTTGATCACATAATCATGTCGTTCTCCGCTAAAGAGATTGTTCTAGAAGACCCGGTTATTGCGCCATTTCCAAAGCCACCACAATCCTACTGCAAAAATATCACTTCATCAAACAATTACAATACATGATATGGGAAGCCAGGGGCGGAACAATGAGATAAAGGGAGATTGTGCCATTTCTTCCAGCGATATTATTTCTCCTTAAACAGATACGATTCATACTACTCTGCTAGCTCATATGGTAGATGGAGGGAAGGAGGTGCCCTAGAGTGTAAGGTTTGAGTTATAAGAGTTAGAAAAATAGTCACTTTTGTTTTCAGTATTGCATTAACTCTTAATTAATACAATAAACTCAATACAATTTTTAATATATTAGTTCATCAAATATCATTTATTTTTATTTAACAATTTATTTATAAAACACAACCATAAAATTAATATACAAAGCAAAACTTCTTGTATATTTTTTTAAAGAATATATACATATACATAGATGAAGATTAAATAAAGTTTATTATTAAATTTAATTTTATTTAATTTAATGTAATCGATACAATATAACTTCAAATACAATAGTTTCATCATCCACTATCTAATTTATGTATAAAAAACTATATATAAATTAATTTAACTATCATTTAAATAAAAAAAACATATACAACGAAAACAATAATTTATAATCCGAAAATTTTAGTATACTTCTATTTATTTAATTTATAAATTTTATTATTTAAAAAACTAAAATTAATATACAAACTATTTTATACACAAATTTATTTATCTCCCCAACACAAATTATCCGGCTCTGACCGGGGAATCAATACTAGCCGCCTCTTCTGATGAAGTCAACAAATGACTAGATAGTCAATTAAATGGTAATCAGGTCCACACATTCGTCTTGTAAGGCACTTATAGTTTCACCTCATTTTAGAAATTGTCCAGAGTCTCTTATCACATAATCGAAGCAAGCAAAGGAGATCTAAATCTGCACGTCCATAGAGAGGTTTGCTTCACTCCTCCCCATCTTTACTACTTTGTAATGTTGTAAACTTAGTTTGCATTCTGCAGCAATGCTCATATTTTCTGATAATTTTGGTTTGAAAAGCCACTTTCTTAGAGTTGTAAGATCAACTGAGTCATTGTTATGGTATTTCATCTACAATTACACCCAACATAATGGTAGGAACTACTCGCCAGAGCTTGGTATTGTTCTTTCATGGCAGAACACTAGATTTGGGGATATTAGGGTTTGTCATCATTATGTAAATCCAAAAATCATAATTTCTGGAAACGTCAATTTTCCGTGAAAACGTGTTTCTTTCTCCGCCTTAAAGCCAAAATCTCACGACTGTATTTTCCTAATTGAAAGCCCAGTAGGCCCAACCCAACTTCTCAAAGTCCATTATCCTCTTCTAAAGAACCACCAAATCACCCTCCTCCCCATTTCTACCGAGATCTTCAACCTTACCTATGTTGATTATGTCCTGCCCGCATAGAAAACGAGTTTGGTTAGCTAGCTTAATTGATATCGTGTTTGACATACATCATTATGATGTGATATTGGGTATGAGTTGGTGTGTACCTCATGGAGCGGTGATGGATATTTGAAGGAGAACGGCCACCTCATAAGTTGAGTATGAAACAATTCCAGTGTTTGAAGGTCGACACCCCCGACAGATCGGGAAAAATAATTAGTTTCATGATCATCAGTCGATTGTTGTGACAAGGTTGTGATGGTTCCTTATGTCATGGGACAAAGTAAGAAAATAAGAAACTCAGGTTATCATGGATTCCGATAGTTTGTGAGTTTCTCGATGTCTACCTTGACGGCTTACTAGGATTTTGACCACTTCGGGAGGTTGATTTTACCAATGAAGCTACAATATTAAAAGAAAGATAGCTAGTTTTCATAGACTTGTTGATAAAGGATTTATTAGACCAAGTGCATCGTCATGGAAGTTGCCAGTGTAGTTTGTGAAAAAAGAAAGATAGCTAGTTTTCTTCGCTTGTGCATCAATTACAGAGATCTGAGCAAAATAAGAATGAATAATAAGTATCATTTTCCCCGACAAATGATATCCTAGACTAGTTGTAAGGGTATGTAATGTTTCAAAGATCGATTGGAGATCTAATTTTCATCAGTTGCGGATCCAAGGTGAAGATCGATGTGCAAAGACGGCATTCCGGACAAGGTGGGGCCTTTGTGAGTTAGCAGTGATGCCTTTTGGGTTCACTAACGTGCAAATTGCTTTATGAATGTGATGAATAGAGTATTCTAGGAATACTTAGACTGTTTTGTTGTGGTGCTCATTGATGACATTGGATATACTCTCAAAGTCGAGAGGAAGACGAAGGTTATCTCAGAATTGTCCTTCAATATTTGGGAAAAGAGAAGTTATATGCTAAATTGTTCAAAGGTAAATGTTGACTACTAGTAGTAGCATTCCTTTGTTATGTAATTCCAGTAAAAGGTGTGATGGTCGATCCACAAAAGATTGTGGCAGTCTCAGAATGGCATCCGCCTAAGACTATGAAAGAAAATATAAGTTTTCTTGGTCTTGCAAGGTATCATTGGATATTTGTGGAAGGGTTCTCAAGAATAGTCCGACCAAAGACTAATCTGCTCCAAAAGACAAAGAAGTAATGAAAGAAAAAGCTCCAGATTTCAAGAGAGATGACAACGGGATTCTTAGATGTAAGAATCGCCCCAGTATGCAGGACCATTGGAGATTATCGAGAGGATATATTGGATCCTTGGCATACCAAGTGGCACTGCCACCATCCATGAGTCAAATGCATAGTGTCTTCCATGTAACCCAATTGAGAAAGTATGTTTTAAATCCTAAGCATGTGTTCAAATATGACGATGTTGAGTTCTAAAGGGTTTTGTTCTTATAAAGAGCAAACGATACAAAATCTCGAGTTGTGACCAAGTAGTTGAGGAACAGGTGATACCGTGGGTGAAGGTTATGTGGTCTCAACATGGCACCAATGTAGCGATTTGGGAGATATAACCGGATATGAGGGAACGTTACCCTCACTTTTCAAGTTTTAGTTTCGGGGATGAAACTCTTTTTATTGGGGAATAATATAACACCCCTATTATATGACAAATTATATATATATATATATATATTTTATTATTATTTTATATCGTAAGTTTAAATTTTTTACAACTTTATATTATATTTATAAAATTTAAATAATTATATATATATATATATATATATATATATATATATATATATATATATATATATATATATATATATATATATATATATATATATATATATATATATATATATATAAAAGGTTAGAATCCGGTAAGAACATTTCTTAAAGTAGGGAGTATGAACCTTTAACATCCATCAGATTAAAAATAGAACGAACATTATTAAAGAACCATGATAAGTGTTAATAGGGGGTTTCACTGGATTGGACTTAAAAATACACTACCAATCGATATAAAGATATTTTAGGCAATAATATATTTTATTTATGGCTGAAATTAAGGTTTTATATGAACAAAACATTAACGTTTTTTTTAATATCAAACAACTTAGGGTTTCATTGGCTATTATGTTATCTTGTTTTGTAGGTTGGACCCGTTTGTGGTTGACGGTTTGGAACGTCTTTGGGTTTCTTATCTTTTGTTATTGGCAAGTCAAGGCCGCCTATGGATTATGTTAATTTATGAGAAATTCCATATGCTGCCCGAGGTTTTGCCATTTCCAGTTGGTACCCACCAAGTTTTATTTTTCCGCTTGGTGCCCTTAGACTTTTAATTTATTTCAATTGGTGCCCATTTTAATTCAAAACTTGTTATAAATGGTGTATTTTTAAAAATTAAATGAAATATTAGCCAAAAAATTGATTTTTTTGACAAAATTTAATTACCTATAATTGCCACCCACTTAAACTATTTTTTAAAAATAAAAACCAAAATTACCTTTTTTTATATGTATCTTCAAATACTTTTACAATAAAATATTTCAAGAAAGTCATAGATTTGATTCTTAGCCATGAAACAATTTTAATGTTCGATTAGATTAGTGTGTTTACTAAGCCTATATACTTAATTTACAATAGTTCGGTGTATGTTCTTTTTTTCCAATTAAAGCTACTTATAAATATTTTTAAATAAAAAAATAATTGGAAGTTATAGATTGGTCCTTATGACTAACAATTAAACAAACACCCATACTATTAAATTAAAATTGACGAGATATATTGATTTAAATGTCTTAAATCATTGTTATTCTTGATGCATAAAATGAACAAATATTTAACTTAGTAAATCATTTGATGATACATGTTCACTAATTTTGCAACCTAAGAATCCGTGTCAATAGTGACAAAAACTCAAAAGTAAACAAAAGACAAGATGTTAGACAACCCGATCCGGTTTCGACCAAACCCGAACATAAATTGACCCGAATCAAGATGTTAGACAACCCGATCTGGTTCAGCCCAAGCCAAACATAAACTGACCCGACTCAAACCCGATTGACCGTCCCGATTGGTACATCTACCAAAGCAATTATAAATTGAATTAACCTAACCCGAATGACCTGAGAACTGAACTAAACCGACCTATTATGAACTTATAATTCAAGAACCGAGGCTATCCGATAACCCGTATTAACCCGAAAAATTAATACCCGACCCAAACCGACCCAACCCGAAAAAACCGATAAAAAGGAGAGATTGTTTTGACCCGACCCGTTTCAACCCAATCTTGTTATGACCGACCCAATTCTGACCGGTCTCGTTATGACCCGAGAACAGAGACTACCCGATAACCCATTTCAACCCGAACAAACGATACTCGGCTCAAACCGACCTGACCCGAAACAACCCGATTAATAACGTATCAAGCCTTTTTTGACCCGACCCATTTCAATCCGATCTTGTTGGAACCCGACCCGAACCCGACATGTTGACCCCGTTTGACACATCTAAGTCTACATAAGCACTTATTAACAACAATATGATAATTTTGTGCACAAATAAAAAAACTAAGGAGGGAAAATAGAAGCAATTAGAGTAGAAGAAGCATAAAAGAAAGTGTGGATAGCTGAAAGCAGCAAGAACGATGGTGAAGAGAGTTGAAGAAGGCACCACTCAAAAGAGCTAACATGGATCTATAGAAAGAAGCTCAAATGCCAATACATTGGAAGCTTTAATTAGATATGGAACTTCCAATAGAGTTAGGAAAAGCTCAAAGGAGATTCACAAACAACACAACGACATGCTGATCAACTTTGATTATCGTGTATTGCATTTTCATGCTGTTGATATTTGATGGCTCAGTCTTATACTTGGAGACCAAGTATAACCTATGTTTTCTTTACTTTATATATTGTAGTGTTACTAATATGTTAGTTTTAAATCAAATAGTTTACAACAACCTCACATGCTAGGATACAAGATTAGATGTAGAATTTCAGGTATCGAATTCACAAGGAATGCGTTTGTTTGAATATATATGATAGTGATTATGCTAAGTAAAGTGAGAAGAGAGAAGAAGAAAGGAAAGAGGAAAATCTGTCTTTAAAAGATTAAGAAAACAATAAGGGTCCGTTTGGTTTTAACTCCAGAAACAGAAACGGAATGAAAACGAATCTAGTCCATATGTATACCCTTGTTTATGAATTTTTTTGGAATCATTCCTTGTGGTTGAAGTAATTTTATTGAATTTAACTAGTTTTGATACCCTATAGAGAAACAAAATGGGGGAAGCAAATGCATTTTGCATGAAGGCACAAGGAATGATTTCATGAACAAGTAACATATATGGACTAGAATCATTACCAATCCATTTCTGTTTCCGGAGTTACAACCAAACGGGGGTAATTGTAGTGGATAAGAATAAGGAGCAAAACGATCTAAAGAAACATGAATAGCCACTATAATGAATTAAAGTAAGATTAAATATATGGAACTCATGAACATTGATATATTAACATTGTAGGTAACCATCTAATATAGCATTTGACATAGACAATCAAAGAATGTTTTCCAACTTGCGTAGCTCTCAATCCAGTGGTTCGGCAAGTATATGAAATACATGCATTTGAGTTAGACAATTAAGATGTAAATTGTTTCACATACAAAATATTCAAATAAACTAGCAATTTATCTTTTAAGTTTCTAATATTTTATTTCTTAGAAAACTATGTTCCTACATTCCTATATATATGGATTTTGTAATGTTGACTTAAACAAGTTGTGAAGCAACATTCCATAAGAGTTTCTAAAGACAGTTGTTCGTCCTCTTCATATTCCCACCTTTTTTATTTATTCTCCAAAATTTCTATCAAAGTAGTATCAAAGCTAGAGATGGTGAATAAAAGTTTTCCATTCCATTTTCCTCGTCTCATAAAAGAAAATAATGATAATTGGTGCATACGCATGATGGCATTGTTTGGTTCCCAAGAAGTGGAGAATTAGTTGATTGAGGCTATGATGTAACACCCTAAATCCGTAGGACTCGAGGCGCTACTGGGCTAGGATCTCACAATGGATCCTGACAACAAGTTCACTGGATCTTACAACAAGGCACAGATAGATTAAAATCAAAATGTCAAACTGAAATATATACATATCAAAGGTATACAAGGTACCGCTGAGTACAATCAAAACATGTATATGTACATACAAAAAGTCCCCATAACCCTCGCATAACCCTAGTGTACGGAGCCCTCAGCAGGTCACCCCATCTGGATCACTCTGCAGCTCTCCTAATCTGCAAATGATCTACAACACGGTATAAAACCGTTAGCTAACCATACACATATATATAGAAGATGCATAAGCACAAACACACTTCAAGAAACCATAAACATAGAATCATGTTGTCATACATTTACCCGGTTAATTATCTTTATAACGTCCAACACTCAAACCATATATATAGATGTATATGAACATATGTGACACGAGCAATATATAATCCTTTCCTCTGAGTGCTATAACCAGCTGGAGTGGATCCGGAACACCCTCACGTATACCATAAAGGAGTGGGGAGTGGTCATCCCGTATACCAGATCTGTCCTGACTACAAAGAACCTCCCAGACTCCTCAGCGGGATGAAAGGGAAGGTTGTCACAACCACTACAATGGGCGGTCACTAAATCATAGGTCGGTAATAAACAACATCGCATGTTATCAAGCATATAACACACACCACTCATGCATACATCCAATACAAGGATGGTAGCTAAGTAAGTCCTATGGACTTACCTCAACCTCGGAATATAATCAACCTCGATCAGCTCCTAACCGGAGAACAACACTGCCTAAACAAGGCATAAAGAGATATCAAATCTCCTATCAATCAAAGAGGTCACACCTAGACCCAAGGGATCCATAAGGATCGTATCCAACTTATAAACCTCAAAGCCCTAACCGGCATATAAGGATATCATACTCCTCATCATTCTATCCTCATACACGTACCTAGCATGCTACTAACCCGCTCATACTAGGAAAAGAAAGGATCTACACTAATCTAGTAGATCCTGTACAAGACGCACCTGCCTAACAAGAAAGACGTAGGGGTGGAGTGACGGCAAGCGCAGGCGTGAAGACACGCTGGAGCGGGCGCTGTGACCGTGGCCGCGGGGGCGGCGACTCGATGGCGCGGGTGCGGTGACAAGGTCCCGCAGGGGCGGCTGTTCACTGGCGCGGGGGCGGCGACACTGCAGAATGTGAACCCCGATTTCCCCTTCCGTTCTTCACGTGATGAAATCACGTCTTCATCATCCATTAGCCCAATTCATACACATACATGTATACATACAAACATCAAAACTTGCCTAACACAACTAATCCTAAGCTAAGGAAGAAAAATCAAATGAAGAAAGAGAGAAAGAAGAAGAAGAAAGGAAACTCAACACTACTGTGGTCCTAGACAGCAAGGAAAAGATCATAAAACACTAACAGCTGGCTCCCAGGCTCAGCAATACACACATCATGCTCATCATCATTAACTACACAACAAATCTCTTCCAAATCAAGAAGGATTCAAGAACAAGATCAAGGAGAGGAAAGTAAGGAAAGAAGGACGTCGTGAGGGAGCTGGAGAAGATAAAACCCTTGATCAGCCAGCAAGGAAGAAGCTTAAGAAGGAAGAGAGGAAAGAGTAAAGCGTGGTCCACTCGGTCAACAAATCCGGCTGCAGCCACAGGAAACCGCAGGGGCGGAAAACAGAACACCCGCTGGGGCGGCTCGAAGCACCCGCAGGGGCGGATAAGCCCAACTCGGCTCTAAAGATCAAGGCTCTTACATATGAGGTGCCTCAAGATGAAGCTTTCTTGAATACTACTCGGAAGGAAGCTATTCAAAATGCCCAAAAGAAGGATCAACAATCTCTTACTCTCATACACCAATGTTTGGATGAATAGATGTTCGAAAAAGTGGTCAATGTGACCACTTCCAAGCAATCGTGGGAGATCTTGAAAACCTCTTATCAAGGGGTTGACAAAGTGAAGAAGGTGCGATTGCAATCACTAAGAGGAGAGTTTAAAGGTCTACAAATGATAGAATACAAATCAATTTCCGTTTTATTTTCCAAAGGTGTTAGCCGTTATCAACCAAATGAATCGGTATGGAGAAAACGTCAAGGATGCTCGAGTTGTTTAGAGATCATTTGCTCTTTTCCAAAAAAGTTTGATCATATTGTGGTATTTATTGAAGAGTCAAAATACTTGGATTCAATGACAATTGATCAACTTAAGGGTTCTCTTCAAGCCCATGAGTCCGGAGAGAATTAGAAAGAGAAAGGATGAGCTAGTTGAGCAAGTCCTATCCAGAAAACACTCGACACACAATAATAGTGGTGATCGAGATAAGTCATATAGAGGAGGATGACGTGGATCATTTTGTGGTAGTGGAGTAAGAAGAAAAGATGAATCATCATATCATGACTCCAATTTTAGAAAAAATGGTCAATCATCAAGAGAATGTGGAAGAGAAACTTTTGATAAATCGAAGGTTCGTTGCTATAATTGTCAAAAGCACGGGCACTATGGACGAGATTCTTGGAGTGCTTCTAGACCACCTGAAAAAAGGTTAACTGTGTAAAGGAAACAAAAGTGGATGATGCCGCTTTTGTAACACCCCAAATTCGTAGGACTCGGGGCACTACTGGACTAGGATCTCACAATTGATCCTGACCCTAGCCTGACAACAAGTTCACTGGATCTTACAACAAGGCACAGATAGATTAAAACCAAACATCAAACTGTAATATATACATATCAAAAGAGTTTACAAAAGACCGCTGAGTACAACCAAAATGTATATCCGTACATCATAAAATCACCCATATCCCTCGCATAAACCCAGTGTACGGAGCCCTCAACGGATCACCCCATCTGAATCATTCTGCAATTCTCCTAACCTGCAAAGGATCTACAACACGGTATAAAACCGTTAGCTAACCACACATATATATAAGATAATGCAGAAGCACAAACACACTTCAAGAAATCATAATATATAATCATGTTGTCACACATTTACCCGGTTAATTATCTTTATAAGGTCCAACAATCAAATCGTATAAATATATGTATATGAACATATGTGACACGAGGAATATATCATCCTCGCCTCTCGGGTGTTGCCAGATGTAGTGGTAATCTGGTAACACTTTACCGTATACCCTATGGGAGTGGTAGGTGCCCGTCCCACTTCCAGATCTGGCATGTCAGCAGAGAACCTCCCAAACTCCCAGCGGGATGTAAGGGCAAGTTGTCACGGCCCTACAATGGGCAATCACTATACCATAGGTCGGTAATAAACGACATCGCATGCTATCAAGCATATAACACACACCACTCATGCATACATCCAATATAAGGATGGTAGCTAAGTAAGTCCTATGGACTTACCTCAACCTCGAAGTACTCTCATGTATGATCAGCTCCAAATCTGGAGAACAACACTGCTTAATAACAAGGCATAACGAGATATCAATCTCCTATCCATCAAAGGGGTCACACCTAGACCCAAGGGATCCATAAGGATCGTATCCAACTTATAAACCTCAAAGCCCTAACCGGCATATAACGATATCATACTCCTCATCATTTTATCCTCATACACGTACCTAGCATGCTACTAACCCGCTCATACTAGGAAAGGAAAGGATTTACACTACTCTAGGTAGATCCGGGACAAGACGCACCTGCGTGACAAGAGGGACACAGTGGCGAAGCAGGGCAATCGCAGGCGCGGCGACACACTGGCGCAGGCGCGGTGACCGTGGCCGCATGGGCAGCGGCTTCCGGGCGCGGGTGTGGTGACAAGGTTCTGTAGGAGCGGCGGCTTCCGGGCGCGGGTGTGGTGACAAGGTTCTGTAGGAGCGGCGGCTTCCGGGCGCGGGGGCGGCGAGAGTGCAGAACGGCCTTCCCAGACTTCTCTTCGACTCTTTACGTGATGAACTCACGTCTTCATCATTCCATAACCAAACACAAACATATACATGCACATTCCAACATCAATACACACCTAGAAGAACTATCGTAAGCTAAGGAAGAAGAGTGGAATCAAAGAAGAAGAAAGGAGGAGAAGGAGAAGAACTCACCACTGCTGTGGCCTATCCAAGGAATGATCACAAAACCAACACCTCAATTGGCTTCCAAGCTCAGCAGCAAAACACAACATCAACATCAACATCAACAAACCACACCACCAACTCTTCCAAACCAAGGAAAACTCAAGCATAGGATCAAGAAGAAGGAGAAGAGAGAAGAAGGACGTGAGAAAGTTGGGAATGAAGAACCCTTGCTCAACAAGCAAAGGAAAAGGATAAGAAGGAAGAGAAGAGAGTAAATCATGGTCAAAGGGTCAACAAAGCCGGCTGCAGCCGCAGGAAACCGCAGGGGCGGGTTCCTTGGCCGCAAGGGCTGCTCACGGCTCAGCCGCAGGGGCGGCTCCCTAAACCCATAGGGGCGGCTAAGACCAAAACAGCTTCAAAGACTAAGGCTCTTACATCTCACCCCCCTAAAAACAAGTTTCGTCCCGAAACTTGTGAAATCCTGAAACCACTCGGACTCAGAAACCGAGGTATAACTCTCTCTATCGGAGGTATCACATCTCCGCACGTATGGTATCAACCTATATCACTCTATAACCTCAAGCACAGGCATGGAGGAACTCATCATTTCCAACACAAAGATCACTATGCTATCCAGGGCATAGGGGAAAAACATCTCTAGCCAAACTATCATCATCACCTCACAAAGGCATAGAAGAAAAAACATCTCTAGCCATACTATATCCACAAAGATAGCATGGAGGAATAACCGTCTCCAGCTAAACCTAATCGTATCACAATAGCATGGAGGGAAGAACCATCTCCAGCTATAATCATCGTACTAGCACAACAAGATCTACTAAGATCACATATCACATCATAGCTAGTACGAAATAAACATATCATAGCATATAAGCACATAATCACAACACTCACCAAGATAGTACTAAGATCTACTCGTCGATCCTACTGGTACATCTATCTCGGCGAAAAACTCTGAATACTATCCTCAGACTCCCATGTAGCCTCATCAGGTCCTCGTCTCGACCACTGTATCCTCAGCATAGGAATGTCCTTCGAACGCAGGCGTCTCATACCTCGTTCTAGGATTGTAATCAGGTGCTCAACAAAAGTGTGGTCCGGCTCAACCACCAAATCATCATAACTCACAATATGTCTCGGATCTGGTATGTACTCCCTCAGCTGAGACACATGAAACACATGGTGAAAACCCTCTAATCTCGGAGGCAAAGCTAATCTGTATGCTGCGCTCCCAACCTGATCCGGAATCTCGAACGGTCCGACATATCAGGGGCTCAACTTCCCCTTAATGCCAAAACGTCTAACACCTCGTGTCGGAGACACTCTCAGCCGCACATGGGCTCCTACTCTGAACTCTAGGGGTCTACGCCTCCTATCTGCATAAGACTTCTGACAGCTCTGTGCAGTCAACATCCTCTCTCTAATCAGTGCTACACGAGCCACATCATCCTGAACCTGATCAGGTGTCAACCCATTAACACTGCTCGGCTCATCCCAGCATAACGGAGTACAACATCTCTGTCCATACAGTGCCTCATATGGGGCCATCCCAATCGATGCATGCCAGCTGTTGTTGTACGAGAACTCAACTAGTGTGAGATGATCCGTCCACACTTGTCCCCAGTCCAACACACAGGCTCGCAACATATCCTCCAGTGTCTGAATGGTCCTCTCTGACTGCCAACTGTCTAAGGATGGAACGCAGTCGTGAAGTGCAAACTCGTCCCCAGGGCAGTCTGAATCTGCTGCCAAAACCTCGAGGTAAATCGTCCATCTCTGTGTGAGACGATCGTCCTCAGTACACCATGGAGTCTCACTATCTGTCTAGTGTACTCCTCAGCTAACCTGCTCACTGGCCACGTTTCCCGGATAGGGATAAAACGTGCCGTCTTCGTCAGTCTGTCCACTATAACCCAGATGGCATCAAAGCTCCTGCTCGATCTCAACCCAGTCACAAAATCCATGGTAACGTCCTCCCACTTCCACTGTGGAACAGGCAGTGGATGGAGTTCACCTCCAGGTCTGCAATGCTCAATCTTGACCTGCTGACAGGTCGCACACTATGCCACAAATCTGGCTACATCGGGCTTCAGCCCTCCCCACCAATATGAACGTCTCACATCCTGATACATCTTACTTGTACCTGGGAGCACGGAGTAAGGTGTACAGTGAGCCTCCTGTAATATCCTCTGGCGCAAATCTGCATCAGCGGGTACACAGACGCGACCACGGCGTCTCATCACTCCATCTGCTCCTATAAGGAACTGTGGTGCCTCATCCCGGGACATCCTCTCTCTGATCCTCATCAGTGTCGGGCAGGTCTCCTGCTTCTGTTGGATCTCACTCAACAGATCAGGAAGAACCTTTAAAGCACTTAATTGGGCGTCCTCATCAAGAAACTGGACGTCCAACTCTAACCAAGTCAGATCTCTCTGCAACTGAGGTTGTATTGCCAGTCTCGCAATCGCCTTATCTCGAGGCGTCTTCCTGCTCAGGGCGTCGGCGACCACGTTCGCCTTCCCCGGATGATACAGAATCTCCAGATCAAAATCCTTGATCAGCTCAAGCCACCTACGCTGGCGGTTATTCAATTCCCGCTGCGTGAAAATGTACTTCAGACTCTTATGGTCTGTGAAGATCTAACATGTAGCACCATACAGGTAATGTCTCCAGATCTTCAAGGCATGAACTACTGCTGCCAACTCCAGGTCATGAGTTGGGTAGTTCTCCTCATACGTTTTCAGCTGTCTAGACGCATATGCAATCACTCTGCCTCGCTGCATCAACACACATCCCAAGCCTAGCTTGGATGCATCATTGTAAACCACAAAATCAGTTGTGCCCTCTGGTTGTGCCAAGATAGGAGCGGAAGTTAGACGTCTCTTCAGCTGCTCAAAACTCTACATACACTGCTCAGACCATACAAATCTTGTAGTCTTCCTCAGCAGACTCGCCAGTGGACGGGCAATCACAAAAAATCCCTCCACGAAGCATCGGTAATAACTGGCTAGGCCAAGAAAGCTACGTACTCCTTGACGTTCGTCGGTGTCGTCCATGCTGCTACTGACTCTATCTTCGCCGGATCAACCTTGATCCCCTCGGCGGAAACAATATGACCCAGGAATGCTACCTCTGGCATCCAAAACTCGCACTTGGAGAACTTAACAGAAAGTTCTCTATCCCGTAAAACCTGTAACACAGTCCTCAACTGTCCTGCATGCTCCTCTCTACTGCGAGAGTACACCAAAATATCATCTATGAAGACTACCACAAAATGATCCAGGAAGTCGATGAATATAATGTTCATCAACTCCATGAAGACTGTTGGGGCATTCGTAAGCCCAAATGGCATCACTACAAACTCGCAGTGTCCATATCTGGTCCGAAAGGCTGTCTTGTGCACATCCTGCTCTCTCACCCTCAGCTGGTGATATCTTGCGCGCAAGTCAATCTTGGAGAATACTGTCGCTCCCTGAAGCTGATCTAACAAGTCGTCTATACTGGGCAATGGATACTTGTTCTTGATGGTCACCTTGTTCAGCTCTCTGTAATCTATACACAATCTCAACGATCCGTTCCTCTTCCGTACGAAGAGGACAGGTGCTCCCCATAGGGATACGCTAGGGCGGATGAAGCCCTTCTCAGCCAGCTCCTCGAGTTGCTTCTTCAGCTCCAACATCTCGACAGGCGCCATCCGGTATGGGGCCTTCGAGATCGGTCTCGTACCAGGCTCTAACTCAATACCAAAGTCCACACTCCTCTGAGGCGGAAAACTGGACGGCTCAACAAATATATCTGTAAACTCGCAGACCACTGGGATATCCTCTAATGCTGGACTCTCCCCCTCCTTCATGGCATAACACCAGAAGGTCTCACAACCCTGTACAATCAATCTCGCTGCCCGTATCGCACTGATAACCATGCCTGACTTTTCAAGGTCCCAACCTCGGAAAACCTCTATCTGACCTAACTCGGTAGAGAGGGTCACAGTCCTCCTACCTACATCTAATACTGCATGATGTCTATCCATCCAATCCATACCTAAAATGACTTCTTCATGCTCTAATGGCATGACAAAGAAGTCAACAAGTAACACACGGGTCCCTACAGAAATGGGACAGTCACGGATCTCACGGGTACCTCTGACCCTACTAACATCAGGTAACCCTATACTAAAGGGTATCCCCTCAATCGTATATAGACTCAAACGCTCAACACATGCATCAAATATAAATGAATGTGTAGTACCCGTATCAAACAAAACTCTAACAGGTAAACCATGGATCAGAATGGTACCTGTAGCAGTCGGTGCAGCGGGCTCCTCTACACTCCTCAGCTCAAAAACTTTACCCTGAGCTCCTCTAGTGTCAGTGGTGCTCCCACCACGACCTCTGCCTCTACTCAGCCCAGGAGCAGATCCCTGAGTAGTAGGGCGATCTGGGACCCTCTGTTGTCCCCGTGTCTACTGCTGCTGAGGTGGCCTCTGCCCACCCCCTGCTACACTGGCAAGAGAAGAACCTTGTTGAGATGAAGCTCCACCCTGTCTACAGAAGACAACTTTGTGCCCTCGTCCGCCACAAGTGTAGCAAGTCACTATCTGCCTCGAACACTCTGGTCGTATATGTCCATAACCACCACAGTTGTAACACTGTCGTCCCTTATCTGTAACTGGTGCAAATGAGGGATAACTCTGGCGGCTCTGGCCTCGCCCTGAACCAGCAACTCCACCAACACCACGGGTCTGCCCAGTCCGTTGTCTCTTCTCAAACCCTCCAGTCTGAGAAGCTCGATCTCCTCTGTCCAGCCCGCTTTCGCTCATAATCAGAGGCTCTGTCCTGATAATCCATCAGAGACTCACAATGAAATCCCGCCATATAACTCCGGGTAGCATCCCTCAGTCGTCGGGAGAAAAGATACACATGCTGATCTACAGAAGGTGCAGCTGGACCCAACAAAGGCAACTCCTCCTGGAACCTCCTAATAGCCTCTGAGACTAGTACATCCTCAAACCTAGCCTCAACAAAATCCCGCAGTTTCTCCCTCCTCAATGAGGCAGGGCAGAAACGCTCTCTGATTATAGTCCTCATTTGATCATAACTGGTAACCTGACCCCGTACAGATCTCCATCAGTGTTGTGCCAAGTCTCTGAATAGAGTTTGTACTAACTCTATCTGTCGGTCCGCAGGACACCTAATAGACTCTAGAGCTAAGTCTACATGTCCTATCCACAGCTCAACCTCTAGCCCCACCTTCCTAGAGAAAGGGGGTACTCCCATCTGATGAAACGCCTTCAACCAAGTATCTCGTTGAGGCCCTCGATGCTCCTCTGTAACTCGAGCAATCTCAGCAGCAGGTGCCGGTACAGCTGACACCTGAGTAATTGCATGGGATCTCTCAGATGATCCCCCCCTGTGCCGGCAATTCAGGGGCACGCCTACCTGCTCTGGCAGCCTCCTCTACTCGCCTGATATACTCGCGGAACGCTGGTCCCTCCATAGAGACATGATCCGAGTCATCTGACTGGACTCTCTGTGATCTCTGTCTCCCAGCTACATCGTTCCCAATCTCAGGAACGACACTCTCAGCAACATCCTCATGAATCTCCTCCGCTACACGTGGATCAACAGCGGGAATCTGACCCCGTCCTCTAGCTACTAGAGGAAGAGGGGGCCTATCCCTACCTCGTCCAACTGCAGATAAGGCTCTAGTCCGAACCATCTGCAGAGGATACAAACCTAACTTAGAAGGCTATATACGCCATATGTATAGATATATATAAGGTCAATCACAACACCACATAAGGCATTATGTACATATATGTATACTGTCGAGGTCTTCAGAGGGGTGATGGCTTCTCGTACACGCTATCCCAAAACACTTTATACTCATTTCAAAACCAAAACATTTTTAAAAGTCAGACCCCTTTCGGGTTCTGTTTATTTATCTATTCGACCTTTATCGCAGATTGCAAGTGTCATTGTTGTCAACCTAAGGCTCTGATACCAACTTTGTAACACCCCAAATCCGTAGGACTCGGGGCGCTACTGGGCTAGGATCTCATAATGGATCCTGACCCTAGCCTGACAACAAGTTCACTGGATCTTACAACAAGGCACATATAGATTAAAACCAAACATCAAACTGTAATATATACATATCAAAAGAGTTTACGTCAGAACGCCGAGTACAACCAAAATGTATATCCGTACATCATAAAATCACCCATATCCCTCGCATAAACCCAGTGTACGGAGCCCTCAGCGGATCACCCCATCTGAATCACTCTACAGTTCTCCTAACCTGCAAAGGATCTACAACACGGTATAAAACCGTTAGCTAACCATACATATATATAAGATAATGCAGAAGCACAAACACACTTCAAGAAATCATAATATATAATCATGTTGTCACCCATTTACCCGGTTAATTATCTTTATAAGGTCCAACAATCAAATCGTATAAATATATGTATATGAACATATGTGACACGAGGAATATATCATCCTCGCCTCTCGGATGTTGCCAACTGTAGTGGTAATCTGGTAACACTTTCTCGTATACCCTATGGGAGTGGTAGGTGGCCGTCCCACTTCCAGATCTTGCCTGTCCGCAGAGAACCTCCCAAACTCCCAGCGGGATGTAAGGGCAAGTTGTCACGACCCTACAATGGGCAATCACTATACCATAGGTCGGTAATAAACGACATCGCATGCTATCAAGCATATAACACACACCACTCATGCATACATCCAATATAAGGATGGTAGCTAAGTAAGTCCTATGGACTTACCTCAACCTCGAAGTACTTTCAAGTATGATCAACTCCAAATTTGGAGAACATCACTGCCTAATAACAAGGCATAACGAGATATCAATCTCATGTCCATCAAAGGGGTCACACCTAGACCCAAGGGATCCATAAGGATCGTATCCAACTTATAAACCTCAAAGCCCTAACCGGCATATAACGATATCATACTCCTCATCATTCTATCCTCATACATGTACCTAGCATTCTACTAACCCGCTCATACTAGGAAAGGAAAGGATCTACACTACTCTAGGTAGATCCGGGACAAGACGCAACTTCATGACAAGAGGGACGTAGGGACGAAGCAGGGCAACCGCAGGCGCGGCGACACACTGGCGCAGGCGCGGTGACCGTGGCCGCTGTGGCTGCGGCTTCCGGGCACGGGTGCGGTGACAAGGTTCCGCAGAAGCGGCGGCTTCCGGGCGTGGGGGCGGCGCCAGTCCAAAACGGCCTTCCCCGACTTCTCTTCGATTCTTTACGTGATGAACTCACGTCTTCATCATTCTATAACCAAACACAAACATATACATACACATTCCAACATCAATACACACCTAGAAGAACTATCCTAAGCTAAGGAAGAAGAATGGAATCAAAGAAGAAGAAAGGAGGAGAAGGAGAAGAACTCACAACTGTTGTGGCCTATCCAAGGAATGATCACAAAACCAACACCTCAATTGGCTTTCAAGCTCAGCAGCAAAACACAACATCAACATCAACAAACCACACCACCAACTCTTCCAAACCAAGGAAAACTCAAGCATAAGATCAAAGAGAAGGAGAAGAGAGAAGAAGGACGTGAGAAAGTTGGGAATGAAGAACCCTTGCTCAACAAGCAAAGGAAAAGGCTAAGAAGGAAGAGAAGAGAGTAAAGCACGGTCAAAGGGTCAACAAAGCCGGCTGCAGCCGCAGGAAACCGCAAGGGCGGGTTCCTTGGCCGCAGGGGCGGCTCCCTAAACCCGCAGGGGCGGCTAAGACCAAAACAGCTCCAAAGACTAAGGCTCTTACAACTTTATCGTTAACCTACCAAGGCGGTGAGAAAGACAAAAGGGACTTTTGGTATGCTGACAATGCGACAAACAATCACATGCGTGGTGATAAAAACAAGTTTGTGAAATTTCATGAGCCAATGGGCCGGAGTATTACATTTGGATACAACTCCAAAGTTCCCATCAAGGGAAAAAGTACGATTCTGATTCGTATGAAAAATGGTGGTCATCAATTCATTAGCGATTTTTATTTCATTCCTAACATGAAGAGAAAAATCTTAAGTTTGGGACAACTTTTGGAGAAGAACTACGAGGGGCACAAGAAAAATTAGCCTCTTGCTCCAATATAATAGACATAATGTGACAGCCAATGTTTGTACGATGAAAAATAGAAAGTTCTTGCTTGATATTCAAACAAATGTAACCAAATGTCTCAGAGATTCTGTGATAGATACACCTTAGTTATGACATCTAAGGTTTGAAGATGTGAACTTTAAATCTTAAAGAAGATGTCACAAAAAATGATGTTACACATGATGCCACAAATTAACCAACCAGATCAACTTCGAAAGGGGTGTCTTGTAGATTAGCAAATTCGAAATAGTTTTCCAAAAGTGCATTCCCGTCCGAGAACAACAACACCATCATCATCTTCTTCGTCACTTATCAAAGTCAAGCGGAAGAACATCACACAGTTTGGTTGATTGTGCCGGCCCTTGACTTTGCTCATGTCCTTTCCACAAACGATGGTAATAAAGAGTTAGAAGATACGACGTATTGAATAAACATATATATAAAAAAAAAAACAGTTTATCAATACATACCTTGCTTTTGCTCTTTTAAGATGACATTGAGATCTGTACCCGGTTGAAATTTTCTGCCTTCTCCATCTACTTGCACAGAGTTTAGTTTTGGGGTTTGAAGCTTACCCAAGGAGAACGATCTGAGGTTGGGACAACTATCAATCTCCACCTTTTCTAAAGCTGGGAACGTTGTTTCATAGCTCCCTGAACTGAACCTTGTAATATTTGGTAGGTTTTCGAAATTTTACATGTTTCAATTGAGTAAACATGTTGGTTCCATTTTGCAAGAACACCTTTTGCTGTGGATGACATTCGTCCGAGTTCCGATACAATATCTTTGAGATCGTCACAACCTTCAATATTGATGTATTCTAGCTTCTGCAGAACACCTTTTATGGACTGGATATTTGGAAGCAAAGACAACGGTATATGTTTCAAACACTTCACATCAACCAACTTCAACTTCCTCAAAGATAGCAAACTCGTTGCAAATTCATCATCAAATAGTGAACCACAGCCTTTTACTTTGAGTTGTTCAATTTTGTCCAAAAGAGTAGCTGGAATAAACTTCAACTTGCCTGATTTTTTTTTATCATAAGAGCTTTCAACTTTGGAAATGCAATTGCAGCATGTTCATCCTCAACTAGCTCCTCAGTGTCTTCCATAGCAGTTAATTTTAGATGCTCCAGAAGGTAAGACAATCTGCATTATATACCACTTGGATTAGTAAACCTTGCTTAACTGTCTAAGTCACAATGTTTATGAGAATGTCCAACCATTGTGACTTAGACAGTTAGACTCCTCAAAATAGTTCAACAATGTAAATGAAATGGCCTCATCATGAACTTTTAGTAACCTCTTTGATAAATAACATTTGCTTCACAAAGGAATTGATACCATCTTGTGCATGCTGTTCATTACCAACCTCTGCAGGACGACACAGAGCATCTGAATTTGATGGCTTGTGAAACGTCAACATCTTTGGAAGGGAAGACAGAAACAATTCGTGCAAGGACGGGAACTCAATTTTATGATTTCCCTGGCTGAAGCATTGAAGACTTGATAAATTGTCAAGTTTCAACGTCCGCAATGAAGGAAACACTAGAGCACTGTTTGCATCAGCTTCTGTCATGATGACTTCCTTCATACTGTGACAGGAAGTTATTTCCAAATTAAACTGTCTAGTTGGAAAAGAGCAGCAGGAACTGAGGGCGGACATAAACTTTCTAGAAGTTCACATTTAGCAATACTTATTCTTTTCAGCCTTCCAAAGCTAGGTTCACCAGAAGACAACCGCCATAGTTCCTTAATGCTATCTAAACCTGAAACATTCAATTCCTCCAGAACTGGAAAGTTTACCTGCAGGAAGCATCAACACTTGATTCAAGAAATAGGACAAGAGAAAGCATGTATGAATGAAAGTAGACCATTTTATGTTTGTGCATACCTTCTCATGGAAGAGAAGTTGAGAGGTTTGAGCAGTGAGCACATAGACCTTGGAGTACTGGTAGTGTTTGTAAGTCCAACTTCTTCAAACAAGGGAATTTGTACATGTCTTCAGTTGTGCTAATTTCCGAAGTAGAGAAAATATGTTTCAACTGTGCACAATCCGATACTTGTACAACAACAAGTTTATGAGCATGATCAAAGAGTAATGCATAGGGATTTAACTCCCTCAAGTTCGAGAGTTTCAACTCTCGAAGTTTTGGGAATCAATTTAATAGAGTGTAAAATCGGGACTCAACACAAATAGAGAAGTTGTAGATTAACAGTAGATTAAACACACACACACAGATAAGAACAATCTTACGGAAACTAACAAGAATCCACTAAGCCACTCAAGGGAGCAACTCCACAAGAGCCAATCTCAGAGGAGAAAATCTCCTAAGAGCCAAAGGCAAAAGCCTAATATGAATATTATTCTCCATAATGAGCAATAAGGCCTGATGCCTTATTTATGCTCATGCTTGTTGGATTTCGGTGTCCGGTTTTAGACCAAAGGGCCGTAGTCTCACTTAAGTGAGTAGACGGTTCTCCCAATTGCCAATCAAATTAATATATATATATATATATATATATATATATATATATATATATATATATATATATATATATATATATATATATATATATATATATATATCTATCTTGAAGTGAAATCAAATTATTAACAAGGGTTTGTAATCTCCACAAAGGAGTAGACAAAACCCAACCAAGAGTTTGTAATCTCCGAAAGGAGTAGACGAAACTCTAATATAAATTAAGTTCAATTGCAAGTCTTATAAACCGATTGTTATATGTTTAAAACATTGACTTGGATTATGTAATGAGTCATTCATAAAAGAATTTTCCTTCTAAGTGTATTTTCCCCTACACCGGGAATATCCAAATACCTTAGTGGGATAAAACGTTACACGTTACAAAGACTAAGTAAATGACTTACTTGTCTTACTTTGTAAAGAAAGGGTATTCCTAGGTTTCGTCAATACAAAACCAATCTAAGATGGATGCCTATCCTTTGTCAATACAAAGGAACTATACTGGTCTTTCGAGTTTTGCAAACAAGCTATAAGAAGGCCTATCCAATGTCAATACAATGGAACTAAAAGCTTATTTGTTGCAAAAACGAATGAATCATCAAGTGCAAATGACTCTCCCTTATATAGGCATAGGGGCCAACGTTTTTGGGAAGTTATAACCACCAAAAAGCGGTTAAAAGCGGTTAAAAGCGGTTAAGGAAGTTACATGGAAGTTGCTTGGATGATGGGCCTTGAAACCCTAGAAAGGCCCGAGGCCTGAGGCCCAAACAAGGAGCCCAAAACCGCTCCCCGGAGCTAGCTTAGAGCTAGCATATTTTTCTTGGTCCAAACACTTCCAATGAGCTTTATTCACTTTCACATAGCTAGGGTAAGCTCCAAGATCCGCAAATACTCAATATCTTAGCTCAAGCTAGTGTAGCTCATAAAGAAGCTCACTAGCTGCTTCATTGACATTCACTAAGCATTTGAGCTTGGATTGCTCCCAATTTTTAACCACATGTTCTTTAGCCAATATAAGGCTTAAGAACCAAAGGTGTGCCGAGAAACCGTGGCTAAAAAGCCCCAAGTATCGGCCTTGTAAAATCTGGCACAGGTTGACCTTGTCGTAGATCACCTTGCTTCGATTCGACTCCCCTTACAATACTAGTTGCTCTTAGTGCCGGTCACTTGGCTTGCCTCCCGTAACCCAGACCATAGTGACACACATGTGAACAACTCATTGCACCTTGTCTCGAGACAAGCTCAATGGTTACAATGAAGACTTAGCCCAAATCTCCAACATTCCTCCCCCATTTGAGCAAAGTCAAGAAACTTTTTATAGACATACATCCAAACAAAATATTCGCATAATCATAAATGTCTTTCGATTGAATTTATTGAATTAGTATAATTACACATTCTGCACTAAAGAATCGTAGTGTCCCAATGGATTGAACCACTTAACTTGTCTAAGTACATGAAGGCAACATACACGAAATTTACATTTCCCTTACAAATAAATAACACATTTAAAGGCTATTGTGTCCTAATCCTCTAATGAACATAAAGGCGAGTCGACCATACACTCCCTTGAAGAAGCCTTGACACTTCACGTTCACCTAGCCAACTCTCTTATGATCTTGCACCTATAATTGCAATTTTTCAAAAGAGTTGTTAAGAAATTGCTTATTTCAAACTATACATATTATATAGGCATAGAGCATTACCTTGGATGGACATTTTATGCTCACAACTTCTTGGAATGGGCTTGCCTCATTGAATTCGGATAAGGCATCAAGCCATATGCGAATTGGGTGTCCCACGACAAGTCGTTTTTAGTTTAGGTCATTAACCCCATCCCCTTGGCTGACTTTTGAACTAAATCCCTAGCCAAGCTCTTGGTTAAATGATCGGCTAGATTATTGTGTGTTCTCACAAAATCGACCGATATTATACCGTGAGTTATGAGCTCTCTAACTGAGCTATGTCTCACACCAAGATGTCTTGATTTTCCATTGTACGTTTGACTATAAGCTTTAGCCAACGTAGCTGCACTATCACAATGAATTGAGATAGGAGAAACCGGTTTTGGCCATAGAGGAATTTCTAGAACCAAATTCCTTAGCCATTCAGCTTCCTTGCCGGCATCGGCAAGTGCCACAAACTCGGACTCCATGGTCGAGGTTGTGATGCACGTTTGCTTCTTTGAAGCCCACGAAATGGCACCACCACCTAGCAAGAAAACCCATCCAGTTGTGGACGAGTGATCCTCTAAATTAGTGATCCATGACGCATCTGAGTAGCCTTCTATCACCGAAGGATACTTAGTATACAGGATGCCAAAACCCATGGTTCCCTTGAGGTACCTAAGCACACGCCTTAGTGCCTTCCAATGTTGTGAGCTAGGACAACTCGTGTACCTACTCAATTTACCAATAGCAAAAGCAATATCTGGCCTAGTGCTAGTCATTGCATACATACAACATCCTATTACTTGTGCATACTCAAGTTGAGAAACGGCCGATCCTTGGTTAGGCATCAACTTCTCACTTGAGTCCATAGGAGTACTAACAATTGTACTCGTATCACATTGGAAGCGTTTGACAACCTTCTCAATGTAGTGTGATTGCGTGAGGCTTAAGCCTTTAGCATCACGTTTGATTCTTATGCCTAGAATCACATCCGCCTCACCTAGGTCTTTCATTGAAAACTTAGTAGACAAGAAATCCTTGGTGAGGTCTACTTGTCTTTGGTTTGTTCCAAAGATTAACATGTCATCAACGTATAAGTATATGATCACACCTTGACCGGTATGATCAAACTTACTATAGACACACTTGTCAGCTTGATTTATCTTAAATCCATTTGACAATACGACATCATCAAATTTTTGATGCCATTGTTTTGGAGCTTGCTTTAGTCCATACAATGATTTGACCAAGCGACACACTTTGTGTTCTTGTCCTTTCAAGACAAATCCTTCGGGTTGTCTCATATACACTTCCTCATCTAGATCACCATTAAGGAATGCCGTCTTGACATCCATTTGGTGAATCACTAGATTGTGTATAGCCGCCATAGCTATTAATAACCTAATGGTTGTAATCCTAGCCACCGGAGCGTATGTGTCAAAGTAATCAACACCTTCCCTTTCTCTAAAGCCTTGGATGACCAAGCGTGCTTTAAACTTGTCAATTGAACCGTCAATTTTCATCTTCCTCTTGAAGATCCATTTGCACCCCAAAGGTTTGCAACCGGAAGGAAGGTTGACCAACTCCCATGTGTGGTTGCCCACAATGGAGTCCATCTCCTCTTGGATTGCTTCCTTCCAAAAGGCAATATCTTGAGACTTCATGACCTCCTCAAATGTCTTTGGATCCTCATCTATATGAAAGTAAGAGTGACGATCCATTTCATTATCCCTTGATCCTTCAACCAAGAACACTTGGAAAATTGATTTTTGGGACAAAATAGTGCTCAAAGGAGCAATCTCCGCCGAGTCAAGCCCATGTGAGGCTTGCCATGATTCAACTTGAATCCTACGACGTTTGTTTGGGTGTTCCTCATCTAAGGTCATGTTGATCACTTCCCTAGGCCTAGGAGCCGAGGTGAAACGATCTTCATCAAAGATGGCATCCCTAGACTCTATAACGGTATTGACCGAGATGAAGTCATTCGGTTCTATCACATAGAACCTATAAGCTTTTGAGTGTTCGGCATAGCCAATGAACACACACTCAACACCTCTTTCACCTAAAGTCTTTCGTTTATTGTCATTTAACCTAACTATGGCTCGACATCCCCACACTCGCAAGTAGTGTAGGTTTGGCTTCCTTTTGAACCATAATTCATAAGGAGTCTTCTTGCTTCTTTTGTTTGGGACACGATTAAGCAAGTAGTTTGCCGTGAGCATAGCTTCACCCCAAAACGAGTTCTTAAGACCCGAGTAAGAGAGCATCGCATTGACCATCTCTTTAAGCACTCGATTCTTTCGTTCGGCCACACCATTTGATTGTGGTGTGTAAGGTGCCGTGGTCTCATGTATGATCCCGACACTCTCAAAGTATTCCTTATCCATAAATTCACCACCACGATCCGTGCGTAGTCTTTTTATTAAGGTACCTTGTTGTAACTCAGATTCATTCTTAAATACATAGAATTTGTCTAAGGCATCACTCTTTGCAAAGAGTAGATATACATAACAATACCTAGAGTAATCATCTATGAATGTTACGTAATACTTCTTCTTTCCTAATGAAGGAGTAGAGTGCAAGTCACCTAGATCCGAGTGGACTAAGCCGAGCATAGATTGTTCTCTTTCAATTCTAGGAAATGGAAGTCTTGTTATTTTGGTCAACATGCACGTTTTACACTTATCTTTTGGTAAGCCAAGTTTAGGTAAAATACCATCCTTAGTCATGTCATTCATACGTTTAAAGTGAACATGTCCAAGTCGTGCATGCCATTTAACAAAATCACAATTGGAAGATGACAATGTAAATAAACTATTCTTATTATTATTAATATTAGAAAGTTTATTACATAAAGAGAGAAGAAACATATTGTTGTTCCAATGGCCAAAACCTACAAATGTGCCTCTCCTAGATAATACATAGCGGTCGGCTTCTATGACTTGTTTGAAGCCAAGCCTATTAAGTACACCACCGGAAACCACATTCTTTCTAATGGCCGGTGCATGTAGAACATTTGACAAGACTAGTGTCTTGCCACTTGTGAAGTATAGATCAACCCGCCCTCTTCCTAGAACGGGGGTGGTAGACTCGTTTCCCATATGTATGAGTGCTCCATCGTTAGCGACGGTGTACGTCTTGAACCAACGCCGATCTTTGCAAACGTGAGTTGTTGCACCCGAGTCCACCCACCATCCAAGGTCATCATCCTGCATGGACAAACATTCAATAGTCAATGACACATAATTCAAATCAGAATTTATATCAAAGTTAGAATCAAGACTCATAAGAGAGTTACCTTGGTTTGGGGGGTTTTGGTCACTTTGACCTCCACCCTTGGATCCATCGACCTTAGCCTTACAATCCCGCTTGAAGTGGCCAGTCTTGCCACACTTCCAACAAGCACCTTTCGGTTTCTTGTCAATATTATCCTTCTTGGACTTCTTGGACTTCTTTCCCTTGTCCATGTCCTTTCCTTTGAACCTCTTCCTTTTGCCCTTGCCATCCATCATGTTGGCCTCGTGGGAAGTAGAAGTTTTATCATCCTTCTTGATTCCACCCTCTTGTGCCCTAAGGCCTTGTTCAATTTGAAGGTGAGACCCAAGTTCCACCAACGTGAGTTCTTCCTTCTTGTGCTTTAGCACATGGTGGAAGTCCTTCCATGAAGGGGGGAGCTTATCCATTATAGACGAAACCGCAATGGCCTCATCCATATGCATGGCATGTTGAGTGAACCTCCCAAGAATCCGGAGCAATTCATTATATTGTTCCATTACCGGCCTTGAGTCCACCATTTTGTACGAGTTAAAATCCGAGACTAAGAATTTGCGAGATGATGCATCTTCCGCCATATATTTAGACTCGAGTTGATCCCACAACAATGTTGATGACTCTACACTTTGGTAGACGTCAAACAATGCATCACTCATGCCATTGAGAATATGACCACGACATATGTAGTCATCATTATCCCATTTGCTCCTTTGTCGGACAACCGATATTTCCTCCACCATATCATCAAACGGCTCGGCCGGTCTAGGTGTCGTGAGGACATAAGCAACTTTCAGTGTAGTCAAGAGGAAGTGCATTTTCTTTTGCCACCTCCTAAAGTCCACACCCTCAAACTTATCCAACTTCCCAAAGCGAGAAGTCATTTCCGTCATTAACGTCTTACTCATTATTGACCAATCCAAATCTACAAAACAATAAACAAAAAACAATAAATACACTTAGAAGATTGTTGGATTTCGGTGTCCGGTTTTAGACCAAAGGGCCGTAGTCTCACTTAAGTGAGTAGACGGTTCTCCCAATTGCCAATCAAATTAATATATATATATATATATATATATATATATATATATAATATATATATATATATATATATATATATATATATATATATCTATCTTGAAGTGAAATCAAATTATTAACAAGGGTTTGTAATCTCCACAAAGGAGTAGACAAAACCCAACCAAGAGTTTGTAATCTCCGAAAGGAGTAGACGAAACTCTAATATAAATTAAGTTCAATTGCAAGTCTTATAAACCGATTGTTATATGTTTAAAACATTGACTTGGATTATGTAATGAGTCATTCATAAAAGAATTTTCCTTCTAAGTGTATTTTCCCCTACACCGGGAATATCCAAATACCTTAGTGGGATAAAACGTTACACGTTACAAAGACTAAGTAAATGACTTACTTGTCTTACTTTGTAAAGAAAGGGTATTCCTAGGTTTCGTCAATACAAAACCAATCTAAGATGGATGCCTATCCTTTGTCAATACAAAGGAACTATACTGGTCTTTCGAGTTTTGCAAACAAGCTATAAGAAGGCCTATCCAATGTCAATACAATGGAACTAAAAGCTTATTTGTTGCAAAAACGAATGAATCATCAAGTGCAAATGGCTCTCCCTTATATAGGCATAGGGGCCAACGTTTTTGGGAAGTTATAACCACCAAAAAGCGGTTAAAAGCGGTTACAAGCGGTTAAAAGCGGTTAAGGAAGTTACATGGAAGTTGCTTGGATGATGGGCCTTGAAACCCTAGAAAGGCCCGAGGCCTGAGGCCCAAACAAGGAGCCCAAAACCGCTCCCCGGAGCTAGCTTAGAGCTAGCATATTTTTCTTGGTCCAAACACTTCCAATGAGCTTTATTCACTTTCACATAGCTAGGGTAAGCTCCAAGATCCGCAAATACTCAATATCTTAGCTCAAGCTAGTGTAGCTCATAAAGAAGCTCACTAGCTGCTTCATTGACATTCACTAAGCATTTGAGCTTGGATTGCTCCCAATTTTTAACCACATGTTCTTTAGCCAATATAAGGCTTAAGAACCAAAGGTGTGCCGAGAAACCGTGGCTAAAAAGCCCCAAGTATCGGCCTTGTAAAATCTGGCACAGGTTGACCTTGTCGTAGATCACCTTGCTTCGATTCGACTCCCCTTACAATACTAGTTGCTCTTAGTGCCGGTCACTTGGCTTGCCTCCCGCAACCCAGACCATAGTGACACACATGTGAACAACTCATTGCACCTTGTCTCGAGACAAGCTCAATGGTTACAATGAAGACTTAACCCAAATCTCCAACAATGCTCACCTCAAAGGTCACCTACATGTGACATTAGCAAATCCCTCTAACAGCCTAACAGCTTTAGCTAATAGCATCTAGATCCCTCATTTTCTAGATTATAACCCATGACCCCAAATATTCTCATATTGCTAATTTGTATCCTAACACAATTATTTGGCGTTCGTCCATGGTATATCACTTTCAGGCGATCCAGTTGCTCAAGAGAGAGAGAGAGAGAGTTTCCAATTCAGGCAAAGTCTTGAAATCAACAGACATCCCTGTAAAGAAGCATCTTCTATATCACAATATTCTACACTCACTAGATGCTGTAAATTCTCAATAGACTGTGGTAGTGTTGAGAGGTTCATCTTACACATAACCAATACCGTGAGATAATTTATCCCTGTAAAGAAGCATTGATGAAGGTTCGAAGATTGCCCTTTCAAGAACAAGGCTCTAAGCTTTGGCAAATCTGAGACAAGTAAACGCTCAAAATGATAAGTAGAGTGAGAAGGTTCTGATCCATTCAAATGATTGCTATTGACATCAGACGTTGTGGTCATAGAAATGATGGTATATTTTTCGATATTTTCCTTAGTCTCCCATCAAGAACCATTATCCAACAGAAGGAAGTATTCGCCTGTGAATGTATGTATATATAAATGCAATATGCATATATAAACATTCCACGGACATAAACATAAAAGAGGTACGATGATATGTGATAGTGAAGGGAATCAAAATCAAGTATCAAAAGCAATACAATAGTGTATGGAACCGGTTCATAACAATAAAGTTTACTCTTATGCTTCAGTATTGTGATGTACTAGACATAATCAGCACTACTTTATAAGCATTTAAAAGATTGCATCAAGGTGAATAATATGATAATATATTAGGTAAATGATTACCTTCTGATGCAATGGAGCATGCAAACTCATGAATAATAGTGTGTACACTGATATAACCTTCGCCATCCTTGCTAGCGAACAATTTCAAAGAAATTAGTTGATTCACCCACGAACTAGCTCGCTGCATGACATCCTCCAGTGAAATGATTTTATTAAACAAATTCAGTCCAATCCCATGTCTGATGAGATCTTCAATGGGTATGCTCATGCCTGTGTCATTATTTGGAAAAATGTACTAAATTTGTGGATGAGAAAGAATGGAAGAATGAGCATGTGCAGTATGTATGTGATGAGTACCTGGTCGATATAGGCAACAAAGTAGGAAAATTTTCTTCTTCCTATCATCCTCAAGGAGGTTGTAACTCAACTTGATAGACTGGTGCAGCGTCTTTGCCACCCCATCAACTTCACTCAAATTATGAATTCTAAGTTGGCTGACAATGTCATCCTGATCACCCCATCTCAGCTTTAATACTTCAGCCACACTTGCCAAGCAATTCGTTTTCCATAGAAATGTACTTTTCTGAGCCGTACTCCTCCTCTGGAATCTGATTTCCCAGTCTATCTCGAAGCAAAATCTTTGCCTCAACTGGACTCAAATAATCCAGATGAAGAATCTTGCAGCCTCCGCTCATCATATCACACACATCTGAACTTCTTGACGAAAACAATATTCTGCAACTAAGCTCTCCGTCAACAGAAAAGGGACTCCAATCTACTCAAGCCTAATTACATTTTGGGTGCAGACTTCATCAAATACTATGAGAATTTTATTCATTTTATTTACAAGTCTTCCTTCAAGTTGCCGATATAGCAAGTTAGCTCGAGTTTCTTCATCAGTTTGTTCTGGCAAATCTATTTGAATTCTTGCGGCTATTGATGTTTGAATCATCCTAGTATCTTAACACTGAGAAACATCAACTTTGGCTATAACTAGAAATAGTCTCTCATCTTCAACACGTTTCACAAGCTCTTCCAACAAAATGATTTTACCCACACCTGAGGCCCCACATACAGGAAACATGTTGGTGCTGCTATCTTTGAAAGCCTCAAATATTTCCACCAATATATTTTCTCTGGAGGACAATCTCTTGTTGTAAGCATTATACCTAGAGCCAATCGGAGGTGGATCCCCTGGATAAGATACCCACTGAAAACGTCTAGCTTCTTCCAACATAACCTTGATTTAATTCAACATCTTACCAACTTCACGTGGTGATCCACAAAAACAAATGTTACCCTCCCGGCTTTCAAACTTTACAAGAACTTCATTCGCATCTTGTAGCCAACGTTGACTCATTTCCCCGATCTGCTCTCCATTAGTCACAGCAACAAGCAATATTGCTTCTAGTTCAACTTTTGCACCCTTGAGTTGTTCAATCTTTACTGGAATGTCCACAGCATTACTCCCATAATAAATCACATAAGACACAGGGCGGGTTAGTTTGTCCTTGAGTTCTGGTGGAATGAGTTGAGGGATCACAGTTCCCGCACACTTCAAGATTCCCAAAGCCGTTGCTGCCTCAAACATCTTAGTAGGATTCACTTATCACACAATAAATTAATCAGGGAAAATTTTACGAGAATGATTGTCTTTTCCGCACAAAAGAAACCAACTTATAATCTGTACATGAATTCTTATTCTACCAAAATTCAATCTACAACATTGCCAATGTGGTGATAATAATTGAGCAGGTCTCCCAGTAGTCTGTATCTTTTATTTTTAAATTTGTTATGAAGACATCAAAATGTACTACTTGATCCTCTTCAGTTACACAATGCCAATCACATTTTTCAATTTCAGATGGCCAAATTATACCAGAACAATATCCTTAAATATTTGTATAGAGTGTATTGGTTGTAAATAAAAGTATATGCCCTTTGATGTAAATAAAGAGAATATATAACAGATTGTGCTGTTATATATAGTGACAGCTTGTAACAAACTTCATAGATTCAATTTCAGTATTTTCCAATTCATTCATCTCTGTTAATATGGTATCAGAGCCTTGGTTTGCTCGGTCCTAACAATACACTTCGATCCTCACGATCATCTACACTGAATCAATTGAATCTTCTTCACAATTATTCAGATCTTACATCTCTTACCTATATCGATTGTATCTCTGTTACGATTTACACTTTCTTCTTCCATGGGAGAACGTCGTTCTTATCCTCCTTCACAGGATTCTGGAATAAATTGGAGAAACTCGTATGAGTACATGACGGGAAACAATAACAATGATCCATTGTACCTTTCGAACTCAGACAATCCAGGGATGCAGCTTGTGTCGGTATTGTTCAATGGTGCCAATTTCAATTCCTGGAAAAGAAGCATACGAATGGCACTAGGAGCAAAGCAGAAGCTAGGTTTTGTTGATGGATCTTGTGACAAACCTAGTGATGAAGATGAGACTAAACTAGCCCGTTGGATTCGTGCTGATTACATGATACGTTGCTGGATTCTTCATTCAATGAAATCAGATCTAGCTGAAATGTTTGCATATGCAGAATCTGCAAAGGAGCTGTGGGACGACATTCTGGAAAGGTTTGAGGTATCAAATGCTCTTCTTATATATCAAATTCACAAAGATTTGAGTTCACTGAAACAAGATAATGCTTTTGTCTCTGTGTATTATGGAAAAATGAAGAAACTATGGGAGGAATTGAGTTCCATTGATGGAACTCCTACCTGTACTTGTCGAGGTATTATCAACTGTACTTGTGATGTGTTGAAGAAAGTTGTAGATAAGGAAGCAAAGCTTCGAGTCATGCAATTTCTCATGGGATTAAATGATCAATTTGAAAATACTCGTAGCACTATATTATCTATGGAGAATCTTCCCACTATAAATCGAGTATATCATATGATAATTTAGGTTGAAAAGCAAAAGGAAATAACATGTAACTCACTACCTTCCCATGATATGCTTAATATCAGTAGATGTACTCCTTATAGACAAGCTGGAGGTAGTAGACGTGATTTCAGAAAGGAGAAAATGGATAGAGTCTGTACTTATTGCAAAGAAAAAGGTCACCTAAGGGATGCTTGTTTTAAACTTACCGGTTTACCTGATTGGTATAAAGAATATAAGGCAAATGCAGATAAGTCACAGGTCAAGCCAATTGGTCATCAGCCGACAGGTGCCTTAGTTGATGCAGCTTCTGAAATGCCCATTGCAAGTCATCCTTTGGACATTACTGATTCTTCCTCTCCTCTATCCATGGATCCAGTGATGGTGAATGCAGTCTATAATGAGGTACTCAAAATGATGCAAGATAAGCAACCTCCTTCCAAGAGTTTTGCAGGTACTCTCACAGTCCTCATACATAGTGCAGTTAATATTTGTGGATGGATAATTGATTCGGGAGCCACATATCACATTTCCTTTTGCAAAGACTATTTTACAAATATGTGCAAGCTAACTAAGCCTATTCTTATTTCTCTCCCTGATAGATCGATCAAAGAAGTATTCTATCAAGGAGATGTAGTGTTGACACCATCAATTACTTTGCACAGAGTCCTTTATCTTCCTCAGTTTAAGCATAATTTGCTTTATGTGTCTCGACTAGTTCAGGATTTACCATTGAAGATTCTGTTTAGCCATCAATCATGCATGTTTCAAGATCACAATAATGATACCATCATGGCTACTGGATACAGAACTGGAGGTCTTTACAAGATAGCTTCATCTCCCACTCAAAAGACTGCATTAGCATTTTCTTCTGTAAATAAGATCCACAAGGACATATTGTTGTTTCATGCAAGACTTGGTCATTCTTCTTTGTCAAAACTTGCTCATATTGATGAATGTTTTTCATCAAAACCTGCTTCACTTGATTGTCATACATGCATTCTAGCTAAACAGCACAAATTACCTTTTCCTCATAGTTTCTCTTTAGCTGAAACTCCTTTTGAGCTTTTGCATATTGACATATGGGGGCCATATCATACTCCATCTCTATGTGGTGCCAAATACTTCTTAGCAGTGGTTGATGACTGTACAAGGTATACTTGGACATATCTTATGGCCAACAAGCAACAAGTCTTCAGATATATTTCTCATTTCTTAGCCTATGCACAGACTCAATTCCAGGTTGTGATCAAGATAATTCGTTCGGATAATGGGACTGAATTTCTTCAAAAGAATCTGCAAGAATTGTTGCTTCACAAAGGAATTATTCATCACAAATCCACTCCTTATGTCCCTCAACAGAATGCAAGAGTGGAAAGAAAACATCGACACTTACTTGAAACTGCTCGAGCTATCAGAATTCATGCCAATCTTCCAGTGTCTCTGTGGGGAGAATGTCTTATGACTGCTACTTATCTCATTAACCTCATGCCCTCCTTTGTGTTATCATGGAAAATCCCACATTTCCTGCTTTACAAAACACAACCTTCCTATAGTCATCTTCGAGTCATTGGATGCTTGTGCTTCAGCCTTTTACCACATAAAGACAAACTCGACAAAGTCTCATCTCCTTGTGTCCTTATTGGCTATCCAATTGGCCAAAAAGCTTACAAAGTGTTGAACCTGAAAACAAATAAAATCATGGTCAGTCGTCACTTAACATTCCAAGAAAGTGTTTTTACTTTCAAACACCATAGTTCTTCACCTCCCTCACATCCTCTTTCTACATCCACTCCCACCTTATTACCCTTGGTCTCCCCTGCACTTGATCATGATTTTCCCTCTCCACCACATCATTCTTCCGCACATACCTCTGATCATTCTTTTTCCACTCCTTCCATAATTATTCCACAAAATTCACTTCCTCATGACATTTATGTTACCATCACTTCTCCAGTTTCTTCCAGTCCACATCCTCCTCCAAAAATCCATAATTTATGTCCTCCTCTTCGTCCTAGATCAACAAGACACATCACTAAACCAGCATACTTGCAGGACTTTGCATGCACTTCCCTGACTACTCTTTGTCCAGATACGTTCCCCACTTTATCACTTATTGATCTATCTACTTTTCCTTAATTACATTCATTCGGTATGCAATGTTCTCTCTTGAACCTTCCAGTTATATGCAAGTCAAGGATTTTCCTCCTTGGATTGAGGCAATGAATGCTGAAATTCATGCTTTAGAGGCTAATGATACATGGAAATTGGTTCCTTTACCTCCAGGAAAATCATTAATTGGTTCCAAATGGATTTATAAGCTTAAGTATCGTCCAGATGGCACAATTGACAGGTATAAGGCCAGGTTGGTAGCTAAAGGTTACAATCAAATCAAAGACAAAGATTACAAGCATACTTTCTCCCCAGTTGCGAAATTTGCAACAATCAGATCCTTCATTGATTTGGCTGCTGCTAAAGAATGGCCTCTTCATCAACTAGATATTAACAATGCTTTTTTAGATGGATTCTTAGAGGAAGAAGTTTTCATGGAGCCTCCTCAAGGTTATAACAACATTTCCCTTGGTCTTGTATGTCGATTAAAACGTTCACTCTATGGTCTTAAGCAAGCCAGTAGACCGTGGAACTTGGAGCTTACAAAATTTTTGTTAAGCATTGGTTTTGTTCAGTCAAGACAAGATTATTCTCTTTTTACCCAAATATCAGCTCAAGGTACAACCATGATATTAGTTTATGTTGATGATGTTCTTATTACTGGAAATGTTGCTTCTGTTATTTCTTCCCTTAAAGCTCGGTTGGATAAAGAGTTTACAATTAAGGATTTGGGGGAAGCTCGATTTTATCTTGGCATGGAAATTTATAGAAATACGGATGGCATTCTTATTAATCAAAGGAAGTATGTGCTTGATATACTTTCAGATGCTTGTTTGCTAGATTGCAAAGTCTATCAGTTTCCAATGCAACGAAATCTGAAACTTAACAAGGATTCTAGTGAACTTTTCCACGATCCTGAGAAATTTCGAAGGCTAGTTGGTCAATTGTTGTACTTGTCCCTCACTAGACCTGATATTGCTTACACAGTGCAACAACTGAGTCAATTTCTTGCTACTCCCAGACTACCTCATTGGCAGGCTGCTGTATTTCTTCTGAGATATCTCAAAGGCACCATTAATATGGCTCTTCATTATCCTGTTCAATCTGAGTTGGCTCTCACTGCATATAGTGATGCAGACTGGGGATCTTGTGCTTTCACTTGCAGATCAATCACAGGTTATTGTTTATTTCTTGGAAAATCTCTCATTTCTTGGAAGACGAAGAAGCAAAAAACAGTTTTAAAGTCCTCGGCTGAGAGTGAATACAGAGCAATGCGCATGACTGCCAGTGAAGTGATATGGCTTGATGCTCTTCACTACGACATGGGAATTCACTCTTCCAAACCCATTCCCATGCATTGTGATAACAAGGCGGCTCAACATCTTGCTGCAAATCCTGTGTTTCATGAACGAACTAAACACCTGCGTATAGACTGTCATTTTGTCAGGGATGAAGTTCAGAAAGGTTTTATATCAACCATCCACACTCAATCTTCATTACAATTGGCTGATGTCTTTACTAAACCCTTGGGTGAACATCAACACAAAATTTTTTGTGGCAAGCTTGGCCTTGTGTCACCTAGTCTAGCTTGAGGGGGGATATAGAGTGTATTGGTTGTAAATAAAAGTATATGCCCTTTGATGTAAATAAAGAGAATATATAACAGATTGTGCTGTTATATATAGTGACAGCTTGTAACAAACTTCATAGATTCAATTTCAGTATTTTCCAATTCATTCATCTCTGTTAATAATTTGCTAGCCCTATGATTAGGAACAGTGTAAGTAATTATGTGAGTAAGGTTCTTGACAAAAGAAAATAGAAGCAAATAACCATCATCATGAATTCATGATAATCAGTACAAGGGTGTTAGCCTAACATACCTGTACTTGTCAAATCTGACCAACTAAGACTACTAAGTCCAATTGAGCCGGTGACCTTCACCAAAAATTATAAAACTATAAGTAATGACCTTCACGTTACTAAGAAGGAATAAGCAATTAGTGACCAACAAGAGGCAGCAATAATACTCTCATCATCGGAGGTGATTTCAATTGATCGGATAAAGGCGTGTCTACATAAGATGGTGTCGGACACACAGAGTCCTTTCGCTCCAGGGATGGTAATTATAGATAATGTCCTTCCAGCTTATGAGTGGAAGCTTTTGGAGCAAAGTATGAGGAAATTGTGGTTTGCAAACAGTTGGATAGCGTTGATCATGAAGTGCATTATAATCTTTGAAAGCCTTAAGGAATGGGTGTGGAATAAGTTCACTAAATCGTTATCTAGGGTTGCGAAAGAAGTCTTCTTAAAATCAGCGATTCAAGCAATTTTGTTTTGCACTAACAATGAGTTTATGTAATGAAATTGAACAACTAATGTGTCAATTTTGGTGGGGTGATGTTGGGGGACACAAGATCCACTGGATGGCCTGAAAAAGAAAAAAAAAATGTGCGATGCAAAGGATAGAGGAGATTCATACAGATTCACCGCTATGATTTTTGTGGCAGGGTTCTCCCAGTTCTGCAGGAGCCTGAGTAGCGCGAGTTAAACACTCAAATAATTTAACTCAAATGCATAGTTGAGTAAGTTATCAATTACCCACGGTTATGGTTACAAATAACAATTTTCGTCAATACGTTAAAAACCACGATAAGATATATTGACTACTTTTGATAAACTAGTATAGTGTCCGCATCTTGTGCGGGTTTTGTTAAAATTTTTTTTTTACGACATATTAAATATTAATCTATAAAAATAATTATATTATAAATTGAATTTAAAATATTTAAAATAATATTTCAATATCTTCTATACAAACATACACTATTTTCAATTCATAAATAATTATAATTAAAAAATTCTTATTTATTGTAGACTCTTGATTTGGGTCAACATATTGAAAACATAATCAATTAAAATCTAAATCAACAATCATAAAATATAAATAAATAAATAAATAAGGTACTTAGTTAGATTGATCAAAACCAATAATTATAACCTTAAAACTTAAAAATAATATACTTAGTTAGCTTAAATCTATAATTAAAATAATTACTTGAAAGAATTAATTAAAACGAAGATTTGTAAATCTTAACTATAACCTGAGTTTGTTAGATCTAAAATATACCAAATTTGTGAAAAAAATTGATTTAAAATGATATACCAATGAATTTTTTTATTTTAATTATTTTTACAAAAGTGACGTGAGTCACGTCATGCACGAATGTTTACTAATTCTAATAGAAATTTACTTGTAAAATATAAATAGAAAATCTGTAAATATAATGTGACAAATCTATAAATAAATTGAGAAAATACTGATGTGAATGACCTTTAAAACTGACACTGACACGTAGAAAAAATCAGAACTATTTTAGTAATATATATATATATATAGATGGGACTACCGAAATACTATTCGTCTTGCAAGTTGCAATAAAAACTCCATAATTTGGGGACTATAGAAAAGGCTAAAATTTGTAAAGCTGTTAAAGAACCGACCTTCACATATAAGAAGATAAATATTATCACTAAAATCTAAAAATGTTTTTGTGGTTGTAAGTAGAGGCATAAGTTTTTTCCAAAAGGGGACCAAAATCGTTCAAAATGTTATTTTTTGTTTAACATTGTATTATTTTTTGAGAAAATCATTTTAAATTATAAGAATTTAATAAAAAAAATTTTGTTGATGACAATTTAAATTCATAAAATAGTTCACATGTAACTTATTTACCTTTTTGTTAATTTACAACTAGTGTATTATCCTGTAAATATAGTGACAAATCTGTAAATAAATTGAGAAAATACTAATGTAAATGACCTTTTGAAACTGATGTAGGTAAAATGAGGACTATTTTATTAATATATACAGATGGGACTACCGAAATATGATTCTGCTTGCAAGTTGCAATAAAGACTCCATAATTTGGCCACTATAGAAAAGGCTAGAATTTGTAAAGTTGTTAAAGAACCGACCTTCACATATCAGAAGATAGGTATTATCACTAAAATCGTTAAAAATTGTTTTTGTGGTTGTAAGTGGAGGCATAAGTTTTTTTCAAAAGGGGACCAAAATGGTTAAAAATGTTTTTTTGTTTAACATTGTATTATTTTTTGAATAAATCATTTTAAATTATAATAATTTAATAAAAAGTTTTTGTTGATGACAGTTTAAATTTATAAAATAGTTCACGTGTAACTTATTTAACTTTTTTTTAATTGATAATTAGTGTATTACTCGTGTCTTGCACGGGATTTGATAAAAATATTATTTGTTATTTATTTCTTTAAGGGATTATATATAACCTTTTTTCATTAGGTAGAATAGATAATAAGCAATAAATATTTTTACACTTTACATATAATATTATATAATACATTAATAAAATCTAACGGTATAATAACTCATTATATGATTCCCCCCTATTATACTGGTTCATATGTTAATATTTCTATCTATTATATAATATTATATAATACATTAATAAATACTTGATTAGGGAAGATCTTTGTTTTGTTGGTTGTTGAAATTTATTAAACGTTCATAATTTTTGTGGGATTCATTTTTTTGGTGGGTTGAAAGATTTTGCAGCAGAATTAATATTTTTATCTATATTTTTATACATATGTTTTTAACTATTTTTTTAATGAATAAACTAAATTAAGATTTTGGTAGGTCGTGGTTAAATGTTGATATGACACGTGGCAGTTAGACTTTTTTCTGTGTGACACGTGGCAAAAATTGTTACTCCTAGTCCTATAATATATATAATATATAATATATATAAGAATTGCCTCTTTTAGATTGGATAAGGATAACAATGACGTACGTGATGGGTGGATGGATCACTTCATCACCGTACCCGTTACCTAAATTCTTCACCCGATCCACAACTTTTTTCATCCGTATCCATATTCGTCGGGTGGATCGTTTTTTTTTTTGGTGAAATTTAACCTTTTATTTAGGCTAATATTCAACCAAAATTTTTAACAAAGTTATATTGTACAAACTAGAATTTGAATAACGATTGAATCTGGTTTAAGTCTTAACTCCTAACATGGTCACACGTATCCGACCCGTTTCATCACTTGTCGCACCCGTCATCCGAGTTTCACCCATATTGTAAAAACTGTTTGAACAAATCTTTAACGTATAAGACGAAAAACAGTCTAGAATGACTGTTTAGCCAAACACAAAGCATCAAACAACAAGAACATTTGTTTACGAGGTTCGGAACAAGTCCTACGTCCCCCGGATCTCAGATATGATCCAATCTACTAAAGAATGAGCCAAAACCATACAAGAGTTACAGATACAGAACGTTAAGAGTAAAACCAAGAACAAAGAATAGAGAGAGTAGAAAGAACATCCAAAACGAGAACAGAATACAAATCTATCGGTCGACACAAGATGCTTTCAAGCTTGTAACCGTAGGAGGATTAAGCGCTCGATCTCACTATATGTTGGTTGAAACTCTCAGATGAAGCTTGAATCTCGAAAGGAGAAGAAGCTCTTCGCTCTCAGTCAAGATCTAGGGCTTGAACAGAGAAAGCGGCGAGGAAGACGAAGAGAAGAGGAGAGAGAAGATCGAAGATCAGACTTAACAGGGTTTCAGAACAACTTAACCTTATATAGTAAGGTTCTAAATCAAACGATGTCGTTTGAGTTAATGAACATTCTCAGCAATAAAAGAACCCGGTTCATCACGAGATCACAAGTTCGAACCACCTTGCTGGCTTATAATCTTAACAATTCACCCTCCTAACTCTTGTAGCTCTAGCTCATTCAGTTTAGTAGATTTGGACTTCATATCTTCATCATCGATCCAATCTTCATCTGCTAAGTAATTTCAGACAGATGAAGTAGATCCCTGCAGAAAACAAATTTCTCATTAGTTACAATCTTTGTACCAAAATCAGCAGGATTATCTTCTCCTTTTATCTTTTCAACCATTAACTCTTTCTTGTCAATCTTTTGTCGAATATAATGATACATAACATCAATGTGTTTAGTTCTTTCATGATAGACAGGATCTTTACATAAGAACAAGGCACTTTGACTATCAGTAATATAGAAACAGTATAAGATTGATTAAGAATTTCAGTTAGAATCCCTTTAAGCCACATGGCTTCTTTTGCTGCTTCAGTAACAGCAATGTACTCAGCTTTAGTCGAGGAGAGAGCAACAATAGATTGTTGCTGTGATTTCCAGGAAATACAATTTCCACACCAAGTATACACATAAGCTGTTGTAGACTTTCTAGTATCCTTATTACTTGCATAATCTAAGTCAACATAGCCCACAAGATCATTAGAATCACAGTGAACACCATACTCTAAAGCAAGAGAAGAAGTACCAGATATATATCTTAGCAAAAACTTCATAGTTGACCAGTGTTTATAAGAGGGATTAGACATATATCTACTTAAAACACTAATAGCAAAGGCTAAGTCAGGTCTTGTACAAACCATAGCATACATAACAGAACCTACAGCAGCATCATAGGGTATATTTTTCATATCTTTACATTCTTGAGAAGAAAGATGAGAAGTCTTAGTCAAATCAAGATGAGCACCAAGAGGTATAGAAGTAGACTTAACAGATTTCATATTAAATCTGTCCAGTACTTTTAAAAGATAATCATGCTGAGTTAACCAAATTTTCCTTTTATTTCTATTTCTAACAATAGTAATTCCAAGGATTTTCTGTGCAGGACCAAGATCTTTCATATCAAAAGTAGATTTCAGAGAAGTTTTAATATCTCTGATGTTACTCTTAGATTTGCTAATTATCAAGATATCATCAACATATAACAGAACATAGAGAGGACATTCAGTTTTAATGAACTTGAAATATAAGCAAGAATCATAAGAGCACTGAGTAAAGCCAAGAGCTTTCATACATGAGTCAAACTTTTTATTCCACTATCTAGGTGACTGCTTCAATCCATATATAGATTTATTTAACAAACATACATGATCAGGAAACCTCTCATCAATATATCCTTTGGGTTGATTCATGTATATTGTTTCATCCAAGTTACCATGTAGGAAGGCTGTTTTAACATCCATTTGATCAATATCATAGTCAAACACAACAGCAATGGATATAAGCATTCTCAAGGTTTTATATTTCACCACAGGAGCAAAGATATCATTATAATCCTCCCCTTCCCTTTGGGTAAAACCTTTAGCAACTAATATGGCTTTAAACCTAGGTGGATCAGTAGAGTTTTGACTTTCTTTTACCTTGTAAACCCATTTATTTTCAATCAATCGAACATTTTTAGGTTTAGGAACTAGAGTCCATGTATTATTAACTTTCATGGACTCAATTTCTTCATTCATAGCATGTTTCCACTCATTACAATGTTTAGAATTTACAGCATGCTCAAACAACTCAAGAGTATGAACAGAAATCACCTCAGCAATTAAGAAGGCATATTCTATAACATACTTATGTATATCAATTCCATTTTCAACTAAATTCACATACTTAGACAAAGTAGGTAGAGAAGCAATCACATCATCATTGTTATCAATGGCAAGTACATAAGAAGACCAAGTAATCAAGTCAGAAGAAGAATTTGAGTTTGAGAAGTCAGAATTGCTTACAGTCCCTCCTAATTGTGGAGGTGTTGAAGTATATGAACCTTCTGAGTTGGAAGAAAAAGTGTCTTTCGAGGAATTTATTTGACTTGAACTCTCAGTCATGCTTAAATCTCTCGAAAGACACTCCTTCTCCCTCAAGAGATTATAGTCAGCATATCCATTGTCATCATCTCCTTCAATAATATCTGCACTAACACTTGGTTCATAGAAAGATAAGTCTGCACCCCTGTCATCTTTCTCAAAGTTAACATTAGTAGTAACTTTGAAAGGAAAAACATTTTCAACAAAGGTAACATCTCTGATTATAGTGATTTTATAAGCTCCAGGTTGCAGGATTAGAAGTTTATATCCTTTAACACCTATAGGATATCCTATCATAACACATTTTTGTGCTCTAGGATTAAGTTTACCATCAGAATGTTTAGCATAAGCAGCACATCCAAACACTCTTAGATGTGTGAGGTTAGGAGGTTTTCCAGACCAAAGTTCTTGAGGTGTTTTAAAACTTATAGCCCTGGAGGGTGATCTATTAATGAGATAGGCAGTTGTAGTCACTGCTTCACCCCATAGAGAATGTTTTAGGCCAGAGGATATCAACATGCATTTAGCTTTTTCTAATAGAGTTCTATTCATTCTCTCTGCAACACCATTCTGTTGAGGTGTACCTGGGACAATTAGGTGTCTTTTGATTCCATTTTCATGACAAAATTTATCAAACTCTGAATTACAGAATTCCAGACCATTATCAGTTCTAAGGCATTTCAGTTTATAACTGGTTTGGCCTTCTACTGTAATTTTTCAGTTTTTAAAGTTTTCAAAGGCATCACTTTTATTTCGAAGAACATAAACCCAAACTTTTCTGGAAAAGTGATCTATTAAGGACAGAAAATATTTTCTACCCCCAATTGTTTCAACCTGAGCAGGACCCCACAAGTCAGAATGAACATATTCTAAGGGTTCACTAGCTTTAAACTCAGATTTGTTGAACAATTTTCTAGTAGCTTTACCTAGCATACAAGTCTCACATGACTTAAGGTCACTAGGTTTGTTAGGTAAGCTTCCATTTTTAAAGAGATAATATAGGCCTTTATTGCCTATATGTCCTAACCTAGAGTGTCAGGTTAGAGTTTGTTCATTTGTAAGGCAAACAGGTGAGTCAATATTATTCAACTCAGGAGTTCTAATCACATGATAAAGACCATTCTTTTTAATTCCTTTAACTAGAATTTTTCCATTTCTAATGATAGATCTTATTCCAGAATGTGTATTAATATCACAGTTTAAATCATGAAACATACTTTCAGATAACAGATTTCTCCTTAATTCTGGAATCCATCTAACATTCTGAATAGTTCTGACTTTATTATCATGCATTCTGAAAGGAACAGAACCTATGCCCTTTATGGCAAGAGAAGTATAGTCTCCTAATCTTACTTCTCCTTCATTATTCTTATGTAAAACATCAAAATGACATTCATGAGGAGTTGCATGCATAGTACATCCAGAATCAAGAATCCAAGCATTTGAATCAGAATTATATGAAGTATAAAGCATATCAGAACAAAGCAAGAGTTCATTATTACAGTGAGACATATTTTCACACAAGGCAGAAATTTCACTTTTATTTGATTTATTTAATTCATCACTTTTCTTTTTCCTGCATTGTGGAGTTTTATGCCCCTTTTTACCACAGTAATAACATGTAATAACCTTTTCTTTGTCATTTTCAGATATAGTATCTTTGTTCTTATGAACAAAACTTTCTGAATTTCTATTTTTAGCCTTAAAAACATTCTGATTGCTTTTATTTCTATCCCGGTGTTTATTTTTAGCAAACATAATCTCATTTTTAGGTTCTCTGGAACTGGTTTTAACTTTGAAAATTTTCATTTTTTCATTTTTCTGTAAAATAGCTTCTAGCAGCTTTTTCTTAGTTAAATCTTGATGACCATACTGTATAACATCTTTAAAATTGTTAAACTGAGTTGGTAAAGAATTCAAGATAATAACAGCTTGATGTATATCATCAATTTTATCACTACAACGTTCTAAATCAAGTGTCATCCTAAGAAAAGCATCCAGATTATCATTTAAAGTCATATTGATATCCATCTTAAAATGAAATAATATGCACAACAGAGAGATTCTACTAGGCATGCTTTTTACTAGAAATAAAGATTCCAAAGAATTCCAGAGAGTTTTAGCCGTAACCTGTGTTAGGACTTGTCGTCCTATTTCATCAGTTAACCTCAACATAATCTCAGAGTGAGCTATGTGATCCAGCTCTTCCTTTTCCTCCTTTGCATTTTCTGGGAAGTCCTGAGTGACGGCTTTCCAACACTTTTCCCTTATTAAGATAGCTTTCATTTTGACCTGCCACATAGAAAAGTCAGTATTGCCATCGAAAGGTTTAATTTTAGTTGTATCAGTCATTTTACTCGTCACAATCACTTAACAATATTTGACAACTATCCTGGAAACACTGTATACCAGATCCAATCTCAAGATAACACAGCAGTCTCCAGAAGAGTGGCAAGAATCAGCTCTTGCAAACACTCTTGGAATCTGTTGGTCTTCTTAGAGATTCAATCAATGGATTGGTGATCTCCAAAGGAAATGAAGCCAAAAGAAGTGAGGACAAGAGAAATTTTTAGACAGCAGTAAAGATCAAGGCAACTAGCTTCTATAGGAAGTGTAGCTACTCTTAAGCTGACACAACAAAAACTTTGCAGCGGAAGTAAAGAACAGAAAAGAAAACCCTAACAATCTAGGTTTATCTAACTCTTTGAAACTTTGCAGCGGGCGCGGTGAAGGTAAACCTGGCCAACTCTAACGCGGTCAAGGACAATCTCGGTCAAGGAAAACTCGTCTAAGGACCGGACTCGGTCCGAAAGATTACGGCTCTTACACCTCACCCCCCTAAAAACAAGTTTCGTCCCGAAACTTGCAAAACCTCAAACACAAGCAGGGGAAAAAACATCTCCCGTATACATCCTCATCTCACTAAGGCATAGAGGAAGCACATCTCTAGCCAGCCATAAGCATAACCTAAAGGCATAGAGGTAGAACATCTCTAGCCAAACCATAACCGTATAAGGAAGGCATGGAGGAAAGACATCTCCAGCACTACTATGTCCATCAAATAGCATGGAGGGAAGAACCATCTCCAGCTAAACCTAAACATATCACAATAGCATGGAGGAAAAGAACCATCTCCAGCTAATAACAGAAAATCATACTAGCACATAAGATCTAATAAGATCATAAATCACATCAAGCTAGCATGAACTAAACACAACATGGCATATAAGCACATACGCACATAAACAGATAAGACTCACCAAGCTAGTACTAAGATCTACCCGGTGATCCTACTGGTGCATCTAACTCAGCATAGAACTCTGGATAGTTCCTCTGGATACTATCCTCAGTCTCCCATGTAGCCTCCTCAGGTTCTCGTCTCGACCACTGTATCCTCAACATGAATGTCCTTCGAACGCAGGCATCTAATACCTCGCTCTAGGACTGCAATCGGACGCTCTACAAAAGTGTGGTCCGGCTCAACCACTAAATCCTCATAACTCACAATGTGTCTCGGATCTGGTATGTACTCCCTCAGCTGAGACGCATGAAACACAGGGTGAACACCCTCTAGTCTCGGAGGCAAGGCTAATCTGTATGCTGCACTCCCAACTCGATCCAGAATCTCGAACGGTCCGACATATGGGGGACTCAACTTTCCCTTAATGCCAAAACGTCTAACACCTCGTGTCAGAGACACTCTCAGCCACACATGGGCTCCAACCCTGAACTCTAGAGGTCTACGCCTCTTATCAGCATAAAACTTCTGACGGCTCTGTGCAGTCAGCATACGCTCTCTAATCAATGCTACCCGAGTTGCATCATCCTGAATCTGATCAGGCGCTAAATCACTGATACTGCTTCGCTCATCCCAACATAACGGGGTACGACATCTCTGTCCATATAGTGCCTCATATGGGGCCATCCCAATAGATGCATGCCAGCTGTTGTTGTAGGAGAACTCAACAAGCGGAAGATGATCTGTCCACACCTGTCCCCAATCCAACACACAAGCTCGCAACATATCCTCCAGAGTCTGAATGGTCCTCTCTGACTGACCATCTGTCTGAGGATGAAACACCGTCGTAAAATGCAAACTCGTCCCCAAGGCAGTCTGGATCTGCTTCCAGAATCTCGAGGTAAATCGTCCATCTCTATCTGAGACGATCGTCCTCGGTACACCATGGAGTCTCACTATATGCCTAGTGTACTCCTCAGCTAATCTGCTCACCGGCCACGTCTCCCTAAGGAAAGCTTGTCACCGCGGGGGTGGTGATTCTGGCCGCGGGGGCGGTGAAGCCGCAAAGCGATAGCTCGCGATTTCTCTGCAGCTCTCCTTCTGATCCACTCTCGTCTATACACTTCCAACACTGATTCCGAACATACACATACCCAACCCAGAGTTATCCTATGATCATTCATCTACCCTTAAGCTAAAGATGTGGAATTAAGGAAGAAGAAGAGAAGAAGAAGAAGATCCACTTACCCTAACGTGATCCACGGCTGGGCAGGGAAAGGATCAACACAACCAGCTGGTTCCTAGACTCAGCATCACAACAACAACATCCACAGCACTCACAAGGCACTTTCAAGCCAAACAAACCAAGAACTCCCAAGCTAAGGAAGAGGATGAAGATGGAGAAGCAAGGAGGACGTGAGCACGGCTGAAGAGGAAAAGAGTGAGTGAATAAACCCTTGCTCAGCCAAAGCCGAAGAAAGAAGTAAGGTAAGGCACGGTCAAGCGGTCAAGGAAAACGGCTCAGCCGCCAAAACCCGCAGGGGCGGTCACACAGCCACGGGTGCGGCACCGCAGGGGCGGCCTCAAGGCCCGCGGGCGCAGTGAAGGTAAACCCGGCCAACTCTAACGCGGTCAAGGACAATCTCGGTCAAGGAAAACTCGGCTAAGGACCGGACTCGGTCCGAAAGATTACGGCTCTTACACCCGTCGTATGAATTAACCTAGGAGAGAAATGTGAGTACTGAGTTACGAGTATCGATTCAACCCTCCAAGGCCAAACCCTAAATTCCTTTTTTTTTTTGTTCTTTTTAAATCTTAGGCGAGCCTTGAGGAGATGTTCATATTCGGCTTCGGCTTGTGCCGAACCTATTATCGAGCTCGTATTCAACTTGTTTTGTAATATGAACGAGCCGAATACGAGCTTTTGGCGAGCCGAGTTATTCGTCTCGGATTACAACCCTAATTTTCGGACACCTATTAGATCCGGATGAGACTAACATCCCTAGATTTGAAAATGTGACATTATTACCTATTCCCTAATTTTTCACAATATACTAACAAACTGAGCTAACTTGTAATTTTTTTTTTAATATTTCTCAATTTTCACCGATTTTATTTTAATATTTCTCAATTTATTCATTATTCAATCTCATCTCATCTCATAAGTATTAAAGGAGAGACCTTATTTTCATGTGTCAGCGTCAGAATTCATGCAGCCCAAATATCTTTTAAAAAGTTAATATTTTACGTTAATAAAAATTCATATTAATTAAGTTTAAAAAATAAAAAAGTTAGTAAATTTTTTACGTTAACAAAAAGTCCTATTAATTAAGTTTCTTAAAAATAGAAATATTAGTAAATTTGTAACTTTAATTAGGGTTAAAAGTTTTTTTTCTTCAAAATTAAAGAATTCAAAACTTGATCTAATGTACATTTGCAAAAATATGAAATCAAGTTCATATATAATTCTTTTAAATATTTATATTTTGTATGTCGATTATTTACTAACTCTGAAATTTTCATATTTCTAAAAAAATTTAGATAACCATTTTTTTCGACTTATAAATATATCATATAATATTTGTCTGATTTTTCACTGCAATCAATATATTTATATGTAAATTTAGAATACAAAATATATATATTTATATATAAAACAAATAAATACGTCTGATCCAATATTATTCAAAACCCCACGCGGGTATTACACTAGTCCTAATTTAGGAGAATTGGGGTTGTTGTTGTGTCCTCCAACCCTCTGATCCGCAACTTGTTATGAGGGGACCTTCTTATTCTAGTTAGGCCAGATCTAACCACAACCACAAACAAGCCATAAGTGGAGTACAAATAAACCCTTCGAGTTAAATTGAGCCAAATTGAAGCAAGCAAAGGAGATCTGTGCCCATCCTTAGAGAGGTTTGCTCCGCTCCTTACTCATCTTTACTTTTTGTAAATTTGCAAACTTATTCTTTCCAATTTGTAGCAAATCCATAATCAACCGTTTATTTCTAGCTATAACGTATGATCTTAACTACCTATTTAATATTTTGGAACCTTCCTGTTTACGAGTTGAGAACTTGAGATCCTGCATCCCCTTTCCTATTGCACTCTCAGTTGCCTCTCTTAAATTAATCCACTTAATCATTTTTAATTAGAGTAAACTACACAAAACCACCTTTAATAGGCACTCATTAGCAATAAACCACCTTTATAAAATTTTTAACATAAAATCACCCTTAATATTCATCTATTTGCGATAAACCACCTCTTATAATTTTTTTGGAACAAAACCACCCTTAATTTTTAAACGTTTGCAATTAACCACCCATAATAATAAAAATTACACCAAATAATTTAAAATTGAATAATAAATAAGGTAAATTTCCATTATTAATATTATGTCATAAGTAGTTTCAATAGTTTAACTAAATCTTAGAATTTATAATGGAAAATTAATCAAAAAAATATAATTATTTTACATGTACCAAAAATAATCCAAATTTTAAAATTACTAACTCGTACATAAATTATCGCCTGGTAACTAACAAAAAAAACTACGAAAAAAAAAACTTAAACCTACATATATACTTTTTTTTATCCGGATTGTTTTGTGGTAGTTTTTTTCAAAAATTTATACTTTTTATTGCAATTTTTCAATAACTATTTTGGGATTTTTTAACCTACAACTTTTTGTTTTTATTAAGGATTTTTCAAAATAAAAAATGATCATAATAACGTAATTATTGGTCGATTAAAACAATTTACAAGTTAAATCCGGAAACCATATCATCAATTTCGCCGGAGTTGAGAGTCAAGACCGTATAAGAATTGGTTTTGTAGGCTATAATTTCTATACGAGTTAGTAATTTTTAAAATTTGAATTTATTTTTGGTATATATGGGTAATTGTTTATATTATTTTATTATTATTTTTCTATTATAAAGTGTAATATTTAACCAAACTATTAAAACTAATTATGATATTAATATAAATAATAAAAATTTACCTTGTCTATGTTTCAGATTTAAATTAGTTGATGTAATTTTAACGTGTATAGGGTGGTTAATTACAAATATTTATAAATTAAGGGTGATTTATGCAAATAAATTTGTAAGGGATGATTTATTGCAAATAGATTAGTATTGTGAGTGGTTTTATGCTAAATTTTTTTTATAAAGGGTAATTTATTGCAAAAAGAGGATTATTAAGGGTGATTTTGTGTAGTTTACTCTTTTTTATTATCTAAAATATATATTTTCCTAATTTTTAGGATACTCATCCAATTATCCAAATATACCAACTATCTTTCTCTCTCCTATTTACATGCCGGTATGTGGATCTTCTTCCCCAACCCCTCTTTGTTTCATTGCACAAAGTTGCTGCCGGAGACAACACCTTAGCTCTGTCGGAGATGACACCTTAGCCCTGCCGACAACTTTGACCCTCTAGCGGTCTCAACTTTAACAGAACTAACTAAGACCTTAATTAAAAAGATTCCCATTTAATAATTTTTCCAATCAATCTCCCACCGACAATCAATTGGAAGTATCAATACTAAGTTGACTTTTGTGAGATGAAGAGTAGGAAAATCTCAGGAGTTAGAGCCTTACAATAACCAAACAAGAAGATATACTTTCAAAAGCAAGCTATTAGAAGATAGAAACAATGGTAAGTAGAGCCTTACAATGTTCTCGTTCTAGTAAATCTAGGCATATATTTTCAATATTTTCATTGAACAATTCGTTCAATAAGAATGAGAAATAAAAATTAATGTTCGATGAATTGATTGAATTTAGAAAAATCTTTTCTTTTTTTTTTGAAACTTTAAGGTAAGCACTCATGGTGAATCGTCTCCTCGAGACTCTCCACCCTATAGCATCCTTCCGGATGAGTTCATCAACTTGACACATTGACAAACTAGACACCATCTGATCATCATAACCTAACTCATCCAGCAAATCCGCAACCCGGTTGATCTCTCTGAACACATGCCTCACCCTAACCTGACAGAAGACAGCCAAAATGGAAGAGATATCTGACAGGATAAGGTCCAAATCCCACGGCGGTTTCCATATCCTTTTAACTGAGTTAATTAACATAAGACAATCACCTTCAACCTCAATATTTTTAAATCCAAGATCGTAAGCTATCACGAGTCCTTCTCTTAGTGCACACGCTTCAGCATGTAGGGCCGATATGTTACCACATCGCCCAAAGCCAAGGGAAATCTTCATAGCATTATGATCTCAGAGAATGAATCCATATGCAGATTCTCCAGTTACTTTTTTAGATCTATCAAAATTCAGTTTTATGTATTCACTCTCTTGTTTTTCTCACCTGATATTTTTAGTTTTTCTATTCTTACTCCTTTTCATCTCTTTATCTTTATTAGTTTTGTTATATACTGTATTTCACTCAATGATTTGATTTCTGACTATAAGATCAATATTCTGGGGTTCTTTATTATTAATTTTTTTTGTTCCTAGTGGACCAAAAGTTCTACCATACCAGGGTATAGTATTTAAACTCCAGATATATTCATTCTCAGCTTCTCGCTAATCATGAGGCCACTCTTTGCATAAATAGCATTCATTGCTGACTTTGCATAAATAGCATTCATTGAACTTAGAAAAATCGGGCGGACATTGAAGATGCTCACCAATTACATATTCAAACTTAGTAAAAGGCTTGAATTTGACTTATATCATTGTTCAAAAACTGTATCTTAGAGAAGACAAAATGCACATATTCTTGTTCAACCTACCAAACAATTACATAGTTTTCACCAAAAAATAACCCAAACAATTACATAGTCAATAAAAAAGAATCAATCCGACTCTTAGTCTTAAAGTGAAATATGTCCCTTATAAGTAATAATAAGAATTCCAAATTCTTTATCCAACGGATGGACACAATATATGTTGTCTACATGGACACAAGGATTTCGTTTCCAGGGCAAGTTAATAGCCTCCGACGGACTGGTGTGTGCGGTGAGCAAAGAGGAGAAGAAGAAACTCCCATGTGAAAGAGAAGAAAGATATTGATAAAAATTAAAACAATATAAGAAAAGTATATTTTACTTAATAAATAATAATTAATGGACCAATTAAAGAGAGGCAATAGGGAAGGAAATAGGAAGGGGCATAGAGGATCCAAACTGCCTATTTACGCTCATATGGATATTGCATGATAGCGTTATCCAACTTTTTTGTAAACTACGTGACTGATGCACATAATCATGGGTTAATGATTGGACGCAATAATTTTGCAATCAAAATCTCCTATATCGATCTTATATCAAAGTGAGTGATACATAGATCTTAACCGATAATTTTGTCCCTCTCTTGTGTGATTAACGATATCATGCAACAACCAAATAAAATTTATAATCATTAGTGATAACACTATTAAGGGGCGTAAATAGGAAGATTCAATTTTATCGAAAATCTTAGAGATATATATCTTCAAGATTTTTATATTAAATGCTTAAAATTGATGAATATCATTTAAAATTAGTGATGACACTATTAAGGGACGTAAATAGGAAAATTTAATTTTATCGAAAATCTTAGAGATATATATCTTCAAAATTTTTATAATAAATGCTTATAATTGATGAATATCATTTATAATAAGATATTTAGGTAGCAACTAGCTTAGTTCATGTACCATATACAATTTGGTTTAAATTAATATTATATATATATATATAATAACGTAAAAAAATATTAAACAAATACAAAAATATTAACCTAGTAGAGTGAAATGAGCAATATGATTATTAAAGACAGAAAAGGAAAAGGTGAAAATTACCTTTTTTCAACTCAGAGTACGCTCTCTAACGCACGGGGTTTTAACCATTCCCCAACTCCCTTAAAGCTCAAGAACGCAACCCGGCCGCCAAAAATCCTAATTTCTAAATCAATGCAAGAATGAATCGTTTGATACTCCAATCCCCTCAAATCAAAGCTTAGATTGGAGGAAATCGAAACCTCTATTACTCTTTCCTTCGATCTCGGATGTGTCTAGGCTTCACTTCTTCGATGCCCACATCCTAGATCCGGTACCCTTTTACTCTTACCCCGAGGAGCCTTAATCCGGCGGCGGACTGGAGCTTGCGGCTTCTTCGTGTTCTCATGTTTCCGCTCGCTCTGTTATTGAATTCAATGTAAGCTTTGGTCTTAATTATGTTTTATGAACTACAAGGAACGCCCATTGTTGGGTTGCCTTGATCTCGAACTATGGCTTTCAACCATCTATCAATGACTGGAACTGAATCTCTCAAACCACAAAACAAAGAATAACACACATCTTTACACACGTGTTCTCTTTTTCATCCCTCTGTGTCTAGTGTCTTGATCGCGTATTGTTCAAGTTATGCTCCTCTATAGCGCTTCTGAAATATTTTTTATCTCGAGCATATCTCGATCTTTTTCTCAAATCTTTAACTTTATATCGTTTTCGCTCTATTTGCAAATACAAGATCGTGATAAAGTCAGCCCATGTAAACTATAACCAACAAGAATGAAATAAAAAAACTTGTTGTTGTACTGAAAAAACTTGTAATTGCTGCTATGAAAATTTTGGCTGCTTTGAAAAAATAAAATAAATAATTGTAACACATACATTATTCTCGGGCTTTAGTTTGTGGTTTCCATTAATGCTCTTTAATGTGAACATGTCTCTTATTCACTTTTGCTTGGTCTTGTAAACAATTGTTGTTAATCAAACTAGTATGATTCCATTAGCATATATAACAATGATAGGGAATCAATGTTTTGTGAATCTTGATGATTTAAAATTTATTTTTGCTTTCTATTCCTATATGGTGCTTCTAAGCCTTTTTTGGAATTTGGAAAGTGTATTAAGGGATGAGTTCTAAACATTCATCTTCAAAAATATCAATCATCCAACAATAAGAAAATATTTCAAACAATCGTGTCTATATACCAATGGTTTAAAACCTCTAGGATGAAATATATCAATGGTTTAAAACCTCTTTGAACATGAGCTATGTAGTTTTTTTTATATGCTCAAATTATGTACCCGTTGATATGAACTCTCTGAGTTTATATCTAGAATCAATTTTGTCCTCTGTTTTGATGCTGGTGTTTGTTCGTTGTTTTTACACCCCTATAAACCTTTATCAATAATGATAAAAGCTCACAAGTTAGTAAAACAAGGAAGGGATAGTTTTATATTTATAACCTGTAATAAATCCCCTAAATAGCAACAAACCCACAGTGTATGAATCGTACGAAGTAGGACAAGTATTTCAGGATCGAACACAAGGACTGAGAGGATTATATTGCAGCAATGATTAAATATAGGATAGATCTAGAATAAGAAAGGGGGTTGGAAAAGATAAGGGAAAGAAGGATCAAAAATGTTTTAAAAAGGTTTTGTGGATTCGCAATCAAGTGTCACTATTGATTGAAAATCAAATAAAACAAAAAGGATAACAAAGATAATCAAGTTAAAGGAAAGAAAATGGATTCTAAGGGTTCAAGATCATTGTTTATACTCATGGACATCAGGACGTCTCTCAAAGGATCTATGGTTTGACAAGCTTCAAGGAAGAACGTTTCTAAGCTGACAGTCTATTACCGGGTAAGTCTCAAGACTATCTAGTTCCAAACCAACCACCTATTACCGGGTAAGTCTCAAGGTAGAGAGGTAGGAAATTCTAAACAAACCAGACTACAAACTAAGGGAAAGGTAAACCATCACCGGGTAAGTCTTAGGTATTACCCTACTTAGGAAGGAATCTAAGCACACTCAACCCAATAAAGGTTTTCACCTCTATTACCTATGATCAGTCTCTAAGGTATCTAAGAAGTAATATCACCGGGTAAGTCTCAATTCCAACTTAGGTTACTAGCTAGAAGGATTCTAACTAGGTTCAAGTTAAAATTAACCACCAGGATTTCAAGGCTAAACAAACCAAAACCCAAAGCACAACATACCATCATAATCCAAGGCATAAAAAAATCTCTGTCAACCTTGGAACCACAAGGTTCTAGCCAATAACAATCATATCAAAGACAAAATAAAGAAATAACAAAGGGGAATAAAAAGAACTTAACTTCAATAAATGAAAACCTTCAATCTTGACAAATTTCAACTCAACAATGTCTTCCAAACAAATCTCAATGTAAAAGTCTGAATCTTTAACTAAACTAATGAAGAACAATGGTGGAGAAGAAGGGAAAGGAAGGAGACGGCTCAGCCCTCTAGGGCTAGCTCTGGGCGACTCCCAGCACAAAAGACGGACTAAATCGGCTCTTTAGAAATTATTTGGAGCTTCCCTTTTATACCCAACAACCTTCCAAAGAACGGGCTGGGCTAAATCAGATCCAAAAATAACGTAAAATCGACGAACATAAAATCTCTGGCAAAAATCTCGGCCGAGATCAGGCCTGTCGGGGCCGAGATTTGGCAACAGAACGCTCAGCGCATCGGGACTTCGGGAATCTCGGCCGAGATCAACAAATCTCGGCCAAGATCGGACCATCTCGGTCCGAGATCATGGAATATTTCACAATCTTTGTCAAAATTGTGAACACAAATTTCGGTCCGAGATCATGGAAACAAAATCGAGAATAAAAAAACGTAAACACAAATTTCGGTAGTCAAAATTGTGATTTTTCGTAATATTAAATAAATTAAACCAAAAGAATATTTCACAATCTTTGTCAACATATTTTGAAAATTAAAAAAAATCGTAAAAGATATAGGGGAAAAAAAGGGAATCAATCACAAAATAAAAAACAAAATTTCGGAAAAAAATTCTTTGAACCGGATAACTATATGCTTAAAAATTCGGGAAACAAAAACATGGCGTAAAAAAATTCGGGAAACAATATGTGAATAAAATCATAGCAAAACATGATTTCTCATAAACCGGATAACATGAAATTATAGGGAAAGCGGGAAAAAAAATCGATTTTACATTAGCCGAAAAACTAATGTTTGATATTTTTAGTAAGACTTTTAACGATTTTATATGAAGTTTTGGCAAAACATAAACTGCATCATGGACACACAAAAATGTGAAGTGAAAACAAGAAATTGTGAATTCTAGATACGGACAAAAATCATAGTAAAACAGAACGTATAGAATGATAAAACTAACCGATCGAACATATGATTGCAGAAGGAATAAGAGGTCGATCCTATGGTGCCGGCGGAATAGAGTTTATGCACTAAAAAATAGATAAAGAACTATTTAGTTAATTGACTCAAACCTCTATATATATATATGAAAAAGAAACCATGTGAAACATCTCAATAAACTTATGGAATAAATTGGTTAGTATTGTAACACCCCGAATCCGTAGGACTCGAGACGCTACTGGGGTAGGATCTCACAATGGATCCTGGCCCTAGCCTGACAACAACTTCACTAAATCTTACAACAAGGCACTAACAGATTAAAACAAAACCTGAAACTGATATAAATATATACATGTCAAAAGATTATACATGATATTGCTGAGTACAAAAGTCAAACCAGAAGCCGTACAACCGATAACAACCCAAAATCCCACGAATATGCCCAGTGTACGGAACCCTCAGCAGATCACCCCACTGGATCACTCCGCAGTCCTCCTAACCTGCGAGGGAACTACAATACGGTATGAAACCGTTAGCTAACTATACACATATATAAGGAGATGCTTAAGCTCAATCACACATCAGAAAGGATAAACACTTCAGCATGATATCAATCATTTACCCGGTTTATTATCTTTAATAGGTGAATCAAGCAATCGTATAAAAATATGTATATATATGAAGATAGGTGACACGAGGAATATGATCCCCGCCTCTGAGTACTACATCCAGCTGGGGTAGTATCGGCACACCTCCCGTGTACCCTATGAGAGTGGTGAGGGGCCTTCCTTTATACCAGTACTGGCCTGACTACAGAGAACCTCCCAGACTCCACGGCGGGATGAAAGGGAAAGGTTATCACAACCACTACGATGGGCGGTCAGTATAACAAAGATAGGTTTGTGACCATCATAAACATAATCATACTCATAATCATAATCATGCTATAAAGCATATAACAAACACCACTCAAGCATACATCCAATATAAGGATAGTAGCTAAGTAAGTCCTATGGACTTACCTCGATATCAGAAGAACTCTCGAAGATAAACCTCAGGAACGTCTACTCCAACTGGAGGACAACTCAGCCTATACAAGGCACACATACGTATATCACAATCCTATCACACAAAGGGTCACGCCTAGACCCAAGGAATCCGTAAGGGATCAATTCCAACTCGTAAACCTCAAAGCCGTAACCGGCATAACTATATCGTACTCATCAAAGTCCGAATCCTAGCATGGTACTAAGTTCCTCATACTAGAAAGGAAAGGAACTACTTAACCATAAGTAGTCCCGGAACAAGGCGCACCTGCGTGATCAGGGGACGCAGGGGCGGAAAGCACGTGACCGCAGGCGCGGCGGGACGTAGCCGCGGGGGCGGTGACAAGGTCTCTGGCGGGTGCTGGCACGCCGCTGGCAAAGCGCAGGCGTTGCGGCAGGCTGCCGCGGGGGCGGTGACTTACGGCCGCGGGGCGGACACAGTAGGCGCGGCGGGACGTAGCCGCGGGGGCGGTGACAAGGTCTCTGGCGGGTGCTGGCACGCCGCTGGCAAAGCGCAGGCGTTGCGGCAGGCTGCCGCGGGGGCGGTGACTTACGGCCGCGGGGCGGACACAGTGCAGGGCGAAACGCAGACTGTGGCCTCGCGACTTCTCTCTCACTCGTTACTTGATCACTTCACTTCTTCTTCCAGCCATAGGAACGTACAAGCATACACATACATATATTAGCATCAACTCCTCACATACATCTACCCCTAAGCTAGAGCAAGGTGGAACAAGGAAGAAAGAAGAAGAACCAAGGGAAGAACTTACCACAGCTGAGGAAACTAGGTTGCAGGGAGTAAAACCACACATCAAGGCTGGCTCCAAGGCTCAGCAACAAGCAACAACATCATCAACAACCACAAGGCACTTCCAAGCCCAAAACAAGCCGAGGAAAGCAAGACTAGGTCAAGGAAGAGGATGAAGAAGCAAGGAGGACGTGAGCAAGGCTGGAGAGGGATAAGAGTGAGTGAATAAAACCCTTGCTCAGCCAAAGACGAGGAAAGAAGTAAGGTAAAGCACGGTCAAGCGGGTCAAGGAAAACGGCTCAGCCGCCAAAACCCGCAAGGGCGGGTCACACAGCCGCGGGTGCGGCACCGCAGGGGCGGCCTCAAGGCCCGCGGGAGCGGTGAAGGTAAAACTCGGCCCAACTCTAACACGGTCAAGGACGATCTCGGTCAAAGAAAACTCGGCTAAGGACCGGACTCGGTCCGAAAGATTACGGCTCTTACACCTCACCCCCCCTAAAAAGAAGTTTCGTCCCGAAACTTGCACAACTCAAGGAACCTCTCGGACTCGGAAGCCGAGGTACAACTCTCTATCGGAGGAATCACCTCTCCGTCCATAAGGTATCAACCTATCTCATCCTATAACCTCAAAACCGGCATGGAAGAATCATCATTTTCAGCCAACTATAAACATAACCCAAAGGCATAGAGGGAGAACATCTCTAGCCAAACTCTCATCACAACGCAAGGGCATAGAGGAAGAACATCTCTAGCCAAACCGTGTCTATAACAGGAAGGCATGGAGGTAGAACATTTCCAGCACTACTATGTCCATCAAAATAGCATGGAGGAAAGAACCATCTCCAACTAAACCTATCGTATCACAATAGCATGGAGGAAATAACCATCTCCAGCTATAACAGTAATCATACTAGCATACAAGATCTAATCAGATCATAAATCACATCAAGCTAGCATGAAAATAAACACAACATGGCATATAAGCACATAAACACAGAAACAAATAAGACTCACCAAGCTAGTACTAAGATCTACTCGGTGATCCTACTGGTGTATCTAACTCAGCATAGAACTCTGGATAGTTCCTCTGGATACTATCCTCAGTCTCCCATGTAGCCTCCTCAGGTCCTCGTCTCGACCACTGTATCCTCAACATAGGAATGTCCTTCGAACGCAGGCGTCTAATACCTCGCTCTAGGACTGCAATCGGATGCTCTACAAAAGTGTGGTCCGGCTCAACCACTAAATCCTCATAACTCACGATGTGTCTCGGATCTGGTATATACTCCCTCAGCTGAGACACGTGAAACACAGGGTGAACACCCTCTAATCTCGGAGGCAAGGCTAACCTGTAAGCTGCGCTCCCAATCCAATCCAGAATCTCGAACGGTCCGACATATCGGGGACTTAACTTTCCCTTAATGCCAAATCGTCTAATACCTCGTGTTGGAGACACTCTCAGCCACACATGGGCTCCCACCCTGAACTCTAGAGGTCTACGCCTCCTGTCAGCATAAGATTTCTGACAGCTCTGTGCAGTCAGCATACGCTCTCTAATCAATGCTACCCGAGCTGCATCATCCTGAACCTGATCATGTGCTAAACCGCTGACACTACTCTGCTCATCCCAGCATAACGGGGTACGACATCTCTGTACATACAGTGCCTCATATGGGGTCATCCCAGTAGATGCATGCCAGGTGTTGTTGTAGGAGAACTCAACAAGTGGAAGATGATCTATCCACACCTGTCCCCAATCCAACACACAAGCTCGCAGCATATCCTCCAGAGTCTGAATGGTCCTCTCTGACTGACCATCTGTCTGAGGATGAAACGCCGTCGTAAAATGCAAACTCGTCCCCAAAGCAGTCTGAATCTGCTGCCAGAATCTCGAGGTAAATCGTCCATCTCTATCTGAGACGATCGTCCTCGGTACACCATGGAGTCTCACTATCTGCCTAGTGTACTCCTCAGCTAATCTGCTTACCGGCCACGTCTCTCTGATAGGAAGGAAATGTGCCGTCTTCGTCAGACGGTCCACAATGACCCAGATAGCATCATACCCTCGGCTCAGTCTCAACCCAGTCACAAAATCCATGGTGACGTCTTCCCACTTCCTTTGTGGAACAGGAAGTGGATGAAGCTCGCCCCCAGGTCTGAAATGCTCGATCTTGACCTACTGGCAGGTCGCACACTGTGCTACGAATCTGGCTACATCGGGCTTCAGCCCTCCCCACCAGTATATACGTCTCAAGTCCTGATACATCTTACTCGTACCTGGATGTACAGAGTAAGGTGTACAGTGAGCCTCCTGTAAAATCCTGTGCCTCAGCTCTGTGTCAGCAGGTACACAGACGCGACCACGGCGTCTCAAAACTCCATCTGCTCCAAGCAGGAACTATGGTGCCTCGTCCCGAGACATCCTATCTCTAATCCTCTGTAAGGTCGGGCAGGTTTCCTGTTTTTGTCGGATCTCATCCAACAGATCAGGAAGAACCTCTAAAGTACGCAGCTGGGCATCCTCATCAGGAAACTGGATGTCCAACTCTAGCCAGATCAAATCCCTCTGCAACTGGCTCTGAACTGTCAATCTCGCAATCGCCTGCTCTCGAGGCGTCTTCCTGCTCAGGGTGTCGGCGACAACGTTCGCCTTCCCTGGATGGTACAAGATCTCTAAATCAAAATCCTTAATCAGCTCGAGCCACCTACGCTGGCGGTTATTCAATTCCCGCTGCGTGAAAATGTACTTCAGACTCTTATGGTCTGTGAAGATCTGACACGTAGCACCATATAGGTAATGTCTCCAGATCTTCAATGCATGAACTACCGCTGCCAACTCCAGATCGTGAGTCGGGTAGTTCTCCTCATACGTCTTCAGCTGTCGAGACGCATATGCAATAACTCTACCTCGTTGCATCAAAACACATCCCAAGCCTAGCTTGGATGCATCACTGTAAACCACAAAGTCCTCAGTACCCTCTGGCTGTGCCAAAATAGGAGCAGAGGTCAAACGCCTCTTCAACTCCTCAAAACTCTGTCTGCACTGATCAGACCACACGAATCTGGTAGTCTTCCTCAGTAAACTCGTCAGTGGGCGGGCAATCACAGAAAAACCCTCCACGAAGCGTCTGTAATAACCGGCTAGGCCAAGGAAACTACGTACTTCCTTGACGTTCGTCGGTGTCGTCCAAGCTGCTACAGCCTCAATCTTCGCTGGATCCACCTTGATCCCATCAGTTGAAACCACATGACCCAGGAATGCTACCTCTGGCATCCAGAACTCACACTTAGAGAACTTAGCATAAAGTTCTCTATCCCGCAAAACCTGCAATACAGTCCTTAGATGTCTTGCATGTTCCTCACTGCTACGAGAGTATACCATAATATCATCAATAAAAACCACCACAAATTGATCCAGGAAGTCGATGAAGATACTGTTCATCAACTCCATAAAGACGGCTAGGGCATTCGTAAGCCCAAATGGCATCACTACAAACTCGTAGTGGCCATATCTGGTCCGGAACGCGGTCCTGTGCACATCCTGCTCCCTCACCCTCAGCTGATGATACCCGGAATGCAGGTCAATCCTGGAGAATACAGTCGCTCCCTGTAACTGATCTAACAAATCATCAATGTGCGGTAGTGGATACTTGTTCTTGATGGTTACCTTGTTCAGCTCTCTGTAATCTATACATAACCTCAGTGATCCGTCCTTCTTCCGTACGAAGAGGACAGGTGCTCCCCATGGAGACACACTAGGGCGAATGAAGCCCTTCTCGGCCAACTCCTCAAGTTGCCTCTTCAGCTCCAGCATCTCAACAGGCGTCATCCGGTATGGGGCCTTCGAGATCGGTCTCGTACCAGGCTCTAGCTCAATCCCAAAATCCACACTCCTCTGAGGCGGTAAGCTGGACGGCTCAGCAAACACATCTATGTACTCACAAACAACTGGGATATCCTCTAATGCTGGACTCTCCCCCTCCTTCATGGCATAACACCAGAAGGCCTCGCAACAGTGTGCAATCAATCTGGCTGCTCGTATCGCACTAATAACTGTGCCTACCTTTCCAAGGTCCCAACCTCGGAAAACCTCAATCTATCCTAACTCGGTAGAAAGGGTAACGGTCCTCCTACCTACATCTAAGACTGCGGAATGTCTATCCATCCAGTCCATACCTAAAACAACTTCTTCATGCTCTAATGGCATGACAAAGAAGTCAACTAATAACACCCGGGTCCCTACAATGATGGGACAACCGTGAATCTCACGGGTACCTCTGACCCTACTACCATTGGGTAGCCCTATAATAAAGGGCATCCCCTCAACTGTATCTAATCCAAGACGCTCTACACAGGCATCAGAAATAAAAGAGTGCGTAGCACCAGTATCAAATAAAACTCTAACAGGTAAACCATGAATCAGAATGGTACCTGTAGCAGTAGGTGCAGCTGGCTCCTCTGCACTCCTCAGCTCAAAAACACGACCCTGTGGGCCTCTGGTATTAGTGGTGCCTCCACCACGGCCTCTGCCTCTACTCGGCCCAAGAGCAGATCCCTAAGTCGTAGGGCGGTTTGGGACTCTCTGCTGTCCCTGAGTCTGCTGCTGGGGTGGTCTCTGCCCCCCTCCTGGTACACTGGCAGGAGAAGAACCCTATTGTGATGCAGCTCCGCCCTAGCGGCAGTAAACAGCTATATGGCCCTGTCGGCCAAAGGTAAAACACGTCACCAGTGGTCTCGTACACTCGGGCTTCAGATGCCCTGGATCTCCACAGTTAAAACACTGTCGTCCCTTCTCTGTAACTGGTGCAGATACAGAACGACCCTGGCGTCTCTGACTACGCCCAACACTAGCAGTACCACTGGCCTGCCCCGTACGTTGTCTCTTCTCAGACCCTCCGGTCTGAGGAGCTCTCCTCTGACTAGCCCGCTCGCGCTCGTAGTCGGCGGCTCTATCCTGATAGTTCATCAAGGACTCACAATGAAATCCGGCCATATAGGCCCTGGTGGCATCCCTCAGACGTCGGGAAAACAGATATACATGCTGATCTGCAGCAGGGGCAGCTGGACCCAGCAATGCCAACTCCTCTTGGAACTTCCGGATGGCCTCTGAAACTGGCACATCCTCAAACCCAACCTCAACAAAATCACGTAGTTTCTCCCTCCTCAATGAGGCAGGGCAGAAACGCTCTCTGATCAGAGTCTTCATCTGCTCATAACTGATAACCTGCGCTCGTACAGATCTCCACCAGTGCTGTGCTAACTCCATGAACAGACTCTGTACCAGCTCTATCTGTCTATCAACTAGACATCTAATAGACACCAGAGCTGAGTCTACATGCCCTATCCAAAGCTTAACCTCTAACCCCACATTCCTAGTGAAAGGGGGTACACCCATCTGATGAAATGCCTTCAACCAGGTATCTGGTCTAGGCCCTCTATGCTCCTCCCGAACCTGAGGAATCTCAGCAGCAGGTACCTGTACAACTGGTACTTGAGTAACGGTGTGGGACCTCTCAGATGGTCCCTCCTGTTCCGGTAAGTCTGGGACACGTCTGCCGGCTCTAACAACCTCCTCTACACGTCTGATATGAGCCTGATACTCTGATCTACCCATAGAGATACGACCAGAATCAGCAGACTGGGCTCTCTGTGACCCCTGTCTCTCCTCTGCACCGTTCCCAGTCCCAGGAACGACGCTCTCAGCAACATCTTCGTGTACCTCCTCTGCTGCACGTGGATCAACAGCAGGAACCTGACCACGTCCTCTACCGAGAGGGGGTCTACCTCTACCACGTCTTGTTGCAGGGAGGGCTCTAGTCTGAACCATCTGCAGAAGACGGAAACCTAGCTTAGAAGGCTATATATATGCCGTAAGTATATATCAAATCAATGATGACAGAATATCTATATATAAACTGTCGAGATCTTCAGAGGGGCGATGGTTCACGTACACGGTAACCCAAAACATTTGTACTCATTTCAAAACCAAAACCTTTTAAAAGTCAGACCCCTTTTCGGGTTCTGTTTATTTATCCATTCGTACTTATTGCAGATTACTAGTGCCATTGTTGTCAACCTGGGCTCTGATACCAACTTTGTAACACCCCGAATCCGTAGGACTCGAGACGCTACTGGGCTAGGATCTCACAATGGATCCTGGCCCTAGCCTGACAACAACTTCACTGAATCTTACAACAAGGCACTAACAGATTAAAACAAAACATGAAACTGATATAAATATATACATGTCAAAAGAGTATACATGATACTGCTGAGTACAAAAGTCAAACCAAAAGCCGTACAACCGATAACAACCCAAAATCCCACGAATATGCCCAGTGTACGGAACCCTCAGCAGATCACCCCACTGGATCACTCCGCAGTCCTCCTAACCTGCGAGGGAACTACAACACGGTATGAAACCGTTAGCTAACTATTCACATATATAAGGAGATGCTTAAGCTCAATCACACATCAGAAAGGATAAACACTTCAGCATGATATCAATCATTTACCCGGTTTATTATCTTTAATAGGTGAATCAATCAATCGTATAAAAATATGTATATATATGAAGATAGGTGACACGAGGAATATGATCCCCGCCTCTGAGTACTACATCCAGCTGGGGTAGTATCGGCACACCTCCCGTGTACCCTATGGGAGTGGTGAGGGGCCTTCCTTTATACTAGTACTGGCCTGACTACAAAGAACCTCCCAGACTCCACGGCGGGATGAAAGGGAAAGGTTATCACAGCCACTACGATGGGCGGTCAGTATAACAAAGATAGGTCTGTGACCATCATAAACATAATCATACTCATAATCATAATCATAATCATGCTATAAAGCATATAACAAACACCACTCAAGCATACATCCAATATAAGGATAGTAGCTAAGTAAGTCCTATGGACTTACCTCGATATCAGAAGAACTCTCGAAGATAAACCTCAGGAACGTCTACTCCAACTGGAGGACAACTCAGCCTATACAAGGCACACATACGTATATCACAATCCTATCACACAAAGGGTCACGCCTAGACCCAAGGGATCCATAAGGGATCAATTCCAACTCGTAAACCTCAAAGCCGTAACCGGCATAACTATATCGTACTCATCAAAGTCCGAATCCTAGCATGGTACTAAGTTCCTCATACTAGAAAGGAAATGAACTACTTAACCATGTAGTCCCGGAACAAGGCGCACATGCGTGATCAGGGGACGCAGGGGCGGAAAGCACGTGACCGCAGGCGCGGCGGGACGTAGCCGCGGGGGCGGTGACAAGGTCTCTGGCGGGCGCTAGCACGCCGCTGGCAAAGCGCGGGCGTTGCGGCAGGCTGCCGCGGGGGCGGTGACTTACGACCGCGGGGGCGGACACAGTGCAGGGCGAAACGCAGACTGTGGCCTCGCGACTTCTCTCTCATTCGTTACTTGATCACTTCACTTCTTCTTCCAGCCATAGGAACGTACAAGCATACACAGACATATTAGCATCAACTCCTCACATACATCTACCCCTAAGCTAGAGCAAGGTGGAACAAGGAAGAAAGAAGAAGAACCAAGGGAAGAACTTACCACAGCTGAGGAAACTAGGTTGCAGGGAGTAAAACCACACATCAAGGCTGGCTCCAAGGCTCAGCAACAAGCAACAACATCATCAACAACCACAAGGCACTTCCAAGCCCAAAACAAGCCAAGGAAAGCAAGACTAGGTCAAGGAAGAGGATGAAGAAGCAAGGAGGACGTGAGCAAGGCTGGAGAGGGATAAGAGTGAGTGAATAAAACCCTTGCTCAGCCAAAGACGAGGAAAGAAGTAAGGTAAAGCACGGTCAAGCGGGTCAAGGAAAACGGCTCAGCCGCCAAAACCCGCCGGGGCGGGTCACACAGCCGCGGGTGCGACACCGCAGGGGCGGCCTCAAGGCCCGCGGGAGCGGTGAAGGTAAAACTCGGCCCAACTCTAACACGGTCAAGGACGATCTCGGTCAAAGAAAACTCGGCTAAGGACCGGACTCGATCCGAAAGATTACGGCTCTTACAAGTATAATATCATGTAAAGAAAAAAAGTTAAACGTAATTACATGTAGATATCGGATACGAAACTTCTAGAGTAAGATTGTTAAAAGCATGGTTGATGAATATACTGATAAGATCGTAAATTTATTGGGTAAAAAATCGGATAGACGTAACAAAATAATCGGATACACGTAACAAAATATCCGACGTAAGATTGTTAAACGAATCTTCAAAAATCGGGTGGGGAAAATTAACAAAAATAAATAACGGATTTAAAAATAAAAAATTTATTGACGTTAATTGTGAGATCTCAATCTCAAAATACTACCCCACGACGTGTCACGTCAACGTCAGTGTTAATGTATAATGTTTTAGTAGAGTATATAGATATAGATTTATTAAATCTATCTTCTCAACAACACAAGCAAACTCAAAATTATTTTCGATGAAAAGCAAATCGGTAAAAAATCTCATAGATTTCGCTATTCCTATTCCCGGGATCGCTTGTCCAATTTGGTTTAAAAAACCAACCTTAAAAATAGATTAAACCAATGAAAGTCAAGATAAGTTTTGGTCTATACCAAGGGCATAAGGCTTTTATAAACACGAGCTATGTAGGCTTTCTATATGCTCATTTTATGAACTCAACGATAAGAACTCTACGAGTAATTATCTAGATCCATCTATGTCATTTTGTTGGAGTCTTGTCTTTCACTTCCTCAAGGTTTCGATTTCTGGTGTACCTGTCTTTGATGGTGTTATTTTGGTTTGGTTTGTGTTGTTCTCTTAACAGTTATTTTTATATGTCGATTTTTTTCCAGTTGTGCTCGAGTCTCTTACACTTTTTCTAAATAAAAAAAATCTTCAAAGCAACTCAGCACCTTTTTCAACGGATTATTTTAAAGATCTCCTATATTACAACAAAAATTCTTCCAATCAAGCAATAGGATATACGAGGTAAGTGATACATAAGATTTCAACCGATTATCCTCCTTCCAGAAACAGAACCCCTAATAAATAAAATCATCCCATTTCTACTGAAACCATTCAACCTACGCCTAATCCAGTACTCCACGACTCGATGGCCAACCGATTTCGCTCTCCTGTCACCATCCCCTTGGTTCGTACAGATGGTACCATCCCTTGGCCTTCACATTCATCTTGCTCAAACACTCAATTGATCCCTGAAGAGTCTTCTTCAGGCTTCACCGAAGCATCTAAATTCCCAGAATGGCGCCGGGCGTTGGCTTCTCGGCGATGGAAAGTGATTTCAATGGTTACTTTTGACGCATTATGAGATCACCGACCCACTTATAAACACTATACCGATTTGTATGACCTCTACTTGCATTTTCCAGCCGATGTAATTGTTTTCGGAAATTTTGTTTACTTTATGAAAATTGAAAACGATGAACGGTTAGTTGGATTCAATGTCGTTTGGGATTGTGGTGTTTGAGCCGTAGGATGCCATTTTTTTAACCAGTGGTCGGTGATAGAGTTTCATTAGAATGGGTGCATAAATGCGAGAAGATGTTATCAAACTACTTAACAACAAATTACGCATGCCACCTTGTTCTCTGTTTATCCTTGTGTTTTTGTATATGCCCATTTTAGCTGGTTTTTGTAAAAAAAATATTTTTGCTTTTGTGGTTATGTTATGCAAATCTCCTATTTCTGTGCAGAAGACTCTATCATATCTAGGGCTGGAAACATTAACCATGGACAAAGTTAAACAACGAGTATGGGATGTTGTGTCTTACAAGAAAAACATTGGGGCTCTCCAAACTAAAATACAAGTGCTCAAAGAAGAAGTAACTCGGGTTCAAACTCTTTTGATGGGCGCAAATGATACTAAAGATGGAGTCCCAAACTGGTTTACAAAAGCTGATGAGATTATAAAAGATGCAAATGGTATTTTGGATGGGGTGAATGATATGGCCGACAAGAAGCGATTGTATAGTACCTGTTGGGATCCATCATCATCATGGGAAGTTGGTGAGATGTTGAGGGGCATCGACAAAATCTTGGAAGAGATACAAGGTTTCGACTTATCATCTTACTTTTGTGGACTGTCCCACTGTAATAGGTTACAATCAAGAGAGCATATGTTACAGGAGATACTGGAAGCTTTAGTGGAAATTCATACCAACTTCATTGGTATATATGGCATGATTGGTGTGGGAAAAACTATTTTGGCCAAAGAACTTGCAAGGCATGCTCAAAATAATCAGTTATTTGATGTTATATTGATGGTTCCAGTCTCCGAATCTGTCGATGTCAAGCATATTCAGTGTCAAATTGCAAAGAAGATAGGTCTGCAATTGTCAGAAGTTGATGATGAAGAAACAAGAGCTCACTTTTTGTACAATGCGCTTAAAGAAAAGTTCACGGATGGCAAGATTCTCGTGATATTAGATGGTATACAGTGCGTGATTGACCTAGAGAGGGTGGGAATTTCATATGGACACGATGAAAGGGAAAACTGCAAAGTTGTTTTAGTATCAAGGAATGCTGACATTTGTAGAGAGATGGGTGCCGAGAAGCAGTTCTTAGTGGATTGTTTAAATTTGGATGAAGCTAAAGTTCTTTTTAAGGAACGACTCGGAGGTAAGATTGAAAATATGGAAATTGCACTTGAAAGGTATCAATATATGGAGCATCTTTTCCTCATCAAATGCAGAGGCTTACCTTTGGTAATTAATTCATTGGCATTTGCATTGAGATCCATGAGCTGGTCTGAGTGGGAAAGTGTAGCAGATGAGATGGAAAGACATACTTTGATAGAAGTTGATGGAGTAAAGGAGGTTCCATGTGCACTTCTTGAATTGTGCAGCAAGTTCATACAAAATCAGGAAAAGCGGAAACTTTTTTTACTATGTTGCATTATTCAGCAAGGTATCATTACTTCCACTCTCAACTTTAACTTCAAGATGTCTTTCTTCAATTTATGATCCTTATAGTTCTTAGAAATTGGATAATTGTAAACAGGTGTGGACGTATCATTGGCAAAGTTAGTGAGATATGGGATCGGATTCAACTTGTTTGAAGTTGATTCATTTTCTTCTTTTCTTGGCCAAATAAATTCATGGGCCGATGAATTGAAGTCTTTATCTTTATTAATAGAGGGAAAGGAACGGAAAAATGTTAAGATGCATGATATTATTCAAGATGTTGCCATCTCAGCCCTATCTCAAGGTAACACTCGTAATTTCTTTAACCAATTTCTTATTGTCTCCAAAAGTAATCAATATAAACTATATGGCTAAAATTTTAAAATGACCAATTAAGCTTAAGCTTACTAAATATTTGGATTGTGAATGGTTCAGAAGGATAAGTCATAAATATATTAGGTTATATATGGACTGTGAGTCTGTGATTGTGCTTTAGATTATTCATCCTTTTTAGGTCATATGATCATGCTAGCCGGAAATTAACATATGTACCCTAATGTATAATTTTATTTTATTTTATCAGGTGACTGTATTTTACATGTATTATTGGATGCTTCTACCTGTTGGAACTCTAAGAAATCCTATGAAAACTGTGTAGCCATCTCTATGACATCTGATGGTAATTATAAGTGCTTAAGTGGGTTGGAGTTGTATAAACTTCAGGCTTTCTTGTTGAAGGGTACATCATCTTCAGCTATGCACAAATATAAATCATTGAGTTTACTAGATAATTTCTTTAAAGGAATGCTAAATCTGAGAATTTTGGAAATATCAGCGATGGTATTTGAAGATTTTCCATCATCTATTGGAGATTTAAAGAATCTTGTTACATTGCATCTGGAATACTGTCACATAAGATGTGGATTAAACTCCATGATGAGTAATCTATCCAAAGTACTTGAAGTTCTTAGCTTGCGTGGATCTAAATTCAGAGGTTTACCCGAAGAAGTTGGAAATCTGACCAGTCTAAGAGTGTTAGACTTAACTGAATGCCAGATAGTCACATTTCCTGTTGATGCTGTAGCGAAACTGTATCAATTAAGAGAACTTTACCTCTATTGTGATTATTGGATTTGGAGCACTAATGACATTGCAAAGTTGACGTCTTTGCCCTTGGAGCTGTTGGAAATAAAAATCCCTAATAACTGTCAAGTGTATCCCAGTGCTGACCTACAAAGGTTTGTAATACTATCTGGTGATAGATTTGATGAAGCACCCTCTTATCAGGATTTCACTTCCTTTTCACGTGTTTTGATTTTTATTGATGGCCCGTGGATTGGAGAAAGTGGTTTTGGAAATTTGTTGCCGAGGACTGAGTTCTTACAGATTGAGGGTTTCAGTGGTGTCAAGGGCAGCGTAGTTGACAAAATGAAATGCATTTTGGATACAAGCAAGCCTCACCGTAGTATATTTCAGAAACTAAGGGAACTAAGAGTAATTAATTGCGATTACTCATATTTGTTGCCTATTCAGCTTGCTCTAAAGTTGAGGGTTGTGGAAGTGAGTAATTGTGACAGTTTATTCTACATATTTCCGACATCTGGGATTAATGAAACTGATGGAGCTGACTTGGTTGTTGAGTTGCCGTGTTTGGAGAAGTTGGTGCTCAAGGGCTTGAGAAGTCTCATAGCATTACATGATGTAGTAGAGCTTCCAATTCATACGGGACCTCAACACCTTCTGTTTAACGAAAAGGTAATTAACCATATTTTCTATTTTAATTTTGGCTTTTTTCTTCTCTATTTCAGTATTGTCTTCTAATCTAAAAAATCCATATGTGACTATTTTTGGCAGATCAATCTTCCTTCCATAAAGGAGTTGCATCTGGAGGGTCTTGATCAGATTGTAAATTTGTGGGATGCTCAATTGCTAAACTTGCAAAGTGGAATGTACAGCAGAACTCCTTGCTTTGGAAACTTGAAATATATGACCATCTATCAGTGTAACAGCTTGAAAAGCTTATTTCCATCTTCGACAGTTACTTCTCTTTTACAACTGGAGAAGTTAGTAGTGCATCGATGTTCTTATTTGGAGGAAATTATTACGTGTACCCACATTCAGGATTACACAAATCCTACAAATGTGTTAACTTTTCCCAAATTACAAACACTTGAGTTGAAAGATCTGTCTACTCTGAAATGCTTCTGTCGAGGACACCTTCTGCTTGAATTCCCAATGCTGAGAGAGTTGGATTTGGAAGAGCTCGGGCAGGTGAAGGCATTCATACTCCCAAATACTGAATCACCACAAACACAACGGACAACACCACTCTTTCACGAGGTAATTTTTTTCCATATATATGTTAGTCCTTTATTTGACTATAAATTTAGTGCCTATTTGGTATTCATATCTACAACAGTGTCAAGTTATAATTATGAGATTGCTATTCAATATCTTTGTATTCGATATTCTGTTTGGTAGGTTTTTTAGTATAGGAACGACAACACGAATAAGAGATAATTTTTATGAAGATTTTTCTTCTAAAGAAAGAGTTGTGAAAATGAAGGAGGAGAAATATAAGATATGAGATATTGTTTAGTTTTTGGGTGCAACAAAAGGGAAGAAAAGGAGGTGTTTTATGAGTATATCAAGATATCACGTTCATATGATATACTTATATATCAAACAATAGGTACAAACTTTTTATATTGATACTCATATTTAATGTCAAAATATGAATATGAAACAAAGCCTTAAACAAAAGATACTATGATGAAAATGGTAATTCTGAGAAAGGTAATTTATGACGAGGAATGAGCAAATTCAATAACTAATACGTTTGAAATATTTGAAGAAAAACGAAACAAAATTTATAATTTACAAAGGATAAATGTGTTCATCTGCATTGTTGAGATGGAAAAAAAAAAAACCTTGGACATTGTTATGACAAAGCACACTGTGTAGTTCATGAAAAAAAGACTATTAGTTTCACCCTTATTTGTTTATATTGTCATAAACAATCACAAACTTATAAAAATACTCGCAAGTTTTTAATCTATGTACTTTACTAAAGCGAATGTGGAAACACTTATTTGCTTATATTGTAAAATACTTGAAAGATTCACAAGTTTTTAATCTATATACTTTAGGAAAGCAAATGTAGCAACGTTTACGTGTTGCGTTTACGATCAATTTATCTACGTGTTGCGCAAAGAGTTAATGTCCCCTAATTCCATTTTAACAAAAGGTCAAAAAAATCTATTTAAATTAGATTGGTAAAATGGTTAGGTAAAATGGTTAAGTAGACTAAGTGTCCGTTTGGTTGGAGCGATGGAATAAAAACGGAATGAAATCGGTTAAGGAGAAGGAATGGAAATGGAAATGATTAGGTTAGTTTCATGTGTAAAAAGACCTCTAAACAAACATAGTTTTTGATTGATTCATTCCGTTACCAAGAATGATTCCTTGCGATACCAAACGAGCACTAATTTGTTTATTAGGTGACAACATTTTTTTTATGTGAATAGATCTAATTTTACCCTTAATAAATAACCAAATATTCTCTATTCCAATTCCTGAGTTCTATTCATCTCCGTATTATTTCTTAAGCGTCTCCAATTGATAACTAGATGACAACATTACCCTCAAGGTACTTTTATCTTCACATTTAAAACTATGTGGTCCCTTGATTAGTTTTATTTTATTTTTTTTAATCTTTTTCAATTAATTTTGAAAGTTGGTGTAGTTACAATATGTATCCCAAAAATAATTTTTTTCTAAATAAAATTATTTTATTATTACGATTAATTAAATCCTATTATATAAAAATTTATTAGAGATTTTATTTATATAATTTAGATTAAAGATTGAAATTCTATCTAATTGCTTCAATTAATTCTATCTAATTGCTTAGATATAACACATACACATTATACTAATTAGATTGACAAAATTGAAATTATATCCAATGAAATCATAGATTTAGATTGATTATAAGTCAACTACACGTCTACAACCGTAGGTCATTGATGGTGGGGTGTTCAAGGTGTTGTGTTAGGAGCAAATGGCGTGGAGATGTGTGAAGAGTTTACAAATCCGTTTTTATTAGACTCCTTTGTCAATTACTATAATTTGAATATAAGGTTTTTAATCATCGCGTTCTAATCTAATTATTAAAAAAAAAGCTATAAAATCCAACTTGTTATATCAGTCAAAGTTAAAAATTCCAAGCTATATAATTTCATCGATTTTCCATGATACAGATTGATTTACAAATTGTTTTTAGTAGACTCCTTTGTCAATTACTAACTTGCAAATTTAAATGCATGATTCAGATTGAATTTCCATCCTTGGAGCAGCTAAGAGTAGATGGAATGCTTATTGAATCAATCCACCCTCATGATGAAACTACAATAATATTCCCAAATCTGTTAAGCTTGAGATTGAGGAATTTGCCAAAGCTGAAAGTGTTACAAAATATGAACTCAAAATCCATGAGGTCATTGGATCTTGAGAAAGTATATGCGCCGTGTATGTCGCTTGTAATGTCATGCGAATTAGAAGAACTCATTTTGTCAGCCATAGACGGTTTAGAAGATCTCTTGGACGATGAAAAATCAGTTGATGAGTATGGCCAGTTTGATCTTAAATTATTCTTATCTTGGAGTAAGTTGGAATTGAAGCACTTAATGTTGAAGAGTATTTCATGGAATAGGCTGACAAATCTCCGCTCTCTTACCATCTATTTTGCCCTCGACTCTACTTGGACCACTCTGATACCAAGTAGCTGGCTTGTAGGAGGTTGTGTGTTACTTCTGCTTGAAAGTTTAAAGGTACAATATTGTTATAGACTAGTGTCAATCATTTCGGAGGAGCTTCTACGATATGGGGATGCTGTCAAATATGGAATAACCATATTCCCTTCCCTAAAACACATAGAAATTTACGGGTTGATCAAACTAGAGAGTTTCAGTATGGGAAGATATGAAGCACACCTTCCCTCCTTGGAAACTCTGGAAATAGGAGAATGCCATTCTTTGCGGTCATTTTCAATGGGATCCCTCGAGACTCCAAGGCTCAAGTCTGTGAAAGTGGATGGCAAAATCAGTGAAGCCAGCCATTTTGATGACCTTAATGCCACGGTGACCGGTATGTTCACGTTAAAGAATCAATGTTGCACGTATGGATGTCACTGACATGCTAGTTGAAGTTAAAATATTCGCTATAAATTAATATATTTTGCTTGGGTATATATTAGAATTTGAAGTGCGGAATAGGCAGATAAATAATTAACAAATACTCTAGAAGGGGGATGAATAGAGTATGGAAACTTTTCGCAGTTTCAGGAATGGTAAGACCTTATCATCCAGCGGTAAGACCTTATCAGACAGAGATAAGACCTTATCCAAAGCGCATAAACTGGAAAAGAATAAAACAGAAAGTAAAACGAATCAAGGAGATAACAAGAACGATAAAGGAGCAGAAATAAAAGAACACACGATATGTTAACGAGGTTCGGCCTGAACTTGGCCTAGTCCCCGCCCAGGGTTGTCCAACCCTAGGATTCAACGTAGCTTTATTTCTCTTCTTCTTCCGATGAGCCCTAGATACAACCTTCAGAAGACCTTCCCTCTTCTAAACTTCAGAAGTCTTACACTTCCTATCTAGCAACTCACACACTCAAGAGAAAACAAAGTCCTACCGATACCGAAGTATCTTACAAGTTTGGGTAGAGAGTAACTCTTTGTATAATTCTAAGTGAATTGTACTATGACGCTCAAAGAGATAAAACGCTCAAGCCTATAGGTGAGATCGAAGCTCTAGGAGATAAGAAAGCAGACGTTCTTGTGTACGCTTGGGATCGAGTGTTGTTTTCACTGTCGTCTATCTTTTCTCCTTATATAGGCAAGCCCATCATCTTCAAAAAGTCGACCGTTTGAAGGAGCTTGGGCATCTTGAGTCGATGAGAAATCAATGCCGCAAATCATGGACGTTTTGACATTTAGAGCTGTTGTTTATTGAGTTTCCAAAGCTGAAGATTTTGTTCAAAGATTTTAACCAAATCAAAGATTTATTTTAAATCAAATCACTTGAAGATCTCAATAACCTCCAAAAATATCTCTACATATTTGGCTAGAAAATCAAACCAAAAATGCTGAAGATTTTGCCAACCGTTGAATATTGGGTTTCCAAATACTGAAGATTTTGTTCAAGAATTTATTTAAACTAAATCAAAGATTTTGTTTAAATCAAATCCCTTAAAAATCTCAACAACCTTAACAAAATTTGACTTAATATATTTGGTTAGAAAATCAAACCAAATATAAAATCCAGCCCATGAGAATATTGTTAGCCCAATAAAATATCGGACTAAACTAAATAAGCCCATTCGAACTAAGCTACTTGGGACAGTTTCGGTAAGGTCTTACCAAAACCAGTAAGGTCTTACCAAAACCTGGAAACCAAGGTTTTGGCTTCATCAACCGGTGAGGCCTTATTGACCATTAATAAGGTCTTATCATCAAGGTGGAGTTAACAATCTCCCCCTTGATGAAAGACAAAACCTGTGACCTGTGCACCTGTTAAGGCAACAAAAAACAAGATCTTGGAGTTGTTGCGCAATCCATAGGATTTGCGAACAACAAGCTCCAGCAGCAATATATTCAGCTTCGGCCGTTGAGAGAGCCACTGAATTTTGCTTCTTGGAATGCCAACTTATTAGAGATGTACCAAGGAATTGACAATACCCTGAAGTACTTTTTCTATCAACTTTATATCCTGCAAAGTCAGCATCAGAATATCCGATAAGACCGAAACTACTTTGTGTGGGATACCATAGCCCTATATCTTTGGTACCATTTAGGTATCTTAAAATCCTTTTCACCGCAATGAGATGTGATTCCTTCGGGTTAGCTTGGAATCTAGCACACATGCAAACACTAAACATAATATCAGGTCTACTAGCAGTTAGATAAAGTAGAGATCCGATCATACCTCGATACTCCTTTTGGTTTACTTGTTTACCGGTAAGGTCTTGATCTAGAGAAAGAGTGGAGCTCATTGGAGTTTTTGCCACCTTGGATTCACTCATCTTATACTTCTTGAGAAGATCTCTCGTATACTTTCCTTGATTAAGGAAGATACCCTTAGTACTTTGATGTACTTGGAGTCCAAGAAAGAAGTTTAATTCTCCCATCATGCTCATTTCGAATTCCTTGCTCATTATGTCAGAAAATTCCTTGCAAAGGGATTCATTAGTAGCTCCAAACAAGATATCATCCACATAAATTTGAACAACAAGAATATCATTCCCATGAGTTTTGATGAATAAAGTTTTGTCTATCAACCCTCTCTTGAAGTTATTTTCTAAAAGATATTTTGAAAGACGCTCGTACCAAGCTCTTGGGGCTTGCTTTAAGCCGTAAAGAGCTTTGTCAAGCTTGTAAACATGATTTGGAAATTCATCATTTTCAAAACCTGGAGGTTGAGCGACATAAACTTCTTCATCTAGATAACCATTCAAAAATGCGCACTTTACGTCCATTTGAAAAAGTTTTATACTCATGTGGGATGCAAAAGCAAGAAGTATACGAATGGCTTCAAGTCTGGCTACGGGAGCAAAAGTCTCCTCGTAGTCAATACCTTCCTCTTGATTGTAGCCTTGAGCTACAAGACGAGCCTTGTTTCGGATGACGTTTCCACTTTCATCCAATTTGTTTCGAAAAACCCATCTAGTTCCAATAATTGGTTGGGCCTAGCCGAAAGGGTCCATACTTTATTGCGCTCGAACTCGTTTAGCTCATCTTGCATAGCTATAATCCAGTCGGGTTCTTGAAGAGCTTCGGTGTACTTCTTAGGTTCTACAAAAGACACAAAGGCATGAAAAGCGCATAAGTTTTTCAATTTTGAACGAGTTTGAATTCCAGAAGAGGGATCAGAAATGATATCCTGAGTTGAATGGGATGATGCGTGTTTGAACTTCCTCCGGACAGTTTCCTGGTTAGAAGCATCAGGTGAGAGATTAGTAGGGTGTAGAGAATACGGCTCTTGAGGCTCAGGAGGTAGTCCATCTTCAAGACTGGCTTCATTGGTAAGGCCTTGAAACGTTGTTTCAATGCCTTGAGATAGCTCAGTAAGATCTTGAAATGGCTCCTGCATGTTTCTGGATTTGCTCTTCTCTTGATAATTGTCTTCTTCTTCTAACTCGTCTTCCACATGTTTATTTAGGTCGAGATCTGCAAAGCTCTCACTCAAGGTACCATTATCGTTTTCATCAAACAAAACATGGATACTTTCTTCGACTACTTTAGTACGTTTATTGTATACTCGATAAGCCTTGCTTTGAGTCGAGTATCCAAGAAATATACCTTCGTCGCTACGTGCATCAAATTTCCCAAGATTATCCTTTCCATTATTATGTACGTAACACGTGCATCCAAATGGTTTAAAATAAGATATGCTTGGTTTCCTTCCTTTGAAAAGCTCATAAGGAGTTTTCTTCAACATTGATCGAATCAAACATCTATTGAAAATATAGTTTGTTGTGTTAATAGCTTCTGCCCAGTATGACTTAGGCAGATTATTCTCTAATAGCATAGTCCTAGACATTTCCTCTAGGGTGCGGTTCTTGCGTTCCACAACCCCGTTTTGTTGAGGTGTTCTAGGAGCTGAAAAATTATGAGAAATTCCATATTTCGCACAAAATAAATCAAAGTTTGATTGATCAAATTCTCTACCGTGATCACTTCTAATAGAAACGATTGGTAGGTTTTTCAAAGTTTGTAACTCCTTACAAAGTTTCGAGAAGTACAAAAGTGCTTCCGATTTATCTTTTAGAAAGAAAACCCAAGTAAATCGAGAATAATCATCAACAATAACAAGGATATATTGCTTGCCTTTGGGAGATTTGACACGCATAGGTCCACAAAGATCCATGTGTAGAAGTTCAAGAGGTCTAGTAGTACTTACCACTTGCTTCTTTTTGAAAGAGCTACGAGTATGTTTACCTCTTGAGCAAGCATTGCATAGATCATCTACCTTGAATTTTAGATCAGGAAGACCTCTTACAAGATCCTTTGATTTGAGTTTTTGAAGGGTATGCATGCTGATGTGACCGAGTCGTCTGTACCATAGTCTTGAGTCATCTGATAAGACCTTGAGGCATTTCAGATTTGTACCTGCAATTTGGTCAGTATTTACAGCATATATATTATTGTCCCTATAAGCTGTTAGCACCAGGTCTCCTGTCATCTCACCTCGAACTTCACACTTCCTTTTGTTAAAGCTAACACAATTCCCTTTATCGCAAAGCTGAGAAGCACTGAGAAGGTTATACTTCAAGCCATCCACCAAATAGACATCTTTAATATTATTATTTGGACCAAAACCAATGTTACCGATACCAAGGATGTCGCATTTTCCTTTGTCACCAAGAGTTATAGTGCCAGTGGTTTGCTTCTTTAGATTTTCGAAAAGAGATTCTTTTCCACTCATATGTCTTGAGCAACCACTGTCCATTATCCACTTTTGATCCTTTGTCTTGGTGATATCCTGCAAAACAGAAAATCAACCTTTCCGGCTTGACCAATAGACAGATTTGGATCCATTATGGGGGTAGACCATGTTAGGTAGCCTAGTCCCTTTAGGAACCCATATGTGTTTTATCCGTTCATTTAAACGTACAGGAAAGGTATTTCTAATGATGTAAGGATCCGTTCTCCTATAAGGACAGGTTTCCTTTACATGACCCTTTTTACAGCAAAAGAAACAAGTAGGAGATCTCTAATTTCCTTTTGCCTTAACGAATGTGGTAGTAGGTTTTGTAGGAAAATTCCTGTTATATCCTATGCAACTTCGGTTCAAGGAGAATTGTTGCTCTCCAAGCATCTTGTCAAGAGTAGCTTTGGATATAGTAAATTTCACAAGGGCTATTTGCTGTTCTTGACATTTTTCAGAAAATTTCACTTTTTCAATCTCTAAGTCAGTATAACATGCCTTAAGAGATGAGAGGTTTGCCTTTAGTTCGAAATTTTCCGACCGTAAGGCCTTGACCTCAGTGTCAAGATCTGATTGTATGCTGTCAAGATCTTGAACTTTCAGTGATAGCATTCTTATGCAAGTTTCATGATCCTTTAGCTTTTCTTTTAAAATGCTGATTTCTTTGCTGTAAATTTCTTCATTAGAAATCAAGTTTTTTAGTACTTCTGATAAAACAGTAGTAGGACTAGATATAAGACCTCTTACCATTCCATCCAGATGTTGATCTTGGTTCTTATCGGTTTTTGCCATAAGACACAAGTTTGCATAATCATCTTCAGAATCTGAATCACTTGATGAGTCTGAATCGCTCCATGCTGCTATCATGGCTTTCTTGTTGTATTCCTTTTTCTTGAATTTGTTTCTCTTCTTTTGAGGACATTCTTTAACAAGATGATCTGTTTCACCACATTCATAGCAGTTTAGAACTCGATTCTTTTTTAAAGGGTTAGAAGACTTACCTTTATATTTAGATGATTCAGCATATTCTTTGTTCGAGAATTTCTTTTTCATCTTCAATATGCGAGCCAACCCTCGTGTAATAAGAGCGAAAGGATCTTCATCATCATCACTGTCAGAATCTTCCAATGGTTCCTCTTTCTTAGCCTTGAGTGCTAGATTCTTTATGTTTGTGGGCAATTCCCCATCGTCCTCATTGAGGATCATTTCATGGGTGATTAATTGCCCAGCAAATCATCAAGAGCAAGTGTACTAAGGTCTTGTGCTTCTTCTATAGCAGTTGCCTTAGGACCCCACTTTGCTTTGGGCAAACATCTGAGTATCTTTCTAACTTTTTCTTCGTTTTCGAAAGTCCTTCCCAGTGAGTCAAGGTTATTAATGATCTCCGTAAAACGGGTGAACATTATTTTGACTGATTCATCTGGGTTCATCTTAAACAATTCATATTGTCTAAGAAAGATACTGATTTTGGTCTCTTTGACCTGGCTCGTTCCTTCATAAGTGACTACAATTTTGTCCCAAATTTCCTTTGCGGATCTGCACGATGATATACGATTAAATTCGTCAGTACTTAATCCACAATACAATAAGTTAATGGCTTTGTAATTTTTAGCCACGCTTTCTAGATCAGTCTGAGTGAATTCTGCTTCAGGCTTGTTCACTCTTGTATTGTTGGGACCATCCTTCGTGGGTGTATTAGGTCCATGCTTAATAATATGCCAAAGCTCCAAATCTTGATCAATAATAAACATTTGCATCAAAGATTTTCAATGCATGAAGTTATTCCCGACAAAAAGAGGTGGTCGTGTTATGGATCTTCCTTGACCGAATCCTCCTTGACCTTCACCTGCCATGATTAGCCTCACAGATAGTAATATCTAAGAAAAGTGAGTTAGGCTCTGATACTAATTGAAGTGCGGAATAGGCAGATAAATAATTAACAAATACTCTAGAAGGGGGGATGAATAGAGTATGGAAACTTTTCGCAGTTTCAGGAAAGGTAAGACCTTATCATCCAGCGATAAGACCTTATCAGACAGAGATAAGACCTTATCCAAAGCGCAGAAACTGGAAAAGAATAAAACAGAAAGTAAAACGAATCAAGGAGATAACAAGAACGATAAAGGAGCAGAAATAAAAGAACACACGATATGTTAACGAGGTTCGGCCTGAACTTGGCCTAGTCCCCGCCCAGGGTTGTCTAACCCTAGGATTCAACGTAGCTTTATTTCTCTTCTTCTTCCGATGAGCCCTAGATACAACCTTCAGAAGACCTTCCCTCTTCTAAACTTCAGAAGTCTTACACTTCCTATCTAGCAACTCACACGCTCAAGAGAAAACAAAGTCCTACCGATACCGAAGTATCCTACACGTTTGGGTAGAGAGTAACTCTTTGTATAATTCTAAGTGAATTGTATTATGACGCTCAAAGAAGATCTCACACACTCAAAGAGATAAAACGCTCAAGCCTATAGGTGAGATCGAAGCTATGAGAGATAAGAAAGCAGACGTTCTTGTGTACGCTTGGGATCGAGTGTTGTTTTCACTATCGTCTATCTTTTCTCCTTATATAGGCAAGCCCATCATCTTCAAAAAGTCGACCGTTTGAAGGAGCTTGGGCATCTTGAGTCGATGAGAAATCAATGCCGCAAATCATGGACGCTTTGACATTTAGAGCTGTTGTTTATTGAGTTTCCAAAGCTGAAGATTTTGTTCAAAGATTTTAACCAAATTAAAGATTTGTTTTAAATCAAATCACTTGAAGATCTCAATAACCTCCAAAAATATCTCTACATATTTGGCTAGAAAATTAAACCAAAAATGCTGAAGATTTTGCCAACCGTTGAATATTGGGTTTCCAAATACTGAAGATTTTGTTCAAGAATTTATTTAAACTAAATCAAAGATTTTGTTTAAATCAAATCCCTTAAAAATCTCAACAACCTTAACAAAATTTGACTTAATATATTTGGTTAGAAAATCAAACCAAATATAAAATCCAGCCCATGAGAATATTGTTAGCCCAATAAAATATCGGAATAAACTAAATAAGCCCATTCGAACTAAGCTACTTGAGACAGTTTCAGTAAGGTCTTACCAAAACCAGTAAGGTCTTACCAAAACCTGAAAACCAAGGTTTTGGCTTTCATCAACCGGTAAGGCCTTATTGACCATTAATAAGGTCTTATCATCAAGGTGGAGTTAACAGAATTAAATAATAAATACTAAAACTGATTGGTTATATGAAAAGCTAACATCCAATGACCTCACGTTAAAGAATCAATGTGTAGCTACTTTGTAGTATATTTTGCTTGGGTATTAGAATTAAATAATAAATACTTAGTCCTCAGGCATTGTGTTCGTTCTTCTGTCGAGTGTAAAGATGTAATGGTCAATAAAAATGTCTAGTTAGGTGAACAGAATTTTCCCCACTTATCTACTATCAGTCTATCACTATTGACCGTTGTAAAATCCCACATTTTTCTAACAGCACTAGGCCAAGCTGCTGCAGAAGAGAATAGGGCAGCAGAAGTGAAAAGAGAAGCGGAAAGAAAAGCGGAAAGAGAACGGAGATTTGTAAAAGGAAAAGTTATAAGGAAACAGAAAATGTTTCAGGAATTTCAAAGACAATATCCGAGATTGGGAGCCAAGGACTGAAGCTTCAGAAGCCAAAGGGTTCAAAACTGTAAAAAATTACTTCATTCACAAAGAGGTGATCTCCTTCTTCCCTGAGTTGCAGCTACGTAAAATACGCGTAGACTGGTTTTCAAGTCGAGCCTCCATCTTAGTATGGCCTGCATTCACCACAATATCTTCAGATCTGTAACACTCCTTCGCTCTTCTCTGTGGTGTTCAGCGAGTCCAAATTGCACAAGAAAAGTTCGTTCAACTTTGTCCAAGTTCGGGACAAAGTATATTAATTTATAGCTAGTAACCATCCATGGCTGAGGTCACCGAACTTTGTCCAAGGTGTCATGTATTAAGAATAAATATCGTAACTGACTGCTTCATATCTTCTAGCTTATCTTATTTATTGTTTAATTCAATCCCTTGTTTATAGGAATTTCTAGTCTTCTGTGTATATATATTGTATCTTTCAGTTCTAATATACAATCAGTCAATTCATAAAGCTCTATATGGTATCAGATGCCTGCGCTAAACTATCTAGCGTGGAAACTTCAAATCGAAGCCCTCCTCGATGGCTACGATCTGCTAAAATTTGTGGATGGTACACACCCTTGCCCTCTTGCAACAATCACATCCACCACAACACCTCCAGAAATAACTTCTAATCCGGTCCATCGCACATGGTGTCGCCAAAATCGCCTAATATATGGTGTTAGAGTCAGCACTATATCCCCTACTCCCTACTTTGGGTCGCATTCTGTCTGGCTGCAAAACGTCGAAAGACGCTTGGGACTACCTCACAAAGACCTACGCAAATCCAACCAGAGGGCATGTCAAGCAATTGAAGGATCAACTTAGTCATACTCACAAGGGCACATCAACTATTGCTGAATATATGCAAAGTGTTCAGCAAAACCTTCAACTTCTTGGGAAACCATGTGATCAGGAAGATATCACATATTCGGATACTTGAAGGCCTTGATAGTGACTATCAACCTGTTATTGATGGTGTGAACAACCGTGACACTCCAATCTCTTTCGTGGAATTGCAAGAGAAGTTGATCCACAGAGAACTAGCTCTCCGCCGTCGCACGCCGCCATCCATGGTTCCTGTTACTGCCAACGTTACTACATCTCGCCAGACCACCAACAAACAACCTTCCTATTCCCAATCCCCTTCACAGAAACCGAGCCCATCCCACTGTTCGTCATCCTCGCCAAATCCGAAACAATCAGCCTTCGACACCAAATCAGACCCACACCCCCCTCCCTCAAGTCAACTACGCAGCTCCACCCTCTCGTAACTCAACTTGGCTCCTTGATTCCGGTGCCACTCACCACGTCACTACTGACCTTGACAATCTTTCCTATCATTACCCATACTCTGGAACTGCTGAAATTGTAGTAGGCGATGGTTCTGCCCTCCCTATTGCAAACACTGGTCAATTAATTCTTCCTTCTTTCTCCTAAAAACTTTCATCTCTCTTCAGTCTTACATGTTCCTAATATACACAAAAACATCATATCTATAAATAAATTCATACAAAATCAAGAAAAGTTGAACGAACTTATAAATATCATTAAAGCATACGGTTAAAAATTCATACAAAATCAAGAAAAGCGGAAACTTTTTTTCATAGGACTCCTTAGTTGCCCTCCCTGTTGCAAACACTGCTGAAATTGTAGTAGGCGATAGAAGTGAATGCTGTGAAGGAGGTTGCCAGTGCAATTCTTGAATTGTGCAGCAAATTCATACAAAATCAAGAAAAGCGGAAACTTTTTTTACTATGTTGCCTTATTCAGCAAGGTATTATTACTTCCACTCTCATGTCTAACTTCAATATTTCTTCCTTCAATTTATGATCCTTATAGTTTTAAGACATTTGGTATTTTCAAATAGGTGGGGATGTATCATTGGCAAAGTTAATGAGATATGGGATCGGATTCAGTTTGTTTGAAGTTGATTCATCCGACGTTGATTCATTTACTTCTGTAGTTGGCCAAATAAATTTATGGGTTCACGAACTGAAATCTCTATCTTTAATAATGGAGGAGAAGGAGCTGCAAAATCTTAAGATGCATGATATTATTCGGGATGTTGCCATCTTTGCCCTATCTCAAGGTAACACTCGTAAATTCTTTTTTTAGTGAGAAGGAGAGGCAGTGGTCTCCGGCGCATCTAGTCGCGCTTTTATTAAATAAAGGATGGCTAAGTAGTGCTCAGACAGGGGATAGCCCGACCCCTTACATCTTGGAATAATAAGTCAATAACACCCTCGGGAGGGTCAATCAATACATTAAAACCAAGTTCAAAAGAGTAAGCAAAGCTAGCTAGAGAGTCTGCCACGATATTCGCCTCGCGGTAGGCATGTCGAACCTGGATAGTCCAGTTTCTTTTAAGATAGTCATGGCATTTACTAACCAGACTCGAGAGGGGGTGGTACTTGGGGATTGTCTTCCTCAAGAGGTTGGTAGCAAGAAGAGAGTTTGTTTCTAGAATAACTTCTCGATACCCCGCCTCCCAGGCTAATTTGAGACCAAGTGCAATCCCCCAGAGTTCAGCTGCAGGGACCGAACAAAGACCCAAATTAACGACAAATCCTAGTTGCCACTCACCCACGTTATTTCTAATAACCCCGGCAGCAGAAGCGTGCCCATCTTCTCTTTTAGCACCATCCGTGTTGATTTTGTACGTACCCTCCCGGGGGGGCTCCCAAGCCATGTTGCGATCCCGAGAGTTATTTGTGTGAGGTTGAAGTTGGAACTTACGTTTGATGATCGAGTATTCCATGGCCCTTGCTTGTACATGCAGATTTCTGGCGCCAATGACGCTCCTCTTGTTGAAAGCCTTTTCATTTCTCCATTTCCACGTCCACCATAAGCCTACGACAAAAACTTCACTCCACAAGGAATTATTAGTATAAGTACGTGAGGATAGAATGTTACCTCGGAGCCAGCTCGCAAAGGGAGCTTGAAAGAAGGCGGGATCGAAAGCGTTGGCGTGAACAGCATGCCACATAGATTTCACTGTCCCGCAGTCCTTGAATAAATGAACGACACTTTCACAGGAAGAAAGGCAGATAGGGCATCGGTCAGAGATGCAGAGGTGTCTACGAACACGCTCTTCATTAGTAAGAACACCCCCTTTAAGTAACTTCCAGATAAAATATTTGATCCTTTCTTGGACGTTAAGCTTCCAAATCCTTTTGTAGAGATTCCCGTCAGCGCTGAGCGACACTCTTCCGGCAGTGAGCAGGTTATAGGCGCTGGAGACCGAGTAGTTCCCATCACTAGAGAGATCCCAATAGAGCTCATCGTGGTCCACCCCGAACCCATGCATGGTATCAAAACCAGCTGACATGCTAGCAGGTCGAATAGCAGAGAGTTTCAACAAAATGGTATTGGGGAGTCTATGCTGAAATAGAGGCCAATTCCACGCACCATTTTGTCCCCAATGATCACAAACCTTCAGCTGGAGCTCATCTATCGTGATCGGGGTTCTAGCGTAGGTGGCAAGCGGAAGTTCATCAACCCATTTATCATTCCAGAAGGATATATCCTGCCCATTTCCAAGCAGCCATCTCGACTCTTCCTGAATAAGGGTACCTGCAAGTTGTGATATGCTCTTCCATAACGGGGAAGGACTAGAGTGGCTCGAGAAATTGGGCCTGATGTACTTACAGTGGAGAACACGAACCCAAAGTTTATCACTTTCTTTTAAAAATCTCCAGCACAACTTACCCAACATAGCGGTGTTGAGGGCTTCCATGCTCTTGATGTTGAGGCCTCCCAGGGCAGTAGGTTTACAGAACTCGGCCCAAGCAATGGTGTGCATTTTCTTTTTACCATTCTCATGTCCCCATATGAAGTTCCGGCAGATTCTATCAATGTCGTTGCACACGGGCTTGGGAAGTTTTAGGGACGCCATCGAGTACACTGGTAAGGAGGACAAAACAGATTTAGTGAGAGTTACTCTCCCTGCGAAGCTCAAGGTTTTGCTTTTCCAACCACAAAGCCGGTTGTTTATTTTATCGATGAGGCCAGAGAAAGTAGATCTCGTGATTCTTCCGTGGGGGATCGGGAGTCCAAGGTAGTTACCTAGATTATTGGTGACCTTCACCCCGCTCAACTGTTCCAAGCTGTCCTTCATAGCTTGCGAGACATTCGGGGAAACATAAATCCGAGACTTTTGTATGCTAACTTTTTGCCCCGAGGCCTTACAGAACCTGTCAATGCACTCCATGACTACCTTCATCTGACTGATCGAGGCCTCGGCAAAAAGGGTGATGTCGTCGGCAAAGAACATGTGAGATAGCGGAGGTCCACCTCTAGAGAGAAAAATCGGTTTCCAGTTCCCGGCTTCCACAGCTTCCAAGATAATGTGACTCAGCCTTTCAACACAAAGAACAAAAAGGTAAGGTGAAAGAGGGTCTCCTTGCCTAATACCTCTTGATGGTGAAAACTGTTCTGTAAGCTCTCCATTCCATAACAGTTGCATTCTAGGAGAAGATATACAACTCTTAATCATACGTCTCCAGTTATCCGGGAATCCAGCCTTAGATACGGTGTCTTCTAAAAAGTCCCACCTCAATCTGTCATAAGCCTTTTCCAGGTCTAGCTTCATGATCATCCATTGCCGACCCGTTTTCTTTCGTCTTGTGGAGTGGACAATTTCATGCATAAGGGCGACATTATCTTGGATCAGACGGCCGGGGATGAAACTTCCCTGCGTGGGACCAACCAGATCTCCCATAATAGCTTGCATACGTTGAACAAGGACTTTGGAGATGACTTTATATCTAACATTACAAAGAGCAATAGGTCTGAAATGGTTAATGAACTCATGTTTTTCTTGCTTGGCAATCAGAGAAATAAGAGTATCATTACTATGCTCCGGAAGTGTGTGATCATCAAAGAACTGAGAGACTTCATTCATGACTAAGGGGCCAACAGTGGCCCAACAACGTTGGTAGAAGATAGGTTGAAATCCATCCGGTCCAGGGGATTTATAAGCTCCCATATCCTTCACCGCGTTCCACACTTCAGAAGGAGTGACCGTGGTACTCAAGGGATTCCAACACGAGTCTTGTACCTCAGGGAAGCCATTCGGGTCAATGTGACAATCGGTAAGAGGGGATATGTCTTCAATGCTGTAGAGACTCTTGTAATAAGCAACCGCATGCTCTTCTAGCAAAGTTTTATCCTCCTCCCAGTTATCCGAAGTCGTGTACAAGCCCATGACCCTGTTGCGCTTTCTCCGAATAATAGTAGAGGTATGAAAGAAGGAAGTGTTGCGATCACCGTTGAGAATCCACTGTTCCCTAGATTTTTGGAACCACATGAGTTCCTCTTGTTCAAGAATAGTCTCCATTTCTACTTTCAGCGCTGCCTCCGAATTCATGAGCATAGGGGAGCTAAAAAGCCTTTGGTTAGCTTGAACCTTGGAGAGATGACTTGCAACCTCCCGTTTCATGCGGTTAATATCACCAAAGACAAGCTTGTTCCAGGAGATAAGATAAGTTTTAAGAGTATTAAGGGCGATACTTACCTCAGTTTGCCGGAGCCAGCAATTCTCCACAATGGGTATGAAGTCTTTGTGTGACATCCAAACGGCCTCAAATCTGAAAGGGCGCTTTTCCGGACGACAAGAAATCGAGGGATTGATGTCGAGGAGGAGAGGTGTATGATCTGAGGAATACCGAGCCAGGTGACGCACATGTGGGTTAGGCCATAAGTGACGACAAGAGGAGCTCATGAAGACTTGGTCAAGTCTTTTACAAACTCTAGTTGTACCCCGAGTGCCACCATCCCAAGTGAAGCTTTGGCCTGTGAAACCGAGATCTATGAGGCCATGATCAAAGACCAAGTTACGAAAAATATCTGAGTCTTTGTGCAAGGCTCCAGTCCCGCCCGTTCTCTCGTGATTGAATAAAATGCAGTTGAAATCCCCTCCGATGATGAAAGGATCCTTAATCCCATCGAGTTCCTGAGTAAGGTCATTCCAAAACTGTTTTCTTCGCTCTAAAGTAGGGGGTGCATACACGACAATCAATTGAAAGGTTTTAACGCCAGACCCAAGTCTTGCTCTAATGAAGAATTTATTAGTGTTCATAATTTTAAGGTTGATCTTATGCTTATCCCAAAGCAGCCAGACCCCACCTTCAAAACCTCTTGCTTCCACACGACAGCATGCAGAAAAATTCAGGCGGTCACACACTCTTTTAGCAGTATCACCCGAAATTCTTGGTTCAAAAATAGCTACAATATCCACTTTGTGATGTGATATTAGGTAACGTATAGCTCTTTTGAAACCACCCTTGGCGGCTCCAAACACATTCCAGAGAAGACATATCATTAATAACGATTGGAAAAAGAGAGACAGGCTGACAGATTGGTTAAGACTCAAAGATAACCGTGTTGGGAGCAGTGTTGGTCCCATCCGATGTAGACCGTGTCAACATAATAACGTCACTTTCAACTATATCGCTTTGCTTGGTTGATTCATCTATGTGATTTTTTGGGCTTGAAGGTTTCCTTGAGTAACAATCGCTGAAGGGAACCTTGTGTCATTAGTTCCGCTATCAGTAATGTTAGGGAATATGTTTTTGTGTTGTTCTTCGTCGCTAGACTCAACTTCAGTTCTAAGTCTCTTTCCAGTATCCGAGAACGAGGTGGTTTGTGTCGCCATCTTGATTTGCCAAGCATTTCTTCTGGCAGCATTACGTAGTTTATTACGTTTCTTCTTCCTCTCTTTTTGTTCTTCTTCACTGATCTGAGTATTAGCTTTTTGGGCATTGAAAATTTTGGACTTTGCTATTTTGGATTCTCTCGCTTTACTGCATTCAGCTTCTTCCTCCATTTTATTCTTGCTTCCTTGATTGGCCCTCTCGGGCTATTTTGGATTCTCTCGCTTTACTGCATTCAGCTGTTCATTTATTTCCATGAGTGCAGGTAGAAGAGACGTGGCCATATCTTCCACACTTATAGCAGATTATATCAAGGCCTTCATATTCTATAGGGCAACGCACACCACTGCTAGTGTTGTTCTCTACTGCTTTGAATTGTCTCCAATGAACACCGATTGCATTGGTTTTCAATGTTGGAATTAGAATCCACGGGAAGTAAGTTGCTATGATTTAAAATAACTCATCTAGGTTTTAAAATTCACATATGGGAAGTAATATAAATTATTTGGTTCAAACTAATCCATCTAAAATTTTAATCATTTACAGAAAATTTAAAGTTTTTATTTCTGAATTTATAAATATCATAAAAGCATACGGTTAAAAATTAAATCATAAATATATTATCTTGAATTTAACATATATATATAAATTTTTTTATCAGATGGTTATGCTTTACCTGTATTGCTAGATGCTTGTATTTGTTGGAACACTAAGGAGTCCTATGAAAATTGTGTAGCACATATGGAGGAACCGAAACGATCTCATATTCAATAGCACCACCACCAATCCGGTCTCCATTGCTCATAAGATAATGACCCACATTAAGCTCCTTGCCTCCTCGAAGTGGACCAAGCACTCATATACAAGCACTCAATGGATGAGCTTCCTTCAAATTAACTAACTCAGCTTGCTCGGCCAGCCGTGTTCTCTTATCATCTTCGCTCATTATAACTCTCTTTATCTTGCACTTCCCCTTTTGTACACCTTCTCAAAGACCTTAATCCCTTTGTAATTCTTTTCCTAATCATAACACGTAAACCCGCTCGGTTTCAAAAAAAATAAATTGTGTAGCAGTCTCTATGACGCCCGATTGTAATTATAAGTGCTTAAGTGGTTTGGAGTTGTATAAACTTGAGGCTTTCTTGTTGAAGAGTACATCTTCGATTATTCACACACGTAAATCATCTATGAGTCTCCCAGATTTATTCTTCCAAGGGATGCAAAACCTAAGGATTTTGGAAATTTCAGGGATGAAATTTGAAGATTTTCCAATTTCCATCATCTATCAAAGATCTAAAGAATCTTGTTACCTTGCATCTGGAGTATTGTGACATAAGATGTGGGTTAAAAACCATGATAAGTAATCTAACAAGAGTGCTTGAAGTTTTAAGCTTGCGTGGATCTACATTCAGAGCTTTACCCAAAGAGATTGGGAAGCTGATCAATCTAAAAGTGTTAGATTTAACTGAGTGCCAGTTACACAATTTTCATGTTGATGCTGTTGGTAAACTGGATCAATTAAGAGAACTCTACCTCTATTGTTCTTATTGGAAATGGAGCACTAGTGACATCGAAAAGTTGATGTGTATCCCCTTGGAGGTGCTGGAAATTAAATTCCCTGGTACCTGTCAAGTGCCCCCAAGTGCTTTAAACTTTCTCAATCACCTGCGGAGATTTATCATACTATATGCTGATCGCTCTTATAAAGCACCATCTTATCAGGATTTCACTTCTTTTTCATGTGTTTTAATGATTAATGACTTTGAGTTTGACGATCCGTGTATGGAAGAAAGCGGTTTTGAAAATTTGTTGCCAAGGACAGAGTTTTTACAGATTGAGGAATTCAGTGGTGACAGAATGAAATGCATTTTCCATGCGAGCAAGTCTCGCCATAATTTCTTTCAAAAGCTAAGGGTTCTAAGAGTAAAGGGTTTAAGCGAACTACATCCATATGTGTTACCTCTTCAACTTGCTGCAACATTGAGGGTTGTTGAAGTGACTAACTGTAAGAGTTTATTCTACGTATTTCCGATATCTGAGATCAATGAAACAGATGGAGTTGACTCAAGTGTTGAGTTGCCATGTTTGGAGAAATTGGTGCTCAAGGACCTCAAAAGTCTACTAGCCTTACAGGATGCGGTAGAAGTTTCAATCACAAAAGATGCAGTTCTGTTTAATGAAAAGGTAATCATTTATATACTTCAATTTTTTTTTTTGGCATGTCAACTCATCTCTAAATGACTAAATCCATATGTGATCAACTTTTGTAGGTAAATCTTCCATCCCCAAGGGAAATGCATCTGGAGCGTCTTGATAAAATTGTGCCCTTGTGGGGTGTTCAGTTGCTAGACTTGCAGAGTGGAACATACAACAAAACTCCTTGTTTTGGAAATTTGAAATATATGACCATTACTCATTGTAGCAAATTGAAAAGCCTATTTCCATCTTCGGCAGTCGTTTCTCTTTTACAGTTGGAGAAGCTTGAAGTGCATAGTTGTGATGATATGGAGGTAGTTATTACGAGTATTCATGTCGAGGATGACCCAAATCCTACAACTATGCTAACTTTTCCCAAATTACAGAAACTAAAATTGATTTGCCTATCTAAGCTCCAATGCTTCTGCCGAGGACACCTGCTGCTTAAATTCCCTGTGTTAAGAGAATTAGATTTGGTTGGTCTCGAAGAGATGAAGGCATTCACACTTCCAAATACTCAATCACTACAGACAGAAGGCGCAACAACACTCTTTGATGAGGAGGTAAATTGTTTGTTTCTAGATATTTTTGTATAGGTTTGTAATGAAATACACTGCAGTCACTAACTTTTAATTTTAATAAATGATTTAGATTGACTTTCCATCCGTGGAGCAACTAAGAGTATATAAGATGAACATTGAATTCATCCAACGACATGAGGAAACCACAATATTCCCAAATCTCTTAAGCCTGCAATTGAGGTGTTTGCGAAATCTGAAAGCCTTACCACATATCAACTCAAAAGCGTTGAGGCTTTTGGTTCTTGGAAGCATTAAAAGCTCAATATTTATGCAAGCACCTACGTCTTGTATGTCGGTTTTAATGTCATTGGAATTAGAAGAACTCCGTTTGTCAGACTTAGACTGTGTAGAAGATCTCTTGGGTGATGAAAAATCAATTGATCCTAAACCATTCTTTTCCGTGAGGAAGTTGGATTTGAGGCTCTTGCAACTGAAGAATGTTTCATGGAATCGACTGACAGATCTCCGCTCCCTTACCATATGTGGTGGCCTCGAGGGCTGGACTACTCTGATATCGAGTAGCCTGCTTGTAGCAGGTGGTGTGTTACCTCTACTTGAAAGTTTAACTGTAGAATACTGTAAGAGTTTAAAAGCAATCATTTCCGAGGAGCTACTTGAGGATCAGGATCTTGTCATATATGGAATAACCCTTTTCCCTTGCCTAAGGAGCATTGAACTTTTTGGGTTGCAAAGACTTGAGAGTTTCAGTATGGAAAGCTATGAGGCACACTTTCCCTCCTTAAGAACTCTGGAAATAAGGGCATGTCATTCTCTGCAGTTATTTTCAATGGGACCCCTTAGGACTCCAAGGCTCAAATCTGTGGAAGTGAATGGGTGCATCAGGGAAGCCAACATATTTCATGACCTTAATACCACGGTGGCAGGTATATACATGTTAGTTGAAGTTAAAGTATAATAGTATTTGCTTTAAATTTTATTTAATATTTTGGTAAGAAAATACTATTTGCCTGTTGTAAAATCCCACATTTTTTTAACAGTTCTATGCCAAGCTGCTGCAGAAGCGAAGAGAGCCGAGAGAGCTGAAGAAGCCAGAAAAGCTGTTAGAAAACATATGTTGAATAGTTCAGTTTCAAAGGGGGTAAATTGTACAGTACAATCGTTACATGTACCAGTAGAAAAGTTCAAGTTGGTTGTAGAAGGTTTAGCAGGGCTAAATAAGCAGGAGAGTTCATATCCATATTTACAAGCCCCGAAACTCTCGAAGCTTCAGAAGCAGAAGGGTCAGGAATTGAACGAGCAGGAGAGTTTGGATCGGCCAATAGAAGATTTAGGAGGGCTGCCCTTTGCAAAATAAGTAACAAGGTACGATCCATACCCGCTTTGGAGAAATAGGCGATACGGTTCAGAAAATAGTCGTAAAATATGATTGCATGCATGTGTCTCGACTTTGAACACAAAAAAGTGTCCCAGTTCATGCTCAAGCCAGGGCCGGTCTTTGAGATTTTTGTGTCCGGTGCCTATGCATTAAAAAACAGCTCTACGTAGGTAATCATTATAATTACTTTCAAATTTCCCCTAATTTCGGATATATCTCATAATCAATGTCGGATATGCCAGTTAATTTACTGAACTGTGTTGGATTATAGGAACTTAGGAAGGATTTGATGCTCTTTGGCTGATGTTGGTCTGTGCGTAATGGTTGTTGAATGGCTAGTTACGATGTTGAGGAGGTAAATGGAGAAGTTCTTTTGTTGTGCTTCATCATCTTCTTTTTGGACTTGTATGTTGTATATAACATTTGTAAATCATGAAATTAGTGATGAATTGTTGAAGATAATAAGTTATCACACATGAAGTTATACATTTATCCCCGTTTGGTTGTAACTCCGGAAACGGAAACGGAATGGAAACGAATCTAGTCCACATATGTACCTTGTTCATGGAATCATTCCGGTTGGTTTCATGCAAAATGCATTTGCTTTCCCTACTTTGTTACCCTATATGGTATTAAAACTAATCAAATTCTACTACAATTAGTTCAAACCACAAGGAATGATTCCCAACAACTTCATGAACAAGGGTATACATATGGACTAGATTCGTTTCCATTCCGTTTCCGTTTCCGGAGTTTAAACCAAACGGGCCCTTAGTGTGCTAATTACTTTTATTATGTCATGTATCATTATCTAGAGTAGTTCCTTAATTATAGCTAATGAAGTCTGTATACGTTAAATATTGTAAGTAAACATTGACAGTAAAAAATACACAGCAAATTTCTTCTGATTACCTTCTCTTATAGTATACGAGGTCTTGGATTATTCCATTTGTTAATGGTTTAGGATAGAACTTCAATGGGTTTATCGTTGGGTTTGTGCTATAATGTGTTTGATGAAATACTCATGAAACTACAATGAAAATAGAGTAAATTATACGTAATTACTGGATTTGGCTTGATGAATTTTGATCGTATTAGTTTTGCCATATGTGAGTCATGTGACCATGAAGCTTGATGAGTTTTGATTATATCTTTGTGCATATGATGGATATATAATGGGTCTAATTTCATGTCTAATAACGCTTATTAACTAGTTTTGTTCATGGATTGTTTTCTACATCTCTAGAAGTGTTGGTGTAAGATTAATTGTTGATACATTTCTTCCATCGGTTCATCCTTAACATCGGCCAAAAATATGTGTGATTCGTGTTTTTTAGTATATTCCAACTATACCCGATTACCCAGCAATAAGAATAAAGGGAATTAGTCCTGTAATTTCATGTAATATCATCTATAATTCAATTTTTATAATTCTCGAAACCATAATCTTATTGGAAAAATGAAGGTTGTTGTATCAACTATTGATTTCATCTACTTATTCAACTCCGAGTACAACTTCAGCCATTGTATCGTTAGATGTGTTGATGTTGGACCATGACACCACTTAAATTTGCAAATTTATGTTATTCGTGCATATGCACTGTGTACTTGTGTTTTAATTAATTTTTTCAACCTTGAAGTTCTTAATAAGACGTGATGATGGTCTTCCCTTTTCTTGTATGAGAGGTTGTTCTTTGTCAAATTTTACGCATTTCAAACATTGTCAATAGGTATCAGATGATATATATTCGACTTATGTGTTGAGCTTGATCATAATGCATGTATGTGTATGTGTTTGTATGCACGCGTGACTCCAATTTACAGTTTGTTTGACTCTTTGTAAAGAGAATATTAATGGGATGTAAGATGTATGGACTAGTGGGCTATTCTTATCCTCATTGGTTTTAGGAATAAACCTTGTTGGTCATGTGTCAGAGTTGGACCTAAAACGTGTTGGTCATGTGTCAGAGTTGGACCTAAAACGCGTGTGCACCGTACCCTTAACCAAAACACACAAGTAAAAATATGTATGAGAAGAAATTGCCCAATTATACATATTTAAATTGGGCGATTTTAAGGGCACGGCGGAGTAATTAACAATTGCACTACGGTTACTGTTCCCGGACCCGTTACGGTTCCGGAAACCGTGACCGTGACAAATTTCTCACGGTCACGGTTTCCGGAACCGTGATGGGTCCGGGAACCGTAACCGTGGAAATTATCATTACCGTGCGAAAAAATAGCCGTTGGAATTCGTACGTTGGAATTCGAACGTTGTAAAAATAGCCGTTGAATTCAACCCTTATATATTGAGAGGGATAGAAGAGGGAGGTGAATAAACTTTCACCAAAATTCTCCAAAAAATTGGTAGCGGAAATGGCGACAGAAGACGATGAAGAGATGTTGATGCCTTTCGATGATTCAAAATTCAGTCAACCGGATGAATTTCTTTCTCATTTTCAGGTAATAATTTTTTTGTAAGTTTGTAGTTATAGCGGAAAAAAACAAATTCTTATTCTATTTATTTTCAATTAGGGTCTTCCGATTTATTCACGTGATGAAGGGACCGATTATAGTCGAATGTTTGAAATAAACGGTTATTTCTACGATCGAGAGACAATGGTTAGATTGGGTTCGTTTCATGGGAAGAACTATGAATATGGTGTTTGTCACAAGTAGATCATGGAGAAATGGGAGTGGATTCGTGACGTTTCCGTTGACATGCGAACGTTTCGGGTCAACTCGGAAGAAGAAAGACGTTGATCCAGATGTTGAGCCATCATCTAGGCGAGCACGTAAATCGATAAAAGACGGGTGTTCATTTGAACTTGAAGGCGTACAAAACAGAATTCATAAATGGACGATGCATGTTAAATGCGGAGTGCACAACCATACACTTCCCGAGCAATTGAAGGGACATAGTTTTGCTGGCCGATTGACTCCGAAACAGTTTCGGAAGGTCGGACGTGAACTCGGTGCAGGTATAAAGCCGGGTGACATTTTGAAGTCACTAAAGCTGGATGATCCCAACAATGTCACTTCCATGAGACAAATATACAATGTTGGTTTGAAGATCAGGACGCTACAAGCCGAAGGACGAGGCCCACTACAACAAGCACTACACAGTCTACAAAACCGTCGTTACTATGTGAATGTGAGAAGATGTCCACAATCTGATGAAATTTCAGATTTTTTCATCATGCATCCAGATTCCAGGCATCTTCTCAGCTTATTTCATTATGTGATCGTAATGGACACGACATACAAGACGAACGAGTAAGTGTTAACAATAATTTTGTTTTTGAGTGTCTTCATATTACATGAACATTTTTGTTATTTTAGTTTAATTGGACATTAGAGTCTTGATTGTGCCTCAAAATATGTAGGTACAAGATGCCGTTGTTAGAGATCGTTGGATTTACTAGCACGAGGAAGACGTTCGCAATAGCATTTGTCTTCATGTCTAAGGAAAACTCGAATCACTACGAGTGGGCATTAGGGAGACTCCAACATGTGTGCGGAAATCTTACACCGGGAGTTATTGTGACGGATAGAGAGTTTGGGCTTATTCGTGCACTAGGAGATGTCTTTCCAGATGTGAAGCACGTGATTTGCACATTTCATGCCAAGTGCAACATTAACCATCGCCCATGGGCAGTGACACGATCCTTGGAAACACGAGATAAATTCATAGCAGAATACAATGCCTTGTTTGAATCCCGATCATCGGCGAGTTACGAGAGGCGCTTGGCTGAGATGAAAGTTGCTTGGCAAAGTTACCCGGGATTGATGGAGTATTTGGAGACCACATGGCTGATTCCATACAAGGAGGCAATTATTCGCGCATGGTGTGACTTGTATCTTCATTTTGGCACGAGGACAACAAACACGTAAGATATTAAACCTACATTTATTAAAAGCTTATAGTAATAATTGTACTGATTCTATAATGATATGTAGGTGTGAGTCCGCACACTCTTATTAAAGAGAACATTGCGTTCTAGCGTGCAAGGATTTCATTTGCTTGTGGACAACATCGACTTAATGGTAGTCGATCAAATTGGGAAGATTGAAGCATCCATAGAGACTTTACGCAAGAGAATGTTGTTGGATGTGCGTGTTCCAATATTTGATTTGCTCCGAAACAAAGTAAGCAACGAGTGCTTCGAGTTGTTGTTGGAGATCTTTGAGAAGATGAAGAAAATTAGGAGCCTCACTTCATGTCGCGATTCATATTGTAGGGAAGCTCATGGATTACCTTGTGCACATGAGTTTTTATTGCTATTAGGGATCAGATGCCGATTCGTTTGGATCAAATTCATCCATACTGGAGGCAAGTACGTTGGGAAAAGGTGAATCCGGTCATAGAAGATGATGTTGTCCACATTGATCCAAACATTGTGTCGCTGAACAACTTCATGGAGCATATGAATAACAATTTGTTGACCAAAGATCAGATTGAGCGGATGGCTTCCGCATATGAGGATATGATAAATCCGGGAATGACAAACATGAGGGAACCGCAACAACAAGTGCGAACTAAAGGAAGACCTACGAAATATGGTATGCGTTCAACAAAGAGAGATCCTAGTGGGTTCGAGCACGGTCCAGGGTCATCACGTCCACGACCCCGGGGTCGTCCACCAAAATCAGGCCGAGAAACGGGGATTAAGATTGAGGAGCCCGAACCAGAGGAACAAATTCCGTGCACTCAACCACGTGCCAAGAAAGATACCTCTCGAGGACCTAAAGTGTATCGCTTCAAGAAGGGTCAGATTGCGGATGTAGTGAGACCATTCATCCTCAAAGCTATAGATGTAAAATCCGATGGACATTGTGGATATAGAGCCCTTGCTGTTGTTTCTGGATATACGGAGGAAGATTATTTGACCATTAGAAGGGACATGGCATTGGAGTTATACATGAAGAAGGATCTCTACAAAGTCGTGAGTATCTCATTTATTTTCTTAGTCATGTTTGTGTTATTTCCTTGTGAGTATTTGTTATGTTTGTTCATCTTTCCTCGTTTAATGGCAACAGACGACATACCAATGGAGTATTGATCAAGTCCTTCAATCTATTTATTGGACCGAGGACATAGGATGCGGACCGGAGAATTGGTTTAAGAAACCAAACATTCCTCTGGTAACCTCAACGTATTATCATTGCGTTGTGGTGGTACTTGGGGGAAATCCCGAGACTTGTTTACCTATGGTTGCAACGGTGGAGAATCAAGAGCCACCGACAGAAGTTCGTGCACTAGCACATGTCAACGGCAATCACTATGTAGCTGTAAGTTTGTTTACTTTAAAAACTTATTCCCCACGATATGAATTTCTATTGTTTTAAAGAAATCCTTGAATCTACTTTTTGCAGGTATGGCTGAAACCCGATGCACCATTACCGATGTTGTCCCTTTCATGGAAACATCATCATCATGCAAGCGTAAATGGATGGGATAAACCTTTTGAAGATAGGTTAAAGAGGCACGCAGAAGGGTCTCCAGGAACCGTAACAGTCCATTCAACCCCATTAGAGTAGTTAGATGTTGTTCCTTCATGTTGATGTTCTTTCGTATCCATGTGAACTCTTTTATCTTGTATTGTTCTTCTTTATTAAGAAATAAATGGACTTATCGTGATGTTATTCGTGCATATTATGCGTTAAACATTGATATAAGGACTAAATATATATATAGAAACACCACAGAAGTACACAAAAACATAACATCCGAAGTATATATACATGAACACGAGGAACAATATACAAAAATCAACGTCGAACTAATCACGTCTGGGCCGCGACGCCCTAACCTGAGTATGTGCAATAGACTCGTCATAGATCCTCTGAATCTCCGGAATCGGAACAGGCCCACCACGTGCTATGAGATCTCTGAGACTCGCTTGTAGTATGTGTAGACGCTGCAATGATACAAACATGTGTTATAATTTATTGTACTAAGGATACAAATCTAAAGACTACATTTAATGATGACGTACCCTAGTATCTCAAACTGGAACTGGAGGGGGGCTGATGCGTCCTTGGAGGTAACCAAGGATAACTTTCGGATCTAGATCCAGCCAAGCTCCAACTACTCCTTGATTCTTTGTGCGGCGTTGTTTCGATTCAGATCCAAAGGGGCGGAAGCGATGAAGAAACAAGGGTTGATTTGATCTAGAGAGATCGAATAAACCGTTTGATGGAGATCGAAAGTTGATTCTAAAGAAGAATCCTCGAATATGTTGTTCTTGGATCAAAGATGAGATCCAAGGAAGAAATTTGAGAAATAGACGGGAAGGTTTGATGCCCAAGCTAAGTCAGAGGAAAAGTCTTCTCAAAACCTAGTAAAGTTGAACATGGAAAATAGGTGAGGCAAGAGGTCCCTTATATAGAGAGTCTTGCCCGCCTATGGGCCAACGGGCCAAACAAACATAAATACGAAAAGCCCAACAAGGAAAAAAAACCCTAAAAGATAAGGTCAAAGGGAATATTCTATAAGGAATATCCCTTTTATTACATAAAAGGAAAACATGCAAAAAATTAGTCCCGAAGTAAAAGCGTGGGCGGGACCGATAGCCTATGCCATGGTGGTGTAGAGACACGGCATACCGGCGACTGGTCCAAGTGACGAAGTGGTGCGGACGATGATAGATCCGGTGGCTCGGGCAATGGACTTGGCTCGGGATCGGGTGAGCGATCCATCTGAGCGAACCCTCAAAGCCTCGTCCTCTTGGTCTACGGTCAACGTAAGAGGAGCATCCAAGGGCGCATCAGTCCCCCCATCTTGGCTGTGAAACGTCCCCGTTTCACCATCGTCAAAGAGGGGCTCAACATAAGGGGCAAGGTCCTTGACGTTGAACGTCGGGTGTACTCCGTAGGAATCCGGAAGCTCTAACTTGTATGCATTCGGGCCATGGCGGGCTAAGATGCGGAATGGGCCATCACCACGGTCCGAAAGCTTGCTCATGCGGCGAGTTGGAAAACGCTCCTTCCTTAGGTGGAGCCAAATAAGATCACCGGGCTCAAAAGAGACGTCGCGGCGGCCCTTGTTGCGTTGTCCGGCAAGTTGGGCGGCACAACGTTCAAGTTGTGTCCTAGTCCGCTCATGAAGCTCAATGATTTGGGCGGCTCGGTTTGCGGCGATGATGTGTTCGCCGTCCTTGAGCGGGCGGGGAGTGAAGTCCAACGGTGTGTGTGGATTAAGGCCGTAGACAACTTCAAATGGAGACAATTTAGTTGTCGTGTGCATAGACCTGTTATACGAAAACTCCACAATAGAAAGTAAGTCCTTCCACCTACGTGGGTTGGTCCTAGTGGTGGCTCTAAGTAGAGCACCAAGAGTCCGATTGGTCACCTCCGTTTGACCATCGGTTTGGGGGTGATAACTACTCGAAAACAACAAGTTAATTCCAAGTTTTCCCCATAGCGTTCTCCAAAAGTGACTCACGAATTTCACGTCCCGATCACTAACGATAGAACGGGGTATCCCATGTAAGCGCACCAAATTGTCAAAGAACAAGGTGGCAACTTCACTAGCATTTTGGGTGCTCTTACATGCAATGAAATGAGCCATTTTGGAGAAGCGATCAACTACCACAAAAATGGAGTATTTGCCTCGTTTTGACATAGGTAACCCGACCACAAAGTCCATGGATAGATCCTCCCAAGGTCCCATTGGTATAGGCAAAGGAGAATACATTTCATCCGGACCTTGGCGTGACTTTGCATGATGACATGTGATGCAACCCTTGCAAAACCGTGTCACATGCATACGCATCCGGGGCCAAAAGAAATGCTCTTGGAGAGCGGAAAGGGTCTTGGTAGCACCGAAGCGACCACGACCCTCATGAGCTTCCTTGATCAACAAATGGCGTACAGATGAGCGCGGAATACAAAGTTTTCCCGCTCGGAAAAGATAGCCATCGTTAATAAAGAAAGACTCGTGCTCTCGGAGGTCGAGGCATTGTGCCCATATGTCCTTGAAGTCAAGATCCGTGGCATATAACTCTTTGATAAGAGCAAAACCATGTATCTTGGCGTCCATATACATAAGAAGGGCATACCGGCGAGAAAGGGCATCGGCTACCACATTCTCCTTGCCTTTCTTATGCCGAATGACATAAGGAAAGGTCTCCAAAAACTCTACCCAACTAGCATGGCGCCGACTTAGATTTGTTTGACTCTTAAGATACGAAAGAGCCGCATGATCCGAATGAATCACGAACTCCTTCGGCCAAAAGTAATGTTGCCATGTCTTAAGGCAACGAACTAGAGCATATATTTCTTTGTCATATGTAGGGTAGTTGAGCGAAGGACCGGAGAGTTTTTCACTAAAGTAGGCAATTGGACGAGTCTCTTGTAAGAGAACTCCTCCAATGCCCACATTCGATGCATCACACTCCACCTCGAAAGTTTTCGAAAAGTTTGGGAGTTGGAGTAATGGTGCATTACAAAGGCGGTCTTTGAGCGCATCAAACGCTCGAGCATGGATATCACGCCACTCAAACGTTACACCCTTGGTAGTAAGCTCATGGAGCGGGGCCGCTACCGTGCTAAAGTCCTTGACAAAGCTCCGGTAGAAATCCGCTAAGCCGAGAAAGGCTCGGACCATGGTGACCGTAGTAGGAGTAGGCCACTCCCGAATAGCACGAACTTTAGATTCGTCTACTCGTAGTCCATCCTTAGACACGACATAGCCAAGAAAGATAGTGGTGTCCGAGCAAAATACGCATTTTTCAAAGTTGACATACAATTGCTCTTGTCTAAGGCACTCGAGCACTTGGCGAAGGTGCCCGATGTGATCCTCCAAAGACGTACTAAACACCAAAATATCATCGAAATAAACAACGACAAGTATAACCAAGAATCGGCGCTAGACATGGTTCATGAGGCGCATGAAGGTGGATGGGGCGTTGGAGAGGCCAAATGGCATGACAAGCCATTCATAGAGTCCATACTTCATCTTGAACGCCGTCTTCCACTCGTCACCTTCGACCATCCGGATTTGGTGGTAACCGCTCCGGAGATCAATTTTGGAGAAAATGGTGGCGCCGTGGAGCTCATCCAACATGTCATCAAGGCGCGGGATCGGGTGGCGGTATTTAACGGTGATTTGGTTGATAGCACGACAATCAACACACATCCGCCATGATCCGTCTTTCTTTGGCACTAATATGACCGGGACGGCACATGGTGATAAGGATTCACGCACATGTCCCCGGTCTAGGAGCTCTTGCACTTGACGTTGTAGTTCCTTTGTCTCCTCCGGACTTGCTCGGTACACGGCACGGTTTGGTAAAGAAGCACCGGGCACAAAGTCAATTTGGTGTTCAATCCCTCGGATTGGTGGCAAGCCGGGTGGTAGGTCTTTGGGCATAATATCCTGAAATTCGGACAACAACAAAGACACCTCGTGTGGCACATTACTCGGGTCATGAGAAGTAGATAAACAAAACGGAACAAGCAAGAAACATGGAAACTTGTCTTCCATGACTGGTTGCAAATCATGCCGGCGAGAAACATGGAAGCTTGCTTGCGCCCCAGCACAACCCGGGATTTGGAAGTACTAGCACCTACAACATCGGAACTCCGAGGAGGGTCCGATTTTGCCGGTGCCTTAGCGGACTCATCTATAGATTGTTGCCTCTTCCGTTCGGCATAGTCAACCAAAATTTCGTGCGGAGTCATAGGCAAAAGTGTGACCCGTTTTCCATTATATTGGAACATGTACCGGTTAAGATAACCATCGTGAAATGTTCGGCGATCAAATTGCCATGGTCGTCCTAATAGGACATGTGTGGCGTCCATCTTGATAACATCACAAAGGACCGTATCAACATAGGCGCCAATAGAAAATGTCACCCAAGCTTGTTGTGTGACGGTGTCACACGCCTTATCGGAGGTCCATTGGAGTCCGTAAGGTGTTGGGTGGGGGGTTGTAGGCAACTTAAAGTGTTTTACCACTCGTTCGTTGACAATATTGCAACAAGAACCCCCGTCAACAATGAGAGAAAGGCTCGTATTATTGACCAAGCAACGAGAGTGGAAGAGATTCTCGCGTTGATCAATAGGAATAAACTCTTTAATAGCCAAAATACGATGAGAAACAAGAGCGAATTTACCGGGTTGTGCTGGGGCGCAAGCAAGCTCGTCGTCACATGGTTCCATTCCAAATTGCGGGTCGGCGTCTTGGTCATCCTCAATGATGATATCGCCATCTTGATGATCATCTTCGTCCTCGAAATATGCTGGGTCGGCAAACAAAACCCGTTTGGTGTTTGGACAATCACGTTGCACGTGACCAAAACCGCTACACTTGTAGCACACAGGTTCCCTTGGGCGAGCCGCCGGTGAAGGTCCTTGTTGACCTCTAGCGGGAGGCGCCAGGGCCGTGGGCCCACGGTTTGGTGCCCTCTCATTACCCGCTTGGCTATTGGATTGACCCGTCCGTTGGGCTCCTTTGGAAGCGTCGGCATCTGGAGAACTAGGCACATCTCGAGTACGTGTGTTAGAAGAATGAGGATATTGACTCGAGGAAGAATTATACCTTGAATACCGAGGCGTCTCAAGTTGTTGCTTGTAGAGCTTTATGGCGGCATGGCACAATGCCCCCAAATCCTTATATGGCACAATCTCAAGCGGCCGCCGAATTGAAGCATTAAGCCCACTCATGAATTTGGTGCGAAGGGCGGAGGGAGAGGCCGAGACGCCGGCCTTAATGTGCATGTCCTCGAGTTTGGCCAAGTAAGCCACCGGGGTGAGGTTGCCTTGTTTGAACTCGGCAATTTGCAACCGCATATCATTCTTGAAGTCCTCGGGCACGTGCTTCTTGGTCATGACATAGATCAATTGCTCAAAGGCCGCAATCGGTGCCCATCCTCGCCTTTAACGGGTGATCTCATACCGGTTCCACCAAGACTTGGCATCTCCTTCAAAGTAAAGAGTTGCCGCCTCGATTTTCTCGTATTCATCCTCATAATGACAATGTTTCAAGGCTCGTTTCATATCCTGCGCTCAATCAAGAAAAACACACGGATCATAGTCACCATGAAAGATAGGGAATTTAACCTTACCTTCCCTACGAGCGCGGTAGGGGTCCGGGCGGGCGGTGGATTGTAGGCATCATCGGCACGGGCTCGCCGGTGGCCGCCTTGACGCCGGTGGCACCCATGAACGGGTGGTTCATGCCTAGGTGGGTTTGGGGGAGGCAACCATTCTTCACCTCGGTCTTTGTTCTCATAAGGGTCCATGATGGGTGGGTGCCATGGACGGTCATGTGCCACCCGTTCCAAGTCGGACTCATCACCGGAGAACTCGTTGAAATCGTTTTGCTCATCATACTCATCACAGTCAAGGTTTGTCGATTGCCGGGTTGACCGTTGGCGACGGCGTCCGGAACGATCATTCTCACGACCATGATTATTGGTCGAGTCGGGACGATGCCGGGGCTCTTCCCGGGCTCGACGGTCGGTGTGGGACGCACTAGGTGGAGGTGGAGAAGGGACATACCGTTGGTGTTGAGGCTCATAATGCTTGTGCTGATTTTTCGTATCGACTATGAGAAGGTCATCTTGAGTCGGGTCGGGGAATTCTTCGTCCTCTTCATGGGACTCATTTTCGTCAAGAGGTAAGGGACGTTGGCATTCAATGACGGACGCAAGCGGGGAACCGTTTGATGGTCCGGCTCCTAAAATTCCCTTGCCTTTCCGTTGTGCATCGGATGTGAAAGCATTGACCAAGGCCTCAATCGGAATTGTTGGGTGGGACGTTGGGCAAGCCGTAGAGCCTTAAGAGCTTCCAACTCTTGCTTCAAGGCAATATTTTCTCGGGTCAAGGCATCAAACTTTTGTTTTGCCTTCAAAGCTTCCAATTTCTGCTTATGGAGTCATTTTCGAGGGACAACGAAGCATTTTCTTGAGCCAAAGGTTCATTGGACTCTTGCGGATCAGAATCCTGAGAAGTTTTCAATTCAACATTAGTCATTGCTCCAAATCAGCACACAATTGCAAGCAATCAATTGAGCAAGGTGACAAGTTAAGTCAACTTTACCCAAGTTCAAGTGCGTTACGGGTTCTACTTTGGGGAAGGCTGTTTGGCGGTTAGGCAAGTAAGGCAAATCCAACAAAATTGAACCAATTACACACAAATAAACAAGTGATATTTTGCAAACGTATGTAAGAAAATGGAGAGGCGGAAGATGGACGGATTGTGCAGTCGGCAAGCTTTGCTTGCTTTCGGTCTTTGACCGTTTTGTAAAATCCGATTTTTCGGCTGGACCGGTTTTCCGGACGTCTTTTCACTTTTGTGTTTCGTTTCTTTGAAACGTTTTGAGCAACATGAAGATGATGAAGAACAAATGAAGAACATCATGAACAAACGAAGAACATCATGAACAAAAAGGCTAAATAGGTTGAAGATAATAACGCACAAAAACAAGAGTAAAGAGAACTTAGCTTTGATCCCTTTGCTCTGATACCAATTTGATGCGTCCTTGGACGTAACCAAGGATAACTTTCGGATCTAGATCCAGCCAAGCTCCAACTACTCCTTGATTCTTTGTGCGGCGTTGTTTCGATTCAGATCCAAAGGGGCGGAAGCGATGAAGAAACAAGGGTTGATTCGATCTAGAGAGATCGAATAAACCGTTTGATGGAGATCGAAAGTTGATTCTAAAGAAGAATCCTCGAATATGGTGTTCTTGGATCAAAGATGAGATCCAAGGAAAAAATTTGAGAAATAGACGGGAAGGTTTGATGCCCAAGCTAAGTCAGAGGAAAAGTCTTCTCAAAACCTAGTAAAATTGAACATGGAAAATAGGTGAGGCAAGAGGTCCCTTATATAGAGAGTCTTGCCCGCCTATGGGCAAACGGGCCAAACAAACATAAATACGAAAAGCCCAACAAGGAAAAAAAAACCCTAAAAGATAAGGTTAAAGGGAATATTCTATAAGGAATATTCCTTTTATTACATAAAAGGAAAACATGCAAAAAAACTAGTCCGAAAGTAAAAGCGTGGGCGGGACCGGTAGCCTATGCCATGGTGGTGTAGAGACACGGCATACCGGCGACTGGTCCAAGTGACGAAGTGGTGCGGACGATGATAGATCCGGTGGCTCGGGCAATGGACTTGGCTCGGGATCGGGTGAGCGGTCCATCTGAGCGAACCCTCAAAGCCTCGTCCTCTTCGTCTACGGTCAACGTAAGAGGAGCATCCAAGGGCGCATCAGGGGCGCTCCGGTAGGGGAATCTGAACTGCTAAGGAGGGTAAAACAAACGGGTGACACCGGGAACTGAGGCATGTAGGGCTATCAGGCATGTAGGGCGCTCAGGCATGTAGGGCTCAAGCATGTAGGGATCAGGTATGTAGGGCTCCACAATGTCGCCTATCCGGATCGTGCCTCTGTAGGTGGATAATCTGAACTCACCCTGAAAATCTAGAACTCTGTCCCCGTAAGGCATAAACTTGATGTCCTCCGCTCTCATCTGGTCTAGTTGGGTACGTAGGGATCTCAGCCTCTCCAGTGTCTGTACTGGTGTCCTCGGGACAGATAGTCTCGTGGCCCATCGAGGTGCTCCGTGCAATTCTGGATCCTCGGCCGTAGAACACCCAAGCGAGGGGAAATGTACATATATCCAGAACTGAACAAAAAGGAGAGTTAATATTGTTAGTATTTTCCAAAAAATGAACAAAATTATTACAGAGCTAAAATAAGAATAATACCTGTAATAGAGATGTGCAACCACCAATGGTCCTCACCCTGAGTCGGGACGCATCACCCATCATCCTATAAGACAAATAAGCCAAAAAAATAATTGTTAATATCGTTAGAAGAGACCGTATTAAAGTAGTTCCATTTGTGGTAGTGAGTACCAGTATAGATATGCCAAGACTCCGGTGCCCCAAGCAAATCCTCCTGTGCGGTCGTGGTCTCGGACAAAATCGATCAACCAAGGTCGGATCTTGTTCGTCGACTTATCGACGAACAGGGTGGACCCCAAGAAAAAAAGGAAGACGGAAGCAATCTCATGGGCTGGGGTGTCTGGTGATCGACGAATAATCTCGTATGCCCTCCTGAGATCGATAGACACCGCAGAAGTATGAGCATCTGCCTCGGGCTCAGTCAAACGGAATACCGTAGCCAACCATACGCTACGGTCCCGTCTACTGAGTGGTGTCAACATAGCCTCTCCGTCAATCCTAAGTCCCATGATAACAGCAACATCATGGAGAGTAATGGTCATCTCACCCCATGGTAGATGAAAACTACTGGTCTCTGGATGCCATCTCTCGAGAAATACATGGATCAGAGCATGATCCACACCAGCAAAGGAGATGTCGAGTAACTCAGTAAGACCGCGCCTAGACGCCAGACCAAACCAAGAATCGGGGTCCACTCTATCAGCATCTGATATCCACCCCCTCAAATGGTCAATGTCCGACACTCGCCTCAATGCCGTCACGGGCTTCCTGTAGTCCTCCTTCATAGACAGGTTTACATTTAATCAAAAATTTCATTACAGTATAATTTAAGCTAATTTGTTACAATTGTGATCCAATTATGTACCTCTCCAATCCATACTCCGCAAGCCCTATGAGTACCGTAGCATGTCAACACCTCATCAGTCAACGGTGCTCCTGTGTCAGCAACAACCCGGTCTCTATCGGCCGGGATGAAAGCATCCTCCACGTGGTCGTCGTATGGAATATGCTCGTCAAGACCAGTGACATCCTCCTCCACCCCATGTGCAGCAGGGGTACATGAAGGTCCAGCTACGTCCTCCTCCACCCCATGTGTAGGAGGGGTATGTGAAGGTCCAACTACATCCTCCTCCACCCCAAGTGTAGCAGTGGTACGTGAAGGTCAAGCTATGTCCTCCTCCACCCCATGTGTAGCACGGCCAACAATCTCCTCATCGTCATCCTCGGTGTTATAATCCGCGGATGGTATCTCTGGATGTCGTACTCGTGGAGAAGGATCGGAAGCTAAAGGTCGGTATGGCACCTGTACCGATCTTTGCACCGCCTGTGTCGCACCGCCTCGCTCCTAGTCTCGAGCTCTACGAACTGACGCCGTAGGACGGCGGCGATAAGACATCGCCTGTAATATCTACACTTATAATAATATCGATTTAAATTTAATTATAAATAGTTAATTTAGAATTAATTTAATTTAATTTAATAAAACTTACATTTAATATTAATTTAATTTATGTAATTAGTAATTAGTTGAAATTAAAATAAATTTATTTGATTACATTTAATTCGAGTTTATTTCCTTTAATTTAACTCCTTTTAAATAAATAAAATAAAATTTATTTCATTAAATTTAATTTGAGTTAATTTCATTTTACTTTAACTCATTTCCTATTAATTTAACTCATTTGAAATAAATTAAATTAAAATAAATTAAATTTATTTAAACTTAATATCAATTAAATTTAATCTATTTTCGTTAATTTTAATTTATTTTAATTTGAATTTAAATAAATTTAATTTAATTTTAAATTATATTAAATTAAATTTTAATTTAATTCAATTTAATTAAAATTAATTCAAAATAATGCATAAAATAATTCTAATTAACGAATTATAATGCATAAAATGCATTATCGGAAGAACAGTGGCTCCACGGATCCGGGAACCGTGGCCGTGGAAGCCACTGTTCATCTTCCACGGTCGAACGCCATTAATGACGTTCGACCTCTTCTTCCACCGTTTTCGGGTCGTTTCGTCCACAATTTCAACAAATCAAACACCACAAATCCTATTCTACGTTATTCCAACATAATCTACTCAATTAATGCCTTCGATTTCAACAAAATCAAACCTAAAAACTCGTAATCGAAAACTCGTAATCGATAAAACTCGTAATCGAAATTAACCGTTAAATTACCGTTGTCGGACTATGTTTACGCTTCTCGAACGGCCGTCCTTGCTCACCACCTTGATCCATGCTTCGATCGGTTTCCGGAATCGTGTTAGAAGCCCCAGTGAATCGCCGTTTCGTCGCTGCGAAGAAGAGGAAGACCGTTGCGGCTACGGGACGTAAATGCGTTCTTTTTCTAGGTTTAACGCACCACGGTTACGGTTTCCGTAACCGTGGTGATTTTTTCACGGTTACGGTTTCCGAAACTGTGACGGTTCCGGAAACCATAACCGTCGTGCAATTGTTAATTCTTCCGCCCGTGCCCTTAGAAGTCCGTTTAAATTTTATTCCCATCAAAGCAACACCATTCTCGGACATTTTGCCTATCTGGACAAAATTTTCACCTTATTGCACTGTGCAACCAACCGCCAAATAAGTTGTACCTACACTTTGGCCTATAGATGAAGATGGCAGGTAATGGATCTTACTTGTTAGGTGGTGAACTTGAAGTAATGAAATATCCGTGGAAGAACTTTCAAACAACAGATCACCATCAATAGCACGGGTCCTCAAAACGCACGGGAACATGGGACGTGTTCGAACTCTCGCGGCATGAATTCACGAGTGAAGATAGAAATTGTGTTATCTTACATCTTCCACTTAAAATTACTACCAACAAATAATCCAAAAATAAATTCGTCTACAATATTTAAAATTTTTAATACTTAATTAGTGTCAAAAAATAATTTTATCCATGAACAATATTATGATAAAAATTGTGTTATCTTACATAATACAATTTTTGTAATTTCTTCTTTTGAATATGTTGAATATATTTTCTATATTTTTTTTATGAATATGTCACTAATTATATAGAATTGGATAATATGTTCATGAATATGTCAATAATTTATGTTTTAGTTGAAACTATTCGACATTAGTAGTATTTTTATTTGTATAATATTTAATATTGATTAGAATAATACCTATTGATACAATATATGAGATTTTAACTAATTATTCAATAAAATAACAATAGAATTGTCGAATTCATATACAGTAATATTTGTATCCTATGGACATAAATCCCTAACCTTACAATATTACGATGAACAAAAATGTCATCTTTTCTCAAAATAAAAAAAGATGTGCCATTTCTCAAAAATCCAAATAATTGTCCGATTTAGAAGGCTGCTCTAACCCATTTACCCATTCGGCCCCTTTATTCTTATTCTTCTCCTCATCATCTCCACTATTTCCTTCAAATATTCCATGGACAATCTTCTCCACATTAATCCCTTTGATTCCCTCATCCGCGAGTTCATACGAAGGAATAAATGGTGGCCGTTGGATCTTCCAGATTATCTCCCAGGCAATCCCTCTAAAGAATTCATGGCCCTTGATTTTCTCCAACTGGATCCTCTTCAAAGGGTCCTTCTCTAATAATCTCCGTATCAAGTCCCGCAACGGCGTCGTTTCACCGACCAAATCCGGACTCTTGTAAAGTATCCTGTAAAACGTCTCCTTCCTGTTTAACCCCCGAAACGGCGTCGTTCCGTATAGCATCTCATATAATACGACTCCTAGACACCACCAATCAACCGCGTGATCATGTCCTTTTCCGGCGACTACTTCCGGTGCCACGTAATCTTCTGTTCCGACAAATGAGTTGGACTTTCCTACCGGTTCGGATTCGAGCGGGTGGATCGGTTCAGCCATCGATTTTAACGATGACTCCGAGTTTAATGGTGAACTTCCTGAAAGACCTGAACCACAGCAATTGAGTATACTTGGGCCTTGCGGTTGGGCTTTCTTCTTCCGACTATCTTGTTTGGGTTTCGAGTCGGGTGAACTGGTACTGGTGTTCGGCGATTTCGGTGCGAGCTTTGTGGAGAGATCGAAATCTACTAGCATTAGATGGCCGCTTTCTTGGATTAATACGTTTTCCGGCTTCAAATCTCTGTAAACAATCCCTGATTTGTGCAGATACTCCAATGCTAACACCAATTCCGCTCCGTAAAATCTGAGAGAAAGAGATTTCCATCTTTGAATTCAATAATCGACATGATAAAACCTCAAAATGCGATTAACATTCAAATTGATTGATTGATTCATTACCTGATGATATAATCGGAGAACATCTTCTCACTTTGCTGTCTTCTAACCGAATTAAGATCTCGTCCAGGACAGTAATCAATCGCGTATCCGACGACGTTTTCGGTTTCCAGAACACCTCGAAGCCTCGGAAGCAGAGGATGCCGGAGATTCATCAATACCTCGCGCTCGAACCAGATCCGTCGAGTCTTATTTTTCTCGCGTTCTTGACTATTTCCAATTCCGCCACTCTTTTTGCTTCCATTTTTGAAAGAAGACTTCAAAACGATCTTCAAAGCCAAATCCTCATCAGAATCCGGTAACCTGACGCGAAACACAACTCCTTTCGCTCCCCTGCCGAGCGGACATAAAACCTTGAGAGAATTCAAATCCAAAGTCGGAATCTCTACTGATTCATCTTCACGATATCCAAATCCACGATCGGTCATAACTTGAACAGATAGAATGAGGGTTGTAAACCCTCTCCTGGTAGTTCTTGAAATTGATGGAGGTTTTGTCTGGTTGTTGTGATGAAGCGACAGGGAGTTTTGGTTGTTAAGTATTCAAAATCAAATAAACAATAGCAATAAATTGATGGTTGTGGAGAAAGGAAGTACAAATTTCTTTGACAGCAAGCATCTGAATATTTTGGAGGGAGAGAAGATCACATGGAACTTGGGAAGGAGGTTGGACTGTGAAGTGAAGAAGAAGATGACGCAAAGGGTGATTGTAGACGAAGGAATTGGAATATTTCAAATGTTTGGGGGTTTTTGCGGTGTTCGTTTCAAAGTAGGGCAACACTCAAAACGTGGAAACTGGGAATATTTCATAATAAAAAAAAACAAAACTTATGGAAAAAGGTTTGATTAAACTTTACATAGAAAAGGTCATTAGTAGAATAGCGTCTTTTAGGTTTGATTAAATATATACATAAATGTTATTGATTATAATGTTATTATCTCAAATACTATTTATTTGTTATTTACTCGTTTTTATTTCTTAATTAGTTTAGTTCGATGTGATTTCATTTATTTATTATTTTTGATTATTTATTATTTTTGATGATATAATTTGACTTTTTTTCCGAAAATATTCACCTTTTATTTTTTATAAACAAATAAAAAATAATTATAATATAAGAAATTAAAACTTAAAATGAGGTATTTGTATAAATAATTTTTTAATTATTTACAAAAAATATTATAACAAGATATTTTTAAAATAATAATAAAAGTACCCGTCTTAAATTTATAATTTAGGAATATATTTTAAAATGTAATTTTTTTAAAAAAAATATTTTAATGAAAATATAATGAAATGGTACCACACATATAAATATAATATTATTCTTAACCGGTTAATAAATGTCACGACAAATATTAAACTTATCCTTTAAAATTTCCAAGATCATCAAATGTCAAACGAAAACCGGTTAATAAACAAGTGGATATCTTTTTTTCAACATTGAATGTTTATCTAATTGGTAACTGGTTAAAATCGAACGGGTGAACTTGCTCGTAGAAAAATGTCTATTATTGTGAGGATGTTAATTGTGTTGTTATTATTTAATTCAGCTAATTTTTCTGATAATTTTTTTTTGTTTAATATATATAAGAATGTTTTAGGTTCTTTTTATCACTTTCAAAATGTAACTCACCCTACGGTCCCTACTCTTTTCTCGTCCTAAAAATTTGTTCATTTACAAAAAATTATCCATTTCTGTAAATGTGATTAAGGTAGTTGGAGATTCTCAAATATTCAGCTATTTTAAAAGATACTTTAACTAAAATTAGTTCATTGTTCGTACCTTGTGTTAGTTTTATTCGGTAATAATTATATTTTAATGTTTATGTAATGAATATTAATCTAACAAATATGATTGTCTGATGGTGATTAATTCTATTAAGCAGATCTGGGAACCCCCTGGGAGTTAGATATGATTTTATCGGATATCTCTAATATTTCGTTGGGTTTTCTTCGGGTTAAAATCCGACATGTTTTTCGTGAAGTGAATGGAGTGGCGGACCTGCTTGCTGAGTTGGGTCACGACTGCTTCCAGATTTCAAGATCGTCTACTGTTCAGGTTGACGAACTCATCCGTAAGGATGCTTTAGGGTGAAAAGTCTCGAGGAGATAGATCACCCTAATTGCTTATTTTATAGTATAAAAAAAAATGAGGTCACATACGTATTTTAACGTCTAATATTAAATCATTATTTTAACTAAATGGAGCATGAAAAGAAACATGTTAAATGACAATATTTTTTTAAAATTCAATAGGGATATTTTGGAAATTTCCCAAAAAGTTCAAAAACACAAACGAAGGATATGTTTGTTTTTATAACAAGTGATTGCCAATAAATCATATGAGAAAAATGCGAAAATGCTAATAAATTTGGAATTTTTTTTTTAAATAATAATAAAAAGAAAACTATTTTCGAAGATAAGTACGGAAAAAAACTAATTCTGAGAATATGAAGACACCTTAGGTTTGGGTAGGAGTCGTCGTCTGAGACTACGAGTTTTCGAATAACTCGCAGTTTCAGACGACCGATTATTTTTTTTAATTTTTTTAAATAATATTTACAAAGAACTTACCGTCTGAGACGGCGAGTTCTATTTTTTAATTTTTTTTAATTGACGGAGACTTTTTTTTTTATAAATATCTTTTTTTAAAATTTTTTATTTAAACTCACAATGGTTTTGCGAGTTCTTTGTAATTTAAACAATTACGAAAATATTACAAAAACATAACAGCAGTCATTTACAACCACTGTCCGTGGGTTAAAAAATATATAATTATATATTTTTTTTAAAAAAATTTTTAAAAAAATTAAAATTGAATTTTTAAAAAAAAATATTAAAAAAGAGAGTCGCCGTCTTTGGATTTAAAAAAATATAAAAAGAATTCTTTGTAAATATTTAAAAAAAAATAAAAAAAATAATCAGTCGTCCGAAACTGCAAGTTATTCGAAAACTCACAGTCTCAGATGGCGACTCTTATCCAAACCTACAATGTCTTTTTATTTTCAGAATTAGTTTTTTTTTCCGTAATTACCTTTAAAAATAGTTTTCTTTTTATTATTATTTTGAAAAAAAATCCAATAAATTTCCCCCCTATTTTACCCTTTTTAAAGGAAATGTAAAGTAGGAAGAAAATCACAAGTAATTACCAGGAAATGGGGACATGATGCGAGAATAGCGTGGGCAACAAGCAGAAAGTTGGTGTTTATTTAATGTGAAAAAGAGAAAGTTGAGGGCTCGAGTTAAGAATGCGGTGTGTGTCGTACTTGTAAACTTTTTTTTTTCTTTTTTTTTCTTTTTTTTTAATTCAAATAAAAATATGGACAAATAATACTTATACTTTTTATTTTTTCAAATGATGTCTATAAACAAATTTAGTATTTGGATGGTGCTTTGAGTTTTACACTTTTTTGGTTATATACTCGTACCATCAATAAGTTAACGTTTTGAGAATATTGTTTAATACTTATAGTTAATAATTATTTTAAAGATATAAATAATTTTTTTAATGAATAATGTAGCTTGTTGTTCTCTTATTGATAGATATTAATTTATGAATAGTGAAATTGTATAATTTAAAAAAGTTTAAAATTTAAGAATATTTTTTAAAAGTTTAAAATTTAAGAAAATTGAATGTAATTGGTTGGGTTAGGTCAAGTTCTTCTTTGTCAAGCCAATTTTACCTTAATATCATCTTCGGCTTTGACCATGACTTTGATTATATTAACCCTATGTTTTGAATTTTAAGGTTTCTTACCTTCCGATTTTGTTAAGAGTAGTTACGAATTTTTAAAGAGTTTGTATAAAAACTATGTACTAATAGTTTTTTTTTTTGATTAAATGATAGCTGAATGTTAACATGTACGTGGTGTTTAAGGATGACGTTATTTACCGTAACGATTTTTGACAGGCTGCTCAAAGCAAACAAAGGACGAGATTGACTCGTAGGACAGTGAAAATGAGCCCTAGACTCACAATAGGACCGTGTCTCTCCTCTACACCATTAATCTACATATATTTTCATTTTCTCCACCGCGAGGGTGTACTTTTACGAATTCGCAATACAAATAATGTTGGAATAATCAGTTCCCATATCGAAAGATTGGGACTCCTTAACCTAGTATATAAGGTCGGTGGACTATTTCTCCTATTGTCAATTGGTTTTAAGATGGAACCTCATCAAGTTTATGTTTTGAGCTTGTGCCTAACGCGCATGACACTCGGATGCATACGACCCCGCTCTACCGATCGGACTTTGACAATTACACTTTATACTTGCAATGAATTATGGAATGCACTTGCAATGAACCTAAGAACTTACCTATGTGTGAAGTTAACATTATTTGGATAAATACCGATTTTGAAGGCTGAAAATATTCAAATCTAATAAGTGATATTGATGGAAATTGGTGGCTAATATTGCTGCCGACCCACTTTCCTGACCCCTCATTGTATACTTGTATTTGTGTTCCCACAAAGTTGGTACCTTTCCTCAATCTAAACATCAAATGTCCAAAGGCCCCATTTTTTAATGTTTTTATAATACTTTAAATCTTTTTTTATTGGACTCTCATTCGGATTCTTCCCAAAATACTATTTTAAAATCTTCAAAAATCGACCAAAATTAAATTATTATTTTCTTACGTGGATCTTCATAATTCTTGTAATTTTTCTTTATTTTTTCCTGAATATTTCCCAATGACATTTTCCCAATTCTAACTTTTGATGTTGATAATATATATAGCACTTGACTCTTTTTTTCAAATACATGATTCATACGCACGAATGTATTAAAAACTAGATACACAACAGTCGATTTTAATAATAGGTAGGAAGAGTATTGAATGTGACACTAACATTTGTAGACTTAGTTAGAAGAATTAATGAAGGTAGCACATGTCACGTTATCTTGTGAAATCCAAACAATGAAAGCTCAAGCAACTTTCGTACTGGAATGTTGATGAAGTGAACAACTAACAAGAAACCGCTTCCGTAATTGAATGTCAACGTACATAATAATAGACGATGACAAAACCACAATAATGAAAAATAACAGAGATTTTAAACAAATTTATATATTTTCTCTTAATATTTTTTTAATTATGCAAGTAAAGTGCATGATTAGAGTACGGTATAATTTCATATATATTGTCTCCGTAAGAAAAACCATCTTCGCTTAACATTTGGTGGTATATTAGAAATGATAAAGGTAAGTGGTAAAGGGGTTTTGTTCACAATATCATAATGTGTACGGTTCCTATGGCGAAATTGTGGGTATTCTACATGGCCTCGAGATTGCTTGGGAGAGCAGTACAAGAATTGCAATTCTGGAAACAGAATCGCAACTTGTGACCATTCTCCTAAATAAAAACATTCCCCGTTGTCACCCTTTATCCAGTCTAGTACACAAGTTTCAATCAAGGCTTCTTGAGAATGAATTGGATTATCCAAGTCCGACATATCTACCGTGAAGCACACTATGCTTCGGATTCCCTTGCTAGTATAGCTATGAGTTTTAACATCGGTTGCATGTATTGCTTAACCCTCATGAGGGTATATTGGATATTATTTGTGTTGATGTTAGGAGTCGCCGGTCGGGCTACCCCGTTTGATGACTATTTAGCCCTCTTTTTTTTTATTAATATAAATGCGTCTAGATGTACGGAAGCACCGATCTTTCTCCGCTTAACCAAAAGAAAAGGTCCCCGTGTTAGAAGTCGTTATGAAGCCGATCAGAGCTGATTAATTACACAATATTCCCATAACAGAAGCTCTTTACTTCAAGAGTTAGATGTGTAGTAAGTATTTGATTCAGAAAAAGAAAAGAAAGACGTGTAGTTGATTTTCACTGTAAAGTCAAGAGCCTAAATGATACTACTTTGGAAGTAAGATGCATAGTTAATTCCCACTACATATACCATGTGTAATTATTAACTTGTATTCCATTCGACTTTCATTTTTAACTCATATGTGTAATGAAACAAAAAAACGAAATATAATTACTCATCCAAATTACGTAATTAGGTATGTTTTTGCATGAAACTTACTTTTTTTGTTTTCTTTTTTTTTTTAGAAAAATAAACTCATTCGTCATAAAAATCATTCTGAATTAAATCACACAATTCCTTCGAAATACCAATAAAACTAGAAGAATTAAAATTACTTGTTGGTCTCGCACCTGCTAGTCAATTTGCCACCCGGTTAGCATTACGTCGAACATGTGACCACTTATATTGCTCGAAGTGCTTCACCTTCATATTAATTTCGCCAATAATGTTACCCATATTCCCGCGGCATTAGTCTCCTTTCTACGCTTCCGGATCAGCGTCTCCGAATCAGACTCGAATACAATCTTTCCTCATCCTTGATCTATATCCTAGTCGATCGCCCATAACACAACCATTCCCTTTAATTCCTCCACCGTGAAAGAGCCCAAGATAGGTTTCGCCGCCGCAAATAGAGTGACCCCCAAACCGTCCCGACTCCCGATAAACCACGCCCACACCCCGTCGGTCATTCTCTTCAAGAGAAGCATCAGCATTAAGTTTTACATACCCCATCGGAGTCCGGCACCATCTAGTCACCATGGATTGTTTCTCTCCCTCCTCACCATGGACATTATACAAGTATAATAGATCTAACGAAAACAAGAAGAAAACAATCTAGAATGATTGTCACTTCGTTAGTAGATTATAAAACGCAAGAGGATTTGTTGACGAGGTTCGGAGCAAGTCCTACGTCCCCGGGATCTCATATTCGATCCAGTCCACTAGTTTTAGAGTCGAAGCTAGAACAAGAGTTACAGAGATAGAGTCGTAAGTGTAAAACCAAGACAAAGAATAACAAGAGTAGAAAGAATAACTAAACGAACAAGAACAAGACACGAGTTTGAGAATCCAAGGATTCTCTTCGTGTGCCACAGTCTGTGGTTCGAAGAATCTTTCAAGCTAGCAATCGTCAAAGGAACCCGCGCTCGATCTCACTTTTTGTAAGAAAAGAACACTCAAACAAAGCAACGACCTCGAGAGGAGACGATGCTCTTTGCTCAAGAACACCCGAAGCAAAGCTGGAGAAGAGAGAGCGGCAAGAAAAGAGAAGATAGGTGAGAGATTGATTAGGGTTAGGGTTAGCTCTCGGCTAACTTTATATATCTCCCCTCTAGAAGCAAACGACGTCGTTCAATTAAATGTATCAACAACTTATGACAAAATCCGGTCCAACCTTCAATATTAACATCAAATCGATTTTTCAAATAACAAACGCTTCCAAACTAATTTTCTTTCATATAGTCTCGAGTTCGAATCTCCACTGGCTCATATCATTGCCCGGCTTATACTCCTTACAAACATGGTCCTTTAAAGCATCTTTGCGAATATGTCAACTTGTATCTAAATGAAAATTATTAAAAGTAGGAACCAATTGAAATAATACTCGTCTAGATTATCATTACCCAAATCGGAATCATGGAAACTAAATTTTAAGTTAGCTTCTTTCTTTGTTGTTTTGACCTTTTATTCATGTTTATATCATACATTCAAATAATATAATCATGTTCATTTATAGTGAGTGTGATGTATCGTATCGTATCTTGTAAATTGTCTTTTATAAAAATTATATTAGAGAAATATGATGCTCTGTCATATATATTTGCTATTATAAGAAAGAATTAAATAGTAGGAAATAAAAATACAGTACTTATTAAAGATAAATTAGCAGATACTTTGTACTGGATTTATTATTATCATATAATATAATTGTATATTATATTATATGTACATCAAATCTAACTTATCAATTTATTATTAATCCAAATCAAATAACAATCACTACACATTAATTAAATGTACTTATTAAATTAGTAGCACTAAAGATTATTGTATTAAATGAGTAATATTAGGCTCATGTTATGTGAATCGTGATAGTAGTAATGCCAATGACGACGACCTAAAATTTAAAATTTTCCTATATAAGACCGATCCTAATGTCTAGAACAGGATCGTTTAGGGTTCAACCCAAATGTTGTCGGTAACTCTTTTTGGACCTAAATGTACATGTTCGAAAATTATAATATAATTATGAAATATACTTACATAGTTGGAAGCACCAAGCCAAAATCTAAGGATTCATTTTCATGCTGATAAAGAAAACAAAAGTTTATAATTCGTTTAAACTATGATCATCTGTTCGAATATGATCGGGATCAATCTTTAACACAAAGTTATTCATATCCACTAGGACCGGCTGGACCGGTCTATTATCGAGTCGAGTGATATATGTCAATTCAAAATAATCTGGTTGACACGGTTGGAGCAACTCGGCCATTACTTAGAACCCTATGAATGGACAACTGAACAGTTCGTCCGGTCGGTCCTATGGTTTTATTATGGATGCTCAAATTCTAGTCCGAATCAGAATTTTGGACCAAAACTAGACTAGAAATCTATTTTTGGATTGGACTTTAACCGTATATTTTGTTCCGGATTGGTCCGGAGATACACCAATTTTTTAAAAGGGTCCAATTTCGGACCTATAAATACGCTTAAAAGGTAAAAAAAAAATTTGGCCAAATCGGTCCGGATATGGACCAGACCTATATGGTCCGACCCTGGATCAATAAACAATCCCAGGTTTTAGGTTGCGGACCGGAACTTGTAGGCAAATAGATGTTGGCTTAAATATTGCATAGGACTTGGGGAATCTATATATACGTGTATGTACGGCCCACATAACCGGCCTATAGAGACAACATCGGAATCTCAAAATATTTCATGTCACTTGGGCCTCCATTCCATTCTTGGGCTCCGTGGTTTTTCTAGTTTCTTAGTTTGTTTACTAGTAGTTTAATGTTTAGAAATTCTTGTAATTTAAATATTTATATTAAAAATAATTATGAATCATTGTAAAATATGTTTTTACCTCAAATATTATAATATTAAATTTAACGTTCTCTTTTAACGCCCGAAAGATATTTTCACCTCGGTGTCCACGCAACTATATTATAAGTTTATAACGTAGAGAAGGACGATAACGAGAGATAATAATTTTTTTTTAAATGGTTTGTTTCACAATTTTGAACGTAAATCGAGTCTAATTTTTAATTTATGTATATATTAATAAGGAAATATATATAAAAATATAAAAATAATAATAATAGGGACGACCACAAATTCAGGATGACGAGAGAATGACACGTGTCAAATTTAAGTAATCTGTAGATTACGGATAAGCGGGACGACAAGGGACAAAAGAACATACAATGTGAACTAAACGTTTTCTCTGATTAATTTCTCTCAGCTCTAGACTTGCATCAAACATGGCGACAAGCTCTACGAAACTTCCTACAACAACCAGTCCCTGAAAGAGAGTGAAATCGAGATTGATCGTTTCATAGCAAGAAATGGAGGGAGCTCGTCGTCGATTAGCGGTGGTTTACTCCCACCTCTGCCCTGTCTACATCGCCGATTTACACTCCGATCTGTCCACCGGCATCTGCGCTTCTAATTGCTCCTCCTCGTCGATTGGCGCTGAAGAAGATAATCAACTTAGGGCTTCGCACGAGGAGGAGGCCAATCTCGCAAAATGCTGTGTTTTTTGTCGGATTATTAGAGGCGAATCTCCTGCTTACAAGGTGCAGCCGATTCTTCTGATTAATTTTCTGTTGCCCCTATTAGGTTTTGCAATTATTGTGAATGAACTGTCTATTGACTGTTGTTGTATTAGGATGGAGGTTATTGAAATTTGAATTGAAATGTGTAGGTTATTAAATTGTAGTGTTGTTAATCTAGGTGGCAATATCATGATGTTTGAAGCATAGTGAGAAGATGATGATTGATTTAGATACGATTTGAAGAAAGCTTTGCTGTTTTGAAGAAAGCATAGTGAGAAGACAAATGAATACATATGTATAAGATTGACCTAGAATGACTAGACATAAGCTTGTTGATCATGCCATTTACTTGCAATTTGCAATGAATAAGAACATTGTTGCTTTCTATGAATATTTACAAAATTTGCATCTAGGTCTGTTGCGAAGACAACTAAAATTTCCGCAAACATGAAGTATTCTTAGTTTGGGAAGGCTGTGAAGGAAATTTAAGTAGACATTAGGCCAACTATTGCACTTAGGGCCTGTTTGATATTGAAATCAGGATATCAGTCATATGCATATCATGTGTTTGGTATATTATGGGATAGCAGCGATATCTAGATATCAAATTTACACATTAGTTGACATAGACCAAGACGTCAGTGGTTTACTCCTACCCATACTTAATATAGGTGTCAACTGTACTCATACCTCATATCCCATGCCTATATGCCTTATACGTATCTTGATATCGATACTAATCGAGCCAACTCCAAATCACTTAGTTGAGTTTTGGATCAGTAGCTTTGTGGCCTTAGTTGAAGGCATGCATTCTGTTGAGTGGTTCATTGGTACTAGGCATGATAAAATGATGTGTATTCTAGGTGCAGATGCAGTTACAGTTTGGTAGTTGGTACTAGTGTCCAATGTCCTTAAGAGCAAACTGTTTTTGGTATCCTTTCTTACTTTTGAGTCCATCATTGTAATGCTGCTTTTGCTTTTTCTACAGATTTACGAAGATGATAAGTGCCTGTGCATATTGGACAGAAATCCTCTCAGTCGTGGGTAAGGTATTATCAGTTTGCGGTGCGTTATTATGTTCATATTTTCATACTGTTATCATTTACTTCATTAAAATGATTAAGAATTTTAATGATGAATCTGGTCAAGTTTAAAAATATGACAAAGGGTTATTATATTTCCACACTTTTTCTAACTCTTAACAATTACTCTAATCCTAGCAAAATGGGTAGTCTTTGATGTATTTTCCATGCAATGAGTCAGTGTTTTCTCGTTTTGTCTAGCAGAAGTAGCAGAGCCCTTCTGTTTTGGTGCTTTATTTATGTTCTTCGTTTCACAACAGAGCGATAGGACCAGCATATTATAGATTCTTCTATGGTAAAAATGCAATTATTCCGCGATGAAGCTGCAGATTGTTGTTTAAATGGTGGACAACAGTCCATCACATTATTACGGAAGAAGAGATTGTCCTTGAAGGACGTAGTATCTATAGCTTTGCATCACAGTAATTCATTATTTGATTCTGCAGGCATTGCCTCCTGATTCCGAAAATCCATTGTTGTGCTTTAGATGCAACTCCTCCATCTGTAAGTGGTCCTAATCTATCCAATCGGTTTAAGAAGTAGCTGCTTTTTAAATTGGACTGCCATGTCATTCTAGTGATGCTCTTTAGAGGCTCTATATTTTCTTATCACTAGTAACTTGTTGCATTAGGAAGTGAATAGATAATGAATGATTTCCTGCTGTTACTTAGACTATCTCCCTATAATTAATTAGCATAGAATATAGATATACATCTTTGTAAAATACGAATGCTGAATATGGTGCCCTCTCCCTAAGTCTAGATTTGGTTTATACTCTGAAGTGCAAAAAATCAAGCCTGGAAGATTCAGTTTTTTAATTTGAGATTTTTGTACTATTAACAATTTTCTGCCAACTCACCCATAAAAGTCTGACGGTAGAAATCCAATGTAAATCGCTCAGTTTTGATACTTGATCGTGAATGAATGATCTGATATGGTGTTAATCAACAAGCACTATGTAGGACCTGCAAATTAGTTCTGTAAAGATGACAACTGAAACATTCATCTGCAAATTGGATTGCTGAGCTGGCATTATTCTCGACAAGAATGAATGTCCACAATAGGTTGTGATAGACTGTTACATAGTTGTAAAGATATATTATGAAGTAGTTCACATTCCTCGTCACTATAGCCGCTTATTAGTAGAGATAGATGTAGGATTTGATTATATATCATGGATTCATGGTAAACTTACCACGACCATGTGTATGAACTTTACTTGGCTTAATACATTACAGATCTTATATTTGTGCCTTGGCCTCAATCTATTTGTCCAGAAAGAAAATATATGAATGCTTCTTGTAGTAATTTTATATCCTTTTATCTATAAAGTGGTTGCTTTCACAGGTAATAGCTGCAATGTGTTCAAAAATACCTTTCATTAGCAAGGCCATAATGAAGGCAACAGGATGTGGTATGCTCTCAATTTTTAAAGATTGCTGATATTTCAAATTTTGGTGCCTTAATAAACTACTAGCTAATCAAGTTGTTTATACGATGACGGATGACCTAACTTCAAACTTTGTGTATGGTACATAATAGGACGTATGATTTTGATTAATTGCTTCATTAGTCTCTAACATTTAGGTGTTTCCTTATAATGGCCCCTAACCTTATTTTGCTTGAATAAATGCTCCAACCTATTGAAAATGTTACAAAATTCGTCCTTCCATTGAGTTTCCATTTATCTTGTTCTTTACATGCCTTAGAATCAATTACGAACCAGTGACCATTAGGACATGACTCCTAAAGGGTAAGGGTTGTCATCAGAGTCAGATGATTTTCAAAACTTGAGGATCAACATGAAACAACTGATGCAAGACCTTGAACTTTATGCTAACAGAAAGCTAATGACTAGTGACTACCAACTTTGCAACATTTTGTTAGAACAAAATGAAGGTTAGGGACCATCCATGCAGTTTAACCTATGTTATTTTTAGGATGACAATCATCTTGTCTAGAGTGCAGTTATCCTTTGAACAGAAAGTAGCATTTAGATTTCTTTAGATTATCTGGATTTGTCTTTTCATCGTTGCAGATTCCTTTAACTTATTAGTCAACAATGGTGCAGCCGCTGGGCAAGTAATTTTTCATGTGAGCACTGCATTCTTTCATCCATTTGCTCTTCAATGACTCTTGTGCAACTGTTGCCATTTCATATAATTACAAAACTCCCAAGTTCCCTGGAAATGTAAACAAATTTTCGTACTGATTATTTGTGCCTTCTTTCAGACACATGTTCATATAATTCCACGCAAGGCACGTGATCGCCTTTGGGCCTCTGAGGTATGCTGATTCTCCGTATACTTAAGCTCATAAGAAAAGTATTTAAACGGACTAACGCCAAAAGTGTTCTTCCAGAGTTTGAAGAGACTGACGCTAAAGTTGGACGAAGAGTCCTCTCAGCTTGCAAAATCCATACGTGAGCATATCTCTTCCGTTAACAACGAAGAAGTTGATCAAAGACCACCTTAGTGCTTCATAGTGTACATTTCTCTATAAGCAACCAAAGGTATACAATACAGACATTTATTTTTTGGGCTTAAATCTATATGTGACATGCTTTGCCTTTCATGTTTGTAACTTTCTTGAGTTCTCAGAATTGTTAAAATGTAACTTTCTGTGTCATGATATGTATGAGCTTCAATTGTTAAGATGCAAACTGAGTTTCACTGTCATTTGGAGTAATTTGTATTCTTTTTCTTTCTGTATAACGTCTCTATTGAGATACATTCTGTGATTTACCTCTTCACTACACCCAATGGACGAGCTAAGTTTCAAATAGAATTGAGCACATGGACAATGCATTTGGTCTAATTTTCTTTCACTTGATAAATGCATCAAGAAAGCCTCCAAAAAGATCCCTAGATTCTCTGCCATTGCTCTTCTTATCACCAGTCACTCCCATGAACACAAAAAACAAAAAAATGTGACAAATCACTCTCAGCTGATTCATCAGCTTTGGTGTTCTCTTCCCTTTCAACTCTCTCTCATCACATGCCCAATAATTCAGCAAAAATAGTTGTACTAGTTCAAGATAACATGCTATCTTTGCTTTATTCCCCTGCTAATTTCTATGGTTTCTGATACATCAGTTGATTCTTTCCATCTTGTTTATGTACTATTTTATGCTTATCCTATGAAGATTTTTTTTCCCCCTTCCTACTCTTTTATCTTTTCAATATTCATGTTGGTTTAGAACCATAAATTATTCGAAACTATACTTATTAATGCAAATTAATACCCACCCCCTTGTCAACTTTTGATCCTCTGTCCTTATGTCTCATCCAGAAAGAAAAAAAAAATCTTATTTGGGTATCACGAAGTTTTGATGATATCTCGTTTCGTATGACCTACATGTTCGTAGAACATATAAATCTAGTGAAGTTTCATGTTAAAGCGAGTCGAATGAGTAAACCGTAAAACTTATATACTAGGTCCATTATCACTTTACAATTGATGTATGAATGACACGAGGCTTGAGTATCATTGATTAATAACTCACTTTAAGTAATTAAATAGCCAAAATAAAATATGTTTGATAAATTGAGAATCATTGAAATAACTTTTAACTCAATTTTAAGTTTTATATATATAGTTTATATGACCTTATATAGCGAATTTTAGTAACCATAAAACTTACGTCTGTTAATTTGTCACCTAAACTTTATTTCATCTAAATAAGAATGTTAAAACCAAATAACCAATAACATTTGAAAATTGTCAGTCCAAATAGAATTCGGAACTAATAGAGCGATTCCGCCATAGGGTCACTCTATCTTCCACGGTGTCGTTTGGCTAGGATTTTGCAAGAAAACAATAAGAAAGGATAAAACTTTAGGTTCAAAGTAGGTATAGAGCAACACCCACATTGTCCAAATGATGCACAACAAAGTGAAGAAGAAGAGTATGCAAATCCATCAACGATGTTGGGTGTTTATGTGAGCATTTGGTTATGGCAACACACATGGTAGACCCTTTTATCAACTCTCATTTCTTTCATTGTTATTTGTTGTGATATAAGTGGTTTGTTATCATACAAAGGGTCAAAATCAATGCCAAATTATGCCCTTTGGTGGGTCAATTAAGAGCCAAACACTTGGAAGAGATTCAAGATAATGAATTTCATTTCATTCCTAACCCCACATGATAACAAATGAGAAAAAAACAAAATAACAAGAATGAATAAGTTAGATTTGTAACTATGTGATACCCCTATTACATAGCATCTTAATGATATCGTAAGGACATATTTAGGGTTTTTAAAAGGTTTAAAACTAACTGAAACATGACACATGCCTTACTTTATATCCACCCACGTGTACAATTCTTGCCAAAATTTTGAGTTTTTATTAAGTGTACGAATTCAAGCGTGTCGAGCTCATAATGAATACTTCAACGTATTGAAGTTGTTATCGTTTATAAAATACTAAAGGAGATTAAATTTGAATTCCAAATAGTGGATATTTTGGTTATATATCTTAGATCTACAAGTAAAAAAAAAAAAAAAAAAAGAATTAAAGATTATAAAGCTTACAAGTTTTTTTTTATCAGGTTAGAGTTCATAAATTGGCTGAATTTTTTTAACTAATTTATTTGAATTTTTTAATTTGAAATAATATTCATTTTCTATCCTTAACCTTTTATAAAAAAAAATTTTGTAATATCAACTGGAACAAAATTTCATCTATTGAATTTTATGTTTAATTTAAATAAAAAATGAACCTGAACCAACCCAATATGGCTTTGACCCATAAACCAAAATAAGCATGAATCCGATTTGACCCAATCCGACATAACTTGATCCGAAGTGATATCTTCTTGTAGCGATCCGGCCGAAAGTGATCTGAACCCGAACAACATAACCCGATCCGACCCTATAAAATGACATCAATAGTGCTAACTCATAACCTTAATCAACCCGATATAAGTTATCCGTTTTGACCCACAATCCGAAGCATTTATAAACTCCGTTTGACATGACCTAACCCAATTCGATTGTGCAATGGACCCGAACGGCCTGATCTGTACCCGACCCTCCCGGGTCCCAAATGACACCTATTTTTCCTACCAATTTTTTCTTCGTCGTATATAAAATAATATATTTATATATTAAGGTTCGAATGAGAAGATTGTTTTTATTGTATACGTGAGAAAATGAATTGGTTCACCTTTTTTACAATACCATCTTAAAATTTATACTAATATTTTATGTTTTTAGAAGAAGTTATTTTCAAATTATAAAAGATAAGTGTATTTTTTATAAAATAAAAAATGATTGGTATTAAAAATAAACTAGTGACGTCATAAAAAACAAAAGCTCTTATTTGTTTATTATCATATTTTACAATTTTTTTTTAAAAAAAAAAGTGAATCTAAATGATAAACTATAAAGAGAGTAATTAATATATTTTTTTAAAAGGAAAACAACTTGTAAATACGATATTAAATAATACCCTTAAGCAATAAACACCTATCATTATGAAAAGTAATTTGTTGTTCTTTCATCACGAATATGGAGAATCATCTTTAAAGTTTGGAGAGAAGAATCATTATGTTTAGTGGACAAATATATTACTAGAAAATATTGTCTAAGGGTGCTTCATACTTTACATTCATTCTTAAATGAATCTAAAGTTCTTTTTGTAAAAGATATTAAGATTATATTAATAGAATAAACAGCAAATCTATTTATTCTAAAGTAATTTGTTGCTCTTATGTCACAAATATTCTTGAAGTTAGTGGGAGTTGAAATTTAATTAATATTAAAACACAAGATAATTGTCGGCAAAGATTACCTTCAGTAAGATTATGACTGGGTTTTAGAACAAACAGCAAATCTATTTATTTTAAAGTAATTTGTTTGGATGGAGTGATAGAATGGAAACAAAATGGAATCGATTGAGGAGAAAAAATGTAAATAGAAATGATTAGGTTTCTTTCATGTATAAAAAAAGACTTTTAAACAAACATAATTTTTAATTGAATCGAAATTATTTCGTTATCGAGAATGATTTCTAGCTATATCAAACAAGTCTAATATTATAAAAAGTTATTTGCATGATGCCTATAACATTTACCAAGAATTATGAAACTACCAAACAAGAAACAAGAAGCATCAATCTAGGGTAGAACAAACCACCAACCTCTTGCACACCAGTAGTAGTAGGTGGTGTCAAATCTGTAATTTCTCTGAAAAGTTATAATATGACTCAAAAATTTAAAAGTAAAATAAAATTAATATTTAATTAAATTGATATTTCTTGTGTGTTTTTCCCCCCAGGTCTCTACATTGTTCAAGATCCCTATCACAAAGCATTTATGTCTAATTTTTACTCCTTTTCATCCACTATAAAGTAATGGCTTAAATTAAATGTATTATATATTCCATTTTAGACACAGAATTTCCATTCAATTACGGAAGCACCCACCTAAAAAAAAGTTGTGAACAAGACAATTTTTAATATATTTTATTCTTAATTATGGATTTATGTAGAAAAAGCCATCCAGCAAGTTGATGTTATATACTGTTTTATTTGCTATTTAAACCATCAATTTTTGGAAAAATTACTTAATTAGCCCCTATGAAGCCACTCTATGTGACCTATTAAGTTTATGTGATGTCTCAAAAGTCAAATTTCACTTTTTCAAGATACTCAAGGAAGAACAATATTGAAAATCACCCAAGATCAACAACAATAACATGTCTTTTAAGGTATTCGAGTAGATATTTCGATAAAGAAGTTTTTTTTTAATGTCCAGGAAAATAATTAAAATGAATTATATACGAAATGTGATATCTCTTAGTCCTTTTTTTTTGGAGATAATCGGTTCTCATATCAAAAGATTGGGACTTTCGAGCCTAATATATAAGGTCGGTGGACTACTCCTCCTATTGCCAATTGATTTTAGTATGGAAACTCATCGGGTTTATGTGTTGGGCTTAGACCTAACGTGCATGTATGCTCGGATGCACACGACTCCCACTCTATCCGGTCTGTCTTTATCAGACTTTGACATTTTTATATGAAAATCTAAAACATAAGATTGTTGTAAGTATTTTTTTTCTCGATAGGATCAATCTTGATAGTATTTAAATCTAAATTAGAAGTTCGAGATGGCAAGTTTAAACTCGTAGACAAAAAAAGGAATCCTTCGAAACGAAAGTTGTTTGTTTTGTAGTATTATACTATTATGTATAGTCTATTCATTCATTGATGTTCTTGTTTATTTAATCAAGTCTTCACTAAAAGTTGTGTAGTTATTATTATTTTGGTTATATATACAACCAAAATAAAAACATAACAAAATGAGGAGGTGGGTGATGTGTCTTCTCCACCATGAATGGACCACCACATTTCAGTACAAATGTTCTAACCGTTTAATATCAAAACACATTATTCTTGTTGTGTTTTTCGATCTCTTATCTACCACTCATTTCATTTCATAAAATATTTATAAAAAAAAAACTCAAATCATCATTCTACTGTTACTAGTCAAATTTGTTTTTATGTCCGGAACAAAGGGTTCGTTTGAAAAGGTTAAACTTATTGAAGCAGAAATCGATACTTATTAGTAGTTGATTGAACGAGTTTTTCTTTTGATAAATTTGATTGATGTTTGATAACAAGAAGTCTATTATAGTTGATATATCTGTAAAATTACTTAAAAGTCTTACTCTTTTATTTAACAATAATTTTATAGGATCATGTTTGTAATATATCATTCAATAAGATATCATAATCCGTAAGCTTTCTCCGTGTACCTTATGAAGTGAAAAGTATATAAGCTACAATAAACTACCATAATCTACTTCCTAAGTTCCTGTCATATTTTTTTCTTCCATAAACTTAATAAGCTTGATAAACCTTATATGTTGTAAAAATAAAATCTTCCAAACAAACCTTATGTGAATTGAATGTCACGCATCAACAAAGTTGAGTCATAAGTTTCATTTAAAAGACCATTTCTCCACACATGTTATAAGTTATAACAAACATTTTAAGTTAAACATTTAATAGAAGATTTAAGAAGTCTCGTATCAATTTACCACGATATCAAGTAAAATAATGGAATAAGCACAAATAAATTCAAATATAATTGGTAAAACTCAAATTCATAACCATCACGTTTCTCTTCCATATCCCAGTCACTTATTGTACATTGAAACTTTTGGCCCTATTCCATCTTGCCAATAAGTGGGGAAGATAAATTTTTGTTATTATTTCTCAAAAAGGACAAATTTGGTGATTTCTTGCAGAATCTTACCTCTATATAACAATAAGATAATGATTCCAATCGAACATTAATCTGCCCTCGAAAGAACATGTCTTATGGATCAACTCAAACTAGGGTTGCTTAGCCGTTCGAATTGGACCGTTAAAATGTAAAAATAATAATAATATGTAGAATAGACCATTACGGTCCGGTCTAATACTTTTTCTTTAATAAATATTTTACAGGTTTATTACGGTCTGATTCGAACCAGACCGTAACAAGTTTTACTTTTTAAAAATTTATAGAAAATATAAAATCATAACGGTATAAGACCGGACCATAATTTCCGGTTCAAAAGTGATCAGGCCTGACTCAAACGATGCATTATGCATCTGAGCAACTGCAATGTAAACTACAAAAAATGACAGAATTGGACCTAAGTTCTTGCAAGGATAAGAGTGGGGACAAGTTTGAGATTTTCATCAGAATAATGGTCTTCAGTTTCTCTTAAACTTACCAAAAGTTGAAAAGTGTAATTTCATATGCACACAATTGTATCAGAAAGCATACAACATGACATCTAAACAAACATACATATATATATATATATATATATATATATATATATATATATATATATATATATATAGAGAGAGAGAGAGAGAGAGAGAGAGAGAGAGATAGATAACTGATTCCATGGATAACACTCTGGTTAACTTATTTTATTCACAACAACCATGAAAACTCATATCCATGAAAAATAACCCAACAAAGATGAAGATCAGATCAAGCTGAAGAATTTACAGAGAATGTGAAACAAAGGAATAGAAGACTATAAAGATACAAAAAATGTACATACATTCTGGTTGAAGATTGCACCAAGCCAACCTTCCAGGCAAGAAGCTTTCAGTTTCGGTTTTCGTTTTGGTCCCCTTTCTCTTATCCTCTTTTATCAGGCAGTGTGTGTAAGATTCACAGATCTATTCAACCTCTCTATGATCCCATTAACTTTCCTCTTAGCCCTTGAAGTTCCCTCCTTTGCAAGTTGTGACAATGTCCCATACTCCCTCTCTTCCTCTCTCATCTCCCTTAACTTCGTCCGATCATTCATACACACGGAGTAGAGAATCGCGATACAATTCTCCTTGTTCCGAGCACAAGATGTCTCCCTTATAATCCTTAAAAGACACGAAACGGCTCCTAACTCGCCCATCTCCTCAATCGCCCTTTGATGACTAGAGATCATTGCAAGTATTGCCAATAACTCGTCAACATGAATACCATTCTTGATTTTATCCAACAAAACTCGAACCGCCCCATCATTCACAGCCCGTCCTTTGTTCTCGTGAAGGATGCATAGATTAAAGATTGCCGAGGCTGCATCCTTTATTACCGATGGATGATTGCCAATGCCCGCGTTGTTTAGTAGCTCGAGTAATGGACGTAAAGCGCCTGATTTCCCGATTAATGCCTTGTTTGAGTCGAGAGCCGATAATGTGAACAATGCTGCAGCTGCATTGCTTCTTGACTCAATTGTTCCGTATTTTAATGAATCAATAAGGATTTCAAGAACCATTGGAGTCTCTGCAACAAGCTTCTTGTTGCTATCATAGATTGATATGTTTAGAATTGTTGTGATCACATCTTCTTGGAGGTCTGGGTTTGTTTGGCTCCATAACGAGTTTCGGTTTGCTAGAGGCTTTACTAGTTGATTGATGGAGTTTACGGTCTCTCCGAATAGGGCACGAAAAACCGGCATTCGTTTAGTGACGAGTCGAAGCTCCTTGGCAGCCGATTTCTGATCCGAGATTGAAGATGAAGAGATTTTCTCAATGAGGGAAGAGAAGTGATCTCTATCTGACTTGAGAATCATTTCACCTTCTCCATTGATTGATTCAAATTGCTTTATGCCACGAATTCGACACCATTGAGAGATCATTTCCTTGATCAAATGGTTTGGGGTTAGGAGAGTGTGGGATAGGACTTGTTGTGTTCTTGGGCAAGTTCTTTGCCCTGATTTTAGCCATTTTTGGATCATGGGTCTATCATAAGTCTGCATGATAATAACATAACTACAATCAAAAATCCCCAATTCCAAACTAGTCTAAAGATTGAATCTTGAAATTGATAAGACATCAGGAAATGAAATTGTTGAATAAGGTTTGATGATTTTTACCTGACCAGTAGAGACGATAACAGGATCTCTCATGAGCTGTTTAGAGAGAGGGCACTTGAACTCATCAGGGCAAGAGAGGGAAACATCATCAAGACCAAACGACGTCGTTTTATTATTAGTCTTCAAATCCCTAAGAGCAGAGAGAACTTCCCTAGCTTTATCAATGGCGTCAAGGGCAAAATCGTCTTTTTCTTCATCAACGATTGCAGTCAGCGTCTTCTTCAGTTCCCTCTTCAACTCAGCCATCTTCGAAGCTGGATCTCCCTCCATCGCCACCTCCTTCTTCGCCATTTCTGATGCTTGGTAAACTAATATGGGTTTATGTTTATGATCGGAAACTATGGAATTGCAGGTATAATTGCAATTCGTTTGAAACCCACCATTATGATTGAAATTAACTGATACCCAGTTCGAAATCCCTAAAAATGAAACACTTGAACACACGAAACGCACTGAGGGAGAGAGAGAGAGAGAGTCCGAATTTGAATAGGAATTGGATTGTGAAAGACGATGGGCAGTGATGAATAAAAGAGGAGATGAGAGAGAGAAGTGTTGGGTGGGGTCAAATGGTCCAAGGATTGAAGTAAGCAAAACAGCTGGCACTCTTAAAGAGATATAGGGAGTTGAATTTAATCCATCTTCTTCATTAGTCTCTGGTTTTCTCTTTGTATGGTTGCATTGAATTTGAAGGTAGAGTGTGGGAAGAGAGAGATAATAAGGCTCCGTTTGGGAGTTTTATTTAAATAAAAGCCTTTTTAATGTAATTTTATAATTATTATTAATTTGTTTATAATTAATAATAAAAAAAATATTTTTAAAAATTGTGACAATTATTATAAGAGGAAATACAGCTTAGGTAAGAACTATAATTTTCTTTTTTTTCTGGAAAATAAAGGAACTAGAATTCCACTCGGTTTTGGATTTAGAGTGAGAAAGAAATACTATTGAAATGACAGTCTAGATGTGGACATCATATTAACTAAAACAAGAATGCTAATATGATGAAGTTAAACGCGTTTTCTCATAATTAGGTGCATATTTGGTCAAAAGTAATATAAGCAACATTTCAAGGTAATGTATTGTCTCCTACACATATTATATTATTATAACATGTGTGATGTTTTTTAGTATTTCAAACCAAACTTAATATACTTAAGTTTTTTTTTATTACTTAAGTGTTGATTATTGTTGGATTTATTTCTAACATGATATATCTATTTGAAATTTTAGTATACAATATTTTAGAATGTCTTTACGAAAAATTAAAGGAAAAGAAATTTTAAACACTAACCACCAATTTACCTTTTTTTTATACGGTACGGTAATAGATTAGACCGAATCATCTTACGTAGACTCTCCAGCCCGCGGTATCCTTTTGGATGATATCTTCAATCAGGGAGTGGTCGACGACGAAAGTTGTGGGTGGTCGTGTCCGAATCTGTAAGTTTTATCGGCAACACAATTGACTTCCATGGAGACGTGACTGATCCTGACCTGACGGAAAACTAGCCATAATGTTAGAGATATCCGAAATAATAAAGTCGAGTTTTCATGGGATTTTCAGATTTATTTAATATAATTGATATTTGTAAGGTTATTTCCTTCAATTAAAATTTTGCTATTTTTCAAATCACATGCTCTAATCATACATTCCCGTAGCGTCTATGTTTCAGCATCAACATGGAGGACTTATATGTTTTCACATTGTCCATAATCAAAGGTAATAGTTGATGCATGTTGATTTCTGAGGATAAATCTGAAGGTTGATTCTCTTGATCCAAGTTTAGATCCACCGAATTTAGTTTGACGAATTAATTTTCGGGTTTAATTCAATAAATTTTCCGAATTTTCCTAATAATCCTCCACGTGTTTAAATTAATTTACTTTGATTCTTCCTTTTCTTCACCTCTTGTCAATCTTTTATATTTAAGATTGAATAATTAAATAAATATTTAATGTTTTTTATTTATTATCACCAATTCACCTAATGAATTAATAGGCCGGACAGATTGATAGATGAATAAATTTCCAAAAAACTAAAAGAAAAAATATAAATGATATAATATACACCGGATAGCTAAAAAAAATATTACAAAATAAAGTAAGTGATATAAATAAAATGATAGGAAGTGATAGAAATAAATATTTAAAAAACGGTAAAGAAAAATTTGGAAACAAGTACAAAGAAAGTGTTTTGAAGACTAATATATTTTTGGTGATCTCTTTTCTAAGGGTTATTGAAATGTAGTAAATTTGGGATTATTTTAGAGTTTTTCATTTAAAATAATAGGAATTATTAGATTATTTTAGAATTATAAGTCCGTAATATAATTTCATACAAAATCAAATGGACTCATATACGAAACATGCACTATATATTTATTTAATATCGTAATATAAGTTTTATCGTAAAAATCGATAGAACAATTCTCACCGAACTTAACAAAACTAACCTCAAAAACAAAAAAGTTCATATCATCCTACAAGAGATTAAAAATAAAATAGGAACAAATAAAATAGAGTGTCTCGCAACTGTACAGTTGAGTATTTGGGTCTTCACGAACAAAATTATCTTTTATAATAAACCTATGAGCCTTGCTAATAAAGTAATTACTTTCATTAAAAACCAAATTCAGAAATGGAAAACAAACATAACAGATGAGGACGATTACAACATAAAATAACAACCAAAGAATTATAACTCAAACATAAGAAGGAAAAAAACACAATATTAAATGGGATAAACCAAAACCCGTCTTCTTTAAATTTAACTTTGATGATTCAAAACTCGATTTAGGAATAACATCAATTGGATATGTAATCCGGAATCACAATGGTGATGTTGTTAGCCTCGCCGCAAAAAAACTATTTTAATTCGGTTATAAAAGTTGAAGTCTTTGCCCTCAAAACCGGGTTACAAGAGGCGATTAGACTACAAATTAAAAAGATCGAAATCGAAGGTGATAACTTGTGTGTAATCAAGACACTCCAAAGTTTGTGGAACTGTCTGTGGGAGGTCGAGATGATTATATCTGACTCCAGACTGGATCTTCGTTTCTTTGACGAGGTCCGTATTATACATATTTTCAAAGAAATAAACTGTGTTGTTGACCGATTGACCCATCTGGGAAGCTCGACCCCAACACCAATTTTTCTAAAAACACCGAATTTCGTGTTCTCATCCGCAAGGATGCTTTAGGTTGGACTACCTCGAGCAGATAGTCCAATCTAACCGCTATCATTAGAAAAATTGTTTTGAAGTTGGGTATTCTATGTGTATTAAACAGTCAAACGTATGGTTGAGTTATCGTAAATATGTTTGATTTATACATTCATGGAAGAATTGAAGGTCTAATGTGGAATTGAAAATGTAAGTTGATTAATAGTTACTAGTTTTTGAATACTATTTTTTTGTAAGGTTTTTCGCTTTTATCCCAAGCTATGAAAGAGATTAGAAACGTTAAAAAAATAAAAAAATTTAGGTCAAATAAAGTGCACATAATAATCTTGTAGAACACCAATAAATTATATTTGGAGTAGGCCAAAGTTATAGAGTTTTATCGCACATATGAGCAAACAAACTCATTTACCTTCATACATAGGTCGTAACAAGTAACAACTAACAAGCTCACTTGAACATTATCTTTCACTTATTGACATCTATTGTAGAATATTTAGATTAGTTTTTTTTTAAAAAAAATAATTCAACCATTTTTTATTTAATTGAAAAATATAATTTGAAAAGGGTTGATTTAGTAGATTTACATTGTGCTTGTTATAAAAAGAGAATTATGCTTGGGGGACATGTAAAAGGAAAAAGGTTGTCCACCCCTCGAAGGCAATGTTCCATTGTACCATTAAGAAGCAACTAGAAGGTAATCCCATTATGAAAGCACATACCTCAAATTTATTTATGGTATGGTATGGTTTGTCTAAACGAATTCAATTGAAAAAATAGATACTTATAACATGATGGGTTTACGATCGTGTTTTGGATGTGTATATATTGTATTTAGTAGCGGTGGACACAAATTCCATAAATTCCGATCTCTACAGGATTTCGTCTTAAAACTGTAATCCGTTTCATACTCATCTTTGATAAAGATATATGAGATGGGATACACGTCTTAACTTTTTTGTCCCGTTAGCGCTAGGTCCATCTCGACTCCTATTTACTAAACTTTTAACTTCAAATATAAATAAAATTGAATATATAAGGCCACCTCGTCCTCTACTTAAATTAATAATAAATATTAATTTTATTACAAGAAGTTACAATAGTGGAGCACCGCATTGTTTTGATCAATCAAACAAATAATCTCATCAAGACGTCAACAAACTAATATAATTATGTGGTTATAAACAAAATCTTCCATTAATAAAAAAGATGAAAGACCCTTATGCAATATTGTATTATACTTTTCTTATATCCTTTGACCTTTTCTTATATTATACACTTAAATGGAAATAAATAAATAAATAAATAAAAAAATCCCATTTCCACCACAAATGCTTTACCTTTCCAACAACTCAACGGGTCAAAATTTGAAGCTTTGCGGTAACGTGGAGGAAACTTCGAGTAATCACTACAAAAATTACCCGAATAATACACTTGCTATATTCATTCGGATACATACCAAAGTAACATATTGGTATGGTAAATATCGGGAGACATTAATCGTAGTTTTAAGTCACTATCCATTTAAAGTGTATTATATAGGCCCGTTCTTATCATGAGTTTGAAATGGATTGAAGAGGATGAAGCTAATTACGAAATTGAAATTTATGGATAAATTTTCAACTTCTATCAAAAGGATTATAGGGAATGGTCAAAAATAAAAATTTATAAACATCAATTCATTTGCTCGAACATATCCCATAGTCTATACTTTTTGGAAAATTGTAATATTTGACTAATGATAGTCTCGGTTATTAACGTGTAAATGTAATATTTACATTAGCTTTGGAGGTGAGAACCGATTCTCAATGGATGAAAAATAGACCTTCGAAAAATGTCATTTCAAAGGTAATTATTGAGTTGTGGAGCCTAATTGAGTTATAGTATTCACATTGGTTAATGTTTTGGGCGTTCTTACCAAAAAAAAGAAAAGATAAAATTATTTTTGTTAGAACCAAGAAACTTTCATCTTCTATAAAATCGAGCTAAGATCATCAATTGTGAGACACATCGTACTTTATTTGTATTTTATGTTAAAATGACTTACATATTATTATTATGTATATATTTTTAAAATTTATAAATTTTTACATATATAGACTTATTTTATTTTAAGATTTATAAATTTTTACATATAAATTTATTAATATTGGTTAAATTTTAGGTTGTGCTTTTGAGGTGAGGTGGATGAAAGAGAAATTGAAAAAAATAATTAAAAAATGAGTTAAGATTAATTTTAGGTGTTCTCTAGTGTGATGCTCTTGTAATAGTTTGAGGGGGTTTTTTTTGGTGGGATTAAGGTGTGTTTGATGTGACAAACACTAAACTTTTAGGGTTTATAGTTTAATTTAGTTTACTTTAGTTATTTGTTAGATTTTATAATTGGTTCATTTCAATTTCAATTTTGTGTGTTCTCTACTGTAACGGTTTCTACGATTTTCATGACTAGGTTTTGTAAAATAACTTGTAATTGATGTTCAAAAATCTACTAATTTTACAAGTGGTCAACGTACAAAAATTACGCATAGTAAAAATATCCGGTCTTTTGTTTGTATTTAGAATTTATTTTTGTTTATGATTATCAAAAAATTGGATGAAACGAAAATATTCGGTTTTTGATGCCACCATGATAATTTAGCCTCTTGAATCATGCAAGACAACACCCATTAAAACTTTGTTGGCGATGAGACCCGCATTGAGGTGGTGACCATGACGAAGGAATGCAAGTGTATAGCCGTTGAATTACAGTTGGTTGGTGAAGCTAGTGTTTGCAGTGATGTTGTCCCATACCATTGCTCGATTTCTTTCCCGCAAAAGAATTACAGTTGGTTGGGGAACCAAACTAACATTGAGACTTGACGCCAGCTCTTCCCTCTTATGCTCTTTTATAGTGACTGAGTATGTAAGTAAGAGTAAAACATTCTTGTGAAGTTGCTTTTGCGAATATAAAACTATTATGTAAATATATTGCACGGAAAATTGGACAAGACATCCAATCTGCACCCAAAATGAATAATAGGGTGATAGAGAATCCCATTGACGTAACCCTCGAGTTAGTAAAACATTTCCTTCAACATGTCCAATGATTTTGAAGGAGTAAGACACCCCACGAAGACAACTCATCAGTTTATCAACCTAATTGTTCGCAAACCCCATCTTGAATAAAAGACACTCTCTGTAGATCCATTCCATTCTGTCAAATGCGTTGCGCTTTATGTCATGATGTCTTGTTGACCTTTTGTCTTAATCTTCATCTGTTGAAAAACTTTCATCACCAGAAAAGTATTATCTGTAATCGACCTCCTTGCTATACTCGTTTTCAAACTACCGCTAGTTTACCCAATATTCACAAATAGATTGAGAAAAATCTGCAATGAAAAGTTAGTAGAAATAAATAAATACTCAAATAATTAAAAGAGGAACACAAACGCTACAACTTAATATTACAAGAATTTAATTATTCAACCAATAATCAATCATCATCTTTTGTCTATATATTGCATTTACTTTCTAACATTGGCAATATAAAATCATGATGAATTCCATCCGAAAATATCATTAAAATTGTTTTCTTCAGTTTTTGGTATTTTTACAAATATTTTACTTATTACTTTTATTCATCTATTGCATTTAAAAAATATGTATGACTTTTTTTTTTTGGCAGAATATGTAGGTTGAGTAATGATGATTGAATAAAAAAAACAAAGGCATTAGCAAAATGCCATGATTTGCTCGATTAAAAAAAAAACATAATCCGGACATACAAATTAAGAACCACTTAATCGTCAACAGAATCGTTTTGTTTATTGAGGTACATATCATTTCGTATGTTCATTATCAAACGTGCTAATGTAGGTGGAGAAATGAAGGTCACAAAGAAACCTTAATCCGTTTCATATATAAGGTTTGTTTGGTATATTTTATTTATTTTTATTAAATAAGAAGTGGGCTCTGAAATAAATCTATTTTTTTTAATAATAAGAAAATATTGAAATAAGTTATTAAAAAAAAGTGTTTCCATCATTTTTTTTATATTATTTTGTTCTCGATATTTGTATGGTTTGATTCGTTAACTACATAGGTTTTTATAATATAATTTTTAACTCATCGATTGATAATTGATAAATTTAAGGCAAAATGATATTAAATTACACCAAGTTTAGAGATTGCTGTGTTCGGTGACACAAACTTTAAAAAACTCGAAATAAAGCACCAATTTCAAAGGATTGTGTTTTTTATCGCATGTCTTATTTCGGTGAAATATTTTGTTTTCTTTGTTGATGTGTCGCATGAAAGTTGTGAGTCGACATTTATTTGCTTATTTGACACTTATTTTATTAATATTTTCAATTCATTTTTTGGTGAATTAAGAGATTAAAAAAAACAAAAGATGGATGGATGGATATTCCTGGTTTTTCTTTTATTTTTTACTTTTTCTTTACTGTATTTTTCTTAATTAAAAATATTAATAAAACATGCGACAAATAAGTAAAAATATGTCAACTCACGACTTTCATGCGACAAATTTGAAATATTTCACCAGAATTAAAGTTGTGTTTACAAAAATACAACCATTTTTAAAATTTGTACTTTATTTCGAGTTTTTAAAAATTCGAGTCATCAAACGCAATCACCCCTAAAGTTGATGTTATTTAATACCAATTTACCTAAATTTAAACATTGGTGGTTATTTTACCAAATTATTTAATTTTAATCTAAATTTTTAATGAGTGATACGTTTGGACTTTGTTCTACTTAAAGGTATGTCCCATCAGTCCCCGTCCCTCATTTTACAAAGGGAGACTTCCAGACGCACTGCGTCCGAAAAATACATTCGCAACACGAGTTGACTTAATCTTAACCAAATATAACGTATGTAATAGGAAATTCATACAATAGCCGACGTCTAGTATCATCCTATATCATCGTCAAACTAGAATATACAAAAAATGGTAAATTCTTGAATATGAGGTGGAAATGGGCCCCATTTGCCACATGGAATGCCAGGTGGACACCTGTCCTTACGTGCCCACGGGCTAGGAGGTTAGGACCAATGGACCATGTTGGGAGAATGGGAGGGGCCCAAACTATCATTGTCATTTGCCAGCCTTCTCTCCTCCCACATAAATATCACTCTTCCCTTTACTGCATTGTACGGAGTAATTCATTATATTAATTTTAATATAGAGATTGAAACATTTAATAAGACATAATGGTTTGTTTGGTGTGTTGAGCAGATTATTTTGAATATTTATAATTTTTAAAATAATCTACAATCCGAATTATAGAGGTCGAAGAAAAAAAAATGGTTTTTCTTTGAACAAATAGGGGCTGTTTAGTTAGTATTAAAATTAAGGGGATGAAGATGATGAGATTAAGAGGGGTGAAATAATTTTGTTAATCTCGTTTGATAAGAGAATGAAGGAGATGGAGGGAATTGAATTATGGAGATTATGGGATTGTGTAATCCTCTTGAATTTGATGATGAAGATTATAAAAATTACGGAGGTTAAAGTTTCATTTTTATCCCTTTTTTTCCTCATCTATTTCATGTACAAAAAATTAAACAAATACTTTTCAGTAATTTTACCGATAAATATATTCACTTTATCAAACACGTATTTCACTTATTTTTATACTCATCTCCTGAACACAACTTCATCCTTATAATTCTTCATTTATAATAATCATCATCTTCGGCTTCATCTACGTAATCTTACCTTATCGAACCGATCGTAGATATTTTGCATGTGAACGATTTTGACGGACTTGACCAAAACTTTTATCACAAAATGCTCATATAAATAGGAACATAGATGACAATTGACAAAGCTGTAACCTGACTCAAACAATGAGTCACGATTGTCCTTCCAACCGAACATAATTATGATGGGCTCATTCAAAGAAATTTTGGGCCTGATCTCTTCTTAATGGGCCTATTTTAACCTATTTGTGGATATAGCCCAAATGATTGAATATATTGATACGGCTCAGATAGGAAGACGACAAAACGAGACCAGAGATTTGGCAAACGGAACTTGAAGACGAAAGAGGGATCTGTCTTCTTCTTCATCACGCTTCGCTTCATCTTCCTCGTTACTTCACGCTGAACAGAGCTCCTCTCCCTCACCTTCACCTCTTGCTCAGGTCGAATTGATTGATTTTATCTCCATTTCCTGGTACGAAAGAACTTTCGATCTTTCTATTTTCCTAGTTTTTTTTTCGTGATGAATTTAGGTTGAATATAGATTACATTTGCTTGATTAAGAGATTAATGGATGTGAGAATCGAGTGTTTATTTTACGGAAACATCTGAATTGTTGGGTTTGCTTTAATGCATAGCGCCTGATTTACTATTTCGTGTAGCTTGATGTTGCTGGTGTCTGCAGTAGAATTATGGTTTCCGGGAGTATTTTGCTTGGATCGATCATAATAAGTTGATTCGTTTCTCCTATGTTTCATTGAATCGATGACTGGAGCCGAAATTTCTTTGTCTTCTTATAGCGATCACAATGTCCTAATTCGCAAGTTTGCTCTAGTTATGTACTTATGTTTGTCTTAAGAGGCTAAGGTTTTAACTTGTAATTTTTTTTAATCACTTCTCGACTGGATCAAATCAGATTCACCATTTTCTCTTTGGAATTACATGAACAAACGGCATTTGTTTACTTGATTTTTTAAACCATTTTTCTCGACTCTTCTTGTATGTAAAAAAAATAAATTTGTTTAACTTCTTATGATTGATCACCCAAAGAGCGTATGGTGACCTATAAGTCTAGAATAATGCATGCCGTTCTCTTGGTTTATTTTTCAAGTTGATCCTAGTGACACATTATGCCACCTTCTCCATGCTCCTGATAAATTTTGAGTTAGATTCATAGGCCTTTCATTGCTTACAGTATCTTTTTATGTGCATTCCATTGTTCACATATTCATTTCACTAAGGTTTCTGATCTCTTAAATTGTAATTTGAATTACACTAGCAAAAGAGTGTTTGTTACACACTTAAAAAAAAAGTGTCTGATACTCAATTTTGGATCTTTTTAGTTCTGTATGTATTTCAAAATTTATAGTGTGTTTTGACTTCTTATAAAAAATCTTCATAAGAACTTCTTGTGACTTAACGTCTAGAATAAGCATGACCTCCTCTTGTTGTATGTACCAAATTGATCCTACTCACACATAATTACCACCTTCCCCTATGATCATGAAATTTTAGGATTTTAACTCAGCTTCATATATCCATTATTCGTTTCCCATTTCACCTATGTTTCGGAACTCGTACTTTTCAATTTGTATGACTGGCTACATATTCTGCTTCCAGAAAACAGTATTCACTTTTCTTATTCAGATCGAATTCCAGAAAAAAATGGAATGATCTTTAATCTTTTCCGGTTTATGTGCATCGGATGTATTTTGTTTTTCTATTTTGTTACATAGCGGTCTGATAATTTTGCATCTTATTTGTGGCCAGTTAAAAAAATTGCATTTGCCAAATGTCGGGCCAAACCCAGCGCTTGAATGTTGTACCTACTGTAACTGTTCTAGGAGTCATAAAGGCTCGTCTTGTTGGTGCTACTAGAGGTCATGCTCTACTGAAGAAGAAAAGTGATGCTTTAACTGTGCAGTTCCGTCAAATTCTTAAGAAGATTGTTTCAACAAAGGAGTCTATGGGGGATGTTATGAAAACTTCCTCATTTGCTCTAACAGAGGCTAAGTACGTGGCTGGTGAAAATATTAAGCACATTGTTCTTGAAAATGTTCAGAGCGCTACCCTTAAGGTTCGCTCCAGACAGGACAATGTTGCTGGTGTGAAGCTTCCTAAATTTGAGTACTTCACTGATGGTGAGACCGAAAATGACCTGACTGGGTTAGCCAGAGGTGGACAGCAAGTGCAGCAGTGTCGTGCTGCTTACGTCAAGGCCATTGAGATCCTTGTGGAGTTAGCTTCACTTCAGACGTCATTTTTGACACTTGATGAAGCAATTAAGACCACAAACCGTAGGGTTAATGCCTTGGAGAATGTAGTGAAACCCAGATTGGAAAACACAATCAGTTATATCAAGGGTGAGCTTGATGAGCTGGAAAGGGAGGATTTCTTCAGATTGAAGAAGATTCAAGGTTACAAGAGGAAAGAAATCGAGAAACAGATGAAAGCTGCCCGGCAGTTTGCAGATGAGCAAGCTTCTGAGAAGATTTCTTTAGAGAAGGGGATATCGATTAATGCAGCTCACAATCTGTTAGCAGCAAGCATGCAGAAGGATGATGATATTATCTTCTAAGATGCAAGGTTAGCACTTAATACTTTCAATCTTGGCAATTGTGTTGCCATGGTGTCATTTGCTTGCTTATTCTTGGTTGAATAAACTTGGTTTTACTACCCTAAGTGAAATTGAGCAACGAATTCATTTTCTGATGTGAAATTTTCGGTCTTTAATAGTTTAGCTAGAGAACCAGCTTTTGTGATGCTGATCAAGGAGTGTGTCCCTGTCCAAACAAAGGAGGTTTAGGCAAGTCCTTGTACTCCTGAAATGTCATCTACTAAATTAGTTGGGAATTGTATGCTGAGAGCTCTGTACTATATCAATGAACTACATTGTCGAAATAGTCTGTTGAAATTGATATTTGACAATTTTGAATATATTGATCCAAGGTTATTGAAATATGTATGTATGCATATAGCCACACTTTTAAGGCCGTGTAGAGCACCCCACAACTCAATCACAGGTTTCTTACACATCCGCTAAATATTCGTGTTGCCATTCAACCACATTATATCAGATAGCCCCATTCTCCGATGCATGTCAATCGATATTCACCGATCTATGTGAATTGATGCTCACATAACTATTCGTAGGAGCTTCCCGAGCCACGAGGATTGTGTGTTGCGTTTTAGTCTTGTTATTGCCATCTTCCTTCTTCCACACCGTATCATAATCTAGAAGTCGCCGGTCTAAATTTCATTTGTTGAAACGCATCAAACTGCTTTCCTTTATTAAAAACAAATCCACTATAAATTTGCTATAAAAACAACTTTTTACATCAATCCAGATTGGCTTTTTGAATGCAAACTGTTATATTCTTAACACCAAACTCTCAATTTTCAATTGTTTGCCCTCCTTCACATTCCGATAAAATCCGATGGAAAATTCATCATTGTCTTACAATAAGATCTATTCAAAACTCGGAATCAAAGATGAATCTAATATTAACCTATCCAAGTACACTTAACGAAGAGATAAATGCCAAGGATTGGTAATGATAAAACTAACTCATAATAATAAGACTGCAAACCCAACATCAGTCAGCTAAAGTAAAAAATCCTTCACCCAGAGTATAATTAATCCGACCTCCGATCCATAATAACTCAAAAACAATAATACAAAACAGCGTATTAAGAGACCATAACTAAAGATCAAAACTTAAGCTGCCTCCACTGCAGGAGCCGCGCCTTTTAGGACCGGGAACTGGCTCTGATCCTCGATGTGAATTATGGGACCATCGCGGGCTCTGCCATTTCCTCTTGGGTAACCGCCGCCATTGTTCCTCAACGCACGCTCCCCATTCCCGTTCCTGAACTCACCACCCTGAGCACCTCGTTCACCGTTCCTGAACTCGCCTCCACGACCACCACGTTCACCGTTCCTGAACTCGCCTCCACGACCACCACGTTCACCGTTTCTGAAGTCACCACCGCGGCCACCACGTCCACGGCTTCTTCCACCACGACGGTATACAAACTCCTCTCCATCAGCAGGCTTTAGGAACTCATTGATGCTTACAGTCTAGAATGTAAAAAGAGGGAGCGCTTAGACGGTGAAAAACCTTGATGAAAAGAATCTGAAACCCGGAACAGCACAGTAGCACACTATGCTTTCCAAATTTTACGAAACCAGGTCAATCTCAGGGCAGAACTATACTACGCAGCCACTAAGGGCCCGTTTGGTTTTAACTCCAGAAATGGAAACAAATCTAGTCCTTTTTTCATGAATTTTTTTGGAAAGAATTTGATTAGTTTTGATACCTTATAGAGAAACAAAATGGGGAGAAACAATATTTTGCATGAAACCCCAAGAAATATTCATTTCCATTTTGTTTCCGCTTCTAGAGTTATAACCAAACGGGATTGTTTGATTATTGGCATTTAACTATAAGAAATAGAAGGGATAAATAAATGCTGATGAAATTTACCAGAATCCAGAGGTTAGAATTTCTAGTTACCTTGCGGGATTTTTCATCCTTCTCAAGGCTGTCTTTCTTCTTGAGTTTACCTGCCTCAGGTTTCTGACAAAGAAAGAAAGAGTTAAAAATAATGAAAACTAACCTAGAAAAAAAGACTTGAGAATGAAATAAGTGATAAACTAGGTAACTTACTATCAGGACATCCTCCTCTTTCTTCTTTCCCACCAGTTGCATAGCCTCAAAATCTTTATCAGCAGTCACTTTCCTAACCTCAATCTTCTGTGCCTCAATGGCCTTCCTCTTCTCAGCAAGCAGCTTTTCATATTCTTCAAGTGTCATCAAATTTGCATCCTGATTCAAAATTAAATGAGAATTATAGTTACTTCATACACAAACGCATGATTATTATTATTATTATTATTATGCTTGAAATCATTACCTCTTCTTCCTCCTTTTTGGCAGGGTTCTCAACCTTCACAACTTCTTCCTGTGTCTTTTCTTCAGCTACAAGATCTGTTGGTTCTTCAGTGACAACATCAGCATCCCTGTTCCATAAGAAAGAGTGATTTTTTTATCGTCAAATGTAAATAAACTGCTAACTGAGATTATAGCAACAAAAAATACTCCTTCACTCAATTGGAAATCATGCAAAAGCAGCACCTATAAGCAATAGTACCAAGAAATGTTATACCATACTTCAAAATTATTAGGAAAATAATTACCTTATGATTATAATAAGAGTTCAGCATGCTTTCATCACAAATATATTCATCAACTGCTTTTCAGACATAGCTAACTTTTTACGATATTCTTCACATGGATAGGACTCAAATTTGTAACAAAAATCAGTGACACAAAAATGATGGAAAGTGTAAACATCTTCTGGAGATAACAAAAGATATAGGCAAAACTAGAGATCAGATAAGCAAAGTAATAAAAATTGAGCAAACAATTAACAAATGGTAACTTTGAATATTACCCTTCAGCAACAGCATTGTCAGGCACAACCTTCACATCATTAGCATCAGCACCACCAACAATCTCCTTCACTTCTTCGGTGTTTGGCTGTTCACCCTTTCCATAGTTCATTCCATCACGCCTTGCCCTAAATCCACGGTTTCCACCACCATAGCCTCGCCTTTCACCACCAAAGTTCCTGTTTTCAGTTCTGAATGGCCTTTCTTCATCCCTATTGCTAACGTAATTTCCATGCCCTCTTGAATGGGCTTGTGGAACTTGTTCCCAACCATCAGCAGCATCCTCAACATTACTTTTATTATCTCCAGTTACCTCTTTCTCATCACGATTCACATGGTCATTGTTAAATCCCCTTCCACGACCCCTTCCTCTACCACCTCCACGGCCGCGACCACGCCCGCGATAAGCATCATCGTGACCATTTCCTTTCGACTCATCCCAGTTATTACGCCTGTAGCCATTCTCCAGTTCATTTCCAAATTGCTCTGAGTCGTTCCCACCAAATCCACCCCTTCCAGGACCACGGCCTCTTCCTCCCCTTCCTCTTCCTCTCTCAGACCTCACTGAAAGGATGACACAAGTTAGATAAAACAGAACATGTCAACAGCCTTAGATAACAAGAAATTCAAAACAAAAACACAATCAACAGCATCAAACTATATATAAAAAAAGGGTTAAAACTCAGTTTCAAGATACACTACTTAAACAACTATTAAACTAGAACTACATTCAGAACATGAATACATAGCTCAAAATTTATGAAACAAAAAGCAATGACAATCTTATCAATAGAATGGTTATAATTTCCAAAGTGTTTCCCTAAAATCAATAGAGAGAAATATAGCAATTTCACTTTTAAAAAAATAGTTCTTTTGCAGAACATATGCCGAAGAACGGCACATGTAAATAGACGCTAATATTACTACAAAATAGCACTATGAATCAATCAATCGCACAACCTATGCACCAGACAATTCCCCAGACAATTAAAATACGATAATCAGCGATACAAATCTATTTCAAAAAATACGCAATAAAATTATAATTCCAATAAAATACATCATTCCCAAAAAGAGATTTACCAGATTCGGCCTTGTCATTCACTGGCTGGACCTTCGACTGGTGGTTTTTCGCCACGACGACGGGTTCCGCCGGATCTACGACAGTGACCTCCACCTTTTTAGCAAGTTTCTCGACAAGAACAGTCATGTCGTCTCCTTCTTCGTCGCCGAGAAGAGCGAACGAATTGATCATACTAGCCATTGCGATAATGAATAGAAAACTGTTTGAAAAAGGATTGTTATTCGATTACAGAGACAAAAGACATCAAACCCTAAGACAGACGATAATCTCCATTGAAGAAAATATTTTTGCCTATCAGTAGCGATTGAGAGAAGGTGTATGGAAAGTGAAACACGAAGAAAAAATCTTCATTTATATATAGTGGGGCGTATTGAAATGACGGATCATCGACCCAAATCTCACGCTTAAACCCTAGCTCCGATTTTTCTTTTCCTTATTTATTTTTTCATTTTCCTTTTAATATTTTCTTACCAAACTCATTATAAAATATAATATAATCCCTAACCAAACACGCCTAAATTTAGAGCACTCACCGTCTCAATGTCATCTGATTCTCTCATTTTTTATTCTACTAAAAAAATAGAATTCGTTCGATCGAATTTGAGATTTTTTTCATGTACATACCGTGCATATTGGATATGGGTCATTAATATAGATTTAGAGACGGCCAAGCTGAAATCCATAGGTTCAACCTTGAATCGTGTCAAATCATATTTATTGTGTCGATTGTTGAATATATCTTTTTATGCGATCAATTGTGAAATTATTGACCGGTGCTTGGGAAATTTTGCTATATGAAATGTTTTGAATTTTTAATTTTAACCGGAAGCTAGGTTTATTTTTATTATGTTTGTTGTGAATGCGAAAGAAACTAATTGATAATGAAAACAAAGAATGTTTAGTTTCATTCATGTATTATACGAGTAGAGAACGGTATTTATAGCTAAAGTTTTATGAAAAACTTAAGAACTCCTAACTTGTACAAGATCTTCGATCATATATTTTGTTTTGAGGGCTCTTGACTAACAATTTTGGTGAGGATAACAGTTGGTTGCTCCTTTGTGTGTATTTGCTCACTAGACAATCTCTTCCAATGTTTTGTCCTTTATGGCATTCTTAGCTATGTGAATAGAGGGTTGTAATACGAGCCGAGCATCGGCATGTTGAAGCTCGAGCCTAAATTTTATACGAGCTTTAAATATGTGTTTAAATTCGGCACGTTTAGAATGTAACAAGCTCGAACCGAGCTTTTGACGAGTCGAAACCGAATAACTCAACTAAAATAATGCTCCCATAATATTATTTTCGTCAAACGAGTTGATCCTAAATTTTATACGAACTTTAGAAGAGCAAAAGGGGAAGTAGGCCTCTACTCTATAATTGAGCATCGTTAAGGCTCTTTAGTTTATTAGGTAACAAACTAGGCCCCTTATAATTATATATAAAGATTAATTGAAAGAGTAAATTGGTAATTGTAATTTAGGAAATCCCAAGCCCAATCTATTTAATAAATTGAAGGTCCAAGTAGGCCCACTCGGATTACACAAACCCAAGCCCAACCAACCTACACGAGGTCCGGGGTACACAAGATACGTCGAAAATAAAAATCTTACACAAGGTCCGGGGTACACAAAGGTACGTTGAAAATAAAAATCTTACACAAAGTCCAAGGTACACAAAGGTATGTCGAAAATAAAAATCTTGCATTTAGCGGATTTCGAACTCTAGATGATTGACCCTCCCTCCCGACCTTATACCAACTGGACTAATTGAACTTGGTCATCTATTATTATTATTTTTAATGTTAATCTTAATGTTTGCTTACACAAACGATTTTACAAAAAATGTAATTACCCAAGACCTCTTTCGATTTCACAAATCATCTCGATTTACACAAGTCGTATCGATCTATTTACACAAACCGTATCGATTTTTTACACAAGCCCTATCGATTTATTGACGCAATCCCTATCGATTTTTTTACACAATCCTCTCGATTTATTTACACAAGCAAGCCTCTCGATTTATTTACACAAGCAAGCCTCTCGATTTATTTACACAAGCTCTCAATTTATTTACACAAGGTCCGTCGAATCGATTTACACGCGAGTTTCTAACTATAATACAAATCTTGTACACAAATTCTTATACAAATCATTCGAGAAATCTCGAATTACACAAGGCTCAAATTACACAAAGACTCGAATTACACAAAGACTCGAATTACACAAAGACTATCGATTTCAATTTACACAAACACTATCGATATACACAAGCCTTTACACATGCCCTCACGACTTTATCTACACAAGTCGAGATGTACTCTTAGGAAGCTAGAAACAAACATTAGTTAGAATACAAGCATATGACGAATAACGAATAATCATCGTTGGTTCTGCATTATATAAATATGAAGCATTCTACCGATAACAAAATATAAAAGGAAGAGTTATGGTTTGAAAGAAGAGTGGCTTGAGTGAAATTGCAGAGATTGAAAGCCAATTTGTTTCTGAAAATGTACAGACTATAGTGATTCTTTGTGCCTGAAAACTGAAAAAGGTAACAAATTTATGTTGTTTAGAATTTAGAAAGGTGGAAGAAGAGATTAAAAGCAAATTAGTACTTACTGATAGAATCTCCAATGTGAACAGTGGGACTATTCAAATTTGCAACGCCGTCAAGTTACAGAATGAGAAGATATAAGATTTAAAAATTCACAAACCCCATCTAGGTTTCGTGGAGGATGGCGACGGCGGAAGAAATTTTTGTGGCAAAGACGACAACAAGGCAACAACGGCTCTCGGCAGTTCCCGACGCGATTCTCGACAGTCCCTGGCCCCGTTGTCGCCCTAAGTGTCTATGGGTCGGGTTTGACGGATATAGGTGTCGGCTCGTCTTATCCGGTGAAGCGTGAGGGCGGCGGCTCGTCTTATCCGGCGAAACTCGAGGGCAACAGGCTACATGACAGACTCGGCAGCAGCAATTGCGGAAATTGACTAGGATTTTTTGTAACTGCTTTGAGTTTTATAGGGTTTTTTAGTTTTCATTTTACCCTTATGCCCTTCTTATTAATTGACTTTTGATTTAAAAAAATTTTTGAAGAAAATGAGAGGGGCCAATTTTGTATCAGCGATACAAAAAAAAGGCCTTTCTACCCCATTCTTTTCAACTTTAAAATATGTTCATATTCGGCTCATTTAGAAGATAACTAAACTCGAGCCGAGCTTTTAACGAGCCGAGTTTGATTAGCTTGTCTCATACTACAACACTATTTGAATCACAAATTGGTTGTCACAGTGTTGTGAACTCACTCTCAAAACAAAATCTTTAAAATGTTTTATTTTAGCAAAACGACTCACCCTACACACACGTAAAAAAAAAACTAACCAGTCTCATCCAAGGCTATTGGAGATTAATTCTTTATAGTATAAGAAATTTCTCAAAAGGAACTCCAAAATAAAATGAATTCATATGAACGTGCATAGAATAAGAGATTTCTCAAAAATAGAAAAGCTAAAGTTAGTAAAGCATTCAAACTCTTAGTTACAAATTTCAAACTGACGATTATTAGACAAATCTTAGTTACAAACTAATTACGTTAATTAGAAATAGAGAATTATATATTAATTAGAAATAGAAAGCTCAATCTTAACGATTAGATCGTGATGTTTAAACCAGCCAAATCTCTTACTAATAAATCTTTTTGGTGTATCTCCCTCTTTCATTCGATATATAATCAATTACTATTTTACCTTTTCTTTTAAAACGAATTTTGGGTTATGGACCTATCGTGTAACACTCCAAATTCGTAGGACTCGAGGTGCTACTAGGTTAGGATCTCACAATGGATCCTGACCCTAGCATGACAACAAGTTCACTGAATCTTACAACAAGGCACCGATAGATTAAATACAAAACATCAAACTGATATAAAAGTATCAAAAGGTTTATACAACGTACTGCTGAGTACAAACAAAACATAATTATATACATGATCAAAAGATCTCATATCCCACGAGAACGACCCAGTGTACGGAGCCCTCAACAGATCACCCACTCTGGATCACTATGCAGTTCTCCTAACCTGCAAGGGATCTACAACACGGTATAAAACCGTTAGCTAACCATACACATATATGAGATGAGCATAAGCACAAGCACACGTCATAAATACTAAACACCTCATCATGATATCACAAATTTACCGAGTTTATTATCTTTATAAATATAGTCCAACACTCAAATCGTATATATAATATCAATATGAATATATGTGACACGAGGAATATAACCATTGCCTCTCGGTGGTAATGTCAGCTGGAGTGGTCAAACGGGACGACTCCTCCGTGGACCCTAAGGGAATGGAGACAGTGCCCGTTCCGTGTACAAGATCTGGATGTTCCGCAGAGAACCTCCCAATCTCCCATAGGGATGAGTGGGCAAGGCTGTCACGGCCCTACAATGGGCAGTCACTAAACCATAGGTCGGTAATAATCAATCCTCACATGCTATCAATCACATATCAAACACCACTCATACACACATCCAATATAGGGATGACAGCTAAGTAAGTCATATGGACTTACCTCAACCTCGGAAGTCTCAAACTCAAACGGCTCCAACTCTGGAGATCAACACTGCCTAGTAACAAGGCATAACAATATATCAAACTCATATCCATCACAGGGTCACACCTAGACCCAAGGGATCCATAAGGATCATATCCTAACTCATAAACCTCAAAGCCATAACCGGCATAACTATATCATACTCATCATCATTATAACCTCATACACGTACCTAGCATGCTACTAACCCGCTCATACTAGGAAAGGAAAGGATCTACCTAACTCTGGGTAGACCTGGGACAAGACACACCTGCGTGAAGGAAAGACGCAGGGGCGCAACAGGCAACCCGCAGGCGCAGCGACAGCGGCCGCAGGCAAGCGCAGACACGGGCGCATGCGCTGTGACACGGCTCCCGCAGGGGCGGCGTCTTCCAGGTGCGGGTGCGGAGACAAGGGTCCCGCAGGGGCGGCTTCTCTGGACCGCGGGGGCGGCGACAGTGCAGAAGATGATCCCGTGGTTCCTCTTCGGCTCTTCACGTGATCAACTCACGTCTTCTTCATTCCAAGGTCACATACAACCATATACATACACATACCAACATTAATCTACATCAACATACATCTAATCCTAAGCTAGGAAGAGGAATCAAAGGAAGAAAGAAGAGAAGAAGAAGAAGACTTACCACACTTGTGGTCTAGGCAAGGAAAAGAACACAACTATCACCTCAGCTGGCCTCCAAGTTCAGCAACAACATCCATCAACCTCATCAAAGCCTCACAACAAAACTCTTAAAACTCCAAGGAGAACTCAAGTAAGATCAAGAGAAGGAAGGAAAAGCAAGAAGGACGTGAGTATGGCTGGGAAAGAGAGAAGAAACCCTTGTTCAGTAAGCCAAGGACGAGGCTTATAAGGAAGGAAGAAAAAAGTAAAGCACAAGTCAAAGAGTCAACAAAACCGGCTGCAGCCGCAAGAAACCGCGGGGGCGGTTCCCTGGGCCGCGGGAGCGGAAACCCGTTGGGCCGGCACACAAGCCCGCGGGGGCGGCTAAGGTCAATCTTGGCTAAAGCCAAATCTCGGCTAAGGCAAACTCGGTCCAAAAGACTAAGGCTCTTACATCTCACCCCCCTAAAAACAAGTTTCGTCCCAAAACTTGTAAAGTCCTAAAATCACTCGGACTCAGAAGCCGAGGTATAACTCTCTCAACTAGAGGAATCACATCTCCGCTCTTATGGTATCAACCTATATCATTCTATAACCTCAAGCACGGGCATGGAGGATCTCATCATCTCCAACTGTAAGATCACTATACTATCCAGGGCATAGAGGAAAAACATCTCTAGCGAAACCATCATCACATCACAAGGGCACAGAGGAAGACCATCTCTAGCCAACTCATCAACATAACCAAAGGCATGGAGGAAAAACATCTCCAGCACTACTATGTCCATCAAAATAGCATGGAGGAAAGAACCATCTCCAGCTAAACCTATCACATCACAATAGCATGGAGGAAAGAACCATCCCCAACTATAAACAGTCGCACTAGCATAACAAGATCTAATAAGATCACACATCACATCACAGCTAGTACAAAAATAAACATAACATGACATATAAGCACATAAGCATAACACTCACCAAGATAATACTAAGATCTACTCGTCGACCCTACTGGTACATCTATCTCGGCATAAAACTCTGGATAGTTCCTCTGGATATTATCCTCAGTCTCCCATGTAGCCTCATCAGGTCCACGTCTCGACCACTATATCCTCAGCACGTTTCTATAGTTTTATGTATGATGATATCATTGGTTATGTTTCTATTTATTAAAAAAATATCTTCACGTTTCTATAGTTTTAGTTTTTAAAGATGTTTTCTTTTTTTATCATATAATTCTTTCAATTTTAGTATTTAAAAACTTCTGTACTATTTTCTTTTATCAAAGAGATATGTTCATTTCCTTTTTAAATGAATAAATATTTAAATGTTTTTATAGTTTACCTAAATCACTTTACCAAATTTATATGTACTATTTTTATTCATGTTGTTCGGTTTGTTCATCGATTTTAATTGATTAATGATTAAGTAATAAGTTATGAAATAAAATCGTAAGTTCAAATTAGTTTGAGAAAATCGACAATTTCGATCTTATTTCAAAAAATACTTTACGAAATTATTTTTTATTGTTTATATTATATAAGACATAGAAAACAACCACGATAAATGCAATAGGTTAAAGGTATAAATATAACTTGAATTTTTACCATATTTTATGTATTATTAAAAAATACATATAAATAGTGAATAACTTATATTAAGCTCAAAAAAAATACTTATTTCTTCATATGTTTATAATAAATATTAAATTAAAGTTCCGTACAATGCACGGTTAATACACTAGCTAGTTATAATTAAAAATTACGGTTATTTTACTTCCTTTTTCTTTAGGCTTCAACAAACATTTTGGTTCATATGCAATATCTTTATCATAGAAGTAAGGATAAGAATCTTGTGATTTATTTTATTTATCAATTTTTTTTAAAGGATGATATAAATCTTCTATTTTAAATCATTTATTATTAATTTTTTAAATTTAGATTGCAAAAAATTTACAAATTTCAGTTATTTAAAAATAACTTAAATTAAAAAAATTAGTTATTAAAAAAAAAATGAAACCACGTTAAAAATTTCCGATTATAAATCTTGATTTTACTTACATAACTAAACAATGTTTTTTAATTATTGGGATTTTATAATAGTTATTAATTATTGGGATTTTAAAATATTTATTTAAAATTTCTTAATTATAAAAGACTACGGAATTTTTTATATTAGTGATTTTATCTATTGGTATTAATATTTATTTTACGGATTAAGGAATTGCAACTGAGTTTTTTGAAATTAAAATTAATGTCCGAAGCGGACATTAATTTTCTAAAGGAATTTCTGTGGATTTTCTAAAGGAATTTCTGACCTAAAATTTTTTTAACGACCGAAAATTTTTGCCGGCGATGTCCGCTTTATAATATAATATATATATATAAAAAGATAAAATTAATGTCTATTCAGCAAAAAAAAGATAAAGTTAATGTCCAATTGAAAAATCATTGGGTAAATTTCAAAACAATTTTTTTATTTTTGAATATGTTAATTAATATACAAAGAAGGATTAATAGTAAGAATTAGTAAATATTAATAACTTATTATAACGTTAGTATATTACCTAGAAAAATCAACTTTATCATATAGTGTCTATGAAATAAGGTGAATTTCTTTATATTTTCCTTGAATTTTTGTATTCTTGTATGTGTTAATTCGAAGAGAAAAAGCAAAGAAAACACAAATGAATACTTGTACTCATCAACACACATGGCACGATCTTATTGGAAAATATTATTAGTTATTACATAAAGTAGCCTAGGAAGCATATCTGTGCATGCTATATATAATATATATCGATGAGGGCGCACACACACATACATATATATATATATATATATATATGAGATTAACAAGGCCATTGACACTCGCATGCCGGGAACAAACTCCACTCCACTTTCTTGCACACGCCCACCGGCCAGTCTTCCCTATTGCACGCTTCGGTGCATCCCTGGTGGTCGTAATCTGCCGCCGCCGCAAACATTCCTCTGTAACAGGCGCCGCTGTAATACTGGCTCGGCTTGGCACTGCATATCTCACCTTCAACTTTTACCATATCCGTCACTTCATAAAAATCCAAAACACTTGTTTGGTTAAAACCTATATGTTCATTACATACTTACTGTTAAATTGTCATAATTTATATACCTGAAACGAACACAATAGCGAAGAGGAGTGCAAACCCTAAAATATTCTTCCCCATACTGATTAATTGATTGCTCGATGTGTATATCTTCTCCTACACTACTCGTAAATTTCGATTTGGGTATGATGAATCGCATCATTCAATGTACATTGATATATACATATGTTACTTATAGATGAAATGCCAAAGTACATAGCTACGTGGGATACATGAGGGATGCAGCCATGCATGCATGCCAAATGTCAAATATAACAAAGACATATGTCACATACGTACTGCATCTCCACATAAACCACTTGTTTAAGGACTAATTAGACCAAAGTTATGAAAAGCTTAAAAAAAAACCCTCAAAAAATCTAATTGAAATATATTACAAAAAATTCCTTAATAATCTAGCAAAATTATTTAATCTCAAATAATCTAATATCACAAAATAACTTTTAATTTTTCCAAAACTACACAAAAACACACTACCAAACACCCTCTTAATATTAACTAATTAATCTCTAGATGTCGGTAGATCATTTAGCTAGCCACTATTTAAAAAAAAACTAGCTTATTACCATGATGTGAATGGTTATTGTAATATATAAATTTTTTAATATTTTTTAGTATATTGATAATAATGTGTTAAATTTATTTATCATATGATATATAATGTAGTATTAATTTAAACTTTCAGATTCAAATATTCAACACTAAATAACACAAAAGTTATTAATCTCTCTATCTCTATATATATTAGATCACAAGCTTTTTGAATCACTTCATCGTAAAAACACATAAATATTTGATTTGGTTTAGAAGAGATGAAATTCAAATTTGTAAAAAAAAAATTATGGGTTATATCTAACAACAGACGTATTCCTCTACATGAAACGCCAAATTATTTAATAAGTATATTTACTGCTCGACATGGAATACCAAATTATTTAATAAGTCTATTTATTTTTATTTCACGTATAAATCTTTTACGATTTTTTAAAAAAAAATTAGAATCATTTCGGTATATCATATCATAAAAACTATCGTTTATTACCCAATAATTGTGTTTATATATAATGAAATTGATACAATTAGATTTCTCTGTGTAAATAAAACTTGGTTATATATTACGTACAAAAAATAATAAAAATAAAAATCATACATATTAACAAAAGTAAAATCCTTCTTCGATATAACCAAAGCATTTGAAGTGACAATTTATAAATTTGTTAAAACATATAAAGATGTTACTTAATTGTATGACAAGTTAGAATAAGAAGATAGATCAAAATAACATATGACATTTGATATAACGATAAATGATAAGAAAAATGCAGAACAAAAATGACGATGAAGGTATTTAAAATTTATAAGTCTAAATACCTCCAATAATTTCACATTAAAAAGTGGTTCATTATGCAAATACTTTGACCAACCAAGATGTTTTTCAATATATTTTTTAAAAAGGACTATCAAAATAATCATAACTAATATCTAACTTTATTATTTTTTGTTTTAGTTTTAAAGTATTTAGATATTTTTTAAAAAAGAAATACCGCACAATGTGCAGGTATACAATAGTTAAATATAAAATACGCACCTAAAATAAAATTTTCAATAATTTTTAGTCCATATTTGGTAACTAGATCACCAATTTAAGCAAATATGATATCAGTCGAACCCACATATTAGATATTAATTTAATAAAATTAAATATTATACTTATATTAGACTCATTAGCAATTAATCTTCTAATTTAGTATATATCTATAGATTGGGTTGATTCCTTTTAATTTAGATACGCATTATTTATAGTGTTGGGAATATATTCTCATGCGTAATATACTTTTACGACCAAGATAGTCATAGTATGGTCCACATGATAATGTTTTTAGATATAGTTAAGCAATTAAATTAGTAGAACACGATAGGTTAGTTACAATTATGCCGCTATTGTGCAAATAGCCATAGCTTTTAGCCTTTTATGGTCCTACATATAGATTGTGTTGGATTTAATTATTTTATCTTTGGATATGAATTTTATTTTTGTACACTTTTGACTAACTTTTATATGATGCTAAATATGCACCGTTAATTATTCTTCTAAGAAAAGTGACTTTGCCATGGACCGCTAATACGCCATAAGAACAATCCGATACTTTTGTACAAAAATATAACCCAGTTGAAAGGAACATTGTGAATGATTCACTTCTATTGAGGCCCAATATTATATTTGGGCCAGAGGGTATAAGCCCAATATTAGTTATGGGCCAAATATATTGAAAAATGGGCTTGTTATAGTCTACCCGGACTATTATGGGCCCAATTGCGCGGAATTGATGTCCCTTTTCCCATGTCAACCACTTGAACCTGAGTATATTGAAAGGAACATTGTGGATGATTCACTTCTATTGAGGCCCAATATTAGATATGGGCCAGAGGGTATAAGCCCAATACTAGTTATGGGCCAAATATGGGCTTGTTATAGCCTACCCGGACTATTATGGGCCCAATTGCGCGGAATTGATGTCCCTTTTCCCATGTCAACCGCCTGAACCTGAGTATTTGTAAGTTGAGGAATGAGGATGATTGTGATCCATAAAAAGACTACGTGCTAATGTAATTTTGATCCAAAATGAGGTGTTTGAAAAAATAATTTAATAAAAATATAATTTCAGTGATAATTATAGGGTATGTGGATAACGTAAGATTACGTAGTTGAAGAGAATTATTTAGATGAAAAATTAAGGAAATTATATATGAAAATAAGCGAAAGAGTGTTTGGAAAATGAAGATGACTTTATGTAAAATTGTAAAGAATAGTATTATTCAAATTATTTTGCAGGTGAAGGAGATAAAGAAAAGAAAGAAGAGCAATAATGATTAACGAGATTTTAGTTTTTCTTCTTTTTAATCCGAGTAAATGAGGATTACAATTTCTACATTATCTCATTTTATTCATCTCTTTTATTTCCAAACAAAACTCATTAATTTCATAATTTCATAATTTCATCTCCTCATCCTTAATTTAATCTTCATCCCCATACTCTAAAGCTACCAAACAACCATATTTCAATGAGAACAAGTTTCAACAATATTAGTTGTTGACAATGGTTAGTGATAACATGATTTGTGACAATAACGCGGGGTTAAAAACTAAAGAGTTATGTTATTCGGTGAGACAACAATTCTGAAATAATCATTGCAATTGGAATCCAGGCGTGAGGCACATGCAGATTGCTGATGCGTCCGGCGTGGTTTCGTAAACGTTAATCACTGTTCCAACGTTCAAATTTTGGCGAGTTTTGCCATATGAGACACACTCCTACTACGCCTACGGTCCGCATTCTCATTGAATTCGGGAGATGCATATGTAGTGTGTTGGAACCGAATTCAACGTTCGAATCCAACGACTATATTTATGATCATCGTAAACATTAATCATTGCTCCTACGTTCAAATTTTGATGGGAAGCTTAATATATATAATGATTATATTAATGCTCTTAAAAGTTATCAAGATGATTTAGTAATGATACTTTGTGATAACTATCTAATTTTCTATTATTAATATACACACCTTATGATGTTCTTTAAAAAAAAACATAAATAACTACATTTTGGAGAATATTTTTGAAAATTAGATTTTTAAATTATTTTTTTAATCATTGAAAAGCCGAGGCAGTACTGTATTTTGAATAAGAAATAGTTATGCTAATAATAGTAGTTTTAGTTTAATGTTTTTGGACACAAGTTATAGTTTAATGTGTGGAGTACATGTAAATGTGTCGTGTGTTATGTCGTGTTAAGTGGGTATCGAAGGCCCAACATATTTGGCAACGTGGTGTCGAGAATACGTTGTAATCTACATTGAAGGAGGCATCCACCCACGCTAATCATCATTTTCCTTTCCCATCGCCAACATTATAAATTTATAATGTACGTTCTTATTTATCAATCCTCATAAATTTTTGTATAATTACTTACTAGCTTCAAAATTGCCTCAAACAAACTTATTTTTAAAAACCCTTTTCAAGGCTAAATTCATGTACAACTATTACGAAATAATTGTTGAGTTGTGGAGTCTAATGTACAATATATTACAATGTTGCTTTTGACGATCTAATTCGGCGGTGGGTGGGTCGGGGTTCAAGGGTGCTATTCTAAGAAAAATTTTGGCCTATGTAATATTATATCCCAGAAAAGTATAGTGTAAAACCCTGGATTAATAATATATTCAAACATAGTTATAAATTCGTGACGAATTTGTAACTAATTCTCGTCTTCTATATTCTCTTTCGATTACATTATAATCACAACAATGTGAGCCTAATGTAATTGATAATAAACGATAGTAAATATAAGGATTACACAATACTAGAGTTGTTTTTTTAGTTCAGTTGTTGTCCCTACATCAATGAAACCTAGAGAGTGGAGGTTTGATCTCAATATTACTACATGATCGAAATAAAGGTAACCAGACACATATTATTTACATACGAGCACAAACATAGACAAAACTAGACTATGTATGAGATCTGAGTTATAATATCATTACACGATTGTCTACAATGTACCAAGGGCCCGCAACAGGATATGGACCAGACGTGAACAGAACGGACCGGAGGACTGGAAAATGTGTGTTAAACTGTTAATTAAAAATTTAAATTATTTTTCGCACTAAACCTATTGTGGACCAGACCGATTGTTAATTAATTAATTTTTTTTCTTCTTTTTTCGCACTAAACTGTTAATTTATTTATTTATTTTTCGCGCAAACTTTTTTTTTTCCTCCAAAAATAAGGTCTGGACCGGACCGATTGTGAACCGAACTGTTTAAATCGAAGACCATACTTGTTTGTTTCGCGTTGGGATCATATTCTCATACAAAGGTCCGGACCGGACCGGACCGATTGAAAACCGAACTATTTGGACCGAAGACCGGACTTATTGGTTTTGGTCCGGTCCGGTCCAATCCAAAATTGAACCGATCCGGAAATTGCACAGTTCCACCCAAAAATAACCAACCTGCTTATCACATACCTTTACATACAAAAGCTCACAAAACCTTAACTTATAAACTTACTCATTTCATCATATGATATTACTAATATTTTTGTTGTCATGCTCTTGCTTTTCATCAAGATGGTATTATATACTATACTATTAGTATATCTTATATGAGAAATGACATTCAAGTTAATACCTATGATCTAGCTATAAGCCTATAAGTGTTTGTGTTACAAGTAGCCTATAAGTGTTTGTGTTACAAGGATGACATATACATCTGTATATCTTGTTATTACACAAGTATTATAAGAGACCTTAACACCTAACATATAAATTTAATCAATTACCCCATCTATTTTCAATTAATTTCATATAAAATTTGTGAGTCTGTGTGCTCATCGAACGTATGTTCTTCGTGTTCCTGGACCATTAAATATAAAAATTAATGCCTTACGGCAAATTTTGTCGCCGAAATTAGAATCAATAAGTCGAAACTAAAAAACCGGTTTAGTGACTTTGCACACACGTGTAATGTTTAGCCATTGTTTGATTATCAATAATTAATCAACATTTTCAATAATTTAGATTCAAAGTCAACTTTAAGAAAATGACATAAAAATACAAAAACCAATCTGAACCGGCCAAGTAAGATTAGAATCCGGTTTGCGGTTTGCGTCCCGCCCTTCGTTTTGCTAAATTGTACCTTCCCCGGTTTTCCTAACAAAACAAACGCGGTCCTAACTTTTCAATTAATATTAATCGTTTTTAAATAGTAATTAACCAATTTCTCTATATTCTTAGTACCTAATCATATTACTGTACAACCTTAGTTTTAAATAATATTATTATGCACAATAATTTAGTTAACTAATCTATGTATTCATCTGTAAGGACAAATTAAGAGAGCATATCAATCATTTAATTATTTCATATAGGATAAATAGTATTTTATTGGTGTAAGAAATAATGCTATCTAGCTAGCAGTACAAATTAAAAAATAAATAATATCACTATAATGAAAAAGCCAAAGAAAAGGAAAACCACTCACCAGCAACATCTTTAATTACAATTATACGTACTGAAATAGAGATAGTTGATTACTTTTTCTAAGATTGTGCTAATTAAATTCACTATAATATTTAATTGTATGAATATGTTAAAGTAATTGCACAAATATGTTCTAGGAAAGTTAGTTTGAACTAATTAATATATATATATAGAAAGGATAATGTAAGAACACTTCTTAGGGTAGGGAATAAGAACTAATATGATCCGTTAGATTAAAATCTATGAACGTACATGATTGTAAGATGTATATGATAGTATATTTTAGTAAATAAAAATGAGATATTCTTTATCCTATAATAGAATTATATATTTTTTAATTAATTACTAAAATAACGATCATACATACATTCTTCATTGACAGCATCTAACGTACATGAAGAAGTACCCCTCCACACAAACCTGTAATTTATGGACAAACTGAGAATGGAGCAAAATATTGGAGAAGTGTTTGGACAAACTGAGAATGGAGCAAAATATTGGAGAAGTGTTTGCATCCAATATTGACGACGAAGGTTTGTCATTTTTTTTTATATATGTAGGCTTGTACATAGAGAATAGATCTATAAATATTGTCATATAATCAATCTTTGTCATTGTTTATGTAAGATTTAATATAACTTCATCTTATATTTTTTTTACAGTAAACTATATATTGTTTGAATCTGGATCTAAAATATAGGTTGTGTCAATGTTCATAAAAATAAGATTGATCGTTAATTATTATATAATTACATGATCGTTAAATTTTTATACATAGGATGTTCGTTATTTTTACATTATATGATTGATCGTTATTTTTTTAGTCATTAATATGTGTATAATTTTTATTCTGGTCGTTAATATGTGTATTTTTGATATTATGTGAATGATTGTTTAAAAAATAACGAGCATATGAAATGTATATATTAACGGCAGTAATTGTTAAAAAATAGGTAGTTTGATATATTATGGTGAATTAAACCGAATATTGAGGTTGTGTCAATGTTCATAAAAAATAAGATTGATCGTTATTTATTATATAATTACGTGATCGTTAAAATTTTTATACATAGGATGTTCGTTATTTTTACAGTATATGATTGATCGTTATTTTTTTTTTAGTCGTTAATATGTGTATGATTTTTATTCTGATCGTTAGTATGTGTATTTCAAAAATAACGAGCATATGAAATATATATATTAACGGCAATAATTGTTACAAAATAGGTAGTTTGATATATTATGGTGAATTAAACTGAATTTAGTTTAGTATATTACTTATTATAAATATAATATATCATTAAATTAGGTAGTTCGAATCAAAATAATGACATCATTTACAATTAACGACCTACACATACAATTATTCAAAATAACGACATCATTTACAATTAAAATATAACGACTACATAATTTTTTTTTCAAATTAACGACCTACACATACAATTATTTTAAAGTGAACAATGCATTCCAAAAATTAACGATCAATAAAATGTATTATATTAACGCTCATATATACAATTCAATATATAATAACGACAATAATAATAAGTTAAACTTAACGATCGTGATAAAATAACTAAAATAACGATCGCTAAGACTCATCTATACAGGTGAATATGAACACGAAAAACAAATATTTGACGAAGAATCAAATTGCATACAGAAACATGGACAAAGAGAATTTGAAGTGAACTCTGAACATATTACAATAATTCGAACTAGTATTTGAACATGTATACACAACCACATAAATTCAAAAAATATAAAAAATACTAACCTTAATCTTGTTAAAAAAAAATCAATAATTTCTCGTATCCAGAAGAAGATGGCAGAGAAAGAGTTTCTTAATGATGTAAATGTTCAACAAATTGTTTTACTGGTTAATGGGAATCAATTCATTCAACGTTCAATTATGGGATAATCCAAAAATAGGATATTTGTTTTCCTAATATGTATATTATATAATGATTTATTTGTGAAAATTGAACAATCATATGCATCTCACCTATGGAAGCTTATTATGTACCTTCCATCATGGATGTTCATTATTTAATCTAACGGATCTTGGAGGTTCCTATTCCCTACTCTAAGGGAGGTTCCTACCGGATCCTGACCCTATATATATATATATATATATATATATATATATATATATATAAAATTTAATTCTTAGAAAATATACTTCCTATTTAACTAACAAACTCTACGTTATAATTTCTCCTTATTTTTTTTCGTGGTTAAAAGGAGATCCGGAATCCTCCGCGTTTGTGCATTCTATAAGTAAAAATATGGTTAAGTAGTCAGCACACGCGATAGCCCGATTTCTTACATCATCAGAAAAAAGGTCCATTATATTATCGGGAGGATAAATTAATACACTTAATTAGTTCAATAGGTAAAATAAAAGCAGTACTAGCTAAATAGTCCGCACATTTATTCGCCTAGAGGAAGGCATGTCAGAATTGGATAGTCCAATTCCTACGTAAAAAGTTTTGGCACTTACATACTAGATTAGAGAGAGGACGGTGATAGGGGAAAAGATCGATCTCCTTTTGCGAGAATTTTTACAATTTAAGGTGTTAGGAAATCAATAATTTATTGTTGTGGAATGACAAACCAACCAAAATTTGAAAGAAACGAATACTGATCGAGATTAGTTTGAATGACCGAGTTACTTGATCGGATATCATTGACACTTGAAACATTATTCGAATGCGAGTAACCGACCCAAACTTGAGTTGATTTGGCTTAAACACAAGAATTTAACCGGTCCAAGAGAAGTACGAGAGACAAAGTGTTAACCTAAGAAAGTACACATCGATACTTATTTAAACCAATATTAAAAACCTCGAATTTAAACTCATTCTTAAAATATCATGTAAAGACGTAAGAGCGATGAGATGTAACGACAAAGTGTTAACCTAAGAAAGTACACATTGATACTGTTTGAGATAATCAGTCCCCATATCGAAAGATTGAGACTTTCCAGCCTACTATATAAGGTCGGTGGACTACTCTTATTGTCAATTGATTTTAGGATGAAACTTCATCGGGTATATATGTTGAGATTGAACCTAACGTGCATGTGCGTCGGATGCACACGACCTCCACTCTACCGGTTCGTCTGTATCGAACTTTAAAAAATACTTTTTTAAACCATTATTAAAAACCTCAAATTTAAACTCATTCTTAAAATATCATATTTCGATCCCACAAATAAACTCCAAATGCCTGTAAAAAAAACACTCTAATCCTATATATCATGCACCTATAAAGTTAGAGATAAGTAATGATTACCTTTTCCATAATTACACTATTTAAATCCAATATAATATGAATTATATAAGTATGGTAATTAGTATAATTTTATTGTTTAGTTAAAGACAGATCATTTGTTTGTTGATATACGCGACACTTGATCAGTCTTGTAGTGCCAACTTACGGACAACATACAGAAACCCCAACGAAACAAACACTTATGCTTGCATTCTTGGCATTTACGTACATATAAATAATATATTACTATTAATGGAAATAATTGATTAAATCATCCAAGACAGATAATTATACAGTTTAACATTCATAATTATAATCAATATTTTATCAAAATGGGTTAGGTTGAACTGCCTGCTATGCTGGAGATATTTCGATAAACATCCGAAAGAGTTAATTTAAGATAAGTATTAACTAATTGGTGATCATATTGCGATATTCAGGAGGAATATAATCAGATATATCGGTATTGGGAATTATTATATATTATGATAAAAAATTGAGTTCAATTTTGTTATGATCTATAATTTATAAAACGAATATTATATTCCATTAGAGGCTTAGTCTACACCTAACCATTTAACTAGTCATATATATAATATACAAAATCAGTATATATACAAAATCAATCATTATTATTTGATTATAAAAAATACATAATAATAATAATAATAAAATTGATTAAAAATATTATATATCAATTTTGTATATAATATATGTGACTATATATGACCATATGGTATAATGTTAGACGTAATGAAATACACAATTTTATTTAGATTAAAAGTAAAATAACTCAAAATAATACAGACGGTTAACATTGAACTATATGATAATTGTTTTGAAAATTATTGAGAGCGATACAAGTTATCGATATATCCAAAAAATATAATACGATTTGTTTTTTTAAAAAAAGTCTAATTAATTTTTTTTTAAAATAATCAATTTTTAAAAATAATTCTTTTGAAAAATTTATGGCAAAAAAAAAACCAAAAATTTTTTTTTAAAAAAAAACCAAAATTTTTTTTTTAAAAAAAAACCAAAAATTTTTTTTTAAAAAAAAACCAAAATTTTTTTTTAAAAAAAAACCAAAAATTTTTTTTAAAAAAAAAACCAAAAATTTTTTTTTAAAAAAAAACCAAAAATTTTTTTTTAAAAAAAAACCAAAAATTTTTTTTTAAAAAAAAACCAAAAATTTTTTTTAAAAAAAAAACCAAAAATTTTTTTTAAAAAAAAAACCAAAAATTTTTTTTTAAAAAAAAATCAACAATTTTTTTTTAAAAAAAAATCAACATTTGATTTTTTTATAAAAAAGTTTACTTAAAATTTTAACTTAATTTATATTTATTTTAAAATTAAATTATATTTTTTTTAATAAAATCCACATCACACAATCCTATTTTTTTAAATGCGATGAAAAAACCATTTATCATGTCATACGCACCAAGTTTTATCATGGCACCAAGTTTCTTGCCGAAACAACAAATAATATTAGTTTTTATAAATACGATCCGTCCCAATAATTTTTAAAGATAATATTTAGTATTTTTTTTAATTATTTTTTTGCAAATTAAAATGATAAAACTAATTAAAAATATCCAAAGTCAATAGATAATTATCTAAAATAGATATTTTCAATATATCCATGAAAATTTTATTATTGTTATCTCATTTCGAAATTCATATGACAAACACAAAATTATCCAAGTATGTGTTGGGGAAATAAAAAACTCTATTTTGTAGGATTTTAATATTTTTTTGAGAAAAAAGTAATTATCTTTCCAAAGTAAAAATTAATCACGCGGCTTGATTATTGATTGATTAAGTTTAATCTTGAGGAAAAGTCTATTATAAGTCTATAGCTAACATGGTTTGTGATTATGCCCATAGATTTTGAAATGGCCCGGCCAAAATCCCAACCGTTTCCTATACACCCATAGTATAATGAATTCAAAGATTATCGTTGAATTTTCTATAAAAAATATAAATGGGAAAAACTAGTGATGATTATTATTTTTAATTTAACTTGTAAGTATATATATCAATAGATTATTATACTTTATGGTCCGGAATATAGGGGTGTATTCAATCAAGACTTTTAAAGATTTTGATTGAATTTTAATAATTCATAGAATTTGCTGATTATGTGGGATATTTTAATTCTATATAGAGTTAATACAGATTTTGTCAGATTCTATCATATTAATACATGGCCAAAAGAAATTATTCATGTAGTATGACTAGTTTATATAGCAAATTTTTAATAGTTGATATACTAACAACTTATTCATGATCAAAAGAAATCATCTAGAAAAATAACATACAATTATCAATCTATTAAAATTTACAACCAACATAAGCATTTTAATTTCTATTGTAAGTAAGCTTAGGAACCTACTTATCAAATAATTTCTATTGATTTTCGATCGATTGCCTACTGATTTTATGATTAATTATATAACAATAAATATATATATATATAATATTAAAGCATATGGAAAAGTGCAATTGCACTGCAAAACACATAAGATACTTTAATCATCTAATTATATTTATATATATACCGAGACTGCATAAACAAAAAAACAAGAGTACATACGGTACAGTGTTTTTCCCGAAACCGCAGAAGTCGCAAAATGAAAAAAGAAAACTGAGAGGAACACTCACACGTTTCTTATGACAGATCAGTAAGACGAACCCAAGCACTTGAAGTCCATACAATCAACATGACGGAAAACACGGGAAATAACTAACCTCCGACGATTGCACCGAGTCCAAGTAGGGTTGAGCATCCGGTCCAGACCGGACCGATATTGCCGGTCCCGGTCCGGACCGGTGGACCCGAAATTTTAAAAACTTGGACCGGGGACCGGACCGTAACGGTCCAGTCCATTCTAGTCCGGATTCGGACTGGAATAAAATAAAATTAATTTTAAAAAAAAATATATTTTTGCAAATAACAAAAAAAATTCAAAAAGTATATATTTTTATTAAATATATACAAAATATATATGATTTTATAAAATATATAAATTTAAATTGATAAAAATATATTAAAAAAATAAATTCCGGTCTGACCCGGTTTACCGGTCCAGACCGGGACCGAACCGGAATTGGACCGGGACCGAAATTTTCTAAAATCCTGGACCAGTGACCGGACCGGACCGGGAAAAATCGGTCCGGACTGGGTCAATTATGCACAACCCTAAGTCCAAGCACTCGAAAACGCTCAAAAACATTGATTTGGCCGTTAGGGTTCTTTAGTGTTGTAGTTTAGCGTGAAAATCTTATGTATTGGAAGAATACTTCAATAGGATTTATAAGTAATAAAAAATCCTACAAAATCAATGAAACAATAGATTCTTTTTAAATCAAGAAACTTTTAAATACTATTGGAATACCAAAAGATTTATATGGACTTATAAAAATCTATATTGAATACCCATAGGCTTTTAAATTCCAAAAAATTCTTGTAAAATCTTAATTGAATACACCTCCGCTAGTTGATGGTAGGCTAACTAAGTTTTGGGGCGATAATTGGTTGTTCGAAGAGTCCCTTAGCCGCCATTGCCCCATCACTCTTAAGTCTTAATGACAGAGAACTAGGTTGGGTTAAGATCAATGCCGACGGAGCGGTTCGAGGATGCCTGGGCATGGCTTCGACAAGAGGGTTAATCCGAGACAGCAATGGTGAGGGGTTATGTGGTTTTGTAGTGGGCTTGGGCTGCACTACGGTTCCTGCAACGGAACTCTGGGGCGTACTCCATGGATTAGAGTTCATGATATGGTGCCTATTGAATGGACATGGAATGTATATTATGGGAAGAACATTTATACGCATGTACTGCCAAAAGTAGTAAGTTAATATTTTGATATGTAGCAAAAAGTAGTTCATAAAACTATTTTATTCTATATATAATAATTTGTGACACGTTATTAAATATTAATTATTGTATAGTTATATAGAAGGGTTAAGTAGAGCTTTGTCCTATGGCAGGCTTTTGTTGGTGAACATCGCACCAAACATGAACAAAAGTTGGTGATACAAGTCTACAAAATTTTGATAAAGATGTCTCTTTTCCAACCTTATATGACTAAAATATACTCTACTTTACTATAAGTTATTAGCATATTTTTATTCAATAGATTTGAAAAGAAAAAATGTGTAAAGTGTTAGACTATTTTAGGTAGTTAACACTTGAGGGGGAGTGTTGGGGTATAGAGAAGGAAAAACAATCTCACATCGATAATATGAAAGCATGTGAACCTAGCATATAAGCATTAGGGTTATTTCTCCTATTGTCAAGTGGTTTTAGGATGGAACCCCAAATACTTGTATGTGTGTTTCACTTGTGGTGTGTGTCCCCCACTTCGTTTGGTCCCGGAACAGATACAAGAAAAGTTAACATAATATAAGTACACCGGCTAGGTTTGTCGAGAGGACATGTAGATGAGGGGAAGTAAGTTGTGCGCGAGGAATGTCGAAGGGTTGCTCCCTGTATCAAGATTTGAGAGATGGCGGAGATTACGCATAGGATCCTGAAGAAGATTTGGAGGAGATTGTGGGAAAGATCGGATGAAGATTTGGAGCTACCGGGCCGCGCTAGCTTCATCACGCAAGGAGAAGAGAATAAAGAGAATGGGCCGAGTAGGCTTCGTTACCCGCCAAGAAGAATATTGGGCCCGGCTCGTCGAGCGCCTGGAAAAGAAAGGAAGTGGGCCGCATGCATTGGCCTGGAGAAGGAAAGTTAGAAGTTAGGCCGCTGTTGGGCTTCATCACACGCCAGGAAGGCATGGAGGCACATGGCTGGAAGAAGTGATAACATGAATTATCGACCTAGTTTAGTAGAGCATATAGATAGTTTTTCCTTTTCTGCATGCATGTTTTAGCCTTAGTTTGTGTTCTTTGTACTTGTTTAGTGCAACTTTGCGAGTATAGATGTCTACACACACTTTTGGTGTCTTTGTAGGTATTTTGGTGTGTTTTGGAGCTAAAACGACGCATTTGAAGATCAAGCCTCGGGATGGACGCATTGGAGCGATCACGCAAGCACGGGAAAGGAGGAAAAGACGAGCCATGAGCAAACAAGACGAAACGCACGAGATTAGAGCAATCTCGGTCGAGATCCACATGATCTCAGTCGAGATCCACATGATCTCGGCCGAGATCCGAGCCATCTCGGCCGAGATTCCCTATCTCGGTTGGGTTGAGAAGCTTTTGTCGCGAAATCTCGGTATCCATCTCGGTCCCAACCTCGGCCGAGATTTGTGCCATCTCGGGCGAGATTTTCAGACTTGACCGAGATGATCCGACCGAGATTCCCTCAACGCTGGATCACAAAGCCAATCTCGGCCCCGACGTTTAAAAGTCTCGGTCACCGGCCGAGATTCACAGACCGAGATTCCTGTGCGCCGAAATATTTCGCTCTTCTCGGATCTGTTTTGGCCCGGCCCGTTCTGTGGAAGGCTGTTGGGTATAAAAGGGAAGATCTAAATGTTTTTCAGGGTTCCGCTTCATTCTATTCTCAAGCTTCTATTGAGAGTGCCGCTTCTCCTTCTTCTTCTTCCTTGCTCTACACCATTTTCACCATTGTTGAACTACATTGAGTTTTTAGGAAAGATTCAGGCTTTTATATTTCATTCAATTCAGATACGCTTCGCGATACTGAGAATTTGTCTTTTTGCTGGTTACCTATTAATAAAGTCGGGTACTTTCTTTATTCTCTCTTTTATTTCTTATTTTATGCATTCTTCCATTGAATTGATTATTGATTTTGTTATGTTGATTGTTGGCTAGAACCATTGTGGTTCCAAGGTGAATAGGGATTTGTTTATACCTGGACTATGATGGAATAGTGTTTTATGCTTGGTTTGAATAGCTTTGAAATCCTAGTGGTTAGTTAGGACTTGAACCTAGTTAGAATCCTTCTAGCTAGTAACCTAAGTTGGAGTTGAGACTTACCCGGTGAAACCCCTTCTTAGATACCTTAGAGATTGATCATAGGTAATAGAGGTGAAAACCTCTATTGGGTTGAGTGTGCTTAGGTCCTTCTTAAGTAGGGTAATACTTGAGACTTACCCGGTAATGGTTTACCTTTTCCTTAGTTTGTAGTCTGGTTTGTTCAGAATTTCTACCTCTCTACCTTGAGACTTACCCGATAATAGGTGGTTGGTTTGGAACTAGATAGTCTTGAGACTTACCCGATAATAGACTATCAGCTTAGAAACGTTCTTCCTTGAAGCTTGTTAACCATAAATCCCTTGAGAGTTGTCCTGAGTCCGTGCGTATAAATAATGACCTTGAATCCTTGGATCCGCGTTCTCTTTTATTGATCAATCTTTCGTTCGTTTGTTTTACTTGGTTTTCAATCAAATCCGATATTTGATTGCGAACTTTACAAAATCCTCCAAAACCTTTTTGATCTTTCTTCCCTTCTTTTCCAACCTCATTCTTTTACTTGGATTTACTCTATCTTAGATCACAATCACAATTCAAACACTTGGTCCCTAAGATCGACCTTGGAGTACTTATCCATACTGTGATTGACCCAGACATTGTGGGTTCGCTACAAATTTGGGTATTTATTACAAGTTTTATAAATTTAAAGCATACCGTGGTTTTTACTAACTTATAGGTTTTTATCATTATTGATAAAAATTTATATGGGTGTAAAAACAGCGAACACGAAGAAAGGAGAAGGCCAAAGAAATTGACCGGTTTTGTTCGATTCAAACGAACTCGGTAACTCGAGTTAAATTTTGAAACCAATTCCCCTCATTATTACATAGATCGAGTTAAACGATATATTTTTTATCGTCGTAAAAATACAATTATCTCTACTTTAATCAATAAATGATTAATCGAACAATTGTTATGAGTTAAGTTGATATGTATAATCAATAATAATACGATCACTTTATCATACTTTATTTTGAAATGAGATTATTTTAATCATGCACAAATCTTTTTTTTATGGTCATTAATGATAGATTTTGATGGAAGCCGACAATGCAAAGTATAAAATTGATCATGTGATGTGCTTTAAATGGATGAAATCCAACCAAATTAAGCAATTGTGTTTACTTAATGATGGTGGATTGAATGCATTAAACACCTTTCTTCGTCATCAACTTCCATTATAATCCGTATGCTTTATATATTTTTATATATTTGGAATATTTTGTTTTAATTTTTGGACATACTTTTTACTTCATTCTGCACTATAGAGATGACTTTTAATTCAAAATAACAAAAGAAAATACACTAAGTTGGTATTTAAAGCCTCTTTTATTAATTATTCACACGGCGCACGATTTCATAGATGGTTTCATTTTATTTATAAATGTATTACTTGTTACCCTACAATTATGTTTGAGGGTTTATTCGATAAATATAATATATTTTTTTTTATTTGTTTAAAAATAGTTTTAGGTTTTTCATTTTGATTGTTGTTTGAAGATTTATACAAAAATATCAAAAGCTAATTAAAATTTGTAGTGTTTGATAAGGGTTAATTTGTGGGATTTTAAGATTAATTTATGAAACATTAAATTATAATAATAATAAATATAAATCGTTTGAAGGGTATAGTTGACCAAATAAAAATAAGTTATAGAAAAAAAAATCCTCAAATTTATCTTATAAAACTTCTAAAAAATTACCCAAAAATTTAAATCGAATATTTTCGATAAACCACCTTAAAATGTAATTTAAATTTCACCAACAAATAAATGATTAGTTAGTATACTGATTTTATTTGTTAAGATACTTCTAACACTTTATTTTTGCTAAATAAATATAAGTTTTCATTGATTCGGTAATATTTTATTTTCATGAATGATTCCCAACAAATTCAAACGTTTAATATATTCGTTATGTGAGTTAAAAAAATTTAAATGATTCGATGTATTAGTTTATGTAGCAATTTATAAAACATAATAACTGTACGTACTATAATATTTATTAACATACTAAATTTATATATTAACATACTAAATCGTTGCTTTAGCTTGTAGAAGTGATACAATGGAGTCATTACCATTGCATTTGAACCCGACCAAACCCGGTTCAACAGGAGAGAAGTAATTTAATGCAATCATTGACTCTGCCCTAACCTGATTAATTCCATAAGATTTGTGCTTAAATGGTGGTCTTATGCGAGTACTTAAATGAATATAAAACCGTATAAATATATTTTGATAATTTCATGGTTTTATATTCAATTAAATTCATAGTTTAATACATGCAATATTTTAATTACTTTGACTTTATAACCTAAAAATTTGTGTTGACCGACATTATGAAATAAAAATATTGTAAAATTATATATTCTTTTGTTGCAAAACAAAATTTAAGTGATGCTTTGTGTTTGCGTTAGTAGGAGAAGAGTGGAAGGGCAGTAAACATGCATTCTCACTTTCTTTCTGTTTCTTTCTTTTTTACCCTTTTATTATTTTTAAATAATATTTGGAATGCCTTTTGATGAAATGAAATAGCTATGTATTATATTATTGCAAATGTTTTTTTAAATTATACACGTCCATTTTACACGAACTCATATATTTGCTTCAAACATCCCCTAGTTCCGCATTCGAAGTTCAAAATTAGTGTTTAATTAATTTTACACTTGAGCCGAAAAACGATATTGAGTTTAATCAATTTCACGAAGCCTTCTCAATTTAATAATATTATTATATTTTCATTATTAGTAAATTATTGATGGACTTGGACAATGTATCTCTCCCGTTGAGTATCGCACGATCCTTAAGTATCGCCTTATGATTCCTTTGTTCACGTTTGATGTGCTCTGTCCTATGCCTAATTGTTGGAGGGCTATGGATGATTTTGGGGAGCATGCGGTTCATTGTAAAGAACTACCCGGCTTCAAATATAGGCACGATCTGATTCGTGATGTTTTATGTGATGTGTTTAAGAGAGTAGGTATTTCGGCCAAGAAAGAGGAGATGGTTGGAGTTAATCAAGGACTTTGACCTTGAATCTTGTACCACCCGGGCAAGGCGAATGTAGTTGTCGATGCACTTATCCGAAAGACACCTCAGGAGAAGGCAATAGTTCGTCTGACCGCCCAACCTCAGCTACAAAGAGAGTTAACTCGGCTGGAGGTTGAGATTCGGTTCCCTAGTTCGAGTAGTCATTTGAGTACTTTGGAGTTATTACTTCACTTGTTGGGCGAGATCCGACATAAACAAGAGAGATGCCTGACATTATCCATTATCCGGGATAGGATGTCCCGAGGTAAGGCGCCGTAGTTTGTGGTAGGCACCGATGGAGCGCTGAGACGCCAGGGACGTATATGTGTGCCCCTAGACCGTGAGTTGAGACAACGGATATTGGACGAGGCTCATACTATACCATAATCTGTACACCCGGGTGCTAGCAAGATGTACCAAGACGTGAGACGTTCCTTTTGGTGGGGTGACCTGAAGCTCGATGTGGCTATATATGTAGTTTAGTGTTTGGCTTGTCAGCAGGTCAAGATTGAGCATCATAGGGATGAAGGAGAGCTTCACCCACTACCGGTGCCGCATTGGAAGTGGGAGGACATATCCATGGACTTTGTTACCGGACTCCAACCGAGTAGGAGATTTCATGCCATTTGGGTTGTAGTGGATCAGCTTACGAAGACCGCATGTTTCATTCCTATCAAGGAAACGTGGCCGGTGAGCCGTTTAGCCGAGGAGTTCACTAGACAGATTGTGAGATTCCATGGAGTATCGAGGACCATCGTTTCAGATTGAGATGCACATTTCACCTTGAGGTTTTGGGATCAGGTATATACGGCATTGGGTACCAGTCTCCATTTCACCATCGCTTATCATCCTCAATCTGACGGTCAGTCGGAGAGGACCATCCAGACTTTAAAGGACATCTACGGGCTCGCGTGCTAGATTGGGGACATGTATGGGCAGATCACCTTCCCTAGTGGGCCGGAGTTTTCATACAACAACAGTTGTCATGCGTCTATTGGTATGGCTCCTTATGAGGCGTTATATGGGCGGAGATGCCGTACGCCTCTATGTTGGGATGAACCTAAGAGAGTAGGAGGAGTTGCCCGGAGCAGATACAAGATGACATTTCTTGAGTAGCCTTGATCCGACAACGTATTGTACGCCGACAAGAGGCGTCGACCTCTAGAGTTCAGAGTTGACTCCCATGTTTGGTTGAGGGTTTCACCGACACGAGACGTGCGGCGTTTCGGCATTAAGGGGACTTTGAGCCCCCGATATGTCAGACCATTTGGGATTTTAGAGAGGGTTTGCGAGGTAGCTAATCAACTAGCGCTCCCACCCACACTAGAGGGTATTCACCCGGTGTTTCATGTGTCTTAGTTGAGAGAGTACATACCAGATCCTAGACATGTGTTTATTTATGAGGATTTGAATATTGAGCTGGACCATACATTCGTAGAGTATCCGATAGTTACGGATTCAGTAGACGAGGAGTTGATGAGGCTACTTGGGAGATAAATGATAGTATTAGGAGTACCTACCTTGAGCATTATGTGCTTCACTGCCTTGATGTTTAATTGCTTGCATTCTTGAGTACTATACTTTTATTTGCTTGCATGGCCTGGTGGTTACGATATGAGCACTTTTATGAGTATATATAGAAGGTGATAAAACTTCTATGGATAACCTTGAATATGCCTCAGACTTTAGACCTAGTAGACGACCTTCATTTACTTAAGTTTCGTGACAAAACTTATTTTTAAGGGGAACTGATGTAATACCGTGAAAATTTTATTACGGAAACCATCGTGTCTACCAAGTGTAACCGAATAACCAAACTTTTATTGGTTTAAGCTTTAATGTCCATTGACCCTATCTCCACTTTAGCCCAACAAGCAACAACTGGCACATTCATGCTTGCTCCTTATCCAAAACACATTGCAAAGGTCATACCCTTTACAGAAGTAACGGCTATGCATGAAGGTGAATGGGGGAGGGCCATTCAGCCTGCCATGCCCCCTGTTGCTAGCTGGAGCATAAGGGAGGAAGAAGGGAGTGAAAGCCGACGGTTTCTTCTTCACCAAAATGCACAACATCATCACCCTTCAACCTTACCTTCTCTACTATACTTCACACCTTATCCTCCGCCTCCGCCCCGTCTTCTGTCAATGGTGAACTCTACTTCCCACTTTTTGCAATCTCTCACTCACCTGAGCCTTCTTAGCACCACCGTCCATCTACATACAACAAGGGCACGTGGGAGACTGCTCTTGAAGCCACATAACCAGGCAATAGGAGGTTGCTCTCCTCCTCTAGCGACATCTTCTTTGGACGAAGCTGCTACTCACTCTTACCTTGTTTCCCTCCTGTACTCACCAAGGCTGAACATTAATAAATCGAACCGAACTTAAAACAGATTTTCCTAGAAACATTGGACCGAAAACGGAACCTATAAAAGTAGGTTCAGTTTCGATTTGAACCAAAAACCAAAAAATAAATCTATTAATGTCAATTTCGGTTTTGGACCTAAACGGACCTAAAAATTAAAAGCTACAAATATTTTTATTTAAAAAAACTACAATGTAAAGTAAAAATATAGTCACTCTCATCTATCCGATAAAAATAACAAATATGAAATATCCCAAGCTAAATTTATCTCGATAAAAATAACAAATATAAACCGGATCTTTTTTAAAAAAAAGTATCGGTTTTTCGGTTAATACCCGAAATCGAACCGAAGCCTACTTTCTAAAACATGCGGACCTACAACCCGAACCTAAATTGTCGGTTGTTGGTTCGATCTAGACCAAAATCTCTCAATTCGGTAAACCGAACCTAACATGTTCAAGCCTAATGGGAGGAGTAGACTTATGACTTATATCTTAAATTCACATACTACATATCGTCGATGTGAGATATTTCCACACATCTCAACAATCATCTCTAACCCAAAACCTTATTGAGGTGAAATGGGTTTACAAATCTAAACTAAAACCTTATCGGAGTGAAATGGATTTACAAAACAAAACAAAGATCTAATGGGAAGATTGACTTTCGTCAAGCTCGATTAGTGTCGGAAGGATTTCACCAACTCCATGGCCTTGACAATTCCCTCGTAATATGAGTATATGACTAACTAATGACACTTTAACAAAGATTAAAAACTAACACTACAAATATAAAAATAGGAATTGAGAGTCAACAATAAACAATCTCACATTCTCACCCATTCTTTATTTGTATGTGCGTGAGGGTTGGAGATGTTTTGACGTCGAAGGCCCGGCAAAAGACAGACGCACTTCCCCAAAAAGAGAGCTATGAATCTATTCATTATCATTTATTCATTTATAGGAGAAATTGAAGGGACTTTCGATTGTCTAATACTCTAATAAATGGTAACTTTCTTTTTGCTGATTTAATGATGGGGTTTGCGCTTCTTCACTCTTTGTAGATCCTCTCCATTAGATATGAGTAGATACGGGCAAACATGATGTATCGGTATCTTGGTTATAGTTGTTAATAGGATGATAAATCCTAGATACCCATCACCGTTATGAGGAGGAGATGAGTAAAAAGAATGAGAATAGAAGCGTAGATGAGAATAAATGTCATTCTTTGCATGTGGATGAGGCAAGAGGTTCCTGATTTCGGTGCGTTAAAAGTTATCATAATAATTCCGATAAGTAGATTAAATTAATAAACTAACGGTGATCTACGGTTTTCAATTATAGTTTATAGTTATTTTCTAAACTCTTATGACTGTATTTTATTAAATTGTATTTTAAAAATTATTTTTATGTAAATATATTATATATACAAAAGAGTTCCTATATTTATCTCATTTGATTTATAAATGAAAAATTGAACAAGAAATCCAACGGTACAAGGACGGACATTCTGCTAAACAGGGTGGGGATGACTATGTCACTCTCCGATCCGAACATACCCCGTTGACAACCCTAATCCGGACTCGGCCTGATTCCGGTCCAAAAAAGTAGATGGTAGGATTCGAGTTTGACCTCACGTTAAGGCTAGAAATTATAAGTTTCTACAACAATTGAGCATTTGAGCCACTTTTTTTTTGTGTAATTTTTTTAAAATATATTCAATTGATTTTTTAAATAAATAATTCAAATATTGAACCCAAAAGTCCGTCTATAACCCGGGTTGTCAGATATTGACAAGGCTTTAGGCCTGAAACCGGACTTGGCCGCATTCCGGTTCAAAAAACGAATAAGAAAATTGATTTTGCTCATCCGAGTTCCATTTGGCCATGTCTAGATGCGGGGTTTTTTTCTTCTATTTTTTTTAAAATATTTTGAACTTGGCAATTTGAATTTTTTAAGAAATAAATTTGTGAACTTTTGACTTCTATAACGCCCCGGATTTGGTACCCGATGTGTAACTAGGATATGAACCACACTGTGGGTCCACTAAATTTGGCCTAATAACAAACTCATTATTAGATCTTCCAACAAGAACACGAAAAAATATAACAAAATATCCGACCTTTAATTTACAAATAGTTACAGTAAAATGCACTTTAAATCATTTAAAGAAAATAAGACAGACTAAAACAGTCTCAACAACCAACTCAAAAATAATAAAAGATAAAGACCAATAAGTATACGACCTTCCCAAAACCTAAGACACACACGGATCCGGCTAATCACCAACTCCGAGAATTATCTTCGAGTGATGCATAAAACTTTGGTTATCCAAAAAATTCAACAATATATAAAACCATTAGCTAGCGTCCCCACAGTGGAGTTGAAGCTCTAGAATCATATCAAACTTGTACACATTCTATGAGGAACGTCAAATCAAAATACTGATAATATACAGTCAAATTCACCTCAATTAAATATTACAATTAAATCTAAGTCAAACAAATAATGCATATGTCATGGTTCATCCAGTCAAACTATTTAACTTGTACGGGTCAAGTCAAACTATTTATCAAATATTTGTCATTTTGGATAGGTTATGGGTAGTATTCCGATCTTATTATTATGATATAGTAAATTTTTTTAGCTATTTCAAAGAAAATTTATGTATAAATATATTTAAAAAGGTAAATAAAAAACTTTATCCTAAATATATCAAGGAATTAGAGAAAATATGCTTTTTTATTTTAGGTAAGTAGGCTTTATACTTTTTACCCATAATTAAATAAATAATGGTCTTTTTTTGTATATTGAATTTAAAAATTAACCAAAAATTAATATAATATTTTTATACAAGATTCAATAATTATATAAATATATAAATATAATATCCTAATTCGTGCTGTTTTTACAATGTATGTAGATTCAACAGTTGTATTGTCAATTGTTTGATATTTACATTTGTCGTGTGTAGTTAAATTTCATTTCATGTAAATATATTAATATGTTTATTTTGGAAATGTTTTAAGTAGTTATAATAAAGTTTGTGTAGATTGTGTAACTTAATATAATGTGTAAATATTTAGTTTTGTAGAGAAATTTGTGTAATGTATTAAAGTTACACTAATTTAGGTAAGAAAATATCCCAAAGATATTGTGAAATAATGGAGAATATATATATTTTAATTATTAAAATCAATGGAGAAGATATGAGTTGATGTTTTATGACAATTACACAAACTCGAAATCTAGAAGCTTAGAAAAAGTCCAAATATGAGGTTTCCACTGGTGGTCCTTGAAATCTTTTTATGTGCCCTTCTTCGATTGACATGATCTACTTGTTTCTCTCTTTTTTGGTTGTCTAGCGACTAGCATTTTTCATCACGTGTTTTTGTTTGATTTGGTGCTCGGTGTTTCAAAACATCGTCGGTTAATGCATTGCGTTTGTCGGATTTCCTTTTTCCTCACCCATTGTTGTCAAAGCATGATATAGTTCGTCTGCTACTTTCTGGCCTCTCGATTCACTAGTTTTGACTAGTGAAACGAATGTCTTTTCTTTTTTAAAATAAAATTACACAGTATATTGGTGGGTGAGTTAATAGGAACATTTCCATATATTTTGGCACTTATGTTTAATTTTTAAAAGGTATTATAATGTGTATATTTTTAATTTTTGATAGATTAGTATGTGTGTATTTTGTAAATATTTGATTTAGTTATGATTAAGTTTGTGTAGTTAGATATGTAATATAATATAAATGATTCTCGAATATTAGTGTAATTTAAATTATTTTTGCAGTTAAAAAAGAAAAATATGAAAAAGAGCGCGTTCGGTTTAGGGCTGTTACATGAGACGAGCTACTCGGGCTCGGCTCGTTAAAAGCTCGGTTCGGGCTCGGCTCGTTCGGCTAAAATAACACTATATGAGCATTATTTTAGATGAGTTACTCGGACTCGGCTCGTTTCTAAACGAGCCGAGCGTTGAGCATGGCACTGCTCGGATCGTTCGGGACATATAAGACCCCTAGTTCGGTTAGAAAGAAAATACCAAAAAGTAAACACACACCACCTCCTAATCTCCTATAATGTGAAGTTGGCTACTTGGCTATATAAATACATCCAAACACACCTTACCACCTTCCGCTTCCCTTTCTTTTCTTTCTTTCAGAAGTCTCCTCAGCTTTCTTTGCTGCACCCAAAAAAATCCCATCAATTTTCAAACAAAAATCAATCTCCACCCAAACAGTCCCTCTCTGTTTTCTCTGTTATTCTTTTGCCCACTTTTAGCTTCCTCTGTTTCATCATTTTCATTTCTGAACTCAATGTGAACGCATTTTCAGGTTCAACGGTTCAAAATTGAAACTTGGAACTCCACTTATTGGCATCCACAAACCCAAAAAAAATATCATTTTTCTTTGCAATGGACAAGCAATTCTTCATCAACGCCGGAATACCACCTCAATTCGACCAACCAATTTTGCCCACGTGGCACTCCGATCTCCATTTCCCGGCAATACAATCCTCTGACTGCTTCTTTGACTCAGCGATCAGCTCAATGGTTTCTTCCCCTGTTTCAACCTCCAATTCCAACGAGAGTTTCGTAATCAGGGAGCTGATCGGAAAACTTGGCAACATCTGCAACCCCGGCGAGATCTCTCCGCCGGAGATAAATCAATCGGTTTCCGTCGCTGGAGCTTTATCGACATACGTTAGCGCTAACAACTCCTGCTACAGTACTCCAATGAGCTCTCCACCGAAGATGAACATTGGGACTATAAACAGAGCAATCATGGAAAACTTCAACACCCACTTGGGGAATTCAATGAATGTTCCCTCAATCGGATCCAATTTACCTTCCATCACCGGAGATCCAGGGTTCGTCGAACGGGCTGCCCGGTTTTCATCGTTTGGAAGTCGGAGCTTCAACGGCAGGAATACCCAATTCCCCTGTCCAAACGGGTCAGAATTATCGACCCGGTTCACCGGAAGTGGTAAACTTCAAAGGGTTTCCAGTAGCCCTACTATTAATGTATCTCAAATGGCGGAAAATAGGAATTCAATCACGAATGAATCCGGGTCAAGGAAGAGGAAGTCTCAACCAAAGGGAAAATGCAGGGAAATCCCTTGTTCTTCTCCTCCAAAGGTACCCTAATCTCTAAAATGATGATATTATTATCCTTCAGTTTGGGGGTTAGTAAATTAAGTTTGAGTTTTGTTGTTGCATTGTTAGGTGCTGGAAAATGGCGATGATTCGAATTCAAAGCGAAGCAAGTTGAATGATGAAAGCAAAAACAGTAAAACAGAGCAAAAATTACAAGAGGAAGAAGATGAAAGCAAGAATCAAAAACCTCCTGAGGCTCCAAAAGATTACATTCATGTCAGAGCAAGAAGGGGCCAAGCAACTGATAGTCACAGTCTTGCTGAAAGAGTAGGGACTATAATTTTCACACCTAATTTTTCTTCACTTTTAGTCTTTTACAAATCATGAAAGAAAAAATTTTCAAATCTTAAATTTAAGTTAAAAAAAAGAATTTTTAAAAATTTAATTTTATGATTTTAATTTTTGGTTATTTATTTTGAAAAATTATCGAATTTATAATCTAACATTTTATAAGCTATTTTTGAGCTTTGTTATGCAATTTTGTAAAATAATTATATTTTTCTCTTATTAATATTTTTTAATTGGAAAATTCAGGTCAGAAGAGAGAAGATAAGCGAAAGAATGAAGTTACTTCAAGATCTAGTACCAGGGTGCAATAAGGTGAATACTTTTCCTTTATCAATTATTAGAGAATTGATTGATTCTTTGGAGTAAGTTATAAGATTTCTTGCTTATTTCAATCTTAGGTTACCGGAAAAGCACTCATGTTAGAAGAAATTATAAACTATGTACAATCGTTACAACGCCAAGTCGAAGTAAGTTTAGTATTTGGATAAAGTTTTCAATAATTTCAAACAAAAGTATCGTAAAATTGACTAATTTACAATCTTTTTGTGTAGTTTTTATCGATGAAGTTGTCTACGGTAAATTCAACAAGCATGGATCTCAACACAAACAATCACTTCCATAAAAATGTAAATATTTTACGTATCAAATATTTGGATAGTTTGTCTCGTGTTTTCGTTTTTGACTTTTGTTTAAAACTTGTAAAATTTCAGGCATTTGAACCAAATAGTTGTATGCAAACACAAGAAGCATACCCTTTGGATAATTTGACACCAACCCTTTATGGTGGCCACCAAGACCCTCAAAATCACTTGCAACAAAATGGCATTACAAGCAATGGGATGGACCCACATTTCCCAAATCCAATGGACCCAATGAATCAAAGTCATAATATGCAATTACCAACCACTAATGGGTTCAATAATGGTGTTCCTCAGGTAACAAATCCATCATTTTCTCCTTATATGAAATAACTTAACAATATTTGTCACTTTTTATTCATTTTTTTCGGGTATTTATATTGCAGTTATGCGAAGGCGATTTGCATACAATTGTTCAAATGGGTTTTACTCATAACTCAACGACATTCGAACCTCAATCTTTACAAGGTAAGCTAGTTACGACTATAACATCTTTATCGAAAAATCCGTGTTTTAATTTTCGGGTTTTTTTTTGTTGACAAATAATTAATAATCAACTAGGTTTGGGATTGATGCAGGAGGATCAAATGAAGCACCAACAATGAAAGCTGAGTTCTAACAAACAATCAAATCTAATGAGTTTGATGGCAACAACAGAAAGAGAAAGAACAAAGAGGCTTCTATGTACATACAAAGAGACTGAGTTTGGTGCAATGAACTATCATGGCATTTGTCTGTAGGTCTAATCAAGAAAGAGATTTTTTTTTTTTTAAATATCTTTGTTCCAATTAATTTTTCTTCTTCTCCAATTATTTTTTTTGTCTTCTCATAATTTTTTTTCCCAGGGGAAGTTGCTTATATGAGTAACACAACTGCATTGTACTATTATTTTATGATAATCAAATAGTAGGTGCAGATTCTTTGGTTGCACCTTGTAAGATATTATATATGAAAGGGAGGAGTAAGAAAAAAGAATATATGTTATTTATTAGCACTTATTTGTTATTTTATTTTAATTAAATTGTGTAATAAATGTAACAACCGTTATATGGACCAAAATTTGCATTAATAATTCACACGTAGACTAATGTATATAGTTTTTTTTTTTGAAAAAAATGAAAATTACCTATAATATTTTACAATTATTAAGGGACGTGTTGATGTGTTGAACAATATCGCCGTATGTAGCAATTCAAAAATTAAATCAAAATGTTAATCAGTTATCGAGAGATAACTTTGATCTTTGACTATGAAGTTTGTGATGATTAGTCAATCTATCTAGAGATGACCATTATCGATTCAGATGAACTGAATAAAAATCGAACCATTTTGATTCAATTTTCAGCCCTATTTTTTCCAAGTTTTAGTTTTTGGACCGATTTCCATCCGGTTCATATCAACATTTTAACAAATTATTGTGTGCCCTATATGATCCGTTTGTGCAAACTGAACCGAATCAAACGATCTCGGTCTAGTAATGACCAATACCATCTTTTAGCCTGTTTTTCCGACTATACCTTTTTCAATATATAGTTTGGGTTCGCTCTTGACCCCGTCGATTGATATTGAACCGATTACCGGTATACGTTCCCCGGTTTCTTGATTCATTAGGATATGTTTTCTAGCATTTCAAATACTTTTTCTCTTTTTCTTAAAAAGAAGTATTGTTTGAGACAGTATAAGTTATCACGAATTATCAAATACCATTTTATATATATTAATACTAAATCGATATCTATCAATATATTTTATATGAAGTTAAATGGTGGATTATATGCTACACTTGCTCATTTCATAATATTCAAGTTTTGTTAATATAACGAAACCAGACAAAGAAGCTTCTGTTCATATTCTTCATCTTGTGTAGATAAGAAGAAAAACAATAAAAAAAAAAAAAAGGAAATATTTCCAACAATACTTTGTATATTAAATACAGTAACTATTAATCATCTAGTATTATTTGATTAGTTAATTGGGTCATAAAAGATACCAGGTTGGCAACGGTGATTTCTGTCCAGACCCAATGAACCTGAGAACTTTTAACAATTAAAATATCATTTGTAATTATTACTTTAACTTCACACCTTATATGTATATAGTATATGTATATAATATGGAAAATAAATATAAAATATTCATGTATAAAATATTCATGTATATAATATGGATTATGGAAGAAGAGAAAATGAAAGTTTTTTTTTGGTTATATATTATTGTTTGTTGAGATATATAATTACAAATATATTACGGTCAATTTATAACTTTAAAAAGAACCAGATGGACCAACGTAAATATTACATTCAATAAGAACACCACTTGTCGTCGCTTCTTTATTTTAAGTCAACAATACATAAATATACCGTTTTACAAGGTCAGTTTTAAACACACAATTATATAACGTGTTGTTTTGTGCGTCATAACGCCAATCATATATATATTCATTTATATCACCTTGATGTAAGTTTAAAATTTTGATTCATTATTTTAATTATGTAAATGATTAATTTATAATTTCATTAACTTTAGCTATTAATATATTTGTGGAGAGAAATGCTATTAAAAGAGAGGAATATTACTGTCTGCTACTTAATAAAAGTTTTTTTTTTTTTAAGAAATGTAATACTTTTTCTTGGATTAAAAAGTGGTTAAATTCCATAAATAAAGGCCTAATTAAACAAGTATTTGAATGTGGTGAGGTGTATTATTGCTCTCTTTTTTTTTTCTCTCTTATTATTGGATTCTTATTAAATAATCAAAGGAGAAAGATGCTTTGAATTGAATTTGTTCCTGTAGGTATAACAAAATGTACTGATATTATAAATAGAAAAAACTTAGGTGACAGCCTTGTCACTGAATATATTCATCATACAATCAATCATGGCTGATATTGTTAAATTATCTACTCTGCAGGTTCTGATCATCTTCTTTCTTCTAATTTGATTGGGTTCTTATAATAATAATTATAATAATAATATATTTTAACTTTATAAATTTATCCTCCCTCCGTAGTATGATTTATTATTTATTTTTGTAAAGTACTGTAATTTCTCCCGTATACACGTAAAGATGTAAAAGTTGACCCGAGTCGTGAACCCGACCCAAATTCAACCTGGACCCGGAAATTTTACAAAAGAAATCTCCGGAACCGACCCGTTTGAAAACGATTTAACCGAGGTAATATATGACCCGAAGTAACCCGACTCGAATGACCCGATTGTCCGAATAACCCGGCCCAAAATGACCCGATAGCCCGAATTAACCCGAGCCGAAAGAAACGGCATCTCGAAACAACCCGACCCGATAGCCGAAGTAACCTGACCCAAAGCAAACCGACCCGAATAACCCTATAGCCCGAATAACTCAACCCAAATGACCCGATAGCCCAAAGTAACCCAACCTTAAATGACTCGATAACCACATAAACTTTAACGCATACAAATAGGGTATTTTAGGTTACATTTTGATAATTTTGAGTTAAATTGATAATTATTTACATGATTTATTAAGAGAAAAAAAAATAATGCGTACATATTACATAATCCATACTATAAGTCGGATATTCAAATCTAGGGAATGTCATTTCAATCACACGAATAATGCTATTTTGATCACCCAAATATTTGTGGATAATTATCCAATCCAACTGAAGTTGTTTCCACATTAATACATAATTTATACAAAATTTATTAAGAATAGACATTTTAAAGATAAATTTTAATTTACTATATTTTCTATATATATATAAATAAATAATATATATATTACATAATCCATATACATATTATAACTATAAGTATATAATGACATTCTTCAACTCCGACATGATAAATGTAATGTGACGATAATTTTACCTCATTAAAATAACTTTGATTTTAACTTATGGTTTACTAATTATTATTAAAACTATTTTCCATCTTTAATTTCCGATTTTCTATACAATTATTCAATTTATAAAAAAAAATTCCACCTTTAATTTCTGATACAAGTATTCAATAAATAATTTTCAATAAAAAAACTTGCATCAACTAAACATTTTCTCACTTTCATTTGGATTAAGTTACGTAACTAATTGGTTATGATATATTTTATTTACATTTTATAACAAACAAAATATGAAATAACATATATGGATCAGTCACATGAGATATTTGGATCATTCATATATCTAGATCCGGTGAAGGTGCTCGGAGAAGTGCTCACGGTTGTCGACTGTCGGAGAAGTGCTCGGAGAAGATGTTAAAGAACTGCTCGGAGAGGATTCGCGGATGATTATCCGATCCGACTAAAGTCGTTTTTAGATACCATATTTTAGAATATGGATCAAACGATCAGCCAAGTATCCACATATTATTATCCCATTCGGCAAAATATGATAAATTTTATTATACATTTTATAACAAACAAAATAGGAAAAACATATATGGATCGTTCAGATTAGCTATTTGGATCAAACAGATAAGTCGGATATCCAGATCCGGTTAAAGTCATTTTCAATCAAACAAATCGGGCTAAAACCATTCCGATCAAATTAATATCTTTGTATAAGTATTAGAGTAAATTACATAAACCCGAACATAAATTGACCCGAATCAAGGTGTTAGGCAACCCGATTCGGTTTCGACCCAACCCGAACATAAACTGACCCGACTCCAACCCGATTGGCTCGTCACGACTGTCCCATCTACCAAAGCCATTATATACTGAAGTAATCCAACCTGAATGACCCGAGAACCGAACTAAACCAACCTGTTATGAACTTATAGTTCAAGAATCGAGGCTATCCGATAACCCGTATTAACCTGAACAATTAATACCCGACCCGAAATAAACCGATAAAAGGAGAGATTGTTTTGACCTGAGAACCGAGACTACCCGATAACCCGTTCCAACCCGAACAAACGATACCCGACCTAGACTGACCCGAAACAAACGTACCGATTAATAACCAAGCATTTTTTGACCCGACCCGTTTCAACCCGAGCTTGTTAGGTCTCGACCCGAACCCGAGCCATTGGCCACATTTGACTATAACTTTAAACTAATTTAAAATATATATACAAATTTATATATATTACTAAAACTATTCTCGTTTTTAGATACCATATTTTAGAATATGGATCAAACGATCAGCCAAGTATCCACATATTATTATCCCATTCGGCAAAAGATGATAAATTTTATTATACATTTTATAACAAACAAAATAGGAAAAACATATATGGATCGTTCAGATTAGCTATTTGGATCAAACAGATAAGTCGGATATCCAGATCCGGTTAAAGTCATTTTCAATCAAACAAATCGGGCTAAAACCATTCCGATCAAATTAATATCTTTGTATAAGTATTAGAGTAAATTACATAAACCCGAACATAAATTGACCCGAATCAAGGTGTTAGGCAACCCGATTCGGTTTCGACCCAACCCGAACATAAACTGACCCGACTCCAACCCGATTGGCTCGTCACGACTGTCCCATCTACCAAAGCCATTATATACTGAAGTAATCCAACCTGAATGACCCGAGAACCGAACTAAACCAACCTGTTATGAACTTATAGTTCAAGAATCGAGGCTATCCGATAACCCGTATTAACCTGAACAATTAATACCCGACCCGAAATAAACCGATAAAAGGAGAGATTGTTTTGACCTGAGAACCGAGACTACCCGATAACCCGTTCCAACCCGAACAAACGATACCCGACCTAGACTGACCCGAAACAAACGTACCGATTAATAACCAAGCATTTTTTGACCCGACCCGTTTCAACCCGAGCTTGTTAGGTCTCGACCCGAACCCGAGCCATTGGCCACATTTGACTATAACTTTAAACTAATTTAAAATATATATACAAATTTATATATATTACTAAAACTATTCTCATTTTACCTACGTATCAATTTCTAAGGCATTCACATCAGTATTTTTCAATTTATTTACCTCAATGTCACTCAATAATTACAAATTTACCTTTTCTTTAAAATTGGTCATAATTAACATAAAAATAAAAATAAAAATAATTTTAATTTTAACATTTACTAACTCAATTGTTAAATATCTCTCTAACTTAATTATTGCTAACCAAATATTCTTAAAATAATTATAATTGCTTTCATAATTATTCATGGCATATAATAATCGATGATTCTAATTACAATATTTAATTCGTTTTAATCATCACTAACAAAATTATATTATATGATTACTTATATTGTAGGTAACACGTTTGATTCGATATATATACCACATTCATTTTTAAAAATTTATTATTAATATTATATCTCTAATTACTGTTAATTATTTCTTAAATGTGTCAGCTTATTCATGTTACTATTTCGTTACGGTTAGAAGAAAACTTAACTAATAATGGAGTTATCGAATTGACAATTTTCCACTCGAGTAATCGAGTTATCGAATTATCTAATTATCTTATTACGTTATATTTGATTGTTTGTTTTGAAGTCACTTTATTTTTCGGATGAACTCGAAAATAATCCGACTCACTCTTTCAAGTTTCACCCACGCTTATGGATTAGGATGAAGGAATTCTCGAATCGATAATGATTCGGGTGAATAGTTTCTTAGTATGGATTGATGATGGAAGTAACTCTTTATAATATACAAACAAAAAAGTAATAAAAAAATAACAATATAAAAACTAAAACTTAAATAATCTAAAATTTTACTATAAAATTATTATGGGTGAATTAAGTTTATAATTTATATTGTATATAGTGATTATAAAAGATTGTTCATTTAAAAGAAACACATTTGTAAATGTATGCTTTTCTGGACGAGAAACTTTGTTTGTTACTACTTAAATTTTATAAAAGATACGAAACATAACATTACTTTATATTATATTTCGATATCATATGAAATTATGTGTACGAAACACCAAACTTAAACTACGTGTTCGTTCCTAAAATTTTATTTTATTTTATCATGAACATAAGATACGAAACACTACATTACTTTATATTATATTTCGATCATATAAAAAAGATATTTCCTTCGAGAAAACATGATGAAATGAAAATTGTGATACGTAATTTATACCAAAATCCAAATTTCGAAGTATTATGAATCTTGGAATTTGATATTTAGGATTGTTCATATGAATATAAAATATTATCACATTATACGTAGAATCAAGATTTCAAATGTAATAGTATCACAAAGACTATAAGTCATGCCGGACAAGACAAAATCAGTGCATTGTGGGCCTTTGTAACTATATGCGGCTATGGCTACTTTATTAGCCACATATTATAGGGTTATGGTCACAATTTTCACATTAAAATATGTAATTGCATTTATATTATAAATACATATAGCACATAGGCTAAATTACGGGGAAAATGTATATTATTAGTACTAAGAAAGTAACTCCAGATAACACTAAACTCATTTCAATATACTATGTGACTAAAATTTTAGTAGATAGAGCAAACACTGGCTTATCCAAAATCCGCATATGATAATATACTTTTCTTTTTTTTATAAATCTGGATTTAGGTCGGAATTTTCAGATTTTTTTTGTCCGTTTTTTTGGACCAGACTTGGGCATAAAAGCCTTTACTCATATCCGTTGAGTTGGTCTTCGTGTCTCGGATTTAAAAAAAGAAAAAAAATGTTCATAAATATAAAAAGAATAAAAGTTGTTGGAAGTGAAGAACTTTTCCATTTTCGTGGTACCTACTAGTGCTTGCTCTTAGCGGTAGTTTTAGATTCAAACACAATTGAAAAATTCACTGTCAGCATGGCCAAGGAACCATCATAATGCTCGTTCAGAAACCTATTAACATTGTGCAAGATAGCCTCTGCACCACTTGAAACACCAACTCTAAATTGGAAATCTCCAAGATATTCTCTCATATTTTTACGCACTCCCTTCATGGTTGCTTTAGACACCAAACGTCTCTATACAGTACCCACTACAATGGGCCGAACCCCATTGTCAGACTTCAACAACGGTGTACCTCTATGTATAGTGTTGTAACTCCCCAATGACTATCCAGTGCACCTCTATGTATAGTGTTGTTGTTCAGTTTTGTCACCACTGATAACGAATCCAATTCACAAATAACCCGCTTCCACCCTCTTTCCATTGCCAATCTCGTAGCCCACTCCAAGACAACCGCCTCACCAAACTCCACAGAATACACCCCCTGTAGAACCTTCGGAGATACAAGAAGGACCGCTGCCACACCATTTCGGGTGATGACTCCCACACTCTCCCTCCCAAGTTGTTTACCGATGCATCACAATTTAGTTTAATACATTCACCCGGAAGCCGTTTCCACCTAGTGCCAATATCCTTCCTCCGAGCCCTATCCGTACCCACCTTATCAAACTCCGCATTGAAGGTGGAAATTCGCTTAGCATTATCAATGATCTAAAATCCATCCCAAACGGATCCTTGGAAAATTTATTTGTTTCTTGTTTATGCAACAAATCAAGACAACCCGCTGTTGAAGTTCCATCGCGGAAGAAGAGGGAAGGTTATGCTGGAACCAGTCGATCATAGAGTCTGAATGACATCCCAACTTAAAAATCATCGGAACAACTCTCCAGATGCCATGGAGGCGGGGACAACACATCAACACATGCATGGTCATCTCGGTTCAACCACATCCAATGCACCAAGGCTCCAGGGCACATGCTTACTAAAATGATTGTCCATGCTCGGAAGCACCCTCGAGCATCCCCTCCAAAGAAAATTCTTTACTCTCGGTTCAACCCGGATGGCTCACAACCTTTTCCAGACCGATCCATCTCGAGGCCTGTCAATAGAGAATCCCACCGTTGCTACATCATCCTGCACGGTCATTCCCAATTTGTATCCCGATTTTACATTGTAGACTCCATTCGATGTAAAGAATCAATATACCTCGTCATATATCTCATGACTCACCAATGGGATTTGTAAAACCACCTCATTGTCCACATCCTCAAGGATCTCCTTGACGATACCATCCCTCCATGAACCCCTTTCCCAGTCAATCAAGTTCAGGACCGACAAATTCCTATTTGAGAAATCCGGGCGTGTTATCACCCTAAACTCTAGAGGTCTTGTGTCCCAATGGTCATCCCATACAGAGAGAAGCTACATTACCTACACTCCACCATAGCCTCCTATTCCACAACGATATCCCCTTCAAGATACTACGCCAAGTGAAGCTTGGGCAAAAGCCCGTTGGAGCACGAAGAAACGAGCAGTTGGGATAATACTTTGCTTTCGTCATTACAGTAAGAGAACAAGGTTATGATATTAAATGCCAACCCTGTTTGGAAAGGAGGGACAAATTGAAAACCTGTATATCCCGAAAACCGTATCCACCCATCTCCTTGGATTTACATTAATGTTTCCAAGAATGCCAATGAACTTTCTGGTGTGCCTCGGAGGAACCTCACCAAAATTGACTCATCAATCACTCAATATGATCACAAACAACATCGGACATTTCCAAACAAGACATAATATTGGACGGAATAGCCTACACCACAACTTTAAGAGAATCTCCTTAGTAGCTCTACTTAGCATTGTTTCCTTCCAACCTCTAAGTTTTTTTTTTCCAAACTCTCTTCCTAACGGAATCAAATTTTACATTTTTGATCTCCCAACCATTGTAGAAAGCCCCAAATATTTTTCATGTCTATCAACTTCCCTAACTCCCACAATATCCCGGATCTCAATCCTTCTTTGATCGACAACATTGGAACTAAAGGTTAGTTCCGACTTTGCAAAATTTAATTGTTGGCCTGAAGATTCTACATAAACACGGAGGATATTAATAATTTCACTACTTTGTTGACAAGTCGCTTTCACAAAGATACCACTATCATCAACAACAAAAAAGATGGGAAACCCGGGGTGCCACTGGGGAAATTCTGATGCCTGATAATGTGCCTTTACTCTCACTTTCCGATAAAATATGAGAGAGCCCCTCAGAACACATGAGAAAAAGAAAAGAAGATAGAGGGTTGCCTTGTCGGAGACCTCTCTGGGGAATAAATGTCTGAGTTGGAATGCCATCAAACAAGACTGAGAAAGTGAGAGATGTAACACATTGCATCATAAGTCCGATCCACCTCTTGGCAAATCCCATGTTCCTCAAACAATATTCAAAGAACCTCCATTCCACTCTATCGTAAGCTTTAGCAATATCCAAGTTCAAGGCCATAAAGCCTTGCTTTCCTTCCCTAATTTTCATGAAATGAAAGATTTCAAAAGCAGCTAACACATTAACTGTTATGAGGCTCCCTAGAACAAAAGAACTTTGGGAGTCATAAATAACCTTATCCATGCACACTTTAAATTTGTTAGTCAAAAGCTTTTCAAAAATCTCGTACAAAATATTACATAGACTAATAAGGCGTAAATCTTTCATATGACTTGGATCATTCACTTTAGGGGTAAGGAAAATGAACGTATAATTCAAGGATGAAGGGAAAGGGGCTCCCTCAAATAACTGAATAACAAATTGAATAATGTCCTTACCAATAATATCCAGTGTCGCTGGAAGAAAAGAGTAGGGAGACCGTCGGGCCTCAGAGATTTGGTTGGATGCAATGAAATAGAGCGTCTTTTATCTCTTCCTCCGTACAAGGCGTCAAAAGCCTAATGATATCTTCCTCAGCGAGTTTCGCACAACTCGATAAATCCAGGGAGCAATCACTCGACACCGAGGCAAAAAGTGTGCGGAAGTACGAAACCGCAACCATGGCTTTCCCCGAACTAATCCTCCACGTCAGTCCGACATCATCTACAAGTTTCGTTATCTTATTCCGTTTCCTCCGACCATTAGTTTTCCAGTGGAAATACTCGGTATTTCTATCTCCACACTTGAGTTCGTTTGCTCTAGAACGTTGGAACCACATTATTTCTTCTTTCCGCATTAATTCCATTTCTACCTCATCAAGCCGGCTTTCGCTCGGAAATATGCTCACCACGATCAACCTTGCTTTAATATCAATGGATGTCATGTACTAGAATGCATGCCTATAAAAATAGACATGTATATGATGACAATTTATATGCATACCCTGTTCATATAGGGCTCTTAATAGAGTTGAACATTGACATGTCAAGCTCGGCTAAATTATGAATGAGTCAATACTAAATTTTAAACGAGTTTCGAAAGGTGTTCGATTATATTCGATTCGTTTAAAAGATGAACGAGTTCAAGTCGAGTTTTGATCGAGTTCAAAACAAGTTTTTTTTTTAATATATCAGATGATATAAAAGCCGTACAACGATATTCTAATTGAACGAACCGATCTTTGAACGAAATTCTTAAGAATTATCCCATGGTCATTATACTTTAATAGTAACATATGAGAAAGAATAACTTGAATTTTCATCCATCAAAAGCAAGTGCCTAATTGTTAATTAAAATTGTTTTAAATATACAACTATTTAGATTATTTAAAGATTATATTCTATGTGTTTTCTTCCTCTATTAAAGTATTTGCCATGAATATTTTAATTGTTAACTCACAACCTTTCCTTTCACTCTAACAAACCATTGTCATTATAAATATTAACATCATATATATGTTTGTGGCTTGAAAGTTTCAACACATATAATAATACGAAAAATGGCCCTATAATTGAAAAAAAGTTACATGTACAGAGACGTAGGTAGGTTTCTTTCTTCAGATTAGGAACAGAGTTTGGTCAACTTTTGTGCAGGCTCAATAGTAGTTACAAATAATCCTACGACTATGAACCTAGTGATGAATCAACCATTTTTACCATCATATATATTTCTGAATATTATCATCCCATGATGATGGATCGAGTGACGAATGAACGAATTATTTTTATCGTTTAATATATTTTCTAAATTTTATTATTATGTTATGTTCGGAGAACGGATAAATCGGCTTTTTACTGATAAAATACAACTTGGGGTTTTTATAAACTCATTTTTTCATGAAAGATATTCAATAATCAAGAAGGCAAGATTAAGAGAATGGGTTTGCTACTTAGAATTTCAACAAATTATAATGCACAATTTAAATGTGATTTGATATTTTGGATAGGTTTTAAGTGATTGAAAAATAGCATTTGAACAAATCGAACATAAAAGCCAATAGATAATAAACTCATGTTTAAAAGGGAGATATACATATACGATATCGATAACTTTTTATATCTTTTATCTTTGACTCACCCGGTTCGGCCGGCTAAGGTCGCTCTATATCCGAACTAGATATTTCGTGTATTATTTGGAGATACTCTCCCAATATCAATTTCTCCATATGATATCAAGATTAGAGTTGAAATAAGTATTCAATTGTGGACAAGTACAACTCGGTATATATCCTCTAGTTGTACTTGTGGGGCGTGTTGGAGATAATAAGTTCCAACATCGAAAGATTGAGACTTTCGAACCTAGTATATAAGGTCGGTGGGCTACCTCATATAACCAATTGAGTTTAGGATGAAACATCATCGGATTTATGTGTTGGGTTTGGGCTTAACGCGCATGTACGTATGCTCGTATGCACACGACTCCGCTCTACCCGGTCCGTGTATATATATATATATTCACACACGCGCGACCTAGGTTCACGGTCTGTTCAACTTCAACAAATATATCCTATTTGGACCGCAATATCCAAATTCTCACAATTCCACCATTGATAGCGAGCTAGTAAAATGCAAATTTTAGTAGTAGAATCAATGTCTTTCCGTCAAGAAAAAATATTTATTTGTACTCTATTTTAACTTTTGAATCTTAGCATGTGACACTTTGCTTGCTACTACTACTTTTTCACCCACTTCACTAACTCTATGCAAGGAACAAAACTTAAAGTTAATGGGTTCGATAAGCAAAAAAAATGCAGAAACACCTATTTAGCTTTCTAATTATTACACTTACACCGGCCTAAGGAAGAAATCAAAGAGCAAGAACTATAACTATAAAGTGATTAGGATACTATTAAAGAATACAACCTTTGAACACGAATGCACAATTACAATGATAATCTCCCACAAATTAATGTGATTGTTGAATATATGATGGGCTTAGTTGTCATGTCATGTTGGGGGAAATTATATTCAATTCAAAACGCTATTTGTAAATTATCAAAGTTTAAGGAATTTAATCGACAGAAAATGGTTAATTGTTTGTAGTTATAAATAAAGAAATTATATTAGAGTATTGAATGGTATATTTAAGTTCATCTATTATTTGTTAGTATATCGTTTTGTCCCATTATATTTATCTAGATAAAGAATATTTGATCAATAAAATAAAAAGTCTTTAAGTTCATAAATCTCTACGTAGTATTAGAGCACTTTCCTCAAACCTACACTTCCGCGTAAGGAAATCCTAAAACACAAACCCTGGTTACGCCGCCATCACCGCTGTTGGTGATGGGTGATGACGGCGGCTATCACGCTGACCAACAAGGGTCTTAGAGCCGACTCTACTGGCGTGTTGTAATCGCCAACCTAACAAAACAAAGACAGAAGAGAGTGAGGAGGGTCCATCAATTTCTCATATCATCTCTTCATAAAACCTACCTAATACGCTAATCAACCTGTGTCCTAAGACCCAAAACCTGTCCTAGGAAGCTAGGACCCACTATCCTAGGACGCTAATCTACCTGCATACTAGGGCCCAAAACCTGTCACAAGACGCTAATCAACTTGCGTCCTAAGGTACAAAACCTCCCATAGGACGCTAATCATCATGGGCCCTAGGGCCCATAACCGACACTAGGATGCTAATCTACATGCATGTTAGGGCCCAAGTTACCTACCGGCATCATATCGACGCCAAATACTAATAAAGGGAGGGAGGTCTATCAAGTACTTCTTGCATATCTTCGCTCCAACAATTTTCGTGCCTTCAAGTTTTTACTATTCAAGATTGGAGCGGTTGAATCACACCTTCAGCTTAAGGGGGAGTGTTAGAGTACTAGGCTGTATATTTGGGCTTATCTTTTATTTGTTAGTTTACCGTTTTATCCCTTTATATTTGTTTACATAAACAATACTTGATCAATGAAAATAAACAAGCTTTCAGATCACAAATCAATACAAATTACATGACATCACTTAAACACGATAACATGTACCCCATTTTAAGATAAAAAGTTCCGACGTCTAAAAAGTAGTGATCTTTAGAGTCTAATATATAAGGTTGATGGACTATTCCTCTTATTGTCAATTGATTTTAGGATGAAACCCACTGAACTTATAGGTGGCGTTTGAGACTAACATGCATGTACACTCGTATGTACACAACTCCCGCTTCACAGTCCGTTTGTGTCGAACTTTAACATGATATCAGAGCAGTTTATCTCTATTAGGACTACGCTCCTAACTCGTGGACAATGTCGACTAGATTTATACCCTAATTACTTGTGGAACGCGTTGGAGATAATAAACTATTGCATCTAATAAGATACATTATCCTTTAATTATGTTGTGAATATTCATTTATATCAAAATATACTTTTAAAGAGATTTTATTAAGGAGTTTTAAATACAACTAAGTTTAAATATGACAATATTAAACTTAAATTATACTTGGCATACTAATCGAAAATTATATCCAAGCATCGACGATTTCTATTCAATGACTAGTCCCTGCTATACATTAGGTCCATAAGGCTGTTTTGTACATGCCTCCATTTTTTTGGGGTCAATAATAAAAATTGGATCCATTAGTTATTTACTATGATGCACAAAAATTTCTAGATAGTGTCGTTTTCCGTGCTCTCCCGTGTCGGAAACTTGAAAGCTTCCGGAAACTTCTCGGACACGGTCAAAATAGTGAGGACACGGTCAATATACGTTTCCAAAACCGAAATGGGCCGGACACATCCAAATCATGATCATAAATGATGGCTCAATGTGGGATCAAAGAGGGATACAAAAGAGATGAACAAGACATCCATGACCGCTGCGTTTTGGTTTCTTTTTTCGAAATAAAGATGAATAAGACAGTGACTACTACCTCAATATCACTTAATGCAATTAATATTCTTATTTATCAATACTTCTACAACTAATGATGCATTCATGTGTAATTGGTTGTATCATATATGCATCTCTTCTTATCATATATAAATTTCTCTTTGCAAGATCTTCAAAATGATATATTATTTATATTTTTTCGCCGTGTCCCGTTTCCTACGACTTTTTTGATTGCCGCTTCCCCGTTTCCCGTATCCGTGTCCGTTTCCGTGCAACATAGGTTATTTATATATTTATATTTAAAAAGAATTTGAAAATTCAAAGGCTTTATATATGACGGTCAAGATCTTCTGTATCCTTCCCCTTGTCTATCCTTGTATCCCTATCACGTGATTGGTTGAATTTATATTGTTTATTATTTTTTTCATAAAGCAGTAAAATTTTAATCCCTATTTATTTAGCCTCAACCAATCGCATGTTAGGGATACATGTATCACTTATACAGGAGATCTCAACTATATATATATATATGATGTGCAAGTTACCTACAAATTTGGTTTGATTTAAGTTACTATAAGTTTGGACAACTAAAAAATAGCCTCTAATCCCTATATATTTCATTAATTTACCCACAAGACATAAATAAATAAAAACAGAAGCCAAACTTATACAAACATACAAATGAATGTCAATTTTTATTTTTAAAGATTTTAGTTTCATTCCTCATCTTCTCTCAAAGCTTCGTACCTTACCAGAACCTCTTTTACATTTCCTCCTCTAATATATTTTTATCTTTAATTTTTTATTTTTTATATTCATTTCTTTCCCTTTTAATTTTCATATTTTATGTTCTTCTTTAATTATTGTTATAAAAAAATTCCATAAAAAAAATTAAATAGTAGAAAGTCGATTATTAATAACTTATTAAAAATTTTGCTTCGCATATTAGAAGGGTGAAACTTTTTGTGTAAACATTAATTGTGATAAATTTAAATTATATATAAAAAAGACCTATTTTTATTAGTTGTATCGGGTCTCTCAAGTTACTCATGAGACGGCTCTATAATGACTTATTTGTAACGTAAATATAATCGAAGGAGCATGGATATAAGTTACGTTTTGTTACAACATATCGTGAGTTGGTCACTATCGTTGCTGTCATTGTTGCGAACTGCACACAAGTAGGGTTGTGCGAAAGGTAAACTGTAGCTTTTGTAAGGTTTAAATTCAGCTTCACAATCACTAAATGTTGGGTTGGCATGATGGCTTTCTAATACATTTCTATGCAGCATCCCTCAATTGACGCCTCGTCTAATTTTCAAATCATATTCGGAAGGAGGTATACGTTTAGGCTACAGCCAAACACATAAGTTCAATGAGATTATATTTAATTTATGTCCAATTGACAATAAACGTACTCGTAACTTATGTAGTAGGTGTATTTGTTGATTAGATATCTTTGATTACGTTGATATTAGAGGTTATCACTTATCAACCATAATTTTACCTTTTCTTGTATGATTTTGTAACGAAAAACCCGATTTATGAATGATTTTATGTAATTTACTTTTAAAATCACGACAATGAATTTTGATAATTTCTTTCTTTTTAGTATCCGTTTTCATGTAATATAAGCAATAAGTTCCAACATAGTTAGTTTTCAGATCTCTGCTATGAATAGTATAATGAAAGAGAATAAATTTGAAGTTGCAATTGCACTATTTCAACAATTAGAAAGAGACAATGCAAGGACTAAGGACCATATATGATTGTTCGTGAGAGTAAATATATCATGATGATTGATGAACTTAGGGTAATGTGGGTCAATGAATGAATTCAGCTGTCACTACTTCTTCTGTGTTTTGTTACTGTCCACCCAAACCCACATAAGAAATATCCCTTTCTTCCATCCAATTCAAAAACTTCTAGAGTAACTTATATATTGGTCTTTGTTTTTTATTCATTAGTGTGAGTTGATCTACTTGAGTTCAACTCGGACTCGACTTAATCGATGAACGGTTGGGCCGAGTTCGATCAAATTATCAAACAAGCTATGTCTGAACAGATTGTGAAATTCGAGTCTAACCCGAACTTTATCGAGCCGAGTAGCTTATTTAGAAATATATTTTACAAAAAATCTTCTAGATTATAGATGTTTTTATAAACGTGAGCAAAATGAGTTTGAACTTTGGCTGAAAGAGGTTAGTATAAGCTTAACACTAAACTCGATTCTAAATTAGTTGAACATAAACATATCAAACTGACTCATTCGACTTGATTCAAAAGTTAGGAATTGCTTTTATTTGAATGTTTATCTAACGTATGTGATGTTTCATATATTCATGCAAACTCTCTATATTAATAGCGGGAGATGAACTCTTGAGTTGGAACAATGTAACGACACCGACTGTACTTGAAGATTAAGGTTAGGATACAAACTTGTGCAGATACGAAGTTGTATAACCTCGTACGTATTCATGAAGTAAATGAAAAGTCTACTTGGTAATACATATCTCACATTCTCAAATTATATACGTTGAATTTGTTCTAGAATAATTTTACTTGAAAACTGCGTTATTTTTATAAAATATTTATTTCTCTTTTAGTTTAATTGCATTCTACTCTTAACAAAAACTACTAAATAATAATCATATATTTTACACGTGTAAGTTAGAGTGCCAACGTGTACATAAGATGTTACACAAACTTGATGAGTTGGAAAAGTCTACTGAATCTCGTACGTATCTTTTGTTTTCTTATATTCAATTTGGTCAGACGACTGTCATATTTATTTTGAACTGCAAGAATTGTTACGAAATACGACAGTAACATCATCTTAATAGGAATATAGCCTGGCAGGTTAAAAAAAGCAGGTGAATAGAGGAAGGTAAAATGATGGGAATACGAATACCCCACAAGATGTTGATAGTCCACCAAAACATCTATGCAGAGATCGAGGGTTATAACTCACTGAATCAAACAGGAAGTAAATGAAAAATATCTATAATCATTCTACTATCTATTTGAATTTATTTTCTTCTGTTCATAAGGTTTGGGGTTTATCAATGTCTAACATAAAATCATACAACTCTGCCATTAACGTTAACGCAAGCAATTGAATGAAGGTGCAACAACTTTAATAATGCTGTGTTTAATTGATTACATTTTATAATAGATAAAAGAAAATATTGTAGTTAAATTAATAGCATATATATATATACACACACGATCTTTATCATAAATGTGCCATTAAAGTATGATCATTTTTTATTTAGTTTTTTTGAATAAAAGAAAGAAGAAAATATAGTACAAATTTTTAAATTTTCGTTTGTCGCATTACATTACGGGCCCGTTTGGTTTAAACTCCGGAAACGGAAACGGAATGAAAACGAATCTAGTCCATACGTACACCCTTGTTCATGAAGTTGTTGGGAATCATTCATTGTGGTTTGATCTAATTGTAGTAGAATTTGATTAGTTTTAATACCCTATTGAGTAACAAAGTAGGGGAAAACAAGTGCATTTTGCATAAAACCAACCGGAATAATTCCTTGAACAAAGTACATATGTGGACTAGATTCGTTTCCATTCCGTTTCCGTTTCCGGAGTTACAACCAAACGGGGGTACAGGTAAAGTTATGAATATGTTTGTTTAATGTTGTCATGGTATTTATTCAGTTTGTTAAAGAAAAAAAAGCAGTTAGACCAATAGTTTAAAACTTAAATTATTTCATTAGTAGTTATTTTATCATAAATATACCAATGTAGTGTTTACAATTGTTCACAAAATAGCTGGAGAATCTGTCATTGGTTTCATTCTTCGAGATCATATTATGAAGATTTTCCTTGACTTTGGGCGATGTAGTTACATATCGGCTCAACATGCTGAAGCGTGTGCGCTAAGAGAATGACTCGTGGCAGCTTATAATTTTGGCTGGCTTCTGTCAAGTCAGGGTGAGGCATGTATTGAGAGAAATCAATCAAGTTGCGGATTTGCTGATTGAGATTGGTTATGATGATCAGATGGTATTTAGTTCGTCAATGTGTCAAGTTAATAAACTAATCCGAAAGGATGCTATAAAGTGAAGAGTCTCGATGAGGTGATTCAACATACGTTTTTCAAAAAAAATTTCAAAATTGTTGATATGTGTACAAGTGATCACGTGGAGATACATTAAGTGACATATATGGCTTGGTTTTACTTTGATGTTTGGCATGCATGCATGGCTGCACCCCTCATTTATCCCACGTGGAGATATATTATGTCTCACCTGTAAGTAACATATGTATCAACGTACGTACATTGAATGTTACGATCATACCCAATTCGAAAAGAAAAGAAAACTCAAGTGAGTGAACAATCTTGTTTGTGACTTCTTGTACTCATCAAGACACATGGCATGATCTTATTGGAAAATATTATTAGTTATTACATAAAGAAGGCTAGGATACATACCCATGCATGCTATGCATGGATGATGAGCATATATATATGTATGATTAACAAGGCCATTGACACTCGCATGCCGGGAAATAACTCCACTCCACATCCTTGCACTCGCCTACCGGCCAGTCTTCCTTCTTGCACGCTCGGGTGCATGCCTCGTGGTCGTACTCTAGCTCCGAATAGTCATCACCTATTGATGCACAACTGCCTCTGAAATACTTGCTCGGCTTGGCGCTGCATATCTCACCTTCAACTTTCACCATATCCGTCACTTCATAAAAATCCAATACACTTGGTTGGTTAAAACATATATGTTAATAAGATGACTTATTGCTAAATTATTGTAATTTGTATACCTGAAGCGAAGACAATAACGAAGAGGAGTACAAATCCTAAGATATTATTCCCCATGTTCATTGATTTATTGCTTGATATAGATCTCCTCTTACACCACTCTGCAACAAAATTGATTTGGATATGATGAATCGCAGCGTTGATACATATGTTATTTATAAGTGGGATAAATGAGGTGTGCAGCAGCCATGCATGCATGCCAAACATCAAAGATAACCAAGACATATGTCACGTAATATATCTCCACGTGGATCATATCACTTGTATACACGTCAACAATTTTATGTTTTAATCCAAGACAAGGGTTTCGAAGCTAGCTAAGTACTGACAAGTGTTTTCTCTCTCCTACTTTCCTTTTTCTTCCCCGATGATATATTTGTCTGTATAAATCTTCACTAATCTCCAACCTCTAATCTCATCTCTCTCTTAATTTCTTAAGCATTCAATCCTAATCTAGGACATGACAAGATGCTTGATATCAAATTGTTTCTCGTCCAGTAATCAAATCATGAGTGTTAGATTATTGAGTCATATAATGGGCCGTATATTTGGGGTTATCCTTTTATTTGTTAATTTATCTCTATCTTGTTATTTATTGTTATTATAAATACTTTGTCCGATCAATGAATAAGACAAGTCTTCAGTTCACAAATCTCTACATGGTATCAGAGGCTACGATCCCTAAATACGCTTCCGCATAAAGAAACCCTAAAACACAAACCCTAGCCGCGCCGTCATCACCGCCGCCGGTGATGACAGCGACGGTTATCTCGTCGGCGCTCTACAACAGATTTCTACCATTGAAGCAATGAAGGGAGGAGATACATCAAATCCTCACAAAACTTACCCTAGGATATTGCTAATCAACTTGCGTTCTATGAGCCTAAAACAAGGAGCAATGAAGGGAGGAGTTCCATCAAGTTCTCGTATCATCCTTTCGCTCATGCCTACCCTAGGACGGGAATCAACCTGCGTCCTAGGGCCCAAGACGAACCCTAGGACGGGAATCAACCTGCGTCCTAGGGCCCAAGACGAACCTAGGACGCTAATCAACCTGCGTCCTAGGGCCCAAGACGAACCTAGGACGCTAATCAACCTGCGTCATGGGGCCCTAGACGAACCCTCGGACGCTAATCAACCTGCGTCATGGGGCCCTAGATGAACCCTCGGACGCTAATCAACCTGCGTCATGGGGCCCTAGACGAACCCTAGGATGCTAATCAACCTGCGTCCTAGGGCCCAAGACGAACCCTAAGGCGCTAATCAACCTGCGTCTTAGGGCCCAAGACGAACCCTAGGACGCTAATCAACCTGGGTCCTAGGGCCCAAGACGAACCCTAGGACGCTAATCAACCTCCGTCCTAGGGCCCAAGACGAACCCTAGGACGCTAATCAACCTGCGTCCTAGGGCCCAAGACGAATCCTAGGACGCTAATCAACCTGCGTCTTAGGGCCCAAAGCAAACCCTAGGACGTTAATCTATCTGTGTCCTAGGGCCCAAACGGTGTCATATCGACGCCAACATAATGAAGGGAAGAGGTTCATCAAGTCATCATTTCATCCCTTCGAGTTTCCATTGTTCAAGCTTGGAGTTGTTGAATCACACCTCCAGCGGAAAGTGTTAGATAATTGGGTCATGGGCTGTATATTTGGGCTTATCCCTTTATTTGTTAATTTATCTCTATCTTGTCCTTTATTCTTGTTATAAATACTTTTGTCCGATCAATGAATAAGACAAACCTTCAGTTAACAAATCTCTACAACGAGAAAATCAATGCAAGGAGGGTAATTATCTTACAATTTTGTTGAAGATATATAGACATTCATAATTTCCCGAATACTTTAAAGCGATTTTTTTTTTTTGGTAACGGATAAAATCAACTAAAACAACGGGCGGAAAAGGTGAACTGTCTTGTGCTTAATTTGGTTTCATTTCACGTTTTGGATGATAAAACGATTGCCACAAATTTGTTCAATTCGGAGAAGTAATAAGCCAATTATGTTCATTAGCAGGGAAACAAGAATGTGAGATGTGTATTTCCACGTGTGTATTTTAAACTCCCAATTTAGAATGAAATGATGTTAACAATGATAAATCCCTGATGATACTTTGGTTAGCATGTTAGAGATAAACATATTATCCCAATCTAGAAGCAAGTTGCTTAGATGGAGAGTTATTGAATCTTGGATTTGTTGTTTGTGATTCCTTATTCGTCATATGTAGTAAATTCTCCTTAAAAGCTTTTTCTTACAGTAGCATATGGAGATGTTTTATACAGCATGTTCCTCTCTTATGGAGATGTTCTATACTGTTAATAGACCTCTGCAAATCTCCCTTGGGAGTTGCTGTGTTAATGAAATGCATCAGTGTGAGTTGGTAATCTGTTATGTGCAGCATATGTTAAATTTCTGCCAATGCCATGAGAAAAGCTAATTTAGCATGCTAGGCTGACACATTTCACTTCCTGGTTAAATGATCAATAGGAGGATTGCAGAACTGAAAGAGGAAGAATATCAGCCTATACTTGAAGACATCATGTACATGATTATCAATAAGAAATTGTTGTTAGAAATTAGAGTCCCTTTAGTACCAAACCTTGAGAAATATCTCTACAATGGTACAGCAGACGAGTTAGAAGCCATTCACAACGTTATATCATTGTACAGCAGACAGGCATGCCGAGAATAAGTCAATAAGGTACAGTATGTGAAGGCAAAGCCCTTAACTGTACTGTCTTCATACTTATTACATCCTTTCTTGGTTACGAGTAGACCTTATCATATCCGGACATCCCATCCGGTCGGGTACGGACATCACTCTAGACCCAGCCGAGCCGAAAATCCTGGTAGGTAGGCCCGCATAAAAAAAAATAAAATTATATTGTATATATTTAAATAATTAAATATAATTATAAAATATTTAGCATAATTAGCATAAGTTTAATATATATTACATATATTATCTTAAACATGTTTTATTTTTAAATAAAAATTATATTTAAAATAGTTTTATAAATTTTTTTATAAAAAAAAAATTAAACGGGAACCCGAAGTCCCGTCCGGACTGATACGAAAAGGAATGTAGGACCGAAAATTTCACAAAGCCCGGCTAGAGTCCGGATATGAACCGGTCTAGTTACATGTTTTGAGATGATCTACAAAAAAGTTGTTGACGGCATCAATAATCTTATAAGTATTAAAGGAGAGCCCTTCTTTGCCATGTGTCAGCACCAGATTTAACGCAGCCTAAAAAAAAATATTTTAAAAAATTAATTAATTTAAAATTTTATTATAAATTATTATCGAAGCCCAACAAAATCTTTTTAAAAAGTTATTTATCTAGATTATTAAAAAAATAGGTTTACATAATCGGATGTTGTTAATAAAAATTATTTATTATTATTATTATTATTATTATTATTATTATTATTATTATTATTATTATTATATATATATATATTTATTTATTTATATATAAATTTTTATTTGTTAGTTGTAAACCCTAACGATATGTATATATGTTTTCTATAAAAGTTGTAAGCTCAACCTTCACATGTACCATCTCTTTAAATTCCATTAGTTGTTAAGATCTTAACAAAATATTATATATATAAATTTTTATTTTTTTAGTTGTAAACCCTAACAATACGTTTCCTATAAAAGTTGAAAGCTCCACCTTCACATAAAAAATATTTATTATTATTATTATTATTATTATTATTATTATTATTATTATTATTATTATTATTATTATATATATATATTTATTTATTTGTTATTTATAAACCCTAACAATACGTATTTGTGTTTTCTATCTTATCTTATATCTTATATAAATATTGTAGGAGAGACTCTTATTGCCACGTGTCAACGCCAGAACTCACGCAGCTAAAAAAAAATCTTTTAAAAAGTTAATATTTTACGTTAATAAAATTTTGTATATTAATTAAGTTTAAAAAATAGAAAAGTTAATAAATATTTTACGTTAACAAAAGTTCTATTAATTAAGTTTCTTAAAAATAGAAAAATTAATAAACCATTAACGTTAATTAGAATTAAAATTTATTTCCTTCAAAATTAACGAATAAATACATCTAATCCAATATTATTTTAATACCCGCACAATGTGCGGGTATTACTAGTGTATGGATTATTACACATAGACTCGTATTAGAAGTTTGTGATGGAATTATGCTTTAGAACCTAATTGGACTTATATGTGGGCTTTCTGGTACATCATGATGTCCATACAAATATGCCAACTCAAAGTTCATTATTTGACCCATTTGAGTCGTGCACAGGCCAGCAAGATGTCAGGACAGTTTGGGAGCTTGTACTTACAAGCTTATGGATCTTTAGAAGTCCTCTATCCATGAAGAAAATTTATGTTAGTTTATGAAAGTTTAAACTTTCTTATTTCATAAAAAATATAGAAAAAACTTATGATGATTCTTGTAGCTTATCGTGTGGTATATTACAGATATAATCTTACAAATTCATTTTTAAATATAAGGTAAATACTTGATAATTCTACACTTACCTCGTCCAATAAATATGGGTGATTAGTTTTTTAGACAGACTGTAATGAATTTTATTATCCAAAATATATTCGTATTTATAAACGAAACCTCTTCAAACCTCCTATAAGTAACCTCGAAAAGTCCATGAGATATCATCCTTATCTATCTACAAAGATAGCAACTCTTGAGACAGTTTTTTTTTTTCTCACTTCGTTATCTTCCAAAACCCTCGGGAATATAAAATCTCTTTCTAACTAAAGTCCATTTATTACAATTTACCTATCATTTCTATACACAAATTTTGGCAGAAGTCAATGTCTAACCTTGTAAGGGGAAGGTAAGGAATTGGTGAAGTTAGAAAAATAGCAAAATGGATTGAGTGATGAAGCATCCAAGATTATATTAAACTTGCAGGCCTTCCACGGCAAGATATATGCTATTGACCCCTTGATTTATGACTGAATACATGAAACAATCTAAATGAAAACTATATATATTGGAAAACATACACATACAAAGTGTAAGGTAGAAATATTTTTAGGCCAATTTTATATACAAATTCATCAACTCAATTACGGCAGTTTAAAATAAAACATGTCTTCTGTGAGGAAATAGACTTCCTATCCAAGTTATAGATTGCTTGCACATTAAAGAAAACCTCAGAGCAAAGGAATGACAAGGACATATAACATACTGTGTCTTGTGCCTTTCAGAAAAGAAATTAAAATTAAATTAATTTTTTTTCCTTTAAATTTTCGTTTTCTTAATGTTATATATACGAATAGTTTGTAAATTTGTATGAATACATTTTTGCATGGCATAATAGAAAAAAATTATGTGTGAAATTTTAACGAATTAAATTTATATTTTTAAATATATGTGTATTGGGCCGAGTCCAGTATATAAGTTCAATGGAATTTCGTACTAAAAATTAGTCGCAAACACAAAATTTCCATTGCTTAATGAATCAAAACTCCTAAGAATGGCTATTTTTGTCTCGAAAGTCATATTAAATTGCCAAAGTGTGAGAGCAACAACTAATACCGCATATAAAAAAAATATAAACCAAACCTATCAAAATTCAATGACTCGTTACTCAATCAAATAAACTAATACACAAGCAAACCCTTCTTCATATCATCATCATAATCAAGCATATGAATTCCAAACACAAAACAACCTTTCTTCAACTCCTCTCTTTTGAGACCCAAAAACAACACAAAAAATGATAGCCCTTCTATTAAGGGTCATATTTTGCACCATAACAACAATCTGGAATCTCATATCGCGTGTGATCTTCTGTGTCCTAGCCGAGTTCCTTGTCCTCGTGTTCCATACATGTCGAGTCCCTGGCGAGGCTACGAAGGGTTTGCTCGAGCAAGTGGCGGAAGTGATCAAGTCGATCCTAACGTTTATTATTGAGCTTATAGTGAACATTTTAACAAGTATAATGTACAAGGTTTTGGAGGCTATCAAGGATGCGATCATTGAATCCGTGAGTTCTACGTCGGGGTCGTTAGTTGATCTTGTGGAGAAGACGAGAGAGCCACTACTAGGGTTTGGTAGTGACATCCCGGAGGTGTTTGAAGGGCTCGCCGAGATGGTCACCTCTGTGATCTATGACTTTGGGAAAAACTATATGGAAGCTATGGGCTATGTTTGGGAGAAAATTGGTTGACTTTGACTTTTTCTTCTTTTTTATTAGTTTATGTTTATAGGAGTTTATATTCATATTTGAACTTAATTGGACTGAATACATAAGTTATTAGAAAACCGAAACAATTTTGTATATGTTTGTATATTTCATTTCATCTACTCTTCATCTTGTTTTGCATTTCTAGTTTTTTTTTTTAATATGAGTTGTGACATGTAAGGGTGTCTAGAGATAAGTTTACGGTTAAATTCAAGCTATAGTACGTTATGTGACCCATCTATGACGTTGCGGGGTTGATCATCAATCCAAAACCGTCACGAACCGCCTAGACCTAGAACCGAACTGAACCGAGAGCCAACAATTGGGGAAAGTAGAGTTTGAAAGCCGTGCAACTTGATTTGGTTTATCTGACCCGATCAAATAAGACCTATCGATCATTAACCTTGTGCCAACCGAGCCAGTTGGACCAAAATCAAACACGAAAATTGGGGAAAGGGGAATAAAAACAAAACAAAATGGTTTGGGTTTAGGTTCGCTTTGGACCGAAATCGATCAGTTCACCTTAACTGGGAGAGTTTAGCCTAATAATCGTCTCGCTTACCACTTATTGGTCTACTTATTCTTATATGTTACTAAAAATGGGCTGAGTTCACTTTTTTTTTCTTTCAAGAAACCATCCTTCATAAATTTTATGTGTCAAACCACTCTTAATATTCATCTATTTACAATAAATCACCCATTATAATTCTTTTGACATTAAAACATCCCTAATTATAAACATTTTCAAGTAACCACCCGTTACAACTTAAAAGTACATCAAATCACTTAATTGAAAAATATGCCTAATAAACCAACAAAAAGAAGTTACAGAAAAAAGCCTAAATCTACTTTCTTTCTTTTTTAATCCGGATTGATTTGTAGTAATTTTAACATTTTTCAAGAAAAAACGATAGGAAAAAAAAAACTAAGTGAAAAAGCTTTTTCATGATTTATTTTTCTCCGAAAAAGCTATATGTGGTCTTCATTTTAGCAACGTCAAAAAAACTCACAATCCGACGGCGCCTTTTTATCTGTTATGAATTCTTTTAAAAAAATTATTATTGATATACGGTGTGTTTTAGAAGGTATTTAGCAATAATAATTATTTTAATTTAGAGAATTATTTAGAACGACAACCCCGTTCTAAGTTAAGTGTTTTTTTTTGGTTGCTTTACATTGCCGACATTAAAAAAATTGCAAATCAACTTCAGACCTGACGCCTTGCGACTTTCGTCGGCAAGAAACAAATAGAGTGTCGTGTATATAACACGCCTATTTTTTAAAAAATATTAAACAAAAAATGGTGTAAAATACTTTGTTATCGTGATTAAGCCCTCAATAGTGTAAAGTTTCCAGGTCCAACCAAACGACCCTTAACAAGATTTACTTATGGGCTTAGGATGTTCAATCGAAACACTTAAATGGGCCAATAGTAGCCCATGTTTTAAAATTCATCAATCCTAAGAATATTTAAAATCTGAACTTTCAAGCTTATCTAGTATCCTGTGTTCTAGTCTTTATAAACTCGAAGAACAAAAAGGATATACTTTTTTTTTTAATAAATTAATGATGAAGGATGGCTTTAACATCAAGATAAGCTCCGATTGCCACCGGATAATTCTTTCTTCTACACAGCCCGACCCATAATCTTCCGGATATTCTTCTCCCCAAAATCTTGTCAACCCCACATCGGTCGTCAATTAACGCCATTAACTTTTTGGTAAATGACTATAAAACCATACACTTTTCAAATTATACCACAATTATGTATTCATTCATTATATATCATGCTAATTTTAAATATAAATTATCATACATTTCAAAAAATATTTTGTGAATTATACATTATTATATTATTTAAATAAAAAATTAGACATCTACCCATTTTTAATAGAGACATATTATTTATGTGACGCTCAATTTCCTAGTTGCCGAGTCGCAAGCCGATGATGCTTGATTAGCTGAGTCAGAGGCCGTTGGCACAAGGTAGTGATTGAGGGTTTAGATTGGGCACCGATGTCCAAAGTCCTGTTTTTTGACTATAAGAGCTTATACTTCAAAATTTTAAAATTAGGGTTTGGACACCAACGTCCAGTAATAAAAACTACACTGACCATATGCGCAGTACGATCGGATCCGAAATACCGATGATCAACATACCGATGGTCAACATTTACATTACTTAATGTATATGAAACGCGACTTTCTCCGTTTGTAGTAAATTGAACGTCGTGTATAGTCTTTATGTTTCAATATTATCAAAGCCTATATTTAGATATCTATACACATATAAAACAATTAGAGGGGCAATATGGTAAAACAACAAAAAGCGTCTGTTAGAGGGCAAAAAAGTCGCTTAGGCTTAAATAAATAATTATATATTAAAATTGCAATCTTTATTGTGGGGCTGGGTATAGGGGGACCAAGGTACTATTTCATCACGAAGAAACGCGTTTCTATCAATTTTCAATATTATTAAATAAAATAAAATAAAACACGTCATATTTAAAATAAAAAGAAATAAATTTAATTTATTTCTTCGTTTTCTTCTCCTTTGAATTTCTTCTGCGAAATTTATGCCCATACCACCTTCGTTCTAATTCGTTCACAACCCCTTCTCTCTCACGCAGACACTCCTCTCCTCTCCTCTCCCCTCCTCATCTCATCGTCTTCTCTTTTCTCTCGCTCATCTTTGATTCAAGCGAAATCGTTCCTCACACATTGTTCGATCTCAATTTAGGATTTCTTTGATCCGGAAGAGTCCTTTGCTGGTAATCGTTGCAACAATTTCTGGTAAGCTAAAAGTAATTTTGTTGATTCGAAACGACATATGTTCGGTTTTTGATGGAATTGGGACTTTTTTTTCCCGACTTCTTGTTTGGTCTTTAGCAGTTTTGTTTTGATTGCGAGTTTTGGATTTGTTTCCTGTACTGTTTAAATCTCGTTGAGTTTTTTCGTATGGATCAATTAAAGCCGCGTTAGATAAAGTTAAAATCTTGAATTCTTTATACAAATTTTTAGATTTTTCTTCCGACGAAAATTTTTGGTTTATACTATCTTTATTTCGTAGGAGGCAAAAATGATTTCCGAACAATTATGGGGAATTTGAACCTTGCGTTTTTTGGGGTTTTCCCTTTTCAAGTGCAATAGCTCAAATACTATTATCCTTACATAAGAAAGAAGAAGTTCAATTAAAATTTACCAGTTTCTGATTTTCTTTTCTTTTCCAGTTTCTGTTGTGTATGATATTATTTAGAAGTTAATTCCAGTTTAGGACAACTTGGTTCTGATAGTGTTGGAGACTTGGAAAATAGCATGAATTACTTTAGTTTCTCGTAACTGAAACCCAATACCTTGCTAAAATGAAGTTGACAAAGCTCATTCCTTGGCTTTCTAAAGAAGAACGATGAGAAAAGCATTGAATATTGTCAAAAGACAACTCATTCCAACCGAGATCTAAAAACCTGAGGTCAGAGAGGTTGACAAGTTGTGAAATTGTACCTCAAAATCCTGCACCCGTAAGTTGAAGAGACATCAACTTGTCCAAAACAAAATTTTGGAATTCTAGTAGCAAGGTTATTCCAGCTAAGAGCCAAGATCCTCAAGTATAGCAAGTGAAGTGAGGAAGGGTGAAATTGATTGCTTTCTGTATGTTGATTGGAAAGATAGGGATACAACATGTCCTGTATGGTTGCTACATGTAATCCCCAACTACCACAATTCTTTGCATCCTCACTGGAATTCCGAGAGGAACGTTGTTTTGCATGCTCCCTAAAAATTTGCAATACTTCCTCTTTGAATTCTAGCAAGGTCGCACAGAATTGTGTACTTGGGAGGGGATTACATTTGATGACGCTACACGGCATTTTGTACCCTAGATCTTCATGATCAAGGTATAGAAAACCAGGACTGCTTTAATACTTAAGAAGCTTGAACCTTGGAGATAATTACCTTGCTATGAGGATTCCAAAGTTCATTGGTTCTTTTAGTAAGATGACATATCTTCAACTTGAAGATGCTAAATTTTTTGGTGCAATTTCATCTCAATTTGGCAACCTCTCAAAATCCAAACTATATCTTAGTAGTAGACTAGTAGTGAGTTGTCTACTGATAACTTTCAATGGACTCGTGTATCTTCTTTAGAAAGCCTTTGTATCACGGGCTGCTTCAGTTATAAGAAAGCTACCCATTCTATCTGCTTAAAATGATAAAAAAGCAAGGGACTGGGTTTCAGTTCACTCTTTTTGTTGCTTTAGTTTTTGCCTTGCTATAATTTCTATATGTTTTTCTTCATGAAACTTTACCAGGTTGATATTATCATTGCAGGTAACTTTCCTCTTGAATGTGACATATGGACAATATAAGGAACAAATGGAGAGATCACTTATAGAATTACACCTTCGATGTGCTGCTGAATTCAGCTCAAACCAGGGCTTTGTATTTGGCTGGTTACTTTTGATGATACCAGTTGCTTGCAGCTTTTAGTTGCTGCAATAAAGCATGTTGTTAGATTGTTTTTTTATGCTTGTACACTTCCATAATGAAGATTGTACATTTAACAATCGTTTGTACCTTATTTCACAATTGAGTTCTAAATCTACAAGTCACAGACTCTGTACTGCCTATGGGAAGACCTCTGATTGGAGGCTGTTAGAAGTCCATTGAGAATTTGTCTTAAAAGCACTGTCCATCCCGAAATAATGGACAGGTAGGGTGCTTTCAATTCTAAAATTGCAGATGTACTTTCAGACCTTCATTTGTTAGGATTAAAAACCAACACGTGGACACCATGATTGACACAAAAATCAGATATATGTTTCATTGTGATTACATTTGATATTGGTCTGTTCTGTCACTGCAGATATAAACTTTTGAAAGAGCTTGGAGATGGAACATGTGGAACTGTATATAAAGCTGTCAATACGGAAACATACGAGACTGTGAGTGGTCTCTTGAGCTTATTGTCTTACTACAGCATCATGTTTCTTTTCCACCTGCTGTTGTGCATTTTCCTTTTTTGCCACTTCCCATCTTGTTTCTTATGGGAGATTATCTCTTTTCTTCTACTTTTCTCCTTTTAGTTATGTCTCCACTCAAATTTGTTACTTTTTATTTCTTGATTATGTGGAATTAAATTGTATTCATTTCTTGAAGGTTGCTGTGAAGAAAATGAAAAGGAAGTTCTACTTTTGGGAGGAATTCATGAATTTACGTGAAATTAAGGTAATTATAGCATTTTACATCAGGAGTATAGTATGACCTTGAGATTTCACCTGACTAACCTAATGAGAAATTCGCTGATTATGTAGTCTCTTCGCAAACTTTGCCATCCCAATATTATAAAGCTGAAAGAAGTCGTGAGGGAGAATAATGAGTTGTTCTTCATTTTTGAATACATGGTAAGACTCCAAACTGGTATTCCCTCTCATGTTTCAACACAATTTTTTCTTAACCGCTGCTCACTGAAGTTCCATTGATCTCATCTATGGTTGAGTTTATTTCGATGTTTGCTTTTTACCTGTCTGAACAGGAATATAATTTGTACCAATTGATGAAAGAAAGAGAAAGCCCGTTTTCAGAAGAAGAGATCCGAAGCTTTATGACTCAGATACTCAAAGGACTTGCACACATGCATAAAAATGGATACTTCCACCGGGATCTGAAGCCTGGTACATAGTTGTGTGTTTTTCATACGGTTGAGTTTGGAATTCAGATTTATTGGGGATTTTGGGTCTAATTTGAAGGCTTCTTTCTTCTTTGTTTATCTTGAAGAAAACTTGTTGGTGACAAATGATGTGATTAAAGTTGCTGATTTTGGACTGGCTAGGGAGGTGTCGTCATCGCCTCCTTATACTGATTATGTTTCCACACGGTGGTGAGCACTTTGTTTTCTTCCTCCAATCAACACCCCTAATAATTTTATGCTTTGTGCATAATGTAGGCACTAGGCAATTTTGACATCCATTGGTGCATTTCCATCTGGTTGATTTAGACCTTGGATTTTCTCTTGACCGATGTTATCTTGTTAACGGCTGTTTGCCTGCTATCAATGTATACCTCATGCTTTTGATTTATGTTTTCTAGGTACCGAGCACCAGAGGTTTTGTTACAGTGCTCATCTTATACACCTGCCATAGGTATAGCTATTTCTCGTTTTCTTTTGCTTCATATTGCAATCTTTCTCAATTTAATGTTACATGACGAACCAAACTAGCTTTTAAATGCCCCCATCTCCCTCTAGAAAATCATCTGGAAAAATTAAGTCTTTTCACATTACAACTGTTACTTTATATTTGAGAAATACCACAACCTCACACCCATGTTGGAAATTGGTAGACTAGGTTTACACCGGGTGGCATATTTCAAACAATTCAATCGGGGTTTTAGAAATTTTAGAACAGATAACTGGGTTTTGAGGCCTATTTTCGTCAGGGTGGAGTTAGTTTCTTGCTGTTTCAGAATCCTAAGGAGTGGTTTTGTTGAGACTATGTACTTGTTTTCTCACTCTTTGTCATATGAAATGCATTGGGTTTTGTAAACATGAAATTAATATTTATTCTGGATTGCTAACTGAAGAAAAATACAATTTTGCAGACATGTGGGCAGTCGGTGCAATACTTGCTGAGCTTTTCACCTTGTGCCCTCTTTTTCCCGGGGAAAGGTGATTCCTTTCCATCCATAATGCATTGTTTCTTGTTGCAAAGAAATTTAATATGCTAGTGTTCTTTGAAATAGATTTGTAGCTGCAATCTTGCTTTTAACAGCAATATCCTGCAGTTCTTGTATGAACTTAAACTTATTTTAAACGGTGAATTGATATGCTATACTAGATGCTAAATGTATTGTGGCTCCTAACATAATTATTATTCATTGGGCAGCGAAGCAGATCAACTGTACAAAATATGCTGTGTTCTTGGGGCACCAGATTGGACTGCTTTCCCTGAAGCAAAGAATATCACACTATTGATTAATGCTAGTCATTCAGAGGTGAGTGGCAGCCTGTTTACGCCTCTCAACATGATTGAACTGTGAGTTCCCTTGATTCTTTCTTGTTCACATGTGTTGCTAAACATTGTTCTTTTTCCTGGTAGATCTTGCCAGCTAATATGCAGGAGATGGTTCCACGTGCAAGCTTGGAAGCTATTGATTTGATTACGGTGAGGTTTTTGTATAGTTTTCCCCTGTTTATAGTGAAAACCAACGCTGTTCTGTTGTATAGAACATACTAATGTTCTGGGTCCTGCTTGATTGAAACAGAGACTTTGCTCTTGGGATCCCCTTAAACGACCTAGTGCAGAAGAATCACTACAACACCCGTTTTTTCATGTATGTTCTTTTTGTTCTGCATTTCATGAGGGGGGGTTTTTCCTGTTCTTATCCCCGTGACCTGACATGGGGTGATGATAGGTGGGTACATGGATCCCTCGGTCAATTCATGAGGTGCAGCATGTCAAACAAAACACCAGACGTATGTACTCCAAAGACAGTGAATACTCTTCCCAAACTTTATATTGAAAGTTAATTTTCGTTGTTTGATTTTTATTGTATCTCTACAGAAGCAGAACCAAATCTTGAGTTGAATCTGTGGAATTTTGATACCAAGTCAGACGATTGCTCCCTTGGTTTGACATTGGCAGTGAAGCCCAGTGTTTCTGATCGAGGTAAGATGACTAGTTTTTATTCAGGCTGTTGTTTTTGATGTATAACTGTTATACTTAATAGCAAAAATATTCTAATTAAGTCCCCTTGCATTTTTCATTAGTTACGAGTGGAAATCAACTATATATGAAATGCAACCCAACAAAATGCTATAGAAAATGATGCTTTCTTCTCTAAAGCGGTTGTTGTCAGTGGTCCTTCTTGTACTGTATGATGACATGATTATTACTCGCAGATATAGTCTCCTCAGCTTCACAGAAAACTAGAGAGGTATGTGCACAAGGAAATAATCATACAACTGAATTGTTTGGAATTACATCCTCTCATTCAACGTTTTCAATCTGAATTCATTTGTTTATCCTTCATTTTTATAATTTAACCTCTCATATGCAGAATGTCTTGTATTACTCTGATTTCCAGGATCACCCTCGAGAATCAGGTATATATTCTCCCGGTCCAACTTAATCATAAGAAATTTCAATCTGATTAAAAAAAACTGAAAATTTGTAACCAGAAGAGAAAGTTTGCTATCACTATCAAAGAATATTATTATCTTGCTTGCATACTAATGCCTGCCTAACTTTTTTGTCTCTCGTCCTGTTTATGATACCTAATTCCATGCATCTAGTGCCGGGTTAGGCAAACTAATAATCTAGAAATTTGTTGCAGTTTTCTGGTCCCTGTTTTCCCCCAGCCGAAATGGAATCAATAATGCAACAGTAGGGCCTTCCTTGTCCCTCTCATTCGGGTGAGTTTGCTTTTTCTCTTTTGGTGTAATGGATATTCATCAAATCTTTATGAACAATTCTTGAATCTTGACATGGCTAATCTTGCACCTAAAACAGGGGATCACACTCGGGAGGATATGGGATGTCATCTTATCAGCCGAGCATCCTAGATGGGCCGCCATTGCTGGCGATATCATCTCCTCTCCAACAAGGTCATTATCGCTGAAATGACCAAGACCATTTGGTATCAGTAAATAAGAGAGACGGAGAGGGAAAGAGATTGATTGAAGAAATGAACTAATACTGTAATTAGTTTTCTTACATTTGTTCTTCATTTGATGCAAAATGTAGAAAAGGAAGGATTATGAATTGTGTTATTTTTAGGTGTTTTTTGCTATAAACCATGTGTAACAGCAGGTAGACAAGAAGGAACGTCTTGTGATGGACTTTTGGAAGCGTTATCTGTTTGAATGCACACATAGGTTGTCCACCAAAAAGGAATGAGCCAGGGGTATAGCAAATTTCCTAGTGATCTTCAGTGTACCTAAAGTAAGTGTACATACAGAATGGATTGTAAATCTGTAATGACAGATTGACAAACGGGTCCAAATTTGGTCAAGGTCCAGTCCAATAACAATTTTTTTTATATATAAAAGTTATATAATATATAACATTTAACATATTGAGTGTACCTAAGTAAGTGTACATACAGAATCAGAATGGATTGTAAATCAGTAAGTGTACATACAGAATGGATTGTATCCGTACCCTAAAAATAAATTTTATATAAAGTTTATATGACGCTAGTGAGAGGATGATCAATACTATATTTATTTTAGTCGAACTTATTTTCAAAACAATTTAAAGGTAATAAACAATAAAATATAGGCGATCAAAATACCGGCCAAATCATATTACAGCTTTCCAATGTAGTATTGATATCCCATTAGGCCAAAGTATTATGCGAGAGGGTATCTTCTTTCTGTAATTAGTCATAATTTTTAGTGTTTAGAAGTTCCAGGCATATATACCCATATGAGTGTAATTGTGGGTTTTTATGCAAATATAATAGAAGTGTTTTCTCTCTCCTACTTTCCTTCTCTTTCCCCGAATATACATTTCTCTGTATCTTCTTCACCAGTCTCCATCTTCTTATTTCTTCTAATCCCATCTTTTCCTTTCGTAATCATTCAATTTCAATCCTAATTTAAGACACGACAATATGCTTGTTATCAAATTGTTTCTTTGTGAAGAGCACTCTGTACACAATCCGGCTATGTTCTCATAAGCACATGGATATGGTAATTTGTTAGGCAAGATGAATGAGGCATAATTACCATTCATTATCATTCTGAAAGCGATCCAGTTAATCTAGACCATGCAAAAGCATAAATTTTTCCAATGAAGTTTTACCAGCTAGTTCAAATTCAAATGTCCAGTAACAACAGAATTGAATTCATCCTCAAAACCCAATGGGAGAAAGATGGATGTGCTCAGATTTTAAGTACCATTCTGAACTTCATTCTACATCCCAAATTACAATATTACAAGCAGATCTGCTTCATTGCAGATAACACAGTAGGATCTGACCAAAAAATCAGTCTTAAAACTCTTCCCGATTTCCCAAATCATATTCCTTTTGCCCTTTCTCAACAGCTTCAACCACTCAGAAAGTTCACTACAAAGCTTCCCACATCGAAATTTCTACACACCCACACACCCTATATAAATGTATATCGTGGCATATGTTAACGTCGAGCTCAGTCGCGTGGGCTTGTAACCTAAGCGGGGACGTTAAGGTGTTGGGACTAGGTCTCGGTTGACCAGGTCGGTTCTAGGTTGCGGTTTCTGGCTCGCCCTCTCCAAGTAGGGAGCTGAGTCGTGTGGCTCGAGTGTAAGCTCTGGGTCACTCGACTCCTAAAGTGGAGGGCAAAGCGTGAGGCTGGCTTCACAGAGCAGCGACTACCTCCTGCTCTTGTCAGTGGAAGGATCACGAGTCGGTGCAGTCTAGATCCGTTAGTGCCTCGGTTATCCGGACCTCTCGGACCAACACTTTTTTTCCTTCGGGATCATGAGTGTAGTGTATATTGTCGCGAATATGCGCAAAGAAGTAAGGGTATTGTTGAATTATCACTTTTCAAAGAACGAACCCGATGCTATGTTCGGGATTGTCGCCTATCGTACCGGCAAGTCTTTTATTTTTTTTCCCACTAGAATCACAAAGCCGATGTTATGTTCGGGTTTGTCGCCTATTGTATCGGCCACTCTTTTATTTTTTTCCCCTAGAATCACAAAGCCGATGTTATGTTCGGGTTTGTCGCCTATTGTATCGGCCACTCTTTTATTTTTTTCCACTAGAATCACAAAGCCGATGTTATGTTCGGGGTTTGTCGCCTATTGTATCGGCCACTCTTTTATTTTTTTCCACTAGAATCACAAAGCCGATGTTATGTTCGGGGTTGCACAAAGAAGTAAGGGTATCGTTGAATTATCACTTTTCAAAGAACGAACCCGATTGGTACCATATTTTCTTTTTGACAATCTTACACTCGTGTAGTGGTTATAGATCCATAGGTTTATGTTATCTAGATTTATTAGCGCCTTCATTAATTACTCAAATATCTTTGACGATCATTTTGTTTTCCTTTTGTCACCGGTTTATTTATTTTTGTGACAATCTTACACTTTTTAAAGAAGTAAGAGTGTTGTTGAATTATCATTTTTTTTTCCCCTTTAATCACATCTTGGATTCTTGCGTAACTTTTTAATAAGTGTTGGGACAAAATATTTTAAATATGTAAATGAAGAATGGACTAGAAAGACTTTTTTGTTTTTCTAGATACAAACTAGGCTCCTTTATTATGTAGTTAAAATTTAATTCTCAAAACAATTTATCATAAGGGCATAAGGGAAAAACAAAAATATAAACCCTATAAAATCATCCCCACATCCGAATCAGTTAGGGTTTCTCGCAGCCGCCGAGCTCAGAACAATCCTTCAGAGATTCACGAACTCCAACAGACTATTCTCAAGAAGAAGTAATCATCCAAATCGGAATTTTTTTTGCATTATGTTCACTTATATAAACCATTTCTTAAAATTCCTATAATACGATACCATACAAATCCTTCGATTCCTACAGTATTAAAGTACGTTGGAATGTAGATCGTTGGTCGTGTGTAAGCAAATTTCATCCTAAAAGCAATTGACAATAAAAGAATTAATCTAAAAACCGTATATAATGATATGATTTTATAATCAATGTGAGACACACGTCAAAATAGCAAAAAGTTGTCTTTGAACAATGTCAACGTTAGACAAAATAAAATTCATATTATTATTTTTATATCTTTATAACCTAATTTTTCACAAAATACCCTTTTTTTTTTATTCAAGCAATGGCACATCATTATAAACGGATATAACATACATTCCATTATTCATACTCCCTTATATCATCTTCTACATGTTACCAAAAAAAACATAAAAATAAAAATAAATTTGGGTGCTCCCCCTCTAGGGGCGAATTATGGGAGGTAGTGAATTTCAATAGCTACAAACACTCGTTGTGCATTTTGTGTTATTTTGAGTACGCTTTGATAGTCGCCGTCAACTATGAACAATGTGACTTCACTTCGATTTTATGTGAGGATGTGGTCTTAAAAATGGCTATCGAAAAGGATAAGCTATCAACTCAATCGAAAATGTTTAAAAACTTTCTTCGAAAATCGACCTTTATCATTTCAAATACCTTTTCCGATTTTAAGGGACATATTTCGAGCGAGCGACTTGCTTCTTTGGAGAAAGATCAGTTGGTTAGGTGCGAAGAAACGGGGTAGTAAGAAAGTGTGGGTAATCCGCCGTACTTTGTAGGGGGATCTATCGGCTTTGCCTACTGTGACTTCGCCGAAAGACGACCCCGAGCTTACCGGTAAACCCGAAAGAGAATCCTAACTATTTATTTAGTGAGTTAGAGGAACGATATTCACTCAAACAGAGCAAGAGCAAGCCGGGCCGGTGAAACAGTTGGCAGTGCAGCTCTTAAAGGTGAAGACCTTTTGTCAATGGCTCAAGCGCAAAGAATTATCTTCATGCTTCTTCTTTTTGCTCTTCTTCAGGCGAGATCCGAAATGGGAACAGCTTAAACCGTGAAAATGGGTTTGTGGAAGAGCAATACAAGCGTTTGTGCTGCTAGGCGAAGCGGTGGAACGTCGGCCTGTGAGAGTGAGATGAGTGTCAAAGAGTTCTAATTAGCTGCTTAGGCTAAAACCCCTATACCAGCGAACTACGTACTTTCCGTTGCGGCCTAGGGTGTGATATTAAGCACGTGCATAACAAAAATACATTTTCAAGGAAATTAATAGATGTTCGGGTCTAACTAGCTTTCGTTTTGTAAGAAAAAAGATTAACAAGTTTTGGTAATGGGCTCAAGATATTTATTGTAACCCCTTAGGAGTGATTAATAGAAAATTGGGCCAGTAGCAGCCCATATACAAACATTGTTTCTGTAATTCTTCAATCCTAATTCCTTACATTATACCCATTTCTCTCACACACTCGCAAACATTCCATTTGTTTATACCTTACACTCTTACAGCATAGGCTTCTCTCCTGCGGAAGCAATCAAAGCATCCCTCAAATGCCTATGCTCCCCATTTGAAAAGGCTTATAGATCCGATCACATGGATTTCGTTGAACTGGAAGCAATCGAGGGACTCCGATGGACATGGAATTCATGGCCACCGACTCCCCCGAAGTCGTATCAACTCGTAGTCCCACTCGGCATCATGTGCACGCCATTGATGGACGCCCCTGACCTTCCAGTCCTCCCTTACGATCCCATAGTCTGCCTCAAATGTGGAGCTGTTTTGAACCCCTACGCTCGAGTCGATTATCAGTCCAAGATCTGGATTTGCCCCTTTTGCTTCCATCGCAACCACTTTCCCAAATCACACTTTGCCATCGGCGAGAACAACCTCCCGGCCGAGCTCTTTCCAACCCACAGTGCTGTTGAGTACCGCCCTCCCCGCTCCCTTCCTCCTTGTCCGGGTCCCGGTCTAGGTCCAGCCCTCAATCTCAAGCCTATTCGGGCGGTTTCTTCTTCCTCGGTTTCGTCGCTCGTTTCGCTCTCCAGCGGTGGTGGCTCGTCGAATTCGATGCCGGAGATGAAAGGAGGGGGAGGGTTGGGCCCTGGATTTGTGTTTTTGGTGGATGTTTGCACGGAGGAGGATGAGCTCCGGGCGCTAAAGAACGAGCTGCTGTTGGTAATATCAAGGTTACCGGAAAATGCGATGGTGGGGCTCATCACTTTTGATTCTATGGTCAGGGTTCATGATCTAGGATTTCATGAGTGTGAGAGGGTTGTGCTGTTTCGTGGTGATCGGGAGCTCAGTTTGAATAAGGTACGTGCCAAAAACTCAAAAACTCCTACTTTTGAACGATTATGGATGCTTTATATTTGTAGTGTCTCAGTAGGTTCTGATCAAAGTAAATATTTGTCTTCATTTGGTTTCAATTGTTAGCTGAATTGTGGTATTTATTTTTGGAGCTTTCATGATTTATTTGGAGCTTATGCAGATTGAATTTCAGGCATTGCTTTCAGACTGATAATGAGAACTTTAGACGTGTAGTGTCTCAGTAGGCTTGATTGAAAGTGAAAGTTCTTCTTTGGTTTGCAATTAGCTGAGTTGTGGTCCTGTGGTCTGCATTTTTGGAGCTCTTATGATATATTAATGGAGGTGATGTAGATTAAATATTAGGCAGTGTTCCTCGGGTTATGGTTTGTGTACAGCAGTAACTAGAATAGATTTAAATTACACTGTGCGTATTTGACTGGCATTGTTAAAAAGTCCTGATAATGGGTGTATTGATTTTGGAATCAAATTAGTTTAGGTTTGTTGCCTTAAATGGATCATATCAACCTCGTAGGCTAGACATCAAGGTATGAGTATGGGCCCATGGTGGATAGAATTTCACACTAATACTAACCCATCCAACGTCCATTCCAAACTGATACAAAACATGCCCTTGGACCATCTGTTCTCTATGCAATATTACACTTTCTATGATGACTGACAATGTCATACTTAATTATTCCTTATAAACGAAATCTTATACAACCACCCATTCAAAAATAATAAAACTGCTTTAGGGCCTTTGACAGAAAATTGGCATGGGTGGTCAAAGGATTCACCAAATTTGTATAAGGATTCACCAAATTTGTAGAGGATTGTAATTTTGCACCACTAATTGGCCAGCGTTGCCATTATTTGTTAGTTAATCCTTCACTGTTGTTCATTATCATCAGATCCAACAGTTTCTCGGTCTTCGCGGTGTGAAGCAAATCCACCATGGGAGGGCAATGCCCATCCCGAGGCAGGGCTTTTTCTTGCCTGTATCAGAATGCGAGTTCAATATTACGACAATGATCGAGGAAATGCATTCTTTCGGACAGGCATTGCCCGGTCTCCGGCCTCAAAGGGCAACTGGTACAGCAATATCAGTTGCTGTTGGACTTCTAGAAGGATGCTCGGCTAACACCGGTTCAAGGGTCTTAGTCTTCACATCTGGGCCTGCAACTTTAGGTCCCGGGATTGTCGTAAACACAGATCGCAGCCACTCGATAAGGAATCATCACGACCTCATTAATGGGCGTGTACCCAATTTCGACAAGTCATGTGACTTCTACAAGCAGCTCATTGAACATCTGTCTGAAGGGTCAATTGTTCTAGATTTGTTTGCGTGTTCGCTAGATCAAGTTGGTGCTGCTGAACTGAAAGCTGCTGTTGAGAGTTCAGGTGGCTTTATGTTGCTTGGAGAAATGTTCGAGTCTGATCAGTTCAAGCAATGTTTACGTCAAATCTTTAGCACCGATGAGGATGGGCAGCTGAAGATGTGTTTTGATGCAACAATTGAGATAGTGACAACAAATGATGTGAGGATTTGTGGGGCTCTTGGCCCTTGCGTGTCTTTAGGGAAAACCAACAATTTGGTCAGCACTAACAAGATTGGAGAGGGCGGTACCTACATGTGGAAGTTGAGTGCTCTTACCCCGAAAACATGCATTGCGTTCCTTTTTCAAGTAAGTGATGATCCCAAAGTTGAACCTGGGTCAGCATTCTTTATTCAGTTCATAACCCGGTATCGGTACGGGACTATGGGTATACGGAGAAGAGTGACTACAGTTGCCAGAAGGTGGGTGGCAAAGAACTCACCAGAAATTTCTGCTGGTTTTGACCAAGAAGCAGCAGCCGCTGTTATGGCCAGACTTGCAATAAACCGAGCAGAGACGCATTATGCTCGAGATGTGATTAGATGGCTAGATGATAGCCTGATTAAATTTGCTTCCAAGTTTGGAGACTATATTAAGGAAGACCCATCATCATTCCGTTTGTCATCTACCTTCTCTCTTTACCCACAATTTATGTATTATTTAAGAAGATCACAGTTCATTGACGTCTTCAACAGCTCACCAGACGAGACTGCTTTCTTTAGAGTGATGTTGAATCGCGAGGGAGTAGTCGGTTCTCTTATCATGATCCAACCTACGCTTCTCCAGTATTCTTTTGACGGCCCCCCTGTGCCAGTTCTCTTAGACATATGCTCAATATCTCCTGACGTGATTTTGCTTTTTGATTCTTACTTTTATGTGGTCGTCCACTATGGGTCCAAGATTGCTCAGTGGCGGAAACTGGGCTACCACAAGCAGTCAAATCATGAGAACTTCCGGAATCTTCTGGAAGCACCAGAGGTTGATGCTGAGCAGCTTGTCGGTGACAGGCTCCCCCCACCCAAGCTCATCAAGTGTGACCAGCATAGTAGTCAGGCCAGGTTTCTTCTTGCCAAGTTGAATCCTTCTGTCACGCAAAAATCGACTTACAGAGCAGATGGATCCGAGATAATCTTCACTGATGATGTGAGTTTGCAAGTGTTTTTAGATCACTTGCAGGAGTTAGCAGTGCAAAGTTGACCATTTTTTCATGTATGTTCTCTTGTACATCATGGATAACTCGGTCAAGTCATGAGGCCCAGCAAGTCAAACAAAATACCTAGCGTATGTTACTTCAAAGATGGTGAATACTCTTTCCCAAACTTTATATTGAAATTTAATTTATTTTGCTTGATTTTTATTGTTTCTCTAAAGGAGCAGAACCAAATCTTGAGTTGAATCTGTGGAATTTTGATACCAAGTCAGATGATTGTTCCTTTAGTTTGACACTAGCAGTGAAGCCAGATGTTTCTGTTCTCGGTAAGAAGACTAGTTTTCATTCAGGCTGTTAGTTTTGATGTATAAATATTACACTAAGAAGCAAAAATATTCTAATATAAGTTCCCTTGCTTTTATATACACGTAATCCAACATAATGCTATAGAAAATGATGCTTTCTTCTGTAAAGCGGCTGTTAGGGGTCGCTCTTGTACTGTATGATGACATGACTGTTACTCGCAGATATGATCTCCTGGGCTATACAGACAACAATGAGAGGTATCAGGTATGTGTACCTAGAAATAATTGAACAACTGAATTGTGTGGAATGCATCCTCTGATTTAATGTATTTGGTCTGAATTATCTTATCTGCGTTCTAAGTTCAATATCTCATATGTACATTGTCTTGTTATACTCTGGTTTCCAGGATCACACTGAGGGTATTTACCTTTCTTCTTTTGATATTCTCCGTGTCTGACTTAATAATAAGAAATTTCACTTGGGTTCAAACAATTGAAATTTTGTAACCAGAAAAGAAATGCCTAACCTCTGTGATGTAGTTCACAAGTTTGCTATAACTATCAAAGAAGGTTATTGCCCAACTTTTTTTTTACTCTTCGCCTGTTTATGATGCCTAATTCCATGCATCTAAATTTAGTTAGGCCAGCTAAATAAACTAGTACAATATGTGTTGCAGTTTGATGGTCACTGTATTGCTCCAACCGAAATGGAATGAATAATGCACCAGTAGGGCCTTCTTTGTTCCTCTCACTCGGGTAAGTTTGCTTTTCTATTTTGGTATAATGGATGTAACTTAGGGTTGTTATATGCATCTACTCTGTAGTTTTTGTGAACAAATGATGATATGCATAGTTTCTTGTATCATCATCGATGCTTGAATCTTGACACGGCTAATCATGCGCCTATGCAGTTCAATCCCCGTCCTCCAATCAGGAGATCACCCTCGGAACTTGGGAGGATACGCGATATTGTCTTATCAGCTGAGTATCTAGATGGGCTGCCATTGTTGGCAATATCGCTTCCTCTCCAACAAGGTCATTATATCTGACTTGAGCAGACCATCTTCGTCCCTAGATTTCAGTATTACTCAGTAAATTAGAGAGACGGAGGGAGAAAGAGAGATTGATTGATTGAAGAGATGACCTCATATTGTAATTAGTTTTCTTACATTTCTTGTTCACTGTATATTTGATGGTTGATGCAACCGGAAGAATTATGTGAGTGAGTTATAGACTATTTGAATCCACACATGACTTTCCTACAGTGAGCTTGTTTTGGGCCTTTAATTAATTCATATGTAGTAGTGGACTTTCTAAGGTGTGATCTAGTTAAGTAACACATCCCATTTAGCAATGTCAGGTGGATTTTGTAAGGCAATTATATTTTATTTGTAAAAGGAGAACTCAAATGTATGTCCGGGTAACCTAGTATGCCATTTTGTGTTAAACTAACCGTAGAACTCAAATGTATGTCCGAGGAGGTTTGGGTAATTAGTCAAGATGATAATGGATACGGATAATACAAATCCATGTATCTATGATACGAGAGGAGATAACCCCATACATAACATCGACTTGTCATCCCGGTGACAAAAAAAGAAACAAAAGACGTGTACTTGATGCATCTACGATACATACGAGAGGCTATAACCCCCATGCATAGCATCGGCTCTGCGCCACACGCTACGCCCTCTACTTGGAGAGTAGAGTCGGGAACCGCAACCTAGAACCGACCTGATTCAACCCGAGACCCAGTCCCAACACCTTATTATCCCTGCTTAGGTTACAAGCCCACGCTACTGAGCTCGACGTTAATATGGGCCACGGTGTACGCTTATATAGGGTATGTGGATGTGTAGAAATTCCGATGTGGGAAGCTTTGTAGTAAACTTTCTGAGTGGTTGAAGCTGTTGAGAGAGGGCAAAAGGAATATGATTTGGGAAATCGGGAAGAGTTTTAAGACTGATTTTTTGGTCAGATCCTACTGTGTTATCTGCAATGAAGCAGATCTGCTTGCAATATTGTAATTTGGGATGTAGATTGAAGTTCAGAATGGTACTTCAAATCTGAGCACATCCATCTTTCTCCCATTGGGTTTTGAGGATGAATTCAATTGTGCTGTTACTGAACATTTGAATTTGAACTAGCTGGTAAAACTTCATTGGCAAAATGTATGCTTTTGCATAGTCTAGATTAACTGGATCGCTTTCAGAATGATAATGAATGGTAATTATGCCTCATTCATCTTGCCTAACAAATTACCATATCCATGTGCTTACGGGAAGATAGCCGGATTGTGTAGAGTGCTCTTCACAAAGAAACAAATAGATAACAGGCATCTTGTCTTGAGATTGAGGGCTGGACCTGGACCCGAATAGGCTTGAGATTGAGGGCTGGACCTGGACCTGGACCTGGACCTGCACAAGGGGGAAGGAAGCGGGGAGGACGGCACTCGACAGCACTGTGGGTGGGAAAGAGCTCGGCCGGGAGGTTGTTCTCGCCGATGGCAAAGTGTGATTTGGGAAAGTGGTTGCGATGGAAGCAGAAGGGGCAAATCCCGATCTTGGACTGGTAATCGATTCAAGTGTAGGGGTTCAAAACAGCTCCGCATTTGAGGCAGACTATGGGATCGTAAGGGAGGACTGGAAGGTCAGGGGCGTCCATCAATGGCGTGCACATGATGCCGAGTGGGACTACGAGTTTATACGACTTCGGGGGAGTCGGTGGCCATGAATTCCATGTCCATCGGAGTCCCTCGATTGCTTCCAGTTCCACGAAATCCATGGGATCGGATCTATAAGCCTTTTCAAATGGGGAGCATAGGCATTTGAGAGATGCTTTGATTGCTTCCGTACAAACAAATGGAATGTTTGCGTGTGCGAGAGAGAAATGGGTATAATGAAAGGAATTAGGATTGAAGAATTATAGAAACAGTGTTTGTATATGGGCTGCTACTGGCCCAATTTTCTATTAATCACTCCTAAGGGGTTGCGATAAATATCTTGAGCCCATTACCAAAACTTGTTAATCTTTTTGCTTACCCGGAAACTATTAGTGTTCGTTTGGTTAGAGTGATGAAATAAAAACGGAATAGAATCGGTTAAGGGGAATGAATGAAAATGAAATGATTAGGTTACTTTCATGTGTAAGAAAAACCTCTAAACAAACATAGTTTTTTATTGATTCAGAATCATTCCGTTATCGGGAATGATTCTTAGCCATAATTTCCTTCAAAATGTGTTTTTGATATGCACGTGCGTAATATCACAAAAAATCGGAAAGGTATTTGAAATGATAAAGTTCAATTTTCGACGGAAGTTTTTAAACATTTTCCATTGAGTTGATAGATTATCTCTTTTGATAACCCTTTCTAAGACCACTTCCATCCCAGTCTTGTTCCGCTAGAATTTTGAAGTTCTTAAAATTTCGTTGAAAACATTAAAATCAGATTTGGTAATTGAAAATAGAAAAGATTTGGAGAGAGAAGATAAACTTAATCGAGTCATTGGATTATCATTCAATGGTTGAGATTCATTCAATTATAGGTGAAGTTATTTTTAAGAACTTCACCATAACTAGAGCCCATCCTCACATAGAATCGAAGTGAAGTCACATTGTTCATAGTTAACATTGACTGTCAAAGCGTACTCAAAATAATACAAAATGCACAACGAGCATTTGGAGCTATTGAAATTTAGAGGAGGAGCACCCAAATTTTATTTTATTTTATGTGCCATTACTTGAATAAAAAGAAAGGGTATTTTCTGAAAAACTAAGTTGTAAAAATATAAAAATAATAATATGAATTTTATTTTGTCTAATACTGACATTGTTCAAAGACAACTTTTCGCTACACGTCTCACATTGGTTATAGAAACATATATTCACTATATAAGGTTTTTAGTTGCTTCTCTTATTGTCAATTGATTTTAGTATGAAATTTGTTTACACACGACCAACGATCTACATTCCAACGGATTTTAATACTGTAGGAACCTGTATGGTATCATATTATAGGAATTTTTTTTAAAAAGGTTTATATAAGTGAAAATAGTGCAAAAAAATTCCGATTTGGATGATTACTTCTTGTTGAGAATAATATGATGCATTTCGTGAATATCTGAAGGATTGTTCTGAGCTCGGAGGATGCGAGAAACCCTAATTGTTTCGGATGTGGGATGATTTTATAGGGTTTATATTTTCGTTCCCCTTATGCCCTTAGAATTAAAATTTTAACAACATAATAAAGGAGCGTACTTTGTATCTGAAAACAAGAAAAGCCTTTCTAGCCCATTCTTCATTTACATATTTAAAATATTTTGTTTATATTGTCCCAACACTTATTAAAAAGTTAGACATGATGTGATTAAAGGGGGAAAAAATGATAATTCAACAACACTCTTGCTTCTTTGAAAAATGGAAGATTGTTAAAAGAAAAAAAAATCTAGATAACATAAACCGGTGACAAAAGGAAAGCAAAATGATTCTCAAAGATATTTGAGTAATTACTTCTTTGTGCATATTCGATACGATAACCTTACTTCTTTGTGCATATTCGATACGATAGGCGATAACCCCGAACATAACATCGGCTTTGTGATTCTAGTGGAATAAAATAAAAGACTGGCCGATAAGATAGACGACAATCCCGAACATAACATCGGGTTCGTTCTTTGAAAGTGATAATTCAACAATACCCTTACTTCTTTGTGTGATACGATAGGAAACAACACCGAATATAACATCGGCTTTGTGATTCTAGTTTAAATAAATTAAAGACCGGCTGATACGGTAGGCGACAATCCCGAACATAACATGATGGACGAGGAAGAAAAAAAAGTGTTGGTCCAAGAGGTCCGGATAACTGAGGCACTAACGGATCTAGACTGCACCGACTCGTGATCCTTCCGATACGATAGGCGACAATCCCGAACATAACATGATGGACGAGGAAGAAAAAAAAGTGTTGGTCCGAGAGGTCCGGATAACCGAGGCACTAACGGATCTAGACTGCACCGACTCGTGATCCTTCCACTCCCAACTTGGAACGGGTGGCTCATGTCCGTCCATGACACCCACCCGTCCGAGACCCATATGAGAACCAGGACCGAGGAGAAGAACGGACGCCGGATCTAGACCAAGCTAGAGCTTCAACTACTCGTGTTGATGTGCAAATGAGAACTTTGATAGAAGTTTATAAGGCGGAAGCGATTTGAAAATGGATGCGGAAGCGAAGGTTTGATTCGATCTAGAGAGATCGAGCAAACGTTGTAGTGGATTTGAGAGTTTGATTCTTTAGAAGAATCCTCGAAGGTGAGTTCTTGGATCTAAGACTTGATCCAAGGAAGAACTTTGAGGGGATTGAAGAGGAAGTGATGCCCAAATCAAGAGAGAGGATTTTCCTTCAAATAACTTGATTAATATTAGACATGCCTTACAAGTGTGGTCAAGCATCCTTTATATAGTGGATGAAGGCCAAACCATTAGCCGGAAATTAAAGACGGAAATAAAGGCGGGAAATAAAAGCGGGAAATAAAGCCGGGGCTAACTCCTGAATTGAAAGGCCTAGACTATCAATGTCGGAAAGTAACTCCCGGAATTAAGTTCTGGAGTTACGGTTCCGAAAATTAAAGTCTATTATTAAAATGAAAAATACATTAAAATAATAATAATATTTGCTAGCTTGATGACGTGGCGCCGGAAGTCTATGCCATGGTGGAGTGGTGACATGGCATGTCACTAACGGGTCCAAGTGATGCAATGGTGCGTCGGATGATTGAGCCGGAAGCTTGGGCGATGGCTTTAGCTCGGGAGCGAGTGAGCGGTCCATCGGAGCGAACCCGCAAAGCATCGTCCTCCTCATCCACGGTCATGGTTGTCAAGGGCGCATCACGTTACTTTTCGCCTGGGACTTTCCTCACGGCTCAACTAGGGGTAATACCAATCTATACTTGGCGTAGCTTATTACAAGGACGGAATTTAATGAAAAGGGAATTTGTTGATCGGTGGGGAATGGAAAATCGTTGTCGGTTTGGGAGGACCAGTGGATCCCACACATTTTTTCAAGCCGGTTTTTCAGAAAGCCGAGTTGTTTTCAAATTTAAAGGTGAGTGGTTTTATTGACTAGGAAAGGAGATGTTGGAAGGAGGAGATGATACGTGAAATTTTGGATGATTATGATGGTGCTGAAGTTTTCAAGATTCCGCTGGTTAGAGATGTTGACACTGATGAGGTCTATTGGTATTATCGCCTAAATGGTATGTTCACTATAAAATCTGCATTTCATCTTGCTATGTAACACTTGTCATTGGATAGGGGGGAGCCACCTCGAGGAACACTACTACTTTATCTAGTTTATGGAAGAAATTTTGGAAGGCTAAGATTTATCCGACGACCAAAGAATTTGTGTGGCGAGCATGCCGTAATGTTCTTCCCTGTAATAACTCCTTTTTCATCAGAATATTAAGAGAAATCATTGGTGCGATTTGTGCGGACAGGTTGAGACGGGAATGCATATTCTTGGTCTATGCCCATACATTGCAGGGAGCCTCCTCCTCATGCCCTCTGGAGTTACAACGTTGGATGTTAATGATATGGTGTATTTGACAGGCTTGCAATAGACACATTTTTGATGACATACCTCTGAATTGGGACGAGATTCATTGACTGGTCCAAGATCTGGTTGTTAAGAGGCACGCAGAGATAATTCTTGAGGTTCCTTTGGTCACTAGGACGAGTTCCAATCACAAGCTCTAGTCTCGACCTAGTGCGGGGACTATTAAGTTCAATTGTGACGCGTCTGTATCACCGGAAGGGAAGGTTAAGATAGGTATTATCGTTAGGAATTGCTTGGGGTTGGTGTTGTTAGCTGTAGCGAAACAATTGTCGGAAAACTATTCGGCTGAACATGCTGAGGGGGAAGCTGTTTTGTTGGTTGTTTCAGTTGTAGTGGAACGGGGATGGCCTATGGTGGTATGTGAGACATATGCTCTGACGTTGGTGATGAAACTAAAGAACAAAACGGTGGTGAGGGAACCGCTGGCACAGACGTTGTCGTCTATTGACAAGATGGCTCGAGGTTTTCAGAACTGTAGCTGGGCTTTTGTTAGACGGGGAGACAACCGGGCAACACATTGGTTAGCCGACATGTGTCCTAATGTTTACTTATCTTATAATTACGAGCCGGGTTTTCCGGACGAATTTTGCAGTGTTATTTGTGACCCGATGAATAAAGTTGTGTTTTATCAAAAAAAAAAATCTTATATATATTATAGGAGTAGCACTCCTGCCACGTGTCACGAAGAAAAATACTCACTGCCGCCATGTGTCATTTTAGCATTTAACCACAGTCTATCAAAATATTAATTAAGTTTATTCATTATAAAATTATTTAATGAAATATTAAAATCAAATCTTAATTAAATTCATCCATTCCAATCACCTTTTTTCTTACCTGAAATTGTGTTATTTCTTAAATTAATTTATATATAACAGTTAATTTAACACCATGTACTACCAATGTAATATTTCTATTAATATATGAATGAGTATAATAAGGGGGAGAAAATCAAAATATGAATACGGTTAGATATTTTATTAATGTATTATATAATATTATAGGTAAAGTGCACAAATATATATTGCTTATTATCTACACTATCTAATGACAAAAAAATAGTTTATATATAATTCCTTAAAAAATATAATAACAAATAATATTTTTATCAAAATCCCGTGCAAGGCACGGGTAATACACTAGTTATAAATTTAAATTTTTAAGAATAGTATGTACAAAATTCTCAATTTTTGGAAAAAATAAATGGAGGAATATATACATCACATAAATTCTATTTTAAAAGTTTTACGAACCGGACCGGGATGGTGTGTAACTTTTTTCGTTTTATGATGAACCGGTGAAGTAGTGTAGACTGTGTACTGATTCACTGAACCCAGTAACCCTAAATCATTCTACCAGTTTCGTTCTTGTCCGTTTTTTCTTCCTCCCCGACGCCAGTCAACTCGGCTCAGACTGCTATCCGCTGCGCCGCCGTCCCGATCCCACTGCCGATCAGAATATCATCCTCCGTCGGCTGATCGTCTCCGAACCTACTGGCTGGTTGCTGACTCTTGAGGAAGGATCTCAGGTAAGCCCATATTCTTGTATTGTTCTGGAAGATGGAAATGATACAAGGTTGAATTGTTGTTTTTATGATTTATATTTCAACTGCTGCCCGAAATCTATACATTGTAATCTATGTAATTGTACGATTCAGTTCATTAATTGCTTGCAATAAGAAGGATTTTGTCGCGCGATCGAGCAATCGTCTACTTGATTCGAAATTTAATCCTGATTTTGAATGTACCAGGATGCATTTTGTAGAGATTGTTATTCATTTGACATCTGATGTTGTTTCTAATATATCTTCAGAGGCTTCATTTGTTTAAAAAGCTCTATCACATGAGATAAATGATAAATCAAGAGTCTTTTCGTTTGATTTCTCAAATTAGCACGAATATGTTAAAGTACCAAAACCTTAGTGCAGGAATAAGAACAAGAGACCCAATCCAACTTTATGATTCTTTGTTTGGAATTTCCTTTTGTCCTCCACCTGTTCGATTCACACATTACCTTTGCTCGACCCGTCTCTTTGCCATGTAGGTAAGGTGATTACCATAACGAAATCTGAACAAGAGAAGTATATAATCAGCAAAAGAATGGGGTTGGAAGCTTTGCATGCTGTGAAAAACTACCGTCATCTTCTGAAGTCAGTTAAGAAACACATTGGGACTGAGGACTACAAGAGGCATTTTACTGACTTCATAAAAGATGAGTTCAAGAAAAGCCGTGGCTTGTCAGATCCAGCATCTGTTCAAAACAAATTGAAGCTTGCGCGTGATTATGCTTACTTGCTTAACAATATCCACAATCAGAAGGTGATGCCTTGTTGACTTAACTCTATCATTGCTATAATCTCCTTTGGCAAAGTTATTGTCACTTTGAAACTGTCTGATTATAATTGAATATGCTCATAGTTTTATTATAATCAGAAGGTAAATTGGAGGAAAATATTATCATTCATGTTCATGATTTTGTTCAACGAATCCGTACAATTTGTTTCAAAGCCTGTATCTCATGTTTCTGAATGTTGACTGTTTTGCATAATCACTTATGCTACAGTTCTGAGTTTGTGTCTGTTTCGTGCACGTTTTGCAGGATTTGCTATTCTCTTACAACATTGCAGTAGACAGATCTGAGGAGATGAAAAGGATACTCGGCAAGTCTGCTTCCAGTGTAGGACTTCAGCTTCCTGAAGTTTACCAACCTTAAGGATCAACCATATAAGCTTGATTTGGGAAGAATAAAGAGATTGCACATAGCCAAACAAATGGTTGTAAGTGCTGAGTTAGAAGTGTTTATTCAGATACATTCTTGCGTATAAATCCATAATTTGTAAGGTTAACTGGCTATGTAACTCGGTTTTCGGGTTTCAGTTTACCAATTGTTGACGTATAATGTTTATCATGTATTATTGTGTGCTTGTGCTCCTTGGTGGCTTGTATAATTACGTTTCCTCTAAAGCAGTTGTAACACCTGGCTAATTTATTTTAGATAAATTATAACCAACAGAATGAATCAAATGGAATAATAGAACTGGGTTGCATTTCAAATCAGCCCTAATAATTTAATCTCAATTGACATTTTTGCGTAAATAATGAGTTAACGTTAGAGTAGAATTGTATGAAATCAAATTTAGCTAGTTGTATTTTTTTTATACTGTGAGGTGAGGGCTTGTGAGGTGAGGGCTTAGAGGGATCAAATTTAGCTAATTGTAATCATAGTATGTGGTTGAGCAAGAAAAATAAAACCGGATAATAATGAGTTATATATGATTTTTTTTAACTTGGAAAAAAGAAACAAATAATAGAAAGAGAGATCTCGAGTTTAAAACATAGTATCGGTTTTTAAACAAGAACCTAAGAAAATGAGAAAAGAACGCGCTCAACATTATTTCCACGCGCCTCCTTGAAGACACTTTTTTCAACTCCTTCCTTGCGCCACTGGCTCATATGAACAAATCTTCCTCTTTTTGAATCTCTAAAGAAGCTTCTCCTTCTATGGCTTTTATGTCTGTGGTTTGGACCATGAAAAATCCCTTTGCGATTTCCCTTTTCCTTGGTGGAGGTGAGTGCGAATCGTGTTCTTTGTGGGTTCTGATTTTTCCTCCCTCTTCTAACTAAGAAAGGTTTTGATATCCATCTGCCTGTTTCGGCTTTGAATAGTGGCTTCTAGCTACCTTTCGAACAACTCTGCAACTATGAACTATGGCTTCGACTTTGATGTTAACAAAGGTTGTGATCTTTCGAAATCTAACCAGACTAGGGATGACAATGGGTCGGATGTTGGGTGGGTGAACCACTTCCATCACCCGACCCGTCATCTAAAACTTTCACCCGACCCGTAATCCTACCCGTAGCTTTTATCACCCGTACCCGTACCCGCCGGGTGGACGGGTGGGTCGGATTTTTTTCGGGTGAAATATAACCCTTTTTTTGGTGCTAATTAAAGCATAGTTTTAAACAAAGTGAACTTGTGTGGGCTAAAAATAACCCATTCGATCTATGTAATGTCTTTACTCCTAGCATAGTCGAAATAAAAACGTAAATTTGGAATCTCTTACATAGCTCAAAACATAAATAATTTTTTTTTATGAAGGGTGCAAAAATTAAAATAATTAAACCAAACAATATTATACAAGAACATCAACTATTCCTACATATTTAAGTAACTTAATTAGAAAGTGAGACTTTGTTAAGGTCATATTAAAATTTTAAGAAAACTAAATTCAAGTGTTTTTAGATTATGAATTATTTTCTCAAATCCTTTAAAATTAGTTTGTTAAAAAGTTAAAGTGTTTTATAATAGTCAATACAAATAAATTAGTTTGTTAAAAAAATTAATTAAAGACTAATGAAAAGTTGGTTATTTCAGAGGAATTGATTAACATAGATATTGAGATGATTATTACCTTATTAGTTTAAGGTAAGATGATTGAAATATTAAATTGGGTGCTCTAAAAAATAAAAATATAATATAGTAAAATTTATATTAAAATATTTTAAATTAAGGGTGATGGGTGTGGGTGGTGGGTTCGGGTGGTGGGTCGGATGACGGGTCGGGTGATGGGTCTTGAGATGTTCACCCGTATCCGACCCGCCCATCACCCGCTAAACCCGTCACCCGAGTTTCACCCGCTTGTTTACGGGTTTTCACCCGTTTTTTCGGGGCGGGTTTTCGGACATCCGTCGGATGCGGGTGTAATTGTCATCCCTAAACCATACTCATGATCAAACCTACTGTTTTGAAACAAGAATTCAAGAATACAGTCACCAAATCGGTTCCTTTGGAAGTTTTGTGTCGATTTGGTCCTCTTTTGTGATTTTTGTGTTGGATGGTTTGTTTGTTCGTTCCAATTGTACAAATCCATCTCCAAACCATTGTCAATTTAGGGTCTTCAATCATTCCATCGGTTTAGTGCTTGATAGTATTGAATTTTTTAATACAATAATAAGCTCATGTTTTGCTTTTCTTGCGTAACGAATTTTCAATTTAGGGCCTTCAATCATTCCATCGGTTTAGTGCTTATATGAACATGAGCTTCGCAGGTTGTGCTCATTTTTTGAACCCGTGGTTTTGGTCTATGTTCTTTTGTTGATGTTAGTGAGTGCTTTGAGTCGTGTTTGGATCGCGGTCGTGGTCGTGTGCTTTCCGACAACTCCTTTTGATGGAAAATGATTCCTTGGAGTCTCGTCTTCACTTCCCCAGGAGTTTGTCGCTTGTTGTACCTGCTTCCGAAGGTGCTTCTTCGGCAGTGCTTGACTCGTTTTTCACCTGCTTCGTCTTCATGGAGTTCTCCCTTCACATATGGGGTTGATCCGTTGTTATTCTCCATCGTCTATTTTTCTTCTCTTGTTTTTGTTTCTTGTTGTTTTTATTGACTTTGCTTGTATTGTCCTCTTAACGATTGTTTCCGTCTACCGTTTTTTCGCAGCCTCTCGTTTCACCGTTGTTGACGGTGGTCTTGTACTCAATAAAAAAAATGTATTTGGTCTTTGTTTTGTTTTTGTGTGGTTTGCTTGACCGAAAACTAAATCTTACTATAGAAGATAAAGTGATGTAAGTAGGTTTAATTTTAAACTATTAATAGGGAGTTTTTTTTGTTGGCCCAAAAGGTTATATTGAATTTTATTTTTATTTTTTTTGGTAAACATCAGTAGGCTTTATTAAACGAAAAAACAAACTACAAACGCATCATACGCGGGAAACTCACTCCCCGCATATCGTCCAAAATAAAACTACCCACACTCAAATGCATATTCCTAAAAACGTGTACACCAACGTCTAAATTGAAAGAAAGATTAGTAAGCGCATCCGCCGCCCTATTACCCTCTCTAAAAATATGAATAAGTTTAACTACCCAGCCTCGTAGAAGAAAGTCTTGGCATCTCACAACCAGGCTAAATAAAGGATGTACCGAATCAACACCCTTCTCAAGCATGTCCAAAACCACCTTTGAGTCAACTTCCACATGAATCTGTCTGTACCCCTCGTTCCAAGCGATTTTCAACCCGTACGCAACTCCCCATAACTCAGCCCCGCTTACCGTGGCGACCCCAATCTTAGCGGCATAGCCAATAACCCACTCCCCTCTGTCATTTCTTAAAAGATCTCCCGCAGTAGCATAGCGTGAGGATTCCTAACAGCCCCATCCGAGTTCAATTTTATCCATCACAGTGGAGGTTCATTCCACCTAATCAAGCATTCTTGTTTAGGATTACCTGCATAGTTTCGCTTCAACTCTTCGGCCCTAGCTCTTATAAAACCAAATTTATCCAACATCTCCGCCGTTCCTCGAAACACACATTCGTTCCGCCCCACCTCCACAACGGCTTATGTGGCGAACCCTAGCACCAATCCCAATGTTCCAGCCGCCTCCCATGATCCCACGTTTCTGACGGCGCCAGTTATTGTGCCTGCCCCCCAACCGCCCAATGTTACTCTCCTGTCTGTCCTACCCCAAGATGAACCTTCGCCTTGGGCGAAGAGGTTGTTTGCGACGAACGAATGGAAAACCCCCCTGATTTGCCGGAGAATTTAATCGAATCAGGAAAAGTATGTATTGCTTATCCAAAAGGAGAAGATGCGACGCCTTCTATCACTATTTCGGATGAGGTAATTAAATTTCTTGAAGCCCCGTGGAAGATTCTATTGTGGTGAAAGTGTTAGGCCGGATGGTGTCTTGCTCGGCCTTTGAGAGAATCTTGCGATTGATTTGGAAGCCCTCAGGAGGTCGGTCAATCATTGACTTACCGAACGACTTCTTCCTCATCCGGTTCGAGTTGGAGAGGGATATGGTTACTGCTCTCACGGAGAGTCCACGGAGGGTCCCTGGACCATGTTTGGACATTACATGATGGTGCAGCAATGGGATCCCAAGTTTGACCCGGAGTCATCCATTATTAATACCACTGCTGTGTGGGTGCGGATCTCTAGTCTCCCTTTCGAGTTGGAGAGGGATATTGCTTCTGCTGTTGGGGAGCCCATCAAGATTGATGAAAATATTGTTTAACTCAATCAGCAAATTTGCTCGTGTTTGTATACGTATTGATCTCCAACGGCCACTTAAAGGGGACCTCTTGTTGAATGGTAAGCGACTCAAGTTGAAATATGAAAACCTTCACACTATCTGTCATGGGTGTGACCGCTATGGTCACATTGAATGCAATTTATGTAGTCCATTTCTCATATATTTTTATCCTTAATTAATTTTAAATTTGATGTTATTAATTTAATTATTATTATTATTATTATAAAAAAAGTTTTGTATTAATGTTATGCAAAAAAAAATCCAAAAATTAATGAGAGAATTGAATCTGCAAAATTTATCATTATTTTGAATAATGAAACCATTTTTTAATTAAAATATTATGACAATAGTGCCAAATGAACTCTTATTGATACTGTAGTAATTCGTATTTAGATGATATTCATAAATAAGTTATTAAAATAAATTATGATAATTGCATATCTGTTAATCAATGCTCATATATACATATTAATTAATCTCTACTAAATTACTAATTGAGGGTTTTAAAAGACGCATATTATAGTTTAATCATAACAGATCATTGTCTGCTGTAATTTAAAAATATTTAGTAAGTTTTAAATAAACAATTTTGTTTGGATTTTGACTTTTTACATTTCATTTTTCTAGAAATTAATCACGTACGTCGCAACGACTAAACTAATTTATTGAATTTTAGAATGTATTTTTCGAAATGGGAAGAAAAGATCACTAAATTTTAGTATCAAAACGGTCAAACCGAAATCTCACAGAGATTTGCGTAACAATAAATAACAAAGTCAAAAGCCACGTGGCAGAAGCAGAACAAATGGCCATTCGCTTTCCAAGTTTCCACTACCCTCAGTCGCCACCCGCGCTGCACTCTTAGCGGTTAAGCATATCCAAAATTCCCATCAGAAATCCTCACACTACCCTTCTTCTTATCATCATCTGGTACCAACAGAGAATCATTATTAGGGATTTTGACATCCATGGGTGGCGGGAGAAGATCATCTTGGTCCGTTAGCTCTTCAGCTGGTGCATACCCTTCTTCTACATACATTCAAATTTCTTCATTTTTGATATATCTACGCTTCAATTCCATAAGAGAAACCCTAATTAATCTAAGATTGTATATATTCGTGTTTAGATGACCAGTCATCGTTTGATGATGGTAATTCGCAACGAAGCAGGTTCGTAATTTTGATTCACTTCTTATCCTTTGTTATTAAGAGGTTTTTTTTGATGTGGATTTGGGGTTTAGTGATGGTTTAGGGTTTGAATTCGTGAAAGAATCTGTGAATTCAAGTGGGTTTGATTTTGTGAAGCTTCCCCAAATGGATCATCATAGAATCCCCTCTTCTAGCTCCTTACCTGGTACAAACCCCTCTTCTACATATATTAAGTTTCTTCATTTTTTTTTCTCCATATTTTTAAATATATTTACGCATCAGATCCATAACAGAAGCCCTAATTAATCTAAGAATGCTTATACTCGTGTTTAGATGGTCAGTCATCGCTTGATGAAGATGATTCGCAACGAAGCAGGTACAGAGTTTTGATCATCTTCTTATCCTTTGTAATTAAGACGTTTGTTTTGATGAGGTTTTGGGTTTAGTGATGGTTTACGGTTTGACCTCGTGGAAGAATCTGTGAATACAAGTGGGTTGGATTTAAAAGTTTTTCCCCAAATGGATCGTCATAGAAACTCCTCTGTTATCTCTTCACCTGGTACAAACCCCTCTTCTACATGTATATTCAAATTTCTTCATTTCTTCATCTTTTTTTAATACATGTACACGTCAGATCCATAACATAAGCACTAGTTAAACTGAGAATGTTTATGTTCGTGTTTAGATGACCAGTCATCGCTTGATGGTGATGGTTCGCAACGAAGCAGGTACAGAATTTTGACCCCCTTCTTATCCTTGTGTGAATTCAAGTGGATTTGATTTTGAAGAGTTTCACCAAATGGATCATCATAGAAGTTCATCAAACCATGTTCAATTGGAGAATTTGAGGAGGCAGGAGGGGCCTGAAACTCCTATCATCAACAGCTACAAAGATTCATTGACTCAAATGGAGTCTCTCAATGAAGCCAAAAGACTAATTTTGAGGTTTGATTTTAAGCCTCTCAATCAAGAATATAGCTCTAAAATTTTCACAACAAATCTAGCAATTGCTTGCTTATTATATTTGCAGTTATACGCCTGGTTCATGGGTTGATAAGGATGAAGACGAAAAGCTGAGTGACTTTGATATTCCAAAAGCAACAACATTGTTACTTGTTGGTTTTAAAGGATCTGGAAAAAGCTGTCTTATTAATAGGATATCTCGGGTTTTTGAAGATGAAAAGTTAGCTTCAGATAGAGCTCAAGTTTCATGTACTTGTTGCTTCACTTCTTCTAAAAAATTTGTTATTGCTGTATACTACCTGTTAAAATTCACCTTCTAATAGCAGATTGCTCATCTTGGGGAAATGGAACCTACTTTCTCCGAGGGTATATGGTTCCAAAAAAGTCAAGCTCATTTTGCTTGTTTGACACCCGAAGCTTGTCAAATGAAGTACATGATAACGATGATTTGATTAAAAGCTGGGTGACGAACGGGGTTCGCAATGGGGAGTTAGTTATCAGGTTTGATAACAAAGTAAATTCTCTTGAATTTTGCTTTGGGTTAGAAGGAACTTGTGGAAAGTTAATTTTTCTTTGATGTTATGTTTTTAGGGATTCAGATGATTCCAGCCTGAGGACTAGGCTGAAATGCAAGATTCGAGATGATTACACGCTTGCTGAGCCAATTAGGAAGGTTAATTTTGTTATATTTGTCGTTGATGGACTCTCGGTGCTTAGATACATGAACAACGACAAAGAAGAATATATACGGCATGCTGAAATGTTAGCTCAGACTTACAATTGCCCATATCTATCATTTGGAGGCATGAAGATATCCTGAACCTCATTTTTCTCCAACTGTTCTTATTTTTGGTTATAGGATTCTTAGGCTAGCCTTTACTGTGTTTTATAATTGTAGATGACAAGCCTGTCATTGTGGTCAGACGGGGGGATTTGCTTTCACTTGAAGAACGAGCTAAAGTACGAATCTACTTGGGTGATGTGCTGGGTGTTCCACCCAGAACACAGATTTTTGACATCCCAGGTGATGAAAAAGCAAAGAATTAGTTCAACATACAAGATTAAGATACCTGCCAACCAATTATAATCCATGTTCTTGGTCTAATTTTACTTATGGTCGTTTTTAAAATTAATTTACACATAAACATGAATAGAGGTGATATTTGCCCTTTGCTATCAGTCTATCACTGTAGTATTTCGTTGTCTGTTGAGTCCAAGACCGTTCTTATAATTTTCAGCTTGATTAGGGTCATTTGGATTTTTAAACCGAATACTAACATGATTGTGCAGAAAGTAATGATCCCGTTACTGAGTTGGCCATATTCGAAATGTTGAAATATGCCCTTGAGCATGCTGATAAAAATCTCCCTCATAGGAGCTGGATGTGTCGAAATCTCTATCCTGTAAAATCGTTATTGGGACAGGTTTGTTCTTTTACCTTCATTTGACACTCATTTGCTGCCTAATAAGTGTGTATTAATAAGTGTGTACTATATATTTACAGGTTTTTAAAATTTATTTCATTGCGTTAATATTTCTGGGGCTAGCCTTGGGGATGAATGTGGCCATTGGAGTGAGTCGGAGTCTTAGTTCTCACTCTTCATGTTATAAGTCGCATGTTGATCATCCGGTTCAACCCCAGTTCAATTCAACTACTCAGACTGCATCATTCTTGGATCATACTCATTACGGCTCATCGGTCAACGTAACTACTGACTATCTGGCTCAAACACCGTTCTGTTCAACAGAGACTAATCACACTGTCAATCTTGAGAATTCAAAATCATCTCAGACAGCCGGCAGTGAGACTACTACCGAGCTTCATCCCCCACAAGCACAACCGACACCAAGCCAGAAGGTCAGAGATATGCCTCAAGCGGAACCGACACCAAGCCAGAAGGGCACAGATAAGCCTCGTAAGTCAGCTGTCTCAGATCCCGAACAAAGTATAAGCTGGAAGGCAAGGCAGCGTTTGTGGCTGGAGGAATGAAAAGGTTTAAGCAGTCCCTTTGTTGCCTAGAGGAGTCATCAGCACAATGAGTCTCTGGCTTAGAAGTACACTTCTCTTTTGCTGCTCTATTTTTTGATAAAGTAGATAGATTGCTATCTGTTGTCTATTCATTTGATAAGTTTTAAGTCTTGCTTAAACATAAACTGCCACGTGTGAAGCTTCTTTTTTATTTGAAGGAAACTAAATTGTGAAATCCTAATTCTTCAAAATGAAACGTTATGGTGGGGCATTTGGCACAACATGGACAGGATTATCCACCGGAGGAACGACAAAAAAACACTACAATATTTCCTCCAAAAAACACAAAAGCACTACAATATTTTTCAAAAAAAATGGTGAATGGAGAGAAGTTAACGTTGAAGACGATTTTGTCAAAACTAAAAACTGAAACTCTAGTTCTTCGAACAATATGAATTTCTTCTCACATTTACATGTAAAAGGCTGATCATCGCCCGCGTGCGTATACAACAAGAATGTTAAAGGCAAGCAAGTCTCTCTTTCTTTGCATTTCATCGTTGCTTTAAAGCCCAGCAATCAATGGCTTATAACCCAAAATGACTATAATGATTGCATTCTGTAATTCCATCGTTCTTTACCATAGCTTTGAACAGGACCAAGGGTGAGTTTCCCTGGTTCCACGGCAACAAACAAGTCTATATGGACAAGTAATGGCTGAAGTATAGACTGGAAAAAGCACGGATGGTCCTTTCCTCAATTTTATTCTGTAAGCTTTCATAGAAATTTAGTATATCCATTGATATAGCCTGCACCTATCAGAATTACCATTGGAATTAAGTTCATATTTAACCATTCAAGACAAATAAACAAGGGCATTAGTGAAACTTTGAGAGAAGAATATACCACATCCATATCAACATTAAGCTCTTCAAACCATGTAGTAGTGTCTTTGTCTTTTTGTGCACTCGCGATGCTTATGCCAGCTATTCCTATCAGATGTGGAGGATGAATGAGTATAAGATCCATCTTGTATGTGTCATTTACAAGACCCCTGTAGAGTTTGCAGTCTCAAAAATCTGTTTATGCTAGCTACTTTTAGGCATTACTAGCAAATATGATGCCATAATAATTAATTTTATGCAAGAGAATTGATGTGCCAAAAAATATATTGTATAATATAGTAAGACTTTTTAATGTTTAAAGGTGAAAAGTCATTTGTTTCTTAAAAATTGAAATAAGGATTTAATATAAGTCATTTAATGCTATCAAAAGTTAAAAATATAGGATAATAAGATAAAAAATAAAAATTGAAAATAATGCTCTCATGGGTTGGTGGTTTTAAAAATATTAATTAGCAAATATGATGTGATAATTAATTAATTTTATATGAGACAATTGATGTACAAAAAACTGAAAATATAATATACTAAGATTATTTAATGTTTAAAAGATGAGAAGTGCTCTTAAAAGCTTAAAATATAGGGGAGTAAGATTTTCCAGTAGAGTATGCTTTGGCTAATAGTCTACCCTGCTAACTGAATAATGTCGAAAACCATAATGCTAGAAATCGAAGGGCTATGGAAGAGCTTTACAAAGTGTACTGAATGGTGTCCTTATCACCCATGTCAGCATCCTCAAGCAATCTGCAAAGAATTGGAAGAAAATCTAAAAGTTATAGTCAGTTATGGTAAACCAATGGAGGATAAGGTAGATTTACTTACGTGGTCAAAGAACGATATGGATGGAAAACAAGTAGAGAGTAATCGAGGGTTTCTAAGATCACCAGTTCCATTTTATGAACTTCTGTGACTTCATAACTGTAGTTCTTATCAGGATCTGAAGGAATTATATGGAAGCATGTCAGACAGCAATTGAAGTTAATAAATCAAGCTAAAAGGAAAGTTCTAGGAGCGCCTTACTTACTGTGGTATTTGTTTACCCTTACGAGATCTGTAGCCCATATGGCGGTTTCTTCTGCTTTTGCAGCCAAATACAAGCAGGCTGGAGCCAGTACCCGCGGCTCACAATCATACATACTCATCCTGTAATTAAAACATGATCAACATGCTTTTTGATTCAGATTACTCATTCACAATGCTTTTTTTATTCAGATTACTCATATAGGTGATATCTTGATTACTTGGTGTAAACACGCCTCATGTATGTGATTGCTGTAGCTACAACCCTGAAAGGAAACAATGTAATACATTTTAGTATCTACAAAAAAATCAGAAAAGTCAATGGATGAGAGTATAAGTGCTGTACATAATATAAATGTATCTATCTAGACATTATAGAATAACAAGCCCAATTTAGAAGAATATTTTAGGGCACTTAGAGAATAATTGAGAAAAATCAACAGTAAGGGCTTGTCCGGATGCCATGACTGGTTGATTATGTTAGGATCAGAATGCAATCAAGATAGAAACATATGACGCAATGCATCCAAACACCAAATTTAGTAAAGCAATGGGTGAGCTCTTGCATCCAAAGCCAACTATTACAAATGGTCTTTGTGGATACTATGGTATTAACTCAATGCATCCAAACACCAAATTTAGTAAAATATATAACACTTATTTTATAAAGCAAGGGTGAGCTCTTGCAAAATATAAAAGACAGATTAAACAACCATACCTTTGCCTCAAACGAACGAGTGTGGCCAGCTTTGAAATATCTGGAAACCAAAATAGGAACCTTGTAATTTGAAATCATGGAAAGAGATGTTTATTGCACTCGTTTTTCACAAGGCCATAGTGTTATGATCTCAACTAATAGAAACCTGATTCTGTTTTACTTCACAGTACAAATAGCCCGTTGATTGATGAAACCTGATTCTGTTTTACTTACATAAGGCAAAGCACCATTGACGGATCTTGAAACAATTTTCCAGAACAGAAAGATTTTCCAAACAATCAAACACTAGTAATATGAAAGATGATACCCCTCAACTTTCACAAAGATAAAGCACCAGGACCAATTAAATCAGATTCCTAAAGAACCAAAACACAGTCCAGAGACAACAGCCATTACAAACTATTCAAATTCCATCATAAAGAAAGCAAAAACAAACAATGTAGAAGAATCAATACTTACATTCGGCCATGTTCATCTTAATGAGTTTGAATTCATCAAGGGTGATATTTCGACTAAAATCCCCCTGTTGCACAGCATTCACCTGTTCTGCTGTCAATAGCTGTCTACTGCGCCCAAACGCAAAATAATAGATAAGAAAAATTGCGATTTTCAAAATCAAACACAAGAACATCAAGATCAAAACCTAACTATTGAGCACAAAGAGGGAAATTAACGGATGAATCGACATTGGAAGAGCGATAAAACTTAACTACTGGGAGGAGGACCAGAAATCAGCAGACATTATTGAGCAAGGAGGTTGTTGTTGGTGGTGGTGGTGATGGTGGTGTGGTGGTGGCAGTAGCGACCAGCGGAGGGTGAGAAGAAGAGAATCGGGTGAATCTTTTGATTGTTATGCAGTTCCAACTTCCAAGTTAGCTTTGCAATCTCAATTTCCAATTCCCGCCTATTCAATATATATAGATTGGTTTTCTGTTGAACGGGTTTGTGTTATTTCACCGGTTCAGGGGTGACTATAAACTAGTTTATAAATTATAGTTTATATATTAAGGTATGAACATTGTTTAAAAATAATAAAATAAACTAATTTAGAATTTAAATGAGTACTTCAATGAAACACTCTATTGACAAGTGAATGAACTAGTGTTTTATAATAAATTATAAAATATCAATCTATTCTTCTTCTTTTTTCTTCCTTAATAACAAACTAATTGTGATCTTTGAGGCAAATAGTAATTATTATGTGAACATTTAGTTTTGTAAAACCAAACACAATTTACTATATTTTCTAAATTATAACTCAAATTTTATCAATTTTTTCTCTTTTAGCATCCGATTTGATAAAAAAATAATTTAATTTTTTAAAATTATTATTTTTTATTCATAATTTTTTTTAACATATGATATTCATTGATTTCATGTAAAAAAAAAATTAAGCGTAAAAAATTTATTTTAAAAAACCTAGTCTTAGGTTTCTGAGTTTATTTAAAAGGAATTATTAATTATATCATATAAGAGTTGGGTGATTAGTGATAGCATTTTCATCTAAATTTACTCCCGTCTCATTATTCGAAAACTCATAATTCAAGCTTCGCTCATATTTTAACTAAGTTTTCATTTTTTGGATCAAATAATTAAATATCCGTACAAAAAATAAATTTGATATATTTATGAATGATGTTCCACGAACTACTAAATTGTACAAGGTGAATTCTAGAGAAGTAAATTACCAAATTGTACAAGGTGAATTATTCACCTTCTTCACCTCCCTAATTTTTAATTAGAAAATTCACCCAAGTTTTGTATAAATAGAGGTCATTTTCATTGTTACAAGATGCACCAAGAGCAAGTTAGAAATCTACTCTTTTTAATCTCTCCTCTCTTCTACTTTCATTCTAAGTGTTCTTGAACACATTCCACAAAAATTTAAGTAAAGAAAGAAATTGAAAAGCAATTATTTCATAACACGTTATCAGCACGAGGATTTCAAGTTACAATTGAGCTTTGCTACTAAGAGAAAACATGGAATCTTCTAATAAAAGACTTGATGAGAAGGAGCAATGTCTTGTAGACAGACTAAAATTATCATAATTTAACACTTATAATTATTGTCTAGTATCTAATACTACCATTTGTATAAGAACTTTGAAAGATTCATAAATTTCAAACACAAAATATGGGAGGAATAGCAGTTTGAAAAACCAATAGCAAATGAGCATAAGGACTTTGAAAGTGAGAAACATGAATATCGGAGGAATATAAAGGAAGGGTATTTTGAGGATGCAAATTTTCATAAGCTCCTTCGGCTCCCATAAGCTTGGTATGAAAAGTTGATGGAAATCCACATTTTTCAGCTACTATAAGCTTCAATAAACTTCTTCATCTTTCATAAGTTAGTGGTTCCGAAACACTGATTAAATTGGTACAATGTTTCCTTCAGCTTCCATAAGTTGCTTCAACTTGCATAAGTTAGTTCCCAAACAGGACCTTTGTCTTTCTAGTTTCGAACTAGCTTATTGATAAAAAAATATAAACTAGATAGTTATTAATGAATCAATATCACGTAAAATTATATCATATAACTTTAATAAATGTTCAATCTTTCTACTAATATTAAAAAGATTTATAAATATATTATTAAAGTTAACTATTTATTTTTCATCGTTGGTCTATAAATCCAATCTCGTGTAAATAGTGTACAGAAATTTTAATAATTATAAGAAACGATTTTCTGTCAAAAACTAAAAACTGATATTCACAATGATAGTAAACATGCACGTAAATTTCCGAACAATATGAATTTCTTCTCACATTTACATGTAAAGCCATGCTTCACCAGCGTGCGTATACAATAAGAATAAATTGAGCAAGTCTCTTATTAAATTTCACCGTTGCTTCAAAAGTCAAACAATCAATGGCTTCTAACCCAAAATGACAATTCTGATTGCATACTATAATAACTTCGACACAAAAGGGGGTTACGAGTTATTCACCATAGCTTGCAACAAGACCAAGGGTAAGTTATTCTGACTGAACCAATTAGCGCCTAAGGAGTAGCTTGCTAAAAGCCGAGCTGGTCCTTTCCTCAAAGTTAGTTTCCATGCTATCATAGAAATCTAGCAACTCCATTGATATATTCTTCACCTATCAGAATAACCATTGAAAGTTCATAACCATTCAAGACAGATAATTAAGGGAATTAGTGCAGTTTTGGAGAGAAGGCTATATACCACAATCATATCAACATGAAGCTCTTCAAACCATGTAATAGTGTCTTTCTCTTTGAATACACTCGCGATGTATATGCAAGCTAATGTTATCAGATGTGGAGGATGAGTGAGTATAAGATCCATCTTGTATGTGTCATTGACAAGCCCCCTGTAGAGTTTGCAGGGTCAAAATTAGTCCAACCTTAACCTTATTTTCCCCACGGCATAATCCTACACATGCTTTTCAAAACTTTTCAGGCAGCCAAATATTTCGGAAGCAAAAGTTTGTTAATGCTAGCTAATTTTAGGCATAATTTTCCAATAGAGTATGCTTTGATTAATAAATCTACCCTGTTAAATGAATAATGTCAAAACGCATAATTCTAGAAATTGAAGGGCTATGGATGAGCCTTACCAAGTGAACTGAACGGTGTCTTTATCACCCATTCCAGCATCCTGAAGCAATCTGCAAAGAATAGGTAAGAAAATCCGAAAATTATAGTCAGTTAATTTTAAACCAATGGAGGATAAGGTAAATATAACAACCTGATCAGAATTTCTTACTCGGACAAAGAACGATATGGATGGAAAACAACTAAATAGTAATCGAGGGCTTCTAAGATCTTCATTTCCATTTGAAGAACTTCTTTGACTTCATATCGGTACTTCATATCAGGGTCTTAAGGAATTATATGGAAGCATGTCAGAAAGCGATTAAAGTTAATATTAAGCTATATATAAAGTTTTGAGATCGCCTTACTTACAGTTTCTTTTATTGTAGCTTACGAGATGTCTAGCTTGTATGGTGGTTTCTTCTGCTTTTGATGCCAAATACAAGCAGGCTGGAGCAAGTACACGCGGCTCACATTCAGTCATACTTTTCCTGTAATTAAGATATGATGATCAGCATGTTTTTTTTATTCAGATTACTCATTCACAACGCAAAAGTTCTAAACCACAAAAAAGGCATTGTACATGTAACAATATAATAATATGAGTACGATTTCACTAAATAGTTCCAAGATAACATGCTTTCACAAAGAAAAAAGGCGAAGCCATTCCCAATAATCTGTATATGGAAGAAGAAAAACCAATGCACAGGATAGCCACGTTGACTGCTCATATTGGTGATATCTTAAGTACCTGGTGTAAACACGCCTCATGTATGTGATTGCTGTAGCTACAACCCTGAAAGAAAACAATGTAAAACTTTTTAGTATATAAGAAAAAAATCACAAAGTGAATGGATGAGAGTATAAGTCGTGTACATGATATAAATGTACTTCACATAGCTCATTAGTGCAACAATAATCACTTGGCAAGGAACTCATCTTTTTGGCTTAAGTACACTATGGTCAATGTGGTCAGCTAGTGCTTAAATATGCCCTTCCCTTCAAGTTTTTTTTTTGTTCAGATCATAACAAGGGTGAGGGACATAAACTTATGGGTTATTAAATGTGTAACCACGCCTTCCCTTATTTACGTCACTTAGAGAATTATCAAGAAAAAACAGCAGTAAGGCCTTGCTTGGAGTCATGACTATGCAGTATTGAGAGTAAAATGCAGTATAAATATTAATGTACTGTTCACAAGTGGTGTTTTGTCAATACAACATTATTAATGCAAAGCATCCAAACACCACTTTAGTAAAATGTATAATAGGCCAAATGCTTAGACAGATCAAACAGCTATGTGATGCTAAGATTAATAATTTAGACGATAAAAAAGAAGCATAAATGGAACAGCTAAAGCTTCATACCTTTGCCTCAATTTAAAGGGGTTGGCCAGCTTTAAAATATCTGGAAACCAAAATGGGGAAGCTTGTAATTTCAAAATAATCGGAAGAGAAGTTTATTGCACTTGTTCTTCACAAGGGCATGGTGTTATGATCTCAACAACTTGGAAGTCTGTTCGACACTAATGTAACATAAACTACAAAGCTCCTAACACCACTTCCACACAGGCTAGGCAAGTAATCCTAGAAAAAGGAAACGATAACATTTTCGTGTAGCATAGATTATGTCATGATTCAAACAAACCATTGAACAATCTTTTTGCAGAATGCACTTCATCCAGTTTCGGCATACTAATGTCTCTAATCAGTAAAGATTAATTCACCATGAACTTCATTGCCAGAACATCAGAAAAACTATTTCCTTAACACACCAAGTAACACTAGTAATAAAAAGATTTAAAAAAAAAACGTCAACTTTCACAAAGATAGAGTAAGCACCACAACCATTTAAAATCAGAATGCTAATTAACCAAAACACATCCTAGAGAGATCACCCAATACAAACTATTCAAATTCCATATTTAAGAAAGGAAGCAAACAATGCAGCAGCTTCGATGTAGAAGAATTGATAGTACTTTGATACTTACAATTGGCCATGTTCATCTTAATGAGCTTGAAATCATCAAGGGTGAAACCACGAGCTTTATCCATAGGGTGCACAACATTCACCTGTCCGGCTTCCAACAGATGTTTACTGCGCCCAAACGCAAGAGAAAAGATGAGAAAATTTTCAATTTTCAAAATCAAACACAAAATTTCAGGATCAAAACCTAAGTACTGAACACAAAGAGGGAAATCAACAGATCAATCGACACTGAAAGAGCGAGAAAACTTAACTATTGAGAGGAGGACCAGAAATTAGCAGACATTGTTGAGCAAGGACTCAAGGAGGTTCGTCGTGGTGGTGGTGGCAGTAGCGACTCGAAGGGTGAGAAGAAGAGAATCGGATGAATCTTTAATTGTTATCCGTCCAAAAAGATCTTTCAGTTTCCAAAAAATTCAAATGTAACTTCAATAGACATTAATGCTACCAGCTTGATCGAATGGATTTTGTTACGGTCCACGTCTGCAACATAGGCCCCACCCTCTTTTGGGCTCGAGAAACCCAATAGACCTAGCCCAGCCCAATAACTCCGACCCTGTCTAACGCATTTAAGAAAGATCTTTCACTTTTATACCTGGGAAGGGTTTTGTTCAACAAGATTATTTGGTAGTTAAAATTTTTTTTTGGGTAATTTCGTAGTTTTATTTATTTCATAATAAGCTCCCATAAAAAGCTTGTACAAAATAATCTTCAAAATGGACCTTTTGTCTTCGTTTTCGGACATCTTCACTAAATGGAACAAAATTTGGTTGAGAAATGAAATGGAAAAAATATTCAGATATATCTTCACTAAAAAAATTTTTTGGTTGATATACGGGACCCTTCAGATAAAAAGGGAGGAGCTCCTATTGCCAATAATAAATATAAGAGATTACATGATATAGCTGAGCAATGTGGAATAATCGACCTTCCAACCAAACGGAATGAGTATACGTGGAAAAAAAGGAAGGAAGGAGACGATAATACGTATGAAAAGCTTGATAGAACAATGTCAACTTTAGAAGTACTACAAGAATACCCGAGTATACATACTCGAAATCATGCATTCAATACTTCGGACCATTGTATGATATCGGTTAGTTTGCAAAACCAAGTCACAACATATAGAAACAAGCCGTTCCGATTCGAGTCGATGTGGATGCAACGGCAAGACTGCGAAAACCTTATTAAACAATCATGGAGAACCCAGTTTCTAGGAACACACATGTTCAACCTTGTTAAAAAAACAAACCTCTTAAAACAAAACTTGAAACAATGGAGTCGCATGAAATTCGGTAATATTAACTCCCAACTAAAAATTGTTGACGAACAAATAGAAACCCTCCAAAAGCAGCTATTCTCAACTTTTGATCAACAGCTGAATGATAAGATAACGAGATTAAGCAAAAAAAGAGAATGCATACTGGAATACCAACATAAATATTGGGTGCAACAAGCCAAAACAACAAACTTGCGACTAGGGGACAAAAACACGAAATTCCACCATAGAAAAGCCACTGGCAGAAGAAACAAGAAGATGATAGCAAATATAACAAGATGTGATGGGACCATACTATCCAAAGAAAGCGACATAAATGAGGAATTCTTGAGTGATTACAAAACGCGTTTCCTTGCCTCGAATATCGACAATCACAAACTTCAAAAACTGTTGGAGGTCGTACAACCAGAAATCACTAACGATGAGAACATAGAGATAGGTAAACCTTTCTCTACCGGCGAAATTAAAAACGCCTTGTTTGATATTGGTAGTAAAAAATCGTCTGGGCCGGATGGAATGACTGCTGGTTTCTATAAGAGGTATTGGCACATAATTGGACCAGCCGTCACAACAGCGGTGAAAAGTTTTTACAGAACTCGCAAAATCCTCAAACAATTAAATCACACATTTATCGCCCTCCTCCCGAAGGTAGATAACCCTACAACAACTACCAACTACAGACCAATTAGTCTTTGCTCAACAGTCTATAAAATCATATCAAAAATCTTAGCAAAACGATTAAGCTCCATTTTTCCAAAACTAATTCATCCCCTACAAAGCGCTTTTACTAAAAATAGGGCAATTCATGATAATGTCCTTATAGCTCACGAGATATTTCACAGGTTTAGATCAAAAAAAAAGGAAAAGAGGGGTATATGGCCATTAAATTGGACATGAAAAAAGCATATGATAAATTAGAATGGAAGTTCCTAAATCTAGTATTGCAAAAATTTGGGTTCTGTGAGAAATTTAGAAACTGGATCAACGAATGTATAACAACCGTTTCATATTCTTTGCTAATCAATGATTCACCAACAACCCTATTTTGTCCGCAAAGAGGTCTCCGTCAAGGAGATCCATTATCCCCGCTCCTTTTTAATATAGGTGCTGAAATCTTAGCAAGAAACATACACAAAATAAGTAGAGAAAATCCAAGATCAATTGGCTTTCCTATAACAAAAAATGGGTCGATAATCCCTTTCTTAGCCTTTGCGGATGATATCATCATTTTCACTAAGGCAACAACGGAAGCAAGCAACAAAATCTTGACGGTTCTAAATGATTATTGTGAAATTTCTGGACAAGTAATCAACTATCATAAATCCGTCTTCCAAACTTCTAATAATGTAGATTCTGCGAACAAAAGGAGAATCCAAGCGCATATTGGCATCTCTTCATCCACAAACCTAGAACAATATTTAGGATGCCCAATTATAAATGGAAGGGTCAACAAAGAAATTTTCAACTCAGTCATCCAAAAATCAAGGCAACAACTTACGAAATGGAAAGCATCATCTCTCTCTCAAGAGGGACGGACAACCTTAATTAAAGCAAACCTCAACGCCAAACCGAGCTACCTTATGCAAGCATTTATGCTACCTACAAGCATTCATAATGAACTAGACAAAATCAACAGAAACTTCTTTTGGAATAAAGGACCAAACTACCCCCCACTAATTAGTTGGGACAAAATTTGCAAACCAAAAGCCCTAGGCGGCACAGGTATAAGAAAGGCTGGGGATATGAATAAGGCACTACAAATGAAACTCCTATGGAAAATTATGGCAGACCCTGATAATATATGGGTCAAAATTATAGAAGAAAAATACCTTCGAGGGCAAAGCCTATGGAACTACGATTGTGGACAAAATACATCTTGGCAATGGAAAAAGTTGACCAAACTAAAAGAAGAATTTAACAAAGGTCTACGATGGCGGGTCGGAGATGGAAATACTGTAATGTTCTGGGAAGATAGATGGCTATTGGAGGACCCATTAGCCTCTATAGTGTCTGATCAAACCTTAATTAAACAAATGGAAAAGTTAGGGTCCTTTATTTTGGAAAAAAAGTGGAACGAACAACTTCTTGATCAACTTAAAGGCATTCTTCCAACAAACATCATTACAAAAATAAAAACTTATAACCTACCAACAAACGATATCAGAGATAGAATATACTGGTCGACAAATGACGATGGCTGGTACTCCACTAAGTCTGCAATAAACATGATTCAAAGGCGGAAAATTGGGGTATCGGAAGACAAAACCTGGATATGGAACATGAGCATCATGCCGAAAGTTCAAAACTTTTTGTGGAAAATGGCTCTAAATGGCCTCCCAACCAAAGAAAACCTTGATAAACAAAAAATTCCGGTAGTTATGCACTGCGTGTATTGCAATTACCATACAGAAAGTGCCAAACACCTTTTCTTTGAGTGTCAATGTACTCACCGGACCCTGGATAGTACCAAAATATCAACAATCCTCAAGGATATTGATATAGATAATCATTCTACCTATGATACGCTCCTAGTATTGAAGGATAAAATCTCACTCCAAGAGCTTAGACAATTGGTAATGATCTGGTGGAATATTTGGTTAGACAGAAATCAAACAATATTCAACAATAAAAGACCAACACATAATCTGAAACAAATCGCACTAAAACAAATTGATGATTGGGATCAAGCCAACATTAAACAGACGACCGATAGCCAACAACATAGAAAACCAAGAAGGAAGACCAAGAATATTAGTTGGCAAAAACCAAAAGTAAATTTTGTTAAGCTTAACTTTGATGCATCATCAAATGATGTCAACCAATTTTCCTTTGGCTTCATCATTCGTGATAACCATGGCCACCCTATAGCGCACAAAAAAGGGAGATGTAATGCAAATTCAGTTCTTGAGGCAGAAGCTTTCGCTCTGCGGGAAGGTCTACAAAAGGCCAAACAGTTAGAGATTTCGGCTATTGAGATTGAGGGGGACAACCTGATGCTGATCAATTCAATCAACCACACTTGGAAACCTCCTTGGGAGACAGACATGATCATTTCAGACATCTCCGCCAGCATCTCAGGCTTCTCTCAATCAAGCACCACACACATCTTCAGGGAAATCAACACGGTAGCGGATAAGCTCGCAAGACACGAACTTTCTGCCACTGAAGACCAGGAAGAGCTCCCAAACAATGTGGTTGTACTCATCCGAAAGGATGTTGTAGGTCGGTCGGTGTCTAAAATCTGACCCACCTATTACGCTTACCTTGTATCAAAAAAAATAAATATCTATAGTGTTATTTAACCTCAAACGTGCAAGTCCAATGTATATGATTATATCCGTTGGCAACATTCGAATAAAACGGTTTTATTGTGAACTTGAGCATCATCGCCCTGTGACGCTCAATTTATCGGACGTCATTCAACCTACGCTAAAGTTGAAAAATATCAACGCTCAATTTATTGGACAACGTCATTCAACCTGCGCTAAAGTTAGAAAAGTTGAAAAATCTCAGCGCCATTTACTTTGTAATTTCTTGTTACCCTTATAAATTCCCTAGGATAAATATGACAATGTTGAAGGCAATATGACAATATTGAATAAAAACATTTATTAGGCAAATTTGTTATTTTACATGTGGATAAATATAATGGTTAACGGTATGTACCGTACAAGTCAAAAGAGCTTTAACTAGTTACTTCCCTAACTTGCACGTCAAAACAACTAATTCATTGTCAACTTGTAATGTTGCATTTGCACATCAACCATCATACATTAAGCAAAATTTGATAATTTGTTTCACTTGCAAAGTTGCAATCTTTGGCATCAAAAGATATTACATGGTAAAAAGGGCCTAGACTAGCTGATCTTTCTCTCCTCCGAGCAAAAAAGCAATTAGATGACACCATCTTAACAATGCAGGTAAATCTCGAGTACCTCTTTTCAAAAATATTACTAGTCAATTTTGCCATCAACGGAAACAATCCACATAAGATAATTATTGAAGCTTGAAGCCAAGGACGTGGTTCACAGCCAAGTCTATTGTTTGAGCCAGCTGTGCAGCCGTTCCAATGTACGTATGAGGAGTCATCTCCAAGAGCTGAGCTTTCGCTTCTTGAGGCAACTCCAAGCCATTGATGAAATCTCTCATGCTATCTTGGGTGACTGCTCTTCCCCTAGTCAACTCCTTCAGTTTCTCATATGGTTCTGGAACCCCGTATCTTCGCATCACCTTTGAATTACAAAAGAAAGTTGAGATTCAGATGAATGGGTAGGATGAGTTCATATGAGCACAAACACTAGGAGCAAGTAAAGATATGTACTGTTTGTATGGGTTCTGCAAGCACTTCCCATGTTTGATTCAAGTCTTCATCCAAACGGGTTGTATTGACCTATATCAAACCAAAGTTATTCGACATATATCCCAACAATATAACTTGGATTTGAAGAAACCAAACAAAGAAGCTCTATTTGGAATATAACAAGGCAGAAATTGCAGCACAAAAGAGAATAGTCTACATCAAAATAACCATCAACCAGGTTCTTCGCTGCATTATAATAACAAGAGTAAAACACACCATTAAAGTTGATAAGAAAGGGTTGTGTAGGAGTGTTCATTTTCCGGTTCGGTCCGGGTTTTGGACCGGACCGGACCGGAAGAAACAGGTCCGGTCTTCAGTCCAAGAATTCCAGTCCACTACCAGTTCGATATTTTTTTAAAAAAAAAGAAAATTTTGAATTTTTTTTTTTAATTAATTGAAATTTTAGTGGGAAAAAAATATTAAAATTAATTAATTAACTCTCCATCCGGTCCGTGAAAAGTGTTAATGTCATGAGTGATTTTGTGAAAAAAAAATTGGAGAACAAAATGAAACAAAGAAAGGACCATTTTAAATCATGAGTGATTTTGTGAAAAAAAATTGGAGAATAAAATGAAACAAAGAAAGGACCATTTTAAAACTCAAATAATAGACACAAGAAATGAAACGACAGTGGATGTTTATGCACCAAACAGTGATAGCCTAAAAAGAATTGTCATGACTAATTCCGAATCATTAAAGTTTACATACTACATATCTAACCAATTTACCTTATCTAATTTTTTCCATAAATAAGCAGCAAATTACTGTTACAGAAGACAGCTTGATAAAATATCTCACCTGAAGTTTGCCAATACCCTGTAGTGTACTTTTGTAGGCAAGAAGTGAATGTCCTAATCCTTCACCCATATTCCTCAGAACAGTGGAATCAGTCAAGTCCCGCTGCACCATAAACAGAATGCTGAAGCTAGTAAAGATAATTGTCAGGAGAGAGATATGACACAAGCAAAAGGATGTTTCACCGCATTAAGGTAATCAATGTGAATGTTGAGATAAAATGAATCAAAAAGCTCACAAGTCACAATTTCACTTCAAGCAACATGACCACAATGTAGAGCAACCGCGTGACTTTTATGAGTTGTTAGGATTTCAAGGCCACTGATAGCGAACATAATTGATTTCAAAGGCTCAGAGATAATGGTGAGTTGATTCCTTCACTAATCTCAGAGATAACATGAGTTGTTATGAGATCCTGCTCATAAGTCTTACATAGCTGAATTGATTCCTTTCTATGCTAAGATAAATCTTAGGAAGCAGATAGTTTACTAATGAAGAGAAGAACCATAAAGCTATGTGACACTTTTGTTAGGTTTACCATGTATTAATGTCAATGTGAGAAAGAAATGTTTGACCACCAATCCAAAAATAGTCTTTCAGTAAGATAAGGACCATAACTCTACTGTCTTCAAGATTTGATTGACAAAGATATATGATAAATAAATTTTTTTTTTAAAAAGAGAAGCAAATCTCAGAAGACAATCCAAGTAAATATGATACCTGCCAACGTGAGATAGGCAACTTTGACCCAAGAAATGATAGTCCTGCATTAGCCTTCCCAAGGTTTCCTTCACTATTCTCAAAATCAATGGGATTCACTTTATGAGGCATAGTTGAGGATCCAATTTCACCAGCCTTTGTTATCTGCCAACGGGTAAGTAAAAGTAAGAATCACTTTACAACAAAAGAAATTAACAGGAACTTTATAATGCAGAAAAGTTTTACTACTAGCCTGCTTGAAGTAACCCAGTGAGATATAGCCCCATATGTCCCGATCAAAATCGATCAATATATTGTTGAACTGTACAATTCCATCAAAAAGACTAGCCATATAGTCATGAGGCTCAATCTGCATCGTCAGCGTCCAAAAGTACAATGCATCAGTAGTTCACAAATGTGCAAGGTGGAAACCATTCAAGTCTCAAAACTAGCAGCCATTTTTTGTAATAATTGATTATTGTTAAAGAAGAAAAAGGGATAAACAACAATTTCAACAAAAAAGTCACCCAAGACAGAGTGAATAGACAACAATCTGTACGTGCAAATATTTCATGGATGGGCTGTTTTAGAGCCTCCAATTTCATTTCTTATTAATTTATTATTGCTAGGTGTTTTAATATCCAGATGTACCTGGGTCACGTAAGGATTGAAACTTAATCCTAGAGATTTCACAAAGTCTTCCGCAATCTGAGGCCAGTTGATATGTGGATATGCTGAAAGATGTGCATTGTAATTTCCAACAGCACCAGCAAATTTTCCTAACAGCTTAACTTCAGAAATGTCCTTCCTTATAGTGCTTAACCTGTAAGCAAATACTGCCATCTCCTTACCCAATGTAGTGGGTGAAGCTGGCTGCAAGATAATCAATAGAAACATGAGCAAACCACCTATAGAGCTTATATTAAGCTTAATATTCAAACTGTAGAAGAAATGCCACAAATAAGTCGCCTAACAAACCAATAAAAATGTTTTTGAAGGACAAGGTGACTTATAAAAAGTTTCTTCCTTTTTCTTTTTTTCTCCCAGAACAATATGACCATATCTAAAGGGTAAAAATGAGAGAATAACAAAAGTAATGATTCAGTATAAAACAGTTAAGGAGTCTACCTGGCCATGTGTACGAGAAAGCATGGGGATGTGGGCATAATCTTTAGCCATGTTACAGGTTGCCCGTATCACCTTATCCATTACCGGGAAAAAGACATTGTTTAGTGCTTCTTTGAGCATCAGTGCATGAGCAAGATTGTTGATATCCTCAGATGTGCATGCAAAATGGAAAAACTCAAGAACCTGACATAAAAATGAAATCATTGTTGAGAAAATAATGATACTCACTGGGTCCTAGTCATCAGAGAATGGCATATACTCTTCAAGATGACAATTCAAGCAACTGAAATACATAAACTAAACCTTAGAAATCTCGGAATGAGACTGGCACTTCTGCTTGAGGAAGTACTCTACGGCCTTCACGTCATGGTTGGTCACTCTTTCAATCCTCTTAACTTCCATAGCATCAGCAATACTGAATCCATCAATCAATCCTTGTAGATTACTCAGAGCATCGGGGCTAAAGAGCGGGACTTCAGCAACTTCAGGAATTTGTGATAGCATTATCAGCCACTTGATCTGTGTTGTGGTTAATTGTAAGAACATTTAAACCAAAATGCTTCTTTTTCTTTGCTTATTATAAGCACAGAGAGACCAATCAACTAAGTGTAACAAGATCCGAATCAGGTCTCTTCAATGGAAACAAAAAGTGGAAAACAGATTTCATCTCCTTACCATTTCATTTCTCAAAATACTCTAAAAATGTTGAACAAAATGCAAGTCAACCCCAATTCTTGGATTTACCTCAACCAGGACCCGATAGCGAATTAAGCCATATTCACTCATAAAGGGCGCCAAGTCCTTTACTTTACTCCAATATCGACCATCCAGAGGAGACAGTGCTGTTAAACTTGAGAGCTCAAATACACTTGAATGTCCATCGTCCATCTTCTTCGCCTGACACGTGAATGAAAATTGGAACGAACTTGAGTTAATTCACATGCGTCAGGTAGCGCATAACTGAACTAAAAGTATAACCAAATTGAATACAATGCCAGAAGGCATGTCAATTGTCAAGTTCGTAAACACTAAAACAAATAGTATTTCAAAAAAAAAACAAACTGTGTCAGGTTGCTATACTTAGAAGTTAGATCGAACCCTACTGACCATTCAGTCCTATCAAACTCATTTAAAAACCACCAAAGCACAATACATAAACTAGCACTTTAACAGCAGCGATTAAGCAGACCAGACAAAAGTAGCTCGTAATCATCTGAGAATCAACAATAGAAGAACAAAGAGAAGTAGGTGAGGAATTGATTAGATGAAAAACCTCGAAAGCAGAGATGGCGTCGTTCAAAACGGCCTTGCAACGGCAGCTTGTAGAGACGGCCACCGGTAAGCGACCAGGCATGGACGGAGGGAGCGGTATGGAAGAGGAGTTGCGAGGGAAGAGGATGCGGAGGTGATTGGGAGTTGAAACCCTAGGATGAGAAGCAGTTCCGAGGAGCTCCATGGGGGTTGCGTAGTCTGTAATGAGAATCTCCTTCGGGGTTTTGGTTCAGTGGTAACCCTGTGGTTTGAACAAGATGTAATGACAGTATTTTGGGTGCATTGACATTTCTAGGAGTCCAGCGGTCCAAAACCGCAACATAGGAATATTTGAACCGCAAACCGCAATATGCGGTTCGGTTGCGGTTCAAACCGTAACGGTTTGCAGTTCGGTTGCGGTTTAAACCGCATTAGAACCGCAAACCGCGGTTTTTGCGGTTTATTAAGAAGCAATATCAGTAGCAATTCCAAAGAAGTAGCAAGTAGCAATTCCAAAGAAGTAGCAAGTAGCAATTTTAATTGCTTGTGATTTTGTTTGACAGAGCTTACTTCTGGAGTACAGTAAATGAAAACATATAGACAATAGTACAACTAGCAATTCGCCAATTCCAGTAGACAACAGTACAACTAGAAGAAATGAAGAAGACAGAAGAAGAAATGAGCAATCGGGCGAGGAGGAAGAAGTAGCAGTCGGGCGAAAAATTCCGAAATTTACCGAGGAGGCGAGGAAGAAGTAGCAGCCGGAGAGGGATGCTGGTGCCGGCTGGAAAGACCGACGAGGCTGCGAGGGGCTGCGAGACAGCGAGAGGGAATGGAGGGACCGTGAGGTTGTCGAGGGCCGCGGCGCGAGGAGACTAGGGCAACATCCAGCAAGTCAGCAGCCGTAAAAGTGTAAAACGCAACACTTTAGATTAGACTGAGAAGTGAAAAGTGCGGTTTAGCGGTTTGAAACCCCAAAATGCGGTTGCGGTTTCGAACCGCAAACGTTAAATTTGTGAACTGCAAAGTGCGGTTGCGGTTTGAACCGTAAATTACGGTTTGGTTGCGGTTCGGTCAACCAAACCGCAATCTGCTCAGCCCTACATTTCTATCCTACATTTACTCTTAACTAATTTAGTGCCCGCACCGTGTGTGGGTATTTTTTTATAATATTTATCACACGTTATGTGTTACGTAAATTATAGTTTTTAAGTTTGGTTCAAACAAATTTATTTGGCTGAAGTATTATTTTTAGGGTTTGAGACGATGCTTATTGATTTTGAAAAAGTATTTCATACATTAAATTTTAAAATTTATAAATCATTAATTTTAAAATATAATATATTTTTAAATTTTAGAAATTTTCAATTCTTTTTTAACCCATTTTATATTTATTATAGTAAATTAATTTAATCAGATTTTTTATTCATCATATGGTGTAAAAAACAGTAATAAGTAGTATTTGGTATTTAAAAGACTGGTTTGTTTTTGAAGATTTTGTAAATTAAATTTTCCTTAACCGAAATTGATGATTTAAAATAACATATAGGGGCCGATTTAGGGAATATATTTAATTTTTTTGATGAAATTGTGTCTCTAGTAAGATTCTTACTTTTTCTTCTTTTTTGCCAGTTTTTTTATATTATAAAAAACTCGGAAAAACTCGAAAAAATTAAAGGGCTTGATGATTTAAAATAACAGATAGGGGCTGATTTGGGGAATATATTTAATTTTTTTGATTTAAAATAACAGTTCTTTGTGCTCATATTTAACAAAAAAAACTCGGAAAAATTAAAGGGCTTGAACCGGTTTCCCGGTTGCCTACGTATCCTCTCGGGATTAAGAGGAATCAAAGCCCACGTAGTTCTCTTACCTTGACTTACCTTTTTTCGGACTTCCGAGTTTTTTTTAATCCCGCTTACCTTTCGATGTCGGACTCGGAAGTAGTGTCGGCGTCTTCGGAGTTGGAATCCGATTTGGAGTCGTACACCGGTGCATTCCTTTGTTTCCGCTTAGCCGCCCTTATCCAATCTTGAATACAAACTTGCATCTCCAACTTCTCGGGCTTCAGTTGAGTACTCTTGTGACCGAGAATGTTCCTGCCTCGGCTAAATGCTTGCTCCACCGCAACCGTTGATGCGGGCACGGCCATGATTTGTTGTACAATTTTAACTAAGGTTGGATATTTGGGAGCTAATCTCTTCCACCAATCCAAAATATCAAATTCAACATTATCATCAAAATTAAAACAAGTGTTAAGATAATCTTGATATTCCGCATTTGAAGATGAATGTCTAGGTGTTTTTGTTCTTCTAGCAAAAACTTGTTATGCAAGTTAAAGAGAAGAAGATGAACTAGTAGAAGAGGGAGATGGACTAGGTGCGGTAGAAGAAGAGCTAGCACTAGATTGAAATGTACTAAGTAATTTTCCAATTTCGGTATTAACTTCTTGCACAATGTTAGGAATATTATAGTCTTCTTGTGTTAAGTTTACACACAAACAATCATAATAAATAGTCAATAAATCGGAAAGACCATCTAGTTTAAGTCTAGGATCAAAAACGGCGGTTACAAGATAAATCATGGGAATTTTTTTATAATATTTAAGCCATTTTTCTTTCATATCAAGCATACATTGTACAAGGCAAGGTATGTTAAAACATTTTACAAAAGCTTCGGAAACATTAACGGCAATTTCTAAAATTCTATGAGATGTTGGAGTGTAAACACAACTCATGGTATTAATTGCATCATTAAAAGTTTTTAAAATATTACTAATATGGGCACAAGTTTCCCAAACATTTTCATCATCTAAAATAGACCAAGGAACATGAATTGAAGCAAATTCTTGTAACAAAACTTTATAACGTACGGCTTCACAAAGTAGTTTGTAAGTCGAGTTCCAACATCTTTTGAAAAAGCAATAGGATGAACATTTTTGTTTAAACATAAATTTTCTCCATTTTCTTCTTAAATCGGAGTCATGTCAAATATGGTCAATAACAAGTTTGATTGGGGTTATCATATCTCCTAAAACCTTAAGTCCATCTTGAACACATAAGTTTAAAATATGACATGCACATCTTTGATGAGTATAAGGAGTTTTTATATATTGTTCCGCATCCTCAACCAAATGGTTTACGGCGGCGGTATTTGCGGATGCATTATCAAAAGAATATGAAAAAATTTGATGTTGTAAATTATATTATTGTAAAACCGTTTTAATCATGCTTGCAATGCCTAGTGCATTATGTCTTTGATTAAAATGCCGAAAACCAATAACATATTTATGCAAAAACATAGCGTTATCAATAAAATGTAAAGTAATGCCCATGTAAAAATGTTGTTGTGATTGTGTACTCCAAATATCACTACAAATTGAACTTGATGTCAAAACTAGCCAAATTCGATAATATTTTTTCTTTCTTTTTTAAGTAAGATTTAGTAACTAATTTTGAAACGATTTTCCTAGAAGTTGGTTTAAAAGAAGGTTGAAGATATCTAGTGTTATATTCCCTAACTTCTTCATATTCGGCATAAGAAAACGGTAATGAATGTGAACAAATAACATCGGTCAATCCTAAACTTTCTTCACTATGATTATATGTAAATAAAGGAGAATGAGAGGTAGAAGATGCAAACCCGTGGGACAATTGTGTTTGTCCCCGTGAAATCCCGAGCTTCTCCGGATGGACGTTTGCCATGTGAGTTTGCAACGTCCCGTACCCGCCCTTCACCTTCCACTTGTACAACTTCGGGCAATAGTTGCATGTCACTTGACAATACTCGTTCACCGCCTCCCCCTTGGTGTAATGTTTCATAAATATTTCGGATGTAAGCATTTTCGGAGGGGGGAGACTTCTTCGTGGAACATCGGGATTGTCGGACATTTTATGTTTCGCTCTCTTGGGTGCTAGGAAAGTATTGAGAAGAGGGAATTTGATCACTTGGGTTTGCCATTACGAGAATTCGAGATATCGAGAATACGAGGAATCGAGAATTCGAGAATAAGATATTAGGAGAGTAGAGAAGATGAGTTGTAGATTGTGTGATTTGTAGAGGAAGAGAGAATGAGTATTTATAGGAAATTAGGATAAATTGTGGGGGTTTTTATTTTTTTATTTTTTTTAAAAAAAACGGCCCCAACGGCTCAAAAAAGAGCCGTTGAGGCCCTTGAAATCCAACGGCTCTCTAAAGAGCCGTTGGGCACCCACGGCTATTTTAAATAGTCGTTGAGAATTTATTTTTTTTAAAATAAAAATAAAAATAAAGGCCGGAGGCCCAAACCGCCGGTTTAGGTTTTCGGAAAACACAAACCGAAACCTAAACCTTGAACCGGCGGAAACCTAAACCGGCCAAACCTAAACCGCCGGTTTGCCAAACCGGAGGTTTGGGCCGGTTTGAAAATCGTCGGTTCGGCGGTTTGAACCAAACCGAGCCCATGTCTAACTTAAAGGTCTCGTAATTATCTTCAAATTCTGTTTGATTATTAGTTATCAAAAATTGATTTTTATTCTATCCATGCTAAATGGAATTTATTTTTTAAAATTTATTTTCTAAAATTTATTTTTATTCTATCCGTGTATTGAAATATAGTCGTTTGGGACAATTACATGACTTGATATTTTGAGCAAGTTCGTCATTAGAAGAATTTAAATTTTTAGCAGATTATGATTATTGTTTAGTTGTGAAATTAATTAAAAATATACTTTGCTTTCTTTTTATGTTTTTTAATTATGAAACCAGTTAAAAACAGATTTTTTTTTATATTAGTTATAATTAAACAATGAGATCTTAAACAAAAATAAACTTTAAATAATTTGTTAATTAGGAAAAAAACACTATGTGTTAATTGTGAGATTTTTGGATTAATTAGATGATTTAGAAAAAAGATCAAATATGAATAGAAGTCAAATTTGAAGATGAATTAATGTGGCCAATATTTAGGGTCAATGTGAGAAAAGTGTATTCAAATTTTAGATACTTTCAACAATATTATTAGATTTAAAATAGATATGTTTATAATTTAAATCATAAAAATATGACTTTTAAATCTATATGGGGTAATACCAAGCCGGTAAACATGAACATGCTTGATTTGGCAATTTTGTGACAATGATCCATAACCTTTAAGTTCATCTAGAGGTTACGTAATCATATTGGGCTAAAGAATTATTATAAATTTACATGGAAAAATATGTATAATGGACGAATATAATACATAATCGATGTTATAAAGGATACAATTGTCTACAATAGGCAGATTTATGCACACACCCGCCCTCATACTGAGAATAAAATGTTGCGTTTCTCTATTTATTGTTTTCATATTTGAATCCATATATAATGATAGATTTAGAATATTTTTAGATCTTGCTTTTTTCTCTATGGGAAGCTAAAGAGTGTTGCTGCTACTCTTTCTTCCCTTGATAGTTGCAGTAGCTCCTGCTGAGGCTCAGCTTGATCTATGGTCCTATGGGTGTATTGATGAATATGAAAACTACACTTCCAATAGCACCTACAAATCAAATATTGACACACCTCTCAACAAGATATCAAACATTGATATCTCTAATGGATTCTACAACTTCTCAGCTGGCAAAGATCCTGATCAAGCCTATGTAATAGCTCTCTGCAGAGGAGATGTTGGGGTTTCCGATTGCCATACTTGTCTCGATTTTGTCCAATCCAATCTCACCAGCCTTTGTCCCAACCAAAACGAGGTAATTGGTTGGGTAGACAATTGCATGCTAAGATACTCGAGTCGTGGTATACTTGGGGGAGTGTGGGAAAATGATCCTGAATACGCAATAATTAGTGGGCTTCATGTAACTAATGTAGATTAGTTCAGCAATGTGCTTCAAGAGTTGCTTGTAAGCTTAACAAACGGGACTACTACTGGAGATTCCCGTCTTAAGTTTGCAACTGGAGAGGTCAATGTTACAGCTTCTCAGAAGGTTTATGCTTTAATGCAGTGCACTCCTGATTTATCTGAGATTGATTGCTTGGGTTGCCTTTATCGGGTGATATTTGAACTTGTTGTGTTTGAAGATCGAGTCAGGGGCAGTCAGGGACGCGGATTCTTTTTTCAAGGTGCAGTGCTAGATATGAAACAGTGAAGTTTTATTCGTCGCCTGATCATTCTCCACCTCCACCAACACCAGCAGCACCATCATCTCCTGCTAGATCAAGTAATGGTACGTTTCATTTGCCTCTCATAGTTATATTTGTAAAAACTATTGTAGCACTGAACTGAACTTCCTTAGCATGAGTTTGATCATTTGATTTTACAGACAAGGGGAGGGGCAAATCCAAAATTGTGATCAGTGCATTAATCTACATAAAGTACTTTGATGTTACTTGCTCAAATTCATTGATGGTACAATTCTAGATTTTTATCATGCGTTTTTCATGTTAACTTTTCATTTTCGATGCTCTTGGAATCATTGACGTCGTAGTATTGAACTTTATAATTTTTAGGTGTGAAATTATTTTTTGCATGCTGTTTTCAAAATTAACATTTCTGCTTTTTTTGGTTCGATCATTCCAAGAGGATATTGGCTGATTAATATCACTTTTCTCCTTTTATTAGGAACTAATCATAAAGGATGAGGTGGAACTAAGGAATCAACAGGGACACTAGAGTGTCTTCTCTACAGTTTGGTAGTAATTTTTTCACATCTAAAAATCCTTTTCTTTCAGGTTTCTTCTATTGAGAGTATCAATCAGTTTGGTAGTAATTTTTTCCCAGCTCAATAGATCCTTTTCTTTCAGGCTTCTTCTCTTGAGAGTAATAATTGAGTGATGAATTTTTCCCAAGCTTTGGAGCGATACAATACACCCTCACTTCCTTCATAATCATAAGAATAATCAAGTTGTATATGCTAGGGCACATGCTAACGAGATGGTAAAGTTCTTAAATAGCTTCTGTTTGTATATGCTTTTAAATTTGCTTCAGTTAGGTTTATGATATCTACTATAATTGGATGTGAGTATGTGACTTGAGTGTTAACTCAAAGATAGTTATTCTACTATGCTGCAAAATCTTAAAAAGATTTTTATTGAGTTGCCCTTGAGCTTTGGCATGACACTAATGTGGTGTTGCATTGTGTTTATACTCTTTGCATATATGAATGATTATCTTTCTGAAGGCTACCATGTCAATATAGTTAGTTTTCTCACGTGTTTTGTTGCGGATTGTCAAAAACAAAATATAGGAGATTGAGAGGGAATATCCTTGAGTTAGATTATTCTAAAAATGAAGCATAGCTAACCAAGTTGTGTGATAATTGATAGCTAAATATTGCTCATAAGTGAAAGGTAAAGTTTATGAACTTTTGGGTTTAGCTTGTAAGGGTCTCGTTGGGTCTCGCTATTACATGTTGATTGTTCAGTATTTCTTTTACTGAGGTTAGTAGAGGTGGGTGCTAGGACATGATAGTTAGGGAAGGTATATTGATGTTTCTTCAATTTGTAGTGAAGCATAGCTCAACAAGCTGTGTGATAATTGATAACTAAATGTTGCTCATAAGTGAAAGGTAAAGTTTATGAACTTTGGGTTTAGCTTGTAGGGGTGTCGCTATTACATGTTGATTGTTCAATATTTCTTTTACTGAGGTTAGTTGAGGTGGGTGCTATGACATGATAGTTAGTGAAGGTATATTGATGTTTCTTCAATCTGTCTCTACCTCATGTAGAGTCTATGTGTACATTCTGGGAGACATGAATTCATTAATCAATACGAATTTATCCAGAAATCGATTTTACTTTTGTGGAATTGAATGAGAGAACTTTTATTTGAATGTTTGATTGATTGGGATTTGAAAATATATAGTTTGATAAATCTTGCAATTAGGTATATGATATCAATATAATAATAACATTAAGACTTTCAATGAAACGTCTAAGAGTTTTGTTTGCAATATAGGTATAGGATACCATGACTCTAAAAGAGTGGTCACTGCTTTGCCAAGCTGAAAAGTGTTTGAGGAAGTGCTATCTCCATATGAAAAGAACAAGAGGATGATGGTGCTTGATTGTTTCAAGTCAGTCCTACCGTTATGCTCATTATCCAAGATGATATCGTCACATAGCATTATACTCGGTGTTAATACGAACTATGTTAAATACGCTTCTTCATGTGATTGGTAGGGTGATAGGGTCTTAAGGTTGCCGGCTGGTCACAAGTAGTGCGTGCTTGGTAAGTTGTTGAGTGTAGTTGGATATACCTATAGACCAATAAGGTTAGCCACATTTTCCATCTCTTTATTGTTATTTTTAGCTTGATGCATCTTCTCAATTTTAGAATTTGGTGAAAGGAATCATAAATTAGTTATATTCGTATTGTTCCTTAGACTGTAAACCAATCTATTTTATTCATATTCAATTTCTTCAATTTGGGCGTCAGCAGATGATTATAATGTGGTGTTTTACTCCCTCTCTTCCACTTTTCATACTTACCTTCAATCCTTTTCTCTATATCGTACCAACATTCTATCTTAGGGTGTGTTTGCTAACGTAAAGCTTTGCTCTTGAACTCTTTCTTGTTCAACTAAAGCCCCTGTTCTTTCAGGATTATGATTACAAATAGAGAGGGCAAAGTGGGTGGAATTCTCCGAGTTTCCTTGCAACGCATATGATTAAGAGTTTTGGATATTGGATATGATGGATGAAGAGAAGATTGGATGAATCAATTTGCCGACCTCTTTCTATTCTGTCTGATTGGAAGAGGTATGAAAGACCCAATGACAAAGGTCATTTCCTTGTCATCTTAATCTTGTCAATTTTAAAGTACTTCGTCAGTGAACATTCTTGATTGACATCCAGTCTTGAAAATAACATGCTTTTATTGGGTTAATGGGAAGTGTTCTGTGATCAGCGCAAATTATATTGTATAGCCATATGGAGAACATACTAAAAATTAGTTCCTTTTGTGATTTAAGATCACCGTATGGATAATACTTTATGCTTCTCTATTGTGATGTCTAATGCTGGACTTGACCTAGCTTATTAATGTTTTGCTCATCATTTTTTTTCCTTATTACACAAACCATGTATATGAATTTAATTTATCCAATCCTGGAACTATGATACATTGTTTGCTACATTTTAAAAAGTTAAAGACCTCTTGGATATGTTGTTGTAAGATAAAGAGGTAAATGGAAGTCGATATTGAACTTTAACTACTCATCTTGATTTAAGGTATTTCTTTAGGTAAAGTTGATTAAGGTATTGCATAGAGTGAATGCGAACAAGACTTATGTTTAAGTGACATTGTTAGAAAATTTCAGCATTTCTTACTTGCATTGCCAAATGATTTCATATCCATCTTTTAATCTCATCAAAACTATGCCAAATCTATAACAAAAGTATCCAAGGATCAACTTTATTGTCTTATAAATGTTCATAACAAGGTGATACATATCTTTAAAATAGACTATTTTTGAAAGGCTTATTGAATAAATCCTCTTTGTTCATAAACCTAAAGTATGTAGCCGCTTGCTACAACATAACAAGGTGTTACATAAATCGTCTCCCCTTTAAAAAGGGTTGGCCACATAATAGATGACTCATTTACCCTTCTTTTAATGAAAATTACCATGGATATTATCTTATCTTGCTACTCTCCTTTGTTAGACTTGCAAATTCACATAGTTGCCCGAAGCAATTTTTCATTCGACCATTGTCATCTAGCAACCTATATAGCTGACATCTTTGTTTTTTAGCGTTTAGTTCTCATTCATGAGTACTAATACATTTTGCATCTAAAGACTAAAGGGAGAAGATGAAATCTTTTTTGGTTAATGTAGGTTGACACTAATAAAAAAGGAACGCTAGACTATGGTGAATTTTTTGCAGTCTCGTTGCATCTGTAAACAAGATTTTTACAAGATTGTTGAAACTGAACAAAACCCGAATACGAGAAATTCGAACACTAAAAAAATAAAACCTCTTTCGACCTTCACAAGAAAACGCGTGCAACGCACGCGTATGCAACTAGTTAAAAAAAAAGGTGTATTTGTGCACAATACTACGAATTTCCACTATATTTTTTCATACAATATTAAAAAATCAAAAATAATTATAAACTTTGGTGTAATAGTCTTTCGTGACAAATTATATCTTTCATAACAAAATTTTATAAAATTATCTAAAATTATTACATACTACAAACAAGTATCAAATAAATGTACAATCTACATTATATTAAGTTCATGTAAGAAAAACTTTATTTATTATAGTTTTATTTAAATATATAAAAGTTTTTGTAACAACGAAACAATGATAAATTTAATAACAAAGAAAGTAGACAATGATAAGAGTGTCAAACTTATCTTTTCTCCAAAAATAAAAATAAAAATTAAAGATGCTCTTTTCAACATTAGAAGTGAAAATTTTATTGATCTTGATGGCTTGTCCGCTAATTTCTATCAAAAATACTGAAATATTGTCGGATCTGATGTCATTAAAGCAGTAAAAGTTTCTTTTGGAGTTGATCTCTTCTCAAACAAGTCAATCACACATTTATAACCCTAATTACTAAATGCGATAACCCAAACAAAGTAGACAACTTCAGACCTATCAGCTTGTGTAGTTATGTTCAACAATATGCAAAATTATAGCAAAAATCATCACTCTGAAAGAATGAAAAACATAATCAACAAACTCATTCACCCACTGCAAGGTGTTTTCATTGCAAATCGCTTCATTCATGACAATATCTTAATTCCTAATGAAATCTTCCATTCCTTCAAATCGAAAAAAGGAAAACAAGGTTGGATGGCTATCAAACTTGACATGAAATAAGCTTTCGACACGGTTGATTGGAATTTTACTCTAAATATCTTAAAGAAAATTGGCTTCTGTAATAAATTTATCGGTTGGATTCGTGATTCGTGAATGTATCAATGTTTCATACTCGGTACTAATTAACAATAACCCAACTGATCAATTCTTCCCGTATAAAGGACTTCTACAAGGTGACCTACTTTCCCCATATTTATTCATACTCGGAGCCGAGATCCTCACTCGTTTCATTCAACACGAATGCAACGAAAACCAAAAATCTTAATAATAGCCCCCACAAAAAATGAAACCTACATCCCTTTCCTTTTATTCGCTGATGATACAATAATTTTTGTTAAAACAAGCCCACCTGCGGTTGCCAAGATCAAAGAAAACTTGGATATATATGCAACAATATTTGGTCAAAAATTAAATCTCCAAAAGTCTGAATTTCAAACCACAAAAAATGTTGATGTTGAAACCAACGAACTCCTTAACAATATTCTTAACATGATCCGTACTGAATTTTTCAGTACCTACCTAGGTTGTCCAATAATCAATGGAATAGTCAACAAACATATTTTTGAACACTTAACCTGTAAAACCAAAAAAAAAACTATCAAAATAGAAAGGTAATCTCCTCTCTCAAGAGGGAAGAAGCACGTTGATTAAAGCAAATTTGTCAACCAAACCAATCTATACAATGCAAAGCTTCTTCCTCCCTACTAACTGGAATGACGTCTGTAAACATAAGAAAAATAGTGGCTCTGGTTTATGAAAGTCCAAAGATACAAACAAAGCCCTTCAAATGAAGCTTCTCTGAAGATTCTTGCTGAACCAAATGATGTATGGGTCAAAATCATAAATGAAAAATACCTACAAAACGAGAACTTATTAAACTATTGCAAAAAAGGAAAAACCTCTTGGCAATGGAATAACCCACTAAACTGCAAGTCGAATTTTAAAAAGGTCTATGGTGGCATATGGGATATGGAGCTTCTTTTAGTTTATGGCTCGATAACAGCAGTACAGAGCCCCGGGATATGCCCCTTCTCAGGGTTCCGCACCAGGTGTGAGCCGTGGCAGAGGCCGTGGGGACAGTGCAGCAAGGAGTAGCGGGACTCAGGTTAGGGTATTTGAGTTGAGGAGTGCAGATCAGGCGAATGCTCCTACGACCACAAGTACTATCTGGATTAAGGACGCACCTGTCCGAGTTTTGTTTGATACTGGGGCAACTCATTCCTTCATATCAGATGCATGTGTAGATAGGTTGTCCTTGGATACTGTAGTTGGGATACCCTTTATAGTAGGGCTACCGAATGGGAACAAGGTGAACGGTACTCGGGAAATTCATAAATTCCCGATCCGTTTGGGAAACCGGGAATGGTTGGTGGACTTCTTAGTGATGCACTTGGTGCATGAGGATGTCATTCTAAGGATGGACTGGATGGTCAAGTATGGGGCTATACTTGACATAGGCAAGAGGACAGTGACAGTTACTTCGGCAGAGGGACAGCTACAGATCTTTCGAGGGTGGGACCTCCAAAAGGCGGGAACAGTGATCAGTGCCGTTAGAGCAACACGGTTGATCGGACACGGATGTGAGGCCTTCTGGTGCTACGCCATGAAGGAGCAGAAGGGTCTGAGGCTAGAGGACGTACCAGTAGTGAGAGAGTTCACTGATGTGTTCCGGGATGACTTCCCCGGCCTACCTCCACAGCGGAGTGTAGACTTCAGCATCGACTTGGAGCCTGGCACGAGACCGATCTCGAAGGCTCCCTACCGGATGGCACCCATAGAGATGGCGGAGCTGAAGAAGCAGTTGGAGGAGTTCACATAGAAGGGGTTTATTCGACCTAGTGTTTCTCTTTGGGGTGCTCCAGTACTATTTGTGAGGAAGAAGGACGAATCTATGAGGTTATGCATAGATTACATAGAGTTGAACCGGGTAACGATCAAGAACAAGTACCCGTTACCCCGTATCGACGACCTGCTAGACCAGTTACAGGGGGCCTTAGTCTTCTCTAGGATTGACTTGAGGTCAGGATATCACCAGCTGAGGGTGAGGGATCAGGACATCCCTAAGACGGCATTCAGGACCAGATACGGTCATTTTGAGGTTGTCGTGATGCCGTTCGGGCTCACCAACGCGTCAGCCGTGTTTATGGAGTTGATGAATGGAATATTCATCGACTACCTGGATCAGTTCGTGGTAGTCTTCATTGACGACATTTTAGTGTACTCCCGGAACCGAGATGAGCATGTCGGGCACTTGAAGACAGTGTTGCGGGTACTACTGGACAACCAGCTCTATGCTAAGTTGTCCAAGTGCGAGTTCTAGATGTCAGAGATAGCCTTTCTGGGGCATGTGGTGACGGCTGAGGGGATCAAGGTGGATCCGGCCAAGATTGAGGTTGTTTCATCATGGCAGCCTCCTAGGAATGTCAAGGAGGTGCGCAGCTTCCTGGGGTTATCTGGATATTACAGATGGTTCGTGGAAGGGTTATCTGTCATTGTCCGACCACTGATCGGTCTTCTGAGGAAGACCACCCGCTTTGTGTGGTCTGAGTCATGCTAGAGGAGTTTTGAGGAGCTGAAGAGGAGGTTGACTTCTGCTCCGATCTTAGCCCATCCAGAGGGCACAGAGGACTTCGTGGTGTAAGTGATGCATCCAAGTTAGGCTTGGGGTGCGTGTTGATGCAGCGGGTTAGGTTATAGCATATGCGTCTCGCCAGTTGAAGACGTACGAGGAGAACTATCCCACGCATGACTTGGAGTTAGCAGCAGTAGTGCACACCCTTAAGATCTGACGTCACTACTTGTATGGGACGACTTGTCAGATTTTCACAGACCATAAGAGTCTGAAGTACATATTCACTCAACGGGAGTTGAATAACCGACAGAGGAGATGGCTAGATCTGATTAAGGACTTCGATTTGGAAGTTCTGTACCACCCGGGGAAGGCGAATGTAGTCGCCGACGCCTGGAGCAGGAAGACGCCTCAGGAGAAGGCTATAGCTCGTTTGACAGCTCAGCCCGAGCTACAGTGGGATCTTGCCCGACTAGAGGTCGAGATTCGGTTTCCGGATGTTGATCGGCACTTAGGTGCGTTGGAGCTTGTGCCGGATCTGTTGGATGAGATCCGACAGAAGCAGGGTACCTGCCTACCATATCTAGGATTCAGGAGATGATGTCCCGTGATGAGACACCACAATTTTTTTATAGGAGGAGATGGAGTGATGAGACGCCAAGGGCGTGTTTGTGTTCCCTTTGATGAGGAGCTGAGGCAGCGGATCCTACAGGAGGCTCATGCTACTCCTTACTCGGTCCACCCATGTGCGAGTAAGATGTATAGAGATATCAGACGTTCCTATTGGTGGAGCGGTCTAAAACCGGATGTGAGTAAGTTTGTGTCCCACTGTGCGACCTGTCAGCGGGTCAAGATTGAGCATCACCGGTCAGGAGACGAGCTCCACCCACTGCCAATTCCGCAGTGAAAGTGGGAGGATATATCGATGGACTTTGTCACCGGGTTGAGACCGAGCCGGAGTATTGACGCTATTTGGGTTGTGGTGGACCGACTCACCAAGACCGCCCGTTTCATTCCCATTAAGGAAACGTGGCCGGTGAGTCGATTAGCAGAGGAGTTCATGAGGCAGATCGTGAGATTGCATGGGGTGCCCCGGACCATCGTCTCAGATAGAGATGGACGGTTCACTTCGAGATTTTGGGAGCAGGTGCATACCGCTCTAGGGACCAGTTTGCATTTCACCACCGCTTACCACCCGTAGTCAGATGGTCGGTCGGAGAGGACCATCCAGACCTTGGAGGATATGTTGAGAGCATGTGTACTGGATTGGGGACAGGTATGGCCTGATCATCTTCCTCTAGTGGAGTTCTCATACAACAATAGTTATCACTCGTCTATTGGTATGGCTCCCTATGAGGCGTTGTATGGCCGAAAGGGTCGTACACCTTTGTGATGGGAGGATGTTAGTGAGGCCGGAGGAGTCGCTCCGGAGCAGATACAGGATGATATGGCTCGGGTAGCCTTGATCCGAGAGCGCATGCTAGCCGCTCAGAGTCGCTAGAAGTCTTATGCTGATAAGAGGCACAGACCGCTAGAGTTCCGAGTCGGTTCACACGTGTGGCAGAGAGTATCACCGACTCGAGGGGTTAGGCGTTTTGGCATTAAGGGGAAGTTAAGCCCCCGATATGTCGGACCCTTTGAAATATTGGAGCGGGTCGGAGATGTCGCGTACAGATTAGCTCTCCCACCTGCCTTGGAGAGTGTACATCCGGTATTCCATGTATCCCATCTCAGGGAATACATACCGGACCCACGACATGTGGTCAGTCATGAGGATTTGACAGTTGAGCCGGACCATACTTGTGCAGAGTATCCGGTAGCTATTTTAGAGAGGAGTGTTAGACGACTACGGTCGCAGGAGATTCCTATGCTTGAGATTCAGTGGTCCCGTCGGGGAATAGATGAGGCTACCTCGGAGACCGAGAACAACATTAGGAGCTCATACCCGGAGCAGTATACCGAGATAGTGTCGGTTTTCCTGGCGACGAGCTAGATTGAGACCATTGCGTTATTTGTTATGGTGTTTACCGCATATAGACCTGCCGTGATTTTTTTTATATAAATAGGTGTTATCTGGTAACTACGTTTATCGTGTGTGGACTTGAGTGATTATTGATATAGTGGTGTTATTTTTATTTTACTTTTCTTGAGATGCGTGTGATATTGGTGCGTTCGAGTGTTATAGAAAAGAAAGTATGAATTAAATTAATTATATTTATGACACGGAAGTCTTAATCTAAGACTAGCCGTACGTCACCCTAAGTTTCGGGACGAAACTTATCTTAAGGGGGGGACTGATGTAATAATCGGAAAATTTTGAGAATTTATTTAATTAAATTAATTGGGAATTATGAAGTTAATGCAAGACCTAAACCGAGTGTTCAAATCCATGACTAAACCGAACCGGTTCCGGTCCAGCCTTGCCACAATTGTCCCAGTCCAGTCTTTTACATGTTCATCTTTTGGGCCAACTGCTCCCCTCTACTCCACTTGGCCCACGTGCTTACCTCGGCCCATGCCACCAGTCACTATCGACCATGTACAAGGCCGCTTTCTTCAGGCCCAAGTGTATGATAACGTGAGTTCGTAGAACTCACTTAGTGTGCATTTGAGTGGTGTATTTGAGTGGTGTGTGCTATATTATGAGAAATAAAATTAACGGATTAGATCACGGTATTTTATTGTTAATTAAGGCATAAGTGTATGATAACGTGCCGTAACCGTCGGTCTGGGCCGATGGTGCCGGAGGATTGCCCCGCGACCAGTCCAGTAGGTATACGGGAAGAGATACATACACCAGCCCTACTGGTTTAGGGGGACGAGGGCAGGAGTCGGGAGACTCTTGTGTTACAAGATAAGATGGAAATTAGACTGGATCAAGTCACGTAATGAAAAGATAATAAACCGGGATCTGTGTGTGCATGCTGAGTGATTATTGCATATGGCTTTGTGTGTGTTTGTGCTCTAGTGACACTTTAGTATTAGAATTGTAGCTAACGGTTTATACCGTGTTGTTAGATGATGCAGGTTAGATCTCTACCGAGAGATCGAGAGTGAAGTGGCCAGCCGGGGTTTCCGTACTAGGATCGGGTATTCGGTTATTTATTTCAGTTATTTATTTCTGTAGTTGACCTTTTACTGTTAGACTTACGCGTCCTAGAGATTGGTTGTGTTATGTTGGTCACGTCTTTTTACTTTGAGTACTGTATTTCAGGATTTACTGTTTTAATATTTGTGCCTTGTTGCAAGGTCCGTGTGAAATTGTTGTTAAACTAAGGCCGGGACCCACTATGAGGTCCTAGCCAGTAACACTCCGGATTCCCAGAATTCGGGGTGTTACAATTTAAATGCCCTTACACAAAACAAATCATCAATAACATAAACCCAAAAATCCTACAAACTATTGAATCCCAATACTATAACAATATCAAACCTAATCCATGCCTAGATAACATTTAAAAAAAAAGATTCTAAAACTCTACAAATCTCATAAGCTTAGAGAATATCTGGTGGAGCATCTAGTACACAAGAAACAAATTTATATTCCAAAATGACATGGGAGGAACCCACAGTACCGCGTCATTTATAAAATACCAAATACAAACATGGACTAATAACAGAAACTTTGACCACATTTAACAAAAGACCCCAAAAAGAATAACACCAATCCCTCCAATAAAGAAAAAAAAATCAATGGGGACAAACCCCAACCCATTTTATCAAACTCAACTTCGATGGTAGAATGGTTGATTCTGACATGTCCTTCGGCCTTGTCCTCGTGAACCACTTAGTTGATATAATTTTCCTCAGAGTAGGAAAATCAAAAAATAAAACAATTATTGGTGTGGAAGCTTTAAGTCTTTACCACGGAATTCAGAAAGCAATTAACCTCAAAATCGAGAACATTATTATTGAGTGTGACAATCTCAATGTCATCAATGCAATCAATGGCTCATGGTACAACCCTTGGAAAATTGAAATGCTTGTTGTTGACGTTCTTATTGAATTGAGCAAATTTAAATTAGTTCGCACTGCTCACATTTTCAGAGATATAAACAAAGCGGTTGATAGACTTGTCCATCTTGAACACCTACCTACACCGTATAACCTTTCTGCAGATCATGAACTTCACCTTATAACGAACTACGACCAAGACGTAGCCCTGTTTAAAAAATATCAATAATCATAAATAATTAAATAATTTTATCATGAAATCGTGCAATGTCAAACAATGTTTGAATTAAACTGATCAAATTTTCATAAATTAATTTTGTAGTTGCGTTTACTTGCCTAATAAATCGCTTTTACAATGACTTTCAAAAATTATTACACATAAAATATGATGAATAAAGTTATCAAGTATTTTAAAATTAGTATTTAAGTTTGTTAATTTAATCGTTCTAATAAACAATTTCAAGGTATCGTCAAAATATTGTTATAGATAAATATATAAACTTTATTGAAAAAACATCAAACTAGGTTTTAATAAAACTACTAAATATTTTTAAAATTTTGTTTAGTAAAATCTTATCTCATAAAATTCCCAACTTATTTGTTTGTGTAAATTCTGATCCCAAACTTATTTATTTGTGTAACAACAAACTCAAAATGTGTACAAGCACTGAGCATAATTAGGGACGTCATATATATAAATCTAAAACGATGTTGTTTGTTGTATAGTAACTGAATTAAAGACGAGCATCACAAAATTATTCTTTATTCGTGATTATTTTATGTTTTTTAAGAATATAAAAGGCAAATAACCATATCAATAAAATTACATAAATTATTGTAATAAACTAACTTAACTCCCGTGCCTTGCACAAATTTGTAATTAAAAAACTAAATAATAATAATAATATAAAAATACCATATAGTATGAATTTTAGGTAAAACTTACATCTAATCGGTGATAACTAAGAATAAATTTTTAACAAAATCCTATATAAACATGCAAGACAATTAGCATAAATGTCATTGTTATGATATATCTTATTACATAAATGATATATTTATCAAGGTAATATTACGTGGTTTGTTTAAAACAAAAACACGTTAGTATTAATCTTTCTCACAATCCCTTCGATATAGAAATACACTTTTCGATTAGGTGTATGAACCTGTTCAGATTCGGACAACCCGTCCGGCCCGTAAAAACGGGCGGGTATGAACATAAAGACAGGTCTGGCCCGGCAGTCCCGGCGACCCGAGTCGAACAGGGTATGAGGCCCGGTCGGGCCGCTCAGCCCGGAATTTTTTTTTAAAATATATATATATATATATATACACGTATTATAGTTTGAAAGTTTGTACACATATATAATTAAACATTAAAAAAATAAACTCTAATTCTCTAAACCCTAATTGAAAAATGAAGAAGTAGCAATTTTTTTTCAAAAAAAAATTTAAAATTTAAAAATAAATAAATGAAAAACGGGTACCCGTCGGGCAGCCCGGCCTCACAGGCCCGCAAACCGGGCTCAGCCCGGCCCGGGTCCGCCAATACGGGCTTTTTTTTAAAAAAAATGTCCGGCCCGAACCCGGATATGAACAGGTCTAGGTGTATCCTAATACACTTTCCAATTAGGTGTATCTTAATATATACATTACATTTATCAACTACTTCATGATACATCGTAAAAATTTAATGCATATAATAAATTAAGATTTAATTATTTTATAAGGTCTAAATACAGTGATCGAAAATCACTAATTATTAAATATGAATATATAATAGGATAGTTTGTGGCAAAGAAATATGTGACATAATCTTGAAAGGGTTGGCGGGTCTTGCATGGTAATTTTGTGTCATCTAAATCTTCAAATGTAGTGTTTAGGAGGATCGGATTTGCTATTCAGAAAGGGTTGGCGGCACAACTTGTTGCCCGCCTAACTTTTAACTCGATGTAATAATGAACGAATGAAATATGACATTCACTAATAATCTTGACATGACGAAATATGAGGTGGATTGACAAGAGAACGACATATGACAAAAACGTAGGTGTTTTGATATGTAAACGACACATGATTTTATTCACTTTTTACTCAAACAACATCAAATATATAAATATCGCACACTGTGCTGGTGTCAACAATGTACAAACTAATATTCCTTTAAAAAAGCTGGAAACTCGACCAATTGTCCCACCAGGGAAACTCGACCCCTAACACCAATTTTCTGAAGACCCTGAACTTCGTGTTCTCATCCGCAAGAATGCTTTAGTTTAGACTACATCTTGAAGATAGTCCAATCTAACCGATTTCATTTAAAGAAAAAACAAAAACAATAGTATTCTTTTAAAAAAGCTAAATCAGACATACGTTTGGACTATCATCATAGATTATATATTTTAAAAACCTATCAACACTATAATCAGATTAGATATATAGTCTCATAGGTGTAGAATATAATATATATTTAAGGATCTTCCAAGTAAAAAGTCAATGCTCACTTTTCAATTTGGATAAACAAAAGTCAAACTTAAAAATATGTCAAACTTTGGTCGTTTCTTCTTCTTATCTCACTGTTTTCGTTTTCCCACCCAGAAAATAAATAAAAAAATTAAAAGAAAAAAAAAACTGAGTTTACAAAAATTCACATCGTCCAACCATGGATCCGTGTAACACCGGGAAAAAACTCTCTGCACATGAGCGTTCACGCACTCGCCACTTCGCATAAGGAAAACAGATTACGCAATCAAAATCCTCCCAAAAAAAGGAACAAAATTATCCTCAATAAACCCTTGAATCTTCACATGCACCCCCAATTTTCGCCTTCATTGTCTTCCGATACGTAATCTTTCAACCCACAGATTCAATCAGAACCCACAGAACCAAAAGCACATTCTTTTTGGTTTCCAAAGTCTGAATCTTTGAAGAAGATGGGTAGGAAAAGAGGATCTTCTACTTTGAATTACCTCTTCTTATGGGTTCGAAGACAATCGGTGAAGGTTAAGGTTTTTCTGGGTTTCCTAATTTCTCTGTGTGCTCTCGTGGCTCTTAAGTACACTGTTAAGCAACAAACACATTTTTTTGTTGCTTCTGAAGCTATTCATGCTGCTGGTATCATGGTTCTTGTTTATAAGCTCACCACCCAGAAGACCTGTTCTGGTAATTTGTCATTTTCCCCCTTCTTTTGATGGGTTTTATTTGCTATTCTATGATATGGGTTTGATTGCACATGCAATTCAAACTCTCTGTTGACCTTATTTTGATTTTGATTTTGATTTTGAAAACAAATTTTGATTTCACAGTATTTCTTATTGCTTCAATTGATCGTCCTTTGCAACCATTTATCTGAAACTTAACAATTTCGTGTGCATGATTGATTCAGATTATGATTCTAAGATTGAAATTTCAGATAACTTAATGATCCAAATATCCAATACGGCAGCATTTGGGTTGCGATAAACAGATTTGTTCCTTCTAGGGGAGTTGTGTTGAACACAAATCAGTATCTGTCAAAGCACAAAACGACTATTTTTTATTTTTTTTTATATTCCCCCTTGCACCAATTTATAAATAGGAACCAAGGTTACGAGGATCGGGATTCTAGATCACTGAGGACTATTTGGATGAGGGTCTACCTAAGATTCGGATCATGTTTTCGTTTATGGATCGTGACATCGTGAGAATTGTGGATCCAGATTGGGATTCTGATAGCCATGAAAAGAAAATTGAATTTGGTAAACTAACACTCATGTTAAAGATGAAGTGTTTTTTGTTATGGGGGACTTGTGATTTCTTAATGGTGACTTGTGGTTTCTTAGGGCGTGTTTGATATCAAGATATAGGTACGAGATTGATATCCGATATCCTTATTTGATAGGTTGTATTATGTATGAAAGAGGAAGGACAAATATATGATATATGGGATATCAAAAGAGGAGAAAAAGTGTATTTTATGTGATACCCATATCTCATATCCAGATATGGATACCAAACAAGCCCTTAAGGTTGAGGCTCATTGGGGTTATTTCTTTGCAACTCCGGATTATATGGTGCATTTGGCATGACACGTTTTACATTATGTTGCATTTGTACATTTTCGCCTTAGCAGTCACCTTGATTAACCTTATCAAATACTTTATAAGCATCACTTATATTATGAAAATGTGGTATCAAACACGCCCAAATAGCACCTTATTGTTTGAATAACCGATCGCCTTAGCAGTCACCTTAATTACCGAGGCCTTGTTTTGTCTTACAGGCCTCTCATTAAAGATGCAGGAGCTCACAGCCATGTTTCTAGGGGTGAGGGTTGGTTTGAGCTTTCTCATGGAAGGTGACATCCATACCGTGCTTGATTTGGCAACACTCGTGTCCACTTTATGGGTCATCTACATGATCCGGTTCAAGTTGAAATCTACCTATATCAAAGAGCTGGACAGTTTGCCTCTATATAAAGTGGTAATTCCCTCATTCACATGTTCTTATTTTCTTATGTTATGATTGTTTTATGTTTTCTTATTTTGTTTTGTTATGTTTACCTTCGGTACCACAGATAGTACCGTGTGCAATCCTTGCATTAATTGTCCACCCGAACTCTAACTATCCACTCTATATCCGAATACTTTGGGCATTTTGTGTGTACTTGGAATCCGTCTCAGTCCTTCCTCAGCTCCGTATGATGCAGAATACAAAGGTAGGTTTTCTTTCTCTAACCGATTGCCTCATTGTCGCCACATTTATGTAACCTAAAATCACTGACAGATATCATGTTATCGGGCACCTTTCTTTTCAGATGGTTGAACCCTTTACAGCACGTTACGTGTTTGCCTTAGGCCTTGCAAGGTTCCTCGGCTGTGCACATTGGATCCTTTCGGTTAGAATACTATTCTTCACCTCATTTATTCAGCATTATACACTCGTTCTCCTGTAGATTATGCATCTCCACAATTAACGTTATTGCAACGGGTGTCCTAGGTTTACGAGAGCAGCGGCCAATACATACTAATGGTAGGAAAGGGCTATATATGGCTGCCCATGGTTCTGCTAGCGGAAATCGTCCAAACCGGAATTTTGGCAGATTTTTGCTACTACTATGTCAAAAGGTGAGGAGTATCATATAATGCATTAGAAAAAAGAATTTTGTGAACCGGGCATTAGAACAGATCCTTGTTCTTTTTGTTTCCTAAACTCAAGTCACTATGACTAGAGCTGTTTAAACGGTCCGGTCCGGACCGGACCGTAAACCCACGTACCGAACCGTTTCATTTTTGTATGAAACGGTCCATGGACCGGACCGTAATATCATGGAGGCCTAGTCCGGTTTTCCGGTTTGAGTCCATATATGTGCAACCCTAACTATGACAAACTAGGTCTAACACGGATTCTTCTTCGTTGTTTTTGTGTTAATAGTGTCATGGATGGCCAGCTCGTGATGTCGATGAACTCGCTTGTCTAAGGGGTGGAAGTGGTGCGGCTCATGAATGATGTTCACTCAAGAAAGTGCAACCAGGGAGAGCTAAAGAGGGAAAGACTGATTTTTGTTTTGTTTTTATGTTATTGTTTTTTTTTTACTTGGATTTTAATGTTACTATGTGAAGTATAACTTGATCTAGGTAACTTCTAAGGGGGCTTTTGAGTAGGGTTACGTTAAAACTGCTGTACTCGACTAAGAGCAATGTACAATGTCGATCAAGTTAGGCTCTTTTGACACAGTTCATCCCATAATAAAAGAAGAAGCTCAAATTCACTTGCAAGCTTGTTATCTAATTGAAGAATTTTCAATACCCCGCCATGACTGCAATGTTTAGCGTGTTTAGGCCGGCTGTGCACTGTTGGACCCGAAATTTCGGTCCCGTTTCTGGTCCAGTCTAGGCCTCTAGGGCTATTTTTAGACTTTTTCATGATAAAATTTTTTAAAAATATATTGACAGTCCAGGTTTGGATCGGATCGTAATGACCTGTATAAAATTATAAAGACCTGTATAAAATTATAAAAAATGCAAACAGGTCAAACCGGATCATAATGAACCCATATAAAATTATAAAAAATGAAAACCAGGTCATTACGGTTTGGATCGGATCGTAATGAACCCATATAAAATTATAAAAAATGAAAACAGGTCATTACGGTTCAGGTTGTAGACCGTATTGGATCAGTCCATCACGGTCTGGTCTAACTACCCGTTTACTATTATATACAATGGAGTTCTTCAAAAATAGTTATAATATTATATACAATGACCCCCGTTTGGTTGTAACTCCGGAAACTGGAATTGGATTGGAAATGAATCTAGTCCACATTTGTACATTGTTCATTGAATTATTTCATGTGGTTTTATACAAAATACACTTACTTCCTCCATTTTATTACCCTATAGAGTATCAAAACTAATCCATTTATACTACAATTACTTCAAACCACAAGGAATAATTCCCAAAAACTTCGTGTACATGGATATACGTATAGATTAGATACGTTTTCATTCCGTTTCCGTTACCGAAATTCAAACCAAACGGACCCTGAATTTCTTAAAAATATAGTTACTTACGGTCTGGTCTAGGTCTAAGTTTATATCCCATTATACCCTACACTCTTCTAAGAGTTGTCCTCGACTATAAGGGGTTCGTTAATGGATATCCAATTTTATCAGATCAATAACGAATACCGAAATTTCATAAACATGAATTTTGAATCTAATTTGAAATTTCTGAAAATCCGATCCGGAACCCTGGATATAAAACCAGTGAAACATTTTTTTTTCTCGGTTTATCAGCCTTATCTTAATAGCCTATGAACTCGGCCATCAAAAGCTCCCTATAAAAGCCCAAAGTAAAACATCACAGCCCACCAAACGCCATATTGAAAATGTAACGAACCAACTGGAGCTATTTGTTTTGATTGAAACTTAAAAATACTCCATATATAATATACAATAACTAGACCCAATCATATCCGGACAGCTCATCCGGCCCGACCCTCCCGTCCAAAAAAATAGACGGGTATGAACATAGAGGAAAGCCTGAGCGGGCCGAAAAGCCCGGCCCGTAGACCCGTATAAAAAAATAAAACATATAATATATATATATATATATATTTAAAATATTAAGCATAATTATCATAATCTTAATAATCTTAATGTATATTACATATAATATCTTAAATATATATTTTTTTAAATAAAATATTAAATTATTGTTATAAAAAAAAAGGATACCTAGAGGCCCGTCCGACCGGGCTGGACACGATACGGATTGTAGGTCCGTCAGCCGGGTTTAACCCGATCCGGATAAACGGGCCAAAAATTCCACAAAGAGCAGTCCGAGTCCGGCCCGAGCCCTGATATGAACAGTCTAACAATAACCCAATGAGTATGAACCGGATATCCGAAGCCAAATGAATCCATTCTGTATCTAATCCGAATAATTTATTATCGTACTCGGATTGATTATAATATAACAACCCCTATCGTTTGGGGCATGGTAGCCAAGCCCATTGAAGCCCCACAAATGACAAATGCCAAAGTGGGAAATACATTATTAACTGGTACCCTGATCAGCTTTGTCACGTGACGGAGAAGCTGAACTGTAAGTCGTCCAGCTCCGACACCTGTCGATCATGCATAATATCGCCCAACTTCTGCCCATGCGTTTACGCTTTTTTCACCAACTGGTCCCACTTTAAACACTTCCAAACACCTGTCGTTTGTCTATTCATCCCTACCTTTTTAATTTATTCAAAGCCTAGTTGCTCTTCTTCCATCAGCCTTCAGCCACGTGCTAACGTCATTAAATTAGAGAAAACTTTTTTTTTTACTTTTTAATAAAGTAAAGCGGTTCGAAAACACTAGACGACACGTCGTCTAGTGTATCGAAAGGCCGAAAAAAATCAGCAGACGGTTTCTTAAGGAGCCACAATAAAAGAAAAAGAAATACACAAAATACAACATAAAAATTCAAAAGCAGATGAGGTCTTCAAGGAAAAGTAGGATGATGATGAAGTCAGCAGGAAGCGGCAAGCATCCAGTATGTTTTCGAAAGGAAGTATACAAGTAAGAAGCTTGGGGAACAACTGTGGACACCTCATATTTGGACTCGCGAGCCGTCAGGAGTCGATCACAAATCTACGCCCCCTCCTCGACAAACAACTCGAAACGCCACCATAACAACAACGTCAAACAAAGAAGACGACATTGCAGAATACGGGTGTCATGTCATATAAAAGTGTATGACTTTAAAAGGTAGTGAATAAAGGAGATCGATGGAAGAAAATACAGGTGTCGCATAAGATACAGATGAGTTTTGAATATTGGGTTAAAAATAAAATAAAACTTATTGGATATTCTCACATACTGATCCTGATTTTTACATTTTTTCTTTCATACCCAATGTTTTGCCAAAATCAAAATGAATGATATCAACTCTATGCTTCATGACATATCAATATACATACTAATATCTTCTTCCTTGTTACATTTTACTATATGTTTTATTTTGTATAACCTTTTGAATGAAAATCATAATAATCAAACTCAGTCATTTGACTACACGAGGACAGTTTACCGATAAACTCAATTTTCAAATCTTTCGATGGGTAGAGTTCCGGTGAGAAGAGCAATGAACGAAACGACATAAATTTAAGATGTATCCGGTGAAACGAGATTTTTAGTAAAAAAAGATTTTTGGATAGTTTTAGCGAGTGGTTATTTGGTTACTATTTTTTGTAAAATTTCACATATATATATATAAACTAACGAAAATGTTAGTCGAGTGTGTGGTTAAAGAAGTTTTTGGGAATTAGCCCGACCCATCTGAATAATTTTAAAAAATACCTAACTTCGCACTTTTTCTTTAAAAAATTTTCTTACTTTCGCGTTGTTTGGAGTTAAAATAATGACCATTAAATTACGTATATGGTATACATGCAAGAAATTAGGCAAGTCCATACTTGGCTACCGAATGAAAGCAATGAGTTCGCACCTAAGTTGCGGAATAAAAACAGGTAATTCCGGGTAAAAAAAACCGTCGAAGAGGACCTAAATCTATTAAAAGAAATACAAAGAAGGTTAATACTTTAATTTTGACAAAGCTTGGATATCGACCGAAAAATGTAAAATTATAATTTATTTTTTGTGAATTTAACCAAAAAATTACATTAACTCAACCAGCTGGCAGGTGGACCCTGGATCAGAGACGTGTCATTCCTGACGCGGACCCGAAGCAGCTAGTTGTATAGCAGCCTGTATGCATGTGAGGTGGGACCCATGGATTGTTGGATACCAACGTGGCCTTATTTATGTCGTGCAACGTGGCGTAATTCTGCTGGGGCCTCTTGGGGTTTTGTGAAAGTAGAGGGTGCTGAAAGCGACGGTGTAGATTTGCTCGAACGACAGAGAAGATCTCTCGACACGTGTCGTTGTTTGACAATACGCTCCAAGGGGTGTTCAAAATTCCGGAACAGACACACAGCTACGATATATTTTACCACGCGTCCTATTTCTGGCGCCTTTTATAACCTATCGTAATCTTCCACGTATCTCTACGCTCTGTTAACTTATCAAAATCAAATCCTACCAAATCGTTCAAGTTGCATACCGGATAAATAAGTTGATAAATTATTTAACAAAATTACTAATAAATGTTTTTGGACAAAAGATATTTTATCCATTTGGTCCAAATAAAATTAAATATTGTACAGATCGATCAGAACACAATGTTATATAATAATTTGTATAATGATTTGTCGAAAAATATCAGAAAATTTTGACTTTTATGGTGAAATCGATTTTGAATTTTTGAAAAATATTAATTTTAGCCGTGCTTAATTGATTGGTTGAATTTTCATTTGAAGTCGTTTCTCGAGTTGTGACTTAAACGAATATTTCGGAAGATGACGTGGTAAGATGTCCTGTTGATTGTGTTTTGATCGTTGCAGTGTTCGAGGTCTTTGAAATCGGTTTCGGATTTTTATTATTTGGGTTTGATATACTGCAATATTACCAAAAAAAAATTTATAAATCAATTTTATATGTATACTTTTATACATATATAAATTACTGATATATCTAAAATAATAAATTGATATTAAACGGGCTTTATATAATCTAAATTGTTATTATCATGTAGCAAGTTTATAAAAAATTCAACAGTGTTCTCAACTTTTTGACCAAGAACCCCAACATCAAATTTTTCAACAATATCAAATATCGTTTCCTCAATCATAGTAATAATTTAGGTTGAATTAACTCTTAGATAAATGAGAATTTAGGTGATATATTTTTTTCCATACCATCGTCTACATGCATAAATTAATGGGCAAAAAACATATGTCTTAAAATTAATCTTTATAAAATATAATACAAGTTATCTTGCAAGCGAAATTACAACAACGTAATTGATGCGGGACATGTAGCATTCATAACACTTATTTCGATTTGAAATATAATTTACAAGAACTATACGTGAAAAAATGTTAACAAAATAATCCATTCCTCTTATTGAAGAAGGACGAAAAATCTTCCCACATTCCGAAGGACATCATTCTGCACTTCCAATTGCGGTTTCGAAAATCACATTTTTGCCGACTGATGAGGCCCTCCCTTTGGTTGGTTTGTCCAAGTTCCAAACTTACAAAACATAAGGACACCGTCCCAAAATCCAGAGTTTTAAACTACTCTAGAAGTCTACAAAAATCGATGTTGGGTGACTTGAGAGATGCCATCACTTTTAGGGCCCGTTTAGTTTGAACTTCGGAAACATAATAGAAACGTGTCTAGTCCACATTTATACACATGCTTATAAAGTTTTTGGGAATCATTTCTTGTGTTTTGAAGTAATAGTAGTATAAATTGATTAGTTTTGATACACTATAGAGTAACAAAATGGGGAGAAGCAAGTTAAACCACATGGAATGATCCCTTGAAGAAGGAACCAATGTGGACTAGATTAATTTTCAATCCGTTTCCGTTTCCGGAGTTACAGCCAAATGGGGTTAGTGTCTTACTTAAAACGAGAGAAGAGATATAGGCCGAATTGTATTTACACTTTATACTATATTTAATTAGTTATACCACAAAAAAGTTTGGGGCGGAACAAAATTTCCATAGTTTCGGATAAAATAAAATTATCAAAATTAATTTATCGTAACAAAATGTTATAACTTTCATTCGAATAAGAATCATTGATTTCCTCTCCTGTCCATTTCTTATTCATTCAAGGCGCTCGACCGGTGCTCCTTTCTCAAAGCAGAACAACTCTAAACGTTAGGGAAGATAAAGAAAGACCATCCGAGCGAACGGTAATTTTTTAGTTTAACATATTTTTACTCAAGTGTTATAGTTCACTAATTTGATTTTTTTCCCCGGTAAATGTGTATTTTAAAAGTCATATAATATATTGGTATACATATTATTTTTACATTTTTTCAGATATTTTACTAGTTATTTATATTATAGGACACCAAGAGTTTAAAATTTCCTATTAACCAAATTTTCGAAAGTTTGGCCAACAAGACGACTTTATCATTAATTCATCACAACAATATATTGAGGTAACTTTATAAATTTTGAGTTTAAATAAATTTGTAGTCAAGTGCAATAATTCACTAATTTGTAACTTCAATACCATAAATATTTTATTAAGTAACTTCAATACCATAAATATTTTATTACGTAACTTCAATACCATAAATTTTCACATGTTATTTCAGTTATCTATTTTAATTTGAAAATTATTTCATTAAAATGACTATAATATATTATTAAGTAATGGAATGAAATACCATAAATGTGTATATATAATGTAAATCAATGAATTTTATTTAATGTAATTATTTAAATAATATTATACAAAACAATTTGTTAAAACTACATAATTGAATGTTGGCTTGTAAGAATAAAATTTTTTTTATAAACACGCGCCATGAGGAAATGAAGTTATTGAGGTGACAAATAACTTATTTAATTAATATAAACAAGATAATGAAATTTGGATGCATGTTACCAAACGCATAAATTTTGGATATGAACTAATGAAAATCATATAAAATAATAAATGCATTAATGAACAAAAGTTATAGATGTATATTGATATTTTATTCATTTTGAAAGTTAAAATGCTAAGATATGCTCATGTGCATGTGATACATATAGTTGATGGATATTAGTTATCACTTGTTTGGTATTGTAATGTTTGATAAAACTGAAAATAAAAATAATTAACTTTCACATTTATCAATAAATTTATTATTTAATTTTGTAGGCATGTCAAATTAGCAAATTAAAAAAAAATCCAAACAAAGCCTTAAAACCTAGGAAATCACGAGAAAATCTTTGTTAAATGGACAATTAGAATACGTTAATATTTCTTTGTAACATGATTAAACACCCATTGGCTTACGTGTCCCTACGCAACCGTTCTTTCCCGCTTTGATCGTCCCACCACGTGTCCATCTCTTCCTTCTCCCTCTTCACCCTTCCTTCTTCTTTTCTTCATTTCTTTTAAAATTAAAATATAACCTTCAAAGCCTCTCTCATCGTTCGTATTTTTCCCCCCTAAGTTCTTGCTCTAAACTCTAACAGAAACTTAAACCTCTCGCTTGTTTCTAACAAATTCTATTGTAGAATTATTCAGATTCGCGGTCGGTAATGGAGGATCAAGATAGGGCCGCCATTGAAGAGGAGCAGAATTGTTTGAAAGAGGAAGAACTGGAACTCAGTCTAGGGTTACGGCCGTCGTCAATTTGCCGCCATTTCCACCCTAAAATTAAGGTTTCCGAAGGTTCCGGCGATTTGTGCCTAAACTTGCCTATTTGGGGAAAGGGAGTAGTGGGATCGGAACAGGAAATGGAAGGATTAGGGTTCGAACTTGAAGCGAAGAAGGAAGCTCAAGCATTGAGAAGACAAGAGGCGAGGAAGAAGCGGGAAGGGAAACGGAAATCGAAGGCCAATGTGGTCATCGGAAATTCAAACGAGAGATTGTCGTGGTTTGAGAAGCAGAGGGCAGCAGGAAGGGAAAACGAAGACGATTTATTGGAACGACGTCGGAAAGGAGAACGAAACTGCAAGAGCAATGGTGTTGATAGGACGCCGTTTTTGGCGAAACCACAAGGTTTGGTTAATGGAAACCAGTTGAACGGGTTGCCTAATTATTATATGATGATGCCTGGCTTGATTGGGAGCGACGGTAACGCGCTTCAGCCGATTGCTGGTGTTGGAGCCGGCGGATTTCGGCCGTACCAAGCTGTGGAGAAGAATTCCGGCAACCTAAAACAGTCTGTTTCAGGCTGTTCAAGAGGAAGTTCCCCTGGTGTTTCAGATCAACGAAGCACATCCGGCCACGGTAATCAAATACTCCGTATCACTTTATTGAGATTAATTAACAATGCATTGTGGTAAGCCAATTGAAGCAGATCAAGAGGTTTGGTTATGATTAGATATTTAATTTTCTCAAGGGTCCTTGCTGCCAACTTTTAATCATCTTTTTCTTTGTTAGGTTTAGCTCCCATTTGCCCAATTTGCAACTAAAATAAGGATCAATTTGTCGGCCACAAACCCTAATTGACAATGACCTTATGTAAAACTGGGAAATTAAGTATGATATTTTCCAGTACTAGAGTATTTGCAATTGCAACTTTTCCAGCACTTGAAAGTTTTCATGGCCCTACAAGAGATGATATTCAAATTAAAAAAATCAAACACTTTTAACTTCAATTCCATTTGAGTAAAGGTGGAATAGTTATAGGAAGCAAAAGCCAAGTTGAAATAGTTTTAAAAAGTCTGTAATGCATTGGTGGCCATGGTCATAAACTCATATTACTGCACGTGTCTGTCGCCATTGACGCTGCTAGCCAAGTGCAATCAAATAGTAAGATCTGAGATTGAATGTGAAAAATTTGCTGTTGTATATATGTATGTATTCATAGTAGCCATAAACAGGTAACTTTGTGCATGATGAATCTTATGCATGCAAGGTTTTACTTCTGGTTCAGCTGAAGTTGCTGTAAGTTTGAATTTGAGTATCATCCTGTTAACGTAGTTCTGTTTTGATGGTTCTTTGCAGGTGGATCTAGTAGTGACGGTGGAACAACTGTATCTTCCCAGAAAACGGCACCGGCTAACCCAGGGGAAATGGCCACCACCAGTTCATCAAACACCGAGTCTAGTCACCTTGTGCAAAACCAGAATGTTGTCCAAACCGAAACGTCTCCAATCAAGACAACCGAAACCAAAGTAGCAAACCCGGTAAGCAAACCCCCTAAGCCGCCAACTCAACAGACCAACGACGCCATGTTGCTATCACAAATGCCGTATGTGTCCACTACGGGGAACGGACCAAATGGTAAGACCATTACTGGGTTCTTGTATAAATACACCAACTCAGAGGTGTGCATTGTGTGTGTCTGTCATGGAAGCTCTTTCACCCCAGCTGGGTTCATTGAGCATGCCGGGGGTGTAGACGTAGAGAATCCGCTTAAGAACATAACTGTCGTCCCCTTCGCCTTCACCTGATGCCGTTGATTCATGGGTCATTTTGTAGGAAATCTTCGACTAGAGATTAGAGATTATGTAGCTTTTCCTGCTAAGAATGTGCAGGGGAGGAAACTTCAAACTTCTCTATCCGGGTTTTGTTTTGTTTTTCTTCCTCTTCTTTAGTGCTGTGGCTGCATATGTACAGTGAATGCCTTTAGATGTTAAGTATTCTAATTTATCATGTCTCGTGTTTATGTCGTATTGTGACTAGAATAAATCTACCTCTTTAGTTTGTTTGTGTTGAAAACTATTTCATTTATCATCATCAAACAGATGATAATCTAAAGATGTGGATCCGAAAGAGTTGCATCTTCAGGTTTTATACAACATTTATGTAGTATTGTGTGTTCGGATGTGAAGCATATGCAAACGTCAGCATTTAAACACCATTTTATGGTAAAACACGTCAGCATTTAAACACGATTTTATGGTACAACATGTCCGTAGCCCGTGCATTGTATGTTAATTGTTAAAAATACTACTTTTTTTCCCCCTCTCTCGTATCTCATAACTTAGTTGAAAGGAGATCGGTGATTTTTGCGCATTTGGACGCGCTTCTATTTATAATAAACTAGTGCATTTGAACGCGCTTCTATTTTCTCTCTCTCATATGTAACCATTTAAATACGAGTATTCGGGGTAGCTTTTGCTTTATTCGGTTGTTTTTATATTTTTTTTATTAAATTTGAAAATTTTACAATAAATAGATATTTTTTTAGATTTTAAGATATTAATAAAACCTCAATAATTTTTTTAGATTTTTAACGACTAATATTATTAATCAAAAATTAACGACTGAAATTGAGAATAAAAATTACTAACCTTAATCTTGTTCAAAAAAACCTCAATAATTTTCCGTTTTCAGAAGAAGATGGCAGAGAGAGTTTCTTAAGATGTTAATGTTCAACAATTGTTTTACTGGTAAATGGGAATCAATTCACTCAACGTTTAATTTTGGGATAGCCCAAAAATAGTATATTTGTTTTCCTAATATGTATATTATTTAATGCTTTATTTGTGAAATTTGAACAATCATATGAATCTCACCTATGGAAGCTTATTATGTACATTCCATCATGTCCGTTCAAATTTTAATCCAACGGATCTTAGGGGTTCCTAGTCCCTACTCTAAGGATGGTTTCTACCGGATCTTGACCCTATATATATATATATATATATATATATATATATAATATTTTGTTAAGATCTTAATAACTAATGAAGATGATGTACATGTAAAGGGGGAGTTTCCAGCTTTTATATAAAACACATATACATATTGTTAGGGTTTACAATTAACAAATAAAAGTATATATATATATATATATATATATATATATATATATATATATATATATATATATATAAATAATAATAATAATAATAAAATAATTTTTATTAAAAATATCCTATTATGTATACCCATTTTTTTAATAATCTAGATATATAACTTTTTAAAAGATTTTGTTGGAATTTGATAATAATCTTATATATATTATAGGAGTAGCACTCCTTTCCACTTGTCACGCAGAAAATTACTAACTGCCACGTGTCATTTCAGCATTTAACCTGCCTCCAAAAATTTTAATTAAGTTTTTTTTATCTTATATATTTTGTTGATTATTAAAAAGAAATTAATGCTAACAAACAATGAAGATTTTGAGCAACTAGATTATCGGTATGCAAATCTTAAATTTTAGAATCTTATATATTTGATTTTGATAAAAAAAAAATAAAATTGAGTCAACCAATTGCATAAAATTATTTGCATTTGATTTTTTTTTTACTTCAAGAAAAGTATAACGACAATTTTGAATTTCTAATTTATAATTTCTTATCCATAAATCATACTTACCTAATTAATTTAAACAATATCTGAATATTTAACAAATATTTTTTTTGTTTATAAATAAATTATTTTCTACTCTTATACTCACACTATTTCATCAAGATGGGTTACTAAATGAGTATTATTTACTTTAATATTTTATTATTTTGTTGTCTTAGAATTGAGTCAACCAATTGGACCAATTATATAACTAATAAAGTTAATCACAATAAGAACTTGGTTGATTTCCAAATATTACTATATGTATATAGACCCGAAATATTACTTAGAAATTAATAAATCATATTACAAAATAAATTTCCTACACTATTTAATTTGGTTACAATATTATTTCATATATATATATATATATATATATATATATATATATATATATATATATATATATATATATATATTCAAATGTATATATAATTATTATAAAATATTATCTAACTATTTTATGTTAAGACAATATAATATTTTATGCATAAAAACTCAATGAAATATATTAGAAAGATAAATTTATCGAATCTCGTGCAAGGCATGGGTAATACACTAGTTTATATTACCAACTTAAAATAATTAACGTTTTAAAATATTTTTTTAGGCTGCGTTAAATCTGGTGCTGACACGTGGCAAAGAAGGGCTCTCCTTTAATACTTACTAGTGTATTACCCGCACTTTGTGCGGGTTGAGTTTTAAAAGATGTGATAATAAATGCCTCTTTTAATATGCATAAAATTAGTTTGACACATTTTAAATCTTACAATAATACGGAATATCATAAAAAATGATATTTTATATTAATATTAAGGTGCGGGTATTAAAATGGGTCATTTAAAAGTCACTTTCGTAAGAACAAAATAAATTATTTTTCTTAACCATTTTTATTTTTGGTTGAAATTGTATTGTTATTATTTTTAAATTTTTGATTCAAAGTTAAAACTAAAAATTCCAAAAGAAAATATATATCCTCTGTAAAAAAAAATCGACGTTATCTATAATTCATAGATTTGTTATGAATGTTAATTATAGGTTTTTTTAATACTTGGAATTAGTTCACGTATTTTAACAAATTATTTATGAAGAAGATATCAATATTATGATTCAAAATTTGACATTTACCTATTATTCATAAATTTAGAATTTTCCAAGAAGAATTGTAGTTATCATTTTTTACAAAATAATTTAGAATTCAAAATTTTAATTAGAAATAATTACAACAAAATAATTCGATATAATGATGATATAACCTTGTATTCAAAAACTTTTTTGTTGAAATTTGATGTTTGTTCCCGTATTTCTTATTCAAAATTGATTTTTTTATAACTTTTTTAATTTTAAAACTTTACTTTAACTTGTTGAGGAGATTTTTTTGTACCATCTTTTCAGAAACTGATTTGAAATAATTTTTTTAATTTTGTTTAATTAAGAGATATTTTGCTGGAATTAAAATTAGTTTAAAAAATAAAATCCTATTATAAATTCTTTATTTAAATTACGTATTTAAAAAAAATGTTTAGACTGACGTTAAATCTGGAGGCGACACGTGGCAGCAGAGGCCTGTAAAATTTTCGTTGGGTTGAGAAAATTCCGGAGGCGACACGTGGCAATAGAGGCCTCTGCTTTAATATATATAAGATAAGATAAGATAAGATAAAATAAGATTGGGCTTTAACTATAAACATTTATTTAACAATATTTTCACTATAAAAACTCTTTAGTATGCAAAGATTAGTAGTCATCATAGAAAATTCATATAAATAAATTATCACATGTGCATAGACACAAACATAACATTGTGGATAAGTTCGGTGCATATGAAGATTAACTTTTTTTGTCATTTTCTACAAATAGATGAATCGAAATAATTTGGGTAATAACTATGAGTTTCTAAACGAAACTACTTTGTGTAATTGTTTTGTGTGATTACTATGAGTTTCTTAACTAAATTTTCGAAATAACTAAAATTTTAAAATTGCTATGTGTTTGTTGATTTGTGACAAAAAGTGAGAGAAGAAGAAGGGAAAGAGGAGGAAGCTAAGATATGTGGGGGCTAGATGCGTTAGATCTAGGGTTATGAGAGAAGTGGGCTAGATTCTTGGACATTGGACACATATTTGTATTTTTTTAAAATACGGGCCGAACTCAGGCGGTCCAAACGTGCCTCTGAGGTTGACATACCCGTATGATGGGATGGGCTCAACGGTCCGAACGGGCCTATATATATTTTTCATACCCGCCCGTTTTCTCGGGCGGACGGATCGATTGGCCCTCGTTTGCCTATCCCTATGCACTATGTAGGTCTATTTGGATTTGAAATTTTTTTGAATGCATTATATTACTTAGTTTTGTATGATAAATCTAGAGAAAGAAAAAAGCACAACAAAACGCAGTATCAAGTACGTATAGGCCGGTCCGGCAGCCTGCATTTATACATGGGTGGACATGGGCAGCGTTTGAGGCCTTGAAAAAGACGGACCAATCCACTCATTTCAGGTAGAATTTCAAATTTGGCATAACTCGAACTTGGCCCGAGCCCGATTTTGTACTTTGTATAGCTGAAACGTGAGCCTTAAATCTCACAAATAAATACAAGAACCAATTGTAATATAGAGTCATGATTGAGCACATGAAAATAGTGTAATGAGTTGAATGATTATTGAAACGCCAAAAAATAAACACAAACATAAAAATGGGGATCGACATGCCAAATAAGGGAAGTCGGTTCGATCGAAGATAGAAAGTTATGAAATCGAGTTTTAAAATAAAAAAAAAGCAAGGTAACAAGGAGAAACAAAAAAAGTCGCCTCGACAAATTAATCCAATCGACATGACAAGTATGTAGATCGTATGCCATGTAGTAGTAGTGAGAGAGAAAAAGGGTTTGCATCAGATTATCCGATCAAGTAGATCAAGAACAACAAAACTATAATAACGGTATTGTAGAATCTAAATCACCACAAGGTCCACAACAGTGCATTTTCCGCCATCTTCACTAACATTAATCGAAACTTTGAGTAGTAAGATACGAAATAAACGGGATATATACATTGAAAATTTTGCTTGTATCTATATCCACCGGATATCCCAACGGTTATAGCCATTGGACAACGTTCGAAACCAATGAAAATATATTGAACTTCAGTGACCTGCGATTTCAATGCAGCCGACACGCATTGGTACTGTGCGTTTGCCCTTTTTTCACCGTGCATATAAGATTCCTATATTTATCTAACTTTTTTTTTATATATCTATTTATTAGTAACTATACTACAACTTAAGTTACAGTCAACTTCATGAATATGTACATAGTAATCTTGTTGGTCAAGAAAATTGAGCGCTTGTTGGATTGAACCCCAGCCTTCACATTCTCCTTCTCCGTCTTCAATAAGGTATTGTAGATTTGTTGGATAGATGTGACGTTGTGTGGGTCGTCCAAGTTCAAGGTTTCCGATACATCTTTTGGTTTTAAACCAGATCAAAGTTCACGATACACCTTTCGATATTGTGGGTGTCATCCGACCGGTGAATGAATGACCCTTCAATCGCTCAGATGTCGTGTATGTGGACTCCACAAATTACCCTTAAATTCCATCTACCATAATCACTTTGATAACCCTCTAACTCAAACAAACACCCGATCTTCCTTGACCTAGTTTCTCGACTACTAGTTGTCTCATCCTCCGGATCAACATCTTTCTTTCTCCTACGTTTTCCATAACGTTCACATGTCAAGCGAAACATGCACATACATTTAATACTTTGCAATGATGATTTTGTTACTAACACCATAATCTCTAACCTTGCCATGAACCGAACCCAATTGACTAGATTCTCTCTATCATGGAAAAACCCGTGAAACTCAAAATAGCTAAATAATTTATGCCAGTATCAGGTTAATAGTCAAGGCGTCTCTATTTCAAACAAATGACCCGTTATTAATGTCTACCTAAGATAACTAATATTTCCGGGATACTAACAACTAATATTTCGCCGATAAAATCATAATACTAAGATGACTAATTCCGAATAATACTAGAATAATAAACTAACTAACAATTAATAACAAGTTCAAAAGAAGAAAAAAATTGAATCAAAAACTTACTTGGATGTGAGAAACAAACTTATCGGGATTGCTATATCTGAAACTGTCAAATGAAAACGTGATTTCGTCTTCACTTTATGTCATCTTCACTAAGCGTTAATCGGAACTTTGGTTAAGATACGAAACAAATGGGATATGTGTTGTTGGTGTTTTGGTCGTATTTATAACACTGGATATCCCATCGGATATAGCAACGTTTGAAACAAACATCTATATCTTGAACTTTAACGCAGTCGGCATATGTTGAAAGTTCAAAATTCCCAACGTAGTCAGTCAGTCAGCCTGCGTTGCAATGTGCGTTTTCTCATTTTCTCTCTGTGTATTCATGATCCCCTATGAAAGGGGGATCCTATATACACGGAAGAAAAAATGATAAATGCACAGTTTTCAAAGCATTGTGACTGCATTGAATTTTCAACTTCAACACAATCGGCGTGCGTTGAAGTAAGTGTTAAAGTTTATAAGTATTGGTTACTCAAAAAATGTTAAAATTAGTCTCCCAAAATATAGAGGAAAGGTTTTGAATGGAGTTGAAGAAAGATTGTAAATGGAATGGAATAACGTAATAACATAATAATATAATATCATAACATCATAACCGTATCATAATAATCTAACCAAAATCTCATACATACTCCAACTAAATACAAAGTATCATCCCAAAATAAAAGAGAGACGTCATAAATATCACCACTACGAAGCCTGGACCCGAGAAGGGTCAAGTGGTGGCCGGTGTTCCATCACCCCATCAACTATCCGCTACAACTTATCCACTATCCCATCCGTTGTCTGCGTACCACGGTCACATATCATATCTCAGATCCTACTAACAAGGACATGTAGACGCCATTTACAAAAATAATAGTTAGAAAAATTGAACAACATATGAACGAAATGATAACATGTACAAATTAGATATCTTATCCGAGTGTTGGAAACATGGACAAAAGGTGGCTGATCCATGAGAGGTGGTTGTGCATCTGGCCCCGAAAAGAGGTATGGGTGACCCCAGTAAAAGAACCACACCATGTAGTCACCAACTACAACCCATGAGACGAGGGTCAACTATGTGCCGACCAATGAGAAGCGGATGACCTCCTCTATGTCTCCTAGACCACCTAGTGTGCGACCGATGATACCGAATCTTGTAACCTCTGCCCCCAACAACGGGACGCTTCTCCATGGTTACCAGGAAGCGCACGTCAGAGATTCTTTGTACACGCCCAAACTGTCTCATAACTCCGTGTGGCATATAAGGATCCTCTATGTCACTAGTACAAATGGTGCCTCTGTATCAAGATATAGCAAACTCTCAGTCAAAGTCCAAGGCACGGTCATCGTATGACATAAACCTGACGTCCTTTGACCTCATCTCCTCTAACTGACGACGTAGAGGCGTTAACATCTGAAGCGTCAAGGCGAGGGTCTTCGAGATTGAAATCCTCGAAGTCCAACGTGTAGATCCATGCTGCTCAGCATATGCGGCGGCATAACCACAAAGAGAGGGAAGGTGTGCATATTTCCATCCCTATATTTTGCAAGAAGATAATTTTTTTAATCGATTATTTGATATATATAACCTACTTAAATATTAAAAAAACTCAAAAGTTGATACTTGTAGTAGTGAGGTGTATCCATCCATGATCTTTAACCTAGATCGGGAAGACAAATCAAGATGCTGATACAAACTCAACCTATTCTTTGCCAGGGAAGAACATATTGAGTTTCTTATAAAAAACGATAGTTGTTCGATTTTCGTTTTTCTCGTTTTCGATTCCAATTCCGATTCCGTCTATCCTATTCCGTTTCTAACCTATACTAAGTTTTCGATTCCTATTCCGTCTATCATATTCCGTTTCTAATCTAAAACGTAAAAAATGAAACTAAAAACCGCAAAAAATACAAGTAATACGCAAAAAAAGAAAAGAAAACGTACCTCGAGTGCAATCGAAGGGTATTTTTGTTAAGGACGTCTTGGATCCATCGAATAGCGGGATATGAGTTTTTTTTTTCCCCGAAAATCAGAGCCTTTCATTTTTGTCTTCTCTTTTGTATGTTTGCAAATAAGAGATGAGCGGCTGCTGCGAGCGTTAAGTAAGGTTTCAACGTCAACACAAATGACATGGGTTGAAGTTAAAAATACTCAATGTAGCCAAACCGACGGTATACGTCGAAGTTGGATATACTCAACGCAATCGGCCTGTAATGGGTTTCAAATTATTTAACACATGTTGGATATTGCAATTTGTAAAAATAATGCAGTGCCTTTAGCATCGGGCCTATGAAACTAAGCAATTATTGGATATTTGCTACCTGCTAGTTTGGAAGCGGGAGAAACACCAATACTTAACCTGCGTCCATTCACATGTGATTCATGCCCTTTCAGTCTCCGTATAAATGAGAGAAAAACCCTCTTTTCTCTCTCCTACGCCTCTCTCTCGCTGATCCTCCATTTTCCGTCATCAGCACCGCCTTCGAAACCCTAGCTCCGTCTTCTATTGCCGGAGACAAGAAGCTCGCCTGAGCTACCAAGCAGAAAGAGACCCGGTCCTATCTCTCACGGTTCACCTCGCTGTTCTCGTCTCAAAACCCTAAAGCAAATCAGTAAGATCAGGTAATAGCTGATTTAATTCTTCTCTAACTTCATTGCTAAATCAACTTCATTGGATCTCCGTTTTCTAGTTCTGAGTTGATTGTTGATCATGTTATTTAATGCACTAGTTTACATTTTATTACGTAATCTTCGTATCTATTTGGGAAAATCGCGTTTGTTACCTTTGTAGCTTTAATTAATGGCTTGCATTGCGTTTGTAGAGCAAGATGGCTGCTCCGGCTCAGCAAGAGAAGCCTTCGGCCTTAGTGGTATCTTTCTCCCCCTTCGATTTTTTTTCCGTGTTTGATATATTTTTTGTTGAGATTTTGTGGTTTGGTTTCGTGTATGTATGAATTTTTCTGTTCGTTTTTTTTGGGGTATTAGATTGGTCAAGCGTTCGCAGAGCAGTATTATACAGTTCTACACCAGTCTCCGGATGTGGTGTTTAGGTTTTATCAGGAGAATAGTAAGCTTGGGCGTCCGCAGGATGGTGGAAGTATGGGCTTGACCACCGGCATGACGGTAATTACTTCCATTCTTCAACTTCTGTGAATAAATTATGGATGCATATTATTCTAATATGCTAGGCTTCCAGTTTGAGTTCCACTCATATGATTGGATTTAGATTGATCACCAAGTATTTCAGAGCTAGGTTTTGAGAGTGGAAAAGATGTTCAGTGTTTTTGGTGCTTATTGTGGCATTCCCTTTCTAATGTGAGATTGATTCATTTGTAATTGGATCCAGGAAATCGGTGATAAGATTACATCTTATGGAAAGTTAAAAGCACATATCACATCTGTTGATGCTCAAGAATCTTATTGTGGGGGTGTTATTGTCCTCATAACTGGACATATGACTAAGGAGGGTGACAAGCGTCAAAGTTTTACCCAGTCATTCTTCTTGGCCCCTCAAGAGGTAGGCTACTTTGTCCTCAATGACATATTTAGATGTGTGGAAAATGGTCATTCAGAAGCAGAGAAAGAGGATTTGGCTAACGAAGTCGTGGAACCTGATGCTTCAGACCAGGGTAACTGTTCTGTTCATAGATTATGCCAGCTAAAATCCGAATTTGTTGTTTCCTTTTTTTTTAATTTTTCATTTTGTTTTCTTTACTAATTGGTTCTTCATATTATCAGAAGTACCTCCAGTGCTGAATAATCAGATTGTTGACCAGCCAGAGGAAGTTAATGGAGGTGAAGTATATGATCCTTCTGACGATGGGGAAGGTTCAGTTGTTGAGCAGGAAGAACTTGAACCTGTAGCTGTGGTTGTCAATGAAGTTCCAGTTGAGACAGAGGCTGTGCTGGAATCTGAGTCCAAATCCGAGGAGGATGCACCTAAGAAGACGTATGCTTCAATTGTAAGTGGTGATTAGTTGCAAGTTTCTTTGATATCTGTGATTATATAGTGCTGTTAATTGGATCACTGCTTTTTGTTACTCTATTTTTTATCACATGCCTTGTACTCCTGAGCAATTTGGATGCATAAATTCTATCCATGCATACAATGCAACGCTATAATATAAATGTGCTGATTGTAGGTAAAAGTAATGAAAGTAAATGCTGTGCAAATGCCAGCTCCCGCTCCTGTGAAATCCACACCGAAGGTGCAGCACCAGCAGCAAGTAATTCCTGCACCACCACCTGCCTCTGTCACTGAGAATGTAATTGCTAACTCAAATGTGGCGGAGGGCGGCAGCAACCAAGACGGGGAAGGTAATTATCATAAAGATTTGTTACCATTGAGTATTTGATTTATTATGCACGGTATCCTTGTTTCATCGATGATTGTTTTTATGCCTGTAATATACTCTATTTGTTCATTAATAGGAGAAGGCTTCTCCATCTATATCAAGAATCTGTCAGTGAATACTGGATCTTCTATGGTGGAGGAAGCTTTCATCAAATTTGGTCCTATTAAACGTGGTGGTATCCAAGTTAGAAACAGCAAGGTAGTTGTGACACCAAATTTAGTGCTCTTCACCTTTTTATAAAAATGTTTCTCACGAAATCTTGCTGTGGAGTAGGGGTTCTGTTTTGGGTTTGTTGAGTTTGAAGGGCCTGATGCTGCCCAAAGTGCAATTGAGGTATCTCCTTATGCTCTTTTTCATCCTCGTATGCTCTCTTATTCATCACCTAGTGGCTAGTGACCAGTCAACCCTTATTCGTAACTTCTTCTTGATTCTGTTATATTATTTTCTTGCTTATGCCTTTTAAAAAAAGAAAGCGTAAAGTTCAAGTTAAGTTTGAGGAATCTGTTTAATTAGTATTATTAAGGTGGAGCGAAAGTCAGAAACAGTAGAATCATATGAATTTATTTAGGTTCATACACCTTTACGGAACTAAAGTGATCCCAACGCCAAAATCCAGTAAGTTAAACGCAGAAATTCACACTTGTTTAGCCAAAGGAAAGGAAGGCCTATACGACTCGGAATTCCAAATCATAATCAGCATACAGGCACAGGCTCTACTTTTCCTTTTATAAACGTGCTGAACCGTTTCTCACAGCCTAATCAAATCGGTTCGAGGCTTCCTGATTGCATCCTAGAACTTTCACATACGAGATGCACACTCAAAAGTGTTGAGACACAATCCAGTTACATTGTAGTAGCCTCCCCTTGTACTTCATATACAATGGATTAAACACACCAAAAAACACAATCTTAGGGAAACCGCGTGTGAATTCAAAAGAGCAATTCTCTGGTCAAAGAAGGCTGATGCCTTTTACAACATACTTCAGCGTTACTAGAAAAGTGGCCTAGTGCCTCACTTATAGCATGCTATTGATCAGGGTTGGTGACTCTTGCTAATTTTCTCAGTCTGATGGTTCATTATGCCAGCACACGGCCCTTCTTGTAGAGCAATTAGTTTAATCCCCTTGTATTCTCTACTAGCACACTTTTTCCTAACACTGGGGTCTAGGTTCGAGTCGAGTTTGCACTATTCTTATGAGTAGCCATCACACCAGAGATAGGATGAATATTTGCAACATTGAAGTTCATTATATCCTTCCTTTATTTTACTGTTCCAAATGAAGGTGGCTGCTGTGTCCCGTTGAATGTATTAGGGAGGAATTCTTTGGCCCCTTACCATGCAAGGATGTGTGTGGAGCACAAACCTTTTGAATTAATGTAGAGTGAGGTATTCAATTCATATTAAAATTGATATTTAAATTTTAAAGTTACAAGGCAAGAAAAAGTGTTGTTGGTTTGCAATAGATTTGTTAGATTCTGCAAAACCTGCCTTGAGGTTGGTCTACAAATAGTTATCTAAACAACCATCCAGAGAATTGTCAGAATGTGGATAAGATTTTGGTTAAAAGACAGTGGTGTAAGCTGATTTGGGATCTTCTGAGTGTAATACAGAGCATGGTGTTTGTCTTTGGTTCAGTCATTCTAGACGGCTGTGTGGTTATCCAAGAGAAGCCCAATCTTTCGGTTTCCCTTTCTCGCAAATGGTTTTTTGGGTTTATCCCTTTTGCTTCTTTTCTTAGTGTTTCGTCTCATTCTGAGCTTTTGGTTTCTTGGTTAGGCTGGTTCTGTAATAATTGGTGGTCGCCAAGTTCTCATCGAGGAGAAGAAGTCCACAAATGGAGGTATGTGTTCTTCTGGCTTTTGCAACACGTTCCTTTGTCATCAGCGTTCTGTCTGGAGTTTCTTGTGCTTGCTAAGCATGGAAAATTCTAACACGATTCATCCTCAAAACCAGACAGTTTCTTTATTTTTTCCCTTGAGTATTAAAGAATTGTTGACAAGTATCATTCTTGATGGCAGGAGGCAACCGTGGACGGTTTTTTCCTGGAAGAGGAGGCGGATTCAGGAACGAAGGGCCAAGAGGAGGCGGATTCAGGAATGAAGGGCCAAGAGGAGGAAACTATGGAAGAGGGAGGGGTGGATATGGTGGTAGAGGTGAATTTGGAAGAAATGATTATGGAAACAGAGGTAACAGTAGAGGAGGATACCAGAATCGCAACTTTGATGGATACCAGAAGGGTGAAATGGGCAATGGCGGCAATCGGGTTAACCGTGGTGGTGGAACTGCTCCTAATATTGTGGACAAGGCGCAACGAGTACCTGCAACAGCTTGACAATCCGAGATGTAGAGATCCACACCACCAACCTCATATTTTTGAGTCTGCCCAAGGTTTGAGTATTGGTTATAGTTCTTTAATAGAGTGAAGAAGAAGAAAGATGTCAAGTTTAGTTAAAATAGCTTGTAGAGTGGCTGATTTGGTGAAGGCGAAATCTTGTTGGCTCCATCTGGTCTTTTGATTTAACTTTTAGTCGGTGATAACTGGCATATTCTTTTTGAAACTTATTTGCTGCAGCACAACTACAACTTCATGCCCCAATTTAGTACAAAGTATTATTTGATAAATCAGCTGTGTATTTCTTCTACCTTAAGTCTTTTAGATGCATTGATTGTTCGGCTTCATTCTTCAGTCTTTCATCTTTCACACATTAATATAGGTCAATTAAGGCTGGGAATTGTTCGGCTTCATTTTTCAGCAGTCTCTATGCCCATTTAGGACAGGCAAAAGTCATCTTGTGTGTTGGCGCGACTCTTTTCTGCCAGTCCATACCAAATTTAAAATATCGTATTTTATACTAAATATTTATGGTTTTATTTGAGGGTAAGTTATATAAAATTATCCTTAAAATACCCTTTTAGATATCGCCCTTAAAGTGATTGCAATATTACAAAAAGTTGATGCCGATTTTTTTTTGAAATTGACCAAGAAGTAAATATGTCATTTGAACGGTTAGTTGTATGAAAATTTGGTAGATATACGGCTTTGCCAACAAAAATGATTTTTAAGGGCGGTTTGGTGTAGTTTAGGAGTATGACCAAAATAAATGTTGAGGGGGTGTTATATAATTCATCTTTTTATTTTAGAGCATTGTACCATAAAGTTGCATTAAAGATAACATCCAAACATATCCTTGGATATAGCCAAAATAAATGTTGAACATAGATGTTTTTTTTAGCAGTTATATCCATCGTTTAGCAAAGTACACGAACAATAATTGTCGATGTGATTCTGATTCTTGCCCGATTAAGGCTGTGGCCATCCAGGATTTGTGTCCTTGACACAAAGATCCTTGTGGTTTTCCCCATTAAAATTGCCACTCTTGAAAGCAACGACTTGGTTTTGAGGGTACTTATTTTTATTGGAATAATAACAAAGAAAAAAAGATGAACAAACTTAACAGCCCCTGAACAAAAAAAAATTGAATGACATAGGAATGGGTATATGATGGTAACCGTTTATTACCCGGGTAAAAATTTACAGTTGCTGAAATACATTACAGTATCTGGAACTATATCCTGAATAAACTTTACCACATGCTGCAAGTAGACCTTTTACTGCGAAAGTGTGTATCAAGTAAAATAACCTAAATTCTACATAAAGATATGACTGAGTTCAAACAATTGATTGACTTTAAGCTGTTGATAATGTAGATGTGAAAATCTGAATATGACCATATATGGAATGGTAACTGACCTTTAAAGATGAATGGTATCTGGGACTATACTATTGTCGAACATTAGAGACCGAAATTGCAGGCTTGTACGTACTCATTTTCGTTGTCAACGTATTTTGTCCAAAGTGGTTTGAACTGACTCATGGCAATGTCAAGCCATGGCTTCATGTTGCCATTGAAATGTACTACAGCCGCATTGTTGATCTCAGCCATGCTGATGCTTGGGTTATATCCGAGCCCTAAGACGTGCCATGACTTGTCTAGAGGCTTTGTTGTGGAGTAGAATGTGATTAGACCTGGTGGTAGTGTTCCCAGTTTCCACAGTGTGCGGTTTTCGTTCTGCAATAGTTGCAACAGTTATACTTAGCTACAAATATGATTAGCATGAGTTTGCAGAGGCAATGCAGAAGAGTATAATACAATGGGACTAAGCTGTCTCAACTACAGTACTAGTTACTTTCGCCATAGTTTGATTAAACATGAAAAGTAAGCTCACAAGAATTTAGTTTATCATTAAGAAACCCATGGAAAGTTGCACTTCGTGTGAATTGCACCACGAATCAAACGAGAGCCTATTTAATTGGGACGAAATCAATTGACCTGTTACGAAGCGTATTGTTCAATTTCATTTTCAAGAAATACGCATGTGAACCAAAAAGAACAGGTCAGTGAAGATAGTTTTGTTAATTTAAGTCACTTATTGTTCCAGAGCTATGCATATAATTAAACAACGAAATGCAGGTAAAAGTGCAACTACAAATAGAAAAATAGTCTTACCAGACTCTGCCAATAGTGATATTGCTCTGTGCATTTCTCCTTTCTCCATGCATCCAAATCAAAGAAGTTCATCCCATAAGCCCACGCACATGCCTTGGGATTAAACTTCGCCTTGATCAGTGGATGAGAGAAATTCATGTATTGAGCATAACGATGGAATGAACCAAAACATGTCTCAACAGCTCCGTTCACCTTGCCATCCATATCTATACTCCATAAGCCAGTCAGGTCCTTCTGAACGATGATATCATCATCCAGAAAAAGAATCCTGTGCAACTTAGGATACATTTCCGGCAAATAAAACCTCAAATGGTTGAGCATGGACAAGTACTTAGGGTTCCTGAATTTCATATTTGTTGTGTCCTTTGTTGCATTTTCCATCTTATTTTCAAAGTAAAACTGCTGCAATTTAGCAGATTCGAGCTGCTTGAGAACTGGGACATAAGAGGAGTTCAAAAATGTGTATTCTTCAAATGCCTTGACTTCAATGTGGGCACCATTATAGTCTTTCACTTTCAGCATTACTTGCATCGCTCCCAGGTTCATCTTATCAGTAACAACATGGAAGACATGTTTCGATGGTTCCTTTGCATTCTTAACAGCCGAGTTGACCACAACAGAAGCTGCAATCACATTATCTGAAAAGATGGCATAATGATAAAGCGAAGGATCTTCCAACTCTGGTGGAAGGCTCTTGCCCTCATCAATATACTTTTCCGGATGAGCAATCCGTTCTTCCATCAATCTCATTGCCAAGCAATTCAAGCTTTTTGGAATTGATTTTGCAGCAATTAAACTCGAAAATGCCCCTTGCTTCTTTGCCTTGATCAACTGCTCATTTAGGCCAAAAATAGTGTCCTTGAGCTTCTGAATCTTCAGCTGGTTATCAAAAGAGTCTTTTGCCTCCGAAATTACTTGTCGGGTCACTTTAATGCGCTCCTTAACCTCCTTCTCAAGCTGCCGCAGTGTATGTTCATTTATCGAAGCTGAATCAGTCTCAAATAAGGCCCGGTAAGGATGCTTGTTTAGCAGATCCGTATAGTTTGTAGAAAGTTCAGCAAAGATCCGCAGCATCTTTGAGTTCTCAAGTTTGAGTCTACGAGCATACGATGCATATGCAAGCACCAACATCCGGTGATCATCAGCCTGCTTCTTGATCTGATCTAGACGTGGTTTTGATGGGTCAGATTTCAGCGCTAGGACTGACCTCCGAATAGATCCACTGCTAACTAACCCAGGACTGTGTCCCTATTCCACGACAAAAGATGAAAAGTCACAAACAAATGAAAACCACAGCTTTTGATGCGACCACAAGCAATAATCCAAAGAAAACTAAATCAAATTTAAGAAAACGGCAAACCGAGCAAAACAGGAGATCCTAGTGCATTGAAATCGCATTTAAACCAGATCATGTAACATTAGTGCATTACAATCACTCTTTCACCAAATCTTATACAATCTAGTACATAACTACGATCATATTTAAACCAATTCGTGTAACCTACCTAAATATCTATGCTTTCATATTTAAGTATTGTTCGCCGCAATCATTCCAAAGCAGAAAACGCACTTATAGCGATATCGCGGCTAGAGTTCGGATCTAGATTCAAACACACAAAGAGAGAAACTATGCGTTCGAAACAGGAATTCCAAACAAATCAAGCAGATAGAACACCATATGGTACGGATCTATGAAATAGAAATGGCAAATCTATGAGAAAACAAATAGCAGGACTAAATAATCAACTTACATCGGAGTGGAAAGCGGAGAATGAGTCGGTAGAAGAGGTGAAAAGGAATGAGAAAGAGAAGAAGAAAGTGACGGATACGGCAATCGCCGACGCCCAAAACTTGAAGGAGGTGAACACCGACACTCGTCTGGCGGCAGTCGGTGATCTCCGATGAGCCGTAGTTGTCGCCATTGTTGCTTAATTCACATCAAGTGGGAGTACGGGGAGAAGTAACAACGTTCTTCTTCTTCTACAAATTCTATTTGTGTGTGTATAATTAACGGAATTTAGTCGGTGATTTAGCGGCATGCTTAGTGCAAAAAGTAGAAAACCGGAGAAAAAGAAGGGTGAGTGATGGGGGACGGGCCCACATGCTCTCACTGGATCCCATCAACTGCAATTAATTTATGATTATGATAGGCAAGGAGATGGCCTGATGGTGATATAATGGGCTATATGGGCCGACAAATGGGCTATCCGGCCCAATAGACTAGTCAGATCCTGGTGGTGACAGGTGACCCACTGACCCCAATAATCGACAGCGGTTCCACTTGTACAGTTTCTCAAAGTTTAATTAGTGTTTATTTTCTTTACAAAAAAAAAAGTGTTTATTTTTATTAAAAATAAATAAATGCCTATGTCTGTAAGGAAGCAAAATTGTGTTTGTCACTCATCATCATAAGATAATTGATAATTCAATAGAAATAATTAATACTTAATGAACTCCAATTTTTTCAAAAAATGATGTTTGTCTTTCATTAATAATTTAATACGTTGGTTGATGACTAATAAACTAGTTAAAATACTCCATTGTATTTTCTAGGGGTTGGCATGAGAATGTATGACACGTAATTGAGGTTATCTCAGTTTCGTCCTGACTATTTTACATGTGACGAAATTGGAACGGGTCTTGAGTATTTTAAATAGAATTCTCGGGGTCTTATCTAGATGAGAGACGGGATGAGCCCAATCATGCTTGTCCATTAAAATTTACATTAAAATTCTAAATATCCATGATAAAACACGTCTAAATGAATTTGGAACAATTAATTTTGACGGTTTTACCAACATTGTTTATTTTAAATATATATAAGCATAACTATATAAGTATATCTGAAGTAATTTATTTATATTTATTATTTTAAATTAAAACTTTATTATATACGGATCGGGTCTAGCGGGATGAAGAAGTTTAGACCCATATTCCGTCCTAAATAGTTTTTTTGCGGGACGGGTTCGGAAGTCGGGACGAAATTTCTAATTTTGAACGAAATCCTGTCGGGACCGGGATTGATAGCCACCCCTAGTATTTTTCATTAGTTAAAAACATAAATTAAAAAACCCCTTAATCTCATATTGTAGTTTGAAAATTACATACTTAAATTTAAGTTTATCAGCGATTCATGTTCATTTATTTTGATGAAGGTATACTAGTTTATTTCTCCAATATTGGCTTTATAATCATTTTAACAAGTTCTAGAATTTAACTTTGATTGTTTTCTATTAAGTTAATTAACTAGCTTAACAAATCTATTATCTATTATATTTTACTAATGCAATCACACTTTGCTCATATGTCATATGTCGGATGTTAAGACTAGTCACATTAGATTTTTTTCCCCAATTTATTTACAATATTACCATAAGATACTTGCGGATTTGTCAAGTTCTCTTTTATTAATTTTTAATAACTAATTAAACAGTCATTATCTTTAGATTTCATGCTAAAAAAACTAGTTATATATTCAAAAACATAAAAACATACTTTAGATTAATTTTGAATCAATGGGGACAACTTGTTCACTTAAATAGTCTATTTAAATTATAAAAATTTAAAATCTCAATCATAATTAAAATATAAATACGATCAATTTAATTAACAAACCCGCATAAGCCACTCCCACACATTTGTTGTTCGGTTTCCATAAGTCACAGTAAACCCATGTATGTATCCGACCTTAAATCAACTCTTTTTTGGTATTAATCCATATTTAGGTTGAAGTTTTGCATTGTCTACTCTTTGAGCAACTTTCTTGGACCACCCTTTTTAGCTTTCCTAATTTCTATTGACACTAGAATATGTCACTTTAGTTGCCTAAAATTAGCTACAATTTCACAATTAGGCCCTACAAAACAATCATACTTACAAAATGCCATCAACTATTTTAGAGTGATGTTAATCGAGTGGCTGCATAAGTCAACGAGACAGTAGATTCGGACTGCACAAGTGCCCGATGAGGCGCATGTGCAGTCCATTCAAGGCATGCGCTTCTTGAGGCACATGTGCACCGATGCGTTTGGTCCTGGACACATGTAGATACCGTCTCGGACTGCACATACGTCCGGATGCACGCGGCCCATTCAGGTTATGCGCTTCATGAGGCGCACGCACATTGTTACGACTGGTCGGGATTTTTTTTTCTATATCACATTGTTGCGTTGTCTTGGCCGAGATTTATTTTATTTATTTTTAATTTTTTCCCCCAAAAATAAAGAAAATAAAATTTTTTTTGGTGCATGCAGATTGGTACATGAAAGAACTCCGCACGTACCTGACCCTGAGACATATGCAAAGTCCGAATTGTTGCCCAGGTGTAATAAATTGTCCGTCCGAATAGTAATCTCATTTATTATTATTAGTATTTTTTATTGTATAGGAAATGAGATAAAGGGCTAAACCCAAACAAGATAGGAAAATATAAAAACCTTATCCCACGCAAGCCAAAACCATACAAACTATAAAATTGACTTTTCATAGTTCAACTTCCACCATCGCCACCCACAAATAAACAAATGCACTATATGAATTATACATCAAGAAAGAGAGAAAATAATAGTTCATAAAAAGGTAAGTAGTACAAAAACACGACCAAATCAGATTAATTTATATAAAATCACCACAAAATTTTAAGTTGTAGATAAACACTCATAAATTTCAAATAATCACTTGAATTATAGCTTTATTTTTAGTTATTCCATCATGAAACTATGAATGTACAAAATTAACCCAATCTATATAATCAAGATTTTGGGCCACATATAGTTAAATCTCGATCCTTGATTTTATGAGTTTATGGCTTTGTCGAGGACCGTAATTTGGGTTGAACCATAATATTATCATATATATAATTTATTGAACCAAGCCTAATTTAAAAAGTCATTGAATCAAACCAACCAAATACCAAATTAAACCAAACAATAACTAATCCAGTTTTTACAATCCGACCGTTTTAAACTGAACCGGTTTGGATCCACGTTTTGAGGTTTTGAAAGTTTACGGTGATCGGTTCAAATTCGACTGTTTATTATGGTTCCGTTCCGTTCCGGCCTTATCACACATCCTTGATAAAACAGGAGATATATGGCCGTTAAAAAAGAAACAATTACAAATGTCAAATAATCATCAAAATTATAAGGGTGATTTTGTGTAATTTTTCAAGAATGTGAGAGAGGATGAGCAACATAAAAAAGGTGGTGAATTGGTGGTAGATGCATGAGCTTTCAAAACCATCGTTCTCCTTCTCTAATAAAACTATTATCAATAATATTATTTTTCTGTTGCCACCTTCCTTTTCATTTCTCTCATTCATCATTCATCATTCATCACCCATCTTCCGATATTTCATCAGATTCCCCTTTTTAATTGATTCTCCTCTTTGTCACTTTGCTTTTTGCCGTCGGCCGCCATCTGGTATATACTTTGCTCCTCTCTTTCAATGACTCTCGTTTCGTTTATTATGGTGATTTAGATTCTGGCTTGTATTTCTCATCATCAGTATGTTAATGGAGATCTTCTCTATTGCGTTATGAGTTTTTTGCTTTCTCATTCTCCATTTACGAACCTCCATTAAGGTGGTAAGTCAATTTGGTTGTGGGTAGGTGGAGGGTTGACTTCCAGTGGACTTGTAATTTTGAATTTTCTCTGCTCTTGGTCTTTTGCAATTACAAGCTCAAGACAAGAAGTCGAACACTGTCTTGAGTTGATTATATCAGTAAGTAGGAAATTTATGAGGATTTATACTGTAACTTATGTATTTACTGTATGTTCATCCGTAATTGAGTTGAGAACTTATAAAGGTACGATCTTTGTCATCACTCGTCTTTAATTATATCCTTGTGCTACTTGCTGTCATATACATCAACACCAGATTTCAGGATTTGATTTCTTAATTTTGAATTTTCTTTGTTGTTGGCCTTTTGCAATCACAAGCTCACTACAAGAAGTCAAACACTGTCTTGAGTTGATTATCTCAGTAATTAGGAAATTTATGAGGATTTATACTTGGGTTTTTAGTGACTTATGCATTTTCTGTATGCTTATCCTTAATTGAGTTGAGAACTTATAAAGGTACGATCTTTACCATCACTCTTTTGTCTTGATGATCTTCTATGATCTCCAAACCGAGTAGTAATCAGAAAGCGAAGGGAATTCACTCGTCTTTCTTGTGCTACTTGCTGTCATATACATCAACACCTATAATCAAGCTGTGTTGTTGTTATGTCTGTTATAGGTTAACAATGGTTAGCTTAAGAAGGCTTAGGCTTCTAGGACTACGCTCAGGTAAGAATATTTACAGAAGTATACTTCTCTATAAGCTTGAATTGCAATAATTACTCACCTTAAGAGAATTTTCAATGTAGGCTTGCCAAACTCTTCGGTTGTGCCTTTTCCTATGTACTTTGATGATGAAGGTGTTGCTCAGTTTGGAACACCACCTGAGGCTTCAATTGAGAAGAACCGAAACAAAGAGGTTTGCGCAGCGCTAAGAACTTGTGTAGTTTTATATGTTGTTCAGTTGTTTACTGATAAAAAGCTTGTTTTTGCCCAGATTGTGAACTCATCAAGTATGTTAGGATCTAGCTCGTATCAGCAACAGCATGATTCGCCATCTCCAGGTTTGTCTTGTCATATAGATCTATGTTAGGATTATCTAGTTACATGTTATAGGATTGCTGTTTGATTTGTAGATCAAGTGGCGAAAACTAGAAGGCAGCAGAGAGGGAAGAATAGACATGAACAAAGGCGATCCTCATTGAGAGGAGTGTATTTCAAGAACTTGAAGTGGCAAGCGGCAATCAAAGTTGATAAGAAGCAGATTCACCTCGGAACTGTGGGATCACAAGCTGAAGCTGCTCGTCTATATGACAGGTACATCCTCCCAACATGAGGAATGTTACACATTAGGATCATGTTGATTCTATAAATGAGATGAACTCAAGGAAGCATAAGAACATAGGTAATATGCATCTACTACTGTAGGGATGTTAAAATCGGGTCAGGAATTTTGGACTGGACGTAGACCAGAATGTTCTTACCCAATCAAATATAAAGGAGTACTCTATTTTCGGCCCAAATAAAGCCGTAAAAAACTTGGTCCAACCGGTCCAACAACCGACTAAACCGATCCACTAACCTGAAGATCGATATGTAAAATCCGAATCCGACTATATCCTTTAATTGATGATCCGAGTCCGATTCGATGCGGGAAGAATTTTCGATCATCGGATATATCCGACGTATCTAGTAATAATTACTCAGAACGGATATCCGGATTAGATTTTGGACCGGATATTCGATCTGACAAATTGTGTCGGTGATCCGAATGTTCTCATATCATATTGATCTTATATAAAATTATTGGATTAGATATCCGAATATGCTCACTCCTATCTACTACGTAGTAAACATCTGGAGAATCATATCGGCTATAAATAAGTCTAGAATGTATGTTTGATGACCACTATTGTCGATTGATTTTAGAATGAAAACTCATTGATCTTATGCTGATTAACATTACCGTTATTAATCAATTGGTAGCTATATGATCATGTATCATATATCATACCATGGACGATTGTTGAAACTTGGTAACTTATTCATCTTTAGTATTAGAAGGTGATGTTTAAGTTATAACATAAACAAATAGCCCAACATTGTTATAGTATAAACTAGAACAAGGCCTACTTCATTCTTGGCAATTGAATGCTATTATTACCTTATTTAGAGCTGCATATATGTGCGGGAGGGAGCCGAATTCCGAGCTGCCAGAGGAGGAGAAACGAGAGCTAAAACGACTTGAATGGGACGGGTTCTTGGAGAAAACGAGACTCGAAATAAGTAGCAAGAGTAAGCCATATATTTTGTTACTAAAGGGTTGTTTTATCTTGTGACAATACTGATCAAACTTGAATGCAACTTTCAGAGACGAGAAAGAGACGTTCAGGCGCCGGAGGATTGAACAACAAGTCCGATCATCCGGTTCAAGACTTGTGCAACGAAACTCGGCGAGGAGCCGAATGTGGATTGGTTGCTTCTTCTTCTGAGGTAGTAGAGCTGGATGTTAGCATGTTTTCAGAGGATTAGGAGCTGTTGGGCTTAGCTATTTATGGCTCAAAATGATGGTCCATTCTTGTCAGTTATTTTATGGCAAATTCTATAGAAGCCACTTGTATTGAAGCAAAAGGAATCTAATTCTGAAGTCCAAATGGTTTTAGGTTGAATTCGTATAAACTATAAAGTAGAATATGTAATATATATATTCCGACCCTTAACCGAATGGCCGTATTTCAGCCACACTCTTGCATTGTCATTCAATCGGTAACAACACAATGAACATTAAAAGGGAAAATTAACGAAATAATATACACTAATAAAGACAATTAATATAAATTATTAGCTTCAACTAATCTTGGTATTTGGAGTTGGATTATGAATGATGTAAGGTGAATAAGCCGGCAGAGATGGAGCCGAGGAGATTTGAACTCGGACCTTGTGATAAGAAACCGGCTTGAAAGATTATTGTTTTGAAGAATCGGGTTTATGTTCAGAAGTTTAGAAACTTGGTGTTGAACCGGGTCTGATGTAAAGTCGCTTGGTTCATTTAATCCGACGACGTCGTTTGGAGCTAAGAAGGAGATATATAAGGTTAGCAGAGAGCTGAACTAACCCTAATCGGATTAATTCACTCTTCTTCTTCTTCTCCTCCTCTCGTCGCTCTCTACTCCAGCTCTTTCTTCTGGTGTTCTTGAGCGAAGAGCATCATCTCCTCTCGAGGTTGTTGCTGCGCCTGAGTGTTCTCCTCTACAGAAAGCAAGATCGAGCAATAGATCCTTAGACGATTGTTAGCTTGGAAGATCCATCAATCTACAAACTGTGGTACACGAAGAGAATATATCCTTGGATTCTCACACTCATGTCTTGTTCTTGTTCGTTTATGTGTTCTTTCTACTCTTGTTCTTCTTTGTCTCGGCTTTACACTTACGACTCTATCTCTGTATCTCTTGTTTTCGGCTTTGTCTTTAAAACTAGTGGATTGGATCGATACTAATATCTTGGGGACGTAGGACTTGCTCTGAACCTCGTCAACAAACTTCTTGTGTTTTTGAATCTATACTCTAGGTTACAATCACTCTATCTTGTTTTTGTATGAGTTTTATGACTTTTATCGTTAGATATGTTGAATATATGTTTTACAAATTGTATAAGAGCTTTGTTCTTGAAGATCTCTCTAAAATATCAGAGCGATCTGTTTTTTTTTTTAACATAGATCGGTGTTAACTGTGTGTCCGTTGGCCAGAGGTTCGAAACGTTTGCGATTTTCTAAGTTTCAAAGACCAAAAAACTCAGATATGAGGGTTTCTTTCCTTTTTCGCTTAGATCTTGATCTTTTACAAGGTTTTCTTAACAGATTGCTTCCGCTGCTAATAACAAGCTTACAGATTTGAAGTCTAGCTACGCTTTCCACAAGCTAGTTGCCTTGATCTAGCTTACAAACCCCATAAACTAGGAAACCTGACTTCTTTCAGTCTGAACCTACAAAAGACGGTCTATATCCTCTTGTCCTCACTTATTCTAACTTCATTTCCTTGGAGATCACCAATCCGTTGATTGATTCAGAAAGACCTTGAACTTCCAAGAGTGCTTACAAGAGTTGAGTCTTGTCATTCTTGTAGAGGTCCCTGAGTTACTCTAAGACTATATCCGGTATAAAGTATTTTCAGGATAGTCGTTAAGAAAGTTCTTAGTTGACTGCGACGAAGGATTCACTAGGAGAAGTCTTTCTTACTCGCTTCTCTCACTGTTGTTCCAAGTACTCAGTATTCTTGCTAATAATACATGAAAATACTAACATGTTCTCTCTTCCAAGTTCCAGGAATGAGTGACACGGCTAAACTCAAATCTTTTGATGGCAACACTGACTTCGTAATGTGATAGGTCAAGATGAAAACCATCTTGATAAGAGAAAAATGCTAAAAAGTTGTTAACCAGACCTATGTTGATGTGATATGACCTCAATCATTGCAATTCAATAAGGGGATACACAATTAACAAATCGACTTTCAAGGGCATTGTCACCTTCTCTTGATAACATTAATGACAATTAAATTCTCTCTTTCAATTATGGTATTTTCAAAATGGAGTATAACAACATTTCTAAAGTGATCTTTGATCATGGATCTGGTCGAGGCTTCTCCAAATTTGAATTTCGAACATTGAAGTTTAGTTTGAAGAATGATCCACTGTATTTCCTTCCTCTATCTCGTCATCTCAATTACTATTGTTACTCCCAGTTATTTTCTGATATGTTACAAATTCAACGGTACGTACTTTGATAGAACTACCTATTTCATTTGGCATTAGTACATATACAAGGTCATCCACAGCGTTTATAGAAAATAATGGTTAAAAAAACTTAATGTAATTTTATAGTACTAAACGTCATCTTAATATTATTAAGTGTAAAGCTTCCATGTCAGTTTAAAAAGTTATAGTTTCCATGCCGTTTATAAACGACATTAAATCCATGGCGTTATATATAAAAACGCCAACAATGACGTCAATGAAAAGAAAAAAAAAACAATTTAAGTAAACCTAAATAAGAAAAAAAAAATGTTTATGGCGTTTATCAATCTTCATCAATTCCACGACATTTCAAAAAAAGCCAGCCTACGAAGAATACAATGGCAGTAGTAGAAAACTCGGGCAAGGTTCGGATTGAAGAAGAGCTAGCACCACGGCTGGTAGTATCCTTTGAGATGTCAATTTGGATCTCAAAATTGCAACTTCCTTGTGAAGGATTTGTGGTAGTTATGGTGGCCAAGTTGTTGAAACTACAAGCGCCGGCGCTCTGATTCATTTTCTGGAAGTACATATTGAATGCATAAGAAGCATTTCCCTTAGCATCAAGGCCACTGCAAGAACCTCCTGATCCTAAGCTAGTGCAATCAGCATTTTGACAAGCGTAGCTAAGACCATTTGCCAAATTAGGGTCAGAAATGGTTGCTCCAGAGCTCATTACACACCATTTCTTTGCTAAATACTTTACACCCTTTGCTCCCACAAGGCTTCTGTTTGAACCCATGTTGAGTTGGTACTTTAGTGACCCATCGAAGTTAAACATGCCCCAATGTCTCTCGAAGTTCCCTGGATCGATGCTTTTCTCATCCTCGTCTAGAAGAGAGAAAATATAGACGTCTGGTGGTGTAGAACGCTTTGGAGTTCCCTTTCCTTGTAAGATTCGATTTATCAAGCCTTGCATGAACCTATTGAACGAGTCATATATCCCGTTAATCAATATTTTTATCTTATAGGGATGACAATGAATCGGGTGACGGGTGGGTGATCTAGACCGCTACCGACCCATCATCAAAATTGTCCACCCCACACGACCCACCACCCGCATCCAATACACCGCATCCATTGGATGAATGCGGATCGGATGAATGGGGTGGATGATGGGTCGGTGATGGACGGATGAAACATTATCATATCTGATCCACCACCCGCTAGTACCCGTCTTTTAACGGATTTTCACCCTTTCTCGCTGGATCGGGTGGCCGGTATCCGTCATATACGGAAGAAATTGCCATACATATTGTCTTTAATGAACTAATTGTTTATAAAATATAAATGTCACAAACCTTTTAGCATTGACAACATTTGCATTGGGGTCAGCATCGGTTGGCCAGCCAACCTCTCCAACAATGACAGGCATGGATCCAAAGCCATTCTTCTCAAGAGCGGAAATAAGGGTGTCGTAGTTAGCATCAAACACGTTCGTGTAAGTAATGGATCCGTCAACAACAGGAGTGGAAGCTCCATCAAAGAAGGCATATTCAACCGGAAAGTTTGGATCGGAATTGAGACTAAGGAAAGGGTAAATATTGACCATTATGGGAGCTCCATTGTTGTTGAGAAACTTGACAATGGAGATCATTAGGTCACGGATGTCGGACCTGAAGTCCCCACCAGATGGCAAACTGCTAGCAGTTTGGTATACATCTGCATTTAGAGGGATTGTGGCTTTAATGCGAGTGCCTACCCCTGCTTTGATTAGTGCAGCTTGAATGTTTTGGAGTGCTAGGAATGTTGTATTCACAAACCTGTTTCCGTAGGTTTTCAAGAATGGCTCATTACCAACTGCTACATATCTGAAAAGTTGCACCTCAAATTTAGAAAACCAAACACAACGAAGGTACACACGTAACATTATGTGTGTATATATATAAGGTTAGGAGAAAACATTGTTACGTTAAGAAATGAGAAGGACTATGTATATATCGTTGGATTAATGAATGTAAGGTTTAGATTAATTCTTCATATAAGGACACGGTGGTTGATAAACAAAACACTACAAGAGTTTCTACGTAACATGTATATATACTCTACTAAAATAGCTCACATTTTTCTCATATAATACTTTTACATGTACAAACTTGTTACATGTAATACTTTCACATGTGCAAATTTATAAGTAGTTTATGTGTAATACTTTCACATGTGCAAATTTATCACCTTGATTTTAGTAATTTAGTTAGCTATTTAAAATTATTGATATTCTATAATTCTTAATTTAATAACAATTTTTTTTAAAATTACCTAATTACTTTTAATTTATCTTTTATAAAATCACTCACGATTTAACTAAATATTTTTTTGAATTACCTAATTGCTTTTAAAAAATACACTCTTAAATAAGGTAATAATGTATAAGATTTTACATTATTAATTTATAGTGATTTAAAAAAAATACACAATCTATATATGTGTATGTATGTATGTACCTGATGTCAACGCCATTATGGGAAACATAGGTGGAAACATTTTGATTGACCCAAGCGATGGCAACTTCAACATTGCTCGCTAAAGGCTCTAACATCTCATTCGGAATCCCAACCATAACTTGGATACCCGAGTTTCCCAACGCCTTCAAAGCTCTAGGATCCGCTTCAAACAGCTTCACCTTGTTGAATCCATTCGCCTTCATTAGCTTCACCACTATGTTTGGAGGAAGCGGGTGAGATGCACGCAAGCCCCAATTTCCCCCGAGTCCCATACCATCCGAAATCAAGCTTGCTCCAACTATGCAAATTAGTAAAACCTTATGCAAGTGATGGTACATCATTTTTTCCCCCACCTATATATCTTCTTAATGTGTTTGAGTTATGCAATTTTTACGTGTATATATGTGTATACATGAACGGTAAATGCATGACCTTGTTTTGAAGGAAGGGAAATGGATTATAGTCAAGTTACAACAAAGAACCAAATCCCACTCTTTATCATGTACTTTTCCTACTATAAGGGAATAGAAAGGCCAAGAATCCAACAAGAAAAGAATTTTGTATGACCTACTTGGACACACCATCTCTTTCTCTTATACCTTTTTGAACATCATGAAAGACTGCAAAAATATAAGTTAACTTGAAGAATATTAGCTTTCTTCACGAGACAACTTTTAGTGTAAAGTAATTATTCAAGAGTTGTAGGTGATTTTTTTCGTAGAGAAATCTTAGTGATAGGTATTTCTAGGGTTAGGGCTTAAAAACTTATACGACAAATTAAACTCTACTACGTATCAAGAAAACCTAATTACAAATTAAACTCTAATTAAAAGAACAAAAATGTTCAACTAAAACTTAAAAAGTACACAAAATGACCATCGTTGTACTTTTGGTCCTATCTTATAAAAGATTTATTTTAAACTAGTATTGTGTTCGATCATATTACAATAATTTTCATGTATTAATAATACATGATAATATAAAAAGAAACGATTTATATATTAAATCAAAATCACGAAATATAAAGTAGTTATTTTCTAAGAAAATATGGTCTATTAACACACCAATGGTGGCCGGGTTAACACAACCGCCAATTTTTTTTAAAAAAATTACAATGTTGTTACACCAAAAACAAAAGATAGACATTTGTCAATCATATAATAAATTGGGCCATTTGAAAACCCTTTAGTTATCATAACATTTAGAATAATGAAAATATTATGCATTAATAGACTTGTAAAATAATTTGTTATTTTATACAAATTGTTATCATAACAAAATAAAAGTAAAACATGAATTATTGTAATATGAACACAAAACGAGTGTGTCCGTCAGAACTCACATATTTTTTTTTAAACATCTCCTTAAATTTGTATTTAAGGTGTAAAATTAGTGTTTAATTAATTCAGGTCGAAAGAGAAATTATTTCGCACTTGAAATGCTGTAGTAAAAATGGGTTTAATTAGTTTTGTATTTGGGGTCTCAAAGCGAAATTGTGTTTGATCAATTTCCCTATAGGGTCCCAAAAATCAAAATTGGGTTTAATTTATTCCGCACTTGGACCCCGAAACCGAAATTGGATTTAATTTAATTCTGCACTTGAGCCCCGAAGCCGAAATTCCAAATTTACAAAATATGTTCTAATCTCGTAAAGTTGTGTCATATATGCTAAAAAGTTTATGTGTCTTTTTATTTATGTAATTTTTTTTATTGTGTATTAGTTTGTGTGAAAAAAAAATAATGTAAACTTTTATGAGTGTTTTTTGTGGTATTTTTTTGTGTGTAAGTGTTTGTGTGAATATTATTGATTTATTTCATATAAATAAGCGGTGTGTGTTAGTCTATGTAAGTGTTTGTGTGATTTGTTTTATGTAAGTGTTGTTTATCAATATTGTTACGAAAGATTAAAAGAAAAATGATTTTTCCTCTTGGTACGTTCAAGGTTTGAACTTTTTCTCAAGGTATGTAACACCCCAGTATCAGAAACCTATAATGTCACGGGTTAGGACCTCACAATGGGTCTCGGCCCTAACTTGACAACAATTTCACGGGATCTTACAACAAGGCACAAATGTAATTAAAACAAATAGAAAACTTATAAATATGATAATGACATGAATGCATAAAATGTGACAGCCGTGTGAGACATAACTACTAACATTCTAAAATAATGTTAGTTTCTTTATATGGATGCAAAGTTTGAAGAAAAATCCAATCTATACGAGTATGTGGACCTGACTGACCATCTACTCCGGATCACTATGTAACTTCCTTAACCTACAATGAATCTATCAACATAACGGTAAAACCATTAGCTAACAATCATAGGGCACAAGATAAGTACTAAAATAGCTCAATCACACGTAAATGCTCAAATTAATCACATAATCATGTTTGCACCAAAAATATCGTTGTTATCTTCATTTAGGTGATTCACTTCTAAGTTCAACTTATGGTGTGACCGAGGATCCCGTGACCCTCGCCTTCGTCCCCGTATACCAACATGAGTGGTTTGATGCATTTCGCCGTATACCATGTATGAGCTAGTCGCGGAGAACCTCCCAGTCTCATATTAGAGCTGGACAGTGATGACATGACTCGTTATACATACAATTGGGTCTTATAATATAGTAATGTCGTCCTACTCAAGTTCTTATTATAATTCACATAGCACACAATACTACAATAGCACACGCCAATGTGAGGAAAGCTAGTTGAGTAAGTCAGTGAGACTTACTTTAACTCATCGGCAATCGGTCATGCACGACACAATCCACATGTGCATAGAATATCAAACACCTGATCAAACGGGGAGCATACTTATCAATATATATATATGTAGGAACAGTCCTTAGAGTAGGGAATAAGAACTCCTAAGATCCGTTGGATTAAAATTTGTACGTTCATGATGGAAGGTGCATAATAAGCTTTCCAAGGTGAGAATCACATGGTTGTTCATTTTTCGTTATTCATTCATTAAATAAGATACAAATTAGGAAAACAAATTTCTTATTTTTGGGCTATCCCAAAAATAAACGTTGAAGCAATTGATCGTTAATATATTTGATTAATATACTTGGTCGTTAATATATTTTATAGAGAAATTTGATCGTTAATAAATTTTATAAGAAATTTGATCGTTAAATTTGTTAGGATTAGTCGTTAAAATTTATTTTGGTAGTTAAAATATGGAAAAAAAAAACATTTTAACCACCAATTTTTCTCTATGAAATTTTAACTACCCACAAAATTTTAACGATGACTATATTAATTATATAAAAAATATTTTAACGACCAAATTTTCTCTATAAAATATAATAACGACCCAATATGAAAATAATTTAATGATCAAATTTCTTATAAAATATTTAACCACCAAATTTAACTAGCATTTTTTCCATATTACAAATTTTAACGACCAAATTTAACGAACATTTCTAAATAATTTATTTTCATATTGGGTCGTTCTTATAATTTATAGAGAAAATTTGGTTGTTAAAATGTTTTTATCATAATTCTATTAGAGGCAATATAATATTCTCATTAATTATTACCATAAACAATGTTACATCTTGGACGTTCATCTGGATTAATCCAACGGCTATTATAAGTTCATATTCCCTACTCTAAGAAAGGTTCCTACATGATCCTAACTATATATATCAACTTATGGAAACATTCATAAGGCTCTCTTAGGACTTCTAGGAGTAAAATGGTATATCGAACTTTCTAAGAGTCTACTTAACTTTCTAGTGACATAAAAAGTCATAAACCCAAATTTCTAAAATCTAGGAGTGAAATGCTCCTATCGAACTTTCTAAGAGTCTCCTGTGTATGTATAACGTATCCTATGGAATTATCGGAACGAAGAACCTGACTCATTTCTCAAATTTTCACAAAAGTTAGGTCATTATGCCTCCAAATCTCAAAAATTCACTCGTAGTCATTTTCCGACTATTTTCCATGTCAACCAAGACATTCTATTCCTTTTATAAATACCAAGAATTTCTACCACACTAAGGTCTCAACACTTAATTAATCCACTTATACAAATTATCTTTCATTTGCAAAACTAAGGTTATAATTCACGATCCAAAAATATGGGTTATTTCCTAAAATAAAAACTTCGGCTACTTTAAGTAATTATCCACTTCTGCGCATTGTTCGCAAAAACAAACGGTATTGGTCATTCTCGTAAATATAAACTTGAGCTATTTTCTGTAATTATCCAACCAGAATGGGTATAAAAGAGAGACAAATCAAACCATGAGATACCGGGAGAAAATTTGAAACTTATTGGACATGAAGAAGAAAAGCGCAAACTTGAGGGACGAAAAGTCCTACAAAAACTTACAATTAGTTACGGTCGAGAACTACAAATCTTGACCTAAAACACCGATTATTACTTTAAAATCGCACCTTCTTCCTATTTTGCTTAAAACATCAGTAAAATATGAACCACCAGTTTATATTTTACAAGCTTAGCTCAAATTTTATCTTTTCAGGTAGAAGATTTCAGCAACAAAAAATAAAGACAATTTCTAGAAAATGGTGTTTTATTTTCTCTTATCTCAAGTTCAAACACAGACTCAACACAGGGGCAATAATATACACATTAAAAGTAAGTTATTTAAACTAGTAGCTGCAAAGCCTATAAGCACATACAGCATTTGCAGTCAGAATAAAGAATATGAATGATCGCCATTTTTCGAGTTCAAGGCCTACAACATCACGAGCTAGACAACAGAAAAGGAAAGAAACAACTTCCAAAGGAATTCCATAACCACTCAAAAAACATAGGGCCAAAAACATCTTCTTCTGCTCATTTCCAGCTTCATCTAAGTAAACCATCTTACCCAGTAGAGGAGAAGCATTTGAAGAGAGACGAGAAGCAGTTCCTCTGTCAAAAAACAAAGCAAAGGCCAAGAAAATGACATGAATCTCATAAATTCATAACCAAGCAGAAAAACAGGATATTCGTCTATTGTATACCTTAGATTGTTGCTTGGGGGTGCGGCGAGGAGTAGCTGCTGTATTTGAGGGATTATTACCGGGTGTCCTCCTATCTGTTATAACTTGGTTGAAAACATCAGTATAGCCCTCAGCCTGTTCAGGGTTTTTGTTCCAAGCCCCAAATTCAGGAACCGCAGGACCTCCTCCTACATGCTGCAAAATGATAAGACCAAATTGTAAATAGCTAGCCACAAAACTTTGTTCATATGTCAAAAGAATTTAGAAATTCAGTCTATTAATAATATATTTTATTGTGATTCAACCAACTGCAACACAGTTTCTTGGATTCAAACAATTGCCACAAACGTTTTGTTCATCAGGAGATATATCATTAGAAACACAAATTCAGTGGAGAAACTCTTAGAATTTGTAAAATGAAAATAAAAGATAGAAACTTGGAGGTATTATCATGCACTCATCCGGGTAAATCTTTATTTTTTTTCATATTTGGAAAATAGGACCAAAATACCTCATATGTAATTTTCTTAATTTTTTCTCAAATTCTATATATCTTCTCTCTTCATTTATCGGCTCAATATTTGGTCGAACTCGATGATTAAGGGCTCAAACAACATCTACATTGAATGATATGTGTGTTTCAAGGTACAACCTCTGCAAAAAATGAACGAATTAATGGCTCCGTTCGGTTGAAGGTAAATGAAGGATAAAATTGGTCTATTTTCTTCAACATCCTGCTATGACTTGTCGCTATGCTCAGCCAATGAGGAAAATCAAACTGTAACTCAATTTTCTGCAAAATTACAAATGTAGCTGGCTGCTCTTTTTTTGAATAGAAAACGAGATAATGAACTCCTAATATCAATTACAAGACTAAGGAATTAGGATCATCAGAATTTCAAGAAACCATAACTAGAAAATGAGAAAAAGGAAGATAATGATCAAAAATAATAATTTTCTTCTATGTTATATAAGATGATCAAAAATAATGATTTTCTTCAGGAGTTGAATAATGTAGGACTTACATTTGAAGCTTGGCGAGCATTTGTTCTGTGTCGAGGCTTCCCAGATGGACCTTGCAAGCTGTCAGATGAAGAAGGCTGACTACCCGAACCTCTTCTTTCCGTCCTAGGATGAATTGGTGACTGTTCAACCGCTACACCAGCAGATTTTAAGGCATGTGATGGTTTATTATGATCATCAGCAGAATTCATACTCCGTCTTCCATGACGCTGATGAGAGTCATTAGTCTTAAGATTTGCATTTTCCTGCTTTGGAAGAGATTCATCACTCTTCTTAGGTTGACCACCTTCCCTAGCCTTGACCACATGGGGAGGGTTTGGCTCACTTGGGTTTATCTTGGGTTGCTTGGGCTCATCAGATGCCCTTGAACTAAACTTTGTTGCTTTAGATTGCTGAAACACCAAGTAAAGCTTATGCTTCTGATAAATGATCAGAACATAGAGACGCATCATTAACTTTATGCAAAGACACACTTTTAACTCAGCAAACAAGAACAGCTTGATCTTAGCATATGTATGTAAGTACAGAAAATTAGAGGACCACATTTTTTAAAGTAAACTTGTCAATAAAGTTAAAAGGATACCGAAAATTAGTCAATTCCTTCTCAGATCAATTTTTGAACAATAAAGCACATAGAATCAGGACCCAAAAAAGCATTATGAGAGTGTAAAGTTAACATCCTAGACGATTCAACATACTTTAAACTGAATAGAATGTTTATAGAACATCTGATTTGTCTACTTACAGATCAAATGAATAAAATGACAGCAGGAAACAAACAGAAAGCCATATTTGTCAATTGTCATCAAATTGGAAACCTATGTTTCACAGAAACGGATGAGGAAATGGAAACAAAATCATTATGAATACGAAAACTGTCATATTTGTCACAGTTTTACATAAGGATTTGTGTTTCTGAATTTCCGTTATGCTGCTCTTTGGAGTGCTATTGGAAACAATTTAATCTGCATATACCAAGCAGATTGCAGTAAACAAAACTCTCCAAAGATTTCTGGATTGATGTCAATCAAACCCAGACAGTATCTGTATATGTATAGGAAGCTCAATGAATTGGAATTTGAAGACTTTAAGCAACATATATGTGAATCAACAAACAAAATCCATATATAGATTGAATACTTTTTGTGGACACAAGTAAGGCATATAGCAAAGGCATACAAAATTTGAACTCAAAAAACAATCGAATAGCAAAAGGGAATTGTATCCCTAACAACTTACTGCCATGGAAACACCAAAGTAACCAGCAGAGAAGGATTCTTGCAACCCTAATTCCCCAAATTGAACAATAATCAAATCAAAGAAAGCAAAACTCTCAAGAATGAAGAACGGTATTGGTGTTTTAAGAGAGCTGAGAAGAAGAAGAAGAAGAGGGAAAATTGAAGAATGAGGGGAGGTAGGGTTTATACAAGATTGACCAGATCCAACCAAGCCAATTTTGACCATTCCCCATTTTTTTTGAAATTAAACTTCTCTTCTTCAATGCTCAGTTCTGAAAGTCTCTTTCTTTCTTGGCCCCTTCCCTTGTCAACTTCACCATTTTTCCATACCAGAATCCTCGGTCTCCAGTCTCCACTGTAACATTTAACTAACCGCAAGAAAATACTCACAAAATTCTTTTGTGTCATACCTAGTCAGTAATCATGTAGTATGGATTTTAAAACCTAAATTGTGCATTATTATAATCACTTTAATATAATCTAAAATAACCCTCAATAATATAATATAAACAATATTACAACACTTTGGTGAAACAATATTATATTATATTATATTATATTTGATGCGATCTGAGGTGTACTCATTGGGTTTTCTACGAACAATTTTACAACACTTTGGTGAAACTGATATTATCCTTGTCATTGTTGGTACGCACGAGCATTTATTTCGAAGATTAACAACTTTGTACTTCGCACTAAAGTATGAATCAAATGAGAAGATTTCGAAAATGTCTTACAAGTAACTCATTTTCGTTCTAGTGACAAACAATAATCTTTTTATTTATTGATAAATTAAAAGTGCTAATTAATAATTTCAATTTAATAAAGTTAAAAACTCAATCTAAAATACAAATCCTGACTCGACTCGAATCGAACCTGAACCTGTACCGAACATGAACCCAAACCGAAACCCGAACAGAACTCCGAACCGAATCGAACTTGAACCCCGAACCAGAACCTGGAATCCCGAACCGGAACCGAACCGGAACCCGAACCCGAACCTAGATAAATCGTATTTTATAAGATTTTATTTTAACTTTTCTCTAAAATTTCCTTTATACCCTAAATTCTAGAATTTAAAATATATGTGAAATTACTTGGGGCCTAGTTTGTTTTTGCTAAATCCAAAAGCCCTAGTACCCCAATCTTCTAAAATAATCGATGGGGACGAATATCCGACGGGAACGGGGACGGGGATAATTTTTAATATCCGAACGGGTATGGGGATGGGGATGGGGATGAAGGGCGTTATACTAAACGGGGATGAGGATGAATAGGGTACTCCCCGACCCAAACCCGACTCATTGACATCCCTATTCTAGATACACTTCTCCAATATTTTTCTTCATTCTCCGTTTGTCGATCAATTACAGGTTTGTATGGAACGTACATTTATTTATTTTTATTATTTTAGACATTATTTAAAAATTCTTTAAATCTATAAGAGGAAAAAGATATGCCCACTTTATTTTATAAAATATACTACCATATATATCTTTAAATCATGTACGTTCATGAATTTTAATCTAACGGATCTTATTGGTTCATATTCCCTACTCTAAGAAGTGTTCCTACATGATCCTATATATATATATATATATATATATATGAAGATAGATAGAAGGGTAGACGGGCAACAAGTCGTGCAACCGACCCTTTCTTGACAGCAAAACCGATTCTCCTAAAAACTACTTAAGATTTGAGAGACGAAACATTACCATGCAAGACCCCTGCACCCTCTTGAGAATCTCGACGACATCGGGCGCAAGAAACTGCGTTGCCTTACCCACAACAAAAGGCCCAGTAGCCAAACAAACCAGAGGAGAGACCCCTATCAAATCAATACAAGCATGTTTGCCACCGACCCATCCAAACAGTAACACATGTTAGTTTTCAACGCAAGTTCTTTCATGCTTAGCCACCTTCGTAGAGGCCGCGTTGAGGGTCGTCTTACCTGCAACAAAAGGCCAAGTACCCAAACAAACCAGAGGAGAGACTCCCGTCAAATCAATACAAGCATATTTGCCACCCACCCATCCAGACACTAACACATCCGCCGGCCTCAACGTAGATCTCCCTTCAGGCGGATCAGTTAAGATGGTCACAAATACCTCCTTCTTAGCCGAAATTTATGCTCTCCTAAACACGTTACATAAAACATCACGAACTAGATCATGTCTATATTTGAAACTAGAGAGTTCTTTACAATGAACCGCGTGCTCCCCAAAAACATCCAAAGTTGTCCGACAATTTAGCGTAGGATAAATTGCATCAACCGGGAACAATTGAATCATAAGACGATACTTAAGTATCGTGCATTACTCAACTTGAGACATAAATTGCCCAAGCCCATCACTGGGTATGACAATAAGGAATTCTTTGTAACACCCCGAATCCGTAGGACTCGAAGTGCTACTGGGCTAGGATCTCACAATGGATCCTGATCCTAGCCTGACATCAAGTTCACTGAATCTTACAACAAGACACTGATAGATTAAAACAAAACATAAAACTGATGTATATATATACATATCAAAAGGGTATACAGAGTACTGCTGAGTACAAAGTCAAAACATGATTCCGTACAACGTAAATAACCCATATCCCACGAATACGCCCAGTGTACGGAATCCTCAGCAGATCACCCCTCTGGATCACTCTGCAGCTCTCCTAACCTGCAAAGGATCTACAACATGGTATAAAACCGTTAGCTAACTATACACATATATAAGAAGATGCTAGAGCACAAACACACATCAATAATATTAACACCTCATCATGATATCACACATTTACCCGGTTTATTATCTTTAATAAGTCCAACACTCAATCGTATAACAAATGTATATGAATATACGTGACACGAGGAATGTATATATAACCCTTGCCTCTGCGTGCAATAGCTAGCTGGAGTGGTATCAGCGCACTTTCCCGTATACCATATGGAGTGGTAGGTGCCCTTCCCGTATACCAGAACTAACTAGCTTACAAAGAACTTCCCAGACTCCACTACGGGATGAAAGGTAAGTTGTCACAGCCACTACAATGGGCGGTCAATATAACATAGGTCGGTGACCACACATGCTATAAAGCACATAACACACACCACTCAAGCATACATCCAATATAAGGATTGTAGCTAAGTAAGTCCTATGGACTTACCTCAATCTCAGGAGTAACTCAACTACGATCAACTCTCCGACTGGTCCACTCCAAGCTGGAGGACAACACGGCCTATACAAGGCATACATACATATATCAAACTCCTATCACACAAAAGGGTCACACCTAGACCCAAGGGATCCATAAGGATCATATCCAACTCGTAAACCTCAAGGCCGTAACCGGCATATCTATAACATACTCATCATAAACCGATACCTAGCATGGTACTAGTTCCCTCATACTAGGAAAGGAAAAGAGCTACCCAACTATGGGTAGTCCCGGGACAAGATGCCCCTGCGTGAACAAGGGATGCAGGGGCGGAATGGATAACCCGCAGGCGCGGCAGGGAGCAGCCGCAGGCGTGGTGACAAGGAATGCAGGCGAAGCAGGCAAGGCGCTGACGCTGGCGCAGGCGCTGCGGCACGGCTTCCGCAAGGGCGGTGGTTTCCAGGCGTGGGGGCGGCGACAATGCAGAGTGAAACCCCGCGAGTTGTCTTTCACTCTTCACGTGATTAATTCACGTCTCCTCTCTTCCAGGTTCCCATCCATACATATACATACACAAGTTAACATCATCCTATGATCAATACAACTAATCCTAAGCTAAAGAAGGAAGAATCAAGCAAAGAGAAGAAGAACAAAGAATAGGAAGCTTACCACAGTTGTGGTTAGCTAAGGAGTTGATCACCAACAATCTTACTGGCTTCTAAGCACAGCAGCACTCATCAAAAGCATCATCATCATCAAAACCACAACAAATCCCTTCCAAACCAAGGAGAATCAAGAACAAGATCAAAGAAGATGAAGGAGAAGCAAGAAGGACGTGAGGAAAGCTGGAACATGGAATGAAATGGAACCCTTGCTCAGCAAGGTAAAACGAAGAAGTAAGGGTGAAAGGTAAAGCACGGTCAAATGAGTCAAAAAAACCGGCTACAACCGCAAGAAACCGCAGAGGCGGTTCCATGAGCCGCAGGGGCGGAAACCCGCAGGGGCGGCAGTCATGCCCGCGGGTGCGGAAAGGCCAATCTCGGCTAAGGACCAAGACTCGGTCCGAAAGAAAAGGGCTCTCACATTCTTGGCTATACACTTACTGTAAACACTTAAAAATTGCATTTTGTCTAAGGGTCAAATCAAAGTCTCTTCCCATCGTCTGCATTGTCTTACCGAAAAGAGCACTCACAAAAGCATGTTGGGCTTTAGGAGAATGGTGGTGTTCTTGATTGTAAAACCATAAAGATCGAAACTAGGAACAAAAGCCTGAAGATTGTCCAACGCTGCAAAAAAACTTAAATCTCATATCAACAACTCCACGATCTCGCAAAATGTGGTTTTCAATAGTCCAAGGTTGGGCCTTGGAGGCCACAAAAGAAAAAAGAAGAAGTCTTCATAGCTGAGTATAAACCAAGACCCAAACCAAATAGGCAAAGAAGCAAACCGCCACTAAAGATCTCCAACCCCCTCCCCCCCACAAACCACAATATCATCGACTGATCCACGGAGTCCAAAATCGAAATAAGTTGTTGTAAACTCCCCATGTTATGGCTTACAGGTCCTCAAGCTAAAATACATCTTAGCAACACCCATACAAGAACGAAGCAAGAGAAGCTCACTCTGCATGTCCCTCAAATGTGAAAAATGCACATCAAATCAACCGCCTTATCCGCTCTCTTTATGACTAGCTCTCTAACAAATCCGTCATCTTTACTCACCACCTTACCTAACAACTTAACACTCGGCTCCGGCCTTGCAATACCATGAGGGAAAAGACCATCTATAAGCTTCGACCCATCACACGAAGGCCAAAAGAGCTCAGTCTTACAAACATTCAACTCAAGGCCAAAACTCAACCCGACCTCTCTAATGACATCAAGCGCTCTAGACACTTCCTCTGACCGACCAATAATAGTGCCATCATCAAGATACCAATGTAGAAGAAGTTTGCAACAATCTCTGATCCTATGAATAAGCGGGTGCAGGAGAAGATAAAAAGAAGCGGCTCTAAAGGGTCCCCTTGTTTCACACTAGCAGCCGACCAAGTAAACCCATCACCAACGTACAAACGCGCAGCCTGAACATACAAGAAATCAACTCATAAAGAGATAGACGGGCATAATTCCCTCATTTTACTAAGCAACACAGCTCTATCAACTAGGTTGAAGGCATTTGAAAAATCCACTGTCAACATAGCTAGAGAACCATCAGTACGACGCTTGTTCATAACGTTGTTAACACTATGTAGAATAACCTTTGCACCACTTGAAACACCGACCCCAAACTGAAAATCTCCAAGAAAATATCTCATATCTTTACACGCTCCTTTCATAGATACTTTAGACACCAACCGTCTCCAAACAGTACCCACTACAATGGGTTGAACCCCGTTGTTAGGCTTCATCAGCTGTGTAAGAAGTGCTGAAGCAACAAATTAACCACTGATGAAAGCGCTCTCAGAAAACTCGTAACAACTTGTTACCCGCTTACCTTCTAGCTCGACGTAAGTAATTGCTCTTTTAAAACTTAGTTTACCAGTATCTATATACCTATACTAAAAGAGCCGTCACTTAAGCTGACGTGGCGCCCTCACAATTTTTGGGAGATTAAAACTTTTTTTCTAAATAACTAATAAGCCAAAAAAATCTTATTTACTAAATTAAAAATCTAAATATAATACTTACGTAATTCAAATAATAGATTCAAAAATATTAGATCTTAAAATATGACGGTTACAATTTTTTTAACGTCAAATAATTCTTAAATTAAAGTTATAAATAAATAAATAAAATAAAAAATCCATGATTTGACAAATCTTTAGTGATCTTTGCTTTTAACCAAAATTAGATTAGATTCTAAAAATTATAATTCATCCGTCTCTATGATTTCTTGTAAACAAATTTTGTTTTAAAGTAGATCTAAGTACATATTTAAAACGTACTCCACACAATCTTTCGATATTTTACAATATTATTTATATATATATTTTGGTGATATTGTGTAGCAATAACTTCTCTAAAATCTGTAACCATAATTATTTAGAAATAGCTTCACCGTCGAGTATATAAACAACATATTGGCTTCATATTTTTCGTCAATAATTGCGTTTTTCTCACCTTTCATCGATGTTAAAGACTGTCCCGAATCAGGTACTGTTTTTGTTAATTTAGTACCCTGAATTTATATATTTCATCGCCTAAATATTCTTTCTACGGTTAATCTCGATTCGATGAAAACATTTGCATCGCCGTCATACTCTTACCTATGCATTTTCATCGCCAACGTCGCTGCAAATAAAAGAAGAAGAGTAACAAATACACTACTTCTCAGCCTGACATCTCTGCTTCTGTCAATGAAAGTGATAGCACCGACATTGAGTTTGCAAGGAGAATTTTGATCCGTACCAGGTTTATCCATATCCTCCATGATTTGTTAACTATTATCGCTGATTTCATATACTCCGGTTTGTGGTGTTGTTCTCAATCTAATAATATAATTAAGGAGGATCCGTTTTCATATACTCTGGTTTGTGGTGTTGTTCTCAATAAATACGGAATTGAATCTTATCGTATAGTAAGCTTATCTATTTATTTATTTATTTATTGTTTTGAACTTATTTTCATTTCGATCATTTTTGTTTTCTTTTTCTATTTATTTGTGTAGGTTCTCATATTCATAACGGAGCTAACACTTACAAACCTACGAGGAGGGTTTCTCATATTCATTCATAACTGAGATCACTTATCTTTGTAAGGCAACTTTTTTTTAATCAAACGTACGGAGGCCTTAAGTATAAAGTTCAATTTAATTCCAACTATCGCGTAGAGCCTTTGCTTATATATGTCTTATGTGCTGATTCTTAGAGATGTGAGCGCTATCGGAACACCATTTCGAATTGTTTTTTGGCTTAGGTTTTTCATGGACAACCAATGTTTAATCCTGTTCCGATAGCGCCACATCCTCATGCTGTTGTTCGACCAAGAGTCACATCTTGGTGAGGTCAGGCGATCGATCCACATAGTATTGGTGAGAAAAAAGTAAGCTTGCACCTTAACACTCATTTGTGAATTAGTTGGATATTGTTCATTTAAAACAACTATGGTTGTCTTTTGCTATCGTGCTCTTAGCTCTACATTTGTTATTTAGTACCTTATGCTCAATGTCAAAGCAATTGAAGAAGAACAAATCTCTGGTGTGTAACAAGGGAATGGGTTTTCCGTCCGTGGAAAGGGACGAGTAAGACAAAGAATCCGGCAGGGTTACATGTTTGTCACCATTACGGCCTTCCTCTAACTTGACTATATAAAAAAAAAGGCTTTTTACTCCAACAATGGAAAGGGAAGATGTGTTTTGCCGGTTAGGATTTTGGAAATAGAACATCGGTATATGGGCATCACGTTCTTCACTGAAATTGATTTGAGGCTGGAAAACACTGTCAAAAAATGGAAGGTGAGATTATGTCGGAAGAGGAAGTTGAATATCTGCTTAACAACTCTGCAATCTTTTTTCGTTATACAATTTTCTTAAAGACTTTTTTTTATTAATATCAATCAAATCTTCCTTTGTACACTGGTTGGACATTTACCCAATATAATTATTAATTTTTTTATAAATATATTATTGGATATATTGTAATCTTATTATCCTTATCTTAATTTCTTATTTTAGTTTTTTCATCCGATTTCAAAGATTTATTTCCAATCAAATCAAACGTTTAACTCACAATATACAATAATTTATGTATTTTTTACCAAATCTTTTATATTTTATAACTAAATATAGTAATTACTATATAACAATATTTTAATAAAATTTTAGTTGGACCCATTTAATAAAAGTTGAATGACTAATATAACGTTTCATAAATATATCATTTAGTTCATACATATATAAGATCACTGACATATTATTCAAAATATCCAATATATAAATATACCCGCACAAGGTGCGGGTTATAAACTAGTTTTGTATAAAAATAAAAATAAATAAACATATTATACAAACTTAATATATTATAAACCTATTTGTTAAAAAAAAACTAAAAAAAGAAGATTATCATTGTACATTTGTACTTCCTCTATTAATAGACTTTTATCATTTATTGAAAAATCATAATGATAAGTTTCTGGAAAGAAAATGCGTTGGTAATAAGTCGATGACATTTCCAAATGGTGAAAATTTGCTAAATAAAATTCTACTATATAATACTAATAAAATAAGTGATTACTCAGTCGTTATCACATTAAACCATCTCCAAATTTTTAACATATCATTTTCGTGTGAAGTCACCTCGGATTTTTTCACATGTTATCTCCAAATTATGCCACCCATTTCTATATATTTGAAAAAATAAAAATTTATTGAGATGATAATAAATTTATTTCCTTTTAAAAGACGAAATTGATATGATAATATTTTGTACCTATTGTAACTATGTATGACTTTATTGGTTGAATAATTTTTTTTTAGAACTACCATTATTACCACATGTCATCCTACTATTACGATATAATTTTAATTTTTCTTCTCTCGATTGATTTTAACAAAATTAGATCTTATTATAGTATTTCAAAATTTCATTTTTTTTAATAAAAAATTATACGGAGATTCTTTCCAATTTATAATTTACTTATATGATATTGATTTTCTAAAATTATATTGGTAGTTAAATTAGTAAGCAATTAAGATATAAATTAATTTCCCTTCTATTAATATATATTAATTGAGATCTTTGTTATAAAAGATCGTATCCATATTTTTTTTATGGTTTACTGTGTAAATAATTTTCTCATAAGATAAGTTAAATTAATTGAAATATTCATACAATATCTTTACTAAATATTATTTAATAATCTTACTAGAAATTAGACATTCAACATAAATTTTTTTGGATAGATTATAAGCCTTTCATATATAGATATAAATAAATAAATAAATAATGTGATTTATCAAAATTTTCTCTTTTTTCGACTTAGTTGACTTCAATATGTTATTTTTAATAGCTAAATATGTGATTTATTAATATTGTATTTATGTAGCGTTGTGTTATTATTTCATTGTGATCTCTCGATTGTAGACTATTTTTACATTATGATTGATATTTAAGAAGTCGAGTGATATCAATTTATTCTTACGGTAATGAATGTTTTGAACTTCAAATTACAAATCTCGTGCAAAACGAATATTAAGATAGTATACAAGAATTCGGCTAGTTATTTTTTTTAATAATCAAACATAAGTAAACCATAAATTACTTGTTTGAACAAAACACGATCATAAATAATATCTCTATACCTTACATTACATAGTTACATAGACTTTCAATTAGTTCAAATATTATTTGTTAAATAGTTTAAAACAGAATATCATAATACAGCGGATGTCGGATAGTCAATAAGAGCTAATATGTACGCAATGACGTGCCTTCTAAACTTCTGAAAGTTATATAATTTTAGATAAATCAGAGGTTAATTTTGTGTTACATAAGAATTTTATTTAAAAATACAAATTTTGAAATTAAAATTATTTTTTAATTTATATCATAAATTGATAAATTAAAATTTTCAAATGCTTTTTTTATTTGCTAAATAAATGGTGTCATCCATTCTCAAATTTTATGTATATATATAATGTATTTTTAATTTATATAATTAGGATATAAAATTATAAAATCCTTTTTATATTGATAATAGTTTATTATCATGATTTAAACTTAAACTTACGATCGTTGTTCCGGATATTTTATATATATAATAGTCAATAAAATACATCAAGAAAAAAATGAACTATATATCGTGATTTATAAAAATAGAGAAAAACTTAGTTATAAGATATGATAAACAATACACTTAAGCTAAAATATAGTTTAGTTAGATGGTTTTATAGTGAATTAAGGTATTATCTTGTGCGAGATTACAGTTTAAATTTAAATTTACAATGAATATTTTAAAGGCCAACCATAAATTTTGAGTTAACCGACAAAATCTTCACATTTTTGTTATATGTTTGATTTAAGTATTGCTTTTTTCTTTCTATGTATTTTCAGTTAACAAGCAAATATTCTTATTTTTGTTTGAAAATTTTATTTACGTAAGAATATATATATATGTCCCAAATTATGTTTTTGATTTAGTAAAAATAAATAAATAAATATATATATGTTCCGGTTGATTAAAAGAAAATAATTTAAATTAAAAATAAGAAAATAAAACATGATTTATAAAAGTTGGAAATAAAAATTCAAAAACAAAATTTATTTAAAAATATATTTAAAAAAAAAATCAAACTATGATATAAAATTCAAAATTTAAATTTAAATTTAATAATTAATATAAAAAATAATTTTCAAAAATTAAAAAAAAGGAGAGAAAAATAAAATAAAATTTAAAAATGTTTAAAGTGTAGGCAAAATCGTCCCTAATATATACTCCGTATTATAGTACCTTAGGAAGTACCCTTATTTGCTATTTTTTTTTGTTTTTTGAATACAAAGGTAAGCAAATAGGCATGGTCATTATCTATTTCTGCACCATCCTAAGTAATTCTTCCGGCCGGATGAGTTTAGCAACTTCTCGTGGTATGACTCTTACTGCTGCAGAGTTGTCCTGGCCTAAAGCTGCGAATTTATCTGCAACGTCATTGACCTCTCTGAAAATGTGGTTAACCTTGACCTGCGTAAACTCAGCCAAAAAAACTAAAATATCAAAATAATTAGTTCGATTTTCCATGGTGATTTTCATATTTTATTTATTGCATTACCCTTATTTTTGCTATATTTTTGAGAAACATTACAGAAAAATCGAATTTATGTTATGGAATGACAAAATGATTTTTTTTTTACAATTTCTCTTCGTAATATTTTTTGGGTCATGTACTCATGTGAGATTTAAAGCCACTTGGCTCCGTACGGAAAGAGGAGACATTTTATTTTAAAACCAAGTCTTTGTTGACTATACTATAAGTCTATAACTCACCTGCCTGGCCAAACCGGAAAACCGGCAGCTGAGATTTATATATTACTTTATTAAAACCGTTAAATTTAAAAAATATAGCAGTGAAATTTTTATTATTATAATGAGAATATATTTATGTATGAGTACAGAAGGAGAATGTTATAAAGAAAATGAAATGTCATCTACAAACATTAGAAAAGGTTTAAAATAAGATGATTAACAAGCTAATCACCGAAAATCATATTTAAAATTTTATCAATATTATATTAATCTATAGGTTTGGGTGATTATTTGGGGTGAGAAGACGGAAGAATAAAATTTTAATTTTTTTTAACTTTTAAAACTTGAGTTATAAATTATAATCCTCATTCTTCTCTTTATTATTTCATTTTTATAAACTATAATAATGAAATAATAAAGGGAATTTTACAAGCTCTGCTTCCGTGACGTTGAAAAGAGAAGAATGAGGTAGAAGACTAGGTGGGTTTTTTTTGGGGTTATTAGACATACCGGTGAAAATCACTATTTGTCATCGTGACTACGCACTTCGCGTGCGTAGTTAGAGTCGGAGAAAAAAAAATGAAAAAATTGAACCACGCACTTGGGGTGCGTAGTCGTAGTAAGCAATTTTTTTTTTAAAGCAAAAACAAAGTAGTTACCTAGTAAATATTGATAAAATTTTAATTTAAAATTCAATTAATTATAGGATATATGGGTAAATTCAAAATTAAAAAAAAAACTATAAAGCCACTCTCAATTGCACCTAGGGTTTCCTCCCGGTCAAAATCGCAATCAGGTTTCTTCTTCTCGCATCCGAACTCGCAACCGTTAGAAACTCTCGCCGGATCTGGAGAAGGCCACTGGAAACTCGCAACCGCTTCTCTTTGCCTTTGTCCCGCCGCCTCTGCTTTTCCAGCGCCGAACAATCGAGAGGGCTTGTTCCCGTCCGCTTCTATGCTTTTTCAGCCCATCGGCGACCTCCGCCGCCTCTGCTTTTCCAGCGCCAAACAATCGAGAGAGCTTGTTCCCGTCCGCTTATCTGCTTTTCCATCCCATCGGCGACCTCCGCCGCCTCTTCTTTTCCCGTCGGCAACCAGATCCAGACAAAGAAGCCATCATTGACCACTAGATTCAGACGAAGAAGTTTTTTTTTTTTTTTTTTTGATGGAAGAGGGTAAAACCCTATATTATAAGCAAAGGGAACTACAAACGTGTCAAGCGGGGAATACTAACCCCCCGAAGATCATCTAATAAAATGTTCCTAACATTAGACGGAGGGAAATCGAAAACGTGTAAACCAAAGTTAAGAGAGAAAGCCCCAAAAGCAATCGCATTGGCTGCTCGGTTGCCTTCTCGAAAAATATGACCAGGACGAACCTCCCAGTCCCTAGCAAGGTAGCCTTGGCATTTAGAGACTAGGCTGAAAAGCGGGTGCATGGAATCCACCCCCTTATTAATCAGATCCAAAACAAGAAGCGAGTCCATTTCGATGACGACCTTCCTGTAACCCCTTTGCTAAGCCAAATCTAAACCCTGCATCACCCCAATGAGCTCAGCTTCCGGGACAGTGGCACATCCTATGTTAAATGAGAACCCCACAATCCAATCTCCTCTACTGTCTCGCAGCAATCCCCCCGCAGCCGCAAGGTTCCCCGTTCCTCTAACCGCCCCATCTGAGTTTACCTTAATCCACCCCTCATCCGGCCTAACCCAAGAGATAAAAACCTGTTGTTTAGGAGGTATAGTCCGGAGCGTCTTATGCTTCTCAATCGCCAACATCATCTCAGTATACCGCTCTCGCAGAAACTCCACCTTATTTAGAACTCGTTGTTCCTCCCTAAAGATACGTTCGTTGCGCCAACGCCATATCCACCACACCGTCGTAGTGAAAAGAGAGTTCCACACCACCTGCGACCCTTCTACACTCTCCGAGACCACGTTTAAAAAAAATCCAGTCCTCCCAGCTTAACCTAAAGAAAGTGGCCTAAAACGCAGTTGGGACAAGCTCCTCCCACAAAACCCGAGAAAAACGACAATCCCTGAGCAGGTGCATGAGTGTTTCCGGGGAGTTCGGACAAGCATCACACCATTCCATCTCGGTCATACGGCGTCTGGCCCGCTCACTATTCGTCAAAATCCTCCCCAACACACCTGCCAAATAAACGTACGTATCCTCTCATGAACAACAAGCTTCCACACCTTCGCAAAGAGGCCATGGCGTACCCCATGCATCGGTTCCTGCATGGAGCACAAAAAATCATATGCCGACCTGATAGAGAACTTGCCCGATTAAGACAAGCGCCATCTGACCCGGTGTCCAGGTGCTTGTTCATCCTCCGAGATTACTCTCGCCGCCAATCTCAAAAAACAGGAATTAGAGATTCTATTGCAAAGGACGTTCCAATCCCAGCCCACACCAGGCTGCCATAAATCCCTAACACGCTTGTGTAGATCAGCATCAGATAACGGGGTGTGACAATGGAACTTGAGAGCATCATCAAACAACAAGGATCGGTCCAAAACTTCGTGGTGCGACCGTCAATCACATTCCATGATTTGTTCGGTGAGACAACAACGTTATAGGCACACACAACACCTCTCCATACGCTTGAAGCACCTTGGTTAACCGTAATATTCTCCAGCCAGTGAATATATTGCAACTTGTATTTATGCAAAATAATACTAGCCCAAAGCTGATCCCTACAATCGAACAACCTCCAACTCACTTTGCTAACCATCGCCATATTAACCGACGCCGCTTTTCGAAAGCCCAGACCACCAACAACACGTGGACGACATAAATCGTCCCATTTAACAAGGTGGACTCGGCGAGCTCCAGCAGTGCTACCCCAAACAAAATCACGGCAAATCCGATCAAGTTTAGCACAGACCGAAGAAGGGAGAACAAGGGTTTGCATATGATAGAGTAGGATAGTTGCGAGTGAAGATCTTGCAAGTGTAACTCTCCCCGCAAAGCTCAGCGTGTGTCTCTTCCACCCCGCTAATCTAGACGTCACCTTCTCAATAACCGGGTTTAAAATAGTACTCGTAGTACCCGTGTGAATAATCGGGATACCCAAATACTTCCCCAAATGCCTAGTAGCCTGGATGCCACTTAAATTACTCAAACTAGTTTCAAGCTCCCCCCGGAGATTACGAGAAACAAAGAGTTTGGACTTGGCAACACTAACCTTCTGACCTGAAATCTCCTTAACAATCTGAAGTTGAGTGACAGAGGCCTCCGCAAAAAGAAGAATATCATCAGCGAAAAAAAGGTGGGACAACCCAGGACCACCCCGCGATAAATGCACCGGTCTCCAAAGCCCATTACCCACCGCATCGTCAATAAGATGACCTAGTCTTTCCAAGCACAACACAAAGATATATGGAGATAAAGGGTCCCCTTGACGGATACCCCTAGTCATGGGAAAAGAGGCAGTCATCTCTCCATTCCACACGACACTCATGGAACCTATGGTCACACACGTCATGACCCTTTCCACCCAAGCAATCGGAAAACCAGCAAGCAAAAGCGTCTCCTCAATAAATTCTCATCTCAGACGATCATAGGCCTTTTCCAGATCTAATTTGAGAATCATCCAACCCTTCTTCCTCTCCATCGAGTGAACTGTTTCTTGTAAAAGAATAACATTATCCGTAAGCATCCTTCCTGGTATAAAACTACTTTGCATAGGACTCACTAAGTGGGTCATCAAGGGCTTCAAACGATTGACAAAAACCTTGGTAATGATCTTATAGAACACATTACATAAAGTAATGGGACGGAATTGCGAAATTAGTTCCGGGTTACTAACCTTCCCAATAAGCACAATCAGCGTTGCATTGGAACCATCTGGCAGGGTACCATTGGTGAGAAAATTATGAAAAACTTCCAAAACCGAGGAACCCACTACTTCCCATGATTTTTGATAGAATCCAAGATTAGGTCCGTCCACCCCAGGGGCCTTCCACGGTCCCATAGCTCGGACGGCCTCAGTGACATCCAACTCAACAAAAGCCCTTCCAAAGTTACTAAGTTGAGCCGCAGAGAGAGGCGGGAACCCATGGGCGGAAAGCGATGTGAGTGGAGGCAAAGAGGCAGACCCATAAAGATCGGTATAGAAATTTACGACATGTTCCTCCAACTGAACAAGGTCCAGGCACCACGATCCACTAGGTAAACGCAAGGCTTCTATCCGGTTCCTTTGACGCCTAATAATAGTAGATGTATGGAAAAACTTCGTGTTTTCGTCACCACACAACAACCAAAGCTGTCTAGACTTTTGTGCCCATAAAATCTCCTCTTGATCAAGCACCTTGTCAAGATCCGCTACCACTCTAGCTTCTTCACGCATGAGAATGTCAGAGACATCCCTGGAAAGCTCCTCATGTAGCCGGTTTAAACAATCCATGAGATTATTTTTCCGAGACTCAATATCTCCAAACACCTCCCTATTCCACTTGCACAAAATGACCCGGAGTTTAGAAAGAGCATTAGGAAGAAGAGCCAGACTATCCCAAGATGACTTAATAAGATCCCGGAAATCCGGGTGAGTGAACCAAACCTCCTGGAACCGGAAAGGACGTCGACGTGGATTACATACAACCCTTCCCTTTAAATGGAAAAGAAGAGGGTTGTGATCGGATGAAAACCAAGGAAGGTGTAACACCGAAGCCTTAGGCCACAGAAGGCGCGCCGAAGGTGACATGCAAATCCGATCAAGCCTCTTGGAGATCCTTGAATTAGAACACTTTCCACGATACCAAGTGAAAGGAGAGCCTTGAAACCCCACATCAATCAATTGATTTCCCTAGAGCCACTGACTAAACAACACCGATTCCCTCGAGAGTCTACCCGAACCACCCTTCCGTTCAGATAAAGCCGAGATGACGTTAAAATCTCCCCCCACAATCACCGGCTCCAGTGATTGGTTCAAAATGGAAGACAACGAATCCCAAACACCATCTCTCTCCCTCGGATCCGGGCAAATGTAAACGAAATGAGGTGTGCAACCACATCACCAACAATGACAGAGGCGTGTATAAACTGTCTATTCCTCGAAATAACTATCATCACACAAGAGGAAGAATGCCAAAGAAGCCATACCCCCCACTCTGCCCCACAACATCAACTCGACAAACTGAGTCAAAGCCCATATTCCTGCACACGTTGTCAGCAACATCTCCTAAACAATGGGTCTCAAACAAAGAGACAAAATCCGGCTTGAACTTCCGTAACATATACCTCATGGATCTTCGGAAACTGGGCTTGATAGTCCCAAAACAATTCCAATAGATACCTATCATTAAAACTATAAAAAAGAAAGGTGGCTCAAAACAATGAACGCGGATTAACCCGCTTCACCATGATGAGCAATCAAGGGTGGCTCATCCCCACCATATCTGCTTTCATATCATCTGGAGGTCTTGAAAGTTGAGCGTCACTCCTATGCAAAGCACCATTCTCAACAAGCGAAGAAACGGCTGTTCCTGAGGAAGGTTCTTTTTCACACACATTAACCTCCCCACTTCTAGTAATCATAACCACCGGGAAAACAGTCTCCAGTACCTCTCCCCCGACCATTTGGGCCCTGAACACGACCTCATCCGCTCTCCCTTGTGCCTCACCTTTCTCAACAGTTTTCGGAGCTTCATCAACAACAATATTAGGGTTAGCAACGGCAGCATCAATCACCATACCTACCACCTTATCTGTGTCTGCATGGGAACCGGAAATCGACGCCGCCAAATCACTACGTAGTAATACCCTCGGCTCCCTCGTTACATTCTCCCTTCCTCCTTGAGGGCGGGACCGCTTCTTAAACCTTTGCCTAGTCACATAGACTGCACCCAAATCCTCCCTAACCGGTACCGGGGCAACCTGCTTCTCTTTATCCCAAATCGTTATCGGTCTGACATTAGGATCTATTGACTTAAGGGCAGCAAAACGATTCAACGAACCTTGACCAGAATGGGACGTTATCTTCTGAGCCTGGTTACCTTTAGCATGCCTCAGTTTTCTTGGGACAGTCATCCATGGCCCATGTCCATTGTTCTCCGCAATGACGTCTGCATCCACCATCTGTGTAGCAGGACCCATCTGTTCTCCACCAACACCATTACCCTCAGACTCATTCCCAACACTAGGACAGGGATTATCAGCGCAATGCTCCTTTAAATGGCCGTATCTTCCACAAAAATGACAGATTGTGTGAAGATTCTCATATTCAAGTTTCAAACTTTTCCCATTGAGTAAAATCTCACCTTTGAGAGGTTTTGTCAGATCAACCTCAAAGCATACCCTTGCAAAATGGCCCCTTGTCAACTGGAGTGTGTTCTCGTCTATCTTAACAGGATTACCAATAGCCGAAGCAATAGCAGCAATCATCTTCCCATTATACATTGCAAAAGGGAGACCCGAAATTCGCACCCACGCTCCAATAGTAGTGATTATCAAGGACACCGGATCAAAGGACGGTTCCAATCTCTTCACCATCATGTAGTGACCAAACATGGTCCATGGTCCACCAGTCAGTGCTCCCAAAAAGTCTGGTTCCAATTCAAACCGTACTAAGAAGAAGTCGTTTGGTAGATCAATGATAGACCAACCACCACTAGGCTTCCATATCATGCGTAAAACTCTTTTAAAGGCAGAGAAAGATACCATCCTTCCTAAAATCTTGATAATAACTGAATTCTTCCATGGTGCTTCGAAAAAATTCACTACTTCATCCGCCACAGTGATCGACGGAATCGAGTCTTGCCCTTTCGGGAAAGTGATACTTACTTTACCCGACTGAATTAAGTCATCAGGGAGGGACGGAGGCTTCTTCCAATCTTCAGAAGTGAAGAGTTTCCTAGCCCAGGGCGAAGGCGGATCCGGTGGCACAACGGGGGGTGCCGGAGGGAGTAACTTGGCGATTGGGTTGGCGGTGCTAACTGTCGAGACCAGCGGCGGAAAGAAGGAGGCGGCTAAGGGGTTCGGTATTTCGGGATTCGTATTAGGATTCGCCATGGGTAGCGCAAAGAGAGACATTTTTCACCTTTTTCACTTCGATTCAGACGAAGAAGTCCGACATGCACTAGGATCCTCGCGAGAAGCCATTGACAAAACCAGAAGCCAACACCAACAACAATTAGGGTTTCATTCAACTTTTTGTGAAATTACAAAATGAGTTCTATATTTTATAATTACGTTAATGGTCCAAACTTTTAAATTTTGCAAAAGTGCCCTAATTTGGTTAATTACATTAATGAATTTACACAAGACTCGGTTTATAATTGCGTTAATGGTCAAAACAAATCATACATTTTTTACAAAATACTGTAATTACGTTAATGAATTTACATTTATAGAAATGTAAATTTACAAACTTTCAAAAGTTGTGTAACTCGAAAGAGGATATCTGTTGTCTGAGAAAAAATGAAGCTCTTAAGGAATGTATGTGGTGTGAGAAAAAATGTAAGAAGTCAATTGAAAACATTTCTTGTCGAAAAATAAGAATCTTTTTGTCTAAAACACAATTAATTTGATGCAGTAATGGAAGCTGAGGTACAAGAAGAATCTCAAAATGAGAGTGTTGACTCTAACTCTCACTACTACAAAAATGGTCAAATACGCCGGATATATGAGACTATATATGCCGGACCACATCCCGACGTAAAGGTTAGAGATGTATTTGGTCCTATAGTATATACCCCGGAGACAATTGTATCTGGGTTGTATAATATTTGATTTATTCTGCGTTTTTGGTAATATATATCCCGACCCAAATATTTCAGGGGTATATAGTTCCTGATAAATCCGGCGTATTTGTGGTCCTATAGGCCGGATATTTATATATCCGGGGTATTTTATAGAATATACGACGGATGTACATCCCGCGTATATACTATCAAATACTCCGGTATATGAATATCCGGATATATAATATTTGATACATTCAATGTATTTTTCCGACACTTAACTGTGGAAATGACTTCCTATGGACGTTTTTTAAATGTCAATGAATATTGTGCATTTAAAAAAGAAAATTTGGTCAAAGATTGAAAAAATTACAACTAAAATAAAATGATTTAATGTAAATAATAACGTTATGATAAGTAGTTATTATAGTTTGAATGAGGACAGTAGGAAATAGACCAAGATACTAGGATTATTCCCTATGAATGTACGATTATCAGTTTATGAGAACCCCTCAAAACACTTATCAACTTGTCATCTTCATAGATTGTGACTTAAATTTCATCAGAGTTTACAACTTGCTCCTTGGGAGCATTGTCTCATCACCTTGTGGTCCAACTTTGGCAAGCCCAAAAGAGAAAGCACCCTTCACTTTTGTTCCCCACAAGAGAGAAAGCAGAATGAAACAAACCCTCAAATTTAATAGTGAACACTGTCAAGTACAAAATTAAAGGCAAAAAACTAGAAAGGGGAGAGAAACAAGAAAAAAAGGAGCAAGAAAGACACTCCATGCTCAAGAGCAGGCAAAAAAAAGAGAAAGCAGTACGAAAAGGTAAACCAACAGTAGAAAGACCAAGGTGACCATCAGTAAAGAGAAAACATATAGACAGAAAGAGACATCAAGATCTTTGAGCAAAGAATTGGAAGTAGAGCTAGTGCGAACACCAATTGGCTACTAATGGAGATAGATTGAGGTAGCTCTTGCTAGGCTTCACCTTATGTCTCTGTTCAACTCAATGTCCTCCTTTGAACTAACTGTCAAGAAATTTCTAGAACTGTCAAGAAATCAGCTCATAGTAAGCCAAAAGAAGTGTCATATGTGAAAACTTGCAACCACTCTACGATTTCCCAAAACATGATAAGCCCATCATGCTAAAATCTTGAATAAATGCAAACCTTGTAAAGCGAATAAGGACTTTTTGCACATAATGTCATAGCAACGGCGAGTATAACAGTTGGTACTATGGATGCCCAAAAGCACACGCGCAACCTGTTATACAATACATGAGAAAATAATTATTTTAATTCATGTTTAATCATGGCGATTGTACGTTATGGTCATTTAGCAAATGGAAAATAAATTGATTTGTTCATGTAAACAAAATTATGCTAGAAAATTACCTTTAAATCTTATGTTTTCCAATGCAAATCTTCTTGGTAGTTCTATCAGCTTTGAGACCATAACAGTAGGCAGTGTAACAACTCCTAGCAATATGCCAGATGAGGCACTTAGCCTTTTGAAATGAAAACAACACCAGACAATTGTATATAGTTATTATCTAAGAGTGTATAAGTGAAATCTGAAAATCTCTATTTACTAATAAATTTTGAGAATGTACGAATTTGATGTCACCTTAAAATCAGAAAATATGACCTTGCTTAACCCTTGATAGCCTCTTCAAACAAGAAATTTTTATTCATGCAAATGATTCAATTATTCTAGTTGAGATGGAGATTGAGCCTCTAGAAAGCAACTATTGATTGAGCACCTTCATGACATAAACATATAAAATGCATGCTAATGTTGCTAACAACCGCCTTAGTATGATTAGTCTTGGCAATTTAGCAAAATCACAACTGCAACTACTCAATAAAAGGATTAGGTAAATTTTACACTTTCTTTACAAAGATAAAGAGAACACAAGAGTAAATTTTATGGGTTTTTTCAAGATAAAGAGACCTCTCGGATGCAATCAAAAAAAAGTATGCTAACTGTCATAGGCTTTATGTTCTCCTAAATAGTGTTCAATTACATCTTGCAAGAATAGAGAACACAACTAAAAATAAACTAATATGATACAAGAGCACATAGGGACCTTTTGCAAGGTCAATTTTTACAGCAGCTAGTTCATAATGAAGTTGGTTCCTTAATGTACCAATCATTTCAACCTTCCTCTTGTAAACATGAAGACATCATACTCACCTTGTGCAAGTAACTATTGGAAAATTAGGCATATAATAATTTATGACAATGTTGACGCATTCAAAATCTGATGGAGGCAACCATACAAGTAAAGATAATATGATAAGTAAAAGGCATTATTAAACAAAATATGTCGTCTCACTATGAACAACATATTCTCACGAAAGAAAGCTATCATCACTTAAACACACAAAAGCACCAAAGTGATGAGTCTTGCAAACCAAACAAGAAGAACATGCACAAAAAGTGACGAGTCTTGCAAATATGGCTCTCACTATATATTGTTGCTTATGTTTGGCTCTTAAACAATCGATTCAACCATCTACAATCAATTTAACCAAGAATGAGTGGTAAACCAAAAGATGATAAATCTTGCAAACCATACAAGAAGAGCACCAGATTGTCAAAAAGAAGATAACATGTATTAATTACAAACTGATTATGTTATTCCAATTCAAATGGGGACGTCATATATTCCAAAGATTCCATAAATACAAATAAATGGATCTTTCACATCATATAACCGAGATTTAAACGGCTATTAACATTCCCACAACTCTCAAATTCATTACAAAGTTCCCAAGACAGACAAAGCTAGAAAACATATGCTATTGAAAAGTGAAAACAAGCAATCTAAATAAGGGTTTAAGAGAAAAAAAATACCATGAGTTGGATTTGGTCTTTGAATCTCTGGACAAAATCAGTTTCAATTTGAAGGATTTTAGGAGCAGCCTTCGCATTACACTAAGCATGACTGAAAGGTCTAAATCATCCCCTGAAACATCCGTTGTTGACGGATGTTGAAGAACGGATGTTGAAGAACTCAACATCCGTTGTTGACGCCAGAGATTCACAATCGTATGTGCAAAGGTCTAAATCATCCCCTGTAACACTTAGCATGACTGAAAGATTAAAACCACAACACAGATTAAGGAAAGCAAAAATAGGGCACAAGCTTCTACAAACATAAGAAGAGTAGTAGAAGAGGATGAAAAGTAAATCAAACTGTGCATAATTGAAGGAGCGAAACTGTGATCAAAATCGATATCACACACAAAGAACAAGGAAACGGAGAGTCGAGTGCGAAGAGAAGAAGCGGGGAAAAAGGACCTTAAAGAGAGGTGGGAGTGAAACAACGAAGATCGACAAAAGGAGACGAGAAAGGAAAGCTTCATTTCTCCAGGCCCCAGCCATCAGAATGACGGGAACAATAGTGTGACACATGGAAGAAACACAGAGTTTAGGGTTAGGTTATATCGTAAATAACTGGAAAATTCAAACAAATATGCCGGGCTTGAGGTATTTACCTCACAGCTAGTTAATTCTTTCAGTTTTATACCCCGGATACATTATAAGCGGGGTATAAAGTCCAAACCCTTTTTTAAAAATTTTCGGCAAGCATCTAATACATCATAATTGGTGCGCCCAGGGTAATTTAGGGTAGTATATTGTAAATTCTGTAGTAGCGTCTAGTAATGTATCGGATGCTGGATATTCAGGGAGCTTGCAGTTGACCAACATAACCAAGAAAGTGAAGCTTGCAGTTGCCGGATGGGTGAATAACATATCTGCATTGTTCTATGAGTTGTTTGGGGATAATTCTGACCCCAAAACGTCGTCTGGACCGGCTAATTGGTCTCCTAGCTCAACTTCAGTTTGTGGGACCTTTTTCGCATTGGCGTCAATGGTGATCATGGTGGTTGTACTGAAGCGAGGTTAGGCTATTAATTACCCACAAATTCGTCGAAGCTGCTTATGGCATTAAATCTATCAAGCAATGCAAATATCTTCGTCTCAAGTTAGTCGAAGCTGCTTGTGACCCAAAATTTATCAAGTAATGCATTTTTTCATACAAAATGGTATTTGTTGAATTGTTTGCTCCTGGAAATTGTTTCTTGAGTTTTATGTTCCTCGGAATGTTCATGATTTTGTAGTGTCTCATAAATGGATTGTAGAGGCTTGTATTGTGAAGATAACAAATCTATGTTGCCTATAAACAAATATCTACTATAAGCTCCTAACACAAGACCACAAGTTTGACGGCATATATGATCAATGTCAAAGTCTTCGGCAGCCCTAATCAATGTCTTAGGGGCAAAAGTTTTACGGCCAAGATTAGAATTAAACCGGCCCGATATATATTATGTCTTTGCATGTTCATATGGGTGTATTGTGCGCTCAAGTCTAACACATAAATTATGATGAGATTGGATTAATGTGATTTTTTTTTCTTCCCATCTTTGCATGTGGTGCAACCGTTAACTTGATTGGCATGTGGCGACTTGTTATAAGACCGATTAAATTAATCGGACTAGACAATCATCGTGTAATGTCTTTTAGACCAAACCAATAATTTGATGCCTTTTTCAAAGCTGTCTTGTGCCAGAAGATTATATTAGACATTTGTTTATAGGCAACATAGATTTGTTATCTTCACAATACAAGCCTCTACAATCCATTTATGAGACACTACAAAATCATGAACATTCCGAGGAACATAAAACCCAAGAAACAATTTCCAGGAGCAAACAATGCAACAAATATCATTTTGTATGAAAAAATGCGTTACTTGATAAATATTGGGTCATAAGCAGCTTCGACTAACTTGAGACGAAGAGATTTGCATTGCTCGATAGATTTGTTGTCATAAGCAGCTTCGACGAATTTGTGGGTAATAGCCTAGCCTCGCTTCAGTACAACCACCATGATCACCATTGACGCCAATGCGAAAAAGGTCCCACAAACTGAAGTTGAGCTAGGAGACCAATTAGCCGGTCCAGACGACGTTTTGGGATCAGTATCATCCCCAAACAACTCACAGAACAATGCAGATATGTTATTCACCCATCCGGCAACTGCAAGCTTCACTTTCTTGGTTATGTTGGTTAACAAGCTCCCTGAATGTCCAGCATCTGATACATTACTAGAGTTAGAGTTGACACTCTCATTTTGAGATTCTTCTTATACCTCAGCTTCCATTGCTGCATCAAATGAATTATGTTTTAGACAAACACGTTCTTATTCTTGGACAAGAAATGTTTTCAATTGATTGCTTACATTTTTTCTCAGACTGCAGATATTCCTTAACAGCTTCATTTTGCAGGACAGCATTCCAAACGTTGGGGTCAGGAGCAATTGAAGCAACCACAGTCTGAAGAACATAACACCAATATAATCAATACCAGAAATATTCATCAATTTCATCGTTATGCCACAAATTCATTCTTGAGGATGGGGTGGAGAGAAGTGAAACCTGAGCAGCCGAGTTTTCTCGAAGGAGCCTGAATGCTTCTAAAGCGTGGTTTGGCACTGAAGGAACAACTGAGTCCTGATCAAGAACACAATTGCTGACAGGGTTTGATGGAGTCGAATACATCCTGAAAATATTCAATTTCGAATTTCACAATCTTGAAAAAATCGATCATTCTTGAATCTTGACAGAAGTTCTTGAAAGCAATCTTGTTGAAGGAAACAAGAACTCTAGAACAACGATCAATCGACCAGATGAATAGATCAAACCACAATTCAGAAACGCAAATCATACATATCAAGAGCGTCTGTGAGTTCAGTAGTTGCTTCATTGGTCTCCTCGAGAGAAGGAACGGGGCCAAAGACAAGCCTCGGCTTCTCCTCCGCATCGTACTCAGCAAGATCCCAGTCATCGAGTTCCCACGCGATTGGCTGAGTAGAAGCCGCAGCGATCTCGAACTTAGGAGAAGAATCGTCCACGGCCGTTGCCGACGACGGAATCGATGCAGACGGACGGAAGGCCATGCTAGCGGTAAATTCTCCGGCAGTCCGCGGACTGCGACGTTCGAAATTCCGACTCCGGTTATCATTCCCGCCGCTCTCATCGCTCCGCTGGCCATTGATGATGATGTTGTGATCCAATAGATGGATACGTACCCGGCTCTAATCTCAAATCTTGATGATCAAGTTTATGGAAGGAGTATCCGGTGGTTGTATAGGATAGTTTGCGTGTTTGATTAAATTGTTGAATCTGATATTGACAAAATTATTTATTTATTTTGGATATAATTTATAAAAGAATTATAGATATCAATCATCATCAATTTATATTTGACTCGGATTTCTGTTTCATTAAAAATTTAAGATTTATTGTATCATTGCCGGCTCTGTTGGATTGGTGTGCGGAATCGATAAGAAATAATAGAATTCAACAAAACGGAAAAAAATAACACAGGTTTATAGTTGCTCACCCAATAAATACTACATCCACTTTACAGAGAGATTTTATCGAGAAACTAGTTTATATCCCGCACCATGTGCGGGTATATTTATGTATTTGATATTTTTTGAGTAAAATATTATATTATGACTATGTGCGACGTTATGACATATTTATAAAACTTTATACGTATGGTCACTAACTTTTTTCATATCACATAAAGATAGAATAGTCACAAATAACGAATAATCCTATTATTTTGGAATTTAATTCAAGTATAATTATTATCAGTTAACAATTTGATCGAAAATTTATAAAACCAAAAACAATTTAAAAAAAATGTGTCGAACACGGTATAACCCTCCGAAGAATCATTGACTAAGTAAATAAAAAAAAAGGTTGTGAATGATTACAAGCAGAGACTTGTAAATCAAATTTGGCAAACATTGAATCCAAAACATCAAACAACACCAACCAGTATTATAAAATGTAAAATGATATCAATTTAAAAAAAAAGTGTCCGAACCCAATATTACAAGCACAAAGGTTACTTACCCAAATCACCCTTTATAATTTTGGTTTAGTAAAAAAGATTTTTTTTGGCTTAATTAGTTATTTAGAAAAAAAATATTTATTTTTAAAAAAATTGTCAGGACGTCACGTCAACTTTAATGTCGTTTGTTTTTGTTTAGGTATATAGAGTATTTTTTGGCTTAATTAGTTGATCAGATGATTAGTTTATGTTAAGATAATATTATTATTTTTTTGGTTAAAGATATTAAGATAATATGAGACTAAATGAACCCTACAATATATACTATAATAACCCTAGTTTATACTCGGCGGGCTTAAACTTGGAAAGGTTTAAATTTGACAAGTTTAAACTTGGAAGGTTTATATTTGATAGGTTGATACTTGAGTGTCAAGTATAACACTAAGTCAAATAAAAAATGTCCAAACAAAAATAAGCCTAATCTACTATATAATACTAAAACAAAGTAATTATGTTCAGTTGTCGTTCCCTCATTAAGCCACCTCGGATTTTACCACATGACATCCCCACGTTAAGCCACATCATATTTCGCCATGTGTCGTCTTTAGGTTGTGCCACATCATTCTTTGACTTATTTTATTTATTTTATTTATAGAGATGATGACAAAGTTGTTGCCATTTATAAAAAGATATTGATCTTATGCTATTTTTATACCAATTAAAACTATATATAAATTATTGGTTTTAATAATTTCATTTTTAAAACTACCATTTTACCACATGTAATCTTAATATTATGGAATGTGATTTTAACCTTTTTCACTTAATTAAGATTATTAAAATATAAAGTAGTATTAATTTACATAGTAGAAATAATTTTAATATTTTCTACTAAATTGAATAACTATATATAAGATTTTAACTTTGTTATATAAAATAATATATAGATAAATTATATTGTCCAATCCTACTATATTTTATATTTTATTATATTAATACAAAATTTAAATCTTTATATGGATTTGTTTTAATATTTATTTAAATAACTACACAACTAAAAAGTATAAAACATGAAGTGTATATGGATTACAAGTATCGATTCTACATTAGAATTATTAGAGTCATCTACTATATACTATATAAAACTAAAAGAGAAGGGATTTTTGCCACATGTCTTTACCAAATTAAGCCACCTCATACTATTCCACATGTCGAGTCCACGTTAAACCACCTCATATTTCGCCACGTGTCTTTACGTCCTTAAGCCACATCATATATTATCATGTGCCATAAACAATTTAATCCACCTCATTATTTGACATGTCGTACAATATATTATTTAATATCAATCTGTTTTGAAAACTTATTATTTAATAGACTTTCAATATAATGACATATTTTTAATATTATTTATAAATCATGAATATTAAAATATTTTTTATATAATATACGTACCATATTTTATTACTTACAATTATGATACAAAAAAAATTATTTAACAATCAATAATTGTAAATGAAAAAATATTATATAAATATATTAATTTTAATGAATGTTGATACTCCACTTAAGAATAAGGTTATATAGATAACAAAACTAAAAATATAATACCTCAATGTTACAAAGTAAATTCAGTTAAAAAAAAAAAAGAAATTTTAAAGTTATATGGAAAGATTGATTTTTTTGCGAAATGTAAGTGTCAAGTAATTGATCAAATTTCCTTACTAATTTTCTAATTGTATCAATTCCAGATTTTATGCTCGATGAGAATTCTTTATGGATATAATTGATCTCAATTGGATTTCAGAATATTACATAATATTTTTGGATTGCCATATTAATTTCAATTTCAAAGTTATATGTAAAGATTGATTTTTTTTTTGGTAAGTTATATGCAAATATTGATACTAACCAATATTACTCATATCAATCTATTATATTTGACACAAGTTTATAAAGAAATCGGATGTATTGTTTCCTTACAAACGGGAATTTACAAATAAACACCCACTAAATAAGGTATAAGTTGATATTATAATAACTTATATTCATATAATTGCGGGATAAAAAAATTAAATGTGTCTCTAAATGTTTGATTAAAATCATTTAAATAGCCCATTAGACTTTTTAATTCTCTTATTCATTTTTAAATATCATTCTTATCTTCAAGATTTCAGTTTTTTGAATGTTGTTTGCCAACATGACTATTGACATGAACAAATTTGTTATTTGTTTTGTTTACTTACAAACAATTTCTTCCCCAGGTTTGTATTATGGTTTATTAAGGACATATATTTTATGACTATTGGAGTTGCTCCAAATTGTATCTGATTTTTAACTTGGATAATGGGAAGCAATGCTTAACGAAGGCTGCCTCTCTATGCTTTGATAGTTTGTTTTAGATAATTGTTTGCAGATTGCATTGCTTTGTGTCCAATATTTGACTTTTTCTCAATTTTTATATATGTATAACTGAAGCTTGCTGTGACTGATCCCAATGTTCTGTTTGGTCAATCTGACAAGGAGCTCTATAGTGTGAAGGTTAGTGCAAGTAAAGTTTACAGTCTGAGCCATGACCACAATAAATTATCATCTTATATCAAATCTTGATGTGACGATTTGCATGTTTGTTTGCTGCTACATGCTCTGTGCTTGCTCTCAAAGAGGATTGCACAACTTCTTTCACTTATAAGCAATTGATACCTACTTTATGCTTCATACGATTGCTCACAACTCAATTGATCTTTTTTCTGTTGTGATTCCTGTGTTGCTACCTAATCAGGATTGGTCTTGAATATGACAAGTGATTTATATTAATTTCTTGCGCTTGCTCACATATTAATTGATCTTCTTTTAATTTTTTAAAAATTTTCTCCCCTCTCTTGCAGTTATCCACTAGCATCTAGATGAACCACCAACATTCACTCAACTTGCTTCTGTAGTTTGTAACACTCTACGTATTTGGTGATAGAGTATTGGCACCATCCGAGATGTTTAAAATTGATTTGATCATGTATACATGAAGTCATTTTCTTTGTCCATATGGGGGTCAATGAAATTGATTTGAGACATGTATGCAAGAGTGTGTTCTTTACATACTCTTTTATCTTTCAACTCTATCATGATCAAGAAGATGCAATCTTCCTTTGGATCTCTCTATTGATATCCTTCATTCTCAACATAACTAACATAAACATGAGCAATTAAGAGTATCATCACCTAATAGTCAAATTTGAACAACAAGAATAAGTTATACAACTAATAAATGTTAATCCTAGGGAACTAGGCCGACCAAAACATCTCATCAACCTACCCCTTCTAGCGGCTTGGAACTCTACGGCTCTTTCTCAATCAAGTCTGCCATATACTTGATATAAACCTTCTCCCTGGTACCAAGACTTAATAATAGCAATAGCAAGTCTTGAAAGATAGGCATCTTCCCATTCCTCCCTAATCAATGATCAAATTTTGTATAAGGCTGGGAAAATAAGGGATATCAAAGTAACTAAGTATGAACTTCCCTGAACATGTTTTGGAGAACCCGAACTTTTTAACCATTGGTTTTATTGAATATCTTATGTAAATATTTAATTTATATTGGGATTCAATACATTTTTTTATGTGTATGATTTTGATTTGTTTAATATTACAATCAAATCTCGTGCAAGGCACGGGTATTAAGCTAGTATAATACTAAAACAGAAGTAATTATGTTCAGTTGTCGTTCCCTCATTAAGCCACCTCAGATTTTGCCACATGGCATCCCCACGTTAACCCACATCATATTTCGCCATGTGTCGTCTTTAGGTTGTGCCACATCATTCTTTGACTTATTTTATTTATTTTATTTATAGAGATGATGATAAAGTTGTTGCCATTTATAAAAAGAGATTGATCTTATGCTATTTTTTATACCAATTAAAACTATATATAAATTATTAGTTTTAATAATTTCCTTTTTAAAACTACCATTTTACCACATGTAATCTTAATATTATGGAATATGATTTTAACCTTTTTCACTTAATTAAGATTATTAAAATATAAAGTAGTATTAATTTACATAGTAGAAATAATTTTAATATTTTCTACTAAATTGAATAACTATATAAGATTTTAACTTTGTTATATAAAATAATATATAGATAAATTATATTGTCCAATCCTACTATATTTTATATTTTATTATATTAATACAAAATTTAAATCTCTATATGGATTTGTTTTAATATTTATTTAAATAACTACACAACTAAAAAGTATAAAACATGAAGTGTATATGGATTACAAGTATCGATTCTACATTAAAATTATTAGAGTAATTTGTTTCTAATGATTGAGAAATTCCGTTGACTTTAAATTATTTTTATTTCACGTTACAAGATTTTAACACATAATACTAAAACAAAAGTGTATAAAGTCACGTGTCATCGTCACATTAAGCCACATTGGATTTTGTCACATGTCATAATCACATTAAGCCACTTAGGATTTTGCCACATGTCAATACCATATTAAGATATAAGAAATAAAATATTTCAATAAACTAACTCTATGTATATCAGGCAAAAACTTTGTCATTTATTTCTATAAGAAAATCATGAAATATATATATTAGCAATTGTAATATATTATGATTAAAATATATAAATATTCTTATAACAAAATTATGTTTTTTTTATCATAAAATAATATTTGGTTTTTGGCTTACCTATATGGTTATTATAACAATTTTTTAATTTATGAATAAAATTTGTGTCATCCCGTGCGAGGCACGGGTATTATGCTAGTTCAATGCATATTCAACAAATCTCTACCTTTATTTGAATTCTCACAAATATATCATATTGCATAAGTCAATGCCCAAACCAACTCTCCTCCTCACAGACATACCCGATGCATTAGTCAATGTTCAAACCAGATGCATTAATCAATGCCCATACCATATGTATTAATCAATGCCCATATCAACTATTCTCTTTATTCAGATGTGCCCCTTGAGCACTTAACAACTTCTGACATTTAGCAAGTCCAAACAATATTGGAACTTGCTGCGAGGTACCGGCTTGGTGAACATATCAACAAGATTATCAATAGTCCATATTTTCTTCACCATGATCCTCTTCTCACTTCTCAGGAAATGATACCTGACGTCAATATGTATATTCCTATCATGATGAACATGATCCTTGGCCAAACAAATTGCACACAAATTGTCACAGTATACAATAGCCTGATCATGATCGATGTATACCTAGATCACTAACCAATCCCTTCAACCAAATTCCCTCTTTAGCTGCTTTTGTCAATGCCATGAACTCTGCCTCTGTAGTAGAAAAAGTAACCGTGGGTTGTAAGATTGTCTTCCAACTCATAACAAAACCCCCAAGAGTGAAGACATGACCAATCATAGATCTTCTAGTATCAATAGTTTTTGCATAATTAGAGTACCTTGTGACCAAACACCGTGTATCATTCCTAAAAACGAGCCCAATGTCATATGCACCTTTATCTCTAAGAATATCCACTCCTAGAATTTGCCGAGTTGCTCCCAAATCCTGCATCTTATCTCCCGTTGTTGCAAACCACCGTGCAACTTTAGACTTCTATACAACTTCTCTATAGATGGACGACTCATGAGTATCCACCTCTCAAGCAACTTGTAGAGCATAACCAACCATATCCTCAAAGTCATACCGTTGTTGAGGTCTTACTCCAACTCTTCTTGAGCGTCCCTCGGCTGAGCTTTGGTAAATAGCTCTTAATGGTTGATCTTCCTTTGACAAAGTTTGTATTCCTCTTTCACCCATATGACCAAGTCTACTATTCCATAACTTAGTCATATAATCCTTGTGAACCTCTAAATATGCAACAGAAACAGATCCAAAAACAATGAAACCATGCAGGAAATATAAAGTGTTCCTTTTGAAACCTCTCATAATAACATTAAAACCCTTACAAACATTTAGAATTCCACCTTCACTTTTGAAACAAAACCCCTTACTATCCAGCATACGCAGAGATATCAAATTCTTAGTAATAAGTGAAACATGTATAACCTCGTTCAATGTACATAATCTTCCTTCACTTGTCATGATTTTAATCAATCCAATTTCAACCACTTTGCAGACAGAACTGTTGGACATAGCAATACTGCCACAATCTATCTGCTTGTAAGTTTCGAACCACTCTCTAATACATATGTGATAGGAGGCTCCGAAATCAACAACCCACATGTTAGCCCGATACGTGTGTCTACCAACAACCAAAACTATATTTTCATATGATTTAAAATCATCTTCTGCAACAGTTGCAAAACTAGAATCATGCGGTTTCTTTTTCTTGGGACATTCGTTTTTCAAAAAAATGCCCTTTGTCCTTATAGTAGTTACAAACGTCATCTGGCTTAGGACCTTTTGCAGAAGACGGCTTATTGTTCTTCTTTCCTGATTTTTCTTGTCCCTTGCCTCCGCTTATATATAGACCATCCCTACCTACACCACTTTCATTTACCTTATGACAGAGTTATCTTGTATGAAGGGTAAACCTAACCGATAACTGAACAAATTTTCATATGACAACGATAAAAATACAAACAAAATAAAAGCAACACACTCGCTATCAATCTTAATATTATGCAAATCAAGAAAAATGGTGTACAATTATCAGAAGTGCGTAACTTTCTACATTCGCAGGCTCGACATATTCAACGTAAACATTTGAGTAGTTTTTACCATTTCGCTGCAGAAAAAGGTCTGTCAAGTGTCATGGGCCTGGCCCATCTATAAAACTGGTGGTTTTCCCATCCAGGTTTTCGACCTACCATCGCCGCCGGTTGCAAAACTCATTTAAGTGAAGTGTAGAGGGAACAAATTCTAAACAAGATTAAGGGAAAGCATAGCACTGAATCCCAATCCAGAAACAGTGATTTCGTATTCGAAAATTTCCATTTGGTTTTTAGATTACGTACTTTCGTAAACCCTCAACCCACCATGGATATCCATTTCCCTTACTCGCCAAGGTTCAGTTCGAGGTAGGGGGCGTGAGTTTTTTTCAATTGTATCGATTAATTTCCTAGGGATTTTCGGGCTGATGAAATTGATTGATTATTAAACTGTTTTGTGCAGATGCAAAGGTCTGCTGAGCAAATTGTTGAGTTAAGTAAGCGACGAGAAGGGGCAGTCTAAGCCCAGTGGTCTCTCATAGACCTGCTGATATGGCGGAGTGAGTTGGTCACTTTCGGCACCTTGATTTTGCTTTATTGAGCTCCTGTAAACAGTGTTGTCGATTATGCGTTGTGTTAACTTCAGAGGTAAAAACATCCATGGGTTCGTACTTAGGTTTGTAGGTTTGGTTCAAAGTGAACGTCACCTTTGCCAATTGCCTTAAATAGATTATGCTTTCAACTTCACTTCTGTGTACTAAAATTTGTCAAAATTTGACTCGACTGTTAAATATCTTGAAAATTTTTTTGTCAAAACAATTACTTGACTTCCTCATTGAGAAGTTGGCACGCTGAGCTCAGAAAAGTAATTTAGCTAGGCTCTTTCCATGCTAAACAAGGTATTATTGCAAGAACTAGTTATCCCTTGTCTATCATTTTCTGAATGTGTTTTTTTCTTTTGATTTGGGGTTTAAACTTGCTCGATTTAGTTGCTTGCTGGATGTGCAATCAGATTATTAGAGTTCTGAAAAGAATAATTGATGATGATGGAAGACTGTCAATTGCTTGCCATGAAGTAAAAACAGGCCTGTACTACGCATTCCTCCAGCTCCTGTGATGCCTTCTGCTATGATGCACACTTCCTTTAGTAGTGGGTCAATCATTTTCTCCCCTTTTCTTGAATCTTGTATAGAGATGCTTCAAGGATGTATCTCTAAGCTGCCTCCATATTGGAAATTGAGTTATCAAAAGTTAAGTTCGGGGTTTGATTTTTTTAATGACACCTTCAATTTTACCTCGAATTTGTACAATGACTTGACTCGTCTTTTTGCTATGATATATTTGCATAATGACACGGCTACATATTTTGACAATGATTCTTGGCCAGGGTGTCAATTTGTGTCTTTTGGTGCTCTTATTTTTTTTTCTAAATTTGATGAACACTAGATCAGTTTCACAGAGGAGTCGATATTTGGTATCTATTCTGGCCATGCAGCCATATGGCAAGCCTATACGGATAATATGCAGTAGGCTTAAGGCTAATGAAAGTCGTACACGAGGCAATCTAATTGGAGCGTGGACTTTTCTGCTCGGATAGTCATCTCATATGCTTAAACCTTGTTGGTCCGGATGATGCACATCTTTTCTGCATCTCCATCACCGAAATTACTTTTGTTTTAGGAGGTATCCCTGTCTCTTGCTTTAGAAGATGTTTGCTCATAATTCTTAGTCAATTTTTCACAGTAATTGTGGCAATAATTGAACACAAACTATTAGCATTCGTGTCTCACACTCTTACATTCTCTTTGTTGTCTTATTTGGTTGTTCCATTGCTCTTACCTGCATACTGTAATTCATTTTATATTACTTTGTTAGAAAATGTTGTGGTTCCAAAATCCGATGTTTTTATGCTGTGTTAATCCTTTTTCAATCTGCAATAGAGGGAGTTATGACTTTGATAGTAAAATATCTAAACCAGAAAGTTTTATGGTGGTAAGTTAAACTGAAGAAGGCCCTTGTTCTTGTATAAGTTACAATTAACATTCGCAACCTCTTCTAAATCCGATATTTTTATGCCGTGTCAATCCTTTTTCAATCTGCAATAGAGGGAGTTATGGATTTTAATAGTAAAATATCTAAGCCAGAAAGTTTTATTGTGGTAAGTTAAACTGAAGAGGGCCCTTGTTCTTGTATAAGTTACAAGTAACATTCGCAACCTCTTCTAAATAAATTGCTTCATGCTAAGCTGTGCAATGGGTTGGATTAAAAAGGCGTGGGCTACATTCAAAGCTTGAATGAAAGTCTAGACTTCTCCCTACATTACATTGTTGTGTACACACTTCTTTGAAACTCTCTATTCAACATATCTAATTTCATGATGTTGTGGTTCAAAACATTTGGTCAAGTATTTTCTTCTCTCCTTGTAAATACTTCAAATCTTGTACATTTTCATTTGTACTTATCATGCAGTGCACGAGTTTGGTGGACTATTGTGGCATTGCGGTCCATTGTTATAATGTTGATTTGTAGAAGAGGATGAGAGATCTTGCTTTTTTATCGAAAAAGATCAGTATTATTGTTTAATTGCATGACTATTTCAATTTGTTTTAACATGCATCCATTGGTGAAGGTCTGAAGGATATGATGTCTATAGTAAAAGGTCTGAGCAGGAGAATGTTGTTGGCAACACCCAGAAGATTGCTCTTGCCCTTGCACGAGATGCAAGTGACATTTGCAAACTCTTCCATATAAATTTACCATGTCTAATCATGGAATGGGTATGAAGAAAAAGGCGTGGTTGCATTCTAGAATTGAATGATAGCCTAGACTTCTTACTCTACATGGTTTTGTGTGGCTTAAAGGGTTTCTTAAATTTAAGATAATTGCCTCAAAATTTCCTGTTGTGATCAAATCCTTATAATGCTGATCCTTCTCTTATCATTGCTTGAAACCTAAATTTTGATGCAATTTAATTGCCTAGCGTGGCCTGGAGAAGAATTGCAATTGCATATCCTAAAGTAGAGGGGGAAGGGGTTACTTGCTTGCAAAAAAGGCAACCTTTGCAAGGTCATTGTTGGATGACTAAGAATATATATAGGGTACGTTTGGCATTTCATATGAAATGAAAACGAAAAGGTATTGTTAAGAAGAGGTAAATGAAATGATGAAGGCATATATCTATTTATTGTTGGTTATCTTAAGAAAAGGTAAAGGGAAGTTTAAATTAGGCTATACGGGCCCGTAATTTATTTGTGCTTAGAACCTTGAAAACATCTCTTGGGAAATGGCTTTTTAGATTTGACAAATTATTAGATGAGATAAAGCCGTACAAGCTATGTGAGCGTCTGGGAAGGACATGATACACATAATATGCATTAACCTTTTCCAAAAGAATTCTTTGAAATGCTGAACCTATTATGCAAACCTCTTCTTTAAGCATTTGTTTGAAATGTTGCAGTAATGTGTAAGTGTGTTTTAGTGTTGTGTGTATCTTTTGAGCCATTAATGATGAGTTCATATTTTATCCAAAAGCAACTTTTTTTTCCTATTTTCTATTGGGTTTAAGGGATGCAAATTGTACAGTTCTTTTTCATTGACATTGTAAATACTTATCAAGCATTGTCTCATATTAATGTTGGAAGTCTTGTCAAATTTATATTAACTGTGAAATCCTAAAAGTAATTTGTGAACAAATTAATTGGCCTCCTTAAGTACTCACCATGCTTAGTTCAGGAATGATATTTTAACTAGTCTCCTTCATGCTAAGCAAGGCGTTATGTGCTATTACCACCTCTCTCTCTACTATGCCATAAATGAGCATGAATGATGCCTACTCATTTGTGAGAAATATAGCAGGCTGAACTTGTTGAGGGATTAACACTGTTTTGTCTATTGATGTGCATTAAGTGGCAAAGCTCATATTGCAAGAGGTAGTTATCATAGTGATGTCTTTTTGTCAATGTTATTATTTTTATGTTTTTGAAGGTAAGATCAACGAATACTAATTGAATCGGAATAAGGGTGATGATCATCAGATTCCACAGCCCGTTGAGAGGAAGCAACAGCTTGCTGCTGAAAGGGTAAGTATCCCTGTCAAAAATTTCCCTCGTCTAATCTTGCTCAATTTATTTACTTGTTGGGCATGGCAAGTTAAACTGAAGAGGGCCCTTGTTCTTGTCTAAGATACAAGTAACATTCGCAACCTCTTCTAAATAAATCGCTCCATGCTAAGATGGGCAATGGGTTGAATTAAAAGGCGTGGGCTACATTCAAAGCATGAATGCCAGTCTAGACTTCTCCCTACATCACATTGTTTTGTACACACTTCTTTGATGTCTTGATTCAAAGTATCTTTGTCAATATTTTCTTCTGCCTTAAGATATTTTAAAAATCTTTATATAATGTGAATTTGCTGAGTTGGATGAGAGATCTGGCTTGCTATTTCCTTTGGTTTTAACATTGCATTCATTGGTGAAGGGTATGATGTTTATAGTAAAAGGTCTGAGCAGGATAATGTTGTTGGCAACACCCAGAAGATTGCTCTTGCCCTTGTACGAGATGCAAGTGGCATTTGCAAACTCTTCTATAATAATTTCCCATGTCTAATCATGGAAAGGGTATGAAGAAAAAGGCGTGGTTGCATTCTAGAATTGAATGCTAGCCTAGACTTTTTACCCTACATGGTTTTGTGTGGCAAAAAGGGTTTCTATGATTTATGATCATTTGCCTCAACTTTTCATGTTGTGATCAAATCCTTATACTGCTGATCCTTCTCATATACAGCAATTAAATTGATTTAGAGCAACCAAACAGGCCCATAATTTGCTTCTGCTTCAAACCTGTAAAACTTTTGGCAAATGATGTTAGAGATTTTACAAATTGTGAGACGAAATAAAAGGGCATCAACTTACATGGGCTTCTTCGAAGATTTTTTTTAAAGAGTTGAGACATCAATCACATTACTTTTGGACTCTTTCAAAGAAGCATATCTTTGAAATATGATGCAAGCAACATGATATGCAAAACTCTTCTTCCATGGTATGCTGCTGTGACGTGTAAGTGTGTATTAGTGATGTGTGCATTCCTTGAATCTTGAACGATGAGTAACCATTTCATCCAAATTCAGTGTTTTTTGTTTTCTAGGGTACATCATCGTACAATTCCTTTTTTGTCCATTGTGCAGTGATTACTGATTAGTAAGCGCAGTTAGCTGAGCTCATATTGAATTTGCTATCAAGCTAAAATTTCTCCTTTCCACATTTTTTTGGCCATTGTGCAGTGATTACTGATTACGGCGTTGGACTAGTAGTTGACTCGTAGTCTCAGTCTGCCAAAGTGTTTGAAGTCTCATATTTTGTCTAAAATCAATAATTTAATTTCGAATCAGTTGTTTTTCTTCATTTTTTGAAAGGCTTTTTTATGAGCTTATTTATATATATAAACAGGAGGTATGAATATGAAATTGATGTATCAATTTATGGTATAAGGTAGGTACTAACAAATTTCCCCCCAATAATTTGTGTGAAAACAGCCACATGTTACATTTTAACAAAATTTCCCTAATATTCCCCTATTCAGTTAATGATATATAATTTTTATTTTTTTATTTTTTATCATACTAATATAGATAATACTTTTACTATTTATTAAGCGACAAGTAAATATCAAATCAGTTAATTTAACATTTTTATCGATTTTTTCAAATAAGTTTGACATTATTTTTATTCTCTCCAATACAAATAAAAATGATTACAATTTTTTTTAAAAAAGTTCTAAAATTTGTTTGCATTCAATTACGTCAGTTATTCTCATTTGTTGTAAGATTATATCTAAACAAAATGTTTAATCAATACTCAGTAAAGATAATAATTGTATGATATTTTAAAAATCATGCTTTATTCGAAATAAATTTTTACTAACTATTCGGATTCAAGCAAATATTATGATAACAAAAATTTAAAATTGTTTTTGAATTACAAATATCATCTAATCTTTATCCAATTTTCATCAAACACAATAATATATATAAAAATAAATAAATAACTTACTATTATATATATAAAATCACTCTTTTAAAATAATTTTAAGAAATTTATCATACTAATTCCAAATAATTTGGAAGGCATATATTGGTCTAACTTTCACTTTCAAAATTTGAAAGGTAATATATTGCAAGAATCTTGTGAGAGATTTCTGGCAGGTCTCCAACACTTAATATTTCAGTATGTGTCGAAACCAAGAAGACAGAAGAACACTTGGCTCTTAAATACGATCACAATAACTCAACCCAACAAACCAATCACTGTTATTTCTGAATCTCATCAATGCATTCATAACCAACAACTACTACTTATCTATAACAAGACTTTAGAATACATCTACCATAACTCATAACGTCATTTCTTTTATTATTTTTTTTCAAACAAATTAAAATTTGGACTATTTTGACAACATTAAGCAAGCCCTTTGGCTAGTACTGCCTCCTTGATAACTCTAAGTGATTCAACAATATCGTCGCATAATTGCGGAGCGTCGGGGATTGTATCCTCGTCGACTGATGCGACGATTGTCATCTTGTCCACGTAACTTTGGAAATTTATCATCAATGCCTGCATCGTTACAAAGTTTAAACAAAAACTGTAATTGATCGTAATTCTGATTGTGTTTAAAAGTATAGTCTTACGTGGGGTTGTCCGTATGATGATGGAGCTATAAACTTCAAATGATGCCCATAAAATCCGATTTCTTCCATGGGTCCTACTAAGTTTGAGAAGCACATTGTTGTGTTTGCGATCACTCTATGAGACATTGCACCTGATACCTACGACACGAGCACCAAACGAGTCAAACTCAATCCGATCTCGTTAAGTAGTTCAACAACAAGACATATTGAATACCTTTGGACCGAACAACCTAAGAGCTATTTCGGAGAGGGTGAAAGTGTAGATGGCTTCAAGGGAACGCTTCTTACGATCAACGGTAGCCTTGGCTTCACGAATATAATCCAAAGGATCATTTCTTAAGCCGATTGTGAAGGGTAAGAGCACGAATCCTATCCAATTCCCCCATTTCGCTTCGGTGTTGTTCTCCATCATATCAGCTAACGCCTATCATAGTAATTACGGTTTACAAATATGCACATATCAACTATATATACATACAGTGAAGACAAATTCTCACTTGAATTCCCGGGGAAGGTCTAAGGTTGATGAGTAGCGTGGATCTCAACCGTATATTCTTTGGTAACTTGTTCGTCTCCTCGTCACCTACGTACGTACAATAGTTACATACAACATTAGTACTACATTATTCTTCTTATCGGTAACGTAAATTGTGAAAAATATAGACTTGATAAAATGAACTTACCACCATATCTTCTGTTGAGATACCTTGACAGTCCAGCTTGTGTGATTCCAAGTGCAGCATCGTTCACTGTCTGGTTTAATCCCATCCACAATGTATAATTACGTGTTAGGAAAATAAATTTTCAAATTTTTTCTTTCTCTTAACGTCATTTTAATCAATTTTGGTACGTATACAATAAGAATTTCAACTAACAATGGTTTTCTCAGGTTGTGATGAGCATGAAAATAGACTGATTGTAATCCAAATTGTCGAATTCAATGCCCACATCGACGAAAGTCGACATCGATGTTAATCTACGATCAATATATAAAATATTAAATATATTTCCGTTTGATTATTACGGGTCATTTTCTATGCTTAATTTGAGGAGACAAATAGATACAAACATTTTTTTTTAATCGAAATACAAAATATAAATTTACTGCAAAATTTAAAGAGGTTCAACACCCAATAACCTACCCCCAGCTATGAGGACAGTCGATCATTCGCTATTACTTCAAGTCACGAATTCATGTGTATTTAATGTATGCACATTTAAGTATTCAACCACTTTTATTTTCTTATTTTTTTTATTTAATTATCAAATGAAATTAATTAAGAGAAATAGAATTAACTTACCCCATTAATGGCGTTTTTGATAAGCTTAATATCATCCAAACTAACGGTTCTGAAAACAACTCTTCTAGGCGTATACTCAACACCAGGTCCACCTTTCAACGGAGTTACCGTATCCTTCAAGAAAGCTGAGGTGGCGATAAACATGAAAACATCAACCACTGTATTCCAGCTCAGCTCCATCATCAACCAAACAACCATAATCCACCTCAGCCACCACGCCTTCGCTTTCTCCTTCCCTTTCTTACCACGGTTGGTACGCGTGGCAGGGACGGTGGGGACAGCTGTCGGGTCATCAATCTGACGTGTACAGGCGAGTAAGAGTGACATTAGTGATGTTCCGTCACCTAGAGAGTGGTGGATACGGAACACTCCTGTGGCTTCTGCGTGAGAAGTCTTGAGGTTAAGAATGTGTACGTCCCATAATGGCTTTGATCGATCTAGAGTCGTCTTGCTTAGATTGTATATGTATTCTTCTACGTACTTGTCTGGGTCCGACTCGGCTTCTGTACCGATCTCCGGGATCACTATGTGGTCCATTGGGTTCATGTTTGATTGACGAACCCATTTTAGCTCTTGTCCTTTGCTCGCATCTCCCACCTATATCAATATTCATAATGTTAAAAAAAAATAAAAAATTGAATGAAAATAGTAATCTAATACTAAAATATACTTTTGAATTTTTTTTTCTGCCCAAAGATTTTTCGATTTTCGGTTTTCGAATAGTATAAGTTTTAGACTTTTTCGGATCATATTATTTTACCATCTAAAAGTTAACACTTTGAGGGAATTATTTTTTTTAGTTATTGTTAATAATCATGTTAAAGGTATATATAATTTCATGAATTAATAAATTATTATTTTTTCCTTAAACACTGTTAAATGTTAATTTATGAATAATAGAAAAGTATAATTTTAAAAAGTCTAATATTTATGAATACTATTTGAAAATTAAAAGACCATTGGTATAAGCAGAAAAAGTTATAAGTACAAGTAAACCATCCAAAATTTTCCTAATACAAAAAGGTTCCTTTCATCTAAATTTCTCAAAGTATAATACTTTAAAATTATATATTACTTTTATTAATAGAAAATAATAAATGTTAAATATTCTATATGGTTCATAGAATGGAGAAATTTATAGTAATAGGTACAATATAAAAATGTATTAAATGGATAATGAATCAACTAATTTACGTAAATAGAAAGAACTTAAATGTTCATACAACGTACTTAAACACATTAATTAAGATGCAGTGAAAATCGACATATGCAGAGTCATCCCTCACCACCATACCAAAAATGACACAAAAAACAGTACAAAGAATGAATGATTAACAAGAAAGCATACCACAATACTAGAGAAACGAGGGTGCTTAAGAAGAGTGCTTGGGAAATTAGCCTTGATGATTTCAAAGTCCACCTTAGTCTTGCATCCTAGGATAGCAAGTACATGTATGTTGAAGTCCTTCTCATGAAACATCCTCGCTCCCGGGCTCAAAGGCTCCTCGGCCGCAACCTCGGCTCCTCCTTGGTTACCGCCGCCGCAGCCATTGGCCTTGGTGGCTATGGGCTTAAGCCTTTGCCTCATCTCACTAGTTTTTGAAGATGGAGTGTCTTGATACATTTTTTTTGTTTGTGTTAATATGGTTTTGGTTAGTAAAGATTATAATTAGGGTATAAAGAGATAAGGAGGAAATATTATGGGATGAGAAGAGAGTATATATAATTAAAGAGGAAGGGAAAGGAAAATTTATGGAGGAGATGGGGAGGCTTTTGTAATAAATAGGGTTTGTTAACAGTTGAGAGGAGGGGTGAGTATTTCGAGAGTAGCTAAAAGGTGGGCTCTATTCGTAAATGGCTTGCTTTGCTTTTAATGAATGACGGATCCAAATCAAACGAGAGTACATGTTATATACGTTTAGAGTTAGTATATGTTATGATATACTTGTGTGAGATTCCGACGGATTATGTATGAGGCTGGTTCATCGCACCTCAGACCTCAGAGTTCAACACAAATCTATAAACACTGCATTTTTATCCTAAATTGAATTGACAATACAATAAGAGTAGTCCATCAAATTTATATACCAGAATAGACTTATTTATGATTTTATTATCGGTGTTGGGTTTTTTATTTTATTTTAATGGGTCATTTGTACTAAGGGTGATACTATATTCAGTCCATTTGACTTATTTAGCCACGATTAATTCATAGGCAATGCGCATTGATTAACAAATTATGTATTCTCTTCCTTCTCGCTCTAGAGAAAATCAAAATATATAAGCATACCAAAAGACAGAGGTATCATCATATCAGGTTAGAAGGAAGGATTAGTCTAGTATAGAAACGACACTCAGTATCCTGCGATGACAAAACCGGAGGCTACCAGGAGCCTGATCGTCATCCCATCCCTTACGGAAAAACCTCATAAAAATTTCAAAGTTTCTCAAAATTAAACTCAAATTTGATGTCTTTAATCCCATTCGCCCCACAAGACTCAAATCTTCTCTATCCGATTACCTCGCTCTGGTATTTTTCTTCAATGTCCATCTCGATCTATCAACACTTTCTAACATTAAGCTTTAATTTGATTTAGTGTTTTGTTTCGGCCTTAGGACCCGTTCTGTTTTGGAGTTGATTGGAGATGAAATTTTCCAAAATATTTCAACCTCATCAAGTGAGATTGTTGAGGTTGATATGGAGAATGAAAGAAAAAGAGAGACATGAACGGTCCCTTAGTTTAAGCGAGAAACAACCGAGCTTGTGATACAACAAGTGATTGCTGCTGAGCGTTATTGCCTTAGGCAAATTGTTCACATGTATTTGTATTGTGGATGTATTGATGCAACTAGTGAGTGATAAGTGTTATTGCTTACAACATCAATTGCTTATTGACGACATGTGTATGTTATGATGTACGGAAAACTCTAGGCAATGTCGGTTTTTATGTAGGAAACCTGAAAATTTCTGGAAACTTCTCGGACACGGTCAAGACACCATATATTCCAACATCGAAAATGAGCCGGACACAACCAAACCATGCATAGGCAAGTGTGGTTGTTCAACGTGGCTCTAAGAGGGATACAAAAGAGATGAACAAGACATCCATGAACACTACGTTCTATTTTTTTTTTTGAAATTCAAGATGAACAAGACATTCATGATTGCTACCACGCACAATATCATTTAATGCAACCAATTTGCTTATTTCTAAATACTTATACATCCAATGATACATTCATATGTCATTGCATTTTTATCTTATATGTCTCCTCTTAATATGTCATTGCATTTTTATCATATATGTCTCCTCTTATTATATATGAATTCATTTCCACAATAGCGTTAAAATGATATATTATTTATATTTGTCCGTCGTGTCTCGTTTCTTAAGATTTTTAGAATTTTTATTTTTCTGTTTCTAGCCATGTTAATTTTTCGTTTTCGTATAATGTGCAATATATATATATATATATATATATATATATATATATGATATAGCTTTGAGCATGAAAGACTAGTCAATTATATTCGCAAATGAAAGAGATGGTTGAGAGTATTGAGATTAGGAGTAAGAGTGTACGATTAGATGAGAAATTTGGGTCTCACGAAGGAATATTAACTATCTTTCTATCTTAAATATGCATTTAACCACAAATTTATAATTCAAAGCTCACAAAAGCAAAAAAAATAAATGATGCTTTGTCATTCACAAGTAGATGTAATTTTTTCAGGGTTTTCAACTTACTATATATTGACCTGAGTTTGAACTTTGAGACTTTCATTCGTTTATATTACAACTAGTTTAGGTCCCGTGTCTTGCACGGGTATCTTTAATATATATATATATATATATATATATATATATATAATTATAAATTTAATTAGGTGGTTTAAAATTAAATTTTTAAAAAATATATACATGAAAAAATAACATATGGAATTAATTTGTTATATCTAGAACGTTAGATTTGTTTTAAAAAAATTAAACATTATATAATTTCATTTACATAATTTAAAAATAAAGATTTTAGTGGTTAAAAAAATGTAAAAATAAAATAGATAGATTTAAAAAACTATAAAACTAAATAGATGGATTTAAATAAAAGATTTATTGGCGTTAAATGTGAGAGGCTCCATTTTAAAATACTGCTCTCACAGCGCGCCACGTCAGCAACCTTGTACATTGATTTAGTAGATACTAGTTTTAATACCCGTGTCCTGCACGGGTTAGACGATAATTGCGTGTCATAAAAAATGTTTGATAATTCATTATGTTGAGAATTGACTTAATTGTTACGTGATACTTGTTGTAAGGCTGTATTTTTCACATTATGAATGAAAATCAAGGAAGAATACAAATCCTGCAATAACAATCGGGAAAGAGGAATCCGGGACAATATTCTCTAAGATACCCGAACGTCAAAGTTAGAATCAATCCCATAAAGGAGTAGACTTTATTAAATTAAATGTTATAGTATGTGATGTGGATTAACGAATAGACGATACTTTAAAATTGATGAAGTGACCGCACGAAACTGTGCTAAGTATCAATTCACGGGTTGCTTTAATATATAAGATAGATAAGAAGTCATGTGTAAACCATATATTAACAAAAAAAAGAAGGATACAACAAATCATAAAATTTAAATTAATAATATTAAATAATAATATATTAAAATTTAAATGAAAGAGATTTATAAAATATAAGTAACATGTATAAGTTAAAAACTACAATATCAAATAGTTAAATTTAAATAGTGAATTATCTAACCGTTAATAAGACTAATAACATATGTCAAATTATTATAATAAAAATATTAATAAAAATAAAAATTTTAAAATTATTTAAATATAAAAAAATATAATTTTATTAAATAAAAAAAAAGATATTAAGTATTGTTAAGATTTGGATAAAAATTAATTTGTTGTAACTCTGTTTTCTACAAACTTCGAAATAAAAATAAAAAAAAACTTTTTTTTTTCAAAATATAGTTCTTAAACTTCAGATTTAAAAATATGTAATTAAATTGGAGATAGTCTTGTAGATAATAGATAAGTAGGAAGTCACACTAAATTCGGATAACAAGTTTTTTTTAAATTTTCGATTTTTAATTATATATTTAAAAGGCATTTCGAATTCGCTTACATGATATAATTTTTGTTTTTATTTTTGATTGCAAAATCTTAATTAAAAAGACTAACGTAAAAGGGGATTATATTGATTTAAAATAAATACTAATTTTATATAAATAAATTAAATTCGAAATTAAAAAAATAAATAAATTTGGCTGATGTTTTGGAGTCACGTTTTAACGTAACAAAACGTTAAAACCTTTTAAAATTTTTGGTTTTAAGTTATATATTTAAAAGGTATTTCGGATTCGGTTACATAACATGATTTTTATTTTTATTGCAAAATCTTAACATTTTAAAATAATTTGTTTTAACGTGGTGGGACCTGAATTAACAAAAAGTTGACACGTGTAAAATTAATGACGTGGATTCACCAGAATGTGCCACGTGTAAATTTAATGATGTGGATTCACCAAACTGTGCAACATGTAAGTTCACGGGATGCTTTAATATATAGATAGATATATAGATTTCAGAAATAATTATTTTCTTTCTATGGAACCTATACTTCTTGGTATTATATTTCTACGGTTAGGATTGAGTAGGTGTAACACCCCGAATTTTGAGAACCCGGAATGCTACTGGTTAGGACCTCACAGTGGGTCCCGACCTTAGCTGAACAATAACTTAACTAGAATCTTACAACAAGACACATAAAAAAACCGGTAAAAATGGAAAATATTTTTATTAATGCATGAATGTCAAGAAGAAGTATATCAACCGACCTAGAACTAGTATCCAACACAAGTAAAAGGAAAACAGATTCAACAACCCGAAATGACTCAAAGACGAAAAGACAAGATATGAAAACCCCGGCTGACCACACTCTCCAGCTCCCTCAAGGCGGTTAACCTGCAAGGTCTACAACATTGGTTTTCACCGTTAGCTAACAATAATTATATAAGGATATTTATATAGCACACACACATAACACACATCAGAAAACACACACAAACCAATTCTTATCTTTTCATTAAGTGATTCACCATTATTAATTCAACTTCAGTTATGGCACGAGGATCCCATCGACCCTCGCCTCTGTCCCCGTATACCGAGCGGAATGGTTCCAATGCATATCTACCGTATACCGTACGGTCTGGTCGCAAAGAGTCTTCCCAGTCATCTTACAATGCTGGGCAGTGATGCCACGACTCGTTATCATACACTTGGGTCTAATTATCATCAACGTCGTTCTAATCATTTTCCATTAAAGCGATAAACACACACACCACCACATAGCATACACTCATATAATATTATCAGCTAAGCAAGTCCATAAGACTTACCTGATTAGTACGTCTACCAACCATCACCAACTAATGTCCGCTCGTGCAAACACTATCCACTACCTGATCAAGAAAGATCGACTTAGAATCATCTTTCTAAGTCTTACAGACATTTTACAAGGCTTCTATACTAATGAGAAAACTCTCAGATTCGAAAGAACGAGAAAACCTAACTTTAGCGAAAATTACCAACACGCCCCTCACTTTTCGGAAATTCCGAAAAGTGCCCAAACTGGTTCCAAGTCTACTCTATAACTCAACAACACTTATGAAAGCTCAAAACTCCAAGACAAGTTTGAGGGTTTGCTCAAACTTACATTTTACATTCAAACTCACTTTCCAAAACTACTTCAAGTGCCCTACTTTGGCCTATCGAAAGTACCTCTTCTTAAATTCCTAAAATTCCGAGAAAATATATACACACTCTCGGTTATACCCACTATGGACTAGAACAAACAAAATCCATAAATAACATTCCATAGATTCTACACAAAATCCCAAAGGTGCCCTCATGCACACTCTAATTCCCATACTTAGCCATTTCTCCTCAGTTTTCAAAAACTGCCTTGGTACCCTACTTTGGAAGCTCATAACGTTAAATCCAACCGTTGGATCGTTCCCAAAATTTAACATCATAAACTAGGTATACTCCTAAGTAACATACCAAAAATGAAACGGTAGAATGTATCTCTAAGTCATCGAAACATGTTCCTAAAGTCAGCAGCTATTCAGTTTCAGCACAATTAAACTAGCATTCCAGGAGGTCTTGAGTTCGAATCCCCCTAGAAGCAGAAAAATTTGGAACTCTGACTCACACATGACCAGTTCGAATCTCACGAGTCTCACCAACTACAGATTATTATTTCTATCCACTACTCTATGATTTTACGTGTACAGAAAGTACTAACGAATGAATTAACTCGATACCTTCACATGATGTTCCAGTTAGTAAGACAACACGCTCCGCTTCAGTCCCTGCTCCTCCCGCCTAAGCCCCTGCTCGTCTGAAATCGTTACCAGCAGCAAAGAAACACTTGAATCTTGGCCAAGATTGTTACAGAAAACCAAGAATGGAGAAGAAGAGAAAGTGATATTGCTCACCCTATTACAGATCAGCGCAGGCCGGGAAGGAGAAGAAGACTCGTCTGGCTTGGCTCGCTCCCGTCTGCTTCTCCAAGGAGAACGAAGGTGGCTCGTTGTTGGCTCGCGGGCAAGACTCGATCCCCTGCAGACCCAAAAATTTTCGAACGCACCGCAGCTCCGGTGATGGTGACTCAACTAAGACAACTCCTACAGATCGAGAACGGTTCTGAGCCCGCTGACGAGTCCAACCACTCGTCTGGTTTACAAGTGGAGAGGCCGAGAAGAAAGCCGAGGAGAAATCGCGCGGAAGGCTGCTCCATACCCTGCTCGGCCCTCTATTCTGCGGCAGGCCGGGCACAAGAGGGTGGTTCCGTACGTGGGCTTCACAAGGCTAGTTGACCCCACGGTTTGCCACAGATTACGACGACAAGCTCGGCGTGAGAGAGAAGGATGAGATTGCGTGAGATTCCGATGGGTTTGTTGATGCGGTTTAGTTGTCACATAGGTTTGCAAAAAATGGATCCCGCAAGGGAAACTTTCAACTTATTCATGTGCGCCTTAACGCACAAATGTGACCCATTTACGTTTGTCGAGACGTATACATATTGACGTGGATAAGTAAATATAATAGCGTGTACATGAAATTTATAATAAATAAATTATAGCTTATAATAAATAAGTTACAACTTATAATAAATAGGGTTTTTCAAGTCCCTTCATTGCAGTTATTAATATTGGGCTTATATGGTAGCTATGGACAATAAGTGTATTTAGGCCAATTGTAGCCCATAAACCTCTTGTACCAATTTATGATATTATTGGTATGTTATTGTTCTATGAAAGCAAAGCGTTATGTATCGACAATGGGATATATCGACAACAAATATTACTGTCTTTAGTAAACGTATACGATTTTTGATTTGTAAATCGATCCATATTATGTATTCCAATTTTAACTACTTTGTTTCGTTATTTTTGGGTCTTTTATATATTATAATTGTTTTAGGGCTTATTTTTAGGACCGTCTCCTGTCCTACCAAAGTCTCTAGAAAATATAAATTAATTTAGAAGTTATTTTTAAAGATTTTTTGGCCTTACTTTTCCAAGAATCCTTGATCTAAGTTTTTGTCAAGGGCCTAAAATGACTCAACTTATATAAATCGAGCGAAAGATATCGATTCAAGAGTAGTCACAAAATAGCCAAATGATTTATTTACGACGTTCGGAATTACATTTTAACGTATCAAGAGATCCAATCCGCTAATATCAAAGTTAAGCAAGCAAAGTTATAAAAAAAAAAAAAAAAACTGAAGAATCAAAAAAAAGAAAGAAAAAAGAGTGTATAAACCATAAAAAAGAAAAAAGAAAAAAAAAAAGCGAGAATCTAAACATTATTTTCATGTTCTACATAAATTTTGTAGAACCACCCAAAAAGCTAAATACGACTCTCTCTTTCTCTAGGGTTCTTGAGCAATAGGCATTATAGCATTATAGGAATGGATCAAGCAGATAGGGTTAGACGTGTTGGTGAGCTCTTTTACTTCGGCTCCGTCTCCAAAAAGCTAAATACGACGTTCGGAATTATTGGCATTATAGCATTAATCCGTTGTCTTGTAAATAATATGATCCTGAATAAGTCTTCCTACCACTATTTTCTAAAAGCTTGTTCTTCATGTTTACTCTCAACTCTTCATTGATAAAAATCGAACCAAGTGCTTGAGTAGGTCCTATGAGTAGACGACAAGCATCAATAAATAAATACGACGCGCAGTGTATCGGGCTAAAAAATGACTCGTATTTGCATTGCTCATTAGCATAAAATCATTTTCTTTCAACGAAGTGATAAAAACTATCATCCACTCGCGTCAACGCAATAAAGACCTGAAAGCTACAACTAATAATGCGCGCGCGCATATATATATATACTTTTAGCTGCAAAAAAATACTAGTCACCAAGAATTAAAAATAGCTAGCCAAACATATGGCCTCAAAACAAGAACAAGGAAAAGAGAGATGGATAATTATTCGGAAATAAGTTATTGGATAAACAAGATGGAAATTATATGATCAAACAATCAGCAAGATGCCAATACACATGTAATGAATCAAGTGTGTTTCGTCCTAACATCTAGGCTTCATTAGATGATTAGAGAGTGATTCACATAGGATTGGAATACATGTCCATGCTTAGATTGCACCATCAACAAATACAAACTGAACAACATGCTTTGAATTTATAACATCTTTGTAATCAAGGAAGAGATAATGTAACATCCCACACTTGATTGAACATCCTTCTTTATATTTATTTTTCAAAAGAAAATACAAAACATAAACACATGCGGGTCATGCAACATCACACGCTTGATTGACCTTTTTTTTTCTTTTTCCTGTAACAAAAACAGTAAACCTTAGTGCATATCAATATTAATATTTATTTGTAACAAACTATAAGCAAGAAGAAAATAGAGTATTGACCTATTTGAACCGAAACTTCCTTGATATTCTGGATCTGCTCAATGCTATAACCAACATGATCCATTCTCCCAACTCAGTAGCAAACTGAAAGAAAGCATATCTGAACTTGTCTATCCAATTGAGTGAGGCGAGGATGCCTAGCAAGCCGAAAGCAAACCCTATTCCCAGTCCACCATACAAACACTGCTTCGCTGTCCACTTATCTTCCACTTCATTTTCATCAACCGAAGAAGGTTGCAAAGGTTGAACTGAATCATTCTTGTCTCCGGGGCATGCTCCTAGTGGCGGACCACAAAGTCTTGGGTTTGCAGCATATGAAGAAGGGTCGAAACCTTGTAATTGTGTTCCTTTTGGAATTCTTCCCGACAAGTTGTTATGTGAAATGTCTAGCATTCCCAATGAAGATATCTCTGAAATGCTTGTTGGAATTTGACCATTTAGTCTATTATACGACAAGTTGAAGAATTCTAAAGATTTGAGCTGGCCAATTTGTCGGGGAATGCTTCCTTGTAAATTATTGCATGACAAATCTAGTGAATCTAAATACACTAGAGAAGTCAATCCTTGAGGTATATCACCGCTCAAATTGTTGCTTGAGAGATCGATTAGTTTTACAAGCGGAAGGATGCTTTGAAACTGCCAAACCTTGCTTTTCCATTTGAGGTATGCATTGAAATAAGACACATCTACAAGTTCTCCAGGTATTATGCCGCGGGTGTAAATCGGTAAATGTGTACCGAAATTAACATCAGTAGCCATTGAAGTGAAATTGTGGATACACGAAGGGATGTTTCCTGACAACATATTGTGAGATATGTCCAAGACTTGAAGAGAGCCAAGATGACATAGACTAGTGGGTAGAGTACCCGTAAAATAATTGGACCGTAGTGAGACAATACTCAAACTTGTCATACTATCTCCCATCCACGGTGGGATGAAACCAAAGAATTTGTTCCCACCCAAGTCTAGGATTCTCAAATCACTACAATTTTTTAAAAAAGATGGAAGTGGACCGAAAAAGTTATTATTGTTTAAATTCAACACAAAGAAGAACCGAAGAAAGTTGCAACCCCGTCCTATAGAATTTGGAATTGCCCCAGACAAACTATTGTTTGCTAGAACAAGAGCACTTAACGGAGCAGTTTCAAACCCAAGCCAATAAGGAATTGGGCCTGACAAATGATTGTTCGATATGTCAACAGTAAACATAGAATCAAACCAAGCATCTGACTTGTTTAAGTTATAAACGACCGGAATGGGGGAAAACGTAGTGAACATGTTATTTGAAAGATAGAGTCTCATTGATAAGAATAAGAAAAAGGGTATCGCACCGGAAAGAGCATTTGAATTGAAATCCAAAATTCTTTCATAAAAAGGAACTTGAAATGGTTTGTTTGGCACTTTACCATGAAGATTATTATGTGATATGTTGAGATAATACAAAGATGGGTAAACTTTCCTCCAAAACATGAAAGGAATAGCATCTGAGATCATACACTGGGAAATGTCAAGCTCCTCGATGCTATTTTGTGATAGAAGCCAAATTGGAAAAGTGGGACCCACGTTACAAGACTTCAAACTTAAAGAACTTCCTTTAGCTAGAGACTTATTTAAACTGACCTTCAAATTGGGGTTATTTGCAAGGATCAAGATTTGTAACTGGGTTATATTGGTGAAGTGTAAATCTGAGAGTACACCACTGAGATTATTGTCACTTAGATCGAGCTCGGTAAGATTTGGCGGGAAAAGGAGATGATTATTTGGAATGTTGTGTAGGCAATTAGAACTTAGGTCCAAATGTGCTAGTGATCTGAACATTGCCAACATGGGAGAGATAGCCCCTGTGAGGTTCATTGAATTCAAATTCAATTTCTCCAGTGAACTACTAGCACAACGTGATGAAAGGACTTGAACAATTTTTGTAATACTTTGGTTTTTGATACCTCCCCCTGAAGAAGATAAAGTTTTCAAATTGCAAAGATTCCCAATGGAATTGAATATTCCATCCTCAAGTTGGTGATTTGGTAAACCAAGAATCTTTAAGGAAATCATGTCATGGAAGATGTCTGGAAATGGGACTTCAGAATCCAAATAGCTCATATCCAAATCAAATGTTTGAAGAGATGATGAGAAATTAAAATGATGGACAACTGTAGATGCCAAATCTGGCAAAGGAAAATAACACGAATGACATAGAAATTCAGACAAAAATGGTAGCTTTTTTATCACTGAAACCCAGTCTTTTGCTCCATTGAAGTTGATTTGACCTAAATCAAGGCTTTCTAAAGAAGAGAGATGAGAAAGCCATTGAAGGTTTCCAGTAGACAATTTATTGAAGCTGAGATCTAAAGTTTGGATGTTGGAGAGGTTGCCAAGCTGAGGAGGAATCGTACCAAAAAAACCAGCACCCGAGAGTTTAAGAGACGTTAACTTGCTAATAGAACCAAAAAAGCTCGGAATTCTCATAAAAAGGTAATTATCGTAGAGGTTCAAGGTTCTTAAAAATTGCAATTCAACCAATGAAGGTCGAAGTTGAGAGCTTTCTAATTGTTGATAGGAAAGGTCTAGGGATACGACATGTCTGCTGTCACAATTAATTCCTTCCCAAGTGCAACAATTCATTGCACTATTGCCTACACTCCATTCGGAAACATGAGAATTCTGTATGGAAGTGGGTGTAAAACTTTTTGTAAAATCAAGGAGGGCAAGTCTCTCTCTTTCCACACACCCTCTTATGCATCCTAAGATACATAAAATTAGGAGAAGAATAAATTGGTTGAGGATGGTAAAGGAAAAATAGAAGGACATTTTCATGGGATGGATGAGGGCTAAGTATTAACTCTTGGATATATATATATAGACGGTCTGTTGGAGATAATTAGTTCTCACATCGAAAGATTGAAATTAGTTTAAGGTCGGTGGGCTAAAACCTCATCGGGTTTATGTTCTAGGCTTGGGCCTAACGTGTATGTGCGCTCGGATGCATACGACACTCGCTCTACCCGAATCCGTCTGTATCAGACTTTGACACGGTCACAAATTTCATTTGTTTTTATTCTTGTGTCTATTTGGGAACCATTAGTATAGTGGAACTGAAACTTATTTTATATTTTGTGTCAAGGAGCTGAAACTTATCTGGTAGAGCAAGAACAATATCATGGAACGAAGTCCATACTTACATTATTTATTATATTTTTTAAACTTTAAGCTATGAGTGCAATATTATCCTTAAAATTGGATTATTTCATGCAATGTTTCCGTAAACAGATTAACATGAAGATTATACCCGTTCGATTGAGATTGATTATTCTTAGAGATTATTTTATGTGATTATTCTGGTATTTCTAAATTCATCCAACTTTGAAAATTTGAAATTATTATGGAATTATAATATTATGAGTAATCTTAAAGATTTCACCAAACTTTAGAGTTGTGCATCAACACTGGACCGAACTAGACCAGAATTTCCGGTCCCGATCCGAACCGGTGGACCGAAATTTTCAAAAACTTAGATCGGGGACCGGTCCGGATTCGGACCGCTTCGGACCGAAATATAATAAAATAAAATAATATATATATATTTTTGCAAATAACAAAAAAAATTCAAAAAATATATATTTTATTAAATATATACACAATATATATTATGATTTTTTAAAATATATAAATTTAAATTAATAAAAATAAATTTCGGTCCGACCCGAATTTTCGGTTCGGACCGAAACTGGACCGAAATTGAAAGTTCCTAAAATCTTGGATCGAGAAAAACTGGTCTAATTTTTTAATCCGGTCAATTTTGTACCGCCTTATTTAACTTGGTCTAGATAGTGCTAAGTAATCTAAATTTGTTTATTAGAAGAATATTAAGCAATTGAATAATTGATATAAGGAGAGAATCTTGGTAAATAAGTCATTATAAAACTACCATCATGTCGGCATAGTCAAGTTTTACTCCATTCAAACCTTCAAATGGATAATGACAAGTCACCGCAAGAATTTGAATCTTTCTTGTTTTCTCCTTTGCCAATTCTACGCCCCAATACGTCAATCTAAATAATTTATTCTAATTGTGGAATTTAGGAGCCATTTTAACATTAACTAATTTAATATCCTTTAAAGTTTAATATAAATACTTAATATTAAGATTGATAAAATTTTATTTACAAGAGGTTCAAATATCTACCGTATATAATATTAAAATAGAAGTGGTTAAACCCACTTGTCATTCTCACGTTAATCCACCTCATCGTTTGCCACTTGTCATCACCGTATTATGTTATCTCATCTTTTTTCACATGTCGTTCTTACATTGAGCCACCTATGAAAATTATAACGATTGTTTCTAATTTTAATTAAGTATATTTTTTAAATATTTGGTAATATTCTTATAACAAAATATTTAATTTGTATTATGACCATAAATAAACTACTACAACCAAATATGAGATATATTGTAAGGAATCCATATTCCTTAATTATAATACAGATACAATGTTTATTTATTATATGCTTCCTTTTTATATTACATTTAATTTAATTTATATAGTTAATCTACATTATTAGTTATTTATTTTATTTGTTTAAATTTATTTAAATTTTATGTTCAAGGGGATTGCATTCAACATTAATTCTAATGTCATGTTAATGTGATTTTTTATACATTGATTATCGTCTTTAATATACTTTATTTCCCTCTAAGTTACCAATTTTTAGGAGTATTTATTCTCTATTTTACATTATGCATATTGTTTAACAATTTTGTTTTTTTGTTTTGGTATTAATATATTGTCTATGATGATAAAAATATACAACTCAAATTATACAAATTCCGTGCAATTCACGAGTATTAAGCTAATTAATACTTATAATACCATCTAGCAAACTAAAATTTTAGTTTTTAATACCAAGTATTGTAAATAGGAAGGATTTACAACTGAATATGAATATTATAAAGCTTACCATTTTAAATATTGTTTTAATCAAATAAAACTTTGACCATGTTAAATATTGTTAAATTTTTGTTCTTTTATTTATTTTTTCTCGTGAAACTAGCGTTAACAATGAGTCTATTTGTAATTTTCAATAAGATTAAATTATAAAAGGTAAGATTGTCATTAAATTTGTGCTATTTTTTTAATTATAGCAACTTGTTTTACAAAAAAAATGTATCGAAGATCCGAAGTCTTCGATGGTATGAGTTTGTGGGAGGCAAGTCAAATGAAAGTCAAGACTTTGAGCACTCTATTAAAAGGGTGTAGAATCGAAACAAAGGTGATATAACCACAATGACTAAACAATCGAGGCACACGAAGACGTGCTCAATCCAGGGCCATAGGCATCACATCAGGGACAAGTTTGCCCAAGGTGTGACTTGCAACCTTCTCACAAACTTGTCAAAACCTTATCAAGATATGTCTTGATTGCAATGCATGGCTTGGCGGACGTGGTTGCAGCACTATGGCCTTGTCAAGACTTTGTCGAAAGTTGTTTAGACTTATCAACTTTGTTAACCTAGCATGTACTTTATACGTTTCTTGTCTTTTTTTATTTCATCCCCAAAAACACGTCAATAAATGTAATTTCTTCGTGATAACAAGTATAAATTTACAAAATCACTCTCTATTTCACTTAGTTTGCACAAAATCACCCTTTTAGCTTCAAAACTTCACAAAAACATCTTACTTAATGATACACGTACATAAATTGATTTAGCATCATGAATTAATCAATATTTCTTGATGAACACACTACTACAAATTCGATCAAATCACCGTGGTATTTTAAAGGTTTAGGAGACCGAAATTTTATACTAAAATTTGACAAACACAACAGTTGAAGGAGGGTGAGTCAGTTATATATATATGTTGCGACAAATATTGGACCACCACTCAAATTATGCCACATGCACTAGGGAGCTATTTTGGATATCCGATCCGAAAATCCGGATATCTGATCTGATAGTTTTGTAAAAGTTGATCCGAGAGTACTCAGATATCCAACACTTTTATCCGGGTCGGATATCCGACCCGTGATCTGATCCGAGTATTTATTATTAGACTAGTCGGATATATCTAATCCTATCCGACTTTTTTTTCTCAAAACCTCGATCCATATCCGATCCGATAATCCGAAAATATTCCCGGATCGGACTCGGATCACCAACTACCGGATATTTTCGGATTCGGATTTTTCCGGATCGGATCTTGAATTCACGAATCGGATTAAGCGGATCAGACTTTTTTTTTTTTTTTTTGCTCACACCTAACATGAACACTAATTATAATTAAATAAAAACAGTAATTTAACACCGTTAAAATTGAAAAGGAAATAGAATAATCAAATCCTCTTTCCTTTGTAATCTACAACATAAGAAAACGTCTTTTCCTTCTTGCATGACGGCAGACAAAGGTTTACATGAATGAAAAACTCTTATTTCGATCTCTTACGGTTGGCTTAATGACATTAATCTCGACGACTCTTTCTCTCTAATAATGCTCTTAATTCTTCTACACAAAAACAAGGAAATCATCAATAATCTTCTCCACCGGTTTTAATAGTTTAAATTCGGCAACAATTAACCTAAACCGTGACATTAAAAACCGCCGGTTTACCGATTTAGGTTCAGCCTAAACCGCCAATTTGTCGGTTTATAGAGTGTGTCTGATAAAAGAAATCAATAGTGTAACTTTTTGTAGTACACAAAATTCATCAAAAACTTATAAAATTCAAATAAATGTCGTATCCTTTGGTTCAAAAATCGTGGAACTTTTTTTTTTTTTAACACTTTTTATGGTTTGTAGAGTGTATCCGATTAAAAATATTAATAGTTTAAAATTTTCGTTTTTTGAAAAAATTGAAAGGGGGTAATACACGAATTTCATCAAAAATCGATAAAACTAAAAAAACGGCGTATCCTTTGGTCCAAAAGGCGTGAAACTTTTTTTGTACACGTTATATAGTTTATAGAGTGTGTCTGATAAAAAAATCAATATTTTAAAATGTGGTGTTTTTTGAAAAAGTTCAAAGGGGGTAGTACACGAATTTTTTCAAAAATCGATAAAACTCAAAAAACGTCGTATCCTTTGGTCAAAAAACGTGAAATTTTTTTATGCATGTTTTATGGATTATAGAGTGTGTCCGATCAAAAAAATTTAATAGTTTAAAATTTGGCGTTTTTTGAAAAAGTTCAAATGGGTAGTACACGAATATTAGTGTCTTTGGTAAACGTTGAAAAACACTTATAAAAGCAAAGTTGTAAGAGCCTTGACCTTTAGGAGCTGAGCCAGCTTAGCCGCCCCTGTGGGTCCGTGGAGCCGCCCTTGCGGCTGAGCGTGTATTCCGCCCCTGCGGCCAAGGAGGCCACCCCTACGGTTTCTTGCGGCTGCATCCGGTTTTGTTGATCCTTTTGACTATGCTTTACCTTCTCTTTCCTTAACCTTCTTACCTTAGGATCAAGGGTTTCTTCACTTCATCCCCAACTTTCTCACGTTCTTTTTTCTTCCTTTTCTCTCCTTGATCTTGTTCTTGATTTCCTTTGAGTGTGAAAGAGAAATTGTGTGGCTTTGGTGGATGTTTGTTTTGTGTGTTGTTGCTGAGCTTGGGAGCCAGCTGAGGTAGTGGTTTTGGATCATCTCCTTGGTTAGACCACAACAGTAGGTAAGTTCCTTGCTTCTTCTTTCTTTCTTTCTTCATTTGATTCCTCTTCCTTAGCTCAGGACTAGATGTGCTAGGATGCATATTGATGTTTGTATATATATATATATATATATATGTATATGAATGTGGTTGTGGAATGATGAAGACGTGAATTGATCACGTGAAGAGTGGAAGAGAAGTCGGGAGATTACGTTTTACACTGTCGCCATCCCCACACCTGTGAGCCGCCGCCCTTGCGGGACCTTGTCACCGCACCTGCGCCCGGAAGCCGCCGCCCCTGCGGCCACGGTCACCGCCCCTGCGTTGGAGCGCTGCCGCGCTTGCGCCTTCGGTCACTTCGCCCCTGCGTCCCTTTTGTCACACATGTGCGTCTTGTACAGGTTCTACCTAGAGTAGTGTAGATCCTTTCCTTTCCTAGTATGAGGGATTTAGTAGCATGCTAGGTATGTGTATGAGGTTTAGTAGATTATCGAGGTTTATAAGTTGGATATGATCCTTATGGATCCCTTGGGTCTAGGTGTGACCCCTTTGATTGATAGGAGATGTAACATCTCATTATGTCTTGTTATTAGGCAGTGTTGTTCTCCGGATTTGGAGCTGATCATATTTGAGAGTACTTCGAGGTTGGGGTAAGTCCATAGGACTTACTTAACAACCATCCCTATATTGGATGTATGCATGAGTGGTGTTTGATATATGCTTGATAGCATGTGATGATTGATTATTACCAACCTATGGTTTAGTGACCGCCTATTGTAGGGTTGTGACAACTTGCCCTGTCATCCCGCTGGGAGACGGGGAGGTTCTCTGCGGACAGGCCAAATCTGGAAGTGGGACGGACACCTACCACTCCCATAGGGTAGACGGGAAAGTGTTACCAGATTACCACTACAGCTGGCAACACCCCGAGAGGCGAGGATTATATATTCCTCGTGTCACATATATTCATATACATGTATATCCGATTTGAGTGTTGGATTTTATAAAGATAATTAACCGGGTAAATGTGAGATATCACGATGATGTGTTAATATTCCCTAACTTGTGTTTGTGCTTATGTATTATCTTATATATGTATGGTTAGCTAACGGTTTTATACCGTGTTGTAGATCCTTTGCAGGTTAGGAGAACTGCAGTGTGATTCAGATGGGGTGATCCGCTGAGGGCTCCGTACACTAGGATTGTATGCGAGGGATATGGGTGAATTTTATGATGTACGGATACATGTTTTGGTTTGTACTCAACGGTATTTTGTAAACCTTTTGATATGTATATATTACAGTTTGATGTTTGGTTTTAATCTATCTATGCCTTGTTGTAAGATCCAATGAACTTGTTGTCAGGCTAGGGTCAGGATTCATTGTGAGATCCTAGCCCAGTAGCGCCCCGAGTCCTACGGATTTGGGGTGTTACAAAGTTGGTATCAGAGTCTTAGTTGACAAAAATGGCACTTGCAATCTGCGATAAAGGTCAAATAGATAAATAAACAGAACCCGAAAGGGGTCTGACTTTTCAAAAGGTTTTGGTTTTGAAATGAGTACAAATATTTTGGGATAGTGTGTACGAGAAGCCATCACCCCTTTGAAGACCTCGACAATATATATATATATATATATTGCCTTATGTGATGTGTGATTGATCTTAGCATGTATATATATCTATACATATGGCATATATATAGCTTTCTAAGTTAGGTTTGTATACTCTGCAGATGGTTCGGACTAGAGCCTTATCTGCAATTGGACGAGGTAGAGGTAGACCCCCTCTTCCTCCAGTAGGTAGAGGACGGGGTCGGATTTCCGCTGGTGATCCACGTGCAGCGGAGGAGATTCACGAGGATGTTGCTGAGAGTGTCGTTCCTTAGACTGGGAACGGTGCAGTTGGGAGACAGAGATCATAGAGAGTCCAGTCAGATGACTCGGATCATGTCTCCATGGGGGATCAGAGTTCCGTGTGTATATCAGACGAGTGGAGGAGGCTGCCAGAGCAGGTAGACGTGCCCCTGATCTGCCGGCACATGAGGGATCATTTGGGAGATCCCATGGAGTTACTCAGGTGCCAATTGTACCAGCACGTGCTGCTGAGATTCCTCAGGTTTCAGAGGGGCATAGAGGGCCTCGACCAGATACTTGGTTGAAGGCATTCCATTAGATGGGAGTACCCCCTTTCTCTAGGAAGGTGGGGTTAGAGGTGGAGTTGTGGATCGGACATGTAGACTCAGCTCTTGAGTCTATTAGATGTCCAGCGGACAGACATATAGAGTTAGTGCAGACTCTATTCAGAGACTTGGCACAACATTGGTGGAGATCAGTACGGGGTCAGGTTACTAGTTATGATCAGATGAGGAGCATGATTAGAGAGCATTTCTTCCCTGCCTCATTGAGGAGGGAGAAACTGCGGGATTTCGTTGAGGCTGGCTTTGAGGATGTACCAGTCTCTGAGGCTATCAGGAGATTCCAAGAGGAGCTGGCTTTGCTGGGTCCAGCTGCACCTCCTGTGGATCAGCATGTGTATCTATTCTCCCGACGACTGAGGGATGCTACCCGGACCTATATGGTGGGATTTCATTGTGAGTCCCTGATGGACTATCAGGACAGATCTTTCGATTATGAGAGGAAGTGGGCTAGACAGAGGAGAGCTTCTCAGACCGGAGGGTCTGAGAAGAGACAGCGGACTGGACAGACCAATGGTATTGGTGGAGTTGCTGGTTCAGGGCGAGGCCAAAGCCGCCAGATTTATCCCCCATCTACACCAGTGACAGATAAGGGACGACAGTGTTTCAACTGTTGTGGTTATGGACATATACGACCAGAGTGTACGAGGCAAGCAGTGACTTGCTACACTTGTGGCGGACGAGGGCACATAGCTGTTTTTTGTAGACAGGGTGGAGCTTCATCTCAACAGGGTTCTTCTCCTGCCAATGTAGCAGGGGGTGGGCAGAGACCACCTCAGCAGAAGACGCAGGGACAACAGAGGGTCCCAGATCGTCCTACCACTCAGGGATCTGCTCCTGGGTCGAGTAGAGGTAGAGGTCGTGGTGGGAGTACCACTGACACCAAAAGAGCACAGGGTAGAGTGTTTGAGTTGAAGAGTGCAGAGGAGCCAGCTGCACCGACTGCTACAAGTACCATTCTGATCCATGGTTTACCTGTTAGAGTTTTGTTTGATACTGGAGCTACGCATTCTTTTATATCTGATGCATGTGTTGAGCGTTTGAGTCTAGATACGACTGAGGGGATACCCTTTTGTATAGTGTTACTCGATGGTAGTATGGTCGGAGGTACCCGTGAGATACGTGATTGTCCTATTTCTGTAGGGACTCGTGTGTTACTTGTTGACTTCTTTGTCATGCCATTAGAGCATGAAGAAGTCATTTTAGGTATGGATTGGATGGATAGGCATCATGCGGTATTAGATGTGGGTAGAAAGATTGTTACCCTTGTTCGCTGTTTTTACACCCCTATAAACCTTTATCAATAATGATAAAGACCTATAAGTTAGTAAAACAAAGAAGGGATAGTTTTAAATTTATAACCTGTAATAATTCCCTAAATAGCAACAAACCCACAGTGTATGGGTCAATCACAGTAAAGGTAAGTATTCTAGGGTCGATCTCAGGGACTGAGGGGATTAAATTGCAGCAGTGATTAAAAATAGGATAGATCTAGAATAAGAAGGGGGATTGGAAAAGATAAGGGAAAGAAATCAAAAAGGTTTTGAAAAGGTTTTAAAGAACTCGCAATCAATTGTCACTATTGATTGAAAATCAAAACAAACAAACAAAAAGGAAAAACAAAGATAATCAAGTTAAAGGGAAGAAAATAGATTCCAAGGGTTCAAGATAATTGTTTATACATATAGATTCAGGAAGACTCATAAAGATATAAGGTAGAAAAGCCACAGTAATGAACGTTTCTAGGTTGATAGTCTATTACCGGGTAAGCCTCAAGACTATATAGTTCCAAACCAACTACCTATTACCGGGTAAGTCTCAAGGTAGAGAGGTAGGAAATTCTAAACAAACCAGACTACAAACTAAGGGAAAGGTAAACCATTACCGGGTAAGTCTCATGTATTACCCTACTTAACAAGGAATCTAAGCACATTCAACCAATAAAAGATAAACCTTTATTACCTATGATCAATCTCTCATGTATATATGAAGGAATATCACCGGGTAAGTCTCAATTCCAACTTAGGTTACTAGCTAGAAGGATTCTAACTAGGTTCAAGTCCAAGCTAACCATTAGGATTTCTAGCAAGTCAAAGCCAAAACATAAAGCACAACATTTCATCATAATCCAAGGTATAGCCAAATCTCTGTCAACCTTGGAACCTCAAGGTTCTAGCCAACAATCATATCAAAGAAAGACAAATAAATAAATAACAAAAGGAATATAAAGAACTTAACTTCAATAAATGGAAAACTCCAATCTTGACAATCTCGAATCAACAATCTCTCAACAATGTATTCGCAACAAAACTGAATGTAAAAGTCTTGAACTTTAATGTAAACTATGAAGAATCAATGGAGAAGAAGAAGGGAAAGGAAGGGAGGCGGCTCCCCCCTATGGGGTAACCTAACCCTAAAAAGAGACTAAAATTGAACCCTTAGAAATAACCTAGAGCTTTCCTTTTATAGGCAACAACCTTACAAAGGATGGACTGGGCCAAAACCGATCCAAAATTAAAATAAAATCGCCGAACAGGAAATCTCAGGCAGAAATCTCGGTCAAAAATTTCGGCCGAGATCGGGACCGAGATTTCACAACAGAAACTTTCCAGATCGACCGAAATTATGGATCTCGGCCCGAGATCAATGGATCTCGGCCGAGATCAGACCATCTCTTCGTTCCTTCGTGTCTTTAGCTCGATTCCTAGCCCTTTTCCGTGCACGTACGCTCGCTCCAATGCGTCCACTTCGAGGCTTGATCCTCAAATACGTCGTTTTAACTCCAAAATGTGCCAAATCACCTACAAAGCCACAAATAGTGTGTGTAGACATCTATTTTTGCAAAGTAACACTAAACAAGCATAAATGGCACAAACTAAGGCCAAAACATGAATGCGGAAAGGGGAAATCTAACTAAATGCATGAGTGTAACAGGTCGGTAAATCATGTAATCAAAATACCCCATACTTATCCTTGCTTGTCCTCAAGCAAGTAGTAAATCTAAGGTAAGATAACATGAATTATCTATGCAAAACAAAAATAAAAACGCGAAGTGCTTCTAATTATGATCACTCTCTATAGTGCTAGTTTCATAGCTAAAAATATATTTCAATTAAGATCAAATGAAATAGGCATAAAAAAGATTATCATACTTTACAAGAATTTCAGGTTCATCATCAAAATTACTAATATCTAATTTTCATGAGAAAATCAAGTATAAGCCTGCCAAGTGAAATACATGTATACATAGATCAAAAGGACTTGGCAAATAAAGGTCAAGAAACGTGATAAGGGTAGGATGTTATTTAGGTCATGTGGTGCTAATCCGGAAAGAAGAAACAACACACGTCATCTTTTCAACTCAACTTTCACCACCCTTTCATAATCTGCAGATTTTCTTCATTTTCTTTTCTTTCTTTTCCTGAGTGAAAGGCATTGGTGCACAGTAGCCGAAACCTTGGTGTTCAGTTTCCTTCACGTACCTCACACCAAAATGCACATATCAAATCAACTCTAAGGGAATGTTTTTAAAACTAATCAGACTTTGCAAGGCACAAACACCCGGCTATGTGAATGGTACCGAGTTACTCATCTTTCATAGCCAACAATCCCTTATAAGCTTTTATTTACTTTTTCACATCACATTTCACATCATTCATACTTCTTCAAACAATTCACAACACAACATTTTCAGCACACACCTTCAAACTAAACATTCCTAATTCCCGGATAGGAGACAAGAGATTCCATGTTTGAGGAGCTAAGCATGATAAAGATAGAAGAAGAATGAAGTCGAATTGCCTAAATCATCCCTATGCAATGTATAAGAACTTATCATGAAGCTTCAACTATCCAATACTCAATCCAGCTAGACAAAGCAATTTTCATAATTCACACAAAATTCAAGCAAAGTATTCAAATCCCAAATATTCCATAAATCAAATTGAGCTTAAAAGTAATAATCAAAGGCTAATTCACAAGCACAATATCGTCATAGGGGTCATGTCATTCCTAGAAGCACCATTTTTTTTTATATGCATGCTAAAAGGAAACGTGTGACAAGAAAAGAAACATGCTAAAAGACTGCGGGTATCCCACCCCATACTTAAAACTCACATTGTCCCCAATGTGAAGAATAAATAGAAGTGAAAAAGAATACTCACAATGTAAAAATGAGTGATATGGCACATGTAAATGGAAGTGGTAGTGGAAGCAAGCGGTTGTGCAACCTCCTTCAAGCAAGCAACTATTATTCATTTATTACCTAAAACCTGAAAAGACAAAATAAACAAAAAGCGCAAAAATGCAAAAGCAAAAAGCAAAAACAAAAACAAGAGTACAAAGGACTCTTACCTCGGGCTGCCTCCCGAGAAGCGCTTGATTTAAGGTCTCTAGCCGGACCTAATTCCGTGGTTGTGTCAGCTCACCTCATAAACCTTGGACTGCTCATCCAGCCCTTTCAACCACTTTTCATAGGACCCGTAAAATTTCTTCTTGAAGACTCTCTTTATGTCTTGTTGGAAGATTCTTGCTCTTCCCAACATTGGAGGGTGGTATGGGGTAGTCTTGTGGGTTACCCCATACTTATTTGAAAGCTTACCTTTATGAGGAAGAAGCTTCAATCTGACCTTGGGAGGTTCCTTTGGCACTGCCCTCCAGCTTTTAGGCGCGACTCGAGTAAGATGGAAGCCACATGGACGATTTTTAGCAAATCTCGGGTAGCCATGTATGAAATCTCGGCCGAGATTTGTAGGGATTAGGCCGAGATTTCCCTTCTGCACAGGAATCTCGGTCGAGATAGGAATGATCTCGGCCGAGATTGGGATAGGGCTGTCCGATCTGTCTTCCTCCTTCGTCAGCTATTAATCCTCGATGCGCTCTTCCTTTGGATGAACCTCTTCCCTGGGAGTTAAGATGCTTTCAGATTTCTCCCTTGATCTCCGCAGGTCGTTTAGCGTTTGAGGTCCTTCCTTGGGAGATAAGGTACGTTCAGATTTGATTATGTATTTGTTGTACCAAGATTCAATTTTTGCCCATTGTCGTCTTGCTTCATATCTTCGGTACATAATTTCATCTTCTAGATAATCAATTTGCTCTAGTCTTTCCTCACTTTCTCCCACTCGGCTCACCAAGAAAATCTCATATTCTAGTTCTCTCTCCAGATAGTCAATCTGCTCCAAGGTTTCATGTAACTCAGCTCGAAGGTTTCTCTCAGCCATTTTGATAAACCTGGAGAATGCAAAGACAGAAAGAGAACAAGATCAAAAGTAACAAGAAAGATCTAAACTATAAATAATCAAAAACGCAGAAAAATCTTTCTCAGTCCCCGGCAACGGCGCCAAAAACTTGTTCGTTGTTTTTACACCCCTATAAACCTTTATCAATAATGATAAAGACCTATAAGTTAGTAAAACAAGGAAGGGATAGTTTTAAATTTATAACCTGTAATAATTCCCTAAATAGCAACGAACCCACAGTGTATGGGTCAATCATAGTAAAGGTAAGTATTCCAGGGTCGATCTCAAGGACTGAGGGGATTAAATTGCAGCAGTGATTAAAAATAGGATAGATCTAGAATAAGAAGGGGGTTGAAAAAGATAAGGGAAAGAAATCAAAAAGGTTTTGAAAAGGTTTTAAAGAACTCGCAATCAATTGTCACTATTGATTGAAAGTCAAAACAAACAAACAAAAAGGGAAAACAAAGATAATCAAGTTAAAGGGAAGAAAATGGATTCCAAGGGTTCAAGATAATTGTTTATACGTATAGATTCAGGAAGACTCATAAAGATATAAGGTAGAAAAGCCACAGGAATGAATGTTTCTAGGCTGATAGTCTATTACCGGGTAAGTCTCAAGACTATATAGTTCCAAACCAACTACCTATTACCGGGTAAGTCTCAAGGTAGAGAGGTAGGAAATTCTAAACAAACCAGACTACAAACTAAGGGAAAGGTAAACCATTACCGGGTAAGTCTCAGGTATTACCCTACTTAACAAGGAATCTAAGCACATTCAACCAATAAAGGATAAACCTTTATTACCTATGATTAGTCTCTATTGTATCTATGAAGGAATATCACCGGGTAAGTCTCAATTCCAACTTAGGTTACTAGCTAAAAGGATTCTAACTAGGTTCAAGTCCAAGCCAACCATTAGGATTTCTAGCAAGTCAAAGCCAAAACATAAAGCACAACATTCCATCATAATCCAAGGTATAACCAAATCCCTGTCAACCTTGGAACCTCAAGGTTCTAGCCAATAAAAATCATATCAAAGAAAGACAAATAAATAAATAACAAAAGGAATATAAAGAACTTAACTTCAATAAATGGAAAACTCCAATCTTGACAATCTCGAATCAACAATCTCTCAACAATGTATTCCCAACAAAACTTAATGTAAACGTCTTGAACTTTAATGTAAACTATGAAGAATCAATGGAGAAGAAGAAGGGAAAGGAAGGGAGGCGGCTCCCCCCTATGGGGTAACCTAACCCTAAAAAGAGACTAAAATCGGACCCTTAGAAATAACCTAGAGCTTTCCTTTTATAGGCAACAACCTTACAAAGGATGGACTGGGCCAAAACCGATCCAAAATTAAGATAAAATCGCCGAACAGGAAATCTCGGGCAGAAATCTCTGTCAAAAATTTCGGCCGAGATCGGGACCGAGATTTCACAACAGAAACTTTCCAGATCGACCGAAATTATGGATCTCGGCCCGAGATCAATGGATCTCGGCCGAGATCAGGCCATCTCTTCGTTCCTTCGTGTCTTTAGCTCGATTCCTAGCCCTTTTCCGTGCACGTACGCTCGCTCCAATGCGTCCACTTCGAGGCTTGATCCTCAAATATGTCGTTTTAGCTCCAAAATGTGTCAAATCACCTACAAAGCCACCAAATAGTGTGTGTAGACATCTATTTTTGCAAAGTAACACTAAACAAGCATAAATGGCACAAACTAAGGCCAAAACATGAATGCGGAAAGGGGAAATCTAACTAAATGCATGAGTGTAACAGGTTGGTAAATCATGTTATCAACCCTCTCTACCGAGTCGGGTCAGATAGAGGTTTTCCGAGGTTGGGATATTGGGAAGTCAGGCATGGTTATCAATGCAGTACGTGCAACGAGATTGATTGCACATAGTTGTGAGGCCTTCTAGTGTTATGCCATGAAGGATGCGGAGAGTCCAACATTAGAGGATATCCTAGTGGTTTGTGAGTTTACAGATGTGTTTGTTGAGCCGTCCAGGTTGCCGCCTAAGAGGAATGTGGACTTTGGCATTGAGTTAGAGCCTGGTACGAGACCGATCTCAAAGGCCCCATATCGGATGGCGCCTGTCGAGATGTTGGAGTTGAAGAAGCAACTCGAGGAGTTGGATGAGAAGGGCTTTATCCACCCTAGCGTATCCCCGTGGGGAGCACTTGTCCTCTTCGTGCGGAAGAAGGACGGATCGTTGAGATTGTGTATTGATTATAGGGAGCTGAACAACGTGACCATAAAGAACAAGTATCCATTGCCTCGTATAGATGACTTGTTAGATCAGCTTCAGGGAGCGACAGTGTTCTCCAGGATTGACCTACGCTCAGGGTATCACCAGCTGAGGGTGAGAGAGCAGGATGTGTATAAGATAGCATTCCGGACCAGATATGCACACTACGAGTTTTTAGTGATGCCATTTGGACTTATGAATGCCCCCGCAGTCTTCATGGAGTTGATGAACAGTATATTCATCGACTTCCTAGATCAGTTTGTGGTAGTCTTCATAGATGACATTATGGTGTACTCTCGCAACAGAGAGGAGCATGCAGGGCAGCTGAGGACTGTGTTACAGGTTTTACGAGATAGAGAACTTTATGCTAAGTTCTCTAAGTGTGAGTTTTGGATGCAAGAGGTAGCATTCCTGGGTCATATTGTTTCCGCCGAGGGGAGCAAGGTTGATCCGACACCGACGAACGTCAAGGAAGTACGTAGCTTTCTTGGCCTAGCCGGTTATTACCGACGCTTTGTGGAGGGATTTTCTGTGATTGCCCGTCCACTGACGAGTCTGTTGAGGAAGACTACCAGGTTTGTATGGTCTGAGCAGTGTATACAGAGTTTTGAGGAGCTGAAGAGACGTTTGACTTCCGCTCCTATTTTGGCACTGCTAGAGGGTACAGAGGATTTCGTGGTTTACAGTGATGCATCCAAGCTAGGCTTGCGATTTGTGTTGATGCAGTGGGGCAGAGTGACTGCATATGCGTCTAGACAACTGAAGACGTATGAGGAGAACTATCCGACTCATGATCTAGAGTTGGAAGCGGTAGTTCATGCAATGGAGATCTGGAGACATTACCTGTATGGTGCTACATGTTAGATCTTCACAGACCATAAGAGTCTGAAGTATATATTCACGCAGCGGGAATTGAATAACCGCCAGCGTAGATGGCTTGAGCTGATCAAGGACTTTGATCTGGAGATTCTGTATCATCCGGGGAAGGCGAATGTTGTCGCAGGAAGACGCCTCGAGAGAAGGCGATTGCGAGACTGACAGTTCAGCCTCAGTTAAAGAGAGACCTGATCTGGTTAGAGTTGGACATCCAGTTTCCTAATGAGGATGCCTAGTTGAGTACTTTAGAGGTTCTTCCTGATCTATTGAGTGAGATCCAACAGAAGCAGGAGACCTGCCCGACACTGACGAGGATTCGAGAGAGGATGTCCCATGATGAGGCACCACAATTCTCCATAGGAGCAGATGGAGTGATGAGACGCCGCGATCGTGTCTGTGTACCCGCTGATGCGGACTTTCGTCAGAGGATATTACAGGAGGCTCACTGTACGCCTTATTCAGTGCACCTGGGTACAAGTAAGATGTACTAGGATTTGAGACGTTCATATTGGTAGGGAGGGCTGAAGCCCGATGTGGCCAGATTTGTGGCACAGTGTGCGACCTGTCAGCAGGTCAAGATTGAGCATTGCAGACCTGGAGGTAAACTCCATCCATTGCTTGTTCCACAGAGGAAGTGGGAGGACGTCACCATGGACTTTGTGACTGGGCTGAGACCGAGCAGGAGTTTTGATGCCATCTAGGTTATAGTGGACAGACTGACGAAGACGGCACGTTTTATCCCTATCCGGGAAACGTGGCCAGTTAGCAGATTAACTGAGGAATACACTAGACAGATAGTGAGACTCCATGGGGTACCGAGGACGATCGTCTCAGACAGAGATGGATGATTTACCTCGAGGTTTTGGCAGTAGATTCAGACTGCCCTGGGGACGAGTTTGCACTTCACTACTGCGTTTCATCCTCAGACAGATGGTCAGTCAGAGAGGACCATTCAGACACTGGAGGATATGCTGCGAGCTTGTGTGTTGGACAGGGGACAAGTGTGGACGGATCATCTCCCACTAGTTGAGTTCTCGTACAACAACAGCTGGCATGCATCGATTGGGATGGCCCCATATGAGGCACTGTATGGACAGAGATGTCGCATGCCATTATGCTGGGATCAGTCTAGCAGTGTTAGTGGTTTGACACCTGATCAGATTCAGGATGATGTGGCTCGTGTAGCACTGATTAGAGAGAGGATGCTGACTGCACAAAGCCGTCAGAAGTCTTATGCAGATAGGAGGCGTAGACCCCTAGAGTTCAGAGTAGGAGCCCATGTGTGGCTGATGGTGTCTCCGACACGAGGTGTTAGACGTTTGGGAATTAAGGGGTAGTTGAGCCCCCGATATGTCGGACCGTTCGAGATTCTGGATCGAGTTGGGAGCGCAGCATACAGATTAGCTTTGCCTCCGAGATTAGAGGGTGTTCACCCTGTGTTTCACGTGTCTCAGCTGAGGGGGTACATACTAGATCCGAGACATATTGTGAGTTATGATGATTTGGTAGTCGAGCCGGACCACATTTTTGTTGAGCATCCGATTGCAGTCCTAGAACAAGGTATGAGACACTTGCGTTTGAAAGACATTCCTAAGTTGAGGATACAGTGGTCGAGACGAGGACCTGATGAGGCTACATGGGAGACTGAGGATAGTATTCAGAGGAACTATCCAGAGTTTTACGCCGAGATAGATGTACCAGTAGGATCGACGAGTAGATCTTAGTACTATCTTGGTGAGTGTTATGCTTATGTGCTTATATGCTATGATGTGTTTAATTTCGTAATAGCTATGATGTGATATGTGATCTTAGTAGATCTTGCGGTGCTAGTACGATTGATAATTATAGCTGGAGATGGTTATTTCCTCCATGCTATTGTGATGCGATTAGGTTTAGTTGGAGACGGTTATTTCTCCATGCTATTTTGGTGGATATAGTACGGCTAGAGATGTTTTTCCTCTATGCCCTGGATAGTATAGTGATCTTATTGCTGGAGATGATGATTCCCTCTAGGCCTGTATTTGAGGTTATAGAGTGATATAGGTTGATACCTTATGTGCGGATATGTGATACCTCCGATAGAGAGAGTTATACCTCGGCATGTGGGTCCGAGAGGAATTGGGATTTTACAAGTTTCGTCCCGAAACTTGTTTTTAGGGGGGTGAGATGTAAGAGCCTTGACCTTTAGGAGCTGAGCCAGCTTAGCCGCCCCTGCGGCTGAGCGTGTATTCCGCCCCTGCGGCCAAGGAGGCCGCCCCTGCGGTTTCCTGCGGCTGCAACCGGTTTTGTTGACCCTTTTGACTATGCTTTACCTTATCTTTCCTTAACCTTTTCTTACCTTAGGATCAAGGGTTTCTTCACTTCATCCCTAGCTTTCTCACGTTCTTCTTGCTTCCTTTCCTCTCCTTGATCTTGTTCTTGATTTTCTTTGAGTGTGAAAGAGAAATTGTTTGGCTTTAGTGGATGTTGGTGTTGTGTTTTGTTGCTGAGCTTGGGAGCCAGCTGAGGTAGTCGGGAGATTACGTTCTACACTGTCGCCGTGAATTGATCACGTGAAGAGTGGAAGAGAAGTCGGGAGATTACGTTCTACACTATCGCCGCCCCCACGCCTGTGAGCCGCCGCCCTTGCGGGACCTTGTCACCGCACCTGCGCCCGGAAGCCGCCGCCCCTGCGGCCACGGTCACCGCCCCTGCGTTGGAGCGCCGCCGCGCTTGCGCCTTCGGTCACTTCGCCCCTGCGTCCCTTTTGTCACACATGTGCGTCTTGTACAGGTTCTACATAGAGTAGTGTAGATCCTTTCCTTTCCTAGTATGAGGGATTTAGTAGCATGCTAGGTATGTGTATGAGGTTTAGTAGATTATCGAGGTTTATAAGTTGGATATGATCCTTATGGATCCCTTGGGTCTAGGTGTGACCCCTTTGATTGATAGGAGATGTAACATCTCATTATGCCTTGTTATTAGGCAGTGTTGTTCTCCGGATTTGGAGCTGATCATATTTGAGAGTACTTCGAGGTTGGGGTAAGTCCATAGGACTTACTTAACAATCATCCCTATATTGGATGTATGCATGAGTGGTGTTTGATATATGCTTGATAGCATGTGATGATTGATTATTACCAACCTATGGTTTAGTGACCGCCTATTGTATGGTTGTGACAACTTGCCCTGTCATCCCGCTGGGAGACGGGGAGGTTCTCCGCGGACAGGCCAAATCTGGAAGTGGGACGGACACCTACCACTCCCATAGGGTAGACGGGAAAGTGTTACTAGATTACCACTACAGCTGGCAACACCCCGAGAGGCGAGGATTATATATTCCTCGTGTCACATATATTCATATACATGTATATCCGATTTGAGTGTTGGATTTTATAAAGATAATTAACCGGGTAAATGTGAGATATCGCGATGATGTGTTAATATTCCCTGACTTGTGTTTGTGCTTATGTATTATCTTATATATGTATGGCTAGCTAACGGTTTTATACCGTGTTGTAGATCCTTTGCAGGTTAGGAGAACTGCAGTGTGATTCAGATGGGGTGATCCGTTGAGGACTCCAGACACTAGGATTGTATGCGAGGGATATGGGTGAATTTTATGATGTACGGATACATGTTTTGGTTTGTACTCAACGGTATTTTGTAAACCTTTTGATATGTATATATATTACAGTTTGATGTTTGGTTTTAATCTATCTGTGTCTTGTTGTAAGATTCAGTGAACTTGTTGTCAGGCTAGGGTCAGGATCCATTGTGAGATCCTAGCCCATTAGCGCCCCGAGTCCTACGGATTTGGGGTGTTACAAAAGCGTTATGTATCGACAATTGGATATCGTCAACATATATTACAACAATGGATCCTGGCCCTACGGCGCTACTGGGCTAGGATCTCACAATGGATCTTGGCCTTAGCCTGACAACAATCTCACTGAATCTTACAACAAGGCACCAACAGATTAAATATAAAACATGAAAATGTTATAAAAGTATCAAAAAGTTTATACAGTACTGCTGAGTACAATCAAAACAGAAATCCGTACAATATGGATAACCCAAAATCCCACGATGTCGCCCAGTGTACGGAGCCCTCAGCAGATCACCCTCTCTAGATCACTCCGCAGTTCTCCTAACCTGCGAGGGATCTACAACACAGTATGAAACCGTTAGCTAACTATACACATATATAAGAAGATGCTAAAACACAAACACACATCAGAAAGGATAAACACTTCAGCATGATATCAAACATTTACCCGGTTTATTATCTTTAATAAGTTGAATCACTTAATAGTATAAATAGATATATATATAAAGATAGGTGACACGAGGAATATAATCCCCGCCTCTGAGTACTCTAACCAGCTGGAGTAGTATCAGCACACCTCCCGTGTACCCTGTGAGAGTGGTGAGGGGCCTTCCTTTATACCAGATCTGGCCTGACTACAGAGAACCTCCCAGACTCCTCTACGGGATGAAAGGGAAAGGTTATCACGACCACTACAATGGGCGGTCAATATAATATAAGTCGGTGACTATCGTAATCATAAGCATCCTATAAAGCATATAACAAACACCACTCAAGCATACATCCAATATAAGGATAGTAGCTAAGTAAGTCCTATGGACTTACCTCGATCTCAAAAGTAACTCAAGTATGATCCACTCTCAGAAACGTTCACTCCAAACTGGAGGACAACACAGCCTATACAAGACACACATATATATATATCACAATCCTATCACACAAAGGGTCACACCTAGACCCAATGGCTCCATAAGGGATCATATCCAACTCGTAACCTCAAGGCCGTAACCGGCATATCTATAACATACTCGTCATAAACCGATACCTAGCATGGTACTAGTTCCCTCATACTAGAAAGGAAAGGAACTACCTAACTATAGGTAGTCCCGGGACAAAACGCACCTGCGTGATCTAAGGACGCAGGGGCGGAACGCAGGCAACCGCGGGCGCGGTGACACTCAGTCGCGGGGGCGGTGACAAAGATCGCTGGCAACGCAGGCACGGCGCAGGCGCTGCGGCACGTCTTCCGCAGGGGCGGTGACTTCTGGCCGCGGGGCGGCGACAGTGCAGAATTTAAAACCTCGCGGCTTCTCTTTGGCTTTTCACGTGATCAAATCACGTTTACTCTCTTCCAGATTCACATACATACATATCAATACACATTCCAACATTATAACCCTTAACATACATCTAATCCTAAGCTAGAAGGATTGAATCAAGGAAAGAAAGAATGAAGAAACAAGGAGGACATACCACACTGTGGTCTAGGCACGAAATTGCTCCAAGATGACACCTCCACTAGCTCTCAAGCTCAGCATATCACTCACACACATCAGCCACACATGAGCTCCAACCCTGAACTCTAGAAGTCTACGCCTCCTGTCAGCATAAGACTTCTGACGGCTCTGTGCAGTCTGCATACGCTCTCTGATCAATGCCAAAACGCCCAACATAACGGGGTACGACATCTCTGTCCATACAGTGCCTCATATGGGGCCATCCCAATAGATGCATGCCAACTGTTGTTGTAGGAGAACTCATCAAGTGGGAGATGATCCGTCCACACTTTCCCCCAATCCAACACACAAGCTCGCAACATATCCTCCAGCGTCTAAATGGTCTTCTCTGACTGACCATCTGTCTGAGGATGAAATGCAGTCGTGAAGTGCAAACTCCTCCCCAGGGCAGTCTGAATCTGCTGCCAGAATCTCGAGGTAAATCGCCCATCTCTGTCTGAGACGATCGTCCTCGGTACATCATGGAGTCTCACTATCTGCCTAGTGTACTCCTCAACTAATCTGCTCACCGGCCACGTCTCCCTGATAGGAATGAAACGTGCCGTCTTCATCAATCTGTCTACTATGACCCAGATGGCATCAAAACTCCGGCTCAGCCTCAATCCAGTCACAAAATCCATGGTGACGTCCTCCCACTTCCTCTGTGGAACAGGAAGGGGATGAAGCTCACCTCCAGGTCGGAAATGCTCGATCTTGACCTGTTGGCAGGTCGCACACTGAGCTACAAATCTGGCTAATCGAGCTTCAGCCCTCCCTACCAATATATACGTCTCAAATCCTGATACATCTTACTCGTACCTGGATGTACCGAGTAAGGGGTGCAATGAGCCTCCTGTAAAATCCTCTGCCTCAGCTCTGTATCAGCAGGTACACAGACGCGACCGTGGCGCCTCAAAACTCCATCTGCTCCAAGCAGAAACTGGGGTGCCTCATCTCGAGACATCCTATCTCTGATCCTCTGTAAAGTCGGGCAGGTCTCCTGTTTCTGTCGGATCTCATCCAACAGATCAGGAAGGACCTCTAATTTACGCAGTTGGGCATCCTCATCAGGAAACTGGATGTCCAGCTCTAACCAGATCAGGTATCTCTGCAACTGATGTTGTACTGTCAGCCTCGCAATCGCTTTCTCTCGAGGCGTCTTCCTATTCAGGGCGTCGGCGACAACGTTCGCCTTCCCTGGATGGTACAAAATCTCTAAATCGAAGTCCTTGATCAGCTCGAGCCACCTACGCTGGCGGTTATTCAATTTCCGCTGCGTGAAAATATACTTCATACTCTTATGGTCTGTGAAGATCTGACATGTAGCACCATACAGGTAATGTCTCCAGATCTTCAGTGCATGAACTACCGCTGCCAACTCCAAATCATGAGTCGGGTAGTTCTCCTCATACGTCTTCAGCTGTCGAGACTCATATGCAATAACTCTGCCTCGCTGTATCAAAACACATCCCAAGCCTAGCTTGGATGCATCACTGTAGACCACAAAATCCTCAGTACCCTCTGGCTGTGCCAAAATAGGAGCAGAAGTCAAATGCCTCTTCAACTCCTCAAAACTCTGCCTGCACTGATCAGACCACACAAATCTGGTAGTCTTCCTCAGCAAACTCGTCAGTGGACGGGCAATCACAGAAAAACCCTCCTCGAAGCGTCTGTAATAACCGGCTAGACCAAGGAAACTACGTACTTCCTTGACGTTCGTCGGTGTCGTCCATGCTGCTACTGCCTCAACCTTCGCTGGATCCACCTTGATCCCCTCAGCTGAAACCACATGACCCAGGAATGCTACCTCTGGCATCCATAACTCACACTTCGAGAACTTAGCATAAAGTTCTCTATCCCGCAAAACCTGCAATACAGTCCTCAGATGTCCTGCATGCTCCTCTCCACTATGAGAGTATACCAGAATGTCATCAATAAAAACCACCACAAACTGATCCAGGAAGTTGATGAAGATACTGTTCATCAACTCCATAAAGACGGCTGGGGCATTCGTAAGCCCAAATGGCATCACTACAAACTCGTAGTGGTCATATCTGGTCCGGAATGTTGTCATGTGCACATCCTGCTCCCTCACCCTCAGCCGGTGATACCCGGAGCGCAGGTCAATCCTGGAGAACACAGTCGCTCCCTGTAGCTAATCTAACAAATCATCAATACGCGGCAGTGGATACTTGTTCTTGATGGTCACCTTGTTCAGCTCTCTGTAATCTATGCATAACCTCAGTGATCCGTCCTTCTTCCGTACGAAGAGGATAGGTGCTCCCCATGGGGACACGCTAGGGCGTATGAAGCCCTTCTCAGCCAACTCCTCGAGTTGCTTCTTCAGCTCCTGCATCTCGACAGGCGTCATCCGGTATGGAGCCTTCGAGATGGGTCTCGTACCAGGCTCTAACTCGATACTGAAATCCACACTCCTCTGAGGCGGCAAACTGGACGGCTCAGCAGAAACATCAGTAAACTCACAAACAACTGGGATATCCTCTAATGCTGGACTCTCCCCCTCCTTCATGACATAACACCAGAAGGCCTCGTAACCTTGTGCAATAAGTTTAGCTGCCCGTATATCGCTGATAACTGTGGCTACCTTTCCAAGGTCCCAACCTCGGAAAACCTCTATCTGACCTAACTCGGTAGAGAGGGTAACAGTCCTCCTACCTACATCTAGAACTGCAGAGTGTCTAGCCATCCAATCCATACCTAGAATGACTTCTTCATGCTCTAGTAGCATGACAAAGAAGTCAACTAGTAACACCCGGGTTCCTACAGAAATGGGAAAACCGTGAATCTCACGGGTACCTCTGACCCTACCACCATTGGGTAACCCTATAATAAAGGGCATCCCCTCAATTGTATCTAACCCAAGACGCTCTACACAGGCATCAGAAATAAAAGAGTGTGTAGCACCATTATCAAATAAAACTCTAACAGGTAAACCATGAATCAGAATGGTACCTGTAGCAGTAGGTGCAGCTAGCTCCTCTGCACTCCTCAGCTCAAAAACACGACCCTGTGGGCCTCTGGTATCAGTGGTGCCCCCACCACAGCCTCTGCCTCTATTCGGCCCAAGAGTAGATCCCTGAGTCGTAGGGCGATCTAGGACTCTCTGCTGTCCCTGAGTCTGCTGCTGCTGCTGAGGTGGCCTCTGTCCACCTCCCGCTACACTGGCAGGAGAAGAACCCTGCTGAGATGCAGCTCCGCCCTGGCGGCATTAAACGGCTCTATGACCCTGTCTACCACAGGTAAAACAAGTCACTAACGGCCTCGTGCCCTCGGGCTTCAGATGCCTTGGATCTCCACAGTTAAAACACCGTCGTCCCTTCTCTGTAGCTGGTGCAGATACAGAACGACCCTGTCGTCTCTAACTACCCCCAACACTAGCAGCTCCAGCAGTACCACTGGCCTGCCCAGTACGCTGTCTCTTCTCAGACCTTCCGGCCTGAGAAGCTCTCCTCTGTCCAGCTCTCTCTCTCTCTCATAATCTGCAGCTCTGTCCTGATAGTCCATCAAGGACTCACAGTGAAAACCTGCCATGTAGGCTCGGGTACCATCCCTCAATCGTCGAGAGAACAGATAAACATGCTGATCAACAGGAGGTGCAGTTGGACCTAGTAAAACCAGCTCCTCCTGGAACCTCTTGATGGCCTCTGAGACGGGCACATCATCAAATCCGGCCTCAACAAAGTCACGCTGTTTCTCCCTCCTCAGTGAGGCAGGGCAGAAACGCTCTCTGATCAAGGTCCTCATCTAGTCATAGCTGGTAACCTGATCCCGTAGTGACCTCCACCAGTGCTGTGCCAGCTCTCTGAACAGAGTCTGCACCAACTCAATCTGCCTATCAGCTGGACAACGAATAGACTCCAGAGCTGAGTCTACATGTCCAATCCAGAGCTCAACCTCCAACCCCAACTTCCCAGTTAAAAGGGGTATACCAATCTGATGAAAAGCCTTCAACCAGGTATCTGGTCTAGGCTCTCTATGCTCCTCTGGCGCTCTGGCAATCTCAGCAGCATGTACCTGTACAGCTGGTACCAGACTGGGCTCTCTGTGCCCCCTGTCCCTCAGCTGCCCCGTTCCCAGTCTCAGGAACGGCGCTCTCAGCAACCTCCTCGTGGATCTCTCCTGCTGCCTGGGAACCATCAGCAGGTATCCTACCTCGTCCTCGGCCTAGAGGGGGTCTACCTCTACCTCGCCCAGCTGCAGGTAAGACTCTAGTCTAAACCATCTGCAGATGACGTAAACCTAGCTTAGAAGGCTATATAGATGCATATATATGTATCAAATCAATCACAACAGAATATCTATATATATGTACTGTCGAGATCTTCAGAGGGATGATGACTCACGTACACAATAACCCAAAACATTTGTACTCATTTTAAAACCAAAACCTTTTGAAAAGTCAGACCCTTTCGGGCTTTTTTTTATTTATCTATTCGAACTTTATTGCAGATTACTAGTGCCATTGTTGTCAACCTGGGCTCTGATACCAACTTTGTAACACCCCGAATCCGTAGAACTCGAGGCGCTACTGGGTTAGGATCTCACAATGGATCTTGGCCCTAGCCTGACAACAATCTCACTGAATCTTACAACAAGGCACCAACAGATTAAATATAAAACATGAAAATGTTATAAAAGTATCAAAAGGTTTATACAGTACTGCTGAGTACAATCAAAACAAAAATCCGTACAATATGGATAACCCAAAATCCCACGATGTCGTCCAGTGTACGGAGCCCTCAACAGATCACCCTCTCTGGATCACTCCGCAGTTCTCCTATCCTGCGAGGGATCTACAACACAGTATGAAACCGTTAGCTAACTATACACATATATAAGAAGATGCTAAAGCACAAACACACATCAGAAAGGATAAACACTTCAGCATGATATCAAACATTTACCCGGTTTATTATCTTTAATAAGTTGAACCACTTAATAGTATAAATAGATATATATAAAGATAGGTGACACGAGGAATATAATCCCCGTCTCTGAGTACTCTAACCAGCTGGAGTAGTATCAGCACACCTCCCGTGTACCCTGTGGGAGTGGTGAGGGACCTTCCTTTATACCAGATCTGGCCTGACTACAGAGAACCTCCCAGACTCCTCTACGGGATGAAAGGGAAAGGTTATCACGACCACTACAATGGGCGGTCAATATAATATAAGTCGGTGACTATCGTAATCATAAGCATCCTATAAAGCATATAACAAACACCACTCAAGCATACATCCAATATAAGGATAGTAGCTAAGTAAGTCCTATGGACTTACCTCGATCTCAGAAGTAACTCAAGTATGATCCACTCTCAGAAACGTCCACTCCAAACTGGAGGACAACACAGCCTATACAAGACACACATATATATATATCACAATCCTATCACACAAAGGGTCACACCTAGACCCAATGGCACCATAAGGGATCATATCCAACTCGTAACCTCAAGGCCGTAACCGGCATATCTATAACATACTCGTCATAAACCGATACCTAGCATGGTACTAGTTCCCTCATACTAGAAAGGAAATGAACTACCTAACTATAGGTAGTCCCGGGACAAAACGCACCTGCGTGATCTAAGGACGCAGGGGCGGAACGCAGGCAACCGCGGGCGCGGTGACACTCAGTCGCGGGGCGGTGACAAAGATCGCTGGCAACGCAGGCACGGCGCAGGCGCTGCGGCACGGCGCAGGCGCTGCGGCACGGCGCAGGCGCTGCGGCACGTCTTCCGCAGGGGCGGTGACTTCTGGCCGCGGGGCGGCGACTGTGCAGAATTTAAAACCTCGCGGCTTCTCTTTGGCTCTTCACGTGATCAAATCACGTTTACTCTCTTCCAGATTCACATACATACATATCAATACACATTCCAACATTATAACCCTTAACATACATCTAATCCTAAGCTAGAAGGATTGAATCAAGGAAAGAAAGAATGAAGAAACAAGGAGGACATACCACACTGTGGTCTAGGCACGAAATTGCTCCAAGATGACACATCCACTAGCTCTCAAGCTCAGCATATCACTCACACACATCAGCATTGTAACGCCCGAAAAATGGGAAAACGCTACATCGCCAGGAACCCGAACAAGGATTCCCTAAGGCTAAATGAAACAAGAAAAAGGAGGAAAGAGAAACTGAAACTCATAAACAGATATCCATAATCCTGCAACATAAAGATATAGCAACCCAAAGTAATCTCATACACGAGATAAAATAACAACTGGTCAAATTTATAGCCAAGAACAATAACAAGGTTTGAGAATAAACAGTTTCCCAACCCAACTGGCATAAAACAAAGAACGAGAACTAAATCTCGAAAGACACAAGACCACCAAACATGACCTCTCCCAAGTTAACTAGACTGCCCGACCTCCATGCTCTTGAACTGATCTTGTACCTGATTATGTCAAAAACATAATCAGCCCCACCGTGGTGGGGTTAGTCTTCCAAATAGACTATGCCAATACATAAGCAATTTAATATACGAACTGCTCAAGCATAAGATCATAAATAATATCACATGAAGCTTAAAAACAAAACACGGATATAAAAGTACGCATGCTTCACACTTGCAAATGACAACTTTAAATCGAACGATAAATAACTCTGATTATGTAGCTTCAACTATGCTTTTACAAATCATTGTAAAAATGCTTTAGATATGCATATGTCAATATCAAATTCATATGTAGTATATGATAACATGATTTATCGACCTGTTACACTCATGCATTTAGTTAGATTTCTCCTTTTCGCATTCATGTTTTAGCCTTAGTTTGTGCCATTTATGCTTGTTTAGTTCTACTTTGCAAGAATAGATGTCTACACATGCTATTTGTGGCTTTGTAGGTGATTTGACACATTTTGGAGCTAAAACGACGTATTTGAGGATCAAGCCTCGAAGTGGACGCATTGGAGCGAGCGTACTTGCACGGAAAAGGGCTAGGAATCGAGCTAAAGACACGAAGGAACGAAGGGATGGCATCTCGGCCTTGATCTCCGTCTGACTAGACCGAGATGGCCTGATCTCGGCCGAGATCCATTGATCTCGGGCCGAGATCCATAATTTCGGTCGATCTGGAAAGTTTCTGTTGTGAAATCTCGGTCCCGATCTCGGCCGAGATTTTTGACCGAGATTTTTGCCCGAGATTTTCTGTTCGGCGATTTTATTTTATTTTTGGATCGGTTTTGGCCCAGCCCGTCTTTTGTAAGATTGTTGCCTATAAAAGGGAAGCTTTAGGTTATTTCTAAGGGTCCGATTTAGTCCGTTTCTTTTAGGGTTAGGTTACCTTATAGGGGGAGCCGCCTCTCTTCCTTTCCCTTCTTCTTCTCCATTGTTCTTCATAGTTTAGATTCAAGATTCATACTTTTACATTCAGTTTTGTTTGGAAGACATTGTTGGATTCACGAATTGTCAAGATTGCAAGTTTACGTTTATTGAAGTTAAGTTCCTTTTATTTCCCTTTGTTATTTCTTTATTTTGTCTTTGATATGATTGTTATTGGCTAGAACCTTGTGGTTCCAAGGTTGACAGGAATTTGTTTATGTCTTTGATTATGATGGAATGTTGTGCTTTATGTTTTGGCTTTGAATTGCTTGAAATCCTAATGGTTGGCTTGGACTTGAACCTAGTTAGAATCCTTCTAGCTAGTAACCTAAGTTGGAATTGAGACTTACCCGGTGATATTGCTTCATAGATACATGAGAGAGAGATCATAGGTAATAAAGGGTTATCCTTTATTGGTTGAATGTGCTTAGATTCCTTGCTAAGTAGGGTAATACCTGAGACTTACCCGGTAATGGTTTATCTTTCCCTTAGTTTGTAGTCTGGTTTGTTTAGAATTTCCTACCTCTCTACCTTGAGACTTACCCGGTGATAGGTAGTTGGTTTTGAACTAGATAGTCTTGAGACTTACCCGGTAATAGACTATCAGCCTAGAAACGTTCATCCATGTGGCTTTTCTACCATATATCTTTATGAGTCTTCCTGAATCTATATGTATAAACAATGATCTTGAACCCTTGGAATCCATTTTCTTTCCTTTAACTTGATTATCTTTGTTTTCCCATTTTGTTTGTTTGTTTTGATTTTCATCAATAGTGACAATTGATTGCGAATCCATCATATCTTTTTCAAAACCTTTTTGACTTCTTTCCCTTATCTTTCCCAACCTCCTGTCTTTATTTGAGATCTATTCTATTTATAATCATTATTGCATATTAATCCTCTCAGTCCCTGAGATCGACCCTGAAATACTTACATTTACTGTGATTGACCCATACATTGTGGGTTCGTTGCTGTTTAGGGAATTATTTACACGTTATAAATATAAAACTATTCCTTCCTTGTTTTACTAACTTATAGGTATTTATCATTATTGATAAAGGTTTATAGGGATGTAAAAACAACGAACAGTATACTCAAATCTATCACCTCAAATGACATGTAACAAACATAATGAAATCATGCTTCAAATGCGCTTAAGACAATATCCACAAACAACATATCCAAATCCAAAACTATCAACTCGAAAGACATTTATAAACCATGGTAAAACATGCTCAGATACGCATAAGATGATATCATATCAAAACGGTAGTAATAACCAAATCTGTAACAAGTTACATTTATAACACATGCTCAAAGTCATTTCAAGACGTATACAGATCATGCTCAAAGTCGTATCATATGACAGATATAAATCATTGTCAAAGTCGTGTTTTATGACGTATATAAATCATGTTCAAAGTCATATCATATGACATATATATATATTGCTCAAAGTCGTTTCATACGACATGTATAAATCATGCACAAGTCACCTCAAATGATATATATAAATACCATACGAAAACATACTCGAGTATTCTTTATTTCAAAACTGTACTTCAAATACAATTTGATGTTAGTGTTTAAAACATGTCCAAGTACATATTGAACACGAAGGTACCTTCTTCCTGACATGGGTTGAGATTTCGGAAGTCACGGATCAGATGACTCCTTGCCCAACAAACACATAATCGGCGCAAACCTCGGCCCGCACAAACCACTCACTCCGGGTGAAAATGGTCCGCCTTAACTCGAGGCGCGTAAAAACAATAGCTCAAAACAAATCATATTGGCCGGTGCCACTTCCTCGCCCGCACAAACCATAACCATAGGTAACATGGCCCGCGTAATTCGAGGGTTTGAAATCAATGTCCTCCAATGCATAATATTGACAAATTTGCCGCTCAAGCTCAACCAAATCAAATCAATGCTTCCAAAATCAACACTTGCAAACTTCTTTAAAATACCAAGAATGAGTTAGCTCACAAATGCCATGCAACTATGCAATAAACAACATTGGACAAAATCCCGCTCAAGTCAAAGACACTTTCATAATTAACGATAACTCATGCTTTCAATGTCACAATAACTCATGCTTTTAAACATCATCAAATCAATTCATGCTTTTAAACAACATCAAAGCATGGCTCATCAAATGCTTATTTCATAAATAGCAAATTAACATGTGGAAACCTCAAAAAATCATCATGCAAACATATAAATAATATTTAGCTTAAATCATGCTCATATAAACGCCCACAAGTACTTGCCTCTTGAAAAGCTTATTCAAACGTCACGCAAATTACCCACAAGCACCAAACTCGACAATTTCACAATCAACCTAAAACAATTAAAAGTTTCACAAATCAAAGCATGCACAAAACCGGATAATTAAACTCAAATCATGGCTCGGAAAGGTACAAGTCGAGTTACCAAAATCCCAACTCGAGTGGGTAGTAGACTAAAGGCTAGGTTTCGAAATTTCTTTCGATCCACGACAAAATCACCAACCTAAACACACAAACCACAATTCAAACCTCAAGTCATCCAATTAAAATCATAAAACAACACTTTAGCCAAAAATTGAAATTAGGTTAACAAATACCCAATTTCACAAAACCGGTTAGGAAATGAAGAGGGCTGGCAAGGACAACGGTTTTCCGGCGACTACTGGTGGTGGCCGGAACTGGGCAGTGGCGGACAACCAGCCTCCGGGCTGAGCAGATCCGGTGGACTACAATAGCTGGCGCGAAAAACAACAGTGGTGGCTCACGTGGAGAGGGGACGGAAGCGGCGGCCGGTCCGTTGGCGGCGCTGGTGGGTCGGTTCCGGCGAACGGCGGCAATAGGAGTTGAGGTTGTAGAGTGCTGGTGTTCTTCCTTTGTGTGAGGAGAAGAATAAACGAATAGAAGAGGAAAAGAATGGCTGGAAGAGTATCGTGAGGGAGAAAGAAGAGGAGGAGAGAGGAGAGAGAAAGGTTATTAAATGGGCTGTTTTTATTAAAAAAAATACATTTATCATTTAAAACAAACCAACACATAAGTATTTAAAACCCGTAAAAATAAATATGAACTCATAACGTAATATTATGCGAAAAATATAAACACACAATCACCCAAGCTATATAAATATAAATTATACTACGAGAAAAAATTTAAAACGCACCATAAAATTAGGGGCTTTTCAAGCATCACCCACAAGATACAATTTCCAAGCAAAATTCCAAGAAAATCTCAAGCAAGTTCAAGGAAAAGGATGAAGAAGCAAGAAGGACGTAGGACTGAGGAAGAAAAGTGAGGAAGGTGACCCTTGCTCAGCAAGGAAAGTAAAGAAGGAAACCAAAAGGGTAAATCACGAGTCAACGAAGTCAACAAAGCCGGCTGCAGCCGCCAGAATCCGCAGGCGCGGTTCCTTGAGCCGCAGGGGCGGGAACCCGCAGGGGCGGCGGTCAAGCCCGCGGGTGCGAAAAGGCCAATCTCTGGTCAAAGCCAATATCGGCTATGGCCGATCTCGGTCCGAAAGAAAAGGCTCTCACAATAAATGTTTTAGTGCTTATCTTGGGGATCCGTCTCCTATCCTATCAAAGTTTCTAAAAAATATAAATTAATTTAGAAGTTATTTTTAAAGATTTGTTGGCCTTGCTTTTTCCAAGAATCCTTGATTTAAGTTTTTGACCTAAAATGACTCAATTCATATAAATCAATCAAAAGATATCGATTCAAGAGCAGTCACAAAATAGCCAAATGATTTCTTTACGACGTTCGGATCACATTTTTACATATCAGAGATCCAATTTGCTATATCCTTACTATTATAAAAGCAATACTTCCCTTGCAATAGTATAGATCCTATTTTACCCCTATTATTTCATGATAAAATTACACTTCTGTCATTCTCTTTTTTCTCAGACTTTCACTTAATTCTTTTTCATACACGTGTCGTATATTACCCTCTACCCTCTTCAATTTGTGCCAACAGATGTAAAATTTCTGTATACGAGTTGATCCTTCTCCTTCTTGCCGTTTTCGCGAGCTTCTCTGGCCAAAATCGTAGTATTATAGTTCCCCCGACCTAATGAGTTCCTCTAGCCGAAACGTAGTACACGATCTTCTCAATGTCGTCGTTCTACTGCTGCTTCTCGCAATTCTTTCCCGGAACACAAACTCCAAACTCTAACTGTTCTTCCGGAGTCGCAGATTTCACTAATTCACTCTCTTACTCGTCGATTTTCTTCACTCCTACGTCAGGCCACGCAATCTCCACTACCAGAACCACCACAACCGTTGCTACGTCAACACCTTTCCCTGCCGGTCCCTCTATGTCCGATCTTTCACTTCTAATGTTAGAACATAAGGATTTGCTAAGCCGTCACAAGAGATGTCTCTTACAACTCCAGAAAATCTTCAAAGAGGCTGATACGCTTCGCCAGGAGAATACAAAAACCTTCGCGTCGCGAATTGCGAGCTAAGCAACCGCTTGAACCGCCTCGTGGAGGCTTACCTCCAGAATCATCACTCTTCGATGATGAATTCTACTGGTTCATTCGTCTATCTGTCCTGAGTATGTGACTACAATTTCTTCAATTGCAGAGAAATTCAGCGGTCTAGGATTTCGTGACAAGATTAGGGAGGCCTCAGCGACCTGGGAAGGGAGTGGGAGTCCGACCAGCGTAATTGAAAGCGAACGAGCTGAAATGGATGTCGATCGTGTATCTTTGCCCAAGATTATTTCTGTTCGTTCTACCTGATTTCTAAAGGCACCTGGTCAAGTCGCACCTACTGGAACTACCATGGCTCAGAATCGTGGAGTTAGTCGGAACCGAACCCCCACAGATGTTACGGTATGAACTCTGGAAGCTTCTTGATTATGTCACTACTTTATTCTTCTCTTGCTATTCGATCAATTATTTCTAAATTCCAGTTAAACTTTTCCTGCATTGCAAATCTCTTCACAACATGATTTAGGTAATAAAGTTACGCATATTATCACCAATTTCCTATGAAATTCTTGTGCTTGCAGGGATCATTAGGACCGAGAAGAGCATCATGGCAAGAGTTTTCTTTGAATTGTCTGCCGTGAAAGAATCTACCTCAAAGATATAACATGGACAAGGTGATTGATTCAGTTCTCCCCTTGTTTTAGATATTTAGTGATTTCTGGTTTAGTTGTTAACAATGATTTGATTTGAAATTAGGTCAATTTGAGAGTTGCAATAACTCATGTCCCACCAAATTGAGTTAGTTGCCTGCAGGTTGGCTTTTGAAGATTCTTGGGTTGAAAGTTGGCTAATTTGTAGCCATGATATGTTATTTTTCTCTGTTATATTTTAACTTTCTGTTGACAATGCTTTCTTTCTTTTTCCTTTTGTTTCAATTAGTTTATCAAGTGATTACCTACTATTGTTGATCTCACTACTACATGCAAGTTATGGTTGTTTCAATCTTAGCCTGGTCACTAGCTACTACACTATATTCTTTATGTAGCTGGATTTATGTTTGAAATATTGTATCTACTTCTAAACAACAATTTGATCTTTTTCCTAGAGTTAAAGCTTTCAAATTATGCTATTGGCATTTCATTTAGGAAATTGATTTGTCCACGTTTGTGACATAATGTGTTTGTTTTCCAACTTGGAACTCAGGTCCATATAATTGGAGGAACGTCCACAACCAACTGCTTCTATTTTGGGTGACTTCATTGTTGGCAGTGTTGCCGGGTGTGTTGCCTTTCGCAATAGTGGTATAATTTAGGCTTGAAATATGATTTTGTAGGATAACTGATAGAAATTGTTTTCCAATGTCAAAACTTTAAAATATAAGAATAACCAGATAAGCTCTGATGACTGTTTGTAAATGCGGCACATAATCTTTATTCCCTGTCATATTTTTTTTTTAACTGATACAACTTTTGAGGCTTGTACTAGCACTGGCCCTCATTCAAAACTTTCGATGGGAATCAGTTTTTAACATATTTGGCTTCCTAGGATTAGAGCACGACAGGCTGCTTCTCTTTGCCTCCGATGTTAGTTTGCTGATTTCCATCTTCATTTTGTTCTCTAAGATGAAAACTCGTGACCATGTGAACTACCATACATATTGTGGTTTACATCTCTAATTTTCGGTTAATAATCGATTGCTTTTGTTGAGCCTAGCTTTGATGAGACAATATCATTTTTTACTCTTGTTGATCTATAATAACAATAGTTTATTCCATTACAAATCAAAGGTTTATCTGTTGCTGCTTCAGATTATTATCTCTTGCAGGTCATCGCGTGTAGGTTATTTGTACGGCTCAATAATAGCCAAGCTTAAGGATTCGTATACAACTGCCAAGAAAGGTTTTATCTATATACTTTCATGTATCCTTTCAAATGCACGTTCTTACGTTGATGAACACCTGTTGAATTTTGTAATATCTTATGCTTGTGTTTGACAGAGGGTTTTATATATTTTTGGTATATTGTATATTATTCTCTTTCATTGCAATAATCATAATTAACACTAATTAAATTGATCACCCGATTTAATTATGTGTATTGCCCTGCCTCATTTTCTACTAGCAGCTTATGTGGGGCTGGACATCCAAACAATTACACTCAAAACACAGCTAAAAAATTACAAAGAATAGCAAAAATCAGCAAGCAGCTGTAAAAGTCAACAGGCAACTGAAATTAAGCAAATGTCCATCAAGAAGTAGCTGAAAAATCAAGAAACGATAAAAAAACAAAAGCTGTAAAAGCCAACAAACACTCGAACAGTTGAAAATTCAGTAAACAAATGCAAAGCCAGCTATCAAGAAGCAGCTAAAAAAATCAACAAACAATGGCAAAACACAACAAGAAGCTGTAAAGTCAACAAGCACTTGAAAATCAAGCAAACAATTGTTTACATATTTATATAATTATATATTTTTCCATGCAAGTTTTGTGAGCATTACATTGCTCTGGATTAAGAAGCATTATTCTTGTAATTTCTACTTTTGTAAATTAGTAATGTGTTTTCTCACATCGTGGTGAATGCCTACTTGTGTAGGTAAAACCATGTCCGTAGCCGTTGAACCTGCAACAGGGGTTTCAAAAAAGAAGAAACTCATTGCAAAAGAGAGGTGAGTAGTCGTGACAGGGTTGGGTGTTGTGAGCCCACTTGGTCATGACCCGGATGCCTTTTATGATAATTTGCTTGTGGGTGCCAGTGGCATTAGCGAGATAGAGACATATGATTGTCACACTTACCCTACAGTAATATTGGCTCTTCCCTGTTCTTGTTAACAGGAAAAATTTGAAGAGTTGATTTATTTTTGATGGTTTTCTTGAATAGACAATTGTTGGAGAGATCAAGTTTCTCAACCGAAGGATGGGTTGAACCAAAGCTTTCCATGCGAATGGATAAGTTCATGTTGTACATGCTCAATGTAGGGAAGAAGGCTTTGGCTAACGCTGAAATTACGGAGGAAGTTATGAATGATTTGGATAAAACAAGATGTGGAGTTTTAATTGGTTCTGCAATGGGTGGAATGAAGGTATGCTACTCAATCTGTAATTACTTCTTTGTACGTGGGAATTAATTTGGCATAATCTGTTTGGGTCTAGGGTTATCCAAATATTCTACGACATATTAAAAGCTAAACTTGCCTGTGTCTCAGTTTGGGTCTATGTGTTTTTTGATACAAATGGTGTCCTTTCTTGCATATGCTAAGTATGAATTATACATTAATGTATCTTTATCCTTCCATTCTCCAAGTCCCTATGATTATGAAAAAGAACCTTTTATGCTTTAAGATTCCCTACAGGGGAGCTGCACATCAGCCACATCTCCCTTTTGCGTAAGCAAAATGTAACTGATTCTGTGTATTTTATATTTGCATGTTTTTAATGATGGTATATAGAAGCTCTTCGTGTCTCATACAAGAAGATGAATCCTTTTTGTGTACCTTTTGCCGCAACAAATATGGGTTCTGCCATGCTTGCCATGTATTTGGTGAGTCGTGATCTAACGTCAATAACAGTACTATTATACTATACAAGCCATGTTGACCTGAACGTCTTTGTTCTATCCAACTACAGGGATGGAACTTTGGTGAGTTGTGATATGTATATTGCTTCTGGCTGCTTAATTGTAGTTTGCTTGGATGGAACTTTGTCTGGCTATCATTTTCACCCAGGATCTGGTTCAAGAGCAGATAGTTGGGTTATTCAATTGGAGGTCTCTCAAACTGTTCTTATCCAGTACAATTGAATCATTGCAATTTACAAAGCATGTTAGCTTGTATGAATGTTCTTTGTTTTTAGTTTAGGGCCCGCAAGTGTTGATTTGTGAAACTTGGTGCTTAATTGGTAGCAACACTACCGCACGAACATCATCCAACACAATGATAACCTCAAATTATACCTTACCTTACATAGATAAGCAAGAAAGACTCAGGGATTTAATCCGTGCTCCAATTTCGGTAAGTTTCTTCCCTCTATCTCCTTAAAATTCCAATGGTCATTTTGTCCATTAAAGGATAAGGTTTTTACCTTACATTACATAGATAACCAAGGTTTTATCTCCTGTTATTTGAAGTTGACATGCAATTTACCACTCAGTTGCTTACTTGTTATATAAATCCGCAGCTCGTTTTACAACCAGTTATTCAGCACTGACTCAGTATACTCGGCAGAAGTGAAAACGATAGATATAGACACTGCTATTCCCTGGAAACAAGTACACAAAGTTTTCATTCGTCACAAGACACAGACACCTTCCCAGCTTCGCTCTATTTTACATTGTCAACGGATTATCATCGTCTTCTTGTTAAATCATGAAAAATAAATTGCTTTCTTGTAATTCAAGTCTACTACTTATTTACGTACATTGTACTTCACGCCATACTCTCAACCTACACAAGTTGAATTACACGATAGCAATTTTCACGCTGAGCTTCATCCAATAAGCTGCAGCAATGGTCGTGTGTACTAGCTCTGCTTCATCCACCAAACTTCAGCTAACGGAGCACGCGCGGCGCTACTAGTCAAAGTTAAGCAAGCAAAGTTTGTTTTTAAAAAAAAATGAAAGAATCAAAATAAAAAAAGAAAATGAGTGTAAACCTTAAAAAAAAGAAAGCTCGAGAATCCAAGCTTTATTTTCATGTTCTACACAAATTTTGAGTCGAGCCACCCAAAAAACAATAATGATGGAACCAAAGACGTCTCTCTTTCTCTAGGGTTCGTGAGCAATTGGAATTATAACATTATAGAAATGGATCAAGTAGTTAGGGTTAGACGAGTTGGTGAGCTCTTTTACTTCGGCTCCGTCTCCAAATGCACCGGTTGTCTTAATGATAGCCGGTTTGGCTCCTGCGGTTTAAGTACATATTTAACAATGAAGTCATTGCATGTTAGTTATGTATTAATCCGTTGTCTTGTAAATAATATGATCCTAAATAAGTCTACCTACCACTATTTTTTAAAAGCCTCCTCAAGGTTAAAATAATTAATGCAAAAGTGGCCCAAGACAAACATAAATTGCCTTGCACTCAATTATTGTTCTTCATGTTTACTCTCAACTCTTCATTGATAAAAATCGAACCAAGTGCTTGAGTAGGTCCTATGAGTAGACGACAAACATTAATAAATAAATAAATACTACGCGCAATGCGTCGGCTAAAAAATGACTCGTATCTACATTGTGCATCAATATAAAATCTTTTTTCTTTCAACGAAGTAATAAAAAACTATCATCCGTTCGTGTCAACGTAATATATTTTGTGTTGTTTTTATTACAAACGTGTAGTCGCATTGTGTGTCACATTCAATTGTAACTAACATGACCTTAATAAATACTCCCTTCGTTTCTCAATAGATGTCGTTAGGATAAAAACCACACATATTAAGAAATCCAAAAGTAGAAATTATAATATTTAATGATACATAATAATTTTAAAAAAGTGTATAAAAACGATGGTAGAATGTAGGGAGTTGTATGGGAAGAGATGAAATATTGCTTTGAAAATACAAACAATAAATGAAAAGGTAGTTAAAATTATATTTATAAAAAGTTTGCGTATTAATTACACCTATAAGGCCAAATATTATGAAACAAGATTTTAGAACTCAAATGACAAGTATTGGGAAACAGAGGGAGTAAACCACAAGGGGTTATAAAGACCTCAAAGCTACAACTAATAATGCATATACCTGACAAATATATACTTTTAGCTGCAAAAAAATACTAGTCACCAAGAATTAAGCTATAAGTAAGAAACTATAAGTAAGAAGGAAATAGAGTATATTTGAACCGAAGCTTCCTTGATATTCTGGATCTGCTCGATGCTATAACCAACATGATCCATTCTCCCAACTCAGTAGCAAACTGAAAGAAAGCATATCTGAACTTGTCTATCCAATTGAGTGAGGCAAGGATGCCTATCAAGCCGAAAGCAAAACCTGTTCCCAGTCCACCATACAAACGCTGCTTCTCTGTCCATTTATCTTTCACTACATTGTCATCAACCGAAGAAGGTTGCGAAGGTTGAACTGAATCATTTTTGTCTCCGGGACATGCTCCTAGTGGCGGACCACAAAGTCCTGGGTTTGCAGCATATGAAGAGGGGTCGAAACCTTGTAATTGTGTGCCTTTTGGAATTCTTCCCGACAAATTGTTGTGTGAAATGTCTAGCATTCCCAATGAAGATATCTCTTAAATGCTTGTTGGAATTTGACCATTGAGTCTATTGTGAGACAAGTTGAGGACTTCCAAAGATGTGATCTGGCCAATTTGTCCGGGAATGCTTCCTTGTAAGTTATTGCATGACAAATCTAGTGAATCTATATACACTAGAGAAGTCAATCCTTCAGGAATATCACCACTCAAATTGTTGCTTGAATTGAGAGATCGATTAGTTTTACAAGCGGAAGGATGCTTTGAAATTTCCAAACCTTGCTTTTCCATTTGAGGTATGCATTGAAATAAGACATATCTGTAAGTGCTCCGGGTATTATGCTGGTGTAGTAAACCGGTAAAGATGCACTGAAATTAACATCAGTAGCCATTGCAGTAAAATCTTGGATACATGAAGGGATGTTTCCTGACAACATATTTTGAGATATGTCCAAGATTTGAAGAGAGCGAAGATGACATAGACTTGTGGGTAAAGTACCTGTCAAACTATTGGACCGTAATGAAAGAATACTCAAATGTGTCATGTCATCTCCCAACAATGGCGGGATGAGACCAAATAACTTGTTCCCACCCAAGTCTAGGCTTCTCATTTCACTGCAATTTTTCAAAAAAAAATGGAAGTGGACCGGACAAATTGTTACTGTTTAAATTCAACACAAAGAAGCTTGAACCCAATCCGATCGAATTTGGAATTGTTCCAGACAAACTATTGTTTGCTAGGACAAGAGCACTTAACGGCGGAGTTTGAAACCCAAGCCAAGAAGGAATTGAGCTTAACAAATGATTGTTTGATATGTCGACCGCACATTTAGAATCAAACCAACCATCTGACTTATTTAAGTTATAATGGACCGGAATGGGCGAAAAACCAGTAAACATATTATTTGAAAGACATAAAGACATAAAGTCTTTGACATGAACAAGAAAAAGGGTATCACACCAGAAAGAGCATTTGAATTGAAATCCAGAATTCTGTCAAAATAAGGAACTTGAAGTGGTATGTTTGAAACTACACCATGAAGACTATTATATGACAAATTGAGATAACCCAAAGATGGGTAGACGTTCGTCCAAAACATGAGTGGAATAGCATCTGATATCATACAATGGAAAATATCAAGCATGGTAATGTTATTTTATGATAGAAGCCAACTTGGAAAAGAGGGACCCAAGTTGCAATAACTCAACATTAATCTACATGTATTGGCTAGAGGGTTATATAAACTGACATTCAAATTGTGATTATTTCAAGGTCCAAGATTTGTAGTTGGGTTATATTGGTGAAATGTAGATCTGAGAGTACCACCATTAAGATTATCGTCATCTAGATAAAGCTTGGAAAGATCTAGTGATACGACATGCCCTTTGTCACAACTAATTCCTTCCCAAGTGCAACATTGCATTGCATCATTGCCAACACTCCAATTGGAAACACGATAATTCTCCATGGAAGTGGGTGTAAAACTTTTTTTAAAATCTCTCTTTCCACACACCCTTTGTCACAATTAAATTTGAAGCTAGCTGAAACTTAGAAACTTGAAGCTATCGAGTGCAATATCCTTAAATTTGGGTTATTTCGTGTAAATTTTCCCGAATAATTCATGAAGTCACCGCAAGACTTTCAGTCTAAATAATTTATATCAGTTGTAAAATTTAAGAGCCATTTTTTGTGTTAACTAATTTAATATCCGTAATTTTAACGTTTTATTCTCTTTGCAACTCAATATTTGACTTCAAAAACAAACTAGTTTATTGTACGTAGTGTTGTTGGTTTGTCTATTAAAAAATTTATGATACTATACATTTAGAAAAAAAGTTGAAGTGACTAGTTTTAACATGCAATATATGAAAAAACTAGTTTATTGTCCGTGCTAGTCGATTACACATATTAAGAATACTAAAAGTAAAATAGTAATATTTATTATTGTAGTATAATTATATATATTTGTATAAAAACATTTGTAAGATGTGAGAGTTATATGATAATTGATAAGAGGAAATAATCTTTTAATACAAATAATTAATAAAAAAATAGATAAAATTTTATTTGTGAAAGGCTTAAGTATTAATCATACTTATAATATTATGTAGTAAACTAATAAGTTTTTGAGCCTCTAACACTATATAGGAAAATGATGTTAAATAACACCAAACTTTAGGTAATGATTAATTTTTTTTGTACAAATCTAATTTCTGATGGAATATTTAATTTTTTTTGGTAATGTGTATTATGAAAGTTGTGAGTTGAGCACCTATTTTTAATAACTGATTTTCAAATAATGATTAAGAATTTAAACTTTAAAGGTAGAGATCTCAACTCCTCAATCATATCATTTTTTAAAATCTTATCATGAAACTTTTCAAAAACAATGGTGTGCATCACGGTAATAAAGAGTTGAATTAAATTGTTTATAGCCATTTTTTTTATAAAGGAAAGCGGTTCGAAGCACTAGACGACACGTTGTCTAGTGGATCGAAAGGTCAAAAAAGATCGACAGACGGACTAACCGTCATGAGGAACAACAACAAGAGGAAAAGAAACCAAAAAAATACATCAAGAAAACCCGACAACAAAGAAGTCAACGAGGGAAAGTAGTATGATTCAGTCCAACAGAAGCGGTGAACACAAAGCCCTTTCGGTTTGCAATAGAGCTTTCAGGAGTCGATCACAAATCCACGTCCCCTCATAGACAAATCACTCAAGACGCCACCTAAAACAACATCAAACTAAGGAGACAACATTGTCAATCACAAGATCTTGACATATAAAATTGTGTAACTTTGATTGTTAAAAAAATGAGGTTTATGAGGATGAAATTATTCATAAAATTGTTGATTATAGAAAATGGTAAACTGGAATGTTTTTTAGATTATTAAATCAATTTACATTCACTTTTTTTTTGAAGACTAGAGTTGTCGTGGTGGTAACGGTGCCATGGTGGTGGGTCATGGGAGTTTTTCCCTCGGATTTTTCTTTATCGTTGTTGAATCAAAATGAAATTTAGTTTTTCCATTTTTAAACGTAAACATAGGGAATTAAGACGAAATGTTTGCTTTTTTTTTTTTTTGTTTGCTACGTTTTTTTCTTTTTTTAAAAAAAACTAACTGGAGTGAACCATGCAAGCACAAGAAGGAGGTAGAGAAAACCCAACCATCAAAATTCACGGGTTGTAAAACGTGAGAATGGTTATAGGTTGTGATTCCATATATGGTCCATTAACGAGAACATGTTTAACTTATTAACAGAATGGCTATAACCATTATGAAGAAGAGACTTGTTGTCCAGATTGTTGGTGTTATCTCTGTTTCTAGTAAGCAAAAGATCGTAGATATGGGATGAATAGACAAAAAATAGTGAAGAAATCCCCACCAAACGAAAGAAAATACCAAATTGGTGGAGATGACAGAGGCTGGTGAAGGGCAAATCATAAAATTGTGATTTATTTTTCCCTGTAAAGTGAGTTTTTCCGGTGACGTTGGTGGTGGGTTAAGTCGGAGGTGGTGGGTGGTCTTAGTGGAGATACGATTGTTCGGGATTTCGGAGGTGAAAATCGAAAAAGGCGAGGGATTTGTTATTTATAGTTTAATTGAGTGTAGAAAAATTGAGAAAAAGAAATTTCATTCTACTAGAAACTTTTTGGATCTAAGTTATGGATTTTGATATGAGAAAGCCCTGGCGCCAGGATGACTCAATGAACTCAAACGATTTGATTGGTTTAAACAAGATCGAGGGTCAAAAAGAAGAAGGCGAGCCAAGGTTGAAAGTCTCAGATCCATGCTTATTGAAAGGAACATGGAAGATGGGAGAAAGGGGTTTGTAGCTCAAAATTCATGGTTACTTGGGATCGGTAGACAACTCCGCCACGAGGAAGAAGTCTATTTCCGACGGTGAGGTACCTGTGAGAGCCCTTTTCTTTCGGACCGAGATTGGTCTTTGACCGAGCTCGACTCTGGCCGAGGTTGGCCCAGCCGCTCCCGCGACCATCTCCGCCGCACCTGCAGGTCGCCGCTCCCGCGGCCACCTCCGCCGCCCCGCGGGTTCTTGCGGCTGCAGCCGTTTTCATTGACCCCTTTGACCGTGCTTTACTCTTCCGTTTGTCTTCCTCTTTAAGTTACACCTTGGCTGTTTGAGCAAGGGTTTCTCACCCATTTCCAGCTTCTCACGATCCCTTGCTTTCCTTCTCTCCTCCTTGATCTTGCTTGTGTTCTTTGATGTGTGGAAGAGTTTTGTGTGGCTTTTGGGTTGTAATGCTTGTGATGTATGTTGCTGAGCTTGAAGCCAGCTGTGAGGCCTTGTATCTGTCCTTCCCTTGTTAAGTCATAGCTGTGGTAAGCTTATTCCCTTGTTCTCTTCTTTCCTTTCTTGTTTCAATCCTTCTAGCTTAGGATTAGATGTATGTTAAGGGTTTTGATGTTGGAATGTGTCTTGATATGTATGTATGTGACTATGGAAGAGAATAGGCGTGAATTGATCACGTGAAGAGCCAAAGAGAAGCCGCGAGGTTTCATTCTGCACTGTCGCCGCCCCGCGGCCAGAAGTCACCGCCCCTGCGGAAGACGTGCCGCAGCGCCTGCGCCGTGCCTGCGTTGCCAGCAATCCTTGTCACCGCCCCCACGGCCGAGTATCACCGCGCCTGCGGTTGCCTGCTTTCCGCTCCTGCGTCCTTTGATCACGCAGGTGCGTCTTGTCCCGGGACTATTTATAGTTAGGTAGTTCCTTTCCTTTCTAGTATGAGGGAACTAGTATCATGCTAGGTATCGGTTTATGACGAGTATGATATAGATATGCCGGTTATGGCCTTGAGGTTACGAGTTGGATTTGATCCCTTATGGATCCCTTGGGTCTAGGTGTGACCCTTTGTGTGTGATAGGATTGTGATATATATATTTGTGTCTTGTATAGGCTGTGTTGTCCTCCAGTTTGGAGTGGACGTTTATGAGAGTGTTCGTACTTGAGTTCCTTCTGAGATCGAGGTAAGTCCATAGGACTTACTTAGCTAGTATCCTTATATTGGATGTATGCTTGAGTGGTGTGTGTTATGTGCTTTATAGCATGTGTTATTATTTGGTAACTGACCTATGTTATATTGACCACCCATTGTAGTGGTTGTGATAACATTTCCCTTTCATCCCGTAGTGGAGTCTGGGAGGTTCTCTGTAGTCAGGTCAGATCTGGTATAAAGGAAGGCCCCTCACCATTCCCACAAGGTACACGGGAGGTGTGCTGATACTACTCCAGCTGGTTAGAGTACTCAGAGGCGGGGATTATATTCCTCGTGTCACCTATCTTCATATATATCTATTTATACGATTGAATGATTCAACTTATTAAAGATAATAAACCGGGTAAATGTTTGATATCATGCTGAGGTGTTTATCATTTCTGAGGTGTGTTTGTGCTTTAGCATCTTCTTATATGTGTATAGTTAGCTAACGGTTTCATACCGTGCTGTAGATCCCTCGCAGGTTAGGAGAGCTGCGGAGTGATCCGGAGGGGTGATCTGTTGAGGGTTCCGTACACGGGACATATTCGTGGGGTTTTTGAGATTATCATTATTGTACGGCTTTCAGTTTGACTTTGTACTCAGCAGTACTCTGTATTATCCTTTTGACATGTATATATATATATATATATATATATATATATATCAGTTTTTATGTTTTGTTTTAATCTATTGGTGCCTTGTTGTAAGATTCAGTGAGGTTGTTGTCAGGCTAGGGCCAGGATCCATTGTGAGATCCTAGCCTAGTAGCACTTCGAGTCCTACGGATTCGGGGTGCTACAGAACCGAAACTCGGATTTGGGTATCTGAATCAGACGGATCGAGGTAAAGATTGAGGGAATATCCTCTGAGATCTCTGGTGTGTAGAAACTCTCAAAATTTATGGCCAAATAACGTCATTTAAGCTCTTTTCATGGAAGGGAAAATCGTGGTTGTAGTCAAAGAACAACAGTTCAGCCCTATCAAGCAAAATTCATGGCGGTCGCCAGTGGAAGGGGGTCACTCTTAGGGTTTTTTTTCCCCTCATATTTTCGGAGTGTTTTTTTCCCCCTTTTCCCAATCTCGCAAATTCCTTATAGCCATTGTTTAGAAGGGAGAGTGAGCATCTTATCTTATATGCGCAAGTAAGTAGATGAATCAATTTTATTTTAATTTTATTTATTAATTACTTTGTATAGGAAGAGTTGTTACAATTTTTTTAAAAAAAAACCATGAGTGTAAATGTGTCCGTCCAATGAAATGTATCATTTGGTCTAAAATAACAATCTCTATTTTCAGGGCGTTCAATGACACATGTCATTTGGTCTAATAGAACAATATCTCCATTTTTGGGGCATTATAATATTTATATGGAAAATGGTGGTTAATTACACCAACTTTAGGGGTTGCCGCGTTCAATGAAACAAACTTTTAAAAACTCAAAATTGTAACACCCCAGATCCGTAGGACTCGGATTGCTACTGGGCTAGGATCTCACAATGGATCATGACCCTAGCCTGACAACAATTTCACAGATCTTACAACAAGGCACCGATAGATTAAAACAAAACATGAAACTGATATATATATATATATATATATAGATCAAAAGGTAATACAATATACCGCTGAGTACAAACAAACTAAACTGTACAACAAAACCCATATCCCCGATACCGCCCCAGTGTACGGAGCCCTCAGCGGATCACCCGCTCTGAATCACTCTGCAGCTCTCCTATCCTGCAAAGTGTCTACAACACGGTATGAAACCGTTAGCTAACCATACACTAATATAGGAATATGCTAGAGCACAAACACACATCAGAAAGGAATAACACTTCAGCATGCTTTCACACATTTACCCGGTTCATTATCTTTATAAAGTCCAGCAATCAACTCATATATAATATCCATATAAACATAAGTGACACGAGGAATATAAACCTCGCCTCTGGGTCCAATAACCAGCTGGAATGGTGCATGGAACACTACCCCGTGTACCCTAAGGGAATGGGAAGTGCCCGAACCGTTTACCAGGTCTGGTCTGCCTACAGAGAACCTCCCAGACTCCCAGCGGGATGAAAGGGCAAGTTATCACGGCCCTACAATGGGCAAGCAATATACCATAGGTCGGTGACCATCATAACACATGCTATAAACATATAACACACACCACTCATGCACAACATCCTATACAGGAATGGCAACTAAGTAAGTCCCACGGACTTACCTCAACCTCGTAGTCGTCTTACTGGATCAACCTCAACTCAGTCCACTCCCAACTAGAGGATAACACGGCCTATACAAGGCATACACAGATATCAAACTCCTATCACACAAAGGGTCACACCTAGACCCAAGGGATCCATAAGGAATCATATTCCAACTCGTAATCCTCAAAGCCCTAACCGGCATTTCCATATCATACTCGTCAACGTCCGAATCCTAGCATGCTACTAACGCTCAACTAGGAAAGGAAAGGATCTACCTAGCCTTTAGGTAGACCCGGGACAAAGCGCACCTGCGTAACAAAGGGGCGGAGGCAAGCAACCGCGGGTGCGGCGGAACGTAGCCGTGGGGGCGGTCACAAGGGACGCTGGCAAACGCAGGCACGCCGCTGGAACGATGCTGGCGCTGTGACACAGTAACCGCGGGGCGGCGATAGTGCAGAAAGCAGTCTCGTGGTTTCTCTTCAGCTGTTCCCAAGATCAAACACTTCCACTCTCTTCCAGATTCATACACAAGCATCAACATACGCATATCAACATCAGTCCTACATTCAAACATCTAATCCTAAGTTAAGGAAGAAGAAGAACAAGAAAAGAAGAAGAAAGAATGAAGAAGCAAGGAGGAAGATGCTCACCACGGCTGTAGCTAGCTAAAGCACTGATCACCAAACACTTACTGGCTTCCAAGCACAGCAGTACTCACCATCATCAACCACCAAAAGCCACAACACATCCAAACTCAAACCAAACTTTTCCAAACCAAACAAGATCAAGAGGGAACAAGGGAGAAGCAAAAAGGACGTGAACTATTGGAAAGTATGAGGAAACCCTTGCTCAGCAAGGTAAAACGAAGAAGGTAAAGAAGGGTAAAGCACGGGTCAAAGAGTCAACAAAACCGGCTGCAGCCGTCGTAACCCGCAGGGGCGGATCACAGGGCCGCAGGGGCGGAAACCCGCAGGGGCGGCACACGTGCCCGCGGGTGCGGCAAGACCAATCTCGGCCCAAAGCCAATCTCGGTCATGGTCCAAATCTCGGTCCGAAAGAAAGGGCTCTCACATCTCACCCCCCCTAAAAACAAGTTTCGTCCCGAAACTTGCAAGATCCAGAAACCACTCTGACTCAGAAGCCGAGGTATAACTCTCTCTATAACCTCAACATAAGCATGGAGGAAACCATCCACTCCAGCAGAAAACTATACTGTCCAAGGCCTAGAGGGAAACCATCTCTAGCCAAACCATATCATAATCCAATAGCATGGAGGAAAGAGCCATCTCCAGCTATAAATAAAAGTCATACTAGCACAACAAGATCTAATAAGATCATAACCACACAAAGCTAGGATGAAATAACATCTCCTAACATATAAGCATGTAAGCACATAAGACTCACCAAGCTAGTACTAAGATCTACTCGGTGATCCTACGGATGCACCTATCTCGGCATAGAACTCTGGATAGTTCCTCTGGATACTATCCTCAGTCTCCCAAGTAGCCTCCTCGGGTCCTCGTCTCGACCACTGTATCCTCAGCATAGGTATGTCCTTCGAACGCAGACGTCTAATACCTTGTTCCAAGACTGCAATCGGGTGCTCAACAAAAGTGTGGTCCGGCTCAACCACCAAATCCTCATAACTCACGATGTGTCTCGGATCTGGTATATACTCCCTCAGCTGAGACACGTGAAACACAGGGTGAACACCCTCTAATTTCGGAGGCAAGGCTAATCTGTAAGCTGCACTCCCAACCCGATCCAGAATCTCGAACGGTCCGACATATCGGGGACTCAACTTCCCCTTAATGCCAAAACGCCTAACACCTCGTGTCGGGGACACTCTCAGCCACACATGGGCTCCAACTCTGAACTCTAGAGGTCTACGCCTCCTATCAGCATACGACTTTTGACGGCTCTGCGCAGTCAACATACGCGCTCTGATCAATGCTACTCGAGCCATATCATCCTGAATCTGATCAGGTGCTAACCCAATGACACTGCTCTGCTCATCCCAGCATAACGGTGTACGACATCTTTGTCCATACAGTGCCTCATATGGGGTCATCCCAATAGATGCATGCCAGCTGTTGTTGTAGGAGAACTCAACAAGTGAGAGATGATCCGTCCACACCTGTCCCCAGTCCAACACACAAGCTCGCAACATATCCTCCAACGTCTGAATGGTCCTCTCTGACTGACCATCTGTTTGAGGATGAAACGCAGTCGTGAAGTGCAAACTCGTCCCCAGGGCAGTCTGAATCTGCTGCCAGAATCTCGAGGTAAATCGTCCATCTCTGTCAGAGACGATCGTCCTCGGTACACCATGGAGTCTCACTATCTGCCTAGTGTACTCCTCTACTAATCTGCTCACCGGCCATGTCTCTCGAATAGGAATGAAACGTGCCGTCTTCGTCAGTCTGTCAACTATGACCCATATGGCATCAAAACTCCGGCTCAGCCTCAGTCCAGTCACAAAGTCCATGGTGACGTCCTCCCACTTCTTCTGTGGAACAAGAAGTGGATGGAGCTCACCTCCAGGTCTGAAATGCTCGATCTTGACCTGCTGGCAGGTCGTAGACTGTGCCACAAATCTGGCCACATCGGGCTTCAGCCCTCCCCACCAGTATGAACGTCTCAAATCCTGATACATCTTACTCGTACCTGGATGTACAGAGTAAGGTGTACAGTGAGCCTCCTGTAAAATCCTCTGACGCAAATCTGTATCCGCAGGTACACAGACGCGACCGCGGCGCCTCAAAACTTCATCTGGTTCCAGCAGGAACTGTGGTGCCTCATCCCGAGACATCCTATCTCTGATCCTTTGTAAGGTCGGGCAGGTCTCTTGTTTCTGTCGGATCTCATCCAACTGATCAGGAAGGACCTCTAATGTACGCAGTTGGGCATCCTTATCAGGAAACTGGATGTCCAGCTCTAACCAAATCAGGTCTCTCTGCAACTGATGTTGTACTGTCAGCCTCGCAATTGCCTGCTCTCGAGGCGTCTTCCTGCTCAGGGCGTCGGCGACAACGTTCGCCTTCCCCGGATGATACAGAATCTCCAGATCAAAATCCTTGATCAGCTCGAGCCACCTACGCTGGCGGTTATTCAATTCCCGCTGCGTGAAAATGTACTTCAGACTCTGATGGTCTGTGAAGATTTGGCACGTAACACCATACAGGTAATGTCTCCAGATCTTCAGTGCATGAACTACCGCTGCCAACTCCAGATCATGAGTCGGGTAGTTCTCCTCATACGTCTTCAGCTGTCGAGACGCATATGCAATCACCCTGCCTCTCTGCATCAACACACATCCCAAGCCTAGCTTGGATGCATCACTGTACACTACAAAATCCTCTGTACCCTCTGGCTGTGCCAAAACAGGAGTAGAAGTCAGACGTCTCTTCAGCTCCTCGAAACTATGCATACACTGATCAAACCACACAAATCTGGTAGTCTTCCTCAGCAAACTCGTCAATGGACGGGCGATCACAGAAAATCCCTCCACAAAGCGTCTGTAATAACCGGCTAGGCCGAGGAAGCTACGTACTTCCTTGACGTTCGTCGGTGTCGGCCATGCAGTTACTGCCTCTATCTTCGCCGGATCAACCTTGATCCCCTCAGCTGATACTATGTGACCCAGGAATGCTAACTCTGGCATCCAGAACTCGCACTTAGAGAACTTTGCATAAAGTTCTCTATCCCGCAAAACCTGCAATACAATCCTCAGATGTCCTGCATGCTCCTCACTGCTACAAGAATATGCCAGAATGTCATCAATGAAAACCACTACAAACTGATCCAGGAAGTCGATGAAGATACTGTTCATCAACTCCATAAAGACGGCTGGGGCATTCGTAAGTCCAAATAACATCACTACAAACTCGTAGTGTCCATATCTGGTCCTGAATGTTGTCCTGTGCACATCCTGCTCCCTCACCCTCAGCTGGTGATACCCGGAACGCAGGTCAATCCTGGAGAACACAGTCGCTCCCTGTAGCTGATCCAACAAATCATCAATACGCGGTAGTAGATACTTGTTCTTGATGGTCACCTTGTTCAGCTCTCTGTAGTCTATGCATAATCGCAAAGATCCGTCCTTCTTCCGTACGAAGAGGACAGGTGCTCCCCATGGGGACACGCTAGGGCGAATGAAGCCCTTCTCAGCCAACTCCTCGAGTTGCTTCTTCAGCTCCAGCATCTCAACAAGCGTCATCCGATATGGAGCCTTTGAGATGGGTCTCGTACCAGGCTCTAACTCGATACTGAAATCCACACTCCTCTCAGGCGGCAAACTGGACGGCTCAGCAAAAACATCAGTAAACTCACAGACCACTGGGATATCCTCTAACGCTGGACTCTCCCCCTCCTTCATGGCATAACACCAGAAGGCCTCACAACCCTGTGCAATCAGTCTAGCTGCCCGTATAACACTGATAAATGTACCTACCTTTCCAAGGTCCCAACCTCGGAAAACCTCTATCTGGCCTAACTCGGTAGAGAGGGTAACAGTCCTCCTACCTACATCTAAGACTGCAGAATGTCTAGCCATCCAATCCATACCTAGTATAACTTCCTCATGCTCTAACGGCATGACATAGAAGTCAACTAGTAACACACGAGTCCCTACAGAAATGGGACAACCGTGAATCTCACGGGTACCTCTGACCCTACCACCATCGGGTAACCCTATAATAAAGGGCATCCCCTCAACTGTATCTAAACCCAAACGCTCTACACAAGCATCAGAAATAAAAGAATGCGTAGCACCAGTATCAAATAAAACTCTAACAAGTAAACCCTGAATCAGAATGGTACCTGTAGCAGTAGGTGCAACTGACTCCTCTGCACTCCTCAACTCAAAAATACGGCCCTGTGGGCCTCTGGTATCAGTGGTGCCCCCACCACGGCCTCTGCCTCTACTCGGCCTAAGAGCAGATCCCTGAGTCGTAGGGCGATCTGGGACCCTCTGCCGTCCCTGACTCTGATGCTGCTGCTGAGGTGGTCTCTGTCCACCTCCTGCTGCACTAGCAGGAGAAGAATCCTGCTGTGATGAAGCTCTCCCTCGTCTACAGAAGGTAGCTCTATGACCAAGTGAGCCACAAGTGAAGCAGGTCACTGGCTGCCTCGTACACTCTGACCTCATATGCCCATACTCGCTGCAGTTGAAGCACTGCACTCCCTTATCTGCACCCGGTGCAGATGGAGGACGACTCTGGCGACTCTGGCCTCGCCCTGAACCAACATCTCCACTAGTACCACTGGTCTGACCAGTCCTCTGTCTCTTCTCAGACCCTCCGGTCTGAGAAGCTCTCCTCTGGCTAGCTCTCTCCCTCTCGTAGTCAGAAGCCCGGTCCTGATAGTCGACCAAGGTCTCATAGTGAAACCCCGCCATGTAGGTGCGGGTAGTATCCCTCAAACGTCGGGAAAACAAATACACGTGCTGATCTGCAGCAGGTGCAGCTGGACCCAACAATGCTAGCTCCTCCTGGAATCTCCTGATGGCCTCTGAGACCGGCACATCCTCGAATCCAGCCTCCACAAAGTCTCGTAGTTTCTTCCTCCTCAAAGAGGCAGGGCATAAACGCTCTCGGATCAGAGTCCTCATCTGCTCATAACTAGTAACCTGTGCTCGTACAGACCTCCACCAGTGTTGTGCCAAATCTCTGAACAAGGTCTGCACCAGCTCAATCTGCCTGTCAGTTGGACATCTAATAGACTCCAAAGCTGAGTCTACATGTCCTATCCATAGCTCCACCTCTATCCCCACTTTCCCAGTGAAAGGGGGTACTCCCATCAGATGAAAAGTCTTCAACCAAGTGTCTGGTCTAGGCCCTCTATGCTCCTCTGGAGCCCGAGCAATCTCAGCAGCAGGTACCTGTACAGCTGGTACATGAGTAACGGTATGAGACCTCTTAGATGGTCCCTCCTATGCTGGCAGATCCGGGGCATGCCTACCTGCCCTAGCGGCCTCCTCAACACGTCTGATATAATCCTGAAACTCTGCTCCATCCATAGAGACGCGATCAGAATCACCAGACTGGGCTCTCTGTGCCCCCTGTACCTCAGCTGCCCCGTTCCCAGTCTCAGGAACGGCGCTCTCGGCAACCTCCTCGTGGACCTCCTCTGTTGTACGTGGCTCAACAACAGGAATCCTACCCCGTCCTCTACCTAGAGAGGGTCTACCTCTACCTCTACCTCGTCCAGCTGTAGGTAAGGCTCTAATCTGAACCATCTGTAGAGGACATAACCTATCTTAGAAGGATATATATATGCCATATGTATAGATATATCACAGATAAATCACAACAGAATATCTATATATATCTATACTGTCGAGGTCTTCAGAGGGGTAATGGCTCACGTACACGGTATCCCAAAACATTTGTACTCATTTCAAAACCAAAACATTTTGAAAAGTCAGACCCCTTTTCGGGTTCTGTTTAGTTATCTATTCGACCTTTATTGCAGATTACTAGTGTCATTGTTGTCAACCTGGGCTCTGATACCAACTTTGTAACACCCCAAATCCGTAGGACTCGGAGTACTACTAGGCTAGGATCTCACAATGGATCTTGACCCTAGCCTGACAACAATTTCACAAATCTTACAACAAGGCACCGATAGATTAAAACAAAACATGAAACTGATATATATATATATATATATATATATATATATATATATATATATATATATATATATATATATATATCAAAAGGTAATACAATATACCGCTGAGTACAAACAAACTAAACTGTACAACAAAACCCATATCCCCGATACCGCCCCAGTGTACGGAGCCCTCAGCGGATCAACCGCTCTGAATCACTCTGCAGCTCTCCTATCCTGCAAAGTGTCTACAACACGGTATGAAACCGTTAGCTAACCATACACTAATATAGGAATATGCTAGAGCACAAACACACATCAGAAAGGAATAACACTTCAGCATGCTTTCACACATTTACCCGGTTCATTATCTTTATAAAGTCCAGCAATCAACTCATATATAATATCCATATAAACATAAGTGACACGAGGAATATAAACCTCGCCTCTGGGTCCAATAACCAGCTGGAATGGTGCCTGAAACACTACCCCGTGTACCCTAAGGGAATGGAAAGTGCCCGAACCGTTACCAGGTCTGGCCTGCCTACAGAGAACCTCCCAGACTCCCAGCGGGATGAAAGGGCAAGTTATCACGGCCCTACAATGGGCAAGCAATATACCATAGGTCGGTGAGCATCATAACACATGCTATAAACATATAACACACACCACTCATGCACAACATCCTATACAGGAATGGCAACTAAGTAAGTCCCACGGACTTACCTCAACCTCGTAGTCGTCTCACTGGATCAACCTCAACTCAGTCCACTCCCAACTGGAGGATAACACGGCCTATACAAGGCATACACAGATATCAAACTCCTATCACACAAAGGGTCACACCTAGACCCAAGGGATCCATAAGGAATCATATTCCACCTCGTAATCCTCAAAGCCCTAACCGGCATTTCCATATCATACTCGTTAACGTCCGAATCCTAGCATGCTACTAACGCTCAACTAGGAAAGGAAAGGATCTACCTAGCCTTAGGTAGACCCGGGACAAAGCGCACCTGCGTAACAAAGGGGCACAGGGGCGGAGGCAAGCAACCGCGGGTGCGGCTGAACGTAGCCGCGGGGGCGGTGACAAGGGACGCTGGCAAACGCAGGCAAGCCGCTGGCACGACGCTGGCGCTGTGACACAGTAACCGCGGGGGCGGTGACTTCTGGCCGTGGGGGCGGCGACAGTGCAGAAAGGAGTCTCGTGGTTTCTCTTCAGCTCTTCCCAAGATCAAACACTTCCACTCTTGATGCGTCCTTGGAGGTAATCAAGGATAACTTTCGGATCTAGATCCAGCCAAGCTCCAACTACTCCTTGATTCTTTGTGCGGCGTTGTTTCGATTCAGATCCAAAGGGGCGGAAGCGATGAAGAAACAAGGGTTGATTCGATCTAGAGAGATGGAATAAACCTTTGATGGAGATCGAAAGTTGATTCTAAAGAAGAATCCTAGAATATGGTGTTCTTGGATCAAAGACGAGATCCAAGGAAGAAATTTGAGAAATAGACGGGAAGGTTTGATGCCCAAGCTAAGTCAGAGGAAAATCTTCTCAAAAACCTAGTAAAATTGAACATGAAAAATAAGTGAGGCAAGAGGTCCCTTATATAGAGAGTCTTGCCCACCTATGGGCCAACGGGCCAAACAAACATACATACGAAAAGTCCAACAAGGGAAAAACCCTAAAAGATAAGATCAAAGGGAATATTCTATAAGGAATATCCCTTTTATTACATAAAAGGAAAACATGCAAAAATATAGTCCGAAAGTAAAAGCGTGGGCGGGACCGGTAGCCTATGCCATGGTGGTGTAGAGACACGGCGTACCGGCGACTGGTCTAAGTGACGAAGTGGCGCGGGCGATGATGGATCCGGTGGCTCGGGCAATGGCCTTGGCTCGGGATCGGGTGAGCGGTCCATCTGAGCGAACCCTCAAAGCCTCGTCCTCATCGTCTACGGTCAACGTAAGAGGAGCATCCAAGGGCGCATCAGTCCCTCCATCTTGGCTGTGAAACGTCCCCGTTTCACCATCGTCAAAGAGGGGCTCAACATAAGGGGCAAGGTCCTTGACGTTGAACGTCGGGTGTACTCCGTAGGAATCCGGAAGCTCTAACTTGTATGCATTCGGGCCATGGCGGGCTAAGATGCGGAATGGGCCATCACCACGGTCCGAAAGCTTGCTCATGCGGCGAGTTGGAAAACGCTCCTTCTCTAGGTGAAGGCAAACAAGATCACCGGACTCAAAAGAGACATCGCGGCGGCCCTTGTTGCGTTGTCCGGCAAGTTGCGGCGATGATGTGTTCTCCGTCCTTGAGCGGTCGGGGAGTGAAGTCCAATGGGGTGTGTGGATTAAGGCCGTAGACAACTTCAAATGGGGACAATTTAGTTGCCGTGTGCCTAGACCTGTTATACGAAAACTCCACAATAGAAAGTAAGTCCTCCCACCTACGTGGGTTGGTCCTAGTGGTGGCTCTAAGTAGAGCACCAAGAGTCCGATTGGTCACCTCCATTTGAACATCAGTTTGGGGGTGATAACTACTTGAAAACAACAAGTTGGTTCCAAGTTTTCCCATAGCGTTCTCCAAAAGTGACTCACGAATTTCACGTCCCGATCACTAACGATAGAACGGGGTATCCCATGTAAGCGCACCACATTGTCAAAGAACAAGGTGGCAACTTCACTAGCATTTTGGGTGCTCTTACATGCAATGAAATGAGCCATTTTGGAGAAGCGATCGACTACCACAAAAATGGAGTCTTTGCCTCGTTTTGACATAGGTAACCCGACCACAAAGTCCATGGATAGATCCTCCCAAGGTCCCATTGGTATAGGCAAAGGAGAATACATTCCATCCGGACCTTGGCGCGACTTTGCATGATGACATGTGATGCAACCCTTGCAAAACCGTGTCACATGCATACGCATCCGGGGCCAAAAGAAATGCTCTTGGAGAGCGGAAAGGGTCTTGGTAGCACCGAAGTGACCACGGCCCTCATGAGCTTCCTTGATCAACAAATGGTGTATAGATGAGTGCGGAATACAAAGTTTTCCCGCTCGGAAAAGATAGCCATCGTTAATAAAGAAAGACTCGTGCTCTCGGAGGTCGAGGCATTGTGCCCATATGTCCTTGAAGTCAAGATCCGTGGCATATAACTCTTTGATAAGAGCAAAGCCATGTATCTTGGCGTCCATATACACAAGAAGGGCATACCGGCGAGAAAGGGCATCGGCTACCACATTCTCCTTGCCTTTCTTATGCCGAATGACATAAGGAAAGGTCTCTAAAAACTCTACCCAACTAGCATGGCACCGACTTAGATTTGTTTGACTCTTGAGATACGAAAGAGCCGCATGATCCGAATGAATCACGAACTCCTTCGGCCACAAGTAATGTTGCCATGTCTTCAGACAACGAACTAGAGCATATAGTTATTTGTCATATGTAGGGTAGTTGAGCGAAGGACCGGAGAGTTTTTCACTAAAGTAGGAAATTGGACGAGTCTCTTGTAAGAGAACTCCTCCAATGCCCACATTCGATGCATCACACTCCACCTCGAAAGTTTTCGAAAAGTTTGGGAGTTGGAGTAATGGTGGTGCATTACAAAGGCGGTCTTTGAGCGCATCAAACGCTCGAGCATGGATATCACGCCACTCAAACGTGACACCCTTGGTAGTAAGCTCATGGAGCGGGGCCTCTACCGTGCTAAAGTCCTTGACAAAGCGCCGGTAGAAACCCGCTAAGCCAAGAAAGGCTCGGACCATGGTGACCGTAGTAGGAATAGGCCACTCCCGAATAGAACGAACTTTAGATCCGTCTACTCGTAGTCCGTCCTTAGACACGACATAGCCAAGAAAGATAGTGGTGTCCGAGCAAAATACGCATTTTTCAAAGTTGACATACAATTGCTCTTGTCTAAGGCACTCGAGCACTTGGCGAAGGTGCCCGATGTGATCCTCCAAAGACGTACTAAACACCAAAATATCATCGAAATAAACAACGACAAATATACCTAAGAATCGGCGCAAGACATGGTTCATGAGGCGCATGAAGGTGGATGGGGTGTTGGAGAGGCCAAATGGCATGACAAGCCATTCATAGAGTCCATACTTCGTCTTGAACGCCGTCTTCCACTCGTCACCTTCGGGCATCCGGATTTGGTGGTAACCGCTCCGGAGATCAATTTTGGAGAAAATGGTGGCGCCGTGGAGCTCATCTAACATGTCATCAAGGCGCGGGATCGGGTGGCGGTATTTAACGGTGATTTGGTTGATGGCACGACAATCAACACACATCCGCCATGATCCGTCTTTCTTTGGCACTAATATGACCGAGACGGCACATGGTGATAAGGATTCACACACATGTCCCCGGTCTAGGAGCTCTTGCACTTGACGTTGTAGTTCCTTCGTCTCCTCCGGACTTGCTCGGTAGGCGGCACGGTTTGGTAAAGAAGCACCGGGCACAAAGTCAATTTGGTGTTCAATCCCTCGGATTGGTGGCAAGCCGGGTGGTAGGTCTTTGGGCATAATATCCTGAAATTCGGACAACAACAAAGACACCTCGTGTGGCACATTACTCGGGTCATGAGAAGTAGATAAACAAAACGGAACAAACAAGAAACATGGAAACTTGCCTTCCATGACCGGTTGCAAATCATGCCGGCGAGCTAGGAGTATCCTCGGTTCACACCGTCCTTGAATTACGGGGTCCGAAGATGGCCAAGGTGCGCTCGTAGGAACGATGCGGCCTTTACTTCCTTTGGACTCGGTAGCATGGACAAGAGGGGCGGTGTTCCGGGATTTGGAAGTACTAGCACCTACAACATCGGAACTCCGAGGAGGGTCCGATTTTGCCGGCGCCTTAGCGGACTCATCTATAGATTGTTGCCTCTTCCGTTCCGCATAGTCAACCAAAATTTCGTGCGGAGTCATAGGCAAAAGTGTGACCCATTTTCCATTATATTGGAACATGTACCGGTTAAGATAACCATCGTGAAATGTTCGGCGATCGAATTGCCATGGTCGTCCTAATAGGACATGTGTGGCGTCCATCTTGATAACATCACAAAGGACCTTATCAACATAGGCGCCAATAGAAAACGTCACCCAAGCTTGTTGTGTGACGGTGTCACACGCCTTATCGGAAATCCATTGGAGTCCGTAAGGTGTTGGGTGGGGGGTTGTAGGCAACTTGAAGTGTTTTACTACTCGTTCGTTGACAATATTGCAACAAGAACCCCCGTCAACAATGAGAGAAAGGCTCGTCTTATTGACCAAACAACGAGAGTGGAAGAGATTCTCGCGTTGATCAATAGGAATAAACTCTTTAATATCCAAAATACGACGAGAAACAAGAGCGAATTTACCGGGTTGTGCTGGGGCGCAAGCAAGCTCGTCGGCACATGGTTCCATTCCAAATTGCGGGTCGGCGTCTTGGTCATCCTCAATGATGATATCGCCATCTTGATGATCATCTTCGTCTTCGAAATATGCTGGGTCGGCAAACAAAACCCGTTTGGTGTTTGGACAATCACGTTGCACGTGACCAAAACCGCTACACTTGTAGCACACGGGTTCCCTTGGGCGAGCCGCCGGTGAAGGTCCTTGTTGACCTCTAGCGGGAGGCGCCGGGGCCGTGGGCCCACGGTTTGGTGCCCTCTCATTACCCGCTTGCCTATTGGATTGACCCGTCCGTTGGGCTCCTTTGGAAGCGTCGGCATCTGGAGAACTAGGAAAATCTCGAGTACGTGTGTTAGAAGAATGAGGATATTGACTCGAGGAAGAATTATACCTTGAATACCGAGGCGTCTCAAGTTGTTGCTTGTAGAGCTTCATGGCGGCATGGCACAATGCCCCCAAATCCTTATATGGCACAATCTCAAGTGGGCGCCGAATGAAAGCATTAAGCCCACTCATGAATTTGGTGCGAAGGGCGGAGGGAGAGGCCGAGACGCCGGCCTTAATGTGCATGTCCTTGAGTTTGGCCAAGTAAGCCACCGGGGTGAGGTTGCCTTGTTTGAACTCGGCAATTTGCAACCGCATATCATTCTTGAAGTCCTCGGGCACGTATTTCTTGGTCATGACATAGATCAATTGCTCAAAGGTCGCAATCGATGCCCATCCTCGCCTTTCACGGGTGATCTCATACCGGTTCCACCAAGACTTGGCATCTCCTTCAAAGTAAAGAGTTGTCGCCTCGATTTTCTCGTATTCATCCTCATAATGACAATGTTTCAAGGCTCGTTTCATATCCTGCGCCCAATCAAGAAAAACACACGGATCATAGTCACCATGAAAGATAGGGAATTTAACCTTACCTTCCCTACGAGCGCGGTAGGGTTCCGGGCGGGGCGGTGGATTGTAGGCATCATCGGCACGGGCTCGCAGGTGGCTGCCTTGACGCCGGTGGCGCCCATGAACGGGTGGTTCATGCCCAGGTGGGTTTGGGGAAGGCAACCATTCTTCACCTTGGTCTTGGTTCTCATAAGGGTCCATGATGGGTGGGTGCCATGGACGGTCATGTGCCACCCATTCCAAGTCGGACTCATCACCGGAGAACTCGTTGAAATTGTTTCGCTCATCATACTCATCAAAGTCAAGGGTTGTCGGTTGCCGGGTTGACCGTTGGCGACGGCGTCCGGAACGATCATTCTCACGACCATGATTGTTGGTCGAGTCGGGACGGTACCGGGGCTCTTCCCGGGCTCGACGGTCGGTGCAGGGCGCACTAGGTGGAGGTGGAGAAGGGACATACCGTTGGTGTTGAGGCTCATAATGCTTGTGCCGATTTTCCGTATCGACTATGAGAAGGTCATCTTGAGTCGGGTCGGGGAATTCTTTGTCCTCTTCATGGGACTCATTTCCGTCAAGAGGTAAGGGACGTTGGCATTCAATGACGGACGCAAGCCGGGGACCGTTTGATGGTCCGGCTCCTAAAATTCCCTTGCCTTTCCGTTGTGCATCGGATGTGGAAGCATTGACCAAGGTCTCAATCGGAATTATTGGGGTGGGACGTTGGGCAAGCCGTAGAGCCTTAAGAGCTTCCAACTTTTGCTTCAAGGCAATATTTTCTCGGGTCAAGGCATCAAACTTTTGTTGTGCCTTCAAAGCTTCCAATTCCTGCCTTATGGAGTCATTTTCGAGGGACAACGAAGCATTTTCTTGAGCCAAAGGTTCATTGGACTCTTATGGACCAGAATCTTGAGAAGTTTCCAATTCAACGTTAGTCATTGCTCCAAATCAGCACACAATTGCAAGCAATCAATTGAGCAAGGTGACAAGTTAAGTCAACTTTACCCAAGTTCAAGTGCGTTATCGGGTTCTACTTTGGGGAAAGCCGTTTGGCGGTTAGACAAGTAAGGCAAATCCAACAAAATTGAACCAATTACACACAAATAAACAAGTGATATTTTGCAAACGTATGTAAGAAAATGGAGAGGCGGAAGATGGACGGATTGTGCAGTCGGCAAGCTTTGCTTGCTTTCGGTCTTTGACCGTTTTGTAAAATCCGATTTTTTGGATGGACCGGTTTGTCGGACGTCTTTTCACTTTTGTGTTTCGTTTCTTTGAAACGTTTTGAGCAACACTTTTTTTTTTTTTTGAACACAAATCCGTATTGATGAAGAGTTTTTTTGCTTTGCTTGGAATATCAAATGCGAGATATCCGAATTTTCGTTAACAAAAATACCCCAAGAAATTTGGTGAAATTAAGTAACAAAATTGTCGGATTGGGTCGGTTGAAGAAAAAGACGGTTTTGATAATTGGTTTGATGGCAAACCAAATATCTCCTCTTTTTTTTTCAAATTGATCAAAAGAAAAAAAAATTCAGGAAAAATGGATGAACATGACGAAGAACATGATGAACAACATGAAGAACATCATGAACAAACGAAGAACATCATGAACAAAAGGTTAAATAGGTTGAAGATAATAACGCACAAAAACAAGAGTAAAGAGAACTTAGCTTTGATCCCTTTGCTCTGATACCAATTTGATGCGTCCTTGGAGGTAACCAAGGATAACTTTCGGATCTAGATCCAGCCAAGCTCCAACTACTCCTTGATTCTTTGTGCGGTGTTGTTTCGATTCAGATCCAAAGGGGCGGAAGCGATGAAGAAACAAGGGTTGATTCGATCTAGAGAGATCGAATAAACCGTTTGATGGAGATCGAAAGTTGATTCTAAAGAAGAATCCTCGAATATGGTGTTCTTGGATCAAAGACGAGATCCAAGGAAGAAATTTGAGAAATAGACGGGAAGGTTTGATGCCCAAGCTAAGTCAGAGCAAAATCTTCTCAAAAACCTAGTAAAATTGAACATGAAAAATAAGTGAGGCAAGAGGTCCCTTATATAGAGAGTCTTGCCCACCTATGGGCCAACGGGCCAAACAAACATACATACGAAAAGTCCAACAAGGGAAAAACCCTAAAAGATAAGATCAAAGGGAATATTCTATAAGGAATATCTCTTTTATTACATAAAAGGAAAACATGCGAAAATATAGTCCGAAAGTAAAAGCGTTGGCGGGACCGGTAGCCTATGTCATGGTGGTGTAGAGACACGGCGTACCGGCGACTGGTCTAAGTGACGAAGTGGCGCGGGCGATGATGGATCCGGTGGCTCGGGCAATGGCCTTGGCTCGGGATCGGGTGAGCAGTCCATCTGAGCGAACCCTCAAAGCCTCGTCCTTATCGTCTACGGTCAACGTAAGAGGAGCATCCAAGGGCGCATCAACTCTCTTCCAGATTCATACACAAGCATCAACATACACATATCAACATCAGTCCTACATTCAAACATCTAATCCTAAGCTAAGGAAGAAGAAGAACAAGAAAAAAAGAAAAAAAGAATGAAGAAGCAAGGAGGAAGAAGCTCACCGCGGTTGTAGCTAGCTAAAGCACTGATCACCAAACACTTACTGACTTCCAAGCACAGCAGTACTCACCATCATCAACCACCAAAAGCCACAACACATCCAAACTCAAACCAAACTCTTCCGAACCAAACAAGATCAAGAGGGAACAAGGGAGAAGCAAGAAGGACGTGAACTGGATTGGAAAGTATGAGGAAACCCTTGCTCAGCAAGGTAAAATGAAGAAGGTAAAGAAGGGTAAAGCACGGGTCAAAGAGTCAACAAAACCGGCTGCAGCCGCCGTAACCCGCAGGGGCGGATCACAGGGGCGAAAACCCGCAGGGACGGCACACGTGCCCGCGGGTGCGACAAGACCAATCTCGACCCAAAGCCGGTCATGGTCCAAATCTCGGTCCGAAAGAAAGGGCTCTCACAAAAATAAAACACCAACTTTATGGGTGATACATTTTGTAACATAAGTCTAATTCCAGTGGAATATTCTGATTATTTTATTGACGTGTCGCCAAAAAACCACGAGCTGGCAATTTTTTACTATCACCGATTTTTATTAACCTTTTTTTAACTAAAAAAGGATTAAAAGGTTAAAAAAAAAAAGAAGGACAAGGTTCAAGTACAATACTATTCACTTGATACACGAATAAGGAGAGTTGTGGATACACATGCCATTTTTTACGAGAAATTTTTAGTTCAAAATATTTGTACTGTTCGGTTAAAGATTTTGTTCTATTACTTGTACTAATAATTCCTACATTTTTGTAAGAAAATGTTTGTAAGTTTACTTGTTAGTTCAAACTTTTTGTTCAATTCATTCAAAATTTGTACACTATCAATTCTAATGTTTTTTTTTTTTATCATTGGTTCCTGCAGTTCATATATATATATGTATATATTAGCCATGTTTTATGCACTTTTGTTTTTACTTATATTTGTAAGTTTACTTGTTAGTTTAAATTTTTTGTTCAGTTCATTCAAAATTTATACACTATCAATTCTAATATTTTTTTTATCATTGGTTCCTGCAGTTTTTTTGTTATATATATATATATATTTAGCCATGTTTTATGCACTTTTGTTTTTACTTATACATGTATGGACTAATAAAATACAATATTTGAACTAATGGAACATAATATCCAAACTATTGATACACAAATTTTGAACTAATATTATAAGAAACCATAATAAATAGTACTATAATTAAGAAAAAGTACAAAAACAGTATGAACAAATAATATAAAATATTTAAACTAATAAAATACTCTATATAAACTAATAATAAAAGTTTTGAAGTAAAAAAATATTATAATAAAAATGTGTTGATAAAACTTATGTTTCCTAAAATATTATTTGAGAATATCACAAAAAGATAGGAACTAATAGTGTGAAATATGTGAGATAAATTAACAAAAACTTTGAATTTTTACTATAATAATCTGAACTAAAGTCGTAACAACTATGATTTTTGAAATGGAACAAATTTATCAAAATAAAATTATAATTTTTTTTAATTAGAATATCATTTTCGTACTTTTTATGTATTAACGGTGTATTTTATGTCATTTAAAAAACATTTAGTTCATATTCAAATAATTATTTTTTTAATTATTTTACCAACCTACGATTCACCTTTGTTATGTCGAAATAAATTCACCTTTGTTATGTCGGAATAAACCGTTTGATGTAATTCATTCCTAAAAAAGAAAGGGAAAAAATTCAACTTCTTATGTGCGTGTTACCCCTTTTCAAATTCAATTATGCTAGAGCTAAACAAACCGATTGATCTACTTCATCTTCTTTTGTGATTCAAATTTCTCGGTTTGAAATAAATTTTATGTTAAAATAATTTCGCTGGATGACAAGCAAGTTATTTGTAAATCGTAATACATAAACCTTAAGTTCTTCGTAGGTCAAGCAACCGACGATGTAAGTTTGGCCCAATGCATAAATAAGTAGACAAGGATGTTAATCTACCAACTCTATAAGTCTTTGGTACTTTGAGTGGTTGGCGGTTGAAATAGCCACACAATTACAAATGGGGTCATGTTTATGTTAAATCACTTGTAAATATCTTGTGCTTTGAGTTGTTTGCAGTTGAAATAGCTACACAATTACAAATGGGTAATATTAATGTCAAGCCTCTAGTAACTTGGAAAAAACAAAAGGTAGATAAATGTATTATTCAAGGGCAGAACTTTGAGAAAGTACAAACCAAGCTAGAAGCGGCTAGTGTCGAGACAGAAAGGGTGAGAAGCGAAATGATCGTCGGCGTCTTCAAAGGTGTCCGTAGTGGCGGAGCCGAGCCAAACAATTTTCTCAGTAGGGGCAAAACTTTTAAATATTTTTCTGTATATCATTTTATATAAAAGAAATTGGTGTAATGAATTATTTTTTTGTTTATAAAAAATCAACTAGAATTTGGAACAAAGTCGGATACTCATACATACCTTAGAATAGCAACACAAAATACTTTATTGATCCAAAGGCAAAACCGTCGTCCGATGAGGGGGTCGTTATCCGACCTCCATGGGACCAGTCGTCCGACCTCCAGGGAGAAGTTGGTGGAAACTGGAAAACTGAAAACAGAATATCAAAAGAAGATATGTAACCTAATGGCTGAAAAGCCTTATTTAAAGGGTCCGAAAAAGTCCGATCCCTATATCTCACGTGATCTTATCTTCTAATAAGATAAGATCGAATCTACTTGATCCTATCTTCTAATAAGATAAGACTGAGACAAGGAAAATAAAATATGACGTTGAAGCAAGTAGGTCGAGAAGACATGTCGTCCGACCTCCTGGGCTCAAGTTGTGGGTTTGGCCCAAAATCGCACCATGATCTTCTTAAATCTTTTTTTTTCTTTCAACGAGAGGTCATTTTTGGGGTTCGGTGCAAAAGTGGGAAATGGTGGCCGTACGACTTGGGAACCCGTCGGCCACTTTTGCATATTCCCCGATGTTCTTCATTTCACCCTCAGACTTCAGTCATCTCTATCTTGACCTAAACTTCATTGAGAACAGAGAAGTTCTTAGTGTGTATCAGGATATTCAACTACAGATCGATGTGTAATTTATGATCTGCAAATACCTCGAATGCCTACAATTGGGCAAACCAACAGGTAGATCTCCAAAATATGAATATAGAGGAAGTACACCAGGATGATATATTTATTAAGCTCTAAAGAGGTAGATAATGGAATAGAATGATAATGGAAAAATATGCTATTTGGAGTGCTATCAAGTTGTTATTAATTTTGTGCTATTTTTTTTTAATTATAACGACTTGTTTGACAAATAATTGGAGGTATGAAGTTTACGATACCGAGAAGTGTAGAAAGTTGCTCATGTGTGTCACAATGATATAAGTTGTGGGAGGCAAGCCAATTAAGTAAACATCGAACACTTTGAACAATTACTATTAAGAGGGGTAGTTTGAAACATGGTTATCTAATCTAACCACAAGGACTAGACAATCAAACCACATGAAGGTGTGCCCCAGGCTACGGGCATCAACATCAGGGACCAAAAGCGTGTGTTGATATGCCTTGATTTGAGCTTATTTTTTGTCTGGGCATTTTCTATTTGCTCAGTCTTACACTTGGCGCGCAAGTATAAACCTAGGGTTTTGTTACTCTATATATTGTAGTGTTCCTCTAGGACAATTTTGGGTAATTTAATCTCGGAGAAGTTGAGATCTTTTTCATTGACAACCAATTGTACATTATTGGGACTTGGGATTGGAGTTAAAACTATGAAAATATCATTAAGAATCTTGTCTATAAAATAGAACTTATTTTTATTAAAAAAATGTTACTATTAAGGTGTCAACATGTGACATATATATGAGTTATTAGGATTAACTCGTAAAACTGTGATCACAATTAATGGATGTATTTATTTTACAAAAACCTTACTTTATCACATCATTTTTTTTTTCTTGTATATTCAATTTAATATCATAATTATTGTAAGACATTATAATTTAATTGGTTTAAAGCATTTATTGCTAAAAACCCAAATTTACATGCAGATATAGATTTTATTTAGAATCTTTATTACAATTCATTTTTTTTCTTTTTCTTTTGAAAACTAAGTGATACCAAATTGTTCCTAAATAAATTTGTGTTTTCAATAATGAAACTTAACATCTATCTTTGAGGTCTCACCTATGTGATTTCAGTCATTTCCTTAAAGGGATCGAGCTCATATATCATATGATCCCAAACTAGTCCAACGAACATACTATAGGAAGAGACTTCCTAGACTAACTTTTACTATTTTCTTATAAAGTATTCTTCAAATAAGTTGATAAGCAACAACAAAAAGGGTAAAGATAACTCCATCTTTGGCATTTGGCAACAACAGAAAGCGTGTTTCGTTGTAACATTTAGGCTTCATTAGAGAATGATTCGCATAGGATTGGATTACATGAACCATTCATGCTTAGATCGCTACATCAACAAATGCAAGCTGAACTATATACTTTGAACTAACAACATTTGTAATCAAGGAAGAGATAATGTAGCATCACACACTGATTGAGTATCCTTGTTTACATCTAGTTTTTGAAACAAAAACACAAAAAACATGGGTCATGCAACACACACTTGATTGACCACTGTTTTTTTTCCTGTAACAAAAAGATTAAACCTTAGTGCATATTGATAATGATAAATTAATGTTTGTAACAAACAATAAGCAAGAAGGAAATAGAGTATGCACCAGAGAAGTCAATCCTTCAAGTACATATTGTTACTTGAGAGATCAATTAGTAAGCGAATGGATGCTTTGAAATTTGGAAACCTTTCTTTTCCATTTTAGGTATGCATTGAAATTTTGGATACATGAAAGGATGTTTCCTGACAACATATTGTGAGATATGTCGAAGACTTAAAGAGAGCCAAGATGACATAGACTAGTGGATAGAGTACCCGTCAAGTTATTGGACCGTAATGAAAGAATACTTAAATATGCCATGCCATCTCCCATCCATGGTGGGATGAATCTAGAGAATTTGTTCTCACCCAAGTCTAGGATTCTCAACTCACTACAATTTTTTAAAAAAGATGGAAGTGGACCGAAAAAGTTATTATCGTTTAAATTTAACACAAAGAAGTGTGAACCCGTTCCGATAGAATTTGAAATTGTTCCACACAAACTATTGTTTGTTAGGACAAGATCACTTACATGAGGAGTTTGTAACCCAAGCCAAGAAGAAATTGTGCCTGACAAATGATTGTTTGATATGTCAACAACACATTTAGACATATACCAATCATCTGTCTTGTTTAAGTTATAAAGGACCGGAACGGATGATAAACTAGTGAACATATTATATGAAAGATAGAGACTTGTTGACATGAATAAGAAAAGGGTATTGTCAAAGTCCAATACAAACGGACCGGGTAGAGCGGGGGTCGTGTGCATACGAGCGCACATGCACGTTAGGCCCAAGCCCAACACTAACCCGATGATGTTCCATCCTAAAACCAATTGACAATAGGAGGAGTAGCCCACCGACCTTATATATCAGATTGGGTAGTCCCAATCTTTCGATGTGGGAACTGATTATCTCCAACACGTCCCTGCAAGTGCAACTAGAGGATATAGACCGAGTTGCACTTGTCCATAAGTTAGGATCGCGAGCCACAGAGGCTAACCGTTCTGATACCATGTCAAAGTCCGATACAGACGGACCGGGTAAAGCGGGGGTCGTGTGCATACGAGCGCACATGCGCGTTAGGCCCAAGTCAACACATAAACCTGATGAGGTTCCATCCTAAATCAATTGGCAATAGGAGGAGTAGTCCACCGACCTTATATACTAGGTTGGGTAGTCTCAATCTTTCGATGTGGGAACTGATTATCTCTAATAGGTATTGCACCTGAAAAGAGCATTTCAGCTGAAATACAAATTTCTAGAAAAAAAAAAAAGAGGAATTTGAGGTGGTGGTATGTTTGGCACTACACCATAAATTAAGACTATCATATGAAAAATTGAGATAACTCAAAGATGGGTAAACTTTCCTCCAAAACATGAAAAATAATAGTACCTGAGATCATACAATGGGACATGTCGAGCTGGTCAATGTTATTTTGTGATTGAGGTCAACTTGGAAAAGAGGGACCCAATTTGCAAGATCTCAAGTATAATTCACTTGCTCTAGCTAGAGGCTCATTCAAAATAACCTTTAAATTGAGATTTTTTGCAAGGTCCAAGATTTGTAACTGGGTTATATTGGTGAAATGTAAATCTGAGAGTACACCATTGAGATTATTGTCATCTAGATAGAGCTGGTAAGAGTACACCATTGAGATGTCAGTACATCAAAACACAGTATGAGATCCCCAAGAAAAACTACAAAGCATTTTGTGGATTCACAAGGAAGAGTTCGTGGTCTAACATGCTTAACTTGCTAACATTAACCCACTCATCTTCATCAGCTCCAAATCTAGCATACCTGACTCAACCTTCCTGAACTAGGGTTTGGATTCACAAGGAAGAGTTGGATCCAATTCAGCCTTGAATCTAAGTTCATAGTCATCTATGAATTCAAATTCCTTTTTTCTTATTCATATAATTATTTGTATCATTAGGTAAATAAAGGTACTAGTCTCACTAAACATTCCTCTATTTCCCCATGATTCAATGCAGGAACGTAAATAGCAAGCCCTTTACTTTGATGCTCATGTCCTTGATGCTCAAAGACGAAGACATGATGCCAGAGGTTGCCTTTGTAGGTTCCTTGTCCGTTATGATCATGATCAAACTAATTAAAATTTTCTCTGGTCTACGGCTGCACTCTTTCATTATTGGTTCTTTCATTATTGGAACTGATAGTTTTCATCTCAACATGCAATATGATTCAATATAGTATTTTCGAATTAACCTTGATGTATTTTACTTCTGTATATCAATTGCATATGCATACAATTAGTTATCAGTATAGATCAACTTTATATGGCAACTCGACTCTAACCAAGTAATTAAACCCTAAATCTTATATCTATTAAAGGGAGCCTTCTTTCGCTACGTGTCACCTCCACGTTTCCTACAACTTTTACCTTTTTTTCTATCAAATATCCTGGACAAGTGCCAGAAAAATATTTTGAATATATCAAATATTATATATCCCGGATGTAGATCCGCCGTATATACTATCAAGTACCCTGGACAAGTTTCAGGAAAAAACTCCGGATAAGTGTATATACGACTATATTCCTTTAAACCCACCGGATATATGGAATAGTATATACCCTGGATTTATGTATATCCGGCGTATATACTACTAAATACGCCGTATATATCAAATATTATATATACCCCAGATATTAAATACTCGTAAAATGGCTTGATTTTTATTCAAAGTATATACACCGGATGTAAAAATTGAACCTCTGGAGTATATATTTTTGGACCAAATACGACCCTAACTTTTACTCCGGATGTGATATGGGTATAGTCTACCCTGTACATCCCCTCCCCTTCTCCAATATACGTAACTTTTTTTTTAAAAAAAAAACAACGCCACCAGTATATAGTAAATGTAATGAATATATAACGTACAACGTGAATCTCGTTTGATCTGTATTCGTACGCCTTTCATTTAAAGCAAAGCAAACTATTTACGAATAGACATATTGGTGGGTTTTGTTTATTTTATTACATAAATTTCCATTTCCCTTGCTCTTTAATTATATATACTCTAGTATCATGACATGATATTTCCTCGTCATCTCTTTATGCCCTAGTATTATTATCTTCACTTACCAAACCATATTAAAGCCAAAAAATGTATCAAGACACTCAATCTTCAAAAAGCAGTGAGATGAGACAAAGGCTTAAGCCCATAGCCACCAAGGCTAATGGCTGCCACAACGGTGGCCAAGGAGGAGCCGAGGAGCCGTTGAGCCCGGAATCGAGGATGTTTCATGAGAAGGACTTCAACGTACATGTACTCGCTATCCTAGGGTTCAAGTCTAAGGTGGACATTGAAATCATCAAGGCTAATTTGCCAAACACTCTTCTTAAGCACCCTCGTTTCAGTAGCATTGTGGTATATATGTTTTCCTTCTTCTTAATCAATTCATTATTAACTAACCACCCTCGTTTGATAATTCACTAAGCCATTTATGAATATCGATACAGATAGGCGACACGAGCAAAGAAGAAGAGCTAAAATGGGTTCATCAATCAAATATAAACCCAATGGACCACATAGTAGTATCGGAGATCGATCCGGAAGCCGAGTCCGACCCGGACAAGTACGTAGAGGAATACATATACAATCTAAGCAAGACGAGTCTAGATCGATCAAAGCCATTATGGGAAGTACACATTTTAAACCTCAAGACTTCTCACGCAGAAGCCTTAGGAGTGTTCCGTATCCATCACTCGGTAGGTGATGGAACATCACTCATCTCACTCTTACTCGCATGTACACGTCAGACTGCTGACCCAACAGCTGTCCCCACTGTCCCTGCCACGCGTACCAACCGTGGTAAGAAGGGGAAGGAGAAGGTGAAGGCGTGGTGGATGAGGTGGATTATGGTTGTTTGGTTGATGATGGAGATGAGTTGGAATACGGTGGTTGGTGTTTTTATGTTTATTGCGACGGCGGTTTTCTTGAAGGATACGGTAACTCCGTTGAAAGGTGGCCCTGGACTTGAGTATACGCCTAGAAGAGTTGTTTTCAGGACTGTCAGTTTGGATGATATTAAGCTCATCAAGAACGCCGTTAATGGGGTAAGTTACTTCTATACATCCAACTTTTTTTTTCTTTCTTTGTTTGAAGCATGATACGCCTGCCTATACGCATAGGCGTATCATCCAATCCGGATGTTCTAATATCCGATTCAATTATTAAGTAAAGACGAATCGTGCTCATTCATTTTCCAAAGTAGTAGAATAAGAACACGTTTTAAAACTCGTTTTAAATTTAGATTCAGCTCGTTTAGAAAAGAACCGAGTATGAACATATCAACGTTTGGCTCGATTGGATAAAGCTCGGTTAATTTTGGTAATATAACACTATAAGAATATTATATTAGCCAAATTACTTAGACTCTCAAATCGGTAAAAACTCGAGCTAACTTACTTTATAAACGATCCAAAATATGAACTCATTTAAATCTCATGTAAAATTTAGTTTCGACTCTCTCGACTCATGTAACAGTCATGGGATGATTTTGAGTTTATAGCTTCTTCTCAAATAGGATGACATTTGAGTTCATAACAAAAATATGATCATTATTAGCTCCAAAAACTAATAGATAATCATTAGTAGTAAGTGATGAATACTTATAACGTGCATGCATTAAATACGAATGTAAGAATTTTTCAACGGTAGAAAGAAACATGCATGCGTTACATACAAAATTAACATAAATTTATTAGAGAAATTCCGTTTGGTGCACTCGAGATTTTGTCTTTTTCAGTCGGTGCCCACCAAATTTCATTTTTCCGCTTGATGTCTTTAGGGTTGTGGTTCATTCCAATATATTGATGTCCATTTTAATCCAAAACTTGTTATAAATGGTGTGTTTTTTTAAAATAAATGAAATATTAGCAAAAAAGTTGATTTTTTGACAAATAATTTAATTACTATAATTTTCACCCACCTAAAAAAATTTTAAAATAAAAAACGAATTTACCTTTTTTTGTATGTATCTCCAAATAATTTTACAATAAAGTATTTCAAAAAAAGTCATAGATTTTATTCTTAGCCATGAAACAATTTTGATCTTCGATTAGATTAATGTGTTTACTAAGCATATTTACTTAATTTATAAAAATTAGGCGTAGGTTCCTTATTTTTTCCAATTAATGCTACTTATAAAAAAAACTAATTGGAATTTATAGATCGAGACTAAAAAATAGGGAACATACGACTAATTTTTATAAATGAAGTAAATATGCTTAGTAAACACATTAATTTAATCGAACATTAAAATTGTTTCAGGGCTAGAATCAAATATATGACTTTTTTAAAAATACTTTATTGTAAAATTATTTGAAGATACATATCATTTTTTATTTTTAAAAAATTGTTTAGGTGGGGGAAAATTATAGTAGTTAAATTCTTTGTCAAAAAAATCAATTTTTTTTTGCTAATATTTCATTTATTTTTAAAAAATACACCATCTATAACAAGTTTTGGATTAAAATGAGCACCAATTCAAATGAATCAAAACCTTAAGGGCACCAAGTGGAAAAATGAAACTTTGTGGGCACCACCCGGAAAAGTCAAAACCTCGAGGGCACCAATTGGAATGAATCAAAATACTAAGGGTACCAAGCGGAAAAATAAAACTTGGTGGGCACCAACCGAAAAAGGCAAAACCTCGAGGGCACCAAACGGAATTTCTCAATTTATTATTACTTTAGAAATTAGATAAATTGAGACATAGAGGGGAGACTGACAACAAGCTGCACCGTCAAATTTCGTCGATGTCGATAATTTGGATTCCATACCGTCATTTTCACTATATTTCAAAAAACTTGTAAAGTTGAAAATTTTAATGTCTGCCTTACCCAAATTGATTAAAATGACGTTAAAAAAATTGAATATTTATTCTCCTAACTTGTATATATACATTTTGGATTAAATAAAAACTAGACAGTGAACGATGTTGCACTCGGAATCACAAAAGCTGGGATGTCTAGGTATCTCAACAGGAAATATGGTGGTAAGTTCATTTTCCTAATCAACATGTATTTATATTTTCACGATATTACGTTAATGATAAGAAGAGGAACCATGTACGGACCAATATTAACTTTGTAACTACTGTATGTACATACAGTAGGTGATGAGAAGAAGAACAATCTACCGAAGAATGTACGATTGAGATCCACACTAGTCATCAACCTTAGACCCTCCCCGGGAATTCAAGTAAGAATATTTTCTTCCCCGAATATATGTGGTCATCAGCTGCTCAGCATACATAAGAGTTTTGAACATGTTGAACGATCCTTTTACATACATATACATATATTGATATGTGCTTATTTATAATGCATAATTACCATGGTAGGCGTTAGTCGATATGATGGAGAAGAACACCACAGCAAAATGGGGTAATTGCCTAGGGTTCGCCATTCTACCCTTCACCATCGGCTTACGAGTTGATCCTTTGGATTATATCCACGAAGCCAAGGCTATCGTTGATCGTAAGAAGAATTCCCTTGAAGCCATCTACAATGCCACCCTCTCTGAAATAGTTCTTAAGTTGTTCGGTCCGAAGGTACGTTTATCTACTTCAATATGTGTTGTCGTGCTATAGCTCTCACATCAATTATAAATAAATAACTAGTTTAGTACATAAGGTCAGTACGATTGTTATATGTGTCAAGCTAATCAATCTCATCTCGAGCTCAGATCGATGTACTTCATTCTTTAAATAAACTAAATATGAATAAATTTCAAAACTCTAAAGATGACAATATGAATAAATTTCAAAACATTTAGCTCGAATAACAACCCTAAAGATGACAATATGAAATCAGTAGAGTTTGGCTCAGAATTATTCATTTAGTTTTGGTGTTTATGTTGTAGGTCTCGAGTGCAATGTCTCGTAGAGTAGTCGCAAACACAACAATGTGCTTCTCGAATTTAGTTGGACCCATGGAAGAAATCGGATTTTATGGACATCATTTGAATTTTATAGCTCCGTCATCATACGGACAACCCAATGTACGTAAGACGATTATAAACTCAATAAAAAAACCTTGATTAATTACCTATTTGTGTTATTAAGACAAATATTTTGTTTGAACTTTGTAACGATACAGGCATTGATGATAAATTTCCAAAGTTACGTGAATAAGATGACAATCGTCGCATCAGTTGACGAGGACACAATCCCCGACGCTCCGCAATTGTGCGACGATATTGTTGAATCGCTTAGAGTTATCAAGGAGGCAGTACTAGCCAAAGGACTTGCTTAATATTGGAAAATTAGTCCAAATTTTAATGTCTTATGGTAGATGTATTCTAAAGTCTTGCTATAGTAGTAGTTGTTGGTTATAAAATGCATTTATGAGATTCAGAAATAACAGTGATTGGTTTGTTGGGTTGAGTTATTGTGATCGTATTTAAGAGCCAAGTCTTCTTCTCTCATCTTGGTTTCGACACAAACTGCAATATTAAGTGTTGGAAACCCTACCAGAAATAGAAAGAGATATCACTTGACGTAGGGGCAAGGGAATCACGTCAAAAAGAGTGAGGGCCACCCTTTAAAATATATTGAATTAAGTCATCAGTTAAATTTTTATTTTTATTTATCCACAACATCTAACTAGTTTATAATAAGTTGCATTTATATCATTGTTTATATTTTAAGTCGTATTTTGTACTTTTTGCGTGTTTTTGTGTGATTCTGTTTCTGTTATTTGGTATAAGAGCTAAGTAGTTAAGTAAACTTAAAAAAATTAATTAAAAAATTCAAAAAAGTTAATTAAAACTGGAAGATTCTCAAAATCAATGGCTAAACAATTTACAAAGAAGTTGATTAGTTGTTACTCTCTGTAAGATCCTATCATTTTAAGTCGTATTCTGGACCAAGTGAGAGAGTCGTTAGCGCGATCTATCAAATTTACAAAGAAGTGTTGTTTGACAGTGTGGATGATACTATGAGCACAATCAATGGCTAAACAAGTTGATTAGTTGTTACTCTCTGATCGGATTCTTATCAAACTATTATAAAATAATCAGATAACTGGATTCATATCAAACTTTTATAAAATAGTAAGATAACTAGTTATTTTGATTTTTATCAATTTGTAGTAATATTATTATTATTTATCGGTTTGTATTTAATTTCTTATGATAAAAAATAATTACGTGATTTTACTAATAACTTAAGGTTATATAACCCTTCAAAAATAGCGCTAGAATCTTTAAGTGTTGTGTGGTGAATTCACAAACGCTCTTGGTGGTAACATATATGCGAAAATTGATATTAGATAGTTTTCTCAAATGGATCACAAAGAATCTGGTCTAAGTTACGTAGAACGACAATTAACGGTCAAACTAGACAAACCAAATACAATTTGTTTTATAAAAAAAACGTACATAGAAAATTCAACATCAAATTGATTTGACAATACATAAATCAAGTAAACACGCATGACCCTTCAAAACCAGCTCAAAGTACGGTTAGCCGCGGGTCCTCTTGCATGGCTTTCTAGGCCGGGATCTTCCAGCAAAGGGATGTTTCTCGTAACCAAGAGTCTAAGGAGTTGGTTCAAAATGTCGGCTTTTGACATAAACTTGAACTACTGTAATACCCGCACCTTGTGTGGGGTTGAGTTTTAATAAATCGTTGATAATTTTAAATTCATATATACTGATGACATATTTTGGAATATATAAATTAATTAAAATATTTGAATATAAAGTTTCAAATTATATGTAATTTAAAAATTCTATGCTCTTTTAAATAATTTATAAGAGATAAATCGAAGATAAACTTATTGCGGTAAATTTAATTATTTAAAAAATAGTTAGGAGCTTAAAGACTATTTGTAGTATTATAATTATGATCTTATAATTAAAATTTTATCAACTATATAAAATATTTAGTACAAAAATATTTCCTATTTAGAATACATATTTGAATTAAATACATTTGTAATAACCGGAATTTTTATTTATTTATTCATATATATTTAGTTTAAAAGCCGAATTGGGTTATCGAGTTTCCGGAGAATCGAACCAAACCCGTATTTGATCAAGAGCCTTATTCCCTTGATTTGGCCCATTTCTTGGCCTGGTTCCATTTTGGGCCAAATTCCTTGTTTTTCTTCTTGCGTTCCTGGACAGTCTTTCTTCTCCAAGCCATGTACCAATCCATCTTCCTTTCGGCGTGGATAGGTCAGCAGGCCGGCCCAACGGCCCAACGGCCCAATAGTGTTTATCTTCTCCTGGACACGGGACAAGCAGACGTGCCATTCTCTAGGCTTCCTTTCTTATTCGCGTGGCCAATATCTTCCGCTCTACACGATCTTCGTTTCGATCTCCTGCAATCTCAACAAACCGAAAATGTCGCCCTCTCTTCGAACCTTCAGCACAGGCTAACCGCTCGAGCTAACCGGCATCTTCAGTCCATCGAACCACGGCCAGAGGGGATTGCCGCAGCTTCATCTTCCCTTCTTCTCCCTGACATTAGCTTCTCCACTGCGCGCAACAACTTCTCCACTGCGCGCAACAACGCCGACCCAGGGTGGGAGAGCATCGGGATCCAGTGCACCACCAAATCACCGAGAGGCGTGACGAGCCAAGATTTCTGGGCTATAGCGGCACGAGCAGCAGCAACAACCGGTGGTGCAGAGCGTCCGAGCCGACGGTCAGAGCATCATTTCCTTCCGTACCGGCGGACCTTGCTGGCGGGTCGAGGTGAGAACTAGCAACGTAACTTCTCCTCTTGCCTTGGTATGTTGCAGTATGGATCGCAGAGGTCTTGCTCCACCTTTCTTGGTCAGCCGGCTTAGTAATCGGGATCTGATCGGTGAGCTATCTTCCTATTCCGCTCCCTCTTTCCTTCTGTTTTCCCGACATGTACTGACTTGAAGGCATCTGCACGTTACCACTTTGATCCAGAGGGTGGGGATCTGCACGAACCACGACGGAATCAACCTTGGATCTTGGTCGTGATCCACAGAGACGGGACAAGGTAAGACAAGCCTCTTCTTGTCGTTTTCTTCTCAGCTTGTACATAGAATAATGAGTTTAGAAGTGAGGTTAGGGAGAGTCGAACTGGAGACCTTGTGTTTTGATGGTTGTGCACAAATTTTGAGCCTGGCGAGAAAATCAATCTTGTGAAGTGAGCTGTGACGTGAGGGTGGGGTGATAATCTCAGAGAGTGTTGCCTGTGGGAGTGGAACTCACGACCTTGTGTAATAACTTAGTTGTCCAGAAAATCTGTAATGAGTAGCTGAGTTTGGAATCAAGTTTCGATAACTTAGAATTATCTTCCACCGTTGAAATTTTGATATGTTGTAGATGATATTATATAACTTAAGGTATCAAATTTTGGGAACGATCCAACGGTTAGATTTGGACTTATGAGGTCGTAACCTATGGTATAAATGAAGTTTTGGGAAATAGTAGTATTTTTGGCTAAGTGTTGGTTTTAAATGTTCAAGTAAGCAACTTTGGATTTTTGTGTAGATCTTTTGGATAAGTGTTTATGGATTTTGATCATCCTAGCTAGGAGTAGACATGGCATAATACGATTAAGAATTTTCTCATAATTTTTGGGATTTAGTAGAAGGGTTTGATCGTAGGCCAAAGTAGGGCACTTGATCGATTTCCGAAAGAAGTATGGTTGTGATTTTTGACTTAGAATGTAAGTTTGAGTATACCTCAAACCCGTTATGGATATTTTGGGATTTTGAGATGTGGTTGGACGATAGTGAGGGTCTTACACCCGCTTTGGGCACTTTTCGAAATTTTAGAAAAGTTAGGGGTGTTTTGGTAATTTCCGCAAAAGTTAGGATTTCTTATTCTTTCGTTATGAGAACCTCCTAGATAGTCTAGGAACCCTCTAGAAACTTCACATATGATAGAATTGTATTATTAAGACGTCTTCCGTCTTGTTCAGGTTGTTGAGGTTGTTTACGTGCGGATCGGAATTTTAGCGAGTTTGGATATCGGATCAGTTGAGGTAAGTTCTATGGACTTACTTAGCTAGTTTTTCGATACGTTGGTGTGCGCTATTTGAGTTGTGTGTGTTGGATGGTTATTAATTATAACTTGAGTAGAGTGACCCAAGTGTATGAAAACGGGTCGTGGCATCACTGCTCATCGCTTATAGGTGATGGGAGGATTCTCTGCGGCCAGTCCATAAGGTACACGGGGTATGCATGGCTCCAGTCCGGTTGGTGAACGGGGACAGAGGCGAGGGTCGATGGGATCCTCGTGCCACAAATGAAGTTGAATTAATAAAAGTGAATCACTTAAAGAAAAGATAATAATTTGAATGTGTGTGAAATTATGCTTGTGTGTTTATTTCCGCTTTGATGTGTGTTTGTGCTAGATTAGTGTTACTAATATTAGAATTGCTAGCTACCGGTTTTCACCGTCATGTTGTAGATGATTTGCAGGATAGGAACGTTGTGGAGTGATATGGAGATAGTGGTCAGCCGGGTTTTCCGTATTTGTTAGTTTCGTCGGGATTTTCATTTGGGCAGACTTTCATGCCATTTCCGTTTTAGATTTCATAGTTACTGGCTGTTCTTTTTTTTTTTTTCTTCTTTCTTTTGTCATGACTCTTTAATGCATAAAAACGTATTTCGGTTTCCCTTTATTTGTGCCTTGTTGTAAGATCCGGTAAAGTTGTTGTCAAACTATGGTCGGGACCCATTATGAGGTCCTAACCCGTAGCATCCTGAGTTCCTAGAATTTGAGTTGTTTCAACATTTTCATATCTTTTAAATTTATCATAACCATAGATTTTATACATGGTTATGTTTTTTTTTGGTAAAATTGTTCAAGTCCTCTCATCACTGCTAAACATAATATTACCACTTCAAATGATCTTTCCGGTGCGATACCCTTCTTATTCATGTCATGTATACTCGATCTTTCAAAGAATATGTTCACTTGGTTTTCGCCCATTCCGATCCGTTATAACTTAAACAACTCGTATGGTTCGGTTTTTTTTTGAATATGTTGTTGACATATCAAACAATCATTTGTCAGGCCCAATTCCTTATTGGCTTGAGGTCTAAACTCCTCACTTAAGTGCCCTTGTTGTAGCAATCAACAGTTTGTTTGGAACAACTCCAATTTACCAACGAGTAACGGCCGCGTTGAGTTTCGATGGAAACTCTTTCATTCTTATCCACCTTCGCAGAGCCCGCGTTAATTTTATCAACGACTAACGGCCCGGTTATAGGATACACTAGCCTTCACAACACGTCAGCATAACCTCCACACTTATAGGATAAGCACTAGCCTTCAGCCTTGCTTTTTTTTTTTCTTTTTTTTTTTCCGGTGATTTATCGATCTTTTCTGCATGATTCATTGATTTCAGTCACTAACTTCCATAATAGTATTAGCTATGTTTTCGGTTTAACCCATTACTACAATTACACCCATAAAAATATGAGTTAACCCCAACATTTAGTGCATAGGTTAATCCATAATAAACGAAAGAAATTTCAAAATAAAACTTGAGTGGAAAACTGGTGATGGGCTCGGTTTGGTTCAAACCGACGAACCGGCGGTTTTCAAACTGGCCCAAACCGCTGGTTTGATCAAACCGGCGGTTTAGGTTTGGGCCGGTTCACGGTTTAGGTTTGCGAAAATAAAAAAACCTAAACCGCCGGGTTGAATCAGCCCATACCGTTTGTTGGTAACCGTTGGTTTAGACTTTTTAATTTATTTTTTTAAAAACATTAAAACCGACGATTTGGTTGGTTAAACCGTCAATTTTTTAAAAAAAACATTCATTCCAACGAAAACCGATTGCTTTTAAGTTATAACCACCAAACCGTCGGTTTCGCTTCAAAGCCTTTTTTTTGTAATAAACCGACAAACCGGCGGTTTGCCGGTTTTCAATAACTACGTTTAGGTTTAACCCAAGGCTAAACCTAAACCGACGGTTTAGATTTTCGACCCATGTCTAGAAAAATAAGGCACTTTCAGCAGCATCTTTTTCAATATATTGGTGCCAAAATATCAAATACATAAAATGCAATTTTCAAGTTAGTAGTCGGATATTGTCTTGCTCAAGAATTTTAGCATATTACGTGCATATAAATGTATTTGTCACATGCTATATGTGTCACTTTTTTTTTTTTTTTTTGAAAATGTACGTCTATATTGAATAAGAGAAGAGGAGGTACACAGGCGACTATGCCTAAAAGGAGAGACAAATACAAGAGACAGTCAAAAGAAGAGAACTAAGGGGAGAGAACAGTGCTTGGGAGTTCAAGATTAATATCAAGGGTTTTAGCCCAGTGAAGAGAGAGTCTGCATCGATGGGGCCAATGTTCAGAGGCATAGTTCTTGACTGTAAGAATGATATCTCTAGCGCAGTGCATTGGGTCAGATTTTGTGTTGTTGTAGATCATCTCGTTACGAGCCTTCCAAGTGAGGTAGATGTAGGTTGTGATAGCAGATCTTCTTATGTTGTGGATGAAGTCTTTCTTATTGTTCTTCAAGTTGGACCAAGAGAGCCAGTAACGGAGATCGCCGGAGTTGTGGGGAAGTCTGATCCATCGAAGAACAGTAGAGAAGACAATTTGGTTGTATTTGCAGATATTCCATAGGTGGTCCTCGGTCTCGGCCTGAAGTCCACAGAGTTTACAGAGGTTGGATGGAACCAGATTCCAAGAGTGAAGTTTGGAGAGGGTAGGTAACTTAGAGTGCCCGGCTAGCTAGGAAATGAAGCTAAATTTGGGGATATTGAGGCCTCCCCATATGAGAGAGCACCAGGGGAAGGAAGAATTGGTTTGACGTAGGAGGTTATAGGTTTTTTTGGTGGAGAAGGAGTTGTTCGAGTTACGAAGGTTTTGAAAGATGGTTGAGGGATTACGTCCAAGCAAGAGGGTGTCTCTGACTTTGAGGATCATTCTCCAGGAATGGCTATGGATGTTGGAAGGTTCGCAAGTCCATATATCTTTCCCTTTCAGTAAATGGGTGGAGACCTAGGAGCACCAGATGTTACTAGGATTGGAGTCCAATTCATGAACAAGCTTGGAGATACAAGCTTTATTCCAGGAAAGAAGTTCTTCGAAGTCAAGTCCCCCTTCTCCCTTAGGTAGACAAACGGTAGACCAAGCAACAAGGGAGCGATGGCTGCAGTCCTTCCCAGACCAGAGGTAGGATCGAAGAATGGAGGTAATTTTATCAATCACGCTACTAGGGAGGAGGAACACAGAGGACCAAAAGGAGCAGATAGCGAAGAGAATATTTTGTATAAGTTGAGTTCGCCCTACATAGGAGAGAAATTTGGCGTTCCCGGACTGGATTTTCCTCGTGAGTTTGTTGATAAGGGGCTGATAGTCAGAGACAGAAATTCGGGCAGCTCCGACGGGGACTCTGAGGTAATGGAAAGGAAGAGATCCAATGTTGAAGCCTAGGGAAGAGGAGAAGAGGTTCTGGTCCGGGGCAGAGATGCCGGCCAAGAAGATAGATGACTTATTGATATTCACTTCAAGGCCCGAAATCTTACCAAATAGATCGAGGGAGGATTTCAGGATTGAAATGGAGGTGAGATCTCCTCTGCATAAAAACATCAAATCATCATCAAAATAAAGGTGGTGATAGAGGGATTGGAGCACTTGGGATGATGGTTGAAGTTTGGGTCAAGGGTGTTGGTTTTGATCATACGGGAAAGGAATTCCATTGCAATGACAAAAAGGGAGGGGGAAAGAGGACAACCTTGTCTCAGGCCTCTCTTGCCACGGAAGAAGCCTTCCATACTACCGTTGACATTGATGGAGTAAGATGCCGTAGTAATGCAACACTTGATCCACTTTATGAATTTGGGGGGGAGACCGATCTACTAAGGGCGTCCAAGATGAATTGGTGATCAATTGTGTCAAATGCTTTCCTTATGTCAATTTTAATGGCACACCGGAGGGAGATGAAAGTTCTGCTGTAATTCTTGAAGAGTTCTTGACATAGGAGGACGTTGTGTTTTATGGAACGGCCTTTAACGAAGGCCCCTTGGTAAGAACCAATGAGGGTAGGAAGAATGAGGTTGAGGCGGGAGGCAAGGATTTTTGTGATGGTTTTGTAAATGACACTGCAACAAGATATAGTGCGGTAGTCGTTAGGGGAAGAAGGGTTGTCGACTTTAGCAATGAGGGAGATAATGGTGTGATTTATCCGTTGAAGGATTTTCCCTATACTAAAGAAGTCTGGCGGCCGTGAAGCTGTCTCCAACAATAGACCAAGATTTTTTGAAGAAGTGAGCGTTGTTACCATCCGGGCCCGGTGACTTATTGTCACCGATGGAGAAGAGGGCGTTTTTAATGTCCGTAAGGGAGACCGGGGCGGTAAGGGGATGATTTAGGTGAGAGGGGATCTTTGGTAACTGGAACGGTGGGAAAGAAGAGGCAGAAAGGCGTGGGTGAGAGGTGCCTAGTATTCATTGGAAGTAGTCGACCAAGGTGGAGGATATGTGGGAGTGGTTATAAGAGATGGTGAGATTACTCGTTTTGATCGAGGGGATCTTGGAGAGGTGGTTACGAGATTTGATGCTCTTGAAGAAGTAGAAGCTACAGTGATCGCCGTATTTGATCCAATTGATCTTAGCGAGTTGTGAGTTATGGGAGTGAAGACAAGCGGAAGAGTTGAGGAGAGATTGTGAGGAATTACGCTATGCCTGGTGGAGATTGATATCAAGAGGGTTGCTTTGTAGGTTATTTTGGATTTGAGCAAGGGTCGTTTTGTGCAAATTGATATCTACAAGTAGATTTTCAACCTTCTGACTAGGGAATCTTTTGAGGGCAATCTTGAGTGTTTTAAGGTTCCTGACAAGGCGGTACATAGCATTACCCAAGGAGTGTGGATCCCAAGAGGTAGTGACGGTGGGGAGGAAGCTTTCATGAAGGGCCCAAGCGTTATATGTGTCACTTTATCTACCACATAATCTATTAGAGAAACAAACACTTTCTGTAACACCCCGAATTCTGAGAACCCGGAATGCTACTGGTTAGGACCTCACAGTGGGTCCCGACCTTAGCTGAACAACAACTTTACTAGAATCTTACAACAAGGCACAAAAAGAAACCGATAAAAACTGAAAAGTATTTTTATTAATGCAGGAATAACAAGGAGAAATATTTCAGCCGACAATGGATAATATATCCAACACAAACAAAGAAAAGGGACAACAATCTCAACATAATACGTTGTATCATACTACCAATGTCTTAGTACATAACACGATTCATTCCGCACTAATGAACTGACTTAATATCAAACACTTTGTGTTTCATTTTATTTTATTTAAATAAAATGATTGTTGCATTTGTATAACTAGGAGATGAAAAGAAAGAAAAGGTCCCACTGGGCGTGCCAAAAATATGTTGAGTAAAAATGTACATAAATTTATAAAAATATTTATTTTTATATTATTAAGCACATATTCACAAAACACATTTTATTTATTTATTTTATTTGAGTTTGACCCTCTCTTTTTGACCTTTTGATTCTAAGTTATACAAATACCGATATTTGGTTGGTTTTGGTGATTTGGGCTGCACTCGGTTTTTGACGGGTTGCCTACGTACCTCTTTAAAGAGGATCAAGCCTTACGTAGTTCAGTGCGGTGTTTTCATGCATCAGGGAATCAAAGTCCAAACCTACCTTCTAGGAAGGGTTGCTTAGACGATGATCCAACTATCATATGCATGGATTTATATCTCGATCATGCATCAAAAGATTAAATTAGACCCACCTTCTAGGAAGGGTTGCTTAATTTTATCCCGCTATCATGTGCATGATCAAGAAAGTGGTAGGAAATATTGATTTTATGTCCAAGTTTGACTTAAATGATATTTTTTCTTGGACGGGACGACTGAATCCGATTTATTATCAGATTTTCTACGTAGCTCGGAAAAAGCATCAAGTCATAACGTAGTTTTGAAAAATAACTATTTTATTTGACTTTGAAATTTATGACTTTGATTTTATAAAAGTCACAAATATATATTTGTGATTGAATTTAATATATTTTGTATTAAATTTCTTACGTATCCGTATAAACCGAATCAAATCATACGTAATTCTACAAACCATGATAAATTCGGTTTGAGTATATGTATGACTTTATATTTTTAAAAGTCAATTTATTTTATGTGATTGGACTCGATAATTTATAGTCGAGTTTCCTACGTAGTCTTTTTATTTTTAAGACATCAAATCACTCGTAGTTCTAAAATAGAACTATGTTAAAGTCGGTTTGACTTTATATATATTTTAAAATTTAATTTAACATGTGCGATTGAGCTCGACAATCTATAAAGTCGAGTTTCCTACGTAGTCTTTATTTGAAGGCATCAAATCACTCGTAGTTCTAAAAAAGAACTGTTTGAGCCGCTGATGTAGTGACCAAAAATATTTACTTTCGGACCACATACGAACTTAGTGTATTTATTTTTATTTACAAATTTTAACCGTAAATTTATGACCATATTGGTAAGACTTTGTCTTAATAGGGTCACTTTTGTAAAATATACTTTTATGAGTCTATTTTATAAATAAACTCAAATTTGAAACTTGTCCTCTTTTATGCAGTAGCATCCACGTGACTTAATCCATCGGTGAGCACCTCAATTTTATTTTCTTTCTTATAAAACAAAAAGAAAATTTAATGTCAAACCCATCTCTTTTTTCTACCTTTCACAGAGGAAGGCCAAAAAGATGAACATCTGAGAGAATAGGAAACTTTGAATTTGGCACCGATGAAGATAATAGAAATGCAATGTGAGATGGTCTTTAGTTTAGAAAGAAAGGAGATCGAGGTCGAGAACATGGTTAACCGGGAGGAGTAAAAGCTTTTGAGAGATGAAGCCGGGAATATACATGTCAGGCTCGATTATAGATCGATCAACAATGTTGGAGCAAGAACCGAAGAAGACTATGTATGTTTGGCCTTCAATTTCGTACTTCTTAATGTCCTTCACGAGTACGAATTTCGTCATTGAATATGCATGCTTGTGATCGAAATCGACTTTTGTTTTCTGTATGGACAAAATCCGGATCATACTTCATGAATACTTATCCATTCTTAGTTTGAATATCATATTAAAATTGAACCAATGTCTCGATGAGAACATGCGATTTGATACTAAACCGTTTACAATTTAGTTGTAAAGGGGATAGGTGAAAGTATTTACTTTCAAGCAATCCTACTTCGATCAAAAACATGGTTCAAATTAAAATTACATTATACCCCTTCTTATTTCCCATCTTCTCGTTTGATACATTTCTCAATCTTTGATTTATATGTTTCCTTTTTATTTATTTATTTTTGTATAAAAAACCTCTCCACTTTAATCTTTGTTTTTGATTTTGGGCAGGAAAGATAGCAACAGGTAACCCATGCATGTAAGCCCTGTTGTTGCTTTGCTGCATAGTAGAGATCAGATTGACTTTATCATCTCATATGAACTTTTATATATAATAATTCATGGGAATGAATTAAGATCAAAGGTTCTTTTATAATTATGAACAATAGCCATTAGAGATTCGTGTGAATCTATAGAAAAAGGACTTTGAGATTTAAATTCCTTTTAAATTTAGCTTGGCCAAAAGCATCTCTTGAAATTCATAGGTGAGAAAGTCGATCATTATAATACCTTCTGTGTTTGCCATTTTTATTTGTTGACATGGTATCATATAGCGGTTTGGAAACAACACTCAGTTGATGACTTTCAGCCAACCATGGCCCAATGTAGTAGTCAGAAGTGATTACTTCCGGATCAACTACGAGTTTTGTACATGGTGATCGAAAGTATTTACTTCCGGATTCAAATTTAAAGTTTTGTATATAGAGATCGAAAGTATACACTTTCGGACTAACGCATCTTCAAAGTTGAGGAAAGATATGCTTGTAACCAAACGTTTTCTTACCATACAAAGGTCTTTATATAGCAGTAAAGGAAACGAATTTTGACCGACTATGGCCTGGTGTAGCGATCGGAAGAAATTACTTCCATATCAACTACGATGTTTGTATACAGCGATCGAAAGTATTTACTTCCGGAACACCGCATCTTCAAAGTTGAGGAAGGATCCGCTCGTAACCAACTGCAAGCCCTTAACTAGGCATAATCCGGCGATTATAAACATTGGCCGGACACATTTTGAATTTGATCTTCTTGAAACTTGGATCTTTTATTGTGTGTTTTCATTTGCAGGTCACCAATATTTGCAGTGCTGTTAACCCAGTTTTTGTGAAGGAGGAGTCGTGCTTTTTGTATAAAAGCAAATTGAGAAGTTGAAAGAGGTTTTACGTAGTAACCAACCACTAACACTCATTTAGCATTAGTTATCTTTTTTTTTCTTAAGAAAGAAAAATAAATAAATAAAAGGAAAGGAAGTTTAACGTTGCTACAGATGTAAAGTTGAACTGCTATTTCCTTTTAAAATCTTGTACCCCTTTATCATATTCTTGATCTACAAATTCAATTTTTTAGCTAATTCATGAACTTAATTAGCATTTGGGCTTAAAGGTTGAGGCCCTATTAAAATTGATTTTGTCTAATATTTATTAGACTTGAGCCTAAAAAATCATGTTAACTAACATGATGATTATATTTTAGAAATCCCAAAATTTTTAAAATATAAATAAATTAGCTTTATGCCAACTTTGGAGAAATTAACCACATGTATAACATGTAATTAAATTTAGAGTAATTTACATAAAATAATGAATTATGAAAATTCATGAAATTTTACCCCCGAACAGACTAGATATATTTTCATTGCATTTTTTCGTTTCCAGAGTTACAACCAAACGTAAGCTAAATGTACTAAGAGCATGCACATTGGTGTTATCTTCACATGTTCTTAGGTGCCAATTAGGAGAGATAAAAAAAAATTGCTAGACCCAATACATTTTCATTTTCTATACGATGAAAATGGACTTCGCAAGATGAAAATATTAGCCACTTATAATATCATGCTATGTGGATGTGTTTAGTTACTAAAATTTTTAATTAGCTTAAATGTTAAATATAACCTAAAAATAACTAAATATTTTTTATAATTTATAAAATATTTTTATTAACATTTTAACATCTATTTTATATATAGTTAAATTACTTTTAATTATTTTTTATATTCTATATAATATAGTTTTTAAAAAAAAATGATTTGATATATTGATGTGAGTTATAATTAAGATATATTCTAAAAATGATGTAGCAAGAAAAAGAGGTAAAAAAGTAAATAATATATGGATTAAGATCAATTTTATAAATTTTTTTGGTGACATGAGACACAAATCATTCTAAGTCAATGGTTGAAAATTCAAAGTCTACTTATGTTCCCTACTCCAATTTTGCCAGCCTTTTATTTTCTAAATTACTAGACTTATGTAAGAGTGCATGTGATGACTTGATTTATTGACCTCTAAGGTCATTGAGATTGTCGTGCATTATTGTTCCTACTCATTTTCCCTATTCATGTTCCAAAAAATTGACCCATTCAAATTTTTGTAATGTTGTGTTTGTGGGTGACTGATACGTGGTTAGGGAGACCTTATTCCACTGACCTAGTGTAGTATATATACATGTAATATGCCTTTTGTGTAACATAGTAATGTGAAGAGTGTATTTGGATTAAAGGTTTATACAATCTAGTGAGGTTATGTACGGATGTGAGTGTGTAATAAATACCGACTTTTATTCTTGGAGTTACTCAATAACGCTTTGTGAATTTTTCCAAGAAATTCAAAAGCATATTTTCTCTCTTTTTTCGTTTTTAAATAGTTGATTTAAAACAAAGCCTAAATTCCTTTTTAAAAAAACCTGAATTCTATATATTTTCTTAAACAGTCAGATTGAAACAAAATCCAAAAATATGATTTAATTTTTTTCCATACGATGACTATTCCACTTATAATTCTTTCTCATTACAAAGCCTAATTTGTCAAAGAAGAAAGACCTAAACTTCTTCTTAAGTAGTCAATTTAAAGAATCCGTGTCAAAGTTTTACAAGGAAAAGTTTTTGTCCATCCAAAATTTCCATACGATGATTATTCCACATATAACGTACTCCCATTACAAAGTTTATTCGTATATTTTGACAAACGAACTAATTTTCTTCTTCTTAACATGTAATATGAAAGTAAATTCGTTAATTTTTTTTTTGATACAAAGTAAGTGTTGTGATCTTTCAACGAGTTACTTCGGAAATAGAGAGAAAAAGACAAAATATTTTGTGGTTCTGCTGCACAAACCTTGCAGCTAGGGTTTTCAATATAATTTGGTGGATAATGAATACAACCCTAAACCTATCTATTTATAACCATAAATAGATAAAATCCTTTATAAATAGATAGAGTCCTATGAAAAGATAGAATTCTATAAATAGATAGAATTCGTACCACGGGGGGCTCCGCCTGATACCACCCCGCACCCCCTGTCACTCCGGGCCTATTAATCCATGGGCCCAAAATATGTTTCTCCCCTTGGCCCATTATATCAGTATACCTAGATTTATTGTCTTATTATAACAATCTCCACCTTGCTCAACACTCAGTTCCTCCACGATTCCTCTAATCCACAAAGCCTCCTTAGCTGCCTCTGCTAAAGTCATGTACTCTGCCTCAGTTGTAGACAAGGCTACTGCAGACTGCAAAACTGATCTCCAACATATAGGCCCCCCAGCAAGAGTAAAGACATACCCCGTAGTGGACCTCCGGTTGTCAAGATCACCGGCATAGTCTGAATCCACATACCCTACAACTGAAGGATCACCTTCCTAGCCACAAAACATAATTCCACGGTCAGCAGTACCCCTCAAATACCTGAGAATCCACTTGACGGCCACCTAGTGTTCTCTCTTAGGATTAGACATATACTTGCTTACTTGGCTAACAGCTTGGGCCAAATCAGGTCTTGTACACACCATAGCATACATCAAGCAACCAACTGCACTTGCATAAGGAACTTTGGACATATCTTTGATTTCTCCATCAGACTTCGGACACTGAGCTAAGGAGAGTTTGAAGTGATTCGCTAGAGGAGTGCTGACAGATTTGGAGTTGGCCATATCGAATCTGTCAAGCACTTTCTCAATGTAAGTCTTCTAAGACAACCATAACCCATAATAGGTGGGTCAGATTCTGGACACCGACCGACCTACAACATCCTTACGGATGAGTACAACTACATCGTCTGGGAGATCTTCTTGATCATTAGTGGCAGAGATTCCGTGTCTTGCGAGTCTATCCACTACCGTGTTGATTTCCCTGAAGATGTGAGTGGTGCTTGCTTGATGAAAACTTGAGATGATGACGGAGATGTCTAAAATGATCATGTCTGCCTCCCATGGAGGTTTCCAAATGTGGTTAATCGAATTGATCAGCATCAGGTTGTCCCCTTCAATCTCCATAGCCGAAATCCCTAACTGTTTGGCCTTTTGTAGGCCTTCCCGCAGAGCGAAAGCTTCTGCCTCAAGAACCGAATACGCGTTACATCTCCCTTTTCTGTGAGCCAGAGGGTTGCCATTGTTATCACGAATGATGAAGCCAAAGGCAAATTGGTCGGTGTTATTTGATGATGCGTCGAAGTTGAGCTTAACAAAGTTTACTTTTGGTTTTTGCCATCTGATATTCTTGGTCTTCCTTCTTAGTTTTTTTTGTTGTTGGCTTTTGTTGAACTGTTTAATGTTAGCTTGGTCCCAGTCATCGATTTGTTTTAGTGCGATTTGTTTTAGATTCTGTGTTGGTTTATTATTGCTAAAGATTACTTGATTTCTGTCTGACCAAATATTCCACCAGATCATTACCAATTGTCTAAGTTCTTGAATTAAAATTTTATCTTTTAATTCTAGGATGGTATCATAGGTAGAACAATTGTCTATATCCATATCCTTGAGGATGTTGTAAATTTTGGTATTGTACAAGGGCCTATGAGTGCATTGGCACTTAAAGAACAAGTGTTTGGCATTTTCTCTATGGTAATTACAAAATACACAATGCATAACTACCGGAATTTTTTGTTTATCTAGGTTTTCTTTGGTTGGGAGGCCATTTAGAGCCATTTTCCACAATAAGTTTTGAACTTTTGGCATGATGCTCATTTTCCATATCCAAGTTTTGTCTTCCGATACCCCAACTTTACGTCTTTGAATCATGTTTATTGCAGATTTAGTGGAGTACCATCCGTCGTCATTTGTTGCCCAATAGATTCTCTCTCTGATGTCGTTTGTTGGCAGATTATATGTTTTTGTTTTATTAATGATGCTTGTTGGGAGGATACCTTCCAACCAACTGATCAAGAAGTTGTTCGTTCCACTTTTTATCCAAAATAAAGGATCCTACCTTTTCCATTCGTTTGATTAGAGTTCGATCGGACACTTTAGAACCTAGTGGTTCCTCCAATGTCCATCTATCTTCCCAGAATTTTACAGTATTTCCATCCCCTACTCGCCATCGAAGGCCTATATTAAATTCTTCTTTTAGTTTTGTTAGTTTTTTCCATTGCCAAGATGTGTTTTTTCCACAATCGTAGTTCTAAAGGCTTTGCCCTCAAAGGTACTTTTCTTCTATGATTTTGACTCATATGTTATCAAGATCAGCCATAATCTTCCATAAAAGTTTCATTTGTAGTGCCTTGTTCATATCTTCAGTCTTCCTTATACCTGTTCCACCTAGGGCTTTTGGCTTGCAGACTTTGTCCCAACTAATTAATGGGTGCTAATTTGGTCCTTTATTCCAAAAGAAGTTTCTATTGATTTTGTCTAGTTCATTATGAATGCTCGTAGGTAGCATGAATGCCTGCATAAGGTAGCTCGGTTTGGCGTTGAGATTAGCTTTAATTAAGGTTGTTCGTCCCTCTTGGGAAAGAGATGTTGCTTTCCATTTCGTAAGTTTTTGCCTTGATTTTTGGATGACTGAGTTGAAAATTTCTTTATTTACCCTTCCATTTATAATGGGACACCCTAAGTATTGTTCTAGGTTTGTAGATGATGAGATGCCTAGATGAGCTTGGATTCTTCTTTTGTTCCCAACATCTACATTATTAGAGGTTTGGAATACTATTTTATGATAGTTAATTACTTGTCCAGAAGTTTCGCAGTAATCATTTAAGACTGACAGGATTTTGTTACTTGCTTCCGTTGTTGCCTTAGTGAAAATGATGATATCATCCGCAAAGGCTAAGAAAGGGATAATCGACCCGTTTTTTGTTATAGGGAAGCCAATTGATCGTGGATTTTCTCTCCTTGTTTTGTGTATATTTCTTGCTAAGATTTCAGCACCTAGATTGAAAAGGAGCGGGGATAATGGATCTCCTGGGCGGAGACCTCTTTGCGGACAGAATAAGGTGGTTGGTGAATCATTGATCAACAGAGAATATGAGACAGTTGTTACACATTCGTTGATCCAATTTCTATATTTCTCGCAAAACCCAAATTTTTGTAGTACTAGTTTTAGGAACTTCCATTCTAGTTTGTCATATGGTTTTTCATGTCCAGTTTCATGGTCATATACCCCTCTTTTCCTTTTTTTGATCTAAACCCGTGAAATATTTCGTGGGCTATAAGGACATTGTCATGAATTGCTCTATTTTTGGTAAACGCACTCTGGAGCGGATGAATTAGTTTTGGCAACACAGAGATCAATCGTTTTACTAAGATTTTGGCTATGATTTTATAAATTGTGGAGCAAAGACTAATTGGTCTGTAGTTCGCCGTTGTTGTAGGGTTATCTACCTTCAGAAGGAGGGCAATGAATGTATGATTTAGTTGTTTGAGGATTCTACCGGTTCTGTAGAAACTTTTAACCGCTCTTGTGACGGCTGGGCCGATAATGTGCCAATACTTCTTGTAGAAGCCAGTAGTCATTCCGTCCAACCCAAACGATTTTTCACTACCAATGTCAAACAGGGCTTTTTTTAATTTCACCGGTAGAAAAAGGCTTAGCTAGCTCTATGTTCTCGTCATTAGTGATTTCTGGTTGTACGACTTCTAACATTTTTTGAAGTTTACGATTGTCGATATTTGAGGCGCGGAATCTCGTTTTGTAATCGCTCAAGAATTCCTCGTTTATGTCGCTCTCCTTGGATAGTATTGTTCCATCACTTCTCGTTATATTTGCTATCATCTTCTTATTTCTTCTGCCAGTTGCTTTTCTATGGTGGAATTTCATGTTTTTGTCCCCTAGCCGCAAGTTTGCCGTTTTGGCTCGTTGCACCCAATATTTGTGTTGATATTCCAGTATGCATTCTCTTTTTTTACATAGTCTCGTTATCTTATCATCCAGTTTTTGATCAAAAGCTGAAAATAGCTGCCTTTGAAGGGTTTCAATTTGTTCATCAACAATATTTAGTTGGGAGTTAATATTGCCGAATTTCACGCGACTCTATTGTTTCAAGTTTTGTTTTAGAAGGTTAGTTTTTTAACAAGGTTGTACATGTGTGTTCCTGGAAACTGGGTTCTCCATGATTGTTTAATTAGGTTTTCGAAGTCTTGCCGTTGCATCCACATTGACTCGAATCGGAACAGCTTGTTTCTAAATGTTGTAACTTGGTTTTGCACATTAATCGAAATCATACAATGTCTGAAGTATTAAATGCATGATTTCGAGTATGTATGCTCGGGTATTCTTTTAGTACTTCTAAATTTGGCATTGTTCTATCAAGATTTTCGTACGTATTATCATCTCCTTCCTTCCTTCTTTTCCACGTATACTCATTCCCCTTGGTTGGAACGTCGATTAATCCACATTGCTCAGCTATCTCATGTAGTCTTTTATATTTGTTATTGGCAATAGGAGCCCCACCCTTTTTATCCGAGGGATCTCGTAGGTCATTATAGTCTCCTATGACCAGTGTTGGTCTATCTGATGATTTGAACTCGGAAACAAAATTTAAGCAAAACTCGTTTTCTTTTGCTCATTGGGAGGTGCATATATCCCGAAGATCCGTGTCTCAAAGCCCGAATTTAAGTTAATGTGATTTAGAATACTGTGTGTTTTAATAATCTCTATTTTTTCATTTCGCATTTGATATTCTTTCCATAACATGCAAAGGCCTCCCGAGAAGCCAACAATTGGTATGAAAAGGATATTATCAAAACTTGCGTTTTTCCATAGTGATTCGTCTGGTTCGGTACTAATTTTTGTTTCCGCTAGGATTAGAACTTGTATCCCCTCATTTTTGCAAATTATGTTTAAGTTAATCCAGAAATTTCTCTTGCGCATTCCCCTACAATTCCAAAATGCTAGTTTCATTTGTACTTATGTCGCGTTTTGGGTGGTAGTCTTCCCATTATTCCTACCATATTTTGGTCAAATGTATTCATACTTGTTATTATTATACCATAGGTTATGAAGTGGGGTGTTTCTATTGTTGTTTCATAATTTGATGGTTCGGTATTCACTTGGTTATTGATCAACCTTGTATGATTTATGCCAAGTTGTTTGTTACGATTTTCTTTTATAACACATACCCGATTGTTATAACTTTTTAAGGCATTCGATATGTTGCAAATATCGCTACATTTGTTACGGGAAGATATATGCAATGTGTGATTCTTGGTAAGCTTAATTCTGCTTTGTAGGTTGCATAAAGATACCAAAGCTATATATTTCCTGTAAATGTTTTCCATTGTTACATCAACCGAACCAAAAATAGTTCGAATTACATGATGAGTAATAATGCATTTGGAATCATACATTTGATAGATAGTATTCCACTTTCCACTAGGAGTACAATTGTATAATGGCTACAAAACCATTATGGCAATCAATGAAAAACAATGCCATCTGGAAACCAAAACAATATGCTTCCTTTGCTCGGTGTTTTCTGTTGTTTCCGGGCCATGAAGCTTGGTAACATTCTGCTCATTGTTTTGATTGGTGGTAGTTATACCATGTTGTTCATTTACATTTTGTTCATAGTTGTTATCATCTTTGCACGTGGGGCATAAACCATTACAGTCCACCGGGAATCTGTCAAAGCCAACAAGCCAAGACCTCAACAATACCTGTAATAGTGTATAGCTTCTACTATTTTCAAGATCAAGATATAAAGAAGGATCATAAACCTTTGCATATTGACAGATAGCTTCCACATATACAACAAGACAGAAGTTAATCATATCATAATTCACAAGCCATTCAAAGGTGTTGCATTCAAAAAGGAAGAAACAACATGTTTCATCCTCTAAAAAGTATAGATATATGAAAATTAGATACCAAGGTCTCAAGGTACATAGAGAGGGGATCCTAGTCTTTCTAGTGATTGAATTAGAAGAGAGCAGGCTCTTCTTCCACCCTAGGCTACAATAATTGAACCTGAAATCGCCCATTTTAACCCTTCTACACATCAAGGAAGGAGGATTAAGGTTTTTAATATTCTGGATTGGAAAGTTAGCGAAACCTGTTTTTCTAGATTTCCAAAAGAGCTTGTTCATATTGTCTCGAGGAAGTAAGAGAGTTCGGATAACGGTCAAAGACCATAGATTAAACATACCTGAGCGTTCTATTAGCAAACCCATAGTTGTTGTTCGAGAGTCGGGCACGAACACCATATCGCCCAACTTCGTAGTGGCTTTGAGAGGGCGGAACAACCGCAAGAAGAACGAACGCAGAAAGCCGATCTTCGGAGAGACACTCTGAGAGGCCCCTACCTTCCTAGCCGCCGCTTGTGACAGATTCCGAGAGATTTCGCCTTTCTTTTCCACTTGAATACGATGTTTCGAAGGCCATCTTTTCCGAAACACCATGGCCAGCCTAGCGTCTTTGGGTTCTCCATTGAAGGGGTGTTGAGGATTAGAAGTTGGGTTGTATTGTATTGTTTGTCACACAGAAGAAGAAGAACCACGATTGGTATTGTGATACTCCCAGATTGGAGAGTTGGGGAAGGTTTTCTAAATTTAGGGTTTTTTACTAGTGGCGGCGGCTCCGAAGGTTTTGTAAGCGCGTGGGTAAGCGCATTCTTCAGAGTAGTCGAGACTTGTTCAACGCGGAAATGTGTTCCACATCGACAATATGAAACAAGTGAACATAACATATAAGTACGAGGGCTACTCTTTATATTATCAAGTGATAGTTGCAATAGTTGCACTTGAGCCTAAGCGTTGAGTGTTAAAGTGTTAAAATGTATCCCACCTTGATAGTTGCACTTGTTGGGTTTGATATTATTTATTTATTTATTTAATTATTTGTTTGTTTTTTTGTTATATGTCTATCACTGTAACTGGTAATGGGCTTATATATAGCCATCACCAATCTCTTCGAAGAATATATGAGCACTCACAAAAATGGCTTTCAACCATAATCTTTCACTGAACATCCTCAACACAATATTAGCAGCACTTTTCCTTCTAACTCTGTGCATTCTTGAATGTGCTCAAGGGTGCATAGAAAGAGAGAGATTTGCACTCTTAGATTTCAAAACAAGTTTTTCATCCTCCTTCCAACAATATAATGACAAACTTTCATCTTGGAATTCCAATGAGGATGCAATCAATTGTTGTGATTGGGAAGGCGTTCTTTGTGACGACCAAACACGACATGTTGTATCCGTCAATCTTTCTTATCAAGAGCTCGAAAGCAATCATCTTCGACCTTCCTTACTTCAATTGCAGTACTTGAGTAGCCTATGCCTCAGTGTCAATAAACTAGTCATGAAAATTCCAAACTTCATTGGTTCTTTAAGTCACTTGACGTCTCTTGATCTTAGTGATGCTGGATTTTTCGGTATGGTTCCTCCTCAACTTGGCAACCTCTCCAAAATCCAAACCCTATATCTCGATGATAATCACTTGTTTATTGACAACTTTCAATGGATTTCTCATCTCTCTTCTTTGGACACCCTTTTTATGTCACACCTCAACATGAGTGAAGCAAGTGATTGGGTTTCATCTATAAGAAAGCTACCCAATTTGATTATCTTCAAGTGCGAGTACTGTTATTTTCCTACATTAGAACTAGAAGTGTCATCTACCATCACTGTCCATTATTATAATTCATCCTCATCTCTTAAACAACTTAATCTGCAGGGAAGCCACGTGCCAACTTCCTCCCTCCTATCGTTGTTGGCAAATAACACAGACAATCTCTCAGAATTGTATCTGCCTCAATTGGAAATGCAAGGCCCATTTATTGACATCTTTCATGACATGACTTCTCTAGAAAGGCTTCATCTATCAAACAATTACCTTCATAAGGGAATATTCAATTCAATCGGGAATCTTTGCAACTTGAAGGAGTTAGATGCTTTTTGCTGTGTCACGAATGAAAGTCTTGCAAACATTTTGCAAGGCTTGTCAGGTTGTGCTACTACTTCACTGGAGTCTTTGGAGTTGAGTCATATGAATCTGACGGGTACTATTACTCCCATGTTGCACTTCCACTCATTACAGGTATTGGATTTGAGTTCCAATTGGCTTGATAGATCTCAAGATACTCTTCCTATTTTTCCTCCCAATCTTGATTCTCTCTATCTAGATGATAATAATCTCAATGGTGTATTCTCAGATCTACATTTCACCAACATATCCCTGCTAGAGACGTTATCCCTTTCAAATAATCCTAATTTGACAGTTAATTTTACCAAATCTCAATTTGTAGGATATTCTCTTCGTTTGAGGTCTTGCAACTTAGGTCACAATTTCCCACTTTGGTTTCTTTCACAAAAAAATATGATTTCCGAGCTTGACATCTCTAATTCTAAGATCTCGGGACCCGTTCCTTTTATATTTTGGAGGAACATTATTTCATCGTCATTATATTACCTTAATCTTTCGTCCAATAGTTTTTATGGTATGATACCTAATATTCAATCTCCAATTGTCGAATATGTAGAAGTTATGGATTTGAGTTCAAATGCTTTCAATGGATCGATACCCTTTTTTCTCTTCATGTCAAATGAACTCTGTCTTTCAAACAATAACTTCTCTAGATTTGCTCCCATTCCAAACTCTTATAACATATCATTACTAACTCCCAACATTCACATTTTCTCTCCTAGTAGTGTTGACTTATCTAACAATCTTTTATCAGAATCGCTTCCTTATTGATTTGGATTTAAACATTTAGACAATCTTGTTTTAGCAAATAATAACTTATCAGGAAAAATTCCAAGTTCAATAGGACACCGTCATCTCTATGTGTTGAATCTAAACAACAATAGCTTTTCTGGTGCATTGCCATATTTGTTGAAAAAGTGTAGTGGATTGAGGATTCTAGACTTGAGTGGGAATGTTTTCTCGGGTTTCATACCATCTTGGGTAGGAGAATATTTGGCACATGTCATTATTCTTTCGTTAAGGGATAACCGGTTGTCGGGCATCTTACCCACTAGTCTATGTCATCTTTCTTCTCTTCAAATATTAGACATTTTCCATAATTTGTTGTCAGGAAGTATCCCTTCGTGCATCCATAATTTCACTGCAATGACTCGTGATGTTAATTCAAATCTATACGTTGAGTATATCATTCCGCGTGTTCTCGAAGATTCAACGTTGGTGATATATAAATCTTATTTTAATGCACACATCGAATGGAAAAGTAAGATTTGGGAGTTTCAAAGTACCCTTTATCTCCTAAAACTCATTGATCTCTCGAGCAACAATTTGAGTGGAGAAATTCCCTTAGGATTGACTTCTCTAGTGGATTTAGATTCAATAGATTTGTCATGCAATACCTTACAAGGAAGAATCCCCAAACAAATTGGGCAGCTCAAATATTTGGAATACTTGAACCTGTCACATAATAGACTCTACGGTCAAATTCCACCCAGTCTTGCAGAGATATCTTTGTTGGAAGTGCTAGATGTTTCGCATAACAATCTGTCAGGAAGAATCCCAAAAGGCACACAATTGCAAAGTTTCGACCCCTCCGCTTACGGTTCAAACCCAGGACTTTGTGATTCGCCACTGGAAAAATGCCCCGAAGACAAAGATAATCATCCAGTGAAACTTTCTCCGGTTGACGACAATATTGTTGAGGAAGATAAATGGACAGAGAAGCAATGTCTGTATGGTGGGCTGGGAACTGGATTTGCTTTTGGGTTGTTGGGTACCCTCTGCTCACTGATTTGGATAAGAAAGTGGAGATATGCTTTCTTTCAGTTTGCTACTGAGATAGGAGAATGGATAATGTTGATTGTAGCATTGGGCAAAGCTAGAATATCAAGGAAGTTTGGGTTCAAATAGCTGGTAAATACTCTATTTGGTTGTTTATTGTTTAGTGTAAACATAATGATACCAATTAATTAATATGCACTAATGCTGAATGTTCTCTGTTGCAGGAAAATGCAGCAATGGTTGATCAACTGTGTTACGCTGCATGACCCGTGTGGTTAATTTATGTTGCTTGTTATTGTTTAGTATTTTGTATTGGTATCAAAGTGAAAATGAAGTTCGATTTGCAGTTGTCGATCGATGGTGTAAGCATGAGGTTCGATTTACATATGATGACTATTAATCCAGCTAATGCATTCCCATTTCAAAGTTTCTGTCCATCTAAATTTTATGTATGAAAGTATTAAAATGTTGAAGCTCATTTTGAAGTAAGCAGCATGCTTAGATTCACCAAAGGGTTCCAAATTTTCAAGTTATTGCATTTTAATCTTTAATATAACAATCTTTATGATATAGTGTCAAATATAACTTTTAAAACTTAAATACATAATATGCAATTTTCAAGTTGGTAGGTGGATATTGTTTTGCTCAAGAACTTCGCGTATTATGATAATGTAGATATTTGTCACATGCTTGTTGTGTCACTTACACCACAATCTACTAGAGAGTTGGTACATATAAACACAATATTTTATGTATAATTTATGTATGAAAGTTATTATTAGTATAATCAAATGAAAAACAAGTGCTTTCATATTTAAAACATCTCGATTGACCTCTCAAGTTTATGTAATCTTATTACACAATATCTTATCACGAGATACACCAAAAAATTGATATAAATATAATTCATTCAAATAAATAAAACTGTAAAATATTTAATAAATTTAATTTTAAAAGAAGAAAGATCAAACTTACAATTTTATTTTCGAATTTAATCAAATCCGAATGCTTGAAGAATTCAATTCAATTGATATTTAATAGGTTAAAAACTTAAAATTAAATGTTTACCGTAGGAGAGTTGAAGAGGTGCGGAGTAGTTGAAAACTATGCTGAAGGTTTTTATTCATCATTAAATAGGAATTTAAGGCTATTTATATTGACGTGTGTTTATTAAAGATATATTGGGTTTGATTTGGACTTTGTAAAATATTAACCCATATTGTTTGGACAGTTAAAAAAATAGAATATTAGGTCTTAACGAGAGTTGAGATTACATGAGAGGTGACATTTCTCTTTCGTTCCATCTCCGGGTTACATCTCCTACTACCTTCTATCGTCTTCAACCCCTCTTCAATCTTTAATTCTTCCATTGTTTCTCGATCCCGTCCGGCTATCCCTACTCCCTACCCTCGGTTGCCGGAAGCTCAGCAGAAGCAGTGGCCCCCTCCATCCCCCCCTCAGCTCCACCTCTGGATGGACCCAACAAAGAAACATTCAAACTACAAGAGAGTAAAAGTGACCTTTCGTATTTGTCATCTTTGACGGACTCTCATCAACTAGTAGGGACATTGACATGATTCATTTTTATTACCACACAATTTTCTACATACTTTACGGGATTATTCGGAAATCCAATTTATGGGTTTGTGAAATCAACGTATTTTTAGGATAGAAAATGATGAATAAAGACAAGAAACATTCAATGTGAGAAGTTGAAGTTGTAATAATACACATATTAATATATTGCGCTATAAATTATTACGTTAAAAGATTACTCAAACCTATTGTCAATTGTCAAACCTATTGTCAATTGGTTTTGGATTAAACATTGTTAAATTTATGTCTTGAGCTTAGACTTAATGCACATGTGCGCTCATATGCACATGACCCCGCTTTACATGTTTTGTTTGTATGGGACTTTGTTTATTCTAAATATGATAATATGTTCATAATAATATACATATATTAACGTAAAAATATGAAATGAACTAATATTAAATATTTCTATATGTTTGATTAGACAGATATATCCATAATATTTTAATTTGTTATTTTTAGGATCTACAAATCTCATACACGGAACATCTTTTAAAAAAAAGGAAAAATTGGTTCTTATCTTTTATTCGGCATCTTAATTAAACCCTCTTCTACTTGTAACTCACTACACCTTCGGATGCACCAAATGATTGTAGAAAGAGAGACTCGCTCTCCTTGAAGGCTTAGAAAGCCATCATCTTTTACCTTATCTAGTCGAACCACACAATTTTTTTAAAATCGAAAATCTAGATCAGGTTAACCCCATTTAATACCCTATAAAAAAAATTAATACAGAAATAAATTTTGCATTAAAATGAGAAAGCATTCCTCTATAAATTATTTTTTGATGAATAATAACGACTAAAAAAACTATATTTGTTTTTATTTATTTTCTACTTTTGGTGTTGATATCAAATGTCCCACGAATTCAATGTAAATTGGAGTAGAGACTTCTATGTTCCATTGAACCATCCAACAAATACCCACTATTCAATATTCATATTTATAGGTCACTTGACTTTTATAACTCTTGATTTGTTGTATTAATTATATCAGTTTGATCACGATCATATTAAGAAAATAAAAAACATAACTAGATTTATGATAGAAAAATCAAACATGGGAGATATAAGTCTTACTCATGATTTAATTAAAGTCTCCTTTTTCACATAAGTAGGTGAAGAAGAGGACTTAGTGTTCGTCTTAAACGCTAATCCCGTAACTGAATAATTATGTATCAATTCAAAATATATTTATTTAGATGTTTTTAACAAACGAAAGTAATTCAATCATATTTCTATTTCTATTCCCTTTTAAGGATTCTATTATTTCCATTCCGCAATGATATGCATATGCTTACCTAGACCACACTAATGTCTTTTATTTTACGATATTTGAAAATTACAAGCTCAAATGTATTTACGTCGATGTATTTACGTCATTAAAATGATATGTGTTGTACATCTGTGAAGTCACCTTGTCATATTATCATGCTTAATTTAATTGGCTAATTGAAGTTATTATAATTAATCAGATTTGCAAATTTTATTAAGATTTAGTAATCAATTAATATCTTACCCTTTATTACCACTTTATACGAAAAATGTTATAACTATATGTTATAATATTTATACAATCCACTTATTTCTTTTCAATTGCTTAGCTAGTAACCGAAACGTACTCTGACCAGGGTATCCGATTAAGTGGGATAAATATATTTATAAAATTTTCTGTACAAATATGACGTGTCGTAACATTCGTGTAAAAATTTGATTGAGGTTACTTTTTACATCATACGTAAGAGCCCTTTTATTATTAATATCAATTTGTATTTAGACATGATTTTACTATAGTACGTAGGTTGTCCCACCCACTGTATTTATGATCTGCCTCCCAACCAAATTTGGCTCATAATCTTTATGATTCATCTCCCAACTAAATTGGCCAATTCCACTTAGCCTCTCCGAAAATCTTCGCAAATGGGCTTATATATAGACATCAACGATCTCTTTGAAGAATATATGAGCATGCAATCATGAACATGGCCTTCAACCATAATATTTCCTTTTGTATCCTCAACACAGTATTAGCAGCACTTGTCCTTCTAACTCTATGCACTCTTGAATGCGCTCAAGGGTGTGAGGAAAGAGAGAGATTTGCACTCTTAGATTTCAAAAAAAGTTTTGCATCCTTTTCACAAAATAATGACAGACTTTCATCCTGGAATTCCAGTGAGGATGCAATCAATTGTTGTGATTGGAAAGGCATTCTTTGTGACGACCAAAGACATGTTGTACTCTTAGAACTTGTTGATCAATCCTTAAAAAGCAATCATCTTCGACCTTCATTACTTCAGTTGCAGTACTTGATGAGACTAAACCTCGCTGGCAATAACCTAGTTATGAGAATTCCAAAGTTCATTGGTTCTTTTAGTGAGTTGAGGTCTCTTGACCTTTCTGATGCTGGATTTTTCGGCACAGTTCCGCTTCAACTTGGCAACCTCTCCAAAATCCAAACCTTATATCTCGATGATAATAACTTGTCTATTGACAACTTTCAATGGCTTTCTCATCTCTCTTCTTTGGAAAGCCTTTCTATGAAGCATCTCAACATAAGTGATATGGCATCTACCAATACTGTCCATTATGATAATTCATCCTCATCTCTTAAACGACTTTTTCTTGATGGAAGTCACATCTCAGCTTCCTCCCTCCTATCGTTGTTGGCAAATAACACAGGCAATCTCTCAGAATTGTATATGGCTCAATTGGAAATGCAAGGCCCACTTCCTGACATCGTTCATGACATGATTTCTCTAGAAACACTTGATCTATCAAACAATTACCTTGAAGATGGAATTTTTAATTCCATGGGAAATCTTTGCAAGTTGAAAAAGTTAGATGCTTATGGGTGTGTCACAAATGAAAGCCTTGCAAACATTTTACAAGGCTTGTCAGGTTGTGCTAGTACTTCACTGGAGCATTTGGATTTGAGTTATATGAATCTCACGGGTACTGTTCCTCCTATGTTGAAATTCCACTCATTACAAGAGTTGATCTTGAATTCCAATAGGCTTGATAACTTTCAAAATACTCTTCCCATTTTCCCTCCCAATCTTTTTTATCTCAATCTAGAAGATAATAGTAATCTCCGTGATGTCCTCTCGGATTTACATTTCACCAACATATCCCGGTTAGGCTGGTTATCCCTTTCAAATAATCCCAATTTGACAATTACTTTTACCAAATCTCTATCCGTAGGATCTTCTCTTTATTTGAGCTCTTGCAACTTGGGTCCCAATTTTCCACTATGGCTTCTTTCACAAAATATGATTTCCGAGCTTGACATCTCTAATTCTAAGATCTCGGGTACCCTTCCTTTTATGTTTTGGAGAAATATTATTTCATGGTCATTACTTTACCTTAATCTTTCATCCAATAGTTTTTATGGTACCATACCAAATATTCAATATCCAATTCCCGAAAGTTTACACTTGATAGATTTGAGTTCAAATGCTTTCAATGGATCGATACCCTTTATTCTCTTCATGGCAGATGTACTCTATCTTTCAAACAATAACTTCTCTAGATTTGCTCCCATTCCAAACTCTTATAATTTATCATTACTAACTCGCTCGTACTTTGATTCCTTTCCCAATCGTGTAGATTTATCTAACAATCTTTTATCAGGCTCGCTTCCTTATTGGTTTGGATTTAAACCTTTAGTTTATCTTGCTTTAGCAAATAATAATTTGTCAGGAAAAATTCCAAGTTCAATAGGACACTCTCATCTCTATGCGTTGAATCTAAATAATAATAGTTTTTTTGGTCCATTGCCATATTTTTTGAAAAAGTGTAGTCGGTTGAGAATTCTAAACTTGGGTGGGAATGTTTTCTCAGGTTTCATACCGGGTAGGAGAATATTTGACACATGTCAGTGTTCTTTCGTTAAGGGATAACCAATTGTCAGGCATTTTACCCACTAGTCTATGTCATCTTTCTTCTCTTCAAATATTAGACATTTCTCATAATTTTTTGTCAGGAAGCATCCCTTCGTGTATCCATAATTTTACCGTAATGGCCCGCAATGTTAATTCAAGTCTAGAAGTTGAGTATATTGATACGCTTGTTTACGATGGTTCGTCAACGTTGTTGATAGATCAATCCTATTTTAATGCACACATCAAATGGAAAAGTAAGATTTGGGAGTTTCAAAGTACCCTTTATCTCCTAAAACTCATTGATCTCTCGAGCAACAATTTGAGTGGAGAAATTCCCGTAGGATTGACTTCTCTAGTGGATTTAGATTCAATAGATTTGTCATGCAATACCTTACAAGGAAGTATCCCCCAACAAATTGGGCAGCTCAAATATTTGGAATACTTGAACCTGTCACATAATAGACTCTACGGTCAAATTCCACCCAGCCTTGCAGAGATATCTTTGTTGGAAGTGCTAGACGTTTTGTACAACAATCTGTCAGGAGAATCCCAAAAGGCACACAATTGCAAGGTTTCGACCCTTCTGCTTACGGTTCAAATCCAAGACTTTGTGATTCGCCACTTGAAAAATGCCCCGGAGACAGAGATTATCATCCAGTGAAACTTTCTCCGGTTGACGACAATGCAGATGAAGATAAATGGACAGCGGAACAATGTCTATATGGTGGGCTGGGAACTGGATTTGCTTTTGGGTTGTTGGGCACCCTCTGCTCACTAATATGGATAAGCAAGTGGAGGTACGCTTTCTTTGAGTTTGCTACTGAGATGGGAGAATGGATTATGTTGATTGTAGCATTTGGCAAAGCTAGAATATCAAGGAAGCTTCGGTTCCAATAGCTGGTAAATACTCTATTTGGTTATTGTTTAGTATATATAAACATAATTATACCAATTAATATGCACTAATGTTCTTTGTTACAGGAAAATGCAGCAATGGTTGATCAACTGTGTTACGCAGCTTATGCTGCATGACCCGTCTGGACAGTCCGTTTTATGTTATATGTTATTGTTTAGTATTTGTATTGTTAAATCAATGTGAAAATGAAGTTGGATTTGCAGTTGTGGATGGTGTGATCTAAGCATGCATGTTCCATGTAATCTAATCGATCAATCTTTAATATCAGAGGCTAGGCCCTCTTCTAGTCTTCTGCATATGTACGTTGTCCAAAAATACTGTTGCGCTTTTGGTATCTTCCTTATTGCCATCTTGCTAGGATTTCATTACATTACTATGATCAATGATCATGCAGAACAAATATGTTCAATTTCATTACATTATGATTTAATTTTAGTGGTCAAAGTTCAGTATACAATCCTATTGTGCTTGAAAACTATTGCGATCGTTGGTACAATATGATATTGTATGCATGTTAGCAACATGTTCACCTTGTTCCTGCAGGTTACTCAAATACTCGTTGTATATGCAACACTAGCTTCATTAGTTGTTTTGCTCAAGTCCATCTCACCGAACCCGATATTCTTAATTAATAGTCTTCTCTATAATAATACTCAAGTGTATCTGATTGATTCACTTTGAAAAGCTCGTTGATTTGTTAATGCACTGTTTTTCCCTTAATCGAATGGCAATTGGTATCTCTAACTTTGGACCTAGATATTATTTCTCTAGATTATCACCGTGAATAAAAGAAAAAATTAGTAATATCATTGTCAATATCACCAACAAAACAAATTACAACATCTTTGTATTTGTGACGGTGATGCAGTTATTAAGCAAAAATATTACAAGAAAATAAAAATACGTAACACATTTTATTTAAAAAATGTTTATTAAGGTTCGGCCTTTATTCGTTGTATTCACACGATTCTAAAACAATACCGATCTTAAATTCGGATGACTTCCTGATTTTTTTTGAGGATTTGGATTGCACCCGACGAGTTGCCTACGTACCTTCCTTAGGAAGGATCAAGCCTTACGTAGTTCAAGTGAAAATTTTCACGGACTTTGATTTCAATGCATTATAGATTGGAACCAAGCCCAACTTTTAGGACGGGTTGTCCATAATCTGCACCAACTATGACTTACATTTCTCAATTTTTTACGCATCACTGGAATTACTCGGACCCACCTTCTATGAAGGGTTTTCCAAATTATCCGCCTATCATTTGCGTACGAGAAATTATGCGGTCGGGTATATGTCTCTTTTTCTTCTTTTTGTTTGGAGGTATAACTGAACTCGACGAGTTTCCTACGTATCCGTTTTGACGAAATCAAGTCAAACGTAGTTCTCAAGTACACCATCTTTTGGTTTAGGGGTGCGACCGAACTCGATGAGTGTTGCTTTATATCGAGCTTCCTACGTATCCCTTTGAGACGGAATCAAGTCACCGTAGTTCTCACACCTTAGAAAATCATTAACTTGGTATTTGAGATTGAACTTGATAATTTATTTAGTCAAGTTTCCTACTATACGTACCCTTTTGTAGGGATCAAATCGGACGTAGTTCTATAACTTTGGCTCGAACACCGGAAAACAATTAGATCTTGCATATCTTTTCATTTTTTTTCCTCGTTTTATTTTGATATTTCTTTTTCCTAGCTATGCCTTTTTGTGCGCTCAATTCCTCCTCTTTCTTCTATTCTCGATTGCATGGTTTCACCAGCTTCGTTCTTTGATATTTGTAACAAAGTTGATCCTCACGTTCTCCGCCTCATTTGATCTTGATATCTCTATGGGTCTTTCTTTTTTACTCAATCTGTTGAATGACTACAACTTGGATCTTTGTTTATGGTTCGCTCTATAAACTCTATTTTTCTTCTTTTTTCTTGTTTTTTTCTCTACTACTTGAAAACCCGAACGTGAGAACTCGAAAACCACTTTAGCGTGCTTTATCCTTCTTATCAATGTTGATATCATATGTTATATGCGGCTTAGAGGTTGTTGCTTCTCTCTCTAACACCAACGCCAATTTGATAGGAAGAAGTGTAAATCTTGGATTTTCTATATTTTTTTCTCTTCCTCTGGCCCTTTTTTTAAGGTGTTTTTTTACTTAATCTTTTCTTTCACCTCTTTCTAATCTTAAGTCAAAGATCAACCTTTTTTTTTCACTTGTGTATTCGTTTGGACTTCTTTCCTTTTTACTTAGCCTATTTATTTTAGGAGCATATCATAGTCCCTCTTTTAGCTTTGACAGTTGATTTTCTTTGCTTACGGTTATGGATCCGTATCTCATATGATTCTTTCTTATGACTTGTATTTTCTTGAATTATTTTACACTTATCGCGTTTGGTGCAGCGTTGATTATATTGATGATCTCGCATATAACTAGCTAGAAGGAAACCACCTTCTTTGGTTTGTATTTTATGGAGAATGGTATCTTGATGCAAATTCTTCTTTTGTCATCTCCTTGATGTACATTTGTCATGCTTGTATGAGGAATTTTCCACTTATTTCTTTCACACGTAGTTTTCTTGCATTTATATGGCCGAGTACAAGCTTTGGCCGTCTCGGTATTGAACAAATGATTCTCCTTTGTTGTAGGCTTTTGTCATTCGATTAACTCTCATCTAATTTTCTTTTCTTTTTATGTTATTTTCGGTTATGAGAAATGAAAAAGACGACTTCTCAACATTTTCGTACATTCTCTTGTCTTTGTACTTCTTGTAATTGCTCGCTTGGTGGAAGACATAGTTGCTTCTGATTTTCTTTTCATTTTTCTTTAAATAAATGCTCTAATCTCCCTTGCTTTATTTTATTCTCATTTTGTCTCCGGCTTTGTGCTTCTTTTTTTGTGTGCTTATTTTGTCAATCCCCGCTTGAACGAAAATAATAGAACTAGATAAAATTATCTTGACTTCTTCTAAAGATGTGTTGAGACTTTTGCATGGCTTTATGTCTTCCGTCCATAAATTACTTTGGATTACATATTATTCTTGATGTGGTGCTTCCATGTATGAAAATGTCTTTGGTTTGAGGATGCTTTGAACTTGAGATAATGCACATTGCTTTGGATTTTTTACTTTGAGGCTTTGAGGTTTGTTGATTATATATCATCCCTTCCGGCTTTCTTTTCTCGCGTCTTCATTTTGATTTTAACGTATAAGCATGGAAATTGGACGTCAAAGATATGGTTGAACTCTTGCGCTCCAAAATCTGATTTATTGCCGGTTTTGCTTGCTGTCGACATGGCCTTTGATGTGGTAACGGTGCAAAATCTTTGTTTTTCAAACCCACCCAACAATAATGGTTTCGGTCTTCTTTTCATGCTTGATGTGAAAACAAATACAATATATATATTTAACAAGGTTGTAAGAGTATACCGACGGCAAGAAAGAATCATTCCAAAATAAAATTTACTTTCTTGTAGGTGCTTCACTTTCGATTGCCGCTCACACCGTTTGTTGCTCTTCTATTTTCTTTGAGTTCTTACGAAATAAAGATAAAAGAGAAGCCTTCCCTGTTTCTTCAATCGCATATCTCTATTAGCATTGTGTCCACCATATACATCGATTGTGTTGTTTATGAGCTTTTGGAACATGAAGAACTCTACCCTATCCATTTCAACATTTGTCTTCAATTCACCTCATCAACGTAGATTGGACCTCTTCAGATATACTCGATATACTCTCATCGTGCTTCTTATTCTTTCAAGTTTTCTCCTTGATTTTATTCAAAGAGGATACAATCCCTTTAGTTTTAAATGATAGTTTAGTATCTAATAGGCCGGGATCTTCTTGCTTTTCCGACTTCTTGATATCCATCTCAGATTGCTTTACATTGCTTCAGCGCTTCTCTTTTGACATTGCCACTCCTTTTGATTTTTTTTGTACGGCTCTCTATGAAGACTATATGAACATTTTATAAATAAAAGGGCTAGTTTGTAAATAAAACAAATAGCCTGAATAGCAGCTGAAAGTTTGTTAAAGTTTGTTAGACTTTAGTATATATAAATACTCTTCACAGAGAACAATACGTGCTGTAATTCTTTTCTCCCTCTTCCTATCATATACATTGCGATAATAAGGCAGCTCAGCACCTTGCAGCTAATCCTGTATTCCATGAACAAACCAAACACCTTCGTATGGACTGTCCGTGATGAGGTTCAGAAAGGGTTCATTTCCACTGTTCATGTTCGTTCTTCCCTTCAACTTGCAGATATTTTTACTAAAGCCCTTGGAGAGCAGCAACATGTTTTTCTCACGTGCAAGCTTGGTCTGGTTTACCCCAATCCAGCTTGAGGAGGGGATATGAAGACTATATGAACATTTTATAAATAAAAGGGCTAGTTTGTAAATAAAACAAATAGCCTGAATAGCAGCTGAAAGTTTGTTCAAGTTTGTTAGACTTTAGTACATATAAATACTCTTTACAGAGAACAATACGTGCTGTAATTCCTTTCACCCTCTTCATAATTCAATGGAGTTCTATCTCCTTCTTTCTTCCATTCATGTTTCTCTGTGTTAATATAAGCTTGTCCTCTTTTTCCTACAAAACAACATCCACCTTTCATATGTACCTTATTTTATTGGGCTTCTAGAAATGACGAGGCCTTTGTTGTAAGATTATTGCTAGTGAATCCATTTTGAATTGATCCGACTTCGTTTCATATTGTATTGTGGAACCAATCCGCTTGCGATCATAAAGATGAAACATTATCCATTTCATTCTGACTACGATATGCATCTCCATTTCTGCTCATAATATTTTCATAGAATTTCACCCAGGGACGGAGCGGGATATTTACTACGTATGCGGATATAATTTATAATTCTCCATTAGCTCACTTGGTAGATGGTGGGAACTGGGAAGGAGGAGCTTGATGTGCAGGAAAAATAGCAAAATTAAACCTTTTGTTTTAATTATTGCTTAACTCTTAATTAATACAATCAACTCAATATAACTTTTAACATAATATGTGAATAAATATGCAAAATGTCTTATACGAAAAAAAATTTGTACCCCCTTCAAAAATTTTCTGGCTCCGCCACTGACTTTCATCTTTGCGATTCTTCTTCTTTCTATCGTGCCTTAGTCCCAAATTTTGAAGGGTTGAACGTCGATGCAAACACTTTTGGTGTTGTAGTGTTGAAGCTATCCACTTTCAAACCAACTACGGTAACGATAAACTTCACGGATCACTAGTGGGCTCCTTTGCTGCAATGCTATGTCTTTCTCCGTATTTTGATCTTCGCATTTTTTCCTCCGTAATGTCCCCCTTTTTTTCATGAATACTTTGACCTCGTTTGGACTTTGCATGACTCTCTCGACTTCATGTACGTGTTTGCTTCTTTGTGAGTTGTGAGAATCTTGTTGGTGATGAACAAAGGCCTGCTTCATTTGTATCTTTTTAAATCTTTCGATCGAACTACAACATTTGACTTTTGTGCCTTCCGATTGAAATGTTGTCCACAACGGTTGATACGATTTGGAGAAAGTTGTCGATTGGTTTCGCTCCTAGTACATATGGGTCCTCATTTCTTCTCAATCTAAACCTTTTGTTTTTATTACTGCTTAACTCTTAATTAATACAATCAACTCAATATAATTTTTAACATAATATGTGAATTAATATGCAAAACGTCTTATACGGAAAAAAATTTGTGCCCCCTTCGAAAATTTTCTGGCTCCGCCACCGACTTTCACCTTTGCGATTCTTCTTCTTTCTATCGTGCCTTAGTCCCAAATTTTGACGGGTTGGTCGTCGATGCAAACACTTTTGGTGTTGTAGTGTTGAAGCTATCCACTTTCAAACCAACTACGGTAACAATAAACTTCCCGGATCACTAGTGGGCTCCTTTGAAGCAATGCTATGTCTTTCTCCGTATTTTGATCTTTGCATTTTTTCCTCCGTAATGTCCTCCTTTTTTTCACGAATACTTTGACCTCGTTTGGACTTTGCATGAGAGAGTCGACTTCATGTACGTACGTGTTTCCTTCTTTGTGAGTTGTGAGGATCTTGCGTTGGTGATGAACAAAGGCCTACTTCATTTGTATCTTTTTAAATCTTTCGATCAAACTACAACATTTGACTTTTGTGCCTTCCGATTGAAATGTTGTCCACACCGGTTGATACGATTTGGAGAAAGTTGTCGATTGGTTTCGCTCCTAGTACATATGGGTCCTCATTTCTTCTCAATCTAAAAAAATAAGAAAACAGATCCATATAAAATAGATTTGGCAAGGAAAAAAGCTTATATATACGAGATTTATCATATTGGTGATGACGGAACGATAAAAGACTAGCTTCTCTCTTGCTTGGATTATATTCATTGCTTCATATTCTCTGAGATCTTAAGAAAACAAAGCCCCTCAACATTTCCTTTAAGTTTCACTCATGTAGTCACCCTTACTATATTTGACCAACTTCTTTGGTTTTATTTTATTTTAAGAGAAAAAATGGCCCTTCAGATACCAAATATAATGAACTTATTTACATGTCAATACTCAAGAGTCAACGGTGCATGCAAGACCTTTTTAAAAAAAAAGGAAACATGTATTAAAAATCAAGAGTAGTAGGGTCCAAAACAGAAGATGGCAAGACAGTGTCAAAACACTCCACGTCTCCCACAGCGGGGCAATGCTTAGCAAGCATGTGAGCCACCTTATTTGCATTTCTACCAATAAAGGAAAACAAAAAGGACGTAAAACATTTGCTCATACTAATAATGTCTCGAACTATCAAAGCACCGTGACATCTTAAGACATTAGGGTTCATGAAGGCCTGCAGTGCAACCTGGCAATCAGCGTTAAAATACACAGGAGTAGTTAGAGGTAATCAATTTACATTAAATCTAATTACAATTAAATGATGGGATGAAGTTTTCAAGCATTTAGTTACCAATGTTTATTTTTATTTTTTTTTACTACAAGGTAAGATGATTAGGAATGATCACCAACGGTTTGATGACCATCCTATAGCATCGTTTCGGATAAGAACTTCGACTTCATCTGGAACCCTTCTAGCAGCAGCAGGAGCGTCATGGCCTAAACTTGCGAATTTGTCCGCAACGCCGTTAACTTCCCTGAAAACATGATTGATGGTGACCTACGAAAAGGAAACGAGGATAATAGCAATATCAGAGACGATAATTTCAATTTCCCATGGTGGCTTCCAAATATTCTTGAGTGCATTTATAATGGTCAAGTTATCGCCTTCAATTTCTATGTTTTTTATGTTCATGGCACGGGCTCTCAATAGTCCGCTACGTAGTGCATAGGCTTCCGCAAGAATAGCAGATGAGATCCCACATTGACCATGATCGTATGCAATAGCTAATCCGTTGTGGTCTCTCATAATGTAGTTGAATGCACTTTTCTTATTTAGGCGTTTGGATCCATCAAAATTAAGTTTGATACTCCCATTTCTTGGTTTTTCCCAATGAATATTCCTTGTCTTCCTCCATTGTACTGTGGGTTTCTTGATATCATTATTGGATTTTGCAAAGTTCCAGTCATGTATTTGTTTGGATATTATTTGTTTGATGTCTTTTACTCCTTGGTTGTTAAAATTGATTTGGTTTCTCATGTACCATATGTTCCACCAAGTGACTGAGAGTACTTCCATTCTTTTGTTGTCGATACTGCTTTGAGTTACTGACAGAATTTTTGACATTCTTTTTGACGAGGTGTCCATGCAAGCCTGTAGGTCCCGAACTTTAGCATCTTCAATGTTATGCATTGTGTAAGCGCATTTTACGAAGATATGTTTGGCGCTTTCATAGGGGTGTTGACAGAAAGTGCATTGCATAGGGACATGTATTTTTTGCTTTTCCAAATTCTCTTTGGTTGGTAGGCCATCTAAGGATAGTTTTCACATAAAGTTCTTTATTTTTGGCATGACATTTAGTTTCCAAATCCATGCATTATCATAGGGGCTATTGTTTTTGTGATGGTGCAGTAGTTGTAAGGCTGTTTTTGTTGAAAACCAGCCTTTCTCACACGGTGACCAATATAGTCTATCTCGGATGTTATTTGTCGGTATTGGGTATGAGTAAATTTCTTCCCTAATTTCTCGTGGGAGGAGATTGCTCAAGTCATTTTCTATCATTTGGCGCTTCCATTCTCCATCTACGATTAGGGAGCTTACTTTTTCATCATAGTTTATTGTAGACGCATTTTGAACATAGCTTTATAGTGTTTGGTCACTTAACCTTTTGTCTTTCCATAGCTTGATTGTTTTTCCATCTCCTACTCCCCATCTAAGTCCTTTTTCAAATTCCGATCGGAGGCCTATTAGTCTTTTTCATTGCCAAGACACGGTTTTTCCCATTTTGTAGTTCCATAACATACTTCCTTTTAAATATTTTTCTTCAATAACTTTCACCCATATGTTATCTAGTTTTGACATGATTTTTCAAAGTAGTTTCATTTGTAGTGCTTTGTTCATGTCTTCCGATTTGGTAATACATGTGCCTCCAGCTTCCTTTGGTCTGCATATTTTATCCCAACTGATTAAGGGATGATAGTTAGGCCCTTTGTTCCAAAAGAACTGTCTATTAATTTGGTCAAGTTCCTTATGTATGGAAGTTGGGAGTAGGAAACTTTGCATTATGAAGTTCGGTTTTGCATTTAAGTTTGCTTTAATTAGTACAACGCGCCCTTCTTGGGAGAGAGAACTTGCTTTCCATTTTGCGAGTTGTTGTCTTGATCTTAAGATAATATCTTCGAAGACACTCTTATTTACTTTACCCTTGATAATTGGGCATCCTAGGTATTTTTCTAGGCATGAGCTAGCCGAGATTCCCAAGTTCTGTTGTATTGCTCGCTTGGCATTGTTGTCAATGTTAGTAGTAGCTTGAAAGGAAGATTTGTTGTAGTTAACTCTTTGTCCATATATTTTACTATAATTTGAAAGAATTTCGATGACTTTATTGCATGCGGGGGTAAATGCTTTGACAAATATGATTATGTCATCTGCGAATGCAAGGAAGGGGATGATTGTTCCTGCTCTTGTGATAGGGAATCTAATAATTTTCCGGTTTTCGTTGCTCGCTTTTTGGATATTTCTTGCCAGAACTTCTGCTCCAAGATTAAAGAGGAGTGGAGAGAGTGGATCTCCTTGACGAAGCCCACGATTTGGTTTAAACGGAGTTGTGGGGTTATCATTGATGAGAATTGAGTAGGAGACTATACTGATGCATTCTTTGATCCAACCAATGAATTTGTTATCAAAACCGAATTTTTGCAGGACAACCATAATGAATGGTCATTCTACTCTATCAAATGCTTTTTTCATATCCAACTTTAGTGCTACATAGCCTTCTTTTCCCTTTTTTCTTTTAAAACCATCAAAGATTTCGTGTGCTATTAAGATGTTGTCATGGATGGATCTATCCTTGATGAAGGCTCCTTGGAGGGGGTGGATTAGCTTAGGCATTAGCTTTTTCAGTCTACTTGTTAGAATTTTTGATATAATTTTGTAGATAGTCGAGCATAGACTTATAGGCCTGTAGTGTGTTGTTGCTGAAGGGTTTTCGGTTTTCGGTTTTTGTAGATAGTCGAGCATAGACTTGTCCCTTCCAATTTCAAAATTTGCTTTTTTGATTTCATGGTTGGAAAAGGGTTTGGTGAGTTCTGTGTGTTTCAAGTCAGTGATTTCATTTTGGAGTACCTCGAGTTGAATATTAATCTCACTATCATTTATGGGGTTAGCATTAAATCTTCCTTTGTAGTCTAGTAGGAATTCTTTTTCAATGTCCTCTTCTCTGAAAACTATTGTGCCATCATTTTTCACGATTGAAGAGATGTTTTTATGGTTCCTTCTTCCTGTTGCCTTTCTTTGATGATACTTTGTGTTGATATCACCTAGTATTAGGGTTTTAGATTTAGCTCTTTGGATCTAGTACTTTTGTTGATAATCAATAAGGCATTCTCTTTTCGTGAGAAGTCTATTGAGTTTCGCATTTATGTGGTTGCTAAAGTTCTTGTATAAGAGGACCTGTAGCTTTTCAATATGTGATTTCACTTCTCTTACTTGTCTATTGATGTTTCCAAAGGTTTTCTTGCTCCAGTTTTTTTAGTTTGATTTTTAGCAGACTGATTTTCTTTACCAAGTTGAACATATGAGTTCCTTGGAATTGCATTCTCCATGCTTGTTTGATTATATTTTCACAGTCTTTCCTTTGAGTCCACATTAATTCAAATCTAAAAGGCTTATTTTTGGGTCGAGTGTGAGACCCCTATTCTTTCGGACCGAGATCGGACCATAGCCGAGATTGGCTTTGGGCCGAGATCGGCCAGCCGCACCCATGGGCATTTGGTGCCGCCCCTGCGGCTTCCCACCTCTGCGGTCCTGGCTGCCGCCCCTGCGGTTTCCGGCGGCTGCAACCGTCTTCGTTGACCTCTGACCCGTGTTTTACTCTCTACCTTACTTACTCTTTCCCTTGGCTGATCAAGGGTTTGTTCTTCACTTTCCCCTCCAGTTTCCTTCACGTCCCCCTTGCTTCCTCTTCTTCTCTTCTTGACCTTGTTCTTGATCTTCCTTGGTTTTGAAAGTGTTTGGTGTGAGAGTTGTTGTGCCTTGTGGTTGTGATGCTTGAGTGTGTGTTGCTGAGCTTGAAGCCAACCTGTGAGACTTTGGTTCTGCTCTCCCCTTGCTAAGCCACAACTGTTGTAATCTCCCTTCCTTGTTTCACTAGTACAAATCTTAAGTCTCTAGGGACTTTTTTTCATTACACTAGGGAGTTTTTTAAGTCCCCTAATACTTTTGGCCGAGAGCTTTCTCTCGGGAGTTTATCTTGAAGTCCTGAGAAACAAAAACACTCTAGGGACTTTTTTAATAAAGTCCCTAGAGATGTCTCTCGGGACTTTTTAGAAAAAGTCTCTATAGATAACTCTAGGGAGCTTTTTTAAAAAGTCCCGAGAGCCATATCTAAGGAATTTTTAAAAAAAACCCGAGAGACATTTATACGAATTTTAAAAAAAAAAAATCATTATAGGACATTTTTTTATAAAAATGTCATATGCTATTTGATTTTTTTTTTAATTACAAATATTTGCATTGACTTGTTTCCTACCAACATTTAGCAACAAAAACGTGCTTCGGACTTGTTGGTTGTTGCAAGATTCAAAAACATACACGCACAATAACAATGAAATGCACTATTTCGATTGTTCCAGGATTCAACACATACACTCAAATATTGTTCATTATATATGGTTAAAATGTACAAAATATCTAACATTTAGCAACAGAAGAGTCGTATTATTTCTCAACCTCCTGAAATCTAACTTGTCCGTTGGACAAAACGCTATTTTTGTAAGGTGACATAATACTAAGCAAGTTTGTATGAGCTTACTGTGTGCCAGCAATTCTTGTAGTGTCTGCATGAGTTTGGTCCACTAGAAACAATCTTGCCATGTCGACATCAGCAATCTTGGGAGTGAACAAAGATCTATAAACCATACCAAATAAGGTGTAATCCAGGCTTCCATTAGTGACAAACTCATAGATCAAAAGTCTCTCTTCGCCTTCTAAACAAAACCCAAGAATCCTAATGAGATTTTTGTGGTGAAGCTTGGAAACTAACAGAACCTCAGTCTTAAATTCCGCTTCACCTTGCCCTGAATTGATTTCTAGCCTCTTTACTGCTATTTGTTGCCCAGTAGCCAGCACACCCTGTAATAACAAAGGCAAGAACAATTTACTAACTTGTTTTTGTTGTAGAAAATTTCACAGGTTTGCAGTATATGTTCACTTAAGAATAACTTACAGTCCTGGTCCAGCTTAATGAAGCAAATAATTAACAAGCTGAAACTTTTTTTTTAAAATAATTTTTCTTTAACAAGCTGGGAGTTTTTTTTTGTTGATTCTGAAGATACAAATAAAAATCTGAAACCGTTCACAAGAAGCAAAGGGTCACAACAAATGAAACAATGGCATGTTGCTTAAGTTATATCCACAGTTATAACTCTTTACCTCAAATTGATTTGTTTCTTCCTTATTGCTATACAAAACAACATATGACTATATAAAAATTTAAAAAAACATACATTTTCAGCAGATTTTAGCTGCAAGTAGATCTTCAATGACAGCAAGCCAAATTCTTGCTCCTAAAAAATGAAGCTTAGTAACCTACTTTGCCCAAATACAAAAAGGAAAAGACTTGGTAAAGAATGTGAACCAAATTCATCAAACTCAATATATTTTTGTAAAGTGAAATATAATTTGTTTACATTATTGACAACTTCTACATCTCCTGTGAATGAAGATCTGTCACAGCACCGAACCTTCACCCTATTCCATTTATAAAAATCTGCACCATGATATTCAATTCAAGCATGCATCATAGAGTTCATTTTATTTTATTGAAAATGAGACAACATAGTGATCTAGATAAAAGCCTAAACTTGCATAGTGATTATGGTTTTTCTCTAAACATTAGTTTGGTTTTTTGCTCACAGTTCAAGCATGCACCAAGAAAGGAAATGGCTTAACTAAAGAACTAAAGAAGTAGTAGATAAAAGCCTAAACTGGCATAATGCTTCATGTACAGATAGAAGTTGTGATTACCTGGGATGATCAGTTGCCTAGATTAATAGTGTGAGAAAAGGGTGAATGTTCATGTACATATAGAAGTTGAGAATTCCCTTTCAAATAGCTACTAGGATTTAATGCAGGATAATGAAAAATTGTACATATCACCTGTTATGCACACATACTTTAACTGAATAGTGTGATTATTATCAAGCATAAAAACACACTGATCAACCAAAAAAATGCATCAACTCTAGTATAAGCAAACAATGATATAAATTAAAATTTAAAAATATTCAGTAAAATTAGATATTATGAAAAGCTCTCACCTTTGAGAGAAAATACTTGCTTGGATGGAATCTTCCAGCTAAAAGTTGAGAGAAATGTATCAGCATCTACATTAGGGAACTTAGCTTGAAGATGTTGCTTAACAGAAAGCTTGCTTGCCATCTCTTCCTCGCCTAGACTTTTGAAGGCTAAGGCTACTTGGAAGTTACAAGTATCTGTCTGTGTAGTAGACAGAAAACTTATTGGTGCTCAATAAGTTTTCTACTTCCCTCAAAGTTTGTAGGTTTTCTTACTTCCGTCAAATAGAGGTTACATATTCACAAATATGCTTATCTGAAAATTGCTAATTCAAAAGACACACATATCTAGATGCTAATATGCTATATTTGCATACAATTTTCACTTAAAGGCTTATAGTTCAATGTTGATTTATAAAAATGAGTCATCCTAAACACAAAAATTGAACCTGTCCAAGGTTCTACAAGCCAAAACATTGAAATTGAATCACTCTAGGTGTCTACAGAAATCAAAAAGTTTTCTACTTTCTATAAAAACAAACAAAAAAACAGAATTTGGAGTAAAGACACATAATTAGGTTAGCAAGAGAAACTAAAACCTAGTTAACTACACATTAACAATACAAGCAAGTATATCAACTATGAGTATTAATACGTCTATGAGAGTAAATGAGAGTAAAAATGGTGCAAAGTCCAACCGGTAAGATCAAATCTTTCAACGTAGTAAAACAGGAATTTAAAACTGCACATATTAGTTTCCTCTGTCTTTCTTTGCAAAACCTAGAAAATATTAAAATAGTAAGATGTTATAATCGTATTAAACAAGGGAATAGGAGGAGAGTTGTAGACGGGGAATCAATCCCTTCCGGCCATAGTCGATATTCAGCCCTCAACAATTTTTTGGGAGAGACGATAAACAAGAGGAAAAGTATCGCGATAGGAGCAATCGGGGACGACAAGAATAGGTTAACATTTTGTTTCTAGGGTTTTTTAAAATATAACTTCCGAGGGCCATTCTTCTAAAATTTAACAATTTATTCTAATTGGCGTTAGGCCGAGCTCGACAATTTTTTGGGCCATTTTCTCGGGACTTTATAAAAAAAATCCCTTAAGCTTTTGAATGGTTCTAGTGAGTTAAACCAATAAATCTCTAGAACTTTGTTTGTTTTTTTAATTTATAAATGAAGACTTCTCTTACAGGACTTTTAATATTAAGTCCCGAGAGTTTTAATTTTTTACTGGATTTTTTTCAACACCCGAGATTAATGTCTCAAGAAACTAACAATTTGTACTAGTGTTTTCTTCTTTCTTTTCCTTAGATTCTATCTTTCTAGCTTAGGATTAGATGCATGTTTAAGGATGTTGATGTTAGTATGTGTATGTATATGTATATGCTTAGTTTTGGTGAAGAGAAGACATGAATTGCTCACGTGAAGAGTGAAAGAAGAATCGCGGGATTATCTTCTGCACTATCGCCGCCCCCGCGGCACCTGTGTCGCAGCGTCCGCGCCGTGCCAGCGGCGTGCCAGCATTGCCAGCGGCCCTTGTCACCGCTCCCACGGCTACGTCCCGCCGCACCCGCGGTACTTGCCTTCCTCCCCTGCGTCCCTTGTGTCACGCAGGTGCGTCTTGCTCCGGTTCTACCTAGAGTTAGGTAGATCCTTTCCTTTCCTAGTATGAGCGGTAGTAGCATGCTAGGTACGAGTATGAGGTTAGAATGAGGTTGAGTACGGTATCGTTTATGCCGGTTACGGCTTTGAGGTTTACGAGTTGGAATATGATCCTTATGGATCCCTTGGGTCTAGGTGTGACCCTGTTATGGATATGAGTGTGATATATGTGTTATACTTTGCTTAGGCTGAGTTGATCTCCAGAGCGGAGCCGTTTGAGTTGAGTTGAGACTCCCGAGGTTGAGGTAAGTCCATAGGACTTACTTAGCTTCCATCTCTATATTGGATGTTGCATGAGTGGTGTATGTTTATGCTTGATAGTAGGTGCTATTATGTTTACCGACCTATGGTATAGTGATTGCCCATTGTAGGGTTGTGACAACTTTGCCCTGTCCTCCCGCGTGGAGACAGGGAGGTTCTCTGCGGACAGGCCACATATGGAAGTGGGACGGGCACTTGCTCCACTCCCATAGGGTACACGGGAAGTGTGACCAGATCACCACTCCAGCTGGCAACCTCCCCGAGAGGCGAGGGTTATACTCCTCGTGTCACATATGTTCATATTGATATTTATATATATACAATTTGTGTGTTGGACCACTTATATAAAGATAATGAACCGGGTAAATGTGTGATATCATGTTGAAGTGCTTAGTATTTCTGATATGTGATTGTGCTTATGCTCATTCTTTATATGTGTATGGTTAGCTAACGGTTTCATACCGTGTTGAAGATCTTTACAGGTTAGGAGAACTGCAGGGTGATCTAGAGAGGGTGATCCGCTGAGGGCTCCGTACACTGGGATTATTATCGTGGGACATGGGATATTTGATGTACAGTTATATGTATCTTTGGTACTCAGCGGTACTTATGTATTACCTTTTGGGATTTATATATCAGTTTTACGTTTTGTATTTAATCTATCGGTGCCTTGTTGTAAGATTCAGTGAAATTGTTGTTAAGCTAGGGACAGGATCCATTGTGAGATCCTAGCCCAGTAGCACCTCGAGTCCTACGGATTTCGGGTGTTACATCGAGTTTGTTGGTTATGTAGTTCAAGCGAGATGCGACAGTGGTCAAAGGTAGTGAAGGCATGATTCCAAGTGTAGATAGAGGGGTATGCTTGAAAAAAGTATGGGTGCGCCATAGCTCGATCTAGTTTTTCAAGGGTGTTGTTCTCTCCCTCCTTTCGCTTTCGCCATGTATATTCATTCCCTTTGGTTTGGAGATCAACCAAGTTGCATTGTTGAATTAGGTGTTGTAGTCTTACGAAGTGTCGTCTTGTAGTGGGTGCACCACCTTTTTTGTCAGATGGAACAAGGATTTCGTTGAGGTCACCAATGATCAGGGTTGGAAGGTTAATTGTATTTAAATGACTTTCAAGGTTGTTCCAGAATTCATCTTTGTGTCGCGCATTGGGAGGTGCATATATGAAAGAAATAAAGACAGAGACTTTAGTTATCTCATTGGTATGTTTAAGAGTTATATATCTTTTCTCAATGTTTTGTATTTCGATTGTTTCGCTTTGTAGTTGGTATTTTTTCCAAAGGAGACAAAGCCCTCCTGAGAGTCCGTCAGCAGGGACGAAGCATATATTATCAAATCCTGCTCCTCTCCAACATCTTTCATTTTGTTCGGTGCTCGTTTTAAGCTCTGCAAGCATTATCATCTGAATGCGGTCATTTTTACAAGTTAAGTTTAAGTCAATCCAAAAGTTTTTCTTTCTCATTCCCCGACAGTTCCAATATACAATCTTCAAATTGACCTATTTTTATCTTTGGGCTTCGTATACCCCTGATTCACGACCAACAAAATTTGCGGAGGTGACAATGATTTATATGGCTTCACCAATGAATTAATTGGATATATGCGATTCATAGTAATGTTTTGGATACACAACAAATAATGTATAAAACGAGTCCTCTTATTTGAATTTATACAAACAGCATATTCTATAAATTTAAACTTGTTCACCAAGATCCAGAGTTCCTTGATCAGGTTCCATTTATTCAAATGATCCACAGTAGCTATATGCGAGTATCTGTTTTTTCGATTGTACTTTGGTTCCATGATATCATATTGTTGAGAGAAACTAAGTTTATGGGGGCTTTGGCAGCCGTAAAAAACAAGCATTCCATTTTCCTGCAAGTACCAAAACCATATACCAGCAGTGTCTCTACAACAATCAAAGTAAACGTCATAGACATAGTAAAACAGATCCATGTATTCATGGTTAACAGAGTCATTTTTGATTTATAGTTCCAATGAGAAGATCTAGCATCATAGATAGTAATAAGGAAATTGGTTTTATAGTTGTGACTCTTAGTTTCTAAATGTTCATGTTTATGTTGCACTTTGCTAGTTGTTCCATGAAGAAACTTGTTAAGGGATATGTGAAGGAATTCTTCTTGTTCATATCTGCTATCTTTCCTCTTCAGTCTCCAACATTTACTAAGGGGGAAAGGAATGATACTTCTCGTTTCGGAGTTCGTTTGTGGTCTGGGGTTCAGTCGGTAGCCCAACAAGGACCAACTTTGTTCATTCACGTACAAGCCGCAACTTGTACGCCAATCTATGCCAGCCCCAACGGGCTCCGATTCGAGATTTGTTTCGGGAGGGGAGTACACCCATAGATCATTGCAATAGCCATGAAAATTCCTACTTCTGACACCCCCATGAACCCCATCACCTTGGTTTGTTGAGAAGTGCATACCTTTTTTTTCTTCTTCCTTTTCTTCGTTCGTTTAGGGTTGAGATTTGAAGCCTTTGGGGGAAGGCAGTCAAAATAATTGACGCCGTCGTTCCTTCTTTTGAGCCCTATGGAGATCTTGTGTTTATGGATTTTGAGTAGCAGATCTTGTGTTTATGGAGATCTTGTGTTTATGGATTTTGAGTAGCAGAGCTTTTTTCTTTGAGTAGCAGATCTTGTGTTTATGGATTTTGGGGAGAGCTTTTATTAGATCTCGCAGCCATGGACGGCAATTGCATAGATCTAGAGTTCGGGATCGAAGTTTAGGTTTTTTGAGGGAAGAGGGTGAAGAAGAGGGGCGCGTGAGAGGAGCGTACCTTGTGCAGGGAGCAGGTTTCATTTTTTATGGTGATGATGATTGATGAGTGAAGAGTGAAGACCAAAGAATCCATTGGGAAAAATAAAGTATTTAGTTACCAATGTTGAATACACTAACCTTGACCTCTTTCCACAAAGTTTTTTTTTTTTGAAAAGCTTTCCACAAAGTTATATTCCCCCTTTCATATTAGGAGTGATATGGACAATTAATTATTCTTAATTAAATTTCCAATACATGTGAATTAGCAGTGGAAGGTTAATCCATATTCACTTTAAGTGGGTGTATTCAATCCAACTTTTAAAGATTTTGACTGAATTTTAATAATCTATAGAATTTGCTGATTCTGTGGGATATTTTAAATCTATATAGAGTTAATACAGATTTTGTCAAATTCTATCAGATTAATACATGGACATAAGTAGAGTAGTTAAAATCAAAGCAAAATGAGAAATAAAAAGCATAGTCATCTTTCTTCCCAGTTAAACATCCCTGAGTTGAACAAAAAATGAAAGAAAGAAAAAGAATTATGATTGACACCAGTAAGTGTAATGTTCGTCCTTACGATTCATACTAATGACAGATCAGTACGACGAACCCACCATTATATATATAATAAAACAAGTTTACGCAAAATCAATTAAAAGTAGGTTACTCAAAATCAACCCAAAACCAAACGGCTCCGTTGACGAAATATACACATCAAATATACAAAAAGGTAACCCGTATTATAATAATATATATACACACACACACACACACACACACACACATATATATATATATATATATATATATATATATATATAGAGAGAGAGAGAGAGAGAGAGAGAGACAGCTCGCCTCGCTCGGTCCATGGCCCATCGTATCAGCATATCTAGACTGTCTTATTATAACAATCTCCACCTAGACAACATAATATAATACAAAAATTGGAAACACACATACAACTCCGAGATCTTGTCGCCAGATCCTCCTTGTTTCTCTTGACAGGGGGCTTTCTCACTCATCTAACAACGAGTGACATGAACCAAATCCAAGCAATGCATGCTTGAATTTGTCTGCGGTAACCGGTTTGGTCATCATATCAGCTGCATTCTGAGAAGTGTGTACCTTCTCCAGGATGATCTCACCAGAAGCTACTCTCTAATCTTGTGAAATCTCACATCAATATGTTTAGTCCGAGCATGGTACACCTAATTCTTAGCCAGATATATAGCACTCTGACTATCACAATGTACCTCAACTCCACCTTGCTCAACACATAGTTCCTCCACAATTCCTCTAATCCACAGAGCCTCCTTAGCTGCCTCTGCTAAAGACATGTACTCTGCCTCAGTTGTAGACAAGGCTACTATAGACTGCAAAACTGATCTCCAGCATATAGGCCCCCCAGCAAGAGTAAAGACATACCCTGTAGTGGACCTCCGGTTGTCAAGATCACCGGCATAGTCTGAATCAACATACCCTACAACTGAAGAATCACCTTCCTGGCCACCAAACATAATTCCACGGTCAACAGTACCCCTCAAATACCTGAGAATCCACTTGACGGCCGTCCAGTGTTCTCTCCCAGGATTAGACATATACTTGCTCACTTGGCTAACAGCTTGGGCCAAATCAGGTCTTGTACACACCATAGCATACATCAAGCAACCAACTGCACTTGCATAAGGAACTTTGGACATATATTTGATTTCTCCATCAGACTTCGGACACTATGCTGAGGAGAGTTTGAAGTGATTCGCTAGAGGAGTGCTGACAGATTTGGAGGTGGCCATATCGAATCTGTCAAGCACTTTCTCAATGTAAGTCTTTTGAGACAACCATAACCTCCCAGAACTTCTCTCCCTGCGAATCTCCATACCAAGGATCTTATTTGCAACACCAAGATCCTTCATGTCAAATTTCTAGCTGAACAAGGTTTTCAACTCAACAACATCATCAATATTCTTTTCAGCAATCAGCATGTCATCAACATATAATAGCAAGTATAAGGGTGATCCATCATCCAAATATTTCACATAAACACAAAAATCATACTCACATCTCTGGTAGCCTATCTGAAGAATGTAAGAGTCAAACCTTTTGTACCATTGCCTAGGAGCCTGCTTCAGACCATACAATGACTTTGTCAACTTGCATACAAGTTTCTCCTCTTCCGGTTGGACAAAACCCTCTGGTTGATCCATGTAGATCTCCTCCTCCAAATCACCATGAAGGAAAGTTGTTTTCACATCCATTTGCTCCAGATGCAAATCCCAGCTAGCTACCAGTGCCAACACCAATCTGATAGACGTGTGTCGGACCACAGGAGAAAAAATCTCGTCATAATCAATCCCCTTCTTCTGTGAGTAACCCTTTGCTACTAGTCGTGTCTTGTACCTTATGCCTTCTTTCTCTGAGATGCCTTGTTTCTTCTTGAATACCCATTTGCATCCTATTGCCCTCTTACCTGCTGGAAGAGGAACCAGCTCCCACGTCCTGTTCTTATGGAGATATTCCATCTCCTCAGCCATAGCACCTACCCATCCTTCTTTCTCCTAACTATGAATAGCCTCTCGAAAGTTGGATGGATCATTTGTGCCAATGACTAGAGCATAATTAACCATCTCCTCAAAACCATATCTTATAGGGGCCCTTGTGATGCGTCTTCTTTTGCCAGAAACAAGACTCTCTACCTGTTGCTGATCTACATCATGCTCCCCACCTGCTGGTGTAGGTGTGCTAGTATCTGAAAGCTCCACCTCCACTGCTGATATGGATTCAGTCTCTGTAACTGCAGGTTTCTCAACTTCCTTGGCATGTAGAAGCATTGCCTGCTCATCAAATACAACATCTCGACTGATCATCCGTTTCTTTGCAACAAGATCCCAAAACTTGAAACCCATCACACCTTTCTCATAACCCAGAAAAATGCACTTCTTAGACTTTGCATCCAGCTTTGTTCGCTCATCACCTGGAATCAACACATATGCTGGACTGCCAAAAATCTTCAAATTTGATAAGTCTAAATCAGAACCAGTCCATACCTCCTTTGAAACCTTCCCGTCAAGAGAAGTCAGGGGTGATCTATTTATCAAATAGACCGTCATGCTCACTGCCTCTGCCTAGAATTGCTTTGGAAACCCTGCATTCAATCTAAGACACCGTGCTTTTTCTGCAATGGACCGATTCATCCTCTCAAAAACACCATTCTGTTGTGGTGTCTTCCGCACTGTATAATGTCTCTGAATGCCATGCTCACCACAAAAACTCTGAAACTGAGAATCCGTGTACTATGTCCCATTATCCGATCTCAGATACTTCACTTTCCTCCCTGTCTGATTTTCCACTTCCGCCTTCCATAGCTTGAACTTGCTGAAGACTTCAGATTTATACTTTAGAAAATACAACCAGACCTTCCTTGAATAATCATCAATGAAAGTGACGTAATACCTAGATCCTCCTAGTGACGACACCTGAGTTGGTCCTCACACATCAGAATGCACATAATCAAGAATTCCACCTGTGTTGTGCTGACCTATCTTAAAAGACACCTTGGATTGTTTTCCCATCACGCAAAACTTGCAGAAGTCGATCTTACAACTATTCACACCATCTAGGAGACCTCGCCTGTGAAGCTCAATCATCCCCCTTTCGCCAATGTGACCCAGGCGCATATGCCACATAGTTATGTAATCTGTCTCAAAAGCCACGGCTGCAACTCCACCTGCAACGGTACTCCCTACCAACCGGTAGATATTACCCGATGTAATCTGCCCCTTCATACCTGTCATTGCCCCCTTGCTCACCTTTACACATTCCTTTTTTGTTTTGAAACAGAACCCTTTCACATGCAAAGTCCCCAAGGAAATCAGATTTTTCTTTAGAGCTGGAATGTGATGCACGTCAGTCAATGTTTGAATCACACCATCGTGCATCCTCACCTTTATCTTCCCAATGCCAACAACATCACAAGCCTTGTTGTCTCCTAATCGGACGGAGCCAAAAGTTCCAGACTTGTACGTCTCAATTCAATCTCTATTCGGAGTCATGTGAAACGAACATCCCGTATCCATGATCCATACATCTGAGTAGTTGCCTGACGTCACAGAGAGCATATCAGAATCTGCACCATCTGAGTCGTCTTTTTGCACCATGTTTGCTGATTTTGAAGATTCCTCTGACTTCTTATCTTCGTACTTCTTCTTCCTGGAAGGACAATCACGTTTGAAGTGACCCTCCTCCTTGCAAAAGTAACAAGTTACTGGTTTTTACCCTTGGACTTAGACCTGGATTGCTTGTTGCTTTCTTCTTGCTTCTCTTCCGTCCTCCCTCTATCCTGGTTGCCTCTAACATACAACCCTTCGCTTTGAGAACTCTCACTGGTATGTTGTCGTCGTTCGGCTTGTGAAAGCAACGCTGCTGACACCGTATCAAGACTTATCTCGTCTTTCCCACACGTCAACGTCATCACCAGATTCTCATATGAAGAGGGTAGAGAACATAGCAAGATCATAGCTTTATCTTCATCTTCAAGTTTTACATCCACCCGAGCCAAATCCCCAATAATTTGATTGAAAATATTCACGTGTTTCACCGAGTCAGAACCTTCCACCATTTTCAACCCATACAATTTCTATTTGAGATACAATTTGCTAGACAAAGATTTTGACATATACCGTTTCTCCAATTGAGTCCAAATCTCTTGACAAGATTTGAGATCAATAACGTGGTATATTACCTCGCCTGCCAAACAGAGCCGAATGACCGACGCTGCCTTCTCCTGCATCTCCTCCCATTCGTCGTCTTTCAACGACTCCGATTTTGTCTCCTTCAACGCCTTCAACATCCCCTGCTGCGTTAGCAGATCCTTAACTCGTCGTTGCCAAAGACCGAAGTTGTCAGTTCCGTTGAATCGCGGAACCTCAAATTTTGCAACGGAACTCATCGGCAACCTTGCTCTGATACCAGTTGTGATCTTGCAACGAGTTACTCGGAAATAGAGAGAAGACAAAACTTTTTGTGGTTTTGCTGCACAAACCTTGCAGCTAGGGTTTTCAATATGGATAAAAGAATACAACCCTGTTGCCCCGGGCCCATTATTAATCCATGGGCCGAAAATATGTTTTCCCGCTTACCCGGCCAAGACCGAGCGAGACGAGCTCATCCTGGGCCTTCGGCCCAGGAAGAATAGCGAGCGAGCGAGACGAGCTCGTCTCGCTCGGTCCATGGCCCATCGTATCAGCATACCTAGATTAATTGTCTTATTATAACAATATATTTATTATATTCTTCCTTTGCGTTAACCAAGAAGTCGATCTGTCTATTGAAATCTTTAAGCCGCCTAATAATTGTGCACTACATTCAAGTGACTCCTCATGCAGCTTCACGCCTGGGAAACTCATCAGCTACTTTTGCTTTAAAAATGAAACAAGTTTGGGGCGATCAAGTTAACTAAGAAGAAGTTTGATTGGGAAAAATGGAGGTCACATCTGGGCTGGTTGCTAGCTTCTACAGTTAGATTGGAGAGGGAGAAAGATGACAACGACTCTCAGTCATCTAAACCCAAGCGTCTAAGTAGCAAGAGAAAATCCAAGAACAAGGACAAGAAGAAGAGAAAGAAACAACTTATAGAAAGTGACCGGTATGTATAAGCCGTTAATTTTATTTCTGCTCTTGATGATAAATCTGGTAATGTAGTTGTAGTGTATCAAATGAGGATTGTACCATTATCAAACTGAATCTGTTTTTTAGTTACTGCTCAGAGTTACATGCTTATCTACTGTGATGTTGGTGAGTTCAAGCATCTGTTTTTATTTTGCCCCCGGGAAAATACTGTCCACGATGAAGTTGAGGTTGACGACGGTTCGTACGTGTCGTTGTTATTCTTTAATGATATTTTCAAAGGACACAACTCTGCAAGTGAAGGGTATAAGCGGCTTCCTCACAAGGCAAGGCTAGAAAAGAAAGCCAAACAAATTGAATTCAAATTGCTAGAAGCCCTAGGCGAGTTAACTGAGTTGATCTATGAAACGAATGAGTTGATAACCGCGGAAATTAGAGTCTACAACTATTTAGATTCTGATGAGTAAAGCCATACTTGCATCATCTTTGTCTCTATGTCAATTATGCTTGTTTAAATTTGTGAGGAGATTTCTTCTAGGGTTTATTTTGGATTTACTGTTCTTGAAACATTTCTCTTAGGTTGGTTGATGCAACCGTCAGTATTTTTGTATAATAATTGCCACATATTTTTATAATAATTGCAACTTTTGTATAATATGGCAATGGACCATAAAAACTTTTATTGTATAGATTCAACACATGTTAAACTTGGAGTTTTCCCTGATAAATTATTCTTTGCTAAAACAAGATCAACTAAAGGTTTAAAGCCTAACCAACTTGGCATGTCCTTATATATGACAGTAAATTACCATGAATGATCAATGGCATATCGCAACGTTTTTTTGTCTTTACAACCTTGATTCAAAGTCCATAATGGACAATAACTTCACCTGCATTTGCAAACTGCCACTTTCTGTAACGTTTTTCCCTTTTCTATTTATTGTCAATTGAATTGCCTTTGAAACTTTGGCTCCAAGCAAAGCATGTAATAAAGGGGCAATTTACTTTAATATGCCCGTTATATTTCACCTTCTCCTTTTGCAGCCAGACAAGGTAGCCGTGTGAATAAGAATAAAAAGGGTTAAATTTGGTGTGGGTTTGACTTCATGAAAAGGGTTAAATTTTGCGTGCATCAATTGTCTCATTGGCCCATATTGACAAAATTGATATATATGTAAATATGTCAATCATATTTCCCTTTAGTTTTAAATTTTATGCTTTGCTATACAAAGTATTTCTTTTATAAGTCTTGGTTTTAGACTATATATGAAAATTTATTTTACTCAAAATCATGAGCGCTTTCATTCATGAAAAATATACATTTTAATAGTAGTCCCCGAACTTTGAATGCGGCACATTCGAAGTTCAGCAAATGTCAGTTGAGTTATAAGGGTTCATTTGTTAACTTTCTCGAGATAACGTGTGTCTTTTAGACAAAAACTTCAAGAAAAAAGGATCTGAACTTACTAGACTTGTCTCTCACGTTTAAATTGTGCTTAGACATGCAAATTTACCAATGCCAACTTATATCTTAGCTACCATAAAATGTTGGTATGTGTAGATAAGAATTTTGATTTATTTTGAATTGATATTTGGTATATAACTTTGACTTGGCAACTCTTCGGGACATGTTTGTCGTTGACTTTAGTTATTGGTCACTTAAATTTCCAATTCAATGACCACGATAAATGACAATAAAAAGGGTTAAATTTGGTGTGGGTTAAACTTCATAAAAATCTGGCTTTTTTTTTTTGTTTTAAGCACGGAATGGCATTTTTCATCATGCTCAATTTCATACATTAAGATTTTACGTGCATCGTTTTAGCACCGAAATGCGTCAAATCACCTACAATTACACCAAAAACGTGTATAGACTTCTATACTTGTAAAGTAGAACTAAATAAGCATAAATAACACAAACAAAGGTTAAAACATACATGCAGAAAGGGAAAAATCTACCTAAATGCACAACTAAACTAGATCGATAAATCATGTTATCAAGCTTAATCAATCCAACTTCATTGTGTCTTGTCTTTAAGTGAAAGAATAACTCTTCCTTGCTGAACTTGAGTATCACATTTCTTGTCTTTTCATTGCAACTATACGGAAACGTCAATTTTAAATTAACTCAAACTACCATCCGCATGTCGGAAAGACTTGAGATGCTCAATTTCTTCCGATATATCTCCTTGCACGATGAACCTGTTAAATATAATTAACTCAAAAAAAAAACAATTGTAACTTAGAGTACGCACATTGGTGTAATCTTCACATGTTTTTAAGTGCCAACTAGGAGAGATAAAAAAAACTTTTTACTAGAATACATTTTCATCTTCTACAAGATGGAATTGGACTTTGCAAGATAAACATATTATCCATTTATATCATGCTAAAATCTTTAAATAGATTTAAATTTTAAAATATAAAGTAAAAAATAATTAAATATTTTTATAATTTATAAAAATATTTTATCAACATTTTAAAATCCATTTTATATATACTTAAATTACTTTTAGTTATTTTTATATTCTATATAATATAGTTTTTTTAAAAAAGTGATGTATTTTATTGATGTAGGTGAAAATTAAGATATATTCTAGAAATAATGTGGCAAGAGATAGAGGTAAAAAAAAAGGACATTAGTGACATGAGAGCGCAAGCCATTCTAAGTCAATGATCAAAATTAATAGAAATTTCTTCTGGAACAAAGGACCAAACTACCACCCATTAATTAGTTGGGATAAAATCTGTAAACCAAAAGCCCTTGGTGGCACCGGCATAAGAAAGGCCGAGGATATGAATAAGGCACTACAAATGAAACTCCTTTGAAAACATATGGCAGAACCAGAAAATATATGGGTCAAAGTTATAGAAGAGAAATATCTCCGGGGGCAAAACCTATGGAATTACGAGTGTGGAAAAAATACATCTTGGCAATGGAAGAAATTGACCAAACTGAAAGAAGAATTTAATAAAGGCCTACGATGGAGAGTAGGGGATGGAAGCACAGTCAAGTTCTGGGAAGACCGATGGTTAATGGATGAACCCCTGTGTACAATAGTGTCTGATCAAACCCTAGTTAGAACATCCGATAAGGTAGATGCCTTTATCTCGGATAAAAAGTGGAACGAACAACGCCTTGATCAACTTGAAGGGATTCTTCAAGCAAACATCATCAATAAGATAAAGAAGTATAACCTCCCAACAAATGACATAAGGGATAGAATTTATTGGTCCACAAATGACGACGGGTGGTATTCCACCAAATCTGCAATAAACATGATCCAAAGGAGAAAAGTTGGTGTATCGGAAGATAAAACGTGGATATGGGGCATGAGTACCATACCGAAAGTCCAAAATTTTATGTGGAAAATAGCTATGAATGGCCTCTCAACCAAAGAAAATCTTGATAAACAAAAAATTCCGGTAGTCATGCATTGCGTATTCTGCAATCACCATACAGAAAGCGCCAGACATCTTTTCTTTGAGTGTCAATGCACCCATCAGACCCTGGATAATAACAAAATATCAGCCATCCTTAAGGATATCGACACTTATAATCAATCCACTTATGAGACACTATTAGTAGTTAAAGATAAAATCTCATCTCAAGAACTTAGACAAGTGGCAATGATTTGGTGGAATATCTGGCTGGATAGAAATTAGATAATCTTTAACAATAAAAGACCAACAACAAACCTAAAACAAATTGCACTAAAACAAATTGAAGATTGGGATCAAGCAAACAATAAGCAAACAACTGAGAGCAAAATAAATAAAAGACAAAGAAGGAAGACCAAGAATATTAGCTGGCAAAAAACCAAAAGTGAACTTCGTTAAGCTTAACTTTGACGCAGCATTTGACAACAACAATCAATTCGCCTTTGGTTTCATCATTCGTGATAACCACGACTTTCGTTTGGCCCATGGAAAAGGGAAATGTCATGCAGATTCAGTTCTAGAGGCGGAAGCGTTTGCTCTGCGGGAAGGCCTACAAAAGGCTAAACAGTTAGGAGTGTCGGCTATTGAGATCGAGGGAGACAATTTGATGCTGATCAATTCAATCAACCACGACTGGAAACCTCCGTGGGAGACCGACATGATCATTTCAGACATTTCCGTCAACATCTCAGGCTTTTCTCAAGCAAGCACCACGCACATCTTCAGGGAAATCAACACGGTAGCGGACAAGCTCGCAAAACACGGACTTTCTGCCACTGAAGACCAGGACGATCTCCCAGACGATGTGATTGTACTCATCCATAAGGATGATGTATGTCGGTCGGTGTCTAGACACTGACCCTCCTATTCTGCTTACCTTGTATTAAAAAAAAAAAATAAGTCAATGGTCGAAAATTCAAAGTCTACTTGTGTTCCCTACTTCAATTTTGCCAGCCTTTTATTTTCTAAATTACCAAACTTATGCAAGAGTAAGACTACATGTGATGACTTGATTTATTGACCTCTCAAGTCATTGCAATTGCCGTGCACTATTGTTCCTACTCATTTTCCCTATTCATGTTCCAACAAATCGACCCGTTCAAATCTTTGTAATATTGTTGATGATAATTAGAGTCATGTCAAACTTAAAAGTAATGTTATTCAACTTGAACATGTTAGATTAATCTGAGTCTTTCATCTTTATCATGGATTTAAGGCTAATTAAAATTTTAAAATATAATTAAGAAGAAAATTCAACTTGAACATGTTAGATTTATCTGATGATTTCTTGTAATCGATCCGCAATATCGACAAGTATGACCTCAGATCCACCATTGAAAATGGTGATCACTGCCCCGGGTAGAAGTCATCCTATGAATCCTATAAATACTATAAGTTGTCTTTGTTATTTGATTTCATAATTTAAAGTTACATATTAAAATCTTTTCAGCTCTAATAATGCCATTATCCCAAAAATTCAGGGCCAAACTTTAAACCATGTTTGAATTGTTGTAAGAATGTAGACGGGAATTTAATATTTGATATTCAAATTGTTAATGCAGATTATAAAAACCAGGACAAGTTTGTCTTTGAGTGTATTTGTGTTGACATCAGTTGTTGATGTAAATGTCAAGCGTGGGTTTATGTGGGTTTATGGTAGATGAACATAGGGTGTTTGATGAATCGTCCAAATTTTTCCTTTGAGTGTATTTGTGTTGATATCACTTGTTAATGTATATGTCAATTCTCTATTTTTTGTGTAACTTGTTAATATAAAAGACAAGTGTGCGTCTTTTATATCTAAAAAAAGCTATCAGTAAGTTATGTTTGCAACGCCTATTAGCTCAAATGAAAGAGCAGTATGTTTATGCACAATTACAATAGTATATGGGTTCGAGTTTCATGTAAGCTAATCTTCAAATTTTTATTGGGTTGGATTCTTTTTCACAAGTGATTTTTATTTATTTTTCAAAAATTTTATTTTATTTTGTTGAGCATAAGATTAATGAATTCATACTAGTTATGACTACCCTCATTTCGGGCTGTATGATCATTTAGATCATTTAAGCTTGCTTGATCAGTAATCAAGCAAGAACAAATTCGTTCTTAGAAGGATAATTTGAACTCTATGATTAATATGTTTTCACTTTTCTAAAATGAGGTATCCGGTCATAGCAGTTGGTTGCCTGTGATCAGTGGAAACAAGTGGTCTTCTACGAAATGGATTTGCATATGTCAATGAATTCAGAATGTGAGCTATGAGGTACTATTTCATTCATTTTGAAAATCACTTGTATCATTAGGCAAGCCTGAATGCCTGATACTAGGCAAAGATTACTCATTGTAAGTTTGTAATTATACTATTTTGGTATGTAAGTAAATCACTAGACAATGCAATGTCTGGTTAACATCTTCAGTCTCACCTTAGACAACAAATGACCTAATTGTACTAACACTGCATATATAACTGACAGAGGATCATTATAATTATTGAGACGAAGATAATTTACGACACTTACCTGATACAGTTAAGCACTTGAACATGACACTTAAACTGAATTTCACTTTTAACTCCAAGTTTGGAACTAATTAAACTGAATTTTGCTTTTGAACCCTAAATGCGTGATTAACTAAAAAACTAAATTTACACTTCTGGTACGAAATTATAAAAATATTTAAAAAAAATATATGAGTTTGTTTAAGATAAACCGTCGTGAATGAAAATGGGTTTCGATTTCAAATGAGATGATGTAGATGAGTACTAGACGGATAACGTTCCCTATGGGGAACTATTTCTATTCCATTACGTGTAGTTCATCTTTGAAAATGTCAGCCATAGTTGGTGAGCTCCATTAATGAAATACTGACTTTAATGCGTAACTTATTTCTATTAAATTTAATAATTTAATCCACTAAAATATAATTATATATAACTAAATGCTTACTTGATGTTTGAAAATCAGAAACCATAAAAAAATGGCCTTCCATCTTTCTTCAACCATTCTTAGTCCAATACTTATCGTTCTAACTCTATGCACCACCCTCGTCTGCACCAACGCATGTGACGAAAGAGACAGAAATGCGCTTCTCAATTTCAAGACGAGTTTTGCATCATCTCCTCAAAATTATGGAAAACTTTCCTCTTGGAGTTCTAATGAGAACGCAACGAATTGTTGTACTTGGGAGGGAATCACATGTGATGACTCTACAAGACGTGTTGTATCTATAGATCTTAGTTGGAAGAATCTTACAGGTACCATGCCTACCTTGTTCAAGTTTCAATCATTAAGAGAATTGCACTTAGATCATAATCTTTTGGAGAGATTTACACCCCACGATTCACCACTTTTCCCCGCCAGTCTTTATGAACTCTATATGTCCTACAACACTCTTCACGGTATACTATCCGATCAACATTTTGCTAACTTCTCTCAGCTAATGATTTTAGATTTGACGAATAATCCCAATTTGACAATAAGGTTCAATGAGCCCCCGACTCAAATAGTGAGGTTACTCTTGAGTTCTTGCAACGTGGGTCCGGATTTTCCTAGATGGCTTCCTACATTAAACAGGATTTCCAATCTTGATCTCTCTCAGTCTAATATCTCCGGTTCAGTTCCAACAATTTTTTGGACCAACATTCCACACACTATGATGTATCTTAATTTGTCTTATAACAACCTTCATGGCACAATGCCAATTAATTTTGGTGGTCAAGATCCCTTATTATTTACTCTAGATTTAACTTCAAACGCCTTTCATGGTCCGATACCTCGTCTATTTTTTAAGGCGACTCTGCTTCTTTTGTCAAAGAACAACTTCTCCAGTATCCCTAATACTTCTTCACTTGATTTTCCTGACCATATTCCCACACTGTTCCCTATAGGTATTTCTCCTCCTACACCAACTAATATTCTTGACGTCTCTGACAACAATTTGTCAGGAGAGATTCCTCAGTGGTTGTGGCAACAAACGTCCACATTCAACACTCTTAATCTTGCCAATAATAATCTGACTGGGATAATTCCAAGCTCAATAGGATCCACATCTGAACTCTTTTTATTCAATTTAAGAAACAACAGTTTATTTGGTCAGTTGCCTGCATGGTTAAGGAACTGCACTAAGTTAAGAATTTTAGACTTGAGCATGAACAAATTCTCAGGAATATTACCATCATGGTTGGATGAAGGCCTAACATCTTTGTCATTTCTTTCCTTACAATCAAATAGTTTTATGGGAATATTGCCCAGAAATTTGTGTAATCTTAGCTCTCTTCGAATCTTGGATCTTTCACATAATCAATTGTCAGGAGATATCCCCTCTTGTGTCAATAATTTTGTCGCTATGACTCATGATGTAAATTCGAGCACACAAATTACTCTACCTTGGGCAAGGGACGGTAGTTATTCGTTTCCCATTGAAGAGGCAAATTTCTATCGGGCATTTGTCACGTGGAAAGGAATGGATAGATTGTTTTTGAAAAACCTGAAATTGGTGAAGCTTATTGATCTACCAAATCGGCCAACTCAAGTCTTTGGAGTTTTTGAACATGTCATACAACAAACTTTCTGGCCCAATTCCACCTAGTCTCTCGGAAATATCTTCGTTGGGAATGTTGGACCTTTCACACAACAACTTGTCAGGAAGAATTCCAAAAGGCCCCCAATTGCAAGGTTTTGACACCTCTTCCTTTTCCGGTAATTCGGAGCTCTGTGGTTTACCATTGCAAGTCAAGTGCCCTGGAGATGTGAATGATTTCGGTGGAGCTATACAACCCTCTATAACATATGAAGGTGACAAGGAAGAATGTGCAAATAAGCAATGTTTTTATGGTGGGTTGGGAATAGGATTTGCTCTCGGTTTTTTTGGAATCATTGCCACACTTATTTGGATAAGTAAGTGGAGATATGCTTTCTTTCGGTTTGCATCCGATTTTGGAGAATGGATCCTTTTGATTGTGGCAATGAGCGGTTCTAAAATTTCAAGAAAGTTCAAGCTCAAATAAAGGTTTTGTTCAATATGCATTAATGTTGTGTTCTAAATTAGTTTGTAACATTTTCGATCAATAAGTGGAGGTAAATGTACATGTTCATATTGTTTTGTATAGAACTGAATGAATTCATTGTTTTACATAAGAGGACTATTTATATGCCTTCGTTTATATACCTTTATCACAGTAGATGCTTGGCGTACATCTTGGCATTGTATTGCATAATATATATCAAGTCTAGGTTATCGCTGCTACAAGAAGGGAAATATACCCGGTGGGCCGGTTGTTTCGATGTTAAGTTTATACTCCGGACCACATCCACATAAAAGTCAGCAAGTTAAATACTCATTTAAAGTAGCCTGAAAATTTATGCAAATTTCTCAAAATGACTTTTATCTGGTCATTTTCCCCTCTAATTTTGATCAACTTTACGCATTTCTATGCTTTCGTTTTTACCAATTCTATTTTGTTGAGCACATACATAAGTTTCAAAACTTTAGCAAGTCATACTTTTCTGTAGAATTTGATGACATTTAAGCAAGTTAGGTTTTTCTTTATATGAAATTTGATGAACATCACGAAATGACGACGAAATTCTTTGAAACGTATATGAATTACATGGAAGTTACATAGATTTTGTATATAATAAGACTTGAAACATGTTATTTTATATTTATTTGCTAACACAAGTACTACACAAATAAGCACGTGGGTCTTTTCTCACACCAAACCATGCAGAGAGAAATGAAGTAAAAGATTGGATATGTACCTCTTTAGACCTAAATAGTAAAGAATCAACACCTCGTTGGAAATGCTAGATTTTTGACATAACAATTTATCGGGAGGAATTCCGAAAGGCACCCAGTTGCAAGGTTTTGACCCCTATGCATTTACTGGAAACCTGAGTCTTTGGAATGCCTTTCGGCCAATGGATTTCGGAGGCCCTGTGTAACGTAAAAAAAAAAATTTATGAATTTTAAAAATAATGTTTTAACAGGAAAAAAATACTAAACTTACTTTTTTAATTTTAAAAAAAAAACCATGAAAGAATGACAATAAAAAAAATAAAACAAGACATTTCTTAACTTTAAATAGTTTTTCAAGAAAAAAAATAAACAAAAGAGAGATAAAAAAAATTATTAAACATGTGTGAAAAATTTTTAAAAAAAAGAGAGAAAGAACATGGAATTTGAACTTTTAACTAACTAAATAAAAATTCATCAAAGAATGACAATAAAAAGAAAAATAAAAGAGATAAAAAAATATTATAAAATATGTGTGAAAAAAAAATTTAAAAAAGAGAGAAAGAACAGAGAATTTGAAATTTTAACTAATTAAATAAAGGGTTAAATTAGAAAGTAGGCCCTTTTTGTATAAATGAGCACTAAGTAGGCTCCTTTTTATATCAATATACAAATTAAGCTCCATTTACTTATCTTTAAAGATTAAATGAAAGGACAAATTAGGAATATGAAATTACTTAAGTCAAGCCCAATTAGTTTAATGAAAGCTCAAACTTAATTGTTTTAATGAAAGCCCAAATGTTTTAATAAAAGACAAGACCAATTGGTTTAATGAAAGCCCAAACTCAATTGTTTTAATGAAGGCCCAAATGTTTTAATAAAAGCTCAAGTCCAATTGGTTTAATGAAAGCCCAAGTGTTTTAATAAAAGCCCAATTGTTTTAATAAAGGTTACGTCCAATACACAACTTCGGACAGGGCCCGATACACAAGCTTCGGACAGGGCCCGGTACACAAGCTTCGGACAGGGCCCGGTACACAAGCTTCGGACAGGGCCCGATACACAAGCATCGGACAGGGCCCGGTACACAAGCTTCGGACAGGTCCCGTTACACAAGCTTCGGACAGGGCCCGATACACAAGCTTCGGACAGGGCCCGATACACAAGCTTCGGACAAGGCCCGATACACAAGCTTCGGACAGGGCCCTATACACAAGCATACGTTCGGACCCAATAAACAAGCCTACGTTCGGACCCAATACACAAGAATAGGACAAGGCCATTACACAAGCCTACGCTTGGGTCCAATACACAAGCCTACGCTCAGTCCCAATACAAAAGACAACGCTCGGACCCAATGACAAGCATACGCTCGGGTCCAATACACAAGCCTACACCCGGGCCCAATACACAAGTCTACGTTCGGACCCAATGCACAAGCCTACATTCGGACCCAATACACAAGCATAGGACAAGGCCCAATACACAAGCCTACGCTCGGGTCCAATACACATGCCTACGCTTGGGTCCAATACACAAGCCTACGCTCAGTCCCAATACACAAGACAACGCTCGGACCCAATGACAAGCATACGCTCGGGTCCAATACACAAGCCTACGCCCGGGCCCAATACACAAGCCTACGTTCGGACCAATGCACAAGCATAGGACATGGGCCAATACACAAGCCTACGCTCGGTTCCAATACACAAGCCTAAGCTCGGGCCCAATACACAAGCCTACAAAAATAAAATAAAACTAAGAGACAGCCATACACACGCCTCTTTACATTTTCCCATAAATTTAGATATGGCCAAGCCCTACATGAGCCTTGGTTGATTCAAGCAGTCGTAAATTAGGTTTTTTTAGGTGCATCATTGCACTGATTCGACACAGTTTACTCGGATTTAGGATACAATATCCTACAACATTTCGATGCTCCAAAGTCTTCATGCTGCATTATTGCCATTTTATCTCATAATTGCACTGAGACTGTGTACGGACAATACTGAAGTATCTACATCCACCACCGGCAGATGGTTCCTACTATAGTAAATCAAAAAGAAACCCCAACTTGCAAGCAGATTATTGAAATGAAACAGGTATTCTTGAAAATATCCAAATTTTGACAAATTCATGACTTATAGGAGTTATAGAATTTACAGCAACATTCTCGTTCACTTGACATCAGAATCAAATACATTTTACTACGAGTGGAACCAACTCTCTAGATAGAATTATGAATTTCCATTTACATAAGACAAAAATCAAATACATCTTACTCGGAAGCTTTGTAGTATAAATGGGAGTAGAAATCAAGCAGTATATAGGCTGCAAAAGTTTTCAACTCCCTTTCCCTTCTCTGTGGCAATTTGCTCGTATTTGACATTTGTGGAAAAGACAATAAGATATTGTCTTCTTCTATTCCCTCCTAGGATTACTTATGTGCACAAAAATATAGTTACAATTGAACAAACAAGCTCGCAGTATATAATTTCTAGATGATTCACATTCATACTGGTTGGTCATTGATGCCCGATCAGAGTTTCACTGTTGCTCCTGTGTGGCGTCCTGGTTTGCATGATCTTGATTTGCCGAAGTTTGTGCATAAAATTGATGCTGGTCTCTAACATCTCTAAATATTGAGAAAAATGAGTTTAGCCGCTCGGATGAAGCCCCTCCTAGTATCCATAGAAACAATGAACTACTAATGAGAGAGAGAGGAGGTCGTTGCTTCATGGTAAGCCGAGAAAATTATAAATTGCGAATCCGCTCCAGGGGCTAGGTTTTGCCGAGAAAATTTCATTGACGGCCCCCATATTATTTTCAATTGCAGACTCGCTCTACTTTCCTCTTCAATTCTCTCAGAACCCAACAATGCAGTCTCTGTCCCTACCAAGTGCTCAATTGAGCTCCACCAAATCTTCTCTCGCTCCTCTCACCACTCAAATCCACTAAATCGGAGTTTCCTGCTTCATCACTGCCACCGTGCCTCCTCAGACCATGCCGGATTCGTCTCTGCTTCAGTTGAGCCTCTCAGGTTCCCTTCTTCCTTCTTCTATTTTAGGTTTCACGTTATCGGAAAATCTGATATTTGAGATGTTATAGATTTGAGATGGAGGAGTTGGATCAGAAGGCATGTCGGCCGGTGCAGAGTTTTAGGACAAGAACTTTGCCGTGGACGGCGGAGGAAGACAGATCTGGAAAGGTGTAGCAGGTTTCGATGTCGAACCCAATGATGCGCTTATCTAGCTATTAGAGGAGATGAAAGAGAGAAAGTGAAGAGATGAACGGTAGATTAGTTTTCCATTATTTGCGTTTTACCATTATGTCCTTATAATTAATCAGTTTTATATTTAAAAATATATCAAAACAAATAAAGGGCCTAGTTAGTATTAAAAGAACAAAAAAGGTCATTTGGGCTCATTCTTCTCTTAAATAAAAATACATGAAAGAATGACAATAAAAAGAAAAATAAGAGAGGAAAAATATTATAAAAGATGTGTGGAAAAAATTTTTAAAAAAGAGAGAAAGAACAGGAAATTTGAACTTTTAACGAATTAAATAAAAATACATGAAAGAATGACAATAAAAAGAAAAATAAGATTGTTCTTAAGAAAAAATTAAACAAAAAAAAAATAAAAAGAACATAATAGTTATTACAAGATTTGAACACCTATTGTACCAAATATTAAGTTCTAACCATTATGACAATCACTCTTTTGTGTTATAAAACAACTAAAATTATATATTATGGACCCCAAAAAATTGAAGGTCTTGTGTTGTTGGACCGAATGACACCCCTTGTTGGACGGGCCTGCCTTTCGGAATGACTCCCTGTTGTATGACAAATTGAAAAAATGTTATGCTCGTTACATGCTATTTAGGTCTTTACTATTTAGGTCTAAAGGCGTTGATTCTTTTTTGTAGACAAGCTTTACATTCACATCGGAATGGTCTAGAGAAGACTACATACTTGAACATCAGTTTAGGTCAATCTCTATCGGAGAGAATGCTTTAAAACAATCGGCTTCCAATGAGTCGAGCCTATGGACATAATAAGTAAATATATAGTATGTGTTGGCTATAGTTATGTTGCCTATATCTTATCCTCTTTTTTTTTTTCTTTTCTTGTGGTTATAACTTATAAGCAGGATTAGGCAGAGAGTTGAATCATGATGACACTGCAATCAATGGAGCTAGGAACCCTCGAGTTGGCTCAAAAGACTGCCAAAAGATGGTATGTCTCTTATATATAAAGTGTTTTCCACTAATATAAACACACAGCTTGACAAGTAACTATGTTATATATATATATATATATATATATATATATATATATATATATATATATATATATATATATATATATATATATATATATAACGCCTCTTTGTTTATTTGCTTCCTACTACGAAATGTTACTTCATCTTCTTTCCATATCAAGAACCTGAGTATGAGCACGTTGTTACTGTATGTTGTGTTAAGTTCCCACGAAAAGGTTTGTATTATGTCACTTCATTGCTAGGCTCGAAAATGAAATCATTCTTTTGCTTCATATCCATATCAAGTGACTCCTCAGCTTCACGTCTTGGAAAGTGGAAACTCATCAGCTACTTTTCTTTAAACAGGGAACAAGTTTCGGGGCGTTCAAGTGACTCCTTCTCTTTGCATATCCCATTTTTCTCAATTTCTTGATATTTTTTTTTAAATAAATAAAATTTATTATTTTAATATTAATAAATACTATTTTTATAACTTTTGATATAGTAAAAAATTAGTTTTTTAAAATGTAATTGTTTTGAGATGTATTTGTATTCTTCTTTTGAATAAAGTATGATTTATTCTTTCGGATAATATATATTCACAGATATAATGAAAATTTTATGGCACTATAGTGTAATTATATTTTTTTACATATATTTATTATATTCTTCTTTTGTGTTAACCAAGAAGTCGATTTGTTTATTAAAATTTTTAAGCCGCCTAATAACTGCGAACTACATCCAAGTGACTCATCAGCTTATCAAAAATTAAAAAAAGTGGCTCCTCAGCTTCACGCCTGGAAAACTCATCAGCTACATTTGCTTTAAAAAGGGAACAAGTTTAGGACGATCAAGTTAACTAAGCATAAGTAAGTTGATTGGGATAAATGGAGGTCAGGTCGGTTGTCTATTATCTTTTTTTTTCTTTTCTTTTTCCTGTCTTGTTCTTGGACTTTCTCTTACCACTTAGTGGTTACTTCTACCGTAAGAGAAAGTCAAAAACAAGGACAAGAAGAAGGAAAAAAAGAGAGACAACTTACTGAAAGTGATCAGTATGTATAAGCCATTAAAATTTTTTTCCTAGATAGCTAATATTTCTGCTCTTGATAATGAAGTTGGTATGTAGTTGTAGTGTATGAAATGAGGATTGTACCATGTCAAACTGAATTTGTATTTTATTTACTGCTGAGAGTTACATGGATATATATTGTGATGTTGGCGACTTCAAGCATCTTCGATTCATAACAAGTAATTTCAGGATTTGGGTGTACTGTGTTTTATTTGCTTGATTTTTATTTGATACTGCTTTGTTAGTTTGGGGAGTAATTTCAGCTTCTACTCTTATTTCCCATTACCTAAAAAAAATTTATATTTTTATGCTTTTTTGCTTATATTACAATTAAGCATCCATGCATAGCATGAGTGTTCTTCTGGGCAATGTGATGGTATAATAAATATTTAAAAAAAATTATCATATTTCACTTTTAATGCTATTCATATTTTCTTAGATAAGTATATTACTTTAAGGATTTGAGATATATGTATGAAAGATATGCTGTTAAGATAATATCAGATTTTTGAATATCTATTTTTCTGCTCTTGGTTGTAGTGTATGTAAGGAGAAACATAGCACAGGAAAAATAAGGTCCAAAATGAGCCCAGGAAAAATATTATCCAAAATAAAGCCGAGATGCTTTCACCTTTAGGTTTGTCCATGTCGTTGTTATGTTTTGATGATGTTTTCAAAGGAAATACAACTGCAAGTGAAGGGTATAAGCGGCTAACTGACAGTGACAAGGAAATGCTAGAAGAGAAAGCCTAACAAATTTTATTTAAATTGCTAGAACGCATGGTGAGTTAGCTCAGTTGGTTGATGAAACGATTGAGTTGATAACTGGAAGATCGGACCTACAACTAAGATTCTGATGAAGAAAAAGTATACTTGCTATCATCTTTGTCTCTATGTTAATTATGCTTGTTTAAATTTGTGAGGAGATTTCTTCTAAGGTTTAATTTTGAATTTATTGCTTCCCTTAAAGATTTCTTACAGGGTTTAAATTTGGACTTACTGTTCTTGAATGTTTCTCTTAGGTTAGTTGATGCAACCATCAGTATTTTGCCTCAGTGGTGCAACGCTTTTGTTCTTGAAAATTTCTTTTAGAATTCGTGATGGGCAATGTAAAGCTTGTCTAGACCATTCCGATGGAGATTTACCTAAACTGTTGTTCAAGTATGTATAGTCTTCTCTAGACCATTCCGATGGGCAATGTAAAGCTTGTCTACAAAGAAAGAGTCAACGTCTTTAGACCTAAATAGCATGTAACGATCATAACATTTTCAGTTATTTTTATAACAGTTAATGTTGTATACTTTAGCTCTGCATTTGTGAAGTGCGGAATAGGCATATAAACAGTTAACAAATACTCTAGAAGGGGGGGATGAATAGAGTATGAAATCTTTTCGCAATCTCAGGATTGGTAAGATCTTATCGATAAGAGATAAGACCTTATCAAACAGTGATAAGACCTTATCAAACAGAGATAAGACCTTACTCGTAGCTCAGAGATTGGATAAGAATAAAACAGTAAGTAAAGACGAACAAGAGATAATAAATACGAGTAAAGAGCAGAAGTAAAAGTGACACGTGATATGTTGACGAGGTTCGGTCTCAAATTGACCTAGTCCCCGCCTAGGGTTATCCAACCCTAGGATTGTAAGTAGCTTTATTTCTCTTCTTCTTCCGATGAGCTCCAGATACAACCTTCAGAAGAACTTCCCTCTTCTAAACTCAGAAGCCTTACACTTCCTATCTAGCAACTCAAACAGTCAAGAGAAAACAAAGTCCTACCTATACCGAAGTATCTTACACGTTTGGGTAGAGAGTAACCCTTTGTATGATTCTAGATGAATTGTACTATGACGCTCAAAGAAGATCTCACACACTCAAAGAGATAAAACGCTCAAGCTTGAAAGGTGAGATCGATGCTTTGGGAGATAAGAAAGCAGATGATTTTTGTATGCACTTCGGATTCAGTCTTGTCTCCTGTCATCTTTCTTGTCTCCTTATATAGATACGCCCATCATCTTCAAACAAAACGAACGTTGAGAAAGATCTTGGGCAGCTTGAGATTTGTTACAAAAAATCCGATCGTTTGATTGAATCTTGATATCTTGATTTGTTGCAATCTGGACGTTGAGAATTGATTTTCCAATGGCTGAAAATCCGTTCAATATAGTTGCAGTAAATATGGATTTTTAAGATTATATTGGCTGAAGATTTTGTTCAAAGATTTGTTTAAACTAAATCAAAGATTTTGTTCAAATCAAATTCCTTGAAAATCTCAACAACCTTAACAAAATTTGACTTAATATATTTGGTTAGAAAATCAAACCAAATATAAAATCCAGCCTATAAGAATATTGTTAGCCCAATAAAATATCGGACTAAACTAAATAAGCTCATTCGAACTAAGCTACTTGAGCTAGTTTCGGTAAGGTCTTACCAAAACCCATAAGGTCTTACCATAACCTGGAAACCAAGGTTTTGACTTTCATCAACCGGTAAGGCCTTATTGACCATTAATAAGGTCTTATCATTAAGGTGGAGTTAACAATTTGCTTGGTAGTCCGATGCATGATATGTTATCGAAACAACCATGTATATTTCCCTTGTAGTAGCAATACCTAGACTTTATGTGTATTATGCAATACATATTTTAAGTTAATTTATGCATGAACCTAAAGATCAGCAAAGGCAAACTGCCAAGCATCTACTGAGGAGGGATGCTGGAATAGTTGTTCTACGACAAAAGAAGAATAGTCGCAGTACAAAAGAAATGAGATATCGGGCCAATTAAGAAAATCAGTGGAGTTTAGTTTCGGAATCCATTTAAGAAAATCAGGATCCACGTTCCAAGACCTCAAAACTAACCTTATTATTTGACTCGGGGGCTCATTGAAGCTTATATTGTCAAGTTGGGATTAGTGGACAAGTCTAAATAGTACATCGAGGATAAGCTAGTAAAATGCTGATTGGATAGAATGCCATCAAGAGTGTTGTAGGACATGGAGAGTTCACTTAGACTATCAGGATCGGAAAAGGTGGTGAATCATGTGGTGCATATATCTCCACAAAAAATTATGATCCAAGTGCAATTCTCTTAATGATCGAAACTTCAGCAAGCTATAGGCATGATACCTGTACGATTGTTCCAACTCAAATCCAAGATAGCCAACTGATAAAACTAGATATGAACGATTCTCAACAAAATACCATAGATCTAGAGTGATCTTGTAAAACATGAACGATTCAAACCAACAAACAAAGACTTGGTGACGCAGTTCGGGTTTGAAACCCTACTCTACGGGATTTCAGGAGGGGAAATCCGTCTCAATCCACTAGGTAGATAGAATGTATGATTACAAGTAACAACAACTTCAAATCAAGACCAATAAAACCCTAACCAAGAGAAAACTAAACAAGAACAGTAAGATAAAAGAAGCCAGATGATGCCAATGCAACTAGAAACAAGCTTCCAATGAAGCTTGTGTTCTTAATCTGATCATCCCACGAAACACACAAGATCGCTTCTCACTTTCTCTCTTTTCTTCTCCTTTTCTCTCTTTTTTTTTTGGTAATGGTAAATTCGGAGACCATCCGGTTCGATCGGCTTAGCCGCTCTACGTCCGGATCGGGTAGAAAGTCGTGGCACAGGGTTTGCACAGTACCTCCAACACGCGAAGGAGAAGAGGAACTCAGGAATCGGCCGAGGGTTTGCACAGTACCTCCAAAGCTCAGTAAAGAAGCTTTTATACCTAGGGTTAAGAGGAGACGGCAACCAACACGTGAAGGAGTCATGTGCCTTCATTAGTCCAACAATGAGACGGATCAAGGCAAGCCCAGCAACAAAAAGGCCCAACAAGCTAGAATTACAACGGCAACCCCCAAGATTACACATATTTACACATAATAGCTTAAAGTTATTAAGTTTCCCATAATGGCACAATATACAAGATCACCATACACATTAGAGCATCTTAGGTTATGTTTGAATCATGTCAAGACACTTAACACCTTAAGTGCCCTTGTACATTATCAAACAAGTCCTAAACCACCAACTAATGTATAGGCATTCAAGTATATGTGTATAAGGGATAAAGGTACAAGTATTTGAAGTTGTAGTAACCCTATGTACATCCTATTAATTATTAACATAACACCAACGAATCACCGGAACAATTTTCCAAGGGTCTTAGAACATCAACAATACTCTTGTTGATGCTACACATCGAAACATGCAACTCATTCAACTTCCAAAGATTTACAATTGATTTGAAGGTTTTAACTTGAAGGGGGTTTCCATCAAGAACAAGATTTTCTAGAGAAACCATGTTGTCAAACAACTCAAAGATGTTTGGTAACGGGCCTCCCAAATCTAAAGAGCCTAGGTAAAGCTCCGATAGATTGGAAGTAGTATTCAAGAATAATGATAGGGTGGAGAAAGACAAGACACTGGTAGAAAGATCGAGTTTTTTAAGGGATAAGCAGGGATTGGAATACGTATATAATAAGTCTGGAGTACGAACTAGGGGTGGGCATATCAAGGGTATGTTTCCGTTGATTAATCCATAAATACTACGGAGTACTAACTAGGGGTAGGCATATTCAGATATCCAATCTGAAGTCCCGGGTATCTGATCCGCTAATTTTATCAAATGTCGATTTGAATCCGATCCAGGAACATTTGGATATCCAACACTTTTTGTCGGATCGGATATCCAACTCTGATATCCAATCCAGTCTGAATACATATTACTAGATGAGTTGGATATATCAAATCCGATTTTTTTTTCAAGTGCAAAACCCTATTCGTATCAGATCCGATGATCCGAAAATTCTTCCGGGATCGGATCAGACTTGGATCATCTTTTTACGGATATTGTCGGATTCGAATATTTCCGGATCGGATCTTCGAATTAGTGAATCAAATTAGTCGGGTCGGATAGTTTTTCTCACCTCCTCTAGGGCAAACAATCTCTATGGCATTAAAAGATTATCTATAGCCCCCTTGTTTCAGGATATTTGTAGCACCATTCACAAGGATCCTCTAAAAACTGCTTTAATGTTGGTTGCACAATACAAAATAAGATTTGTTTCAAAACAGCTGCACATCTGGCATTAGCCAAGGCTTTCATTAACTAGACACCGAAAAACAAATGCAACATCGACAAGGAATTGACAAACACACTAAAACATCATATGTTCATGTTTATTTGGCAACACAAGACAAAAATGAAGTACCAAGCTTAATTTTCGTGAGAAGCACGCAATCTATTTAGCAATACAATAAAGAGCTATTTGAACTGAAACTTCTTAGACATCTTGTACTTGCTCGAACTAAAAGAAAGCATGTGTCCACCCGTTTATCCAAGTAATTGTGCCGAAGATCCCTAAGAATCCGAAAGCGAATCCCGTTCCCATCCCACCATAGAAATATTGTTTGTCTGCCTTTTTATCTTTCGTTTCACTTTCATCTACCGAAGAAGGTTGTAGTGGTTGAACTGAATTATCTTTGTCGCCGAGACATTTCTTTAATGGCAAACCACAAAGCTCTGGGTTTCCGACAAAGGCGGAGGCTTCAAAAGTTTGCAATTGCGTTCCCTTTGGAATTCTTCCCGATAAATAGTTATTTGAAAAATCTAATATTTCCAACGAGGATATCTCTGAGAGGCTTGGTGGAATTTGACCGTTGAGTTTGTTATAAGAAAAGTTGAGATATTGCAAAGACTTGAGTTGTCCAATTTGTTCGGGAATACTTCCTTGTAAGTTGTTGAATGACAAGTCTACTGAATCCAACTCAACCAGAGAAGTCAACTCCAATGGAATTACTCCGCTCAAATTGTTGCTCGAGAGATCAATCAATTTCAATAAATGAAGAGTACTTCCAAAATTCCAAATTCTCCTTTTCCATTGGATGTATGCAGTAAAATAAGGTGTTTCTTCCGATGGGATTGCATTTATGAAAGTATCACTTTCCACAAAAGAAACTAGAAGGTTTGAACTAACCTCTTGGGCCATTCCGGTGAAATTATCAATACAAGATGGGATGTTTCCGAACAAAAAGTTCCGGGATATATCCAAGATTTGAAGAGAACTAAGATGACATAAGCTTGTGGGTAATATGCCCGTCAAATGATTAGACCGTAATGAAAGAACAGTTAGACTGTTGAGATCTTCACCAATCCAAGATGGTATGACACCAGAGAATCTATTACCACTGAAGTCTAGTATCCTCAATTCACTACAACTTTTCAGTAAAGATGGAAGTGGACCGGAAAAACTATTATTGCTTACACTCAACACATAGAGATATGTGTACTATTGAGCTAGGAATTGTTCCTGACAGATTGTTGTTTGCTAGAATAAGAGCACCTAAGTTAGGTATTTGAAACCCAAGCCAATGAGGAATCTGTCCTGATAAAAGATTGTTGGATAAATCAACAATGACTCGAAGATTCATTTTACTATTAATATAGGGTTGGGGAAGAAATTTTGATAAATTATAATGATGCGGAATGGGAGCAAATCCGGAGAAATTATTCTTTGATAGAAAAAGCCCGTTCACCAAGAACAAGAAAGAGGGTATCGGACCACTGAAAGCATTTGAACTCAAATCTATAGTTAAATCATTTAATGCATACTGGAATTGTAAATCTGGCACTATACCATGAAAGCTATTAGCTGAAAGATTAAGATAATACAAATATGGTGAAATGATGTTCCTCCAAAACATGATGGGAATAGTGCCTGATATTTTAGAATGAGAGATATCAAGCCCTGAGAAGCTGTTTTGTTGAAGAAGCCAACTTGGGAAAGTGGGACCTAAGTTGCAAGACCTTAAATCAACATGATATGCTGAAGATAGAGGCTTGGTAAAACTAATAATCAAATTAGGGTTATTTGAAAGACTTAAGGACTCTAATTGTGAGAAAGTAGTGAAATGTTGATCAGAGAGTACACCACTGAGATTGTTGTTAGCTAAGGAGAGCAAAGCAAGGCTTGTAGGGAAAAGGGGAAGAATGTTTTGAAGATTGTTAAGTTTATTGGAACTCAAATCCAATATTGATAGTGATTGAAGCTTTATGGAAGGAATAGTACCTGTGAGATTCATGAAACTCAAGTCCAGTTGCTCAAGTGAACTATTAGCACAATGTGACAAGGCTCTAAGAGTGTTGTTGAGGCTTTGATTTATGATACTTCTAGAAGCATCTAAATTCTTCAACTTGCAAAGATTCTCCATGGAATCGAATATCCCATCTTCAAGGTGATTGTTTGATAGATCAAGTGTTTCTAGAGAAATCATGTCCTGAAAGATGCCAGGAAATGGAGCTTCCAATTCCAAATTGTGCAAAGACAATTTTGAGAGATTTTGTGTATGATTCGCGAGTAATGATACGAGAGAGGAAGTTGACAAGTGACTGAAATCAAGACGAAGTGTTTGAAGAGATGATGAGAAATTGAGAGGATGGAGAGAAGTTGATGACAAATCTTGGGTAGGAAAATAGCATCCCCAACAATTGAAAGAAGATAAAACAGGTAGTTTTCTTATCACTGGAACCCATTCCCTTGCTTCACTAGTGAAGTTGAGTGAGCTCATATCAAGGCTTTCTAAAGAAGTGAGACGAGAAAGCCATTGAAGGTTGTCAATAAACAACTCATTACCGCTGAGATCTAAAGTTTTGATCTTGGAGAGATTTCCAAGTTGAGGCGGTATTGTACCGAAAAAACCAGCATCAAGGTAAAGAGATGTCAACTTACTAAAAGAACCAATGAACTTTGGAATTTTCATAGGAAAAGTATTGAAATTGAGGTTTAGGTTTTCCAAGTACGGCAATTGAAGTAAGGAGGGTCGAAGATGCTTGCTTTCTAAGAATTGATCAGAAAGATCTAGGGATACAACATGACCGGTTTGGTTGTCACAGACAATCCCTTCCCAATCACAACAATTGATTGCATCCTCACTTGAGTTCCAAGAGGAAAGTATGTCATTATTTTGTGGGAAGGATGCAAAACTTGTCTTGAAATCAAGGAGGGCAAGCCTCTCTCTTTCTGTGCAGCCTTTGCTGCATTCAAGGATGGTGAGTAGAGTTAGAAGGAGAAGTATTTGGTTGAGGATGCTCAAAGAAAGATGATTGAAGGCCATTTTCATGGTTTATGATCTTCAATTAGGAGATCAATGATATGTGGCTATACATCTATTTATATATATATATATATATATATATATATATTAACAAGTTGTACTACATGACAGCAAGTTAGCAATGGGTCTGAAGCGGAAGAAGGAGATGCCCCAAACATCACGACACTCAGAATCCATACAAATCAGTCATCTAGCAATCTACGTCGACCCTCCAAACAATTACAAAGAAACCCTAATATTTCCAAACATTTACAAACAAACCCTAATATTTGAAAATATTAGGGTTTAGACTTATCTTTTAATGGGAATAATATTTCCAAAAGTTAGTAGGATAAGCTAAAAGCTGAATTTACAACTTCTCGTATCGGGCAATCACATCTATTGAAAAATTCAACGTATTGGTAGATATCTATGTCGCCATGTGGGTCACATCGTAATACAACTTGTGAATGATAAAACAATAGGAGACTTTGAATATATAAGATGCACAATCCAACATCATATTTTCAATCACAATACAGCAACGTTTCCTTCAATTGTGTCCATGTCTATTGAAATCAACATCATCTTTTCGTTTTTGTTCCTAAATATCAACCAAATGACCCTAAACCAGTGATTGGTATTACAAAAGCAAAATTACTATCAATATAATAAGAACTAAGCTTCAAAGCATAAAAAATGTCCAAAACCAAGGAAGAAATTATAACATCCAAAATTCCAACTTTATAGTGTCAATTCTCTCCAGCGTTTTCAATCGCAATAATGACTACAAACAATAAGCAACATGCTAATACATCTTTTTTATTAATCTAACCTTGATTCATGAGAATGTGGATTCAAAAGAACACACTTTTGTCATTCTTGATGTCTTGATGTCTTGATGATGGTTGCAGCCTAGCAAGATCAATGAAAACCGATTCGACAGTCAAACATCTGTGTGTTGATACCAGAAGAGCAACATTCTTTCAGAAGATCTCCATTATCTCCAAGACAAAGTTACTACAAACAGGGCAATGGCCTTTCTGAACCCACATCTCTCTAGAACACATCCTGCAATAAGTATGCCCACAAACAGGCAAAATGGTGCCCTTATGCTTAACCAAACACACACAACAACAAACCTCAACTCCTTCCTCATCTTCTTCCTCCTCTTCCTCTTCTTCCTCTTCAGCAAACCTGTACTTAGGCCCATCAACACCAGCTTTCCGATCAGTCTCCTCCAACAAATCCATCAGCGACATTGCCTCCGCCCCTGCCTCCGCCTCTCCCGATTCTCCTTCATCGTCTTCCTCATCATCGTCATCACCTTTGACCACAACCACCTGTTCAGGAGGAGCCTCTTCCAATTCTCTTCTAAGACTGAGCCTAGTCTCTTCCCTCTCAGCCGCCAACACTGCAGACAACCGGCTATTCTCTGCAGCAATGTCTTCATCTCTCGTAATCACATTCACATCGTCTGCTGCCACGGCTTCGGCGCCGAACGAATCGGACCGGCGAATAGACCAGTTCCGGAACGATTTCCGATTCGCTAGTTGCCGACCGCTCGGAACTTCGACATCTGACTTCGGGATCGGGGCGGATGACATCGATCTTGACTCAATTTTAGAGTGAATCTATGCGATTGAAATCGATTAATTTTTCGTCAATTTCGAACCAAAAACAATACGGATCATCTCGATCGGGAACCAAATTTCTCTCGTATGTTGATTCGGACAACAACGCATGCAACCATCATCACAACCACCGCATAAATGGAAGCTGAGATCTAGATCTTGTTTGCATTCACTACATCCGATTGAGACTGTAATTCCTCAGAGAAATTAAAAAGGCAAAATCCAAAGAGTGAATGGTGAATGCTTCTTTAGATATGAATTCGTCTAGATCAAAATTGCGAACATCTTTGCGTTGATTATGTGATTCTCTTGGCTGAAATCGAAGGGGTATTCTGAAGATTAACGAGTCTCGTGACCCCATTCTTTGCGGGATTGAGCTCATGACGGTCAGATCCTAGAGCCCCTATTTTTTCCAGCTTCTTATGTTTTCCCACCTTTTATTTTCAAATTTGTTTTATTTTGTTTCTTTAATCAACGGGATTTGGCGTTGGAATTAACAAACACACGACGGAACCGTAAATCATGACCGTTACGGTTTCGGAAATCATAACCATGGTAGAACACTCGCGGTTGGAACCATGACAATGTTTCTTTGTAAATTTTACTATAAATATAAAATAAAAAATATGACGGTCACATGATCCGAATCAGAAAATAAATAAATAAATTTGTCTTAATATTGTGCGGGTCTGTCACGAATTCAAAATCGCCGTTTGGTAATTATATCTTCATGTACTTAAAATCTCTCGTAATTAATCATTTAAAAAGGTTTTTTTTTGTATGAAAAGCAAAGTGATTCTTTGTTGATGTGTTGTTGTATTTTAAGGAACAATCTAATATCTAACTCCGCTAAGAGAATCTACAACCCATAAACTTATTCAAAGTTTCTTATCTACTTTCCAGTTTTCTATCTTTGTCTTTTTCAGTTTTCTATCTTTGTCACATCAGCTTAAGAAACCTCTACTAATATTCATCTAAAAATTTTCACAACCCAAAAACCATTAAAGTTTCTTTAATTGTCACATCATCCTATCAAACCTATATTTTTACCATTTTTACATCATCTATCAAAATAATAAATACATATTATTTAATAACTTGAATTTAAAAAGAAAAATTACTATTATGATAAATTAACAACATACTACATAATATATAAATATAAGGGAAATTCCGGTTGATACCCTCGTGTTTTAGTGTTTTTCGGATTTTGTCCAGCAGTTTTTTCTTTTCCGAGTGGTGTCCTTATACTTTTGTAATTTTCCGGAATATGTCCTAAATCCGGTTCATTGATTAAAAATGTAAAAATTACATTAATTTTTTTAAAAAAAACGGTTCAAATAAAACAAATCATGAACCCTCTACTATCTTCTTCCATTTTTGCTTCATCCTAGGATTCTTAGTGTAAGTAAACACCAAAAATCACAATTAAAATCTCAAATTAGGTGGAAATTGGTTGAATTTTAGATTAAACTCAAAATTAATAGATTTTCGTACTTGATTTAAGAAAATCCAAACACTTTTAAAATAAAAAACCAGCTACTATTTCTCCCCTCCCACGACCTTCTCCTCCTTGCACTCCCGTTGAAGCTGTCTCACCGGAGCTCGTCGTCCCAACCTCCGATTCATCACGCGCCATCCTCTCATAGTCTCCCTGCCTACGCCCTTGTCCCTGCTTGCACTTCCGCCGCCTGCAACTTTCCGGACACCACCGAGCAGGCTGTTTGCCACCCGATCGGAGAAGCCAAGGCGTTCTCATTCCAGCAGCAACTCGCACCCAACCTTCGTCCTAGCTCGTGGAGGTCCGTCCCAACCCTCTGTAGCTCCAGTCCAGTTCTGACCGACTCTACTCTGGCCAGATCTGGGAACACTGGTTGATTTTTGATTTAAGGTTTTGTTGATTATGGTTATAAAATTGCTTCGATTTTGTTCGAATCGAGTAGAAAATCAATTAATGTGAGTTTAATCCGAAAATCGACAAATTTCTCACATAATTTGAGATTTTAATTGTGAGTCGGGAGTTTAAGTGAGAGTAAGAACCTTGAGATGAACATAAATGGAAGAAGATAATAGAAGAGATTTTTTTTTATTTTTTACTTTGAACCGGTTTAAATCAATGTAAATTTTACATTTTTAATCATTGAATCGGGTTTAGGGCATATTCCGGAAAATTACAAAAGTATAGGGGCACCACTCGAAAAGGAAAAAATGGGTGGACAAAATCCGGAAAACCCCAAAACACGAGGGTACCAACCGAAATTTCCCTAAATATAATTAAAGTACAATTAACATTAATTAAAAACACGATATTAAAGTTATGCCACAAACATGACAATACAAGAAACATTACGAAAACAGAGTTATCCATGATAAAACTAGTTGTCCGGTCCAAACTTTTGCCAAATATTTTCTATCAAATTGGCCTTAAGAGAAAATTTTGTTTCTCAGTCACGAATATGTTCACCTAGATCCGTCCCCGGTGGTGCTTTGAGCGTCATTCCATTGTGATTGATCACTATAGTTGATATATGTATCACGTTCATCTTCTACGATCATGTTATGCAATATAGTTCACGCTTCATTACTTTTCCAATAAGATTGGGATTCCATAGGTTACTTGGTCCATGCACTATAGCTAGCAAACCGAGATTGTAGAACTCCAAATGCCCGTTCTACATCTTTCCTTGCCGACTCTTGACACTTAGCAAATAGTTGTGTTTTCAGCCTTGAGAAGCGCTAATCGATTGAATAAATGTTGCCCATGGAGGATAAATTCCATCTGTTGATTTTCTTGAAGTGAAGGTTCAAGGTTGGTTCCCTTAAAATGTAGATTGACCACCTTAAAATGGAGGATAATATTATAAGCTTTTTCACTTGCGAACTTCAAATACGATGAGTTAATCATTAAAGGTTGAGTATTTGTAAAAAGAATATGTTTGGATCCATGGTTGAGTAAAAGAAGAAGAGGGGATGATAAAAGAAGAAATGAGGATGAATGGTATAAACAAATGAATTGAGGTTATCTATTGATAGAGAAAAGTAGTAGTTTAAGGAACAATTTAATATCTAACTCTGTTAAGGATATAATACATATTTGTAGGTGTTGGATATAACCTTGTCATATAATAATCGAGCCGGTGTTTTTCGACTAACGAATATGTTAACACACGAATTAGATGTATATCTAGTTAAGTTTTTTAATAGTTTTTTTTAAGCCTTTTAAAATGTGAAAATTCTAGTGAAAATTCTATTTGAATGTTCGGAGTGAGTTTTAATGGTAGTTAAATGAGGTTATTTTAGATTAAATTTGGTATTAATTTATAATTAGATTTAAGGTTTAGTTTAGAAAAGAGCAAATGAATAAAATATTAAACATAACCCAAGTTATGAAAAGATATACTTAGAGCAAATTTAAGGAATTTACTCAATAATTTTCAAAAAATCAATCAAAATAAGCATTTTTAAATTTCTAAAAAAATCTATTTAAATAAAAATAAATATTTGATGTTTTCTAGTAAAAATTTTTGTCTAAATTCTCATCAAATATAATATACGTTGTAACAATTGTAATGGTAAGGACATTATAAGATTAGAAGTTGTAATCTCAGGATCTCTAACACCCTAAATTCTGATTTTAATAATACTTATTAATTAAAAATTATAACAACCAAGAATTCATAATCATAATTCTGATGTGATCAACAATAAATGTTACTTTACCATATTTTTAATAATAAATTTAAAATGGAGAGATATATGGAGTTTTTCTCTATCCACCTCTTCTTTATAATTAAGATGAACCCTTATTTGAACGAAAAAAGTGTAAACAATGTTATCCACATCTTATTGGTGAATGTAGATTAACAAACTAATCATCCAACATCACATCAATTCATATATATATTCTTACTCGCCTTAGATTTTTTCACGATAATTTTTTTCAAATAAAAATAAAAATAAAAAATAAATAAGAAACTTGCCACCAGAAATGGGATTAGAACGACGGTGTCCTTTGGGCAGCCTCCTCCCCGTGGCGGCATTGGCGGTGCTGGTGGCATTCTCCAGTGGAGTGGCCGGAGAACCCTTTGAGGCGTTATTCAACGTTTTGTACGGCCATAAGCAAGTCAAACCTAATGAAGGAGGAAAGAACATGGAATTTGACATGAACAAATCATCAGGTTTTGTTTTAGCAAAATTGGAGGAATTCAATTGCATTAATTTGTGTTAAGATAATTAATTAGTTTGCTCACGTATTTGGGGATTCAGGATCCGGGTTCAGGTCTAAGCTTGAATATACTTCCGGGTCATTTGAGATGAAGATCAAACTTCCAACCGTAGTTGACTCAAAGGGTGTCATTACAACCTATTATGTAAGTTTGGAGATAACAACGTTAACGTTATTGGTATAATATTACAATGTTGTAATGAACTGATACAAAGATCATTGTTGTGTGATGGTTTCAGCTAACTTCCCTTGAAAAGAATCACACCGAGATTGACCTTGAGTTCATCAGCGGAAAGCTCTTGCAAACGAATTTCTACATAGACGACGTTGGTGGTAGAGAACAAAGACTTGATTTGTGGTTTGATCCCTCGGCGGATTTCCATTCTTATCAAGTCATTTGGAACCCCACATTTGTAGGGTAAGTACTTCCAAATACACCTAAATACCCCTATCCAAAAAAACTATTAAATTAAGTTATTACTTATAATACGGATATTTTGATCGGATGAAGTCATCAGAAAGTGTTCGCAATAAGTATAACTTACTCAATTACTTGTTCAATAATTCATAAGAAATCAAACAGAAATCCTTCATTATAATTCAGCATCATTCCAAACACGAATAATCCAACCATTCTTATAGTCATATCAAACGAGCCCCAAATACTTTCATATGATCTAGGATTTGAGTTTGAGTTATATCCAATTAGATAGGTTAAAATGTTCAAATTCAGCTCGTTTATGGACGGAGTCAAGATTTTGAAAGAGAGTTGCTTAAATTGCAGGATATACGTGGACAAGATCCCAATCAGGGTCTTCAAGAAAAAACGAAACGAAACGTTCTTGTTGAAGCCCCAATACCTAATGGGAACCCTATGGAGTGCACCGGATTGGGCCGGAAACGTGGACTGGGCCAAAGAGCCATTCAGGGCCTACTACGGAGGCCCATTTAAGATTGAAGGGTGCCCAAAGGGTTCAAAGCCAGATTGTGACACCAATAGTTGGTGGGGCAAGATTCAAGACTTGAACGCCAAAGAGAAGGCAGATTATGCCACGTACAAGAAACATGTCAACTACGATTACTGCACAGACAAAAACAGGAAGCCACCAATTCCTAATGAATGTTGAACATTAATATTACATTCTAGTCATTACTAAACTGCAACATTTGTATTAGCTTTATACTATTTGTATATTTAGTCATGGACTCATGGGTCCAATTTTGTAAGCATATGCTAGTTAGTTTTATCACTTTTTTCAGAAGCATTTGTTATTAGGAAGTTGAATAATAAATTCTATAATAAACTTGACACTTGAATAGTTCAGAATAGCAGATAATAAGGTCAGCTTAATACCAACAACAACATTCAATGCCCATTTGGTTTAAGCTCCAAAAACATAATGAAAACGTATTTAGTTCACATATGTGTATCCTTGTTCATGAAGTTTTAGGGAATCAATCCTTATGTTTTGAAGTATTTGTAGTATAAATTTATTAGTTTTGATACCTATAGGATAATAAAATGGGAGAACCAAATGCATTTTGCATAAAACTGCAGGGAATGATTCCATGAACAAGGTACAAATATGGACTAGATTCATTTCCAATCCGTTTCCGTTTCCGGACTTACAACCAAACGGGGGTCAGTATGAGTATATGACAGCATGAGGTTGTGACAGTAATTCAGAATTGGTAACTTCAAGACATCATAGATAAGCAAGAGGTAAACTATTTCAATTTCCATCTCTTTACAGATATAGGCAGTTTCATGTTCTGGTATGCTCGAAATCAGATCAGTTCGCTTAGATTACGTACAAGTAATGGATGTTCATAGGTAAACCATAATCTATGCCGCCTATACATGTTAACACCCACTGTTGTGCTATGTCCAAGGTGAATATCCCACGCCTTTTTGTAAACTCTGCGTAATCATATATCATTGAAGGTTTAGAGTCGAGAGAAATTGAATATTGATATAGCTGAGGAAAATAGAATTACCTGGGCTCAAAATGCAGCAGTTGATCAGCAAAACTGTGATCAAGCTGCAGTTGCCGTTTGTTATGAAGATTTCGTCTTCATGCGGAAAGTTTTAGGCTAAATTGTTTAGCCTTTGGGAACCAGACCTGCGACTCCTCAGCCAACAGCTTGTTCCTTGCTGTTTATAAGAAAGCTTTAGTAGTAAATATCTTGCAGATGTTAAAACAATAGCCAAAAAATTGTAAATAACAACAAGAACACGGTTTAGGGATGATTTGAGCAAGCAAGATAGATCAGAGGAGTCAAATATCTCCAAGAAAGTTACTTGATTTCATAGAATATGTTTTCCTCTTGATATTATATACCACTTGGCCACTTGGGTACAAATAACAGACTATCACTACGCCTACTTGGTTTCATAAAATATGCTTTCCTCTTGAAATTATATGTAAACCACTTGGGTACAGATAACATACTATCATCACTACACGCCTACTTGGTTTCATAGAATATGTTTTCCTCTTGACATTATATACCCACTTTGGGTACAGATAACATACTATCACTACAAGCCTACTTGGTTTCATAGAATATGTTTTCCTCTTGACATTATATACCCACTTTGGGTACAGATAACATACTATCACTACACCGAATTCCACAACAACCATTGCAACTTCTTAATTTTGCAAACGCTGATGGCTTACAAATCGTATATAATACAGACACCAGGACCAATATCACTAATTTTCTAAAATACAAAATTGAAAAGTTATAAACTGCAGAGTGCAGATGGAGTGATAACTTCAAAAGGTGATACTATTCTGCAGTTTATATGAGAGAGATTAGAACTTACATTCAGGCTTTCTTCCTTCAAACATTCTAGTGATTGAGCAAGCTCTACCTGCTTAGATGCAGTGGCAAACAGGGCCTGTGAACAAAAAAGTGGGTTACAAAATGAAACAACCCTTTTAAAAATGAAGTTATATCTCTTTTAAATGGCTCACCTTTTTCGTCTTCTGTAAATCATATTCAATTGATTTAATTCGATTCAAGGATTCAGCAATCATATCTTCCTTATCTGGAGGGATCGTTGTAGGTTTGTTAACGAGATCTGTGACCATAGCTTCTAAATGTTGAATCCTTTGCCAGCATGGATGAAGCTTATCTTCTTCAGTTTTTGCAACCTTTGTATCCCGACTCACTGGTTTGTTGTGCTGCTTTAACAGCTTCTCATCACGTCTAACTCGAAAGACTTTTCCCAAGATGCGAAACAAAGCATACACACACACCAAAAGTTTTATAGCAATATTTGTTGCTGAACTTCCCACAAGAGAAATGAATTTCATCGACACCTGCTCAGTATCATGTGCACCACCTGGTGAGAACAACATATGAAGGTATTAGCAATATTTCCATTTCAGTGCATGCAAGTAAAATGAAAAATCCGGTCAATAAGATATGGCTAGAGTAGAATATTGCTGTTTTAACTTACTAGCTGCATGAGCATCTTCAGCTAAAGCTTGAGTACTCACTTGCTTCTTCCGCCCACCAGGATATGATGATTTGCCAGTACTCTGATACGAAAAAGGATCAAAAGAAAGGACACATTCATTGAAATCCAGAATGAGATGCAAAAATATTAAATTTTAAAAAGAGAAAACTCAAATGAAAGAGCTTATATCGATCTCAAGGCAAGAATGTTGTCACAAGCTTTCTTTCTTTTCTTTACCTCAAGAGGAGAGACCTGTTGCGTCATTTCGGGCAAGAGTTGGCCCACATTTGGAACCAATTCAAGATAGAAGGAACCACTCCCCGCAGCCTGCACACAAATAAGAGTGTACTTTTTTAAGAACACACACATCATCATGAAAGAAAACATCAAGTCAAAGATAACTCTGATTTGTACCTTTGTAGCAAGTAGCTTGGCCTTTAGATCTTCATAATCAGAAGTACTAGTCGTTCTCTTCAAAAACATAGTTTGTTGAACATGTACCAACTGCAATATTACTAATAAATTAATCATCTGGCATTAAGTACCTAAAACAATGTTCTAACTGAGAGTTTCAAAATGTTAACCAATAAGCAAAGTGGTTGGCACATACTTTCATAATTTCTGGATCTTTCCATGGTCCTTTCTCAGATCTAAGGCAACCACCCTCACCTGGGCAGGAACAAGATCCACCTAGGAAATCTGGCAATTGTCTGCCCAAGAAAATATGAATTAGTTATTCAAAAATTAAACAGAGTTCCGTTGAACAACAATAAGGTTGACAAACATACCCTTCGTCTATAAATTCCTGTAACTTATGCTGAAATTTGTTGCCTAAGACCTGCAGAAACAGCAATAACTAGAGCATGTAATCTCAGATATATCAGCGCCCTTGAGATGAAAGATTCGGTTATCTTACATGTATCTTTGAGGTAGTGCGTGGGTCAAGAAAACCCTTAGCTGTATTCCATAGCAGCTTGAATCCACTACCAGCATTAACAATAAACATCTGATGCAATGTCTGCATGGAATGGAGATGGCAGTTAGTATCAGTACCAACGCAGTATCTATCCTTAAGCTACTGCAGTAAGTATTCACCTCAGGATAGTTGTCACCGTCAATTTTTTGCATACGCATAACAAGATCATGAGCAACCTTTCCAAAGCTCATCCAGTTCTGCATCATTTATAGTGAAACATGAGGTTATATGTCTGTAGTTTAAAGATAATTCATGAATACATCAAGCGTAGAGCACTACCAGTCCATGGACATCCAGAATAGTAATGGTTGAATCAATATGCCTCTTTGCAGCAATGGAGCATGCAGGGAACTTTGAAGCAAAAGCCTTCTCAAAACCCTGAACATGGTACTTCAAAAATCGATCTACAGACGTGACATGCATAAGCTTATTAGGCTCAACTTTGCCAAGGCGTTCTATATAAACAGGTCGTCCTTCCTTATCTACGCCGTGATAACCATGGGGATAGTAACGTTGCACATCTTCATATTCCTCGTACGTGAAATCCTGAATATGACAATAACATTCATATGAGCAAACTAAAATGAAGTTTGTAAAGTCTCCTAGGAATCATTTCTCTCTTTTTTCAGATAGATAATTTGTACCCCTTCCAAAACTGAAGCACAACACTAGGTAATGAAAGTTGAAGCAAAATGTGTCACTGTGCTAAATAGATTGTAATGTTGCTTACAGAAAAAGCAAATGAAAATTTTATAAACATAAGTAGGACACAAACATAGAAACAATGGTCCTGTGCATCCATCATTCCATCTACCATTTAAAAGCATATTACGCTAAACTATTTTCTTCGATTAACAATGAAAATTCTAGTCTGACTGATAGCCTGATACAAATGCCTTAAAGAGCCAAATTATAATTTATAAGATAGCTTATCCTATTGATGCTTACTTGGATGATAGTGTCTACTCCATTTTCTCTCCTCCATTTAATCATTTCCTCCCACATGTGAAGTGTTTTATCAAGGTCAAACTTCCTTGCCTTCAGAAACCTGCAAAAAAAAATTGTAGATTCATTTTACGAATTACCCTCGTAAATCATAATTTAGACTCTACTTACAACATAAGACATTAAAAAATCAAATGACCTCCCGAACAGAAGATGAGAACTAGTTAGCAACCATCTCAACCCTAAAGAGTCGCCACAATTACAATTCACTAATAAAACTAGTAAGAGCATATACAAGCTTAAATATGACTAGAATGAAAAGCTAATTGCTAAGCTCCATGTTGTAGTACTGTTTCTAGGATGCCCAATTCCATAAACAAACTTGTATCAGCTTTGATTTCGTTAAATTTGTTTGGGTATTTGTGGTGCCAATTGCCAATAAATTACTTGCAGCTGCAGTACTCTCAAACTGGAAGAAGGAAAGTAAACATACTATCAAACAAAATTTTGAATAATCTCAGCAACATATATATATACTCACCTTAGCATTGTGTGATAATCATCATGAGTTGGGGGTAGCAGATCTCTCTCAACCAAAATATGGCGAAATGCATTCACAGCATCCTCCTCCTCAGCATTTCGTATATCTTCCATTTCGAGAGCTGCAAACTGACAATGGGCAACTTGTCTGCAACGCTTCTTGATACCATGTGTCAATTTTGTGGAGGCATTCACTGCCTTCTTCCTGAAAGTCTTGATCCTTGTCCTGCGAGGCTCATCCTCTGAAGTCTCAATATCAGATTTTCTTCCTCTATCGTCCTCATTATAGGCAAGGATCTCACCTAAAGCATCATTTTTAACTAAATTATAACCAAATGAGAGAAATCAAGGAAAACCTAGAAAAGCTAGCAGCATCCATTTCTTTTAAAACTGCGACCTAAGTTGATGATGATGATGATGATGATATACCTGGCATTGCAAGTTGTGTGAGTAAATGAAGATGCTAGTGTATCTTCAGATCAAATCCAGTAGAATCCCCAAATCAAAAAGGCTGATTTCACAGATCTGAAAGCAATTACGGAAGGAACTTGCCGCTATACAAAAATGGGATAGATCCAGTCAGTTCCCACTCACGAAACCTAAAAACAAGATTAAAAGAAATCAGCAAAAGACGGGAAAGAAGAAGAGCCCCATAAGAAAGAAAAGGAATCAATCACGAATCGCGACACAAAAGCATATGCAACTACTCTAAAAAGAAGCAAAAGCCTCCTGAAAACAATCGTCTCCGCCTTTCTAATTTGTACAAACTCCATAATTTCCTTTGTAATTATTACGCAATGAAGCGGAAGCAAACAACATGGTGACAAAACAAATAGGCAAAAGGAATCGCCACAGACCTGGGAGAAGAAAGTAAGCAAAATGGAATTAAAAACGGCATTAACTCATTCCGAAAGCAGAGCTTAGCTGAGCATCAAAAAAAGGGCATCATCATCATCTCTCTGAAAAAGGTGAGCGTAAGAATTGCTGGTAATACGTTCGACGAAACGACACAGATAGCAAGAAACTGGGCGAACAGTGTGAATGTAAAGGTGAGAGGTAGCTTTCAAGCAACGGAGCGTCGCTATCAGAGATTCAGAAACGCAGAGGGAGAGAGAGATTTTAGCAGAAAACGGAGGCGTCGAGTCGAGGTTAACGGAGGTGAAAGATTCGGGGGAATCACGCGGGATGCGTGTACAGAAGGCTTTATTGTACGGCTCGTAATCTCGTGGGATGGCTTTTAAGACGGCCGTTTGTTAACGGTGGGGGAATGAGGAGACATTGGCCGTATCGGTATTTATTGTTTTTTGAATTTTGTTTCGTTTTTTTTCTATGTTTGGAGTCGTACGGAGTTTATGGTTTGATTATTCAGTGTCGTAATTCGATTGGACTGTTTCGAACCTTTTTCCACCACAAGGTTGTATTGCGTATGGGAACATTATACATGCTAATATGCATCATAAATGCATGCAAATTCAACATAAATCTTACTAAATATATCCGTTGTATTATTCGATTGGTGCAGGCTCGGTCTTGATTGCCGAGCTTTGGGTCTTTATATGGGACTGCATCTTGCTTGGAACAACGGCATTCGACGTCTCGGAGTGGAGATTAACTCCCTTATGGCCTTCAATCTTGTGAATCAAGAGATCTCTAACATTCACCCTCTCTTTAGTCTGGTATCTCGATGTCAGGCTTCCTTCGAAGGAAGTTGGGTCATCCGATTCCACCATATTTTTAGAGAAGCGAACGCTGTCGCAGATCATCTCGCGCTTTCTTTCCTTTAATGTTTCGATTGGTTATCATGTTCCTCCTGTTAGTCTTTTTTATATCTTAAAGAACGGTGTTATGGGAGTTGCTACTCCTAGACTTGTACCGGGTTAATGCCCACTTTGTCTTTTGTCAAATAAAATACGAGTGAGATTTCGGTCTACTCGTCACCTTTACCAAAAAATAAAATAATAAAAAATATAATATAATATCTTGAAATGTACTATATTTAATTTATGTTAATATTTACGATTTTACAATCCATGTAAAAAAAAATGCGTAAAACTATTAAAAAGGTTTGGTCAATATTAAAGTTAAAGGTAGCACAATTTGAGAAGTTATTATTGTAACTTGATTAGACTCTTACATGTTAGTTTGGGATGGTATGTCCTAACTAGTTACTATATATAGTTTGGTTTGAAATACAAAGCTAGTTAAGCGACGAAGCATATATGCACGCTTTTGATATGGCCTAAAATTATTATGTACCCTCTTTAGTTAACTCACACGTAAAGAGTGTTCGGGCAAATGGTGAAATGGGTGGTGGAGAAAGCGTGGGACAAGATGGGATGGAGTCAATTACTTACCCAATCAAGCTAGATAGCTATGCAAGAGCACGTACATTTCCAAAAACATAAAGTATCACGGTAATTTCATACGTATATAATGATTATCTAAATCACTCGATCGGTAAAAATGGGTAAAACCTAAAAAAAATTGAGTGATTGATTAATGATGGATGAAGGTCTTTCATCCAAACCGATACATTTAAAATATCTTAAATTTGCATATTTTATCTTAAATAACAAAATACGACGATTTTAGTGTTGTTTACGTTAATAGTACATTTAAAATAATTTTTTATTTTAGCTATAGATATTAAATTTGTACTATACATGTAAAAAATACTTTGATATTTCATTATAAGTCGACAACATTCATGATTTTCAAGCACCCGCAGATGAGACGAAAACACCCGATCACTCGACGGTTGATGAATGGATGCACCCAACAAAGGTTAATGGATGGGTGATGAAAGTGTTTCATCCACACATCCACCGACCCATTATCATACCTAACATAAAGAGAGGGTGATCAAACTCATTCGGATCGGGATTTGTGTTTCGGAAAAAGAACATGTCTAAACTCGGTTCAACTAGGTAGATTTTATAGAGCTTTATTATAGATACATTAAATATTCGTAAATTTCTTTATTCTAAAAAAAATAGACAAACAAAAAAGAGCTAAAGGGAGGCGGGCATATACAAAGATATATGCTTGTTTCAATTTAATAGATCTTCCACGTGTGTGTTGCGTGTTGCTATTATGACATTGGCTACGGCGGAGAGCGTTATTGTTCTACTTTAATTTTATGACGTTTTAAGCGTTACAAAATAGGGCAAATTCAATGGTCCTAAGTTGACATTATTTTCAATTGTATGAAGTAAGGTTCCTTTAAAGGTCACTTGCCTCATAAGTCATTACACAACTTAATTGGTGACATTTCTTTTGTTTGGCATCTACTTTATACTCTCCTGCATTATATATATATGGCTATTCTCATCGATAGTGATCATAGTGTCGTCATTTATCTCTCCCATACAACCCCAAATTGAATTGTGATCGTAAGAAGAAAATGAAAAGGCATAAAGAATCAATACAATATTTAAAAAAATAACACTTTATTCTTTTCATTTATAATACTTATTTTTGTATGTTACATACAAAAACAAGCATACCAGAATGTTACATACTTACATACGTAGTACGTAAGTATATGTGTGTGATATTATGTAGATTATTTAGATAAAAACATGTGAATTATAAATTAAATATTTAAAAATATAAATTATTAATACCAATCAAATATACGTAATCAAATTATCGATTAAAGATTAGGAGATAATAGCACGAATATTAATTAAAAATATAAAATTTTAAATTATAAACTAAATATTAATAAAAGTAATAGATTTTATATTATATTTTTATTCCGGGACACATATGTATCTCAACATTTTTCATATGATACGAACAACTAATATTATTTCCTCTATTATTTTTAGGAGGATTTCAATTAGAGCATCATCATTTTAGAACTTTTTAAGAAGGTTTTTTTTTCTTTTTTAATTCACAAAATTATTGAAATAGCCTCTCTTTTTCATCACAAAATTAATTAAAAAATTTATTTACTTTATAACGTATAATTTCAATCAACACATAAATCGAACGAAATTGCATAATCAAATTTTCTTTAACTACTTTGCTCTCAGTACCTTTCAACAAATATACGAAATTAAAATTTTTATATATAAGTAGTACGTTATGTTCAAACGCAACACATAAGTCGAACGAAATTAAATATATATTATCAAACAAAAATATGAGAAGTAATTCATGGGTCTTATACATGTGTATGGATGTAAGGATGGGCTAGCGTTTGTTCTATTTCACCTTAAAAAAAATAAGATTTATATATTTTATAATGGATCAATATTAATTAAAGTGTATTTAATTTAATGGTTTTGTAATATGGTTAAATATGTTGAGGATACAAGTGCTATTGATTTTAAATTCTCTATCTTACTACACTTCTTTTATTTTTTTTATTTATTATTTTTTTTAAACAATACTTCAATCGTTATAATTATAATCATATCTTTGAATTATATGAACCATTGAAATTTCCCTACCTTATTTTTTTTCTTTTTCATATATATAGACTTTAAGACTTGCAATAGATATGTCAACAAATATGTCATTTTATCCCTTTATTTTGCATACTTTTCTCTAGAGCATATTTTACCCGTATCTTATCTAGAATTTTATGGGTTGGAAGTTTATATTTGGCCTTTGAAAATAAGCTACTTAGTAGCGAGCTACTCGGGCTCGACTCGCGTTCGGTTCGTTAAAAGTTCGGTTCGGGCTCGGCTCGTTCGGATAAAGTTCGGCTCATTCGGCTAAAATAACACTATATGAGCATTATTTTAGACGAACTACTCGGGCTAGGCTCGTTCGGCTCGTATAACACCATAGTAGTAGGGATGGCAATTTCACCCGTACTCGACGGACATCCGGCCATCCGATCCATCGAAAAAGGGTGAAAACCCGATAATAGACGGGTGAAAGCGGGTGGGATGCGGGTGAAGGTTTCATCCACCCATCACCCGATCCATTATCCACCCATCCATCCGACCCGTATCCACCCGCTTAAAATTATATAATTTTTTAATATTTGTAGTTTTTATATTATAAATATTTTACATTTACTATATAAACTATATTAAAGTAAAGCATATAATGTTCTTTCCTAATATATTTCGTTTATTATTGGTTTGTTATGATTTGTTTATTTTAGATCTCGTTTGATTATAGTGTTGTACTAAAATATTATGTAAATTTTAGTTAAATTTAAGTATTATCCTGATTTTCAATAAAATATTTAATTTTTTTACAAATTTATAAATAAGGTGTAGAACACCCGAAATCACACCCGATCCACCCGCTTAATCCGGTGGATGCGGGTGAGATCCTTAGCAGGTGGTGGGTCGGGTGGGGTGGACAATTTTTGGTGATGGATCGGGTGGCGGTCAAGGTCATCCACCCGCCTCCCGATCCATTCCTCCCGATCCATTGCCATCCCTACATAGTAGACTATTGTAAGGTCAAACTTATTCATCAGTTTTATTAACAAATTGAAAAACGAAATAATGAGAAGATAAATGAGTAGTGTTTGGTCCAGCTACGTAGTATATAGATTATGGTTAGTGTCGGTTGATGAAGTTGCAGTATGATTATAACAAGTCTATAGCAATGGTTGCAACGTGTGTGGTGTTGCCAACTTTGGATAAAGTCAATGATGAGAACAAAGCATCACTTGTACAAAAGTCGTCCAAGATCTATGCTTAGATGTCTTCTTTTGGAGCTTCAAGCCACTTTTTTATGAGAAAAAGTCTCCTGTATATGAACCTGTCTAAGTAATGCTAAAGATCTAAGCTTTAAAACACTTGTTTTATCACCTGGACAATTTTTGAATTTTGACTTATGAGAAAAATACATACGAAACTTTAAATTTACTACAATTATGTCTTCATTGTGACGCACCAAGATCGTAAACCTAACTCTCGATCTACTGATAATCGGAAAATAATAGTGGAATTATTAGTCGGTCTAAATTTTCGGGATTTGATTACACATTTAAAATCCGTTCAATTAGACAAATTTAATTCATTGTCACAACGGTCAAAGACTAGAGATTTTTACTAACGACTTATTTATTTTAGGAAAATTCTTCATGGTGCCCATGAGAAATTATAATTTTCATTTGGTAATCAATTGTTTTTAAAATTTCTTGTGGTGCCCACAAGGTTTTGTTTAACTAATCTCATCCATTCACACATTTTCCACCCAACAACATTAAGTTATTGTAAGATAAAATTAGTTACAATAAATTTAACCAAAATAAAATTCATTTTAAAAAAAAATTCAATTTTAAAACAAATCAAATTTATTTAATCTAATTAATTTGAGTTTTAGTGAATATCTTAAATTGGACTATGAAATTTTTTAAACAATATTAAGGAGATAATTAATAAATAACTTAATTTAAGTAGTTATAATGATCAACAAATAAAATAATAAAAAGGGTATTACCTTAATAAAAAAGTATCTTAGTCATAATTTATTAGCCATCAAATATACTAGAAATTTAAATGTACAAAGTATTTTTAAGAAAGTGCAAGGTATTTTCTAGCAAAATTATACATATATCTATTTATTTTTTAATGTATTATATTATTTGTTGATCAACTATTTAAATTAAGTTACTTATTAATTATCTTGTTAATGTTGTTAAAAATTTTGCATGGACCAATTTAAAATCTTCACTAAAGCCCACATTAATTAAATTAAATAACATTGATTTGTTTTAAAAATAAAATTGTTTTAAAATAAATTTATTTTTGGCTTTATTAATTGAAACTAATTTATAATTAATTATATTACTTAACATCTTGGATGGAAAATAAGAAAATGGAAATGGAGATTAGTTAAACAAAACCTTGTGGGCACCACAAAGAATTCCAAAAACAATTGGTTACCAAATGAAAATTTCAATTCCTCACGGACACCATGAGGAATTTCCCTTATTTTATTCACTAAATATTGCTTATATACACAAAAAAATATATTAACTTTATATTTTACAGACTTAATTTATGACACAGAGAATAATATTATTTACATCGAGATAGAGGGTAGGCGGGCAACAAGTTGCGCCGCCAATCCTTGTTGGATATCAAAATCAATCCTTCTAAAAACTACGTCTGAAGATCTGGGAGACACAACATTATCATGCAAGCCCGTTGCACCCTCTTGAGAATCTCGACAGCATTGGGCGCAAGAAAACCAAACGTGTCAAAAGAGAACGGAAGAAATACATGTTGGTTTTCGATGCAAGCCCTCTCATGTTTAGCCACCTTCGCAGAGGCCGCGTTGAGGGCCGTCTTACCCACAACAAAAGGCCGCTACCCAAACAAACCAGATGAGAGACTCCGTCAAATCGATAAAAGTATGTTTGCCACCGACCAATCCAAACACTAACACATCCGCCGGTCTCAACGTAGATCTCCCTTCACATGGATCAAATAAACAAATATAAAGCATATGATAAATCCAAATATACGGCCCAATATACTGAGCTTATACTCTAACACTCCCCCTCAAGCCGGATATGTAATTCAACAACCCCAAGCTTGAACAATAGAAACTTTAAGGTTTTGGTTTTTTTTAGGATTCTTGAGTTATGAGCGCTAAAAATTGTTGTTGGAACAAAAATATGCAATGAGGACTTGATGGACCTCCCTCCCTAATATTTATTTTGTTGCCGCCAGTAAGTTGGGCCATAAGACGCATGTAGATTAGCGTCATAGGGTAGGTTGGGCAATAAGATGTAGGTAGATTAGCATCCTAGGGTAAGTTTTGGGGCCTAGGATGCAGGTTGATTAGCGTCCTAGAGTAAGTTTTGGGCCCTATGACGCAGGTTGATTATCGTCCTAGAGTAAGTTTTAGGCCCTAGAATGCATGTTGATTAGCGTCCTAGGGTAGGTTTTGAGGGTGCTTCGAGTCTTGTACATGCATTGTTATACGCTTCTAATCATAGGCTTTTTGGGATTCTTGATGGTGAATCGGGTGATGGAGCTGGTCTAGAAAGAAACCCTAATATCAAGAAATGTCTCCGTAAGGTTTCGGGTGGACACTTTACAGCTTCTGTTAAAGTTTTGTGTTCTTTTGAAGTAGCTCCTTATAGCGAAGAGACTTTGAGGGTTTTAGATGCTAAACATCTCTACAAGTCTCCTCTTTCTAAGCCTTGCTCTACTTTTCATGAACCACCGCTCATTGATGATATCAACGTGGTTTTTAAATGCATTAAGTCATTTTCCAAAGGTACTTCTTGCGGAGATGACTTGAGGGCACAAAACATCTTAGACACTATGTGTGGTGAGGGTTCTTCGGTTGCCACGGGTTTCTTGAGAGCGATTACCTCAGTGGCTAATCTGTGGTTGGGAGGCATATGTTTGCTGAGCTTAGCTGAGTGATGCGTCCTTGGAATCGTTGAAGGACGAACGCCGGATCTAGACCAAGCTAGAGTTTCGACTACTCGTTGTTGATGTGCAATTGAGAATTTTGATAGAAGTTTGGTAGGGCGGAAGCGATTGAGATGGATGCGGAATCGTAGGTTTGATTCGATCTAGAGAGATCGAGCAAACGTTGTAGTGGATTTGATAGTTTGATTCTTTAGAAGAATCCTCGAATGTGAGTTCTTGGATCTAAGACTTGATCCAAGGAAGAACTTTGAGGGGATTGAAGAGGAAGTGATGCCTAGATCAAGAATGAGGATTTTCCTTCAAAATACTTGATTAAAATTAGACATGCTTTACAAGTGAAGCCAAGCATCCCTTATATAGTGGGTGAAGGCTACACCAAAAGTCGGAAATTGAATGACGGAAATAAAGGCGGGAAATAAAGTCGGGGCAACTCCCGAAACCAAAGGTCTAGACTATCAATGCCGGAAATTAACTCACGGAATTAAGTTCCGGAATTAATGTTCCGAAAATTAAAGTCTATTATTATTTAAAATGCAAAATATAATAATAATATTTGCTAGCTTGATGACGTGGCGTCGGAAGCCTATGCCATGGTGGAGTGGTGACATGGCATGCCACTAACGGGTCCAAGTGATGTGACGGTGCGTCGGATGATTGAGCCGGTAGCTTGGGCGATGGCTTTGGCTCGGGAACGAGTGAGCGGTCCATCGGAGCGAACCCGCAAAGCATCGTCCTCTTCATCCGCGGTCATGGTGGTCAAGGGCGCATCAGTCCCCCCATCTTGGATGTGAAACGTCCCCGTTTCACCGTCGTCAAATAAGGGCTCAACATAAGGGGCTAGATCCTTGACATTGAACGTTGGGTGCACGCCGTAGGAATCCGGAAGCTCCAACTTGTAGGCATTTGGACCATGTCGTGATAGGATCCGGAAAGGGCCATCACCTCGATCCGATAGCTTGCCCTTGCGTCGAGATGGGAAACGCTCCTTCCTTAAGTGGAGCCAAACAAGATCGCCGGGCTCGAAAGATATGTCGCGACGGCCCTTATTGCGTTGTTCGGCAAGTTGGGCGGCACGACGTTGGAGTTGTGCTCTTGTCCGCTCATGAAGTTCAATGATTGAGGCGGCTCGACTTGCGGCGTTGATGTGTTCACCGTCCTTGAGTGGACGTGGTGTGAAGTCCAATGGCGTGTGTGGATTAAGGCCGTAGACAACTTCAAATGGTGAGAGTTTAGTTGCCGAGTGCCTAGACCTGTTATATGAAAACTCCACAACGGAAATTAAGTCCTCCCACTTTCGTGGGTTGTTCCTAAGCGTTGCTCTAAGTAGAGCACCGAGAGTCCGATTGGTCACCTCCGTTTGACCATCGGTTTGGGGTGATAACTACTTGAGAACAACAAGTTGGTTCCAAGTTTTCCCCACAACGTTCTCCAGAAGTGACTCACAAATTTCACGTCCCGATCACTAAGGATGGAACGTGGTATCCCGTGTAAGCGCACCACATTGTTAAAAGAATAATGTGGCAACATCGCTAGCATTTTGGGTGCTCTTACACGCGATAAAATGAGCCATTTTTGGAAAAACGGTCGACTACCACAAAAATGGAGTCGTTGCCTCGTTTGGACATAGGTAGACCAACTACAAAGTCCATAGAAAGATCCTCCCAAGGTCCCATTGGTATAGGCAAAGGAGAATACAATCCGTCCGGACCTTGACGCGATTTGGCATGATGACATGTTATGCAACTTGTGCAAAACCGTGTCACATGCTTGCGCATTTTCGGCCAAAAGAAGTGCTCTTGGAGAGCGGCGAGAGTCTTGGTAGCACCGAAGTGACCACGACCCTCATGGGCTTCCTTTATCAACAAGTGACGTATGGACGAACGCGGAATACAAAGTTTTCCCGCGCGGAACAAATAGCCATCATTAATAAAGAAGGTCTCATGCTCTCGGAGGTCAAGGCATTTGGCAAATATATCCTTGAAGTCAAGATCCGTGGCATATAACTCTTTGATAAGAGCAAAGCCATGGATCTTGGCGTCCATATGCACCAAGAGGATATAACGCCGAGAAAGGGCATCGGCTACCACATTCTCTTTTCCTTTCCTATGCCGAATGACATAAGGAAAGGTTTCTAAAAATTCTACCCAACTTGCATGGCGCCGACTCAAATTAGTTTGACTCTTGAGATACGAAAGAGCCGCATGATCCGAATGAATCACGAACTCCTTCGGCCACAAGTAGTGTTGCCATGTCTTTAGGCAACGAACTAAAGCATATAGTTCCTTGTCATAGGTTGGATAGTTGAGTGGTGGACCGGAAAGCTTTTCGCTAAAGTAAGCAATGGGCCGATTCTCTTGGAGAAGAACCCCCCAATGCCAACATTAGATGCATCACACTCCACCTCGAAGGTTTTCGAGAAATTTGGGAGTTGGAGTAGTGGTGCATTGCAAAGTCGGTCTTTGAGCGCATCAAACGCTCGAGCATGGGTATCACGCCACTCAAACGTGACACCCTTAGTAGTGAGCTCATGAAGCGGCGCGCTACCGAGCTAAAGTCTTTGACAAAGCGTCGGTAGAAGCCCGCTAGGCCGAGAAAGGCTCGGACCATGGTGACCGTACTAGGTGTAGGCCACTCCCGAATAGCGCGAACTTTGGATTCGTCTACTCGGAGTCCGTCCTTAGACACGACATAGCCAAGAAATATAGTTGTGTCGGAACAAAAGACACATTTTTCAATATTGACGAATAATTGTTCTTGTCTAAGGCACTCGAGCACTTGGCGAAGGTGCCCGATGTGCTCATCCAAAGACTTACTAAAAATTAAAATATCGTCAAAATAAACAACTACGAAATTACCCAAAAACCGGCGAAGGACATGGTTCATGAGGCGCATGAACGTTGATGGGGCGTTGGAGAGTCCGAACGGCATGACAAGCCACTCATATAATCCGTACTTTGTCTTGAAAGCCGTTTTCCACTCGTCACCTTCGGCCATCCGGATTTGGTGATACCCGCTCCGGAGATCAATCTTTGAGAACACGGTGGCGCCGTGTAGTTCATCCAACATGTCGTCGAGGCGCGGGATCGGATGCCGGTACTTGACGGTTTATTTGGTTGATGGCTCGGCAATCGACACACATCCTCCAAGACCCGTCCTTCTTGGGCACCAAAATGACCGGCACGGCACATGGTGAAAGGGACTCACGAACATATCCCCGGTCTAGGAGCTCTTGTACTTGACGTTGTAGCTCCTTAGTTTCTTCCGGACTTGCACGGTAAGCGGCACGGTTAGGTAAAGACGCGCCGGGCACCAAATCGATTTGGTGCTCAATTCCACGGATCGGTGGCAAGCCGGTGGTAGTTCATCGGTCAAGACGTCCTGAAAATCAGACAACAAAGTAGACACCTCGTGCGGCATATTACTAAGGTCATTGGAAGTAGATAAGCAAAAAGGAACAAGTAAGAAGCATGGCAACTTGCCTTCCTTGACCGGTGTCACATCATGTTTCCGGGCGAAAAGTACCCTCGGCTCACACCGGCCTTTGATTATTGGTTCCGGAGATGGTAAAGTTGCATTCGTTGGGACGATGCTTCCTTTACTATCTCTAGACTCAATAGCACGGTTACTAGAGGCGGTGTTCCGGGATCCGGAAGTACTAGCACCCACAACATCGGAAGGACTCCTAGGAGGGTCCGATGTTGCCGGCGTAGTGGTCTCATCAATGGTTTGTTGCCTCTTCCGTTCCGCATAATCAATTAATATTTCATGTGGAGTCATAGGCAACAATGTGACCCGTTTTCCATTATATTGGGAACATGTATCTATTAAGATAACCATCATGGAATGTACGGCGATCGAATTGCCATGGTCGTCCTAATAATACATGTGTGGCGTCCATCTTGATAACATCACAAAGGATCTTATCAACATAGCCACCTATGGAAAACGTCACCCAAGCTTGTCGTGTGACGGTGTCACACGCCTTATCGGAAATCCATTGGATTCCATAAGGTGTTGGGTGGGGGGTTGTAGGCAACTTAAAGTGTTTTACCACTTTTCGTTGATAATATTACAACAAGAACCCCCATCAACTATGAGAGAGAGACTAGTGTTATTGACCCAAACAACGAGAGTGAAAGAGATTCTCCCGTTGGTCAATAGGGACAAATTCCTTAACGGCTAAAAATTCTACGAGATACAAGGGCGAACTTTACCGGGTTGTGCCGGGCCGCAAGCCATTTGTTCTTCGCATGGTTCCATGCCGTAGTAGGGGTCGGCCGTCTTGGTCATCCGCTATGATGATATCCCGTCTTCTTCATCTTCCTCATCTTCATATGAGGATTGGCAAACAACACACGCTTTGTGTTCGGGCAATCACGTTGGACGTGACCGAATCCGCTACATTTATAACACACGGGCTCCCTTGGCCGTGCCGCCGGTGGAGGTCCTTGAGGAGTGCGGCCGGGAGGCACTTGTGCCGGGACATTGGACCACGTTGTGGTGCCCTCTCGGTATCCGCTTGTCGGGTGGATTGGACCATCCGTTGGGCTCCTTTGGTGGCGCCGGACTCTTGATAACTAGATACATCTCGAGCACGGGTGTTAGTAGAATAAGCGTATTGATTTGGAGAGGAGTTATACCTTGAGTATTTTGGAGTCTCTTGTTGTTGCTTTGTGAAGCTTCATGGCCGCATGACACCAAAGCTCCCAAGTCTCTATATGGAACGATCTCAAGGGGTCGTCGGATTGATGGATTGAGGCCACTCATGAACTTGGTGCGTAAGGCGGAGGGCGAGGCCGAGATGCCGGCCTTCATATGCATGTCCTCGAGCTTGGCCAAGTAGGCCACCGGAGTGAGTTTGCCTTGTTGGAGCTCGGCAATTTGCATCCGCATATCATTTTTGAAGTCGTCGGGACATACTTCTTTGTCATGACGTAGATCAGTTGATCAACGTCGCAACTGGTTCCCATCCTCGTTCTCACGGACGTGTTCATACGGTTCCACCAAGATTTTGCATCGCCTTCAAAGTACAAGGTTGCCGCTTCGATCTTCTCGTACTCCTCATAGTGGCAATGCTTCAAAGCCCTTTTCATGTCTTGTGCCAATCAAGAAACACACAAGGATCATATTCCCCATAAATATTGGAAATTTAACTTTACCTTCCCTACGAGCTTTGTAGGGATCCGGCGGGGCGGTGGCATATCATCACGATGGGCTCGTTGATGTGCATGCCTTGGTGGGTTAGGAGGAGGCAACCATTTTCTCCTCGGTCTTGGTTCTCAAATGGATCTCGGACGGGTGGGTGCCATGGACGGACATGAGCCACCCGTTCCAAGTTGGCTTCATCGTCGAAAACTCATCAAAATCGTCCCCCTCGTCATACTCATCATAGTCGCGGTATGATGAACGCCGGCTACGTCGTTGGTGGCGTTGCTCATATCGATCATTACCGGAACGTCGAGGATGACGATCTTGTTGATTGGTGTGCCGATAATTCTTCCTGTATGGGACGGTTAGTATTATGTGCATTAGATAAAGGTGGGGGCGATCCGTACCGTTTACGATTGCGCTCGAAGCGCTTGTTCCGATCCATTGTATCTACATAAAGTAGATCATNGCATGTATCTATTAAGATAACCATCATGGAATGTACGGCGATCGAATTTGCCATGGTCGTCCTAATAATACATGTGTGGCGTCCATCTTGATAACATCACAAAGGATCTTATCACATAGCCACCTATGGAAAACGTCACCCAAGCTTGTCGTGTGACGGTGTCACACGCCTTATCGGAAATCCATTGGATTCCATAAGGTGTTGGGTGGGGGGTTGTAGGCAACTTAAAGTGTTTTACCACTTTTTCGTTGATAATATTACAACAAGAACCCCCATCAACTATGAGAGAGAGACTAGTGTTATTGACCAAACAACAAGAGAGTGAAAGAGATTCTCGCGTTGGTCAATAGGGAAAAATTCCTTAACGGCTAAAATTCTAACTACGAGATACAAGGGCGAACTTACCGGGTTGTGCCGGGCCGCAAGCCATTTGTTCTTCGCATGGTTCCATGCCGTAGTAGGGGTCGGCGTCTTGGTCATCCTCTATGATGATATCGCCGTCTTCTTCATCTTCCTCATCTTCATATGAGGGATTGGCAAACAACACACGCTTTGTGTTCGGGCAATCACGTTGGACGTGACCGAATCCGCTACATTTATAACACACGGGCTCCCTTGGCCGTGCCGCCGGTGGAGGTCCTTGAGGAGTGCGGCCGGGAGGCACTTGTGCCGGGACATTGGGACCACGTTGTGGTGCCCTCTCGGTATCCGCTTGTCGGGTGGATTGGACCATCCGTTGGGCTCCTTTGGTGGCGCCGGACTCTTGATAACTAGATACATCTCGAGCACGGGTGTTAGTAGAATAAGCGTATTGATTTGGAGAGGAGTTATACCTTGAGTATTTTGGAGTCTCTTGTTGTTGCTTGTGAAGCTTCATGGCCGCATGACACAAAGCTCCCAAGTCTCTATATGGAACGATCTCAAGGGGTCGTCGGATTGATGGATTGAGGCCACTCATGAACTTGGTGCGTAAGGCGGAGGGCGAGGCCGAGATGCCGGCCTTCATATGCATGTCCTCGAGCTTGGCCAAGTAGGCCACCGGAGTGAGTTTGCCTTGTTGGAGCTCGGCAATTTGCATCCGCATATCATTTTTGAAGTCGTCGGGGACATACTTCTTTGTCATGACGTAGATCAGTTGATCAAACGTCGCAACTGGTTCCCATCCTCGGTTCTCACGGACGTGTTCATATCGGTTCCACCAAGATTTTGCATCGCCTTCAAAGTACAAGGTTGCCGCTTCGATCTTCTCGTACTCCTCATAGTGGCAATGCTTCAAAGCCCTTTTCATGTCCTGTGCCCAATCAAGAAACACACAAGGATCATATTCCCCATAAAATATTGGAAATTTAACTTTACCTTCCTACGAGCTTTGTAGGGATCCGGGCGGGGCGGTGGCATATCATCACGATGGGCTCGTTGATGTGCATGCTTGGTGGGTTAGGAGGAGGCAACCATTCTTCTCCTCGGTCTTGGTTCTCAAATGGATCTCGGACGGGTGGTGTGCCATGGACGGACATGAGCCACCCGTTCCAAGTTGGCTTCATCGTCGGAAAACTCATCAAAATCGTCCCCCTCGTCATACTCATCATAGTCGCGGTATGATGAACGCCGGGCTACGTCGTTGGTGGCGTTGCTCAATATCGATCATTACCGGAACGTCGAGGATGACGATCTTGTTGAATTGGTGTGCCGATATTCTTCCTGTATGGGACGGTTAGTATTATGTGCATTAGATAAAGGTGGGGGCGATCCGTACCGTTTACGATTGTGCTCGAAGCGCTTGTTCCGATCCATTGTATCTACATAAAGTAGATCATCCGGAGTCGGGCCATTATTGTTCTCGGTCTCATTGAGGTGGTGCCTGCCGTCTTGTTGAGTTTGGCTTTCGATGACTGAGGCAAGCCTAAGACCTTGATACGGGTCGGTTCCCAAAAGACCTTTGCCCTTCCGACGAGCGTCGGACGTGGAAGTCTCGACCATGGTGTCATTTGGATTTGGGGCGGGGCGTGGAGTGGTCGTAAGGGCCAAAAATTGTGCCCTCATCTCCTCCATTTGTTGCTTTAGACTAACAACTTCCTCGGATAAGGAGGCATTTTCTCGTTCACGAGCATCCTGTGAGTTTTCTATATCCACGTTAGTCATGATTCCAAATGAATACAAACAAATGCAAGCAATCAAATGAGCAAGGTGACGAATTAAATCAACGTTACCCAAGTTCAAGTGCGTTAAGGTTCTACTTTCGGGAAGGCCGTTTGGCGGTTAAGCAAGGTAGGCAAATCCAACAAAATTTGAACCAATTCACACAAATAAACAAGTGATATTTTGCACGTATGTAAGAAAATGGAGAGACAGAAGATGGACGGATTGTTCACTCGGCAAGCTTTGCTTGCTTTCGGTCTTTGACCGTTTTGTAAAATCCGATTTTTCGGATGGACCGGTTTGCCGGACGTCTTTTCACTTTTTTTTTTTTTTTTTTTTTTGAACTTTGCAACTTTTTTGATGCAAGAGATGAAACACTTTGGAAACAAATCCGCTTTTGTTGAAGAGTTTTGATTTTTTGTTTTTGTTTGAATATCAAAATGCAAGATATCCGAATTTGTTAACAAAAAATCCCAAGAAATTTGGTAAAATCGATTAACAAACTTGTCGGATTGGGTCGGTTGAAGAACAAATTATTTTTGATAGATGGTTTGATGGCAAACCAACTATCTCCTAAATATGTTTGGTGAGAAAAAAAAAATTCAAGACAACTTCGAAGAACACGAAGAACAAGTTGAAGATCTTCAAGAAGGGAAGAACAACAAAGGCAAAGAAGGATAAAAATATAACGCACAAAAACAAGAGTAAAGAGAACTTAGCTTCGGTCCCTTTGCTCTGATACCAATTTGATGCGTCCTTGGAATCGTTGAAGGACGAACGCCGGATCTAGACCAAGCTAGAGTTTCGACTACTCGTTGTTGATGTGCAAATGAGAACTTTGATAGAAGTTTGGTAGGGCGGAAGCGATTGATATGGATGCGGAATCGTAGGTTTGATTCGATCTAGAGAGATCGAGCAAACGTTGTAGTGGATTTGATAGTTTGATTCTTTAGAAGAATCCTCGAATGTGAGTTCTTGGATCTAAGACTTGATCCAAGGAAGAACTTTGAGGGGATTGAAGAGGAAGTGATGCCTAGATCAAGAATGAGGATTTTCCTTCAAAATACTTGATTAAAATTAGACATGCTTTACAAGTGAAGCCAAGCATCCCTTATATAGTGGGTGAAGGCTACACCAAAAGTCGGAAATTGAATGACGGAAATAAAGGCGGGAAATAAAGTCGGGGCAACTCCCGAAACCAAAGGTCTAGACTATCAATGCTGGAAATTAACTCACGGAATTAAGTTCCGGAATTAATGTTCCGAAAATTAAAGTCTATTATTATTTAAAATGCAAAATATAATAATAATATTTGCTAGCTTGATGACGTGGCGCCGGAAGCCTATGCCATGGTGGAGTGGTGACATGGCATGCCACTAACGGGTCCAAGTGATGTGACGGTGCGTCGGATGATTGAGCCGGTAGCTTGGGCGATGGCTTTGGCTCGGGGAACGAGTGAGCGGTCCATCGGAGCGAACCCGCAAAGCATCGTCCTCTTCATCCGCGGTCATGGTGGTCAAGGGCGCATCAGTCCTTGGATGTGAAACGTCCCCGTTTCACCGTCGTCAAATAAGGGCTCAACATAAGGGGCTAGATCCTTGACATTGAACGTTGGGTGCAGGCCGTAGGAATCCGGAAGCTCCAACTTGTAGGCATTTGGACCATGTCGTGATAGGATCCGGAAAGGGCCATCACCTCGATCCGATAGCTTGCCCTTGCGTCGAGATGGGAAACGCTCCTTCCTTAAGTGGAGCCAAACAAGATCGCCGGGCTCGAAAGATATGTCGCGACGGCCCTTATTGCGTTGTTCGGCAAGTTGGGCGGCACGACGTTGGAGTTGTGCTCTTGTCCGCTCATGAAGTTCAATGATTGAGGCGGCTCGACTTGCGGCGTTGATGTGTTCACCGTCCTTGAGTGGACGTGGTGTGAAGTCCAATGGCGTGTGTGGATTAAGGCCGTAGACAACTTCAAATGGTGAGAGTTTAGTTGCCGAGTGCCTAGACCTGTTATATGAAAACTCCACAACGGAAATTAAGTCCTCTCACTTTCGTGGGTTGTTCCTAAGCGTTGCTCTAAGTAGAGCACCGAGAGTCCGATTGGTCACCTCCGTTTGACCATCGGTTTGGGGGTGATAACTACTTGAGAACAACAAGTTGGTTCCAAGTTTTCCCCACAACGTTCTCCAGAAGTGACTCACAAATTTCACGTCCCGATCACTAAGGATGGAACGTGGTATCCCGTGTAAGCGCACCACATTGTTAAAGAATAATGTGGCAACATCGCTAGCATTTTGGGTGCTCTTACACGCGATAAAATGAGCCATTTTGGAAAAACGGTCGACTACCACAAAAATGGAGTCGTTGCCTCGTTTGGACATAGGTAGGCCAACTACAAAGTCCATAGAAAGATCCTCTCAAGGTCCCATTGGTATAGGCAAAGGAGAATACAATCCGTCCGGACCTTGACGCGATTTGGCATGATGACATGTTATGCAACTTGTGCAAAACCGTGTCACATGCTTGCGCATTTTCGGCCAAAAGAAGTGCTCTTGGAGAGCGGCGAGAGTCTTGGTAGCACCGAAGTGACCACGACCCCTCATGGGCTTCCTTTATCAACAAGTGGCGTATGGACGAACGCGGAATACAAAGTTTTTCCGCGCGGAACAAATAGCCATCATTAATAAAGAAGGTCTCATGCTCTCGGAGGTCAAGGCATTTGGCAAATATATCCTTGAAGTCAAGATCCGTGGCATATAACTCTTTGATAAGAGCAAAGCCATGGATCATGGCGTCCATATGCACCAAGAGGATATATCGCCGAGAAAGGGCATCGGCTACCACATTCTCTTTTCCTTTCTTATGCCGAATGACATAAGGAAAGGTTTCTAAAAATTCTACCCAACTTGCATGGCGCCGACTCAAATTAGTTTGACTCTTGAGATACGAAAGAGCCGTATGATCCGAATGAATCACGAACTCCTTCGGCCACAAGTAGTGTTGCCATGTCTTTAGGCAACGAACTAAAGCATATAGTTCCTTGTCATAGGTTGGATAGTTGAGTGGTGGACCGGAAAGCTTTTCGCTAAAGTAAGCAATGGGCCGATTCTCTTGGAGAAGAACCCCCCCAATGCCAACATTAGATGCATCACACTCCACCTCGAAGGTTTTCGAGAAATTTGGGAGTTGGAGTAGTGGTGCATTGCAAAGTCGGTCTTTGAGCGCATCAAACGCTCGAGCATGGGTATCACGCCACTCAAACGTGACACCCTTAGTAGTGAGCTCATGAAGCGGCGCCGCTACCGAGCTAAAGTCTTTGACAAAGCGTCGGTAGAAGCCCGCTAGGCCGAGAAAGGCTCGAACCATGGTGACCGTACTAGGTGTAGGCCACTCCCGAATAGCGCGAACTTTGGATTCGTCTACCCGGAGTCCGTCCTTAGACACGACATAGCCAAGAAATATAGTTGTGTCGGAACAAAAGACACATTTTTCAATATTGACGAATAATTTTTCTTGTCTAAGGCACTCGAGCACTTGGCGAAGGTGCCCGATGTGCTCATCCAAAGACTTACTAAAAATTAAAATATCGTCAAAATAAACAACTACGAAATTACCCCAAAAACCGGCGAAGGACATGGTTCATGAGGCGCATGAACGTTGATGGGGCGTTGGAGAGTCCGAACGGCATGACAAGCCACTCATATAATCCGTACTTTGTCTTGAAAGCCGTTTTCCACTCGTCACCTTCGGCCATCCGGATTTGGTGATACCCGCTCCGGAGATCAATCTTTGAGAACACGGTGGCGCCGTGTAGTTCATCCAACATGTCGTCGAGGCGCGGGATCGGATGCCGGTACTTGACGGTTATTTGGTTGATGGCTCGGCAATCGACACACATCCTCCAAGACCCGTCCTTCTTGGGCACCAAAATGACCGGCATGGCACATGGTGAAAGGGACTCACGAACATATCCCCGGTCTAGGAGCTCTTGGACTTGACGTTGTAGCTCCTTAGTTTCTTCCGGACTTGCACGGTAAGCGGCCACGGTTGGGTAAAGACGCGCCGGGCACCAAATCGATTTGGTGCTCAATTCCACGGATCGGTGGCAAGCCGGGTGGTAGTTCATCGGTCAAGACGTCCTGAAAATCAGACAACAAAGTAGACACCTCGTGCGGCATATTACTAAGGTCATTGGAAGTAGATAAGCAAAAAGGAACAAGTAAGAAGCATGGCAACTTGCCTTCCTTGACCGGTGTCACATCATGTTTCCGGGCGAAAAGTACCCTCGGCTCACACCGGCCTTTGATTATTGGTTCCGGAGATGGTAAAGTTGCATTCGTTGGGACGATGCTTCCTTTACTATCTCTAGACTCAATAGCACGGTTACTAGAGGCGGTGTTCCGGGATCCGGAAGTACTAGCACCCACAACATCGGAAGGGACTCCTAAGAGGGTCCGATGTTGCCGCGTAGTGGTCTCATCAATGGTTTGTTGTCTCTTCCGTTCCGCATAATCAATTAATATTTCATGTGGAGTCATAGGCAACAATGTGACCCGTTTTCCATTATATTGGAACATGTATCTATTAAAGATAACCATCATGGAATGTACGGCGATCGAATTGCCATGGTCGTCCTAATAATACATGTGTGGCGTCCATCTTGATAACATCACAAAGGATCTTATCAACATAGCCACCTATGGAAAACGTCACCCAAGCTTGTCGTGTGACGGTGTCACACGCCTTATCGGAAATCCATTGGATTCCATAAGGTGTTGGGTGGGGGGTTGTAGGCAACTTAAAGTGTTTTACCACTTTTTCGTTGATAATATTACAACAAGAACCCCATCAACTATGAGAGAGAGACTAGTGTTATTGACCAAACAACGAGAGTGAAAGAGATTCTCGCGGGTTGTCAATAGGGAAAAATTCCTTAACGGCTAAAATTCTACGAGATACCAAGGGGCGAACTTACCGGGTTGTGCCGGGCCGCAAGCCATTTGTTCTTCGCATGGTTCCATGCCGTAGTAGGGGTCGGCGTCTTGGTCATCCTCTATGATGATATCGCCGTCTTCCTTCATCTTCCTCATCTTCATATGAGGGATTGGCAAACAACACCACGCTTTGTGTTCGGGCAATCACGTTGGACGTGACCGAATCCGCTACATTTATAACACACGGGCTCCCTTGGCCGTGCCGCCGGTGGAGGTCCTTGAGGGTGCGGCGGGAGGCACTTGTGCCGGGACATTGGGACCACGTTGTGGTGCCCTCTCGGTATCCGCTTGTCGGGTGGATTGGACCATCCGTTGGGCTCCTTTGGTGGCGCCGGACTCTTGATAACTAGATACATCTCGAGCACGGGTGTTAGTAGAATAAGCGTATTGATTTGGAGAGGAGTTATACCTTGAGTATTTTGGAGTCTCTTGTTGTTGCTTGTGAAGCTTCATGGCCGCATGACACAAAGCTCCCAAGTCCTATATGGAACGATCTCAAGGGGTCGTCGGATTGATGGATTGAGGCCACTCATGAACTTGGTGCGTAAGGCGGAGGGCGAGGCCGAGATGCCGGCCTTCATATGCATGTCCTCGAGCTTGGCCAAGTAGGCCACCGGAGTGAGTTTGCCTTGTTGGAGCTCGGCAATTTGCATCCGCATATCATTTTTGAAGTCGTCGGGGACATACTTCTTTGTCATGACGTAGATCAGTTGATCAAACGTCGCAACCGGTTCCCATCCTCGGTTCTCACGGACGTGTTCATACGGTTCCACCAAGATTTTGCATCGCCTTCAAAGTACAAGGTTGCCGCTTCGATCTTCTCGTACTCCTCATAGTGGCAATGCTTCAAAGCCCTTTTCATGTCCTGTGCCCAATCAAGAAACACACAAGGATCATATTCCCCATAAAATATTGGAAATTTAACTTTACCTTCCCTACGAGCTTTGTAGGGATCCGGGCGGGGCGGTGGCATATCATCATGATGGGCTCGTTGATGTGCATGCCTTGGTGGGTTAGGAGGAGGCAACCATTCTTCTCCTCGGTCTTGGTTCTCAAATGGATCTCGGACGGGTGGGTGCCATGGACGGACATGAGCCACCCGTTCCAAGTTGGCTTCATCGTCGGAAAACTCATCAAAATCGTCCCTCTCGTCATACTCATCATAGTCGCGGTATGATGAACGCCGGCTACGTCGTTGGTGGCGTTGCTCATATCGATCATTACCGGAACGTCGAGGATGACGATCTTGTTGATTGGTGTGCCGATATTCTTCCTGTATGGGACGGTTAGTATTATGTGCATTAGATAAAGGTGGGGCGATCCGTACCGTTTACGATTGCGCTCGAAGCGCTTGTTCCGATCCATTGTATCTACATAAAGTAGATCATCCGGAGTCGGGCCATTATTGTTCTCGGTCTCATTGAGGTGGTGCCTGCCGTCTTGTTGAGTTTGGCTTTCGATGACTGAGGCAAGCCTAAGACCTTGAGATGGGTCGGTTCCCAAAAGACCTTTGCCCTTCCGACGAGCGTCGGACGTGGAAGTCTCGACCATGGTGTCATTTGGATTTGGGGCGGGGCGTGGAGTGGTCGTAAGGGCCAAAAGTTGTGCCCTCATCTCCTCCATTTGTTGCTTTAGACTAACAACTTCCTCGGATAAGGAGGCATTTTCTCGTTCACGAGCATCCTGTGAGTTTTCTATATCCACGTTAGTCATGATTCCAAATGAATACAAACAAATGCAAGCAATCAAATGAGCAAGGTGACGAATTAAGTCAACGTTACCCAAGTTCAAGTGCGTTAAGGTTCTACTTTTGGGAAGGCCGTTTGGCGGTTAAGCAAGGTAGGCAAATCCAACAAAATTTGAACCAATTCACACAAATAAACAAGTGATATTTTGCACGTATGTAAGAAAATGGAGAGACAGAAGATGGACGGATTGTTCACTCGGCAAGCTTTGCTTGCTTTCGGTCTTTGACCGTTTTGTAAAATCCGATTTTTCGGATGGACCGGTTTGCCGGACGTCTTTTCACTTTTTTTTTTTTTTTTTTTTGAACTTTGCAACTTTTTTGATGCAAGAGATGAAACACTTTGGAAACAAATCCGCTTTGTTGAAGAGTTTTGATTTTTTGTTTTTGTTTGAATATCAAAATGCAAGATATCCGAATTTGTTAACAAAAAAATCCCAAGAAATTTGGTAAAATCGATTAACAAACTTGTCGGATTGGGTCGGTTGAAGAACAAATTGTTTTTGATAGATGGTTTGATGGCAAACCAACTATCTCCTAAATTGTTTGGTGAGAAAAAAAAAATTCAAGAAACTTCGAAGAACACGAAGAACAAGTTGAAGATCTTCAAGAAGGGAAGAACAACAAAGGCAAAGAAGGATAAAAATATAACGCACAAAAACAAGAGTAAAGAGAACTTAGCTTCGATCCCTTTGCTCTGATGCCAATTTGATGCGTCCTTGGAATCGTTGAAGGACGAACGCCGGATCTAGACCAAGCTAGAGTTTCGACTACTCGTTGTTGATGTGCAAATGAGAACTTTGATAGAAGTTTGGTAGGGCGGAAGCGATTGATATGGATGCGGAAGCGTAGGTTTGATTCGATCTAGAGAGATCGAGCAAACGTTGTAGTGGATTTGATAGTTTGATTCTTTAGAAGAATCCTCGAATGTGAGTTCTTGGATCTAAGACTTGATCCAAGGAAGAACTTTGAGGGGATTGAAGAGGAAGTGATGCCTAGATCAAGAATGAGGATTTTCCTTCAAAATACTTGATTAAAATTAGACATGATTTACAAGTGAAGCCAAGCATCCCTTATATAGTGGGTGAAGGCTACACCAAAAGTCGGAAATTGAATGACGGAAATAAAGGCGGGAAATAAAGTCGGGGCAACTCCCGAAACCAAAGGTCTAGACTATCAATGCCGGAAATTAACTCACGGAATTAAGTTCCGGAATTAATGTTCCGAAAATTAAAGTCTATTATTATTTAAAATGCAAAATATAATAATAATATTTGCTAGCTTGATGACGTGGCGCCGGAAGCCTATGCCATGGTGGAGTGGTGACATGGCATGCCACTAACGGGTCCAAGTGATGTGACGGTGCGTCGGATGATTGAGCCGGTAGCTTGGGCGATGGCTTTGGCTCGGGAACGAGTGAGCGGTCCATCGGAGCGAACCCGCAAAGCATCGTCCTCTTCATCCGCGGTCATGGTGGTCAAGGGCGCATCAGTCTGAGTTTTGTGGCTTCGGTTCCTATTACACTGTTGTTGAAGTCTGACAATAGGGTTCGACCCATTGCAGTGGGTACTGTATGTAGATGGTTGGTGTCTAAAGCAGCCATGAAGGGAGTGTGTAAAGATATGAGAGAATATCTTGGAGATTTCCAGTTTGGAGTTGGTGTTTCAGGTGGTGCAGATGCTATTTTGCACAATACTAATAATTTTCCGAGTGAGCATTATGACGATGGTTTCTTGACTATGTTGACAATGGATTTTTCAAACGCCTTCAATCTAGTTGACATGACTGTTTTGCTTAGGGAGGTTAAAGAGAGATGTTCCGTCTATCTCTTTTATGGATTGATTTCTTGTATGGTCAGGCTATTCGATTGTACATTGGAGATGAATGTATTTGGTCGGTTTCTAGTGTGCAGCAAGAGAACCATTTGGGGTCACTTCTTTTTTCTCTTGTCTTACACCCGCTTCGACATAGGATTAGAAACAATTGCAAGCATCTTCTTCACGCTTGGTATCTTGATGATGGTACGATTCTTGGTCGGTCTATGGAGGTGGCTAGAACTCTTGATATCATTCGATAGTTCGGTCCGGGTTTAGGTCTTGAGTTGAATGTTTGCAAAACTGAGCTCTTTTGGCCTTTGTGTGATGGGCCAAAACTTAGAGATGTACTATTCCCATAGGACAATGCAAGGCCGACAACTAATGGGCGTTAAGGTGTTGGATAGGGAAGTGAGTAGAGACGTCGGGTTTGTTAGAGAGCTTGTCATGAAGAGAACGGTTAAGACAGTTGAGTTGATGCATCTTCTTCCATAGTTAAGGGACCCACATAGTGAGCTCTCCTGCTTTCCATTTTATGGGTGTTTCTAATATTTATTTTGGCTTGAGGACTTAGAGATGTACTATTCCATTTTATGGGTGCAAAAACTTATTTTGGTGATGGGCTTTGTGGATCTGTCGAGGATATTGTGGTGTGTAGGGCCCTTTTTTGGGATCTTCAGTGGCGGCCTGCTTCGTTGCTTATTTGGTTTGGGGGTCTTGGGCTATACTCTGCTATGGAGGCTTCTTCATTTTCTTTTGTGGCCTTCAGGGCTCAGTCTTCTACATTTGCGGAATAGTGGAGTTGTGGATATGGGCTCTGAGTTCCAGGCAATCTTCAGGCTTCTATTCCTGATTTTGATCTTTGTGTTTCTATTGTCAAGAACATTACCCCCCTAAAGCCAAACACTCTTTGATGAGTGCTCTTTTCGGTAAGATTGTACATGGAGATGGAAAGTTGATATCGATTTGACTCATAGAAAAAAGCGTTTTTTAAGTGTCTACAATCAACACATAACCAAAATTTCCTTCTTGTCATACCCATTGATGGGTTTGGGCAGTGTTTGTCCCCGGTTGAGTACCACTCGGTCCTTAAGTATCGCCTAATGATTCCACTTTTTCCGGTTGATGAGATTTGTCCTATTAGATGCTTTTGGTAGCACGATGTTCATTGTAAAGAGCTTCCTGACTTCAAATATAAGCATGATATGGTGCGTGATGTTTAGGAGAGCGGGAGTTTCGGTTAAGAAGGAGACGTATGTGACCTTCTTAACCGATCCACGTGAGGGAAGGTATACATTGAGGTTGGTGGAATGTTTTTTAGTGTTGGATGGGTGGGTGAGAAACATATTTGTGTTAATTTGACAAGGTATCTCACGGATTAGTTTGGACAACGAACCTTTTGTTGTGGGTAAGACGGCGCTTAATGTGGCATCCGCTAAGGTTGTTAAACATGAGAGGATTTATATCCAAAACCAACATGTGTTTCCCCATTCGCTTTTCAGACTTTTGATTTTCTTTCGTACGATGCTGTTGAGATTTTCAAGATGATGCAATGGGTCTTGCACGATAACATTATGTCTCTTATGTCGTCAAATATTATTTTTATGATGATCGGTTTTTTTCGGCTTAACTTGTTGTCCATGTCCACGTTAGCCACATGTAAATAATTATATACGTAAATAATTATACATATAAGTATTATACTAATCCTATTCTTAAAAAAAAAAGAGGTTTTGAATATCATGTATTCATGTTACGCAGACGAACACTTGCCGACATCTATTCCCTCCATATTGATGCTAGGAGCCTAGGAGCAATGTCTATGTGCACTTCGGTTATCACCCTTCCGAGCGTTTCCGGTGAATTTCTAGTTCTTAACTTTGCTTTTGCGTTTCAATTTGTTCGTTTCTTATCCGTGCTTGACGAATTCGACTAGTATCAGTACATATGAACCCTAGACATGCTAGACATCTTCGTTTGTATAAGTATTCCTGTTCACAAATTACAGTAATCGGTTGCTATTGTAATCACTTGCTGCTTCAAGGTGAGAAGGAGAGATGAACAAACAGTGAAGTGATTGATTATCATCTGCAACCATAATTCCTTTACAAAACAGTAATGATGCAGACCGCTATTAAAGATTCCTTATCCTCTGGCATGATAAGCATATGCCGTAGAAATCCAAAAAGCTTCAACTATACTGTATAACTTAACTAAATGTGAACGGGAAACGTTGCCCGTTAGAGTTTCTGGGTAATAAAGCTTATAGTTTGCAACGAAGTATGTAGGTATCTGCAGTGGTAATCCTGTGGGGTATACTTAGCTGAAAAAATGAGGGCTTAATTAGTGTGACCATTGGTTGCTAGATAAGCAAGCTGAATGCTGTAGGCTTCTTTGAGTTCATGTAAAACCTCTGCAATTGTAGGCCTAAGAGAAGCATCCCTTTCGACGCAACTTGATGCCAACAGAGCTGCTTTCTTCATGCTCTCCATGTCAAATCTCCCCTTGATGCTCTCATCTACTATCTCAAATGCCCCTGCCTGCAAGAAAGGTTTTGCCTGCAGTTCCAAATCAATCAGATGAAACTTTAAATTTTGCTTAGATCTTAAGAGGTGACTATAAAAACATATATGAATGTAAATATATTGAGATCAATGTAGCCAGAGTTTTGCAGGTTACCCATAAAACCAAATTGAATGTATCCGGATTTCCAGAATGAGTTAATGGTTCCCTCCCACAAATAAGCTCCAAAAGAACCACACCAAAACTATAGATATCGCTTTTCTCTGTCAGCTGTTGGGTGGTATAGTATCTGCAGTTAGAGAAAGTGTTAAGCATGGGAATGGGAAACCAATTTTTTGTTCTTCTGTTAAAAACTGCTGCTTAATTTTGAACATACTCAGGATCAAGATATCCGGCAGTGCCCTTGACGACAGTGGTAACATGGGTGGCGTCAGCTTTGGTTACTTGCTTACAAAGGCCAAAGTCGCACACTTTTGCATTCATCTGGTTGTCAAGAAGTATGTTGCTGCACTTCACATCACGGTGTATTATTCGTGTCTCCCTCCCATTATGTAAGTAGTCCAATCCTGAACACAAGTTTCCAAGTTTCATTACAAATCTGTCTATATTGTAGAATTTCCTGTGTGTTTGACAGTATATTTTTTAAACAAGTCAGCTATAATCAGCAATTGATTTGCATAATAATAACTTACCCTTTGCAGCATCAACCGCAATTTTTAACCTCCGAACCCAACTTAATATCAACTTTTTACTGCTTGTACCTGAATATATATAGAAACATAAGGAAACAAAAAGACGTCTAATACATATACATTATAATATATTGAACCAATATTATGATTCTTGTACCATAGAGGTTGTCAGCAAGTGATCCTCCTGATACATATTCATAGATCAATATCTGTTGCTTCGCTTCCTGGCAGAATCCTTCTAAAGATACTAGATTTTGATGTTGAAACTTTGATAACAGGTATACCTGCCCCACCGATTGTAAATCAATAAGCACTTCACAAAAACATAATTTGCGTCTTTAAATTTTGATAGCTCATATGTTGTTAAAATGGAAGGTTGAGAGACTGAACCTCGTTAATAAAAGAATCTGCTCCTAGCTGAGTTTTATCAAGTCTCACTTTAACTGCAACCAACTTCCCATCTGAGAGCTTTCCCATGTAAACAGGTCCAAAACTCCCACGACCTAGAACTTCTTTGAAATTGTTTGTTGCTGCCTTGATTTCCTTGTAGGAAAACACCCTTGCTGATGAATTCCAGTTTCTTAGATCAAGTGTCCCTAAACAGGTTTAATTTACTTATTATGAACAAAAATCTTATAGTTTGATCTTCAAAGTTTCATTTGATGTAACCCAAGACATGCTATTAGTGGTCAAAATGCTTACTAGTACTGCTTGTAGCATAGGAGTCCTCATTTGTCTTTATACTTGTGTATAAGAACACTAACATGAAGATCAAGGAAACAGAAAATAAAACTAGTGCTATTGCAGCAAGTATAAGTGCGATATGCTTGTGCGCAGAAGTCTTCGTCCTCCTGATAATGGTGACTTGTGGTTCTTCAATTGGTCCCTTAGCATGCATTCTACCACACAACGATGTGGAGAAGAATAGGCACAAATTTCCTGTTGCCCTGTGGACTAACAAATATTGTTCAGATGTTGTAGGGCAACAAAGGAACAATAAAACAAAATTCACATTTTCTTACCTCACCACCAAGCTTTCCTTATTCAAAGATTGTGGAAGAGGTCCCTGCAGTTTGTTGTTTTCCAAATTCCTGATAAAGATAAATAATCTATTAGCATACATTCAAAAGACATGAAATCAATGATTTTTCAATTCTTAAGAGCTTATATCTTACAGTAAATGAAGCCTTTTCAATTCTCCTATGCTTTCTGGAACAGTTCCTTCTAAACTATTATTCTGCAAATCTCTTGAGAAAATAAAGGAATGATGAATATTGATATAAGATCAATTCTCTTAGTATAAGATTCATCCGACTTACAGGACTTGAAGATTGATCAAGTTAGCCAGATCATATCCAAAGGATGTAAGGTTGTTGAAACTCAAGTTCCTGTAACCATCCATTTGTTCATTTCTCGGTTGCTAGCAGTTTCATATCAAGATCACCGACTTACAAATTTAAAGTACGGATAGAATTACAATTTTTCAAGATGTAACAAGCTTCCCAAGTTCTCCAACTCTCCTTCTAGTGACGTGTTATGTAAATCCCTGTGTATTGTTACATAAGTCATTATAAGTATTAAATTGTATATATTCTTAAGTGGCATTCTAACTTTTTGAAGAAGAGTGCTTACAGGTTTTTCAGATCCAGCAAATCACCGAATGTGGGACTGATTGCTCTTAAGTTCATATCAGAAAGCTCCCTACAAACAGTATTGATAAACCAAGATTAATATAATTAAGAAGAAATGGAGTTCAGCATGAAATCTGTCACTTACAATGATCTGACTCGGCTTCCCTCGCAGAAAACACGATTCCATGGCTTTGGCGAACATGGATCGTCCTGCCATCCCAAGTCCAAGCCAGTGTATTGTTGAATAACCTGCAGTGCTGAAACTGCAATGGAAAAAGAAGCATTAACAATAAAGGTAATCAAGAAGTTGACGGGAAAAAAAGCTCAAGGACGTGAGGATTTGAAATGAGATAGAGATAATTTCACCTGTTGTTGAGGACGTTTCTAGGGGAACATCAATAATCTCATATACTTCGATTGCATTGATCTGAGTATAGAAGCTCACATTTTGAAAAGTGATGTTTAATTTACTTGTTCTCTTTTGAGTGAGGTAAAGAACATTTACTCCTGATTTATTTAATGTGTAGTTTGATTTGACCAGATCCCCATTGATCAAGACATTGAAAGAGGGATATCTTCGAAGAACACGAGCAAAATAAAGAACAATGTAGTAATCTCCAATCTTATCAAGTGCTAGGTTATAACTCAAGGAGTTCTTTTTCAAAGACACTCTTGCTGTTTGGAGAACATCCACAGGAGGAAGCTCACTTACTGTTAAAGCATTCAAGCTGAGGTCTGTATTAAATGCAGTTGATGAGGTTTTTGACGGGCTGAAGTTTCCATCCGAATCCCATATACGATCATATGGATCTACCGGGTACCTATGTAAGTGCAAGAATAAATTTTCAAATTCTGATCAATAAAATGAGTTTTCTAAAGCAAAGTTGCAGTTTTTATTAATAAAATTTGGTTAATTTCCTATATAGTAAGTTCTAAAAATTAGATGGAAAGAGATAATTACCTGAGTGAACCATTAGTGTAACCACAATTGATTCTGTAACATTTTCTAAGCAGCTTATTTCTCGGAAAACCATCTATCCCACTGCTATAAGCGTGTTTAGGAAGAGGCCGAACTTCAATAGAAGAAACAACAGGATTGCCTGCATTTGGAATGGTATGAAAGCAAACTGGGAAAGTATTTTCCTTGTTATCATTATCATTTTTCTTAACTGGCCACACAAATTCTTCTATCCAGGGATCTGACTTATTAAGGTTCACATCACTAGCCATGGCAGTACCAATGGAGACGGAAAAAGCTGGAGGGCGTCCTAATTTGTCATAGTTCTTATAAATAAACTGAGCCCTCACCAGAACTGATGTAGCCAATGATGATTTTGGCAAAGGTAGATGGTAGCAGTTTCGTGTTTCTTTGTTGGAGAAGAATCGAACAGGTAAATTAGAAGACGACAGGCCATTAATGTAACTGACAGCTGTGGTATTTGCTGTTGTTATGTAGTTGCTGTCAGGAGTCCATTTAATGTTGAGTGAATCAACATAACCTTCAGCTCCATCACATGATAAGCTTAAGAAACCTGTTCAGAAGAAGAAAACAAGGTGAGTTCTCAGTTTTAATTCATGTTGATTCAAGGATTCAAGATATACCATCTTGTTCACTAAGAACAGCAAGCGCAAACTCGACGAAAAGGATGAAACCAACCCAAAAACACATTCTGAAGCTCATAGCTGTTGCTAGCTATCTGTGTTGGTTTATATTTGCATGAAAGAATTGTGGCAATTATAGAACTGTCCTTAGAGGTTGTTGTAGTGGAGATGAAAAGAATGGCATGGTGGAGTTAGGAGTAAAAGATGTCTTAGCTTACTCATTATACATAGTCACTCTAGTGTATTAGTCAAGCTATTAAGTGTTATTGTGTGTGAAAGTGAATCAGTGTAGTGAATGAAGATGGCTTAGCTTACAAGTATTAGAAAGTTACTGATCATGGTCTATGGAAAACAGTAAAAAGGTCTTCAATTGCTGCGTTACTCTTTTCCTTTTAAATGAGTATTAGAACAAGCATTGATCATCTCTCATTGTATAAGTGGTCATTATGATCAGTATTTACATGATTTTTGCTTGTTTCTAAAGCAATGTTTATAAACAAGCTTGACTTGGAAGTGATCTTTGTTGGATTGTGATCTTTCTTTGGGCCGTCTCCAAGATGTGTACTTTGGGCCTGGGCTAGTTTTCAAGTATATACATGTGTTACATAAAATATATTTTTAGTAGAGGTTAATCTAATTAAAATTTGTGTTCATACTCCAATGGAAATCATCTTCAATGAAGTTCAAGCTGGTTCTTTACCTTTTAAAGATGCATCTCTCTGTCGTAGTGCGGTGGGCAGTTTGAAGTAAATAAGGTGTCAATTTATGCAAAATCCTCGGCACTAGTGGTAGGCTGTAAAACGGATTTTGAACCGTTAGACCGTTTACCTTTAATATTGAGCTGTAACCAGTATGACAAACCCTCGATTGTTATAAAAATTAACTAAAAATGAATATTACGACTCCAACAAAATTAAGGGTACGTGTTGTTGGGCCGAATGACACGTATTGAACAACCCTTGGTGTGATAACGTTGGGGCGACCTACATTTGCTACTAATCCACCACAGAAACAAGCATATCAATCTTGACTATCATTTTGTTCTTGAAAGAGTGTAATCCAAACTCTGCTTGTAGGGTGTTTGTCTCGAGGGGGCAAAGTAACATGTATTTCAACAATCGTAAAACTCCAAACTATGAGCTTCTAGAAGGACAAGGATCTTGTGATTAGTGTCACAAGATGCTGCTTCCGACCTCTCTATATATGTAACAGTTGTCCCTCATACTAATACAACAAAAATACCGTCTGTCACAAAGTTGTTTGGTAGTAGACGAAAGAAACAAAAAAAAAGACACATGAAATCCTTGATAAAGATTGTAACGTGTTAACTTAAAAAACAAACCAGTTTGGGATGTTAAGCCCTAATTAAGTACCAACTATGGTTTGGTTTGAATTAAAAGTCCAGATAAGTGACGAAGCATGCACAATTTTTAATCAATATGGTCTAAATACTCGAATACTTATACGCAAAGATGGACACCTAAATTACCAAATGTTATAACATACTGCCCGATTGATTGAAAATTAAATAATCAGATCTTTTATAAGGAAAACACAAAGAAGGAAATTTTGGATGGTATTTGTAATTTTGACTTTTTAGGGTATTGTCCAAGTTTTTTGAATTTTTGATAGAAGAGTTTGAGATTATATCCATAAAATGTTGAAAAATTGTACAAGTGGAATACACTAAACGACGGACAATTTATTGAGTACGTAAATTACAACGTTACATTAACATGAAAGCAACGTTCTTATTAAGAGCTAGCTTTGATGATTGACGTACGTACGTTAACGCAACCTTGCATGAAATTTGCATGTAAACTTATAAGTTCAACCAATAACAGGGGTCTCAATAACAATTCCTCCACGTTGATTAATGAAAACGCAGACCCGGTCGCATCGGAAGTCTCTAGTGAGACATGTAGATGGAGGGTCAAAAGGAGGACACAAAACCGCCGTGACGTGCTTATTCTCCCTGTCTATGGTGGCCGCAGCTTTCGTCCCTGTCGTTCCGACCAGCTCCGGCCAACGCTGTTTACCTACACAGTACATACCATACATATATGAGTAGGCTGTTATTTACAAGTAATTAAATTTATGTTTATGATTATACGTACTTAATTACCTTGGCAAACAGCTGCAATTGGCTGAACTGCCGTGAGAGCAAGGAGGACGATGCAGAATATAGCAAACACCTTCATTTTCTGTGGATTGATCTTTATGTATACCCTTAATTATGCGTGAGTTCTAATTGGTGGTAATAATATTCCCGGTGGAAAAGGGTATTTATACTTATATGGTTAGTAAGGAGGGGCAAAAATGTCTGATCGATCAATATGCATGCCGTATTATATATTGGGGAAATTGAGACGGAGACAAATTCAATTATGTGGACCACCTCTTCGTCCAATGCCCATCCACAAAAATCGCCTTCAATAACACACTCTCCTGGCTTCTCATCTCGCAAAGGTTGAACACCATCCACGGATGACTCGACTGGTTCTTTACCCACACCAAGAAACAAACCTTCAGATCAAGAATCATCATCGCCTCCTTCACCTGCTACATCTACAACATTTGAAAGGTCAGAAATGATCTTGTCTTCAACAATGCCCAGTTATCCTCAGTTGCTGTTTCAATAAAAACAATATCTCACTCAAGCTCTCCACCATTGCTAAGTACAAAAATAAGGACGCTACCAGCTAACTCTGGATGAACCATCTTGGCATCTCTCCCGCAACTAATCTCTCTCTCACTGTTATCTGTGTTTTTTTCTCTCTCTCCAATGTCAGTATCCCCTCCTTTTTTTTCTACTCATTAACACGTAACACGTAACCTTTGGTTCAAAAAAACTATGTGGAGGGTGATATGAATAAGAAGGTATTGTAGGTGAATAGTTTAATATATGTGACTTCTTTAAGTCATGGATAAGTTTCATTCTCGATCAACTTATTTGGCTCAGGCCTCAGAACGTACGTACTCATCAACATCCAGCCGGCCTCATGCTAAATATGTTTACATTATGGGGATAAGGTTGTCATGTCGATAATAAACAAATTTACAGTCTAGTATATATAATTTTCACGGTGTGTTATTTTTATGTCAATCGATTTTGAGGATGAAATTTTACTCGAATTATATACAAACTCTCGAGCCTAATGCACATGTATGTCCAAACATACTACGAAACTCATGTAAATTAGACGAACCGATGTATCTCACCCAGCCCCGACTCAACTAATTTGAGGGGCTCAACTAATTTGAAGGCCCGGTCCAAAGGCAGTAAAAAAAAAATCACAAGCCCAAAAAATTAATAAGGATTTTACAACCTACCGAAAAAACCTTGTATATGGGGGCCTTCAACTCGAGACCTTGCAATGTCATCGGATGCTCCTTACCAACTACGCTGTTAGAATATTGATACTAGTTGACTAAAACTATTTATAATGAGGCCCCAATATTTCCGAGGTTTTGTTCATAAGAACAAGTTGCACCGGCTCCCAGTTAGACCCGATCTCACCCACATTTTATGAAAGAACAAAATAAAATGTTCTGATCCCCAAACTAATTAAACAACCGGTCCATGCACTACAAGAAAAATCTCATTTATATATCCACACATATAACTATTAATTCATTTACCCGCACTTTATTATAAACGTATAAAATCTAACCCTTTAATTATGGATTATTTCTAATCCAAGTTGTGTTAGTAGCTTGATCACCAGTAGTAAATCAATGGTTTTGAGTGTTTACATTCTGGTTTGGTTTGAAATTATAGAATTTATATCCCGGTCATGTGAAAATAATGCCTTAAAATTCTGGTGGTATACTCCAAAACTTTGAATTTGATATGGCTATATATAAGATATGCGATTAAGGTGGACTACTATTGCAAAGGTCTATTCAACTACCATAAAGTGGTATATAAAGACATGGTTATCCTATATTATAAATTAAAAATAGTTTATTATTATTGTAGAGTCTTGTAAATATCATGTACAAGGGTATTAGTTTGTAAAGGCATATGGAGTTCATGGTCCTTGGATGATCTTAGTTATATCCCTTAAGTGTATTGTTCCATGTTATAGTCCTAAAATGCAAAGTAATAATCTCATCTACAATTAAACTAGGGATTTGAACAATAAATTGTTTAAATTATTAAGCCTTTAAATCTTTCAAAAATACTTATTTTAGTCAAATAGTTATTATTCTACATGAAAGATGTATTCTAATGTTCATATATATATTCATCAAAGTAAACAATAAATGGCTCAAATGTTATCGTTTAATCTCTTCTAAGAAAATTCAATATTGAACAATTTATATATTTGTTCTATTGTAATTTGTAGAATTCTTATGGTCATCAAAAGTAACAGGTTTTTATCTCTAGTTACATGTGAGATAGGGATTTTAAATGTTATCGTTTAATCTCTTCTAAACAAAATCCATCATTGATCAATTTTTATATTTGTAGAATTTTTATATTCAACATAAATAGCAGGTTCTTATCTATATCTACACGTAAAATAAGAATTTCAACAATAAATGACTTGAAACATTAACCCATAACTATTTCAAAAAAACCTTTTATTAATCAATTTACTTTTAAAAAAACCAAATAGTCATAATGCTACATTATACTTATACATCATGAAAAATGTATTTATTATTCATCAAAAGTAAAAAATAAATGACTTAAATATTATCATTTAATCTCTTTCCAAGAAAATCATATATTATATTGATCGGTTTATTTATTTTTTTATTAAAGTTTTGTAGAATTGTGATATTCATAAAAAGTAACAAGTTATTAATCAATAAATACTAAATGAAAATTAAATTGAGGGATAGAAAACAACTTTTAAATTGGATCAATAAAATTACATCTAAATTACAGTAACATTTCAAATAAAATAATCACGCATTAAAGATTTTGGAGCCTCTTTCCACATGCATGCATGACAAAAGATCAGACTCAATTGCATTCAATCAAAGTTGTTTCAGAATGCTGAATTAAACTACCTAACGGTGCTATTGTTTCCGCCTCCCATGCCGGTTTTTGTTTGCCTCACCGCCGCTATTGATATTCCTCGGCTTTTTATGTTTTGGGATTAAATTGTCATCTCTTATTCTTGGATCGATTAACTACAAACCTTCATTATGTTTATATTATGTTTATATGATATAACTATGTGTAATACAAGACCATACTTTGAAAACAATGTTTATTGGAGCGGGTGAAACTTAAGGCGAGGTCTATTAATTAACTTCTCTAGATGACGCAACCTACCATTCCTATTCATGTCTGGCCACAATAAACGACCAACACCTCCCCTACAAATGTCTAAAAAGGTCTTGGTCATATGTAAGAAGACATAATTGTATTTGTAAAAGTCCACTGGTGTAAAGCGGTGTCATGTGCACATGAACAAACATGTTCATTAATTATTCTCGAGCTCAACACATAATTCTAGTAGGTTCAATCTTAAAATTAATTGACAATATGAGTAATAGTCACCGACATTTCTAATTGTAGTATAAGGACCTATTTATTTTAGGATAATTTATATTTTATTTTATACTTACGAATCTTTATTATTCTATGTTTATTCTCTTATAATTCCTATATTATATATTTGATCAACATATTTGTGGTCTTTTTCACAGAAAATCTATCACTTATATACTAGACTCGATTATTCCAACTTTATATATTTGATCAATATATTTGTGGTCTTTTACACCGAAAATCTATCATTTATGTATTAGACTCGATTATTCCAACTTTAAACTTTAAAGGGAGAAGTTATTATCTCATACTCTCCTAATATACACATTGAATTGCTAAGGTGTTTTACAAACAAAGCTCAAGCACAAGGCCATCGGAAAAAGAGACTTATGCTGGTAATGAAGAAAATATGCAAAGACAAAATCCCTTGTTTGGATTACTAGTCTAGGCTATATATTTTTGGATTAAATAGTAGTCTGAAAACCGTGCATGCAAGAAATTTTTGCTGGTAATTAAGTAAAGATTTTGCCTCAGAGTAGCTACTGATCTCATGCATTACCCAGAAAATAGGATTTTCAGAGGTAAAATTACATAGTTATAATCCAGACCATAAGCTGAGCCATGGAGCTGATTTGCGAAATCCCTTATACAACAATAATAGGCAATTTATTCAGTGGTAAATTACATAGTTACAACGTTACATTAACGTGAATGCAACGTCCCTTATTCAAATGACGTACTATTACAGGAAATGAAGCCTTGCATGAGATTTGCAAGTTCAACCGACGGTTGGGGTCTTAGTAACAACTCCGCCGATTCTATTAATTAAAACACGGACACGGTCGCAACGGAAGTCGAAAGTGCGGCAGGCGGCTAGAGTGGTTAAAGGAGGACACAGAACGGCGGTGACGTGCGTATTCTCCTTGTCTATGGTGGCTGCAGCCGTCTTCCCTTTTGTTCCGACCAGCTCTGGCCAACTCTGTTTACCTACGTATGTACGTACACCCGTAGTTAAACACTCAACTTTAGCGTAAATTAACATTATATACATATATACTAAGAATTTTATGTTTATGAAGTTATGGTGAGTACCTTGGCAAATGGCTGCAATTGGTTGAACTGCCATGAGAGCAAGGAGGACAACGCAGCAAATAGCAAACACCTTCATTTTTTCTTTTTATGTGTATATCCTTGAATCGTGAGTGAGTTGTAATCGATGATGTTAGTATTCTAGGTAGACAAGGGTATTTATAGGCACTAGGAGGGGCAAAAATGTCCAATTGACAACATGCCACGTAATATATGTCTATGGGGATATTTGGAAGGAGATAGACAAATTAAATTATGTGGACGGAAATAAGAATAAGTAGTGTAGGTGGATGATCGAGTTAATATATGTGAACACTGTCATTGCTCAACTTATTGAACTCATAACGTACGTACCATCGCCATCGAGCAGCCCTCGTGCTAAATATGCATGTTCTTATCTCAACAAAATGTGCTAAAAAATGGTCACCATACATGGAATATTTCAGTTACATGTGCTCAACAATTACTAATTCAATAATATGTAAGGTGATTAATTGAAAGTTATCTAGCTAATTTCTATTATTCTAGGACATATACAAAGAGTTCGACTTTACTTAAAATATCTAAGATGTCGATGGTCTATATATACATTTGTACCTATATATGTCTTAATTCATGCATGTTATAATAGTTTAAAATTTGTCTATTAAAACATATTATATATATATATATATATATATATATATATATATATATATATATATATATATATATCAAAACTAAGTAATTGTTAGAAACTCGATTAATTACACAAACTATAGTAAACTTGACAAAGAAAATAATTTAGAATCGACAAACATAACAATAAGCGGTGCGGAATTTTCCACAACTCTTGGGACGGATCTATATGATAGAGAGTAACATGCCCGTCCAATGTTTCATTCATTCAATGTTTTATTTGGCCAACAACACAAGGTCCTTAACTTTTTTATCCCATAATATTTATTTTTAATTTTTTTTTAATAAAATATTATTTGCCAGTGATTAAACTCTATATTATGTGCAAATGCAAATGGTTAAAATTTAAATCCTCTATCGTTTTCTTTCTTTTCCTATACAATTTTTATAATATCATTTTTTATTTTCTTATTTTGTTTTTTTCCTAAAATTAATATTTTTAAGTTAAAATCCCCATTTTATTTTTTTATTTTCATATATATACTTTTTTTTCTTTTTTTATGGGTTTTTCCTAATAAAATATAATATTTTTTTAACATAATAATTAAAAAATCATGTTGACACACTGCCGAAACTCATTGGACGGCCTGATAAGTAATATTAACATAAGTGTTAATCTAAAAACGGAGAAATAAAGATGACAATAATTTATTGAGTACATAAAGACTTTTATTATCGATCTTTAAGAGAAGTAGAATACACAAAGACGACAAACAATTTATTGAGTACGTAAATTACAACGTTACATTAACATGAACACAACGTTGTGCTTATTAAGAGCTAGCTTTTATGATTGACGTACGTACGTTAACGGTACAGTACTTGAATGAGATTTGCAATTAAACTTAGTTTAACCAATAACAGGGGTCTGAATAACAATTCCGCCGCGTTGGTTAATGAAAACGCGGACACGGTCGCATCGGAAATCTCTACTGAGACATGTAAATGGAGGGCTAAACGGAGGACAGAGAACCGCAGTGACGTGCTTATTCTGCCTGTCTATGGTGGCTGCAGCCTTCTTCCCTGTCGTTCCAACCAGCTCAGGCCAACGCTGTTTTCCTACACATGCAGTCCATACAATATTTATGAGTTGGTTGTTTATTTGCAAGTAAATTAAATTTATGTTTATAATTATAGTTAATTACCTTGGCAAACAGCTGCAATTGGCTGAAGTGCCGTGAGAGCAAGGAGGAGAATGCAGCAGATAGCAAACACCTTCATTTTTGTCCTTATGTATATTCTTGAATTGTGAGTGAGTTGTATTCGATGATGTTTGAATTTCCAGTGGAGAAGGGTATTTATAGCCTATAGGTTAGTAGGAGGGGCAAAAATGTCTAATCGTACAATATGCCACGTACGTAATGTATATTGGGGAGATTGAGAAGGTGACAAATGTAATTATGTGAACGGCGATACGAATAAGAAGGTAGTGTAGGTGATAGTACCTTTAAGTCATATATGGATGAGTTTCATTGCTCTACTTTGTTTGGCTCAGAACGTACGTACCCATCACGTTCCAGCCGCCCTCATGCTAAATATGTTTTTAAGGGATAAGATTGTTTCAAATTGATATAATACATTTTAACCAAAAATATTGATATAATACATCGATAATAATAGACAAATTCGTAATCCAGTATAAAAGTTCGGTTTGATTTAAGATGAAATCTTAATTCTAGTCCCAATACATCAATTATATGTGACAATCGGTCCATGCGTTACAAGAAAAATCTCATTTACCTATACTTAATATTAAAATATATAAAAATAAAAAACAAAGATGTGAAAATAAATATCACCCACCTAGTTAAACATATATACTCGTTCCACTAATTTATCGTTTATTTTGTGATCCATTAGGTACGTGTTTGATTAGGTTGAAGGAAATAAACAACCACATTGTTTCATTTTACACTTTAAATTTTTTAAAATGAATTGATAGTTAAAATAAATAAGAAAAATAGTTGATTCACCTACACGATATTATTATCCATATGTAATAAGATAATATGGTACTAGATAGGCGGCATTGGCTTTGTAAGGCATTTTACTACAAAGCTAAATGCATTACCCATAAAATAGTATTTTGAAATGAAATAATTGAATTAATAAGACCCTTTTTATATCAGAGATATAACCTATGCGCCTGCTCAATCAATATATTTTTAATTAGATAAATTAAACAAATAGGAGAAAACCTATTTAACCGCTTGTATCCCTAAACATAACGTTTCACGTCATTTTCTCTTATTCTTCCGTTTCTCCCTCCTTCTCTCTCATATCTACGCTTTACGTCATTCTCTATTTAAGAGTTTCTCCTCTTCGTTACCGCCAATCACTTCTTGTGACTGTTGCTCGCTTCTCGCCGGGAGTGTCGTTACCGTCGCTCGCTTTTCGCCGGGAGTGCCGTTACCGTCGCTTGCTTCTCACCAAAGTGTCGCCGCCACTTTTCACCGGAATAGCATCGCCGTCGCAATTTCTGAAAAAATAAAAGCGTTTCTTCCATAGTGTAAAGATTGAGTATTAAGATTGGGTGATTAAAATTGAGCATTCAAAAAATTGTGTATTATAACGTTGGACATTATAAATATTGGGTATTATGAAGGTAATTAAGGGTATTCGAATTGGATAATTAAGAATGAAATATAGGCATTTTTGTTAAAATAACATAACAATGTAGGATTCTATTAATCAAGTTGGTAATAGGGAAGAGGACTATTAGCCAGGGTCGAAAACCCACAAACTACCCATTTAACCCTTTTCATATTTCGAGCGTACATAAGTTGAGCCACAGAGGCGATTTAGTTTATTCGGTACGATAATTAAATTAGATAGTTAATACGTTATTTTAACATGAATGCAACATCCCTTATTCAAATGATTATTAAATATAAAAGGTAGACGACAGTGAAGTACGTCTACTTGCATGAAAGTTGCAAGTTCAACCGACGGTAGGGGTCCTAATAACAACGCCGATTTTATTTACTAAAACACGGACACGGTCGCAACTGAGGTCTAAATTGAGGCAGGCGGCTAAAGTGGTAGAAGGAGGGCACATAGCCGCCGTGACGTGCGGATTCTCCTCCTCTATGGTGGCTGCAGCTGTTTTCCCTTTTGTTCCGACCAGCTCCGGCCAACGCTGTTTGCCTACGTACTTACACCCATCGATTATAAAAATCGTAAACACTCAACTTTAGCATGAGTTGGCAGTTTTAGGTACGTAATATATAGTATGTATAATATATATACATATATATACTGAGAATTGTATGTTTATGAAATTATGATATGCCATAGTACGTACCTGGGCATTCCAGAGCTGCAATTGGTTGAACTGCCATGAGAGCAACGAGGAAAATGCAGCAAATAGCAAATAACTTCTTCTCAAACAAACTCTTCATTTTCTCTCTAGCTCGATCGAGAGATCTTTATGTGTATCCTTTTATGTGAGAGTTGCAATCGATGATGTTAGTATTCCCAATAGACAAGGGTTTTTTATAGGCACTAGGAGGGGCAAAAATGTCTAATCGAATAACATGCCACGTAATGTTTATGGGAAAAATATTTAACATGTGGCCATTGTAAGTTTTCATTACTCTACTTATTTAGCCGACAACGTACGTACCATCACGATCGAGTGTTTATATGGTAGATCGTGTGTATATTTGGTAACGAACGTGCACTTTTATGTATGCATCGGACATGAAAATGCTTTAATGCTTAAGCAAATCAAACTAATCACACATCTTAATCCAATGCACTCGATTCCTATCATAATTCCCCATTCGAGTAGAACGATTCGAGTTTCTGTATGCTCATGATCAACTAGTTCGATTCAGATATCCTAATTTGACAATAAATTTTCCTTATGCTCATGTTCTCCTTTAATTCCTCGTGCTTTGAACTTCACCGTATTGTCAGCACACAACACACTTGTTAACATTATAACACGATCGTGCTGATGCATATACTTCCCTACAAATACTCGTGTTTCACCTGAAATTGCTAGTGCTACATATTTAATCATATCGACAAAATAAATCACAATCGGTAACGTTGTACAATCGTTGATCATCTCATCACACTGATCATCGTTCTGCATTAATCAATGTAGAAACTTTATTTATTTTATGCTGATATTATTTTATTATAGTGGGTTCTTCACTTGACATACTTTAAATTCATGAACAATGTACACTAAAACAAACAAGTTGTACACGTTAATCTCATATAGAAAATAAAATATTCGGACAATATGCCACATAATATATTGGGGAAATTGAGAAGGAGACACATTTAATTATTTGGAGGGAAAAAATTATGTGACCACCGTAAGTTACAGATAAGTTTCATTGCTTTTACTTATTTAACTACATGAGATCGTACGTACCCATCAAGAATCAAGATCGAGCCGCCCTAGTGCTAAACATAAAACATGTTTATATTTGTAAAGATAAAATTCTTTCACATTAAAAATTGTGAACGTTGCCCTCCTTATACTTTTATTTTCTTCGAATTATAGTCAAGGATTTTGAAGTTTTTAGATGATGTCCTAAACATTTAGGTTTTTCTAGCTTATACCTTTAAATTGTAGACAGATATAATACGAAAAAGTTAAAAAAGTGCGAGGACATCATTTAAAATTTTCTTGATAAATAAACTCTTAATCTAATATATAAATATGATTGTATACTCTTTTTATTGCCAATTAATTTTATAATGAAATCTTCATCAGATGATATATTAAACTCTCGAGCTTAAAACACACATGCTTCCCAACATACGGTCGCATTGACCAATCGGAATTCCCAATGTATCCCAACCACGATTTATGAGAGAGCAATATAATAGCTTCATATTCCTAATTTTAGTTCCCATAAATATGTGACAACTGATCCATGCGCTACAATAAAAATTTCAGCTACCAACACTAATAATCATGAATACATTTATCTACATTTTATTTTTAATGGTAGTTTAATTGTTGATAAGTAGCGGGAATTTAATCTACTCTAATATTATATATAAAATTTTGTATATCACAATTCAATGGAGTAAGTAAATATTTATCGATGATATAATATCAATTTGCAACGATATGAGCTTATTGGTCGAAACCAAGAGATTTCTTATTAGGAGGTTTGAGAAGAAAGATATTAGGGACGCTTATTTTGTTAAGTCAAATATACTATGATATAATTTTAAACTGTCATTAAGTTGTCACAAAAGAGCTAAAGGTTATCAATCTCAGTCTTAACGTATGCCCTAAGAAAATCCTTGAGGTTTCGAGGATATAAGAGATACCCTATACAATTATATATCACTGGGAGTCTAATGTCTTTTGGGTATGTACACTTCCGGCTATAGTATATATCATTAAAGTGTATAGCAAATTATGAAGTGCATGTAGTCATGCGGCCTTGCAAATAATGACAAATTTCATGCTATAATACGAAAATCGAGAGTTTGGAGATCAGTGGATTTTTTATCTCGATTTTTGTAGACGGCAGATAAAAGATGATCAACTTAAGACTATAGGTTGGTTGGAAGAACAATGTTCAGGAAAAGTGTTAAACAACACTTGTAGCTACTTCCGCTATGGTTGCATATATTTGTCATCGACTACATGCTTTTAGTAGCTTTAAGAGCTAGTTAAAGTTGTTGATAACAAATATGCAAGTTACAACGCCTACTAAACAGGGCCGTCCAATGAATTTCGGACGCCTTGTGTCATCATTTTTTTTAATCTATTTTTAAAACTATGTTTTATTAGGAAAAAATAAAAAAAAGACTAAAAATACTTTAATAAAAATATGAAATAATGACAATATAAAGAGAAATAAGACTGTTCTTAATTTTGAATATTTTTAGGAGAAAAAAGTAAGGAAAATTTCGGAAGGTACCTTGTGGTTTGGGTTTTTTAAATTTTGCCCAAGAGTTTTTTAATGTTTGAGTGGTGCCTTTCAACTTTATACAATTCCGGATTTTTCCAATTTTACTAAACATACCAAACAAACCTTATCTTATCTTATTGATAAAAATAAATAAAATATAAAATAATAAAAAAACAATACTGAAATTAAAAAAAAGAAAGAAATTAAATTAAATTAATAAAAACAAAATAAAACTTTAATCATCAACAGTGAACGACTTCATCTTCAACCCTTCGTCGCTCCACGACAGCAAGCGAAGATAGCTCCCGGCTCCATCCACAACGAAGACGGTGGCAGCGGCATCCTTAGCCATTGTTGACCGGCAGATGAATCTCTATTTTAACAAATACCTCTCACAAGTCATTAGAGGTGTTTGGGATAATTTCATGTGATTCGATTTTAGTATATTGTACTAGGTATTTGTTTTTCAAGTGCATGTCTTTCAATTGCTTTGGGTTGAACTAGAACTTGGATCTTGGATTGCTTCGCCGCCGTCTATATTGAAGATGTAGACCTTTGAAGCAAGGATTCATTGATATTGATTCATCAAAATTCTCATCGACTAGTAAAGAACAGTTATCACTTATAACATCAATGCCAGACTCATCCAAAACCTAAGATTGAAGAAACAAAAATTTACAAAAAAAAACAAAAAAACAAAAACAAATTGATGCTGAATTTTTGCTTTAGGTTTGTGGAGATTTTTGCTTTAGGCTACTGTATAAACCTAACCTTACATACGAACAAGCTATAGGATGATTAAAGTTTGCTTTTGTTTTAATTTGTTTTTTTTTTAATTTCAATTTCGTGGGTTTTTTATTTTTTATTTTATTTTTATGTAAGGATTATTTGGTAGGTTTAGTAAAATTGGGCAAAGTCAGAGGGTATCATTCGAACTATAAAAATCATTCGGCAAAATCCGAAAAACCCCAAACCACAGGGATACCATCCGGAATTTTCCAAAAATTAAACAAAAAGAAAATAAAAAATACATGAAAATAATGACAATAAAAACAAACGGAATAAAAATTAAAAGAGGAAAAAATATTATAAAACATGAATGGAATTCTTTTTATAAAAATAATTAGAAAGAGGATTTGAACCACTGACCAATTACTCTAAATATTGAGCTCTAACCATTTTGGCAAACACTCTTTTGTTTTTTAAATCAACTAAAAATAAATATTTTGGGCCCCAAAAAAACTAGGGGTCCTATGCTGTTTGGCCGAATAATACCCCTTGTTGGACGGGCCTGCTACTAAAGCTCCTTGATGGAGAAACATATTGGCATTACGTTTATGTCAGTGAAAGAAAATTTTTAGGAATCGTCAAGTTCTATAGAACACGTAGAGACAAACTCAAATTATAGGATCCGTTAATTTAGGGATTCTCCTAAAATATTTCATGAGCATACTGGTCATATGAGGCTTGACATGTTTTGTAATCCCTTAACTCAGTAGGAGTTTAAAATGATGTTCTATATCATCCGGTTTATGCGTAATAAAGTTTTATGAATTATTTCATAAGTTATATTTCTGAACTTACGTTTGGTTTTTTGGATTGATCTCTGAATAAAGTAGGACTAGTTGAAAATAGGCATGTTATGAGATCACATCGCATGTAATTTTCATGTCACTCATCCACACTTGATCTATGTCATTAAATATATTGACATGATGAACAAGGAAGGTTAATTACGATGAATGTGACGAATGCTGTTGTGATCTCATTTTGATATATGAGATGAACCATATTGAAATAAAGAGAAGTCTATAAAATTAGCCAACACGTGAACATAAAGAATTTTGTCAATATAATTGTTTGTTTCATACGTAGTCTAAGTGGGAGATTGTAAGATTTATTTATAAATCTTCTTATATGAGCTTATATATTATGATACACAATTATATTATATGGCTAATTGTTAGTGGGTTATCTAAAGTGATTCGATTATGTAAAACCCGTAGATTCTAATTAAGACGGTATGAGCTTAATGAGTGGATACCATGTTTTGGCTCAATAGGCTTAATGAGATTCTATTAGGTCAATATATAAAAGATATTTGGTTATGATCTTCAATACGTCAAATTGATCCGCCGTTTTCCATTCTCTACCCATCAGAGAGAAAACTTAAAAAACCTTCAGAAGATTTGACTGAGGAAGACGATATACATACAATACTCATTCAAATTGTAGATTTCACACTAAAGATTGATCAGATTGCTGCGCTACGTAACTAAATATGTAAAGCTCCTTAGCTTTATGTTTCACAGAATTTAATTATTCCAAAAGTTAAGGCTACATATATTTGGATTATATAGTAGTCTGAAAACCATGCATGCAAGAGATTTTTGCGGGTAATTAAGAAAAGATTTTGCCTCGGAGTAGCAACGCCTACTGATCCCATGCATTACCAAACTAGTTGTTGCATGGGTCAGATATTGGAAGCATGTTCGAGCATACGTATAATCCAAGCCATAAGTTGAACCATAGAGGTGACTTGCAAAATCCCTTATTCAAAAGCAATAGGCAATTTATTTGATACGTAAATTACATAATTATAACGTTACATTAACATAAATGCAACGTCCCTTATTGAGATGACTATATATTACATATAAAAGGTCGACGACAATGAAGCCTTGTTGCATGAGATTTGCAAGTTCAACCGACGGTTGGGGTCCTAGTAACAACTCCGCCGATTCTATTGATTAAAACATGGACACGGTCGCAACGGAAGTCGAAAGTGCGGCAGGCGGCTAGAGTGGTTAAAGGAGGACACAGAACGGCGGTGACGTGCGTATTCTCCTTGTCTATGGTGGCTGCAGCCGTCTTCCCTTTTGTTCCGACCAGCTCTGGCCAACTCTGTTTACCTACGTACGTACGTACACCCGTAGTTAAACACTCAACTTTAGCGTGAATTAACATTATATACATATATACTAAGAATTTTATGTTTATGAAGTTATGGTGAGTACGTACCTTGGCAAATGGCTGCAATTGGTTCAACTGCCATGAGAGCAAGGAGGACAATGCAGCAAATAGCAAACACCTTCATTTTTCTATTTATGTGTATCCTTGAAGTGTGAGTGAGTTGTAATCGATGATGTTAGTATTCTCGGTAGACAGGGGTATTTATAGGCACTAGGAGGGGCAAAAATGTCTAATTGACAACATGCCACGTAAAATATGTCTATGGGGATATTTGGAAGGAGATAGACAAAGTAAATTATGTGGACGGAAATAAGAATAAGTAGTGTAGGTGGATGATCGAGTTAATATATGTGAACACTGTCATTGCTCAGTTTTATAGATACCATAATATTTATTTTTAGGTCTTTTATTCAAAAAAAATATTGTTTGTCATAGTGCTTAGAATGATCCATATATTATATGTAAATGGTCAAGATTCAAATCCTCAATATAATTTTAATTGATATCATTTTTTTATTTTCTTATTATTTTCTTTCTCTTAAAATTAATATTTTAAGTTAAGATCGACATTTGATTTTTTATTTTCATATATGTCTTCCAAAAAAATCTTTTTAGTCCTTTTTATGGGTTTTTCCTAATAAATTTTAAAACTAATAATAAAAAAAATCACGTTGAGACAGGGATTTCGAAACTCATTGGATGGACCTAACATGGAGAGTAATATTAACATAAGTTTTAATCTAAAAATGGACAAAATATAGATGACAACAATTTATTTAGTACGTAAAGACGACAATAATCTTTAAGAGAAGTAGAATACACAAAGCCGACAATCAATTTATTGAGTACGTAAATTACAACGTTACATTAACATGAACACAACGTCATGCTTATTAAGATCTAGCTTTTGTGATTGACGTACGTACGTTAACGGTACAGTACTTGCATGAGATTTGCAAGTAAACTTAGTTCAACCGATAACAGGGGTCTGAATAACAATTCCGCCGCGTTGATTAATGAAAACACGGACACGGTCGCATCGGAAGTCTCTAGTGAGACATGTAGCTGGAGGACTCAACGGAGGACAGAGAACCGCCGTGACGTGCTTATTCTCCCTGTCTATGGTGGCCGCAGCTTTCGTCCCTGTCGTTCCGACCAGCTCCGGCCAACGTTGTTTACCTACACAGTACATACAGTATATACGAGTGGGCTGTTTATTTGCAAGTAATTGAATTTATGCTTATGATTATAGTTAATTACCTTGGCAAACAGCTGCAATTGGCTGAAGTGCCGTGAGAGCAAGGAGAACGATGCAGCAGATAGCAAACACCTTCATTTTTCTCCTTATGTATATTCTTGAATTGTGAGTTCGTGAGTTGTATTCGATGATGTTAGAATTCCCAGTGGAGAAGAGTATTTATAGCCTGTAGGTTTGTAGGAGGGGCAAAAATGTCTAATCGGACAATATGCCACGTAGGCAATGTATATTGTGGAGATTGACAAGGAGACAAGTGTAATTATGTGGAGGGTGATATGAATAAGAAGCAGGTAGTGTAGGTGATAGTTTAATAAATGTGACCACTTTTAAGTCATATATGAATGAGTTTCATTGCTCTACTTGTTTTGGCTCAGAACGTACGTACCCATCACGTTCCAGCCGCCCTCATGCTAAATATGTTTTTAAGGGATAAGGTTGTTTCAAATTGATATAATACATTTTAACCAAAAAAATTGATATAATACATCGATAATGACAAATTCGTAATATAGTATAAAAGTTCGGTTTGATTTAAGATGAAATCTTAATTCTAGTCCCCATACATCAATTATATGTGACAATCGGTCCATCCATGCGTTACAAGAAAATTTTATTTACCTATACTTAATATTAAATATATAAAAATAAAAAACAAAGACAATGCCGGTTCGATGGGTGATCTATAAGGTCCTTTTGAATAGGACCCTTCAAAATTTAGGGTCCAATATATAGAAAAAGTTGAATATACATTACAAAGATCTCAGTCATGATCCTCTATTGCCTCCTGTATAGACTTTTATGTTACCCTTGTTCCTATTGGTTAGATTTTTTAAATTACTTTATTTAACTTAAATTAAATTTAAACTACAAAATTTCTTATTTTTTTATTTTTATTTTCGTAAAAAAAGATTTGGAAGATTTCTTTCTTCTTCACGTTACTCCTCTCTCGGTTCTCGTATTTTGCAGCGGCACATTCCTCCGCAGGAAAACCTCTCGGTCGCCGCCATAAACGAAACCATGTGCGCCGCCATAAACCAAACCTTGCGCCGCCGCAGACCATTGAACACCACCGATCTTCTCTTTTCCGATTATTGCTTTTTTGCGGCACTCATCTTTTGTCGGAGACACCTTGCTCCATCGGAGAAAAGATTGGTGACCTCCATAAACGAAACCCTTGCTCTCCACCGAAGACCATCGAGCACCACAGGTTTGAGAAATCGAACCCTAATTTTCAAAACTTTTTCGATTCTTGTTTTGCTTCTCTCTCTGCTCGATTCTTGTTTTGCTTCTCTCTTTGTTCGATTCTTGTTTTGCTGCAACACATATGATTAAATGCATCGAACACCACTAGTTTTAAATTCATTTTTATGAGAAGGTTCGTTTGTTGCGTGATTATCCATCTTTAATTATGCAATTAGGTAATTAGATTTAGAATTTGAACTTAGGTTCTGTTATAAAATTACTATATGCATAATTATATAGTGTGATTGGTTTGTAGTAGAGTGATACTATGCATTTTTTTCTTGTTATATTATAGCAATATATCTTTCGTTTATTTTTAATTTGATAAAAGTTTATGTATTTACTACAAACACTGCCATGTCGTCGATTAGAATTTGAACAAGACGAAGGTTTAGAATTTGAGTAAGATGATGTTACGATAGAACCCTTACATTCTAATTTATCGAAGGATATTATTCCAAATATTGGCATGGAATTTGAAAATGAGGATGCAGCTTATGAGTTCTACAATACTTATGCTCTAGCGGTTGGCTTTTCTATTCTAAGAGGTTCGCTTCATAGAGACAAGCGGACAAAGATAGTATTAGATAGAAAGTTTGTGTGTTCATGCGAAGGAAAACGAGGAGTTGACAAGCGCGACGCTTATAGTAAATCTCACCGCCCAGAGACGAGGTTTGATTGCTTAGCCATGTTAATGATTAGTTGTCGTCAAACTGGAAGATATCGTGTTGTTAAATTCATTGCCAACCATGGTCACAATTTGGCAAGCCCGAGTAAGGCTCATCTATTTAGATCACATAGAAAGGTGTCGATCTCTCAAGCATCTCAAGTAGACATGGCTAACATGTCAGGTATTGCTCCAAAAAATACATATGAGTTCATGACTAAAGAGGCAGGAGGTCGTGAAAACGTTGGCTTTGCTCATGTGGATTTTAAAAATTATTTGCGCACTAAGCGTAGTTTACAAATGAAGCAAGGTGATACCGGTGGCGTTCTAGAGTATTTACAGGGTATGAAAGTTGAAGATCCGAGTTTCTTCTATGCTATTCAAGTGGATGAAGATGATATGATAACTAATATTTTTTGGGCTGATGCAAAAATAATGGCTGATTATGATGACTTTGGTGATGTTGTTTGCTTTGACACTAAATATCGAAAGCTTGATGATGCTCGACCGGTTGCTTTATTTGTTGAAGTGAATCATCATAAACAATCAACTATCTTTTGTGCAACATTGCTATATGATGAGACCTCGGATTCATTTGAGTGGTTGTTTGACACATTTTCAAGGGCTACGAGTGGAAAACGACCCAAGACAATGTTAACAGATCAAGATACTGAAATGGCAAAGGCACTTGCTTGTCAATGGCCTGAGATTTATCACCGACTTTGTATTTGACATATCTTTCAAAATGAAGCTATTCATTTGGGGAGTGTGTTTGCAAGGTAAAATGACTTTTCAAGAGATTTCAGTAACTGTATTTATGACTATGAACATGAGAGTGAATTTATAGATGCTTGGAGTAAAATGTTTGATACATACAACCTTCAAAGCAATGATTGGCTGCAAAGAATGTTCAATATCAAAGAAAAATGGGCTTTAGTGTATGGCCGAGATACATTTTGTGCTTACATGACAACTACACAAAGGAGTGAAAGCATGAATAAAATGCTAAAGCATTATGTAACCCATAAGCATAAAATCAGAGAATTTTTTAGCACTGTTAGGGGTTACTTACCGATCGCCGTTATGATGAGATGGTTGCAGATTTTAAGGCTAGCCAAAGTAAAATAGTATTGTCTTATCCTATCGAAGTTTTGAAGGATGTTGTGGGTACTTATACACCCAAGGTCTTTAAGTTGTTTGAGAAAGAAGTATACAAAACCTTTGACTATCAACTTGAAGTTTGCAGTGAGACGGGTACAATTGTGCAGTATATGGTTACCCCTCATAAGAGAAGAAGTTGAACTATGTTGTCTCTTACCATGAAAGAGAAGAAGTTGTAAATTGCAGCTGTAGAAAGTTTGAGTGCAGCTGTAGAAAGTTTGAGTTTTCTGGCCTTCTATGCAGTCATATACTAAAGGTATTACCGAAGTTCCTAACAAGTATATCTTGAAAAGATGGACTAACAATGCCAAAAAGGTAGCATTCAAGATAGTACTAGTGCTAAAAATCTTGATCCAGATCCTAAAAAACCAATGGGGTGGCGTTATAGAGACTGGTTTCGTTTGTCTACACGCTTGGTGACAAGAGCTGTTGAATTTGAAGATAAGTACACTCTTGTGAAAGAGGGTTTCATTAGCTTGCTAAGAGAAATTGATTCAAACTCCACGGAAAGACCTACTGAATCGTTACCAAATTGTCGCAATGATATAAATGGTTCAAGTCAATATAAATCTCAATGGCGTGGCTACGACAATAAAATGCATGAACTCAAAGCCAAATTCTAAAAGTCGATCAAACAAAAGGTGGAAGAGTGCTCTTGAAATAGCAACAAGGAAAAGAATAAAAGCTAAGAAGATCACGGTTGATGAGCCACATGTATAAATTATAATATTTAATTATGTGTTTTTTTAAACTATTTTTTAGTTGTTTGGTTTAACGCAGGATAACCAAATTACTCACCTAGACGAAAATGGTCTACAACGATCAACTTTAGGCAGTTCTCGTCAATGGGATCCATATGGATACACTTCTACACCTAATCATAGTGGCATGTATATTGACCCAATGCCAAATCAATATTCTCAACTTAGTCATATGGAGTTATTGACAAGTATTGGTTTGCCACATGCTAACATCATTCTTGGTTTTTTTGTGGGTTTGTTATTGATGTTTTGTTTATTAGATGAGTAAATTTGTAATAAAATACCTGCTTGACAAATTAAGTCATTTTTATTTGACATAGCAAGTTCAACTCAAAGATGGTTTGAATAAGTAGTTGCGAAACCCCCCGATTACTATGCTTTGACAAAGAAAGTTATGAAACCACCCGATTTGTTGTTTGACATTGAGAGTATTTGTAATTGCTTTTTATCTTACCATAGATGTCCACAAATATACTATAACTTGATGTGGGATTTCGTTTTTAATATTGCAATTTCACGTTTTGCCTGGTACTTGATTGTGTTGGCAATGAAATATAAATTATCTTGTGAAATTTGAAAACATTTTTTTGATGAAATTTAGTACCACTGATGTTGTGTTAAAACTTTGCTTTATGTATGGGTATATAAGTATATTCTAATTGCTAATGGAAAACTATTGATGAACAACGTTTGATTAACTAATTTGTAATGCGTTCAATATAGTTTTCTATAATACTATCGTCTTGACACAACTAAAATTTGGCGCAGTTGACTGTATCCTACATGCTTTAGCCCAGAATAAAAACTATGTAACCAAACATATTATCTAAGTTGCATATATAAATAAAGTAAAAGACAAGAAAAATACAACCAAAATTTATTGCGGGTGACCGTAGCCTGTATGATTTAGCTCAAAATACAAACTCAAACATATTATCTAAGTTGCATATATATAAAGTAAAGGACAAAAATACAGGGAAAGTAACAAAGGAACTCAACTTCTTGGCTTCAAAATAAGAAGGAACTGATTAGCACCCTCCAAAGCGTACAAAATCTTGTCAATGAACAAATGTGACCATTTTTTCAATTAAAGAACGAATAACAATAGATGAAAACGTTCGACTAGCTAATTCATAAAGTATCCAAAGACTAGTTTCTACTTAAACAACAATGCAAAAGCAAAACTAAAAATTAAAACTTCACCGGATAAACTTATATGTTCTCTTACTTACGGTAATACTACGGTACAAAACGAACAATAAAAAATGAAGAAATAAGGTTCCAAATTGATGGGACGTTGTACCCTCCCACGACGCACTTGTCCGAGGACTCCCTCCTACGACGCACTTGTCCAAGGATTCATGAGGTGCCAACAGTGGTACCATTGGGTACATTCTAAGAGTCTCATTGACAATGCAATGGAGAAAAGGCAGCCGACTCAAGTCGGATTTGTTGACGAGTCGTTCACACCTACTTGAGCTTTGATCTTGGCTTGTGTTTTCTTGAGGATTGGTGAGTGGTTAAGTAACAACGACATCGTCTATTCCATTGTACCTGCTGAGTTATATATGCCTGCAGTCATAGATAACTAAAACCAAAATGCAACACCAAGAACACAATCAACCTTAAGCACGATAACCCAATTGATTTTGTAATAAACTCATTCTATATATACACTGTTATATACTCACCATAAGCTTGATGATTTATTCACATCAACTTTATACTCCTCACTCCTCAGTCACACTAAAAGGTATACAAAACGCATTCACTAGCCTCTTCTTAAATATGAACCATAATACGTAACTATGAATTCCATTAACATGATCTGTGAGAAGAATGGAAGAAAGACAACGAATTCCTTATCCCTGAAATTGTTTCAAATAACACAAATTAGAGTAATTGAAGAAACATCGGTAATTACCATTATTGAATTGGAACTAGTGGAAGCAACCTAGAAGAAGGATGATAGATTAAAACTATGAAATTAAATTACCATTTTCCAGCCATTGTCCAAAGCAACCATTAATGTCATTAAATAAACATTCAAAATTTGAAGAGAACCATTCCAGTGTGAGGATCAATTGCTTAAAATATAAATGTCAATTTAGAAAATGGATGACAAACCTGTGGTGTTCGATGGTCTTCGGTGGAGCGCAAGGGTTTTGTTTCTGGAGGTCACCGATCTTTTCTCCGATGGAGCAATGTGTCTCCGACAAAAGGTGAGTGCCGCAAAAAAAGCAATAAACAAAAAAGAGAAGATCGGTGGTGTTCGATGGTCTGCGGCGGCGCACAAAGTTTTGTTTCTGGCGGCGCACAAGGTTTTGTTTCTGGCAGCGACTGAGAGGTGTTCCGGCGGAGGAATGTGCCGCTGCAAAATACGAGAATCGAGAGAGAGGAGTAACGTGAAGAAGTAAGAGATCTTCCATATCTTTTTTACTAAAATAAAAATAAAAAATAAGAAATTAGTTTTATCAGTAAATTTTCTAGTTTAAATTTAATTAAGTTAAATAAAGTAATTTAAAAAAGCTGACCAATAGAAACGAGGGTAGCAGAGAAGGCTATAGAGGGGGCAATAGAGGATCATGACTGGATCTTAGACTGCAAAGATCATGCTTAGTCTAGATGGTAAGGTCTCACTCTTTTTTCTTGTTTTTTCCTATGTTCGAGCATCACTCATCACTTTTTAATTTTTCATTTTACTTGTATGACCTTCTCTTTTGAACTTTTTTTCCTTTTCAAATCAAATTATAAACTACTTTTTCATGGATTAAAAAAAATGTAAATGCCGTCGTACTTTGTATACATAATTTTTGTATTTTTTCCCGCTCTTTAAGAGGCCTAATATTATTCTGTGAGTAGAGCCCCGAAAAGGCAAAAATCATTGAGACGGTCCTGAACAAAGGTGTGAAGATTAATATCACCCACCTAGTTAAACATATACTCGTTCCTCTCGTTCATCGTTTATTTTGTGAACCGTTAGGTGCGTGTTTGATTAGGTTGAAGGAAATAAACGAACACATTGTTTCATTTTACACTTTAAAATTTTTAAAATAAATTGATGACCAAAATAAATAAAAAAATAGTTGATTCACCTACACAATATTATTATCCATATGTAATAAGACAATATGGTACTAGATAGGCGGCATTGGCTTTGTAAGGCATTTTACTACAAAGCTAAATGCATTACCCATAAAATAGGATTTTGAAATGAAATAATTGAATTAATAAGACCCTTTTTATATCAGAGATATAACCTATAACCTATGCGCTTGCTCAATCAATATGTTTTTAATTAGATAAAATAAATAGTAGAAAACCTATTTAACCGCTTGTATCCCTATATATAACGTTTCACGTCATTTTCTCTTATTCTTCCGTTTCTCCCTCCTTCTCTCTCTTTTTTTTGGTTAAAGGGAAGGGTCGGAGCCTCCGCGCATCTAACACGCTTATTATTAAAACAAAAAAGGCTAAGTAGTCATAAAGCGGGGGATAGCCCTACCCCTAACATCAGCACAAATAATATCCACTATACCCTCAGGAGGGTCAATCAATACATGAAGGCCAATGTTAAAAATCAGAGCTAACCTAGAGAGAAAATCCGCAGCATAATTTGCTTCGCGGTAAGCATGTCGGATTTGGATATCCCAATTCATTTTCATGAAGCCTTGGCACAAATGTACCAGGTTGGACAACGGCTGACATCGGGGGATGTTCTTATTCAGGAGAATGGTCGCAAGTTGAGAATCCGTTTACAAAATAGCCAATCTTGTACCACTCTCCCAAGCAATCTCAAGCCCATGTAAGATCCCCCACAGTTCAGCCATGGGTACCATACACATCCCGATACTATGGACAAACCCCCGTTGCCAAATACCTTTATCATCTCTAATTAAGCCACAACCAACACCAACCCGTTGCTATCCACGACTCCATCAGTATTAATTTTCATCCAGTTGCTATCAGGGGGCACCCATTTAACGAGCTGGGGAATGCGAGGAGGGTTCTGATTACTACCATTCCTTTTACTCCAAGCACAATTGTAGTTCTCTACACGATCAATAATACACTGGCTCCCTTGAGTAGGTCTAGCTTTATTTTGAAAAATCTCCTCATTTTTCCATTTCCAAATTTACCATAAACATTCTGCAAAAATATTTTTCCAAAGAATACCGGAATTAAACACAATATTAGAAGTAACGTTACCTCTAATCCACGTGGCCAAGGGAATGTTGAAGAAATTTTGATAACGTATATGAGCCACAAGATCGATCAAGATTGGCTTTGTCTTAGAGCAATCTCTGAGGAGATGTTCCAACGTTTCACTTCCTTCGCCACAGATAGTACATCTGTCATCACTAGCAAAATGGCGTCTATAACGTTCTTCATTCGATAAACATGCAACCACCGTTGATAAGCTTCCACATAAAAACCCTTGTCCGTTCCTGGACCTTTAGCTTCCAAATCTCTCTAAACACTCCATGGTCATTACTTTGAAGACAACTAGCCCCAGTAATCATGTCACGTGCAGACCTCACAGTATACCATCCAATTTTGTCTTTAGCCCAGCAAATAGTATCGATACTCCGGTCATTAATCCCAATAACAGCAAGGTTCAAAAGCGTCACATTTGGGAGGAGTGTACTTATCCTATCGCACTTCCAGCCACAGTTAGGAATCCAGTAATCACACACTTTGTTTCTCAGCTGACTACTCGATACATTAGTAGACACTAGTTCAATTAATGGTTGATCTTTAAGCCAAGTATCCAACCAAAAATGTACCTCCTTCCCATCTCCAACGTTCCACTTAATACCCTTAGCTATGACATCTCTCAGGACTCTCTCAATACTTCTCCATATTGGTGAAGGTTGTGAGTGACTATTAGTTATTCCCTGTATATATTTTTCTCGTAACACATTAGCCCATAACCCCGTGGCGCCCGTCAAAAGTCTCAAACAAATCTTACCAACTAACGCCTCATTGGTTACCACCATAGAGACTCCGTCCAATACCACCACACACCTTGGGCCTGCACATGTTAGTCCAAGAGACAGAGTGAACCTTCCTATTACCATCCGAGCTCCCCAGATGAAGTTCCGACTGATCTAGTCAATTTTTTCACAAGTATGTTTTGGAAAGAGAAACGTAGACATAGAATAAACGGGTATCGAAGAGAGGACAACCTTGGTTAAGGTTATTCTACCTGCGAAGCTCAGATGTTTACCTTTCCAACCCGCAAGCTTCAAATTAATTTTCTCTAGGAGGGACAAGAATGTATCCTTATTAATCCGAGTGTTAAAAAGAGGCATGCCCAGATACTTGTCAAGATCCTCAGTAACCATAATCCCACTCACATTACCAATGCTCCTCTTCAGCTCGATACCAACATTAGGCGACACAAACATTTTAGACTTGCTCGTACTCACTCTTTGACCCGAGGCCGAGCAAAACGAATCTAAAACCTTCATAACCTTTCTTATTTGACTAGGCGAAGCTTCCACAAATAAGGTGATATCGTCCGCGAAGAAAAGGTGGGAAAGCGGGGTTCCATTTCTTGATAATTTAATCGGTTTCCAACCCTTAAGATCCACTGCCTGATATATAAGGTGGCTCAAGCGTTCCATACATAACACAAAGATATAAGGAGAGATGGGATCTCCTTGCCTTAGACCTCTCTATGGGGAGAACTGGCAAGTCTCCTCTCCATTCTAGTTAATACTCATTTTCACAGTATTCATACACTCCTTAATCATATCAATCCAAATGCCTGGGAAGCCCGCCACAACTAAAGTATCCACAACAAAGTCCCATTTTAGTCGGTCATATGCTTTCTCAAGATCGAGTTTAAGAACCATCGATTTCTTACCCTTTTTCCGACGCTGAAGAGATTGGACAACTTCTTGCATGAGAACGATGTTATCCTGAATAAGACGTCCTGGAATAAAGCTACCTTGAGTAGGCCCCACAAGGTCTCCGATAATTCCCTTCAATTTGTGGACCAACACCTTCGTAATGATCTTGTACAAAACATTACAGAGAGCAATGGGCCTAAACTGATGAATTCTCTCCAATTTCCCAACTTTAGCAATGAGACAAAGTAAGGTATCGTTAACCCCCTCAGGCAATTTCCTGCATTCAAAAAATTTCTCCACTTCTTCCTTGACCAAGTTGCTAACAATGTTCCACTGTTTCTGGTAGAAAATCGGTTGGAATCCATCAATCCCCGGGAACTTATAAGCACCCATGGACTTGATGGCCTTCCAAACTTCAATATTCTTCCGAGGAGAATTCAAGAGCTCCCAAGCATTGGGCTCTAACACCGAGAAAGAAGGCAAATCCAACTCAAAAGGGATGCAAAGCTCAACGCTGTCCAAGCTATACAACTATCTGTAGTAACTCACGGCCCAATCCCTCAACAAATCAGGATCCTCCTCCCATTTATCATTTTCAACGAAAAGTCCTTCCACTTTGTTCCTCCTACGTTTAATAATAGTTGTCATATGGAAGAAAGAAGTGTTTCTCTCCCCATGGCAAAGCCATTGTTTGTAACACCAAATCCGTAGGACTCGAGGTGCTACTGGGTTAGGATCTCACAATGGGTCCTGACCCTAGCCTGACAACAAGTTCACTGAATCTTACAACAAGGCACAAATAGATTAAATACAAAACATCAAACTGTTATAAAAGTATCAAAAGATTTATACAAGTACTGCTGAGTATAACAAAACATAATATAAACATGATCAAAAGATCTCATCCCACAAGGATGACCCAATGTACGGAGCCCTCAGCAGATCACCCCTCTGGATCACTCTGCAGTTCTCCTAACATGCAAATGATCTACAACACGGTATAAAACCGTTAGCTAACCATACACATATATAAGAAGATACATAAGCACAATCACACACCAATGAATCATAAACACATCACCATGCTATCACACATTTACCCAGTTTATTATCTTTATAACGTCCAGTCATTCAAGCGTATATATATATATATATATATATCAATATGAACATATGTGACACGAGGAATATAACCCTCGCCTCTCGGGAATGGTGCCAACTAGAGTGGAGATCCGGTCCCACCTCCCGTGTACCCTATGAGGGTGGTGCAGGTGGCCGGCCCACTGAGCTAGACTGGCCTGCCCGAAGAGAACCTCCAGACTCCCAGCGGGATGAAAGGACAAGTTGTCACGGCCCTACAATGGGCAGTCACTAAACCATAGGTAGGTAATCAACATAACTCGGGCTATCAATCATATATCACACACCACTCATGCACACATCCAATATTTGGAAAGCAGCTAAGTTAGTCCTATGGACTTACCTCAACCTCAAAGTCTTAATCCAAACAGCTCCAACTCTAGAGATCAACACTGCCTAAACAAGGCATCACAACATATATCAAACTCATATCCATCACAGGGGTCACACCTAGACCCAAGAGATCCATAAGGATTGTATCCTAACTCATAAACCTCAAAGCCATAACCGGCATACAGATATATCACATCCTCATCATTCTATCCTCATACACACGCCTCGCATGCTACTAACCCGTTCATACTAGGAAAGAGAATGAGCTACCCAACTATGGGTAGTCCCGGGACAAGACGCACCTGCATGATCAAGGGACGCAGGAGCGGAGTAGACAACCCGCAGGCGCGGTGACACGGGACGCAGGCAAGGCGCTGGCGCGGGCGCTGCGGCACGGCTTCCGCAGGGGCGGCGGCTTCCAGGCACGGGGGCGGCGACAGTGCAGAACTTGATCCCGCGGCTTCTCTTCGGCTCTTCACGTGATCAAATCACGTCTTCTCTCAACCAAAACCACACACATACATATACATACACATTCCAAGATCAATCTATAATCAATACATCTAATCCTAAGCTAAGGAAGGAAGAAACAAAGGAAGAAGGAAGATAAGAAGGAGAAGAAAGCTTACCACAATTGTGGCCTAACCAGGAACTGCTCACACTAGCACCTCAACTGGCTTCCAAGCTCAGCCATGCACATCATCAACCAACATCAACAACACACACCAAAACTATACTAAACTCAAGAGAGATCAAGAACAAGATCAAGAAGGGTGAAGGAGAAGCAAGGAGGACGTGAGCAACTGAGGAAGAGAAGTGAAGAAGAAGACCTTGATCAGCCAAGGGAAAGAATAAGAAGAAGAAAGGGTAAAGTACGGGTCAAGGAGTCAACAAAATTGGCTGCAGCCTCGGGAAACCGCAAGGGCAGGCTTCCTGGCCGCAGGGGCGGAACAACGGACGAGCCGCAGGGGCGGCCTCACGGACCCGCGGGGGCGGCTAAGGCCAAACTAGCTCCCAAAGACTAAGGCTCTTAAACCTCACCCCCCTAAAAACAAGTTTCGTCCCGAAACTTGTAAAATCCTCAAACCACTCGGACTCACAAGCCGAGGTACAACTCTCTCTATAACCTCAAACACGGGCATGGAGGAACTCGTCATCTCCAGCTGTATATCCAGGGCATAGAGTAAAAACACCTCTAGCCAAAACCTCATCAACATAACCACAGGCATGGAGGGAAAAACATATCCAGCAATACTATGTCCACCAAAGTAGCATGGAGGAAAGAACCATCTCCAGCTAAATCTTACACGTATCACAATAGCATGGAGGAAAGAGCCATCTCCAGCTATAAATATCCGGCGTACTAGCACAACAAGATCTACTAAGATCACATATCACATCATAGCTAGTACGAAAATAAACATATCATGGCATATAAGCACATAAGCATAACATCACCAAGATAGTACTAAGATCTACTCGTCGATCCTACTGGTACATCTATCTCGGCATAAAACTCTTGATAGTTCCTCTGCATACTATCCTCAGTCTCCCATGTAGCCTCATCAGGTTCTCGTCTCGACCACTGTATCCACAACATAGAAATGTCCTTCGAACGCAGGCGTCTCATACCTCGTTCTAGGACTGCAATAGGATGCTCAACAAAGGTGTGATCCGGCTCAACCACCAAATCATCATAACTCAAGATATGTCTCGGATCTGGTATATACTCCCTCAGTTGAGACACGTGAAATACAGGGTGAACACCCTCTAACCTCGGAGGCAAAGCTAACCTGTAAGCTGCATTCCCAACCCGATTCAAAATCTCGAACGGTCCGACATATCGGGGCTCAACTTCACCTTAATGCCAAAACGCCTAACACCTCGTGTCGGGGACACTCTCAGCCACACATGGGCTCCAACTCTGAACTCTAGAGGTCTACGCCTCCTATCAGCATAAGACTTCTGACGGCTCTGTGCAGTCAGCATCCGCTCTCTAACCAATGCTACTCGAGCCACATCATCCTGAATCTGATCAGGTGTCAAACCACTGGCCGTACTAGGCTCATCCCAACATAACGGTGTACGACATCTCTGCCCATACAGTGCCTCATAAGGGTCATCCCAATAAATGCATGCTAATACACAAACTCGCAACATATCGTTCAGCGTCTGAATGGTCCTCTCTGACTGACCATCTGTCTGAGGATGAAACGCAGTAGTGAAGTGTAAAATCGTCCCAGGGCAGTCTGAATCTGCTGCCAAAATCTCGAGGTAAATCGTCCATCTCGGTCTGAGACGATTGTCCTCGGTACACCATGGATTCTCACTACCTGCCTAGTGTACTCCTCAGCTAAACTGCTCACCGGCCACGTCTCCCTAATAGGAATGAAACGTGCCGTCTTTGTCAATCTGTCCACAATAACCCAAATGGCATCAAAACTCTGGCTCAGTCTCAGCCCGGTCACAAAATCCATTGTGATGTCCTCCCACTTCCTCTGTGGAACAGGAAGTGGATGGAGCTCACCTCCAGGTCTGCAATGCTCTACCTTGACCTGCTGGCAGGTCGCACACTGTGCCACAAATCTGGCCACATCGGGCTTCAGCCCTTCCCACCAATATAAACGTCTCAAGTCCTGATACATCTTACTCGTACCTGAATGTACAGAGTAAGGTGTACAGTAAGCCTCTTGTAAAAACCTCTGTCTCAGCTCTGTATCAGCAGGTACACAGACGCGACCGCGGCGTCTCAACTCCATTTGCTCCTAGCAGGAACTGTGGTGCCTCATCCCGAGACATCCTATCTCGTATCCTCATCAAGGTCGGGCAGGTCTCCTGCTTCTGTTGGATCTCACCCAACATATCAGGTAGAACCTCTAAAGTTCTCAGCCGGGCATCCTCATCCGGAAACTGAATGTCCAACTCGAACCAGATCAAATCTCTCTGTATTCTATGGTTGTGCCTAACAGGAGCAAAAGTCAAACATCTCTTCATCTCCTCAAAACTCTGCATACATTGATCAAACACACAAATCTAGTAGTCTTCCTCAGCAAACTTGTCAGTGGATGGGCAATCATAGAAAATCGCTCCACGAAGCGTCTGTAAAAACCGGCTAGGCCAAGGAAGCTACGTACTTCCTTGACGTTCGTCGGTGTAGTCCATGCTGCTACTGCCTCAATCTTAGCCGGATCCACCTTAATCCTTCAACTGATACCACATGACCCAGGAATGCTACCTCTGGCATCCCAAAACTCGCACTTAGAAAACTTAGCATAAAGTTCTCTATCCCGTAAAACCAGCAATACAGTCCTCAATTGTCCTGCATGCTCCTCTCTAATACGAGAGTACACCAGAATGTCATCTATGAAAACCACCACAAACTGATCCAGGAAGTCGTTGAAGATACTGTTCATCAACTCCATAAAGACGGCTGGGGCATTCGTAAGTCCAAATGGTATCACTACAAACTCGTAGTGGTCATATCTGGTCTGGAATGTTGTCCTGTGCACATCCTGCTCTTTCACCCTCAGCTGGTGATATCCTGAACGCCGATCAATCTTGGAAAATATTGTCGCTCCCTGAAGCTGCTCCAACAAGTCATCCATACACGGCAATGGATACTTGTTCTTAATGGTCACCTTGTTCAGCTCTCTATAATCTATACACAATCTCAACGATCCGTCCTTCTTCCGTACGAAGAGAACAGGTGCTCCCCATGAAGATACACTAGGGTGAATAAAACCCTTCTCGACCAACTCCTCGAGTTGCTTCTTCAGCTCCAACATCTCAACAGGCACCATCCGATATGGGCCTTCGAGATCTGCCTCGTACCAGGCTCTAACTCGATACCAAAGTCCACACTCCTCTGAGGTGGCAAACTGGACAGCTCAGCAAACACATCTGCAAACTCACAGACCACTGGGATATCCTCTAATGTTGGACTCTCCCCCTCCTTCATGGCATAACACCAGAAGGCCTCACATCCCTGTGTAATCAGTCTAGCTGCTCGTATCGCACTGATAATCATACAAGATTTTCCAAGGTCCCAACCTCGGAAAACCTCTATCTGTTCTAACTCGGTAGAGAGGGTAACAGTCCTCTTACGTACATCTAAGACTACCGAAAGTCTATCCATCCAATCCATACCTAGTATGACTTTTTCATGCTCTAATGGCATGACAGAGAAGTCAACTAGTAAAACACGGGTCGCTACAGAAATGGGACAGTCACGAATCTCATGGGTACCTATGACCCTACTACCATCGGGTAACCCTAAGGGTATCCCCTGAGTCGTATCTAGACTCAAACACTCAATACAAGCATCAGATATAAAAGAAGACATAGCTCCAGTATCAAACAAACTCTAACAGGTAAACCATGGATCAAAATGGTACCTGTAACAGTCGGTGCAGCTGGCTCCTCTGCACTCCTCAGCTCAAAAACTCGGCCTTGTGGCCCTCTGGTGTCAGTGGTGCTCCCACCACGACCTCTGCCTCTACCTAACCCAGGAGTAAATCCTTGAGTGGTAGGACAATCTAGGACTCTCTGCTGTCCCTGTATCTGCTGTTGTTGAGGTGGACCCTTCCCACCTCTCGCTGCACTGGCAGGGGAAGAACCCCGTTGAGATGCCACTCCACCCTGTCTATAGAAGACAGCTCTGTGGCCTCGTCCACCACAAGTGAAGCAAGTCACTATCTGCCTCGTACACTCTGGTCTGATATGTCCATACTCAGCACAATTGAAACACTATCGTACCCTATCTGTAGCCTGTGCAGATGAGGGCTGACTCTGGCGGCTCTAGCCTCATCCTGAACTAGCAACTCCTCCAGTACCACTGGTCTGCCCAGTACGCTGTCTCTTCTCAGACCCTCCGGCCTGAGAAGCTCTCCTCTGACTAGCTAGCCCGCTCCCTCTCATAGTCGGAAGCTCTGTCCTGGTAGTCCATCAGAGACTCACAGTGGAAACCCGCCATATAGATCCGGGTAGTATCCCTCAGTCGTTGGGAAAACAGATACACATGCTGATCCACAGAAGGTGCAGCTGGTCCCAACAATGTCAGCTCTTCCTGAAATCTCCTAATAGCCTCTGAGACTGGTACATCCTCGAATCCAGCCTCAACAAAATCTCGCAGTTTCTCCCTCCTCAGTGAGGCAGGGCAGAAACGCTCTCTGATCATGGTCCGCATCTGATCATAACTGTCAACCTGTACTCGTACAGACCTTCCACTAGTGTTGTGCCAAATCTCTGAACAGAGTCTGCACCAACTCTATCTGCCTGTCTGCTGGACACCTAATGGACTCCAGAGTTGAGTCCACATGTCCAATCCACAACTCAACCTCGAGTCCCACCTTCCCAAAGAAAGGGGGTACACCCATCTAGTGAAATGCCTTCAACCAAGTGTTTGGTCTAGGCCCTCTATGCTCCTCTGTAACTCGAGCAGTCTCAGCTACAGGTGCCGGTGCAACTGGCACCTGTGTAACCCCATGGGATCTCTCAGATGATCCCTCATGTACTGGCAGATCCGGGATAAGTCTACCTGCTTTGGCAGCCTCCTCCACTCGCCGGATATAGTCACGAAACTTTGGTCCTCCCATAGAGACATAATCCGAGTCATCTGACTGGACTCGTTGTGGACCCTGTCTCCCAGCTACGCCGTTCACAACCTCAGGAACGACACTCTCAGCAACGTCCTCGTGAACCTCTTCCGCTGCACGTGGATCAACAGCGGAAGTCCTACTCCGTCCTCTACCTAGAGGGGGTCTACCTCTACCTCGTCCAACTGTAGGTAAGGCTCTAGTCTGAACCATCTACAAAGGACGTGAACCTAACTCAGAAAGCTATATATATGCCGTATGTATATATCAAATCAATCACAATAGTATATCTATATATATATATTGTCGAGATCTTCAGATGGGCGATGGCTCACGTAAACGATATCCCAAAACATTTTGTACTCATTTCAAAACCAAAACCTTTTGAAAAGTCAGACCCCTTTTCCGGTTCTGTTTATTTATCTATTCGAACTTTATTTCAGATTACTAGTGCAATTGTTGTCAACCTGCCTCTGATACCAACTTTGTAACACCCCAAATCCGTAGGACTCGGGGTGCTACTGGGCTAGGATCTCACAATGGATCCTGACCCTAGCCTGACAACAAGTTCACTGAATTTTACAACAAGGCACCAATAGATTAAATACAAAACATCAAACTGTTATAAAAGTATCAAAAGATTTATACAAGTACTGCTGAGTATAACAAAACATAATATAAACATGATCAAAAGATCCCATCCCACGAGGACGACCCAATGTACGGAGCCCTCAACAGATCACCCCTCTGGATCACTCTGCAGTTCTCCTAACCTGCAAAGGATCTACGACACGGTATAAAATCGTTAGCTAACCATACGCATATATAAGAAGATACATAAGCACAATCACACACCAATGAATCATAAACACATCACCATGCTATCACACATTTACCCAGTTTATTATCTTTATAACGTCCAGTCATTCAAGCGTATATATAAATATATATATATATCAATATGAACATATGTGACACGAGGAATATAACCCTCGCCTCTCGGGAATGGTGTCAGCTAGAGTGGAGATCCGGTCCCACCTCCCGTGTACCCTATGGGAGTGGTGCAGGTGGCCGGCCCACTGAGCTAGACTGACCTGCCCGAAGAGAACCTCCAGACTCCCAGCGGGATGAAAGGACAAGTTGTCACAACCCTACAATGGGAAGTCACTAAACGATAGGTAGGTAATCAACATAACTCGGGTTATCAATCATATAGCACACACCACTCATGCACACATCCAATATATGGATAACAGCTAAGTAAGTCCTATGGACTTACCTCAACCTCGAAGTCTCAATCCAAACAGCTCCAACTCTGGAGATCAACACTGCCTAAACAAGGCATCACAACATATATCAAACTCATATCCATCAAAGGGGTCACACCTAGACCCAAGGGATCTATAAAGATCGTATCCTAACTCATAAACCTCAAAGTCATAACCGGCATATAGATATATCACATCCTCATCATTTTATCCTCATACACAAGCCTAGCATTCTACTAACCCGTTCATACTTGGAAAGAAAAGGAGCTACCCAACTATGGGTAGTCCCGGGACAAGACGCACCTGCGTGATCAAGGGACGCAAGAGCGGAGTAGACAACCCGCAGGCGCGGCAGGGATCAGCCGCAGGCGCGGTGACACGGGACGCAGGCAAGGCGCTGGCACTGGCGCGGGCGCTGCGGCACGGCTTCCGCAGGGACGGTGGCTTCCAGGCGCGGGGGCGGCGACGGTGCAGAACTTGATCCCGCGGCTTCTCTTCGGCTCTTCACGTGATCAAATCACGTCTTCTCTCAACCAAAACCACACACATACATATACATACACATTCCAAGATTAATCTATAATCAATACATCTAATCCTAAGCTAAGGAAGGAAGAAACAAAGGAAGAAGGAAGAGAAGAAGGAGAAGAAAGCTTACCACAGTTGTGGCCTAACTAGGAACTGCTCACACTAGCACCTCAGCTGGCTTCCAAGCTCAGCCATGCACATCATCAACCAACATCAACAACACACACCAAAACACTACTAAACTCAAGAGAGATCAAGAACAAGATCAAGAAGGGTGAAGGAGAAGTCAGGAGGACGTGAGCAACTGAGGAAGAGAAGTGAAGAAGAAGCCCTTGATCAGCCAAGGGAAAGAATAAGAAGAAGAAAGGGTAAAGTACGGGTCAAGGAGTCAACAAAAACGGCTGCAGCCGCAGGAAACCGCAGGGGCGGGCTTCCTGGCCGCAGGAAACCGCAGGGGCGGGCTTCCTGGCCGCAGGGGCGGAACCACGGACGAGCCGCAGGGGCGGGCTCACGGACCTGCGGGGGCGGCTAAGGCCAAACTAGCTCCCAAAGACTAAGGCTCTTACATTGTTCGCGTGACTTCTGCATCCAGAGAAACTCTTCTTGCCCCAACGTCTGATCCAGATCTTTATGAAGGCTCCAGTTTAGGTTCAGAAAACTCTGAGAAGAGGCGTAACAAGGATCACTTTGCACCTCATTGATCTTATCAAGGATTTCCTGTTTCGTGTAATGTATATTTCTAAAAACTTCGCGATTCGAAGTTAGTAAAAGAGATTTAAGAGTGTTAAGAGAGACACTAAACTAGGAATTGGCAGCCCAAAATTCTTCAACCATGGGCTTGAAATCTTGGTGGCCCATCCAAGCAGCCTCCATTCTAAAAGGTTTCTTTCGATCGAACAACTTTAACCACCGATTTCAAACGTAAAAGAAGGGGGGCATGATCGGAGGAGTAACGAGGTAAATGTCTAACCGAGGCATCCTGTCAGCCAACTCTAGCAGCCCAATTTAACAAGACTCTATCCAATCTCTTAGATATAACTCTATCCACAACTTTCCCATTACTCCAAGTAAAAGGAGGACCCGTGAACCCTATATCAGTAAGGCCATGGTTGTTAATAACTTTCCGGAAACTGTCAGAGTCCTTATGAAGGGCACCGGCAATAAAGAACGATTCATCAATCAGTGCAATTTCATTATCTAACTGATTCCGAAAAGGTTGTATGCGGCTAACAGTAGGGGGAGCATAAATCACAATGAGCCTAAAGTAAACGGCTCCTATAGACACCCTAGCATGAATATAGCCAGTATTAGAAGAAATAATCACCACATCACAAGTTTCTTTAGCCCAAAGAAGTCAGATCCCTCCCTTAAAGCCCTCAGCTTCCACACGACAATACCCGTGAAACTAATTTTGTCGCACACCTTCTAGGCTTCCATTCCAAAAATACGAGGCTTCAGGACAACGAGAATGTCAATCTTATGTTGATTACATAGATATCTTATAGCACGTCGGAAACTGTTCTTCCCACTATCTTTGCCTCTTTTGGTTGACAATCTCAATTTTCTCTACAGCCTCCCCTCCATCTTTTCTTGCCTTTCGTCTTGAAATGTTTCTATTGTAGTTGCGTCTTTTTCTCCTCGCTGCTTCAAACACCGCTAACTCCTCCTCTGAGTGATATAGCATTAGTCTTTGACATCCCACGTTTTGCTCCACTACCACTAGTTTCCCGGCCAGAGTAATCTAGCTCAACAACCTTAGAAGGTTCATTACTAAGTCCCTCCTTATTTGTCTCTACCACTTCCTTTGAGGCCACGTTAGGGTTAACTGTCACTTTAGGAGCCTCGAAAATCTCCTTCCCTTTACTCTTAACATAAATTCCTTTACTAACTGCCGCCGTTTGTCTTCCTTGGGAAGAACGGAAATTATTCCTCTATCTAGAGAACTCCTTACCTTTACTGCCTCTTCCCTTTTTTGGGACTATCATCCAAGGTCCGAAACCATGGCGGCCGGCAAGGTGACCAGAACATGATCCGTCGTCGGAGCCATAACGATCTCTTTCTCTCCACTCTCCCCTGCTGCCTTTTTACCCTTCTCTTTCGTGACTTCATCATTGCGTTCTTCTCCTTTTGATGAGGCCAACGATTCCGCTCTTGGGTTTATTGCCTTGTCAAACTTACATTCCGATGCAAAATGTCCGTATCTACCACAACTGAAGCAGACAGTTTGAAGACCTTCATATCAATTGGGCAATTTTTTCCATTTATGACAACTGCAGTCTTCAAAGGGATATTCAAATCTATTTCGATACAAGCCCGTACAAATCTGCCTTTGTTGGAGTGAAGCGACTTAGGGTCAATCAACACAGGGACTCCAATGCCAGACGCCATAATCCATACAACTCTTTCATCATACCACTACATTGGAACATCTGTAATTCTGACCCAGACCGGGGCAGTTGTTATGGGATCAGAAGTGACAAAATTTGGATTCCATCTCTTCATGATGAGACATCGACCAAAGATGGTCCAAGGACCTTCAGCAAGCACCATAAGCATTTCATTCTCGTTGTTGAATTAGCTAAAAAATAACCATTTGGGAGATAATAACTCTCATATTTTCCCTTAACTTCCACAATTCCCTTATCTTTTTCTTCATAACTGGGAAGGTTATCGGATATCCCAGGACTTTGAAGACTATTGAAAATTTTCAATAAGCCTTAAGCTCCGCAGTGACATCTTTATCAATCTCTATAAATGAATTACCATTCACACTATAAGGAACGATATCAAAGCTTTATCATTAAGCGAATCAAGAGTCTTGGGAATCTTGTCTTTATTCTCCTCGGTATTGCCCATAATCTCCTTCCAAGATAATTTCTAACACTACTTCTTGTAACATTTTCCTCTTTCTCTACGGTTTTTCTTGCAGAGTCATTGTGACCCACCACGAAAGAATTTGAACCAGCTAGTATTTGTAGTCTTGCTTTGAGCTTCTAGTAGCACGCTATTGTTGTTCCTCTAATCAATTCCCCCTTCATCTGCTCTCTAAGGGAGGACCGGGGTACCAACTGGAAGAGGTTGGCCCTCCCCCATGGCAACATCTTCCTTTCCTAGAATTGTATATGTAACTTTCACCCCTTCGATTTCCGATATCGGAGTATCCTCCTCCATCTGGACTTCAAAAACACCGGCTGACCGGAAAGAAGGACCCTATTCTTTTAGCAAATAGGGTTACAAATCAGAGCGTTTTTACAAAAATTGGAGAGAAATATTATGATCTATGGGTTCTTCATTACACTCTTACTAGCTTTCTCATTATGATCTAGGGATTCTCTCCAATTCATTACAAAAATTGGAGAGAAATATTAGAGTCTACGAGATTTCTCATTAGGAGGTTTGAGAAGAAAGATCTTAGGGACGCTTTTTTTGTTTAGAAAAAATATAATATGATATAATTCTCAAAGTGTCATTAAGTTGTCACAAAAAAGCTAAAAGTTATCAATTTCAGTCTTAACGTATGTCCTAAGAAAATCATTGAGGTTTTGAGGATATAAGAGATACCCTATACAACTATCATAGGGAGTCTAATGTCTTTTGGGTGTGTACACTTCCGGATATAGTGTATATCAAAAGTGTATGGTAAATTATTAAGTGCATGGAGTCACGCGACCTTGCAAATAATGCAAGATTTCATGCTCTAATACGAAAATCAAGAGTTTGGAGACCAGAGAATATTTTTCTCTCAATTTATTGTAGACATCGGATAAAAGACATTCAACTTAAGACTATAGGTTGGTTGGAAAAATTATGTTCAGGAAAAGTGTTAAACAACACTTGTAGCTACTTCCGCTATGATTGCATATATTTGTCATTGGCTACATGCTTTTAGTAGCTTTAAGAGCCAGATAAAGGTTTTGTGATAACATATATGCAAGTTGAATACAACACATACTAAAGTTCCTTGATGGAGAAACATATTGGCATTATGTTTAATTATGTTAGTGAAAGAAAATTTTCAAGAAATGTCAAGTTCTATAGAACACGTAAGGACAAACTCAAACTATCGGCTCCGTTAATCTAGGGATTGTCAACTAAAGTATTTCATGAGCATATTGTTCCTAGAGGCTTGACATGTTTTGTAATCCCTTAACTTAGTGGGAGTTTGAAATGATGTTCTAACCTTCCGGTTTATGCATAATAAAGTTTTATGAGTTAATTCATAAGTTATATTTCTGAACTTACGTTTGATATTTTGGACTGGTCTTCGAATAAAGTAGGACCATTTGAAAATAGACAAGTTACGAGATCACATTGCATGTAATTTTCATGTCACTAAGTCATACTTGATCTATGTCATTAAATACATGATGAACACATAAGGTTTAGTTATGATGATTGTAACGAATGCCGCCGTGAACTCAAATTTGTATATGAGATGAACCAAATTGAAATAAAGAGAAGTCTATAAAATTAGCCAATGCGTGCACATAAAGAATTTTGTTAATATAATTGTTTGTTTCATATGTAGTCCAAGTGGGAGATTGCAAGATTTATTTATAAATCTTCTTATATGAGCTTACATATTATGATACACAATCATATTATATGTCTAATTGTTAGTGGGCAATTTAAAGGGAATTGATTAAGCTAGTAAAGCTCGTAGACTCTAATTAAGACGGTATGAGCTTAATGAGTGGATACCATAATTTGGCCTAATAGGCTTAATGAAATTTTATTAAGTCAATATATAAAGGATATTAGGTTATGGTCCCCAATATGTCAAATCAATCTGCCGTTTTCCATTCTCTACCAATCGATCTGCCTTTTTCATATACTATGTAACCAGACATGTAAATTTCAATTCCTTAATAACTCTAGCATGATTTTAATCCTTAGTTTTATAGTTTAGATAATTTAATCATTCCACCAGTTAAGGCTCTACATATATTTGGATTATATAGTAGTCTGAAAACCATGCATGCAAGAGATTATTCAAAGGGCAATCCAGTTGTTGCATGTGTCAAATATTGGAAGCAGTTTTGAGCGTACGTATAATCCATGCAATAAGTTGAGCCATAGAGGTGGCTTGCAAAATCCCTTATTAAAAAACAATAGGCAATTTATTTGATACGTAAATTACATAATTATAACGTTACATAATGCAACGTCCCTTATTGAGATGACTATATATTACATATAAAAGGTCCATGACAATGAAGCCGACTTGCATGAGATTTGCAAGTTCAACCGACAGTCGGAGTCCTAGTAACAACTCCGCCGATTCTGTTAATTAAAACACGGACACGGTCACAACGAAAGTCGAAAGTGCGGCAGGTGGCTAGAGTGGTTAAAGGAGGACACAGAACGGCGGTGACGTGCGCATTCTCCTTATCTATGGTGGCTGCAGCTGTCTTCCCTTTGGTTCCGACCAGCTCCGGCCAACTCTGTTTACCTACGTATGTACGTACACCCGTAATTAAACACTCAACTTTAGCGTAAATTAACATTATATATGTCTAGTTGACAACATGCCACGTAATATATGTCTATGGGGATATTTGGAAGGAGATAGACAAATTAAATTATGTGGACGGAAATAAGAATAAGTAGTGTAGGTGGATGATTGAGTTAATTATGTGACCACTGTCATTGCTCAACTTATTGAACTCATAACGTACGTACCATCGCCATCGAGCAGCCCTCGTGCTAAATATGCATGTTCTTATCACAAAAAAATGTGCTAAAAAATGGTCACCGTACATATATGGAATATTTCAGTTAAATGTAAGTGCTAATCAATTACTACTTTTTTTTTAATGGTAATCAATTACTACTTTAATAATATGTAATGTGATTAGTTAGAAGTTGTGTCATGGTTAAGGTGGTTAAAAGCTTATGTCAATTAATGTTCTAGGACACGAGGAGTTCGACTTTACATGAGATATCCACGATGTCGGTGATGATATATATGCATTTGAACATTTATCTTAATCCATATATTATGATAGTTTAGGATTTTTCTATTATTCATCTAGTTAGACATGCACTCGTTCCACTCATTTACCGTTTATTTTGTCCTCCCGTATGAATTATGTTTACCCTGGATAATTGAGGTAAATACCACAAAACAGGCAGATCGATTCGGTACATAAATTGCAGTTGAGTTTTGATGATAACACACAAGTGGACTTCATTTTTGCTTATGGTTTGTGGTGATTTGATTTGACGATGGAGCTCAATGCTCAAATTCTTATCAGGTACGGCTCAATGGGGTCCATAAGATCCCTTCGAACATGACCCAAAATTTTGGGACCTCAATATATGTATTAAAAATGTTAAATATACGTTATAAAAATCGCTTAGCCTAAATGGTAACGTCTTACTCTTTTTCTTGTTCCTATGTTCGAGCCTCACTCATCACTTTTTAATTTTCATTTATTTTTATGGCTTTCTCTTTTGAATTTTTTTTCTTTTCCAAATCAAATTTTAAACGATTTTTTCATGGATTAAAAAAAATTATAAATGGAGTACTTTGTATGGATAATTTTTCGATTTTTTTTCCTGCTTTTTAAGGGGCTTAATATTATTCTCTGAGTTGGGCCCAAAAATCTTTGAGATGGCCTTGATTCTTATATATAAAGATGGACACCTAAATTAATCAAATGTTATAGCATACTGCCGATTCATTGAAAAGTACATAAACAGATATTTTAGAAAGAAAAAAAAATGGACAAAGTAAATGTTAAAAAAAACACGTAAATATTTTATTATCGATCTTTAAGAGAAGTAGAATACACAAAGACAAGAAACAATTTATTGAGTACGTAAATTACAACGTTACATTAACATGAACACAACGTCATGCTTATTAAGAGCTAGCTTTTATGTTTGACGTACGTACGTTAACGGTACAGTACTTGCATGAGATTTGCAAGTAAACTTAGTTTAACCGATAACAGGGGTCTGAATAACAATTCCGCCGCGTTGATTAATGAAAACCCGGACACGGTCGCATCGGAAGTCTTTAGTGAGACATGTAGCTGGAGGACTAAACGGAGGACACAGAACCGCCGTGACGTGCTTATTCTCCCTGTCTATGGTGGCCGCAGCTTTCGTCCCTGTCGTTCCGACCAGCTCCGGCCAACGCTGTTTACCTACACAGTAAATACCATACATATATGAGTGGGCTGTTTATTTGCAAGTAATTAAAGTTTATGATTATAGTTAATTACCTTGGCAAACAGCTGCAATTGGCTGAACTGCCGTGAGAGCAAGGAGGACAATGCAGCAAATAGCAAACACCTTCATTTTTCTCTATATTTATTCTTGAATTGTGAGTGAGTTATATTCGATGATGTTAGTATTCCCAGTGGAGAAGGGTATTTATAGCCTGTAGTTTAGTAGGAGGGGCAAAAATGTCTAATCGTACAATATGCCACGTACGCAATGCATATTGGGGAGATTGAGAAGGAGACAAATGTAATTATGTGGACGGTGATACGAATAAGAAGATAGTGTAGGTTATAGTTTAATATATGTGACCACTTTTAAGCCATGGATGAGTTTCATTGATCTACTTGTTTGGCTCAGAAGAACGTACGTACCCATCACGTTCCAGCCGCCCTCATGCTAAATATGTTTCATATCTTGGATAAGGTTGTCCCACGTTGATAATAAATCAACAAACTCGTATTCTTCCCCATAATTTTTGGTGACATATTGTTGTTATTGTCGGTCAATTTTACGATAAAAAATTTACTTGGATCATATATTATATTTTTAAACCTAACATACATTTATGTTCAAATATACAATGAAATATTCTCTCGTTTAAATTTGATCAACAAACTCGTAATCGGCCGCCCTCATGCTAAATATGTTTAGGGGATAAGATTGTTTTACATTGATATAATACATCGATAATAATAGACAATTTGTAATCTAGTATAAAACTTTGGTTTGTAAGTTGATTTAAGATAAAATCTTACTTCTAAGTCTCCATACATCAATTATATGTGACAACCGGTCCATATATTACAAGAAAAATCTCATTTATTCATACTTAATATTAAAATATATAAAAATAAAGAAAAACAATGTTGTAAAAATATCACATACCTAGTTAGACATATACTCATTCCGCTCGTTCATAGTTTATTTTGTGATCCGATAGTTACATGTTTGATTAGGTTGAAGGAAATATACAAACACATTGTTTCATTTTACACTTTAAAATTTTAAAATAAATTGATAGTTAAAATAAATAAAAATTAGTTAATTCACCTACATGATATTATTATCCATATGTAATAAGACAATATGGTACTAGATAGGCATTACTTTGTAAGGCATTTTATTAACCATAAAATAGGATTTTCAAATGAAATAATGGAGTTAATAAGATTCTTTTTATATCATAGATATATTTTTAATTAGTTAAAACAAATAGTAGAAAATACTATTTAAACGCCTATATCTCTAAATTGCCGTTTTACGTCATTTTCTTTTATTTTTTGTTTCTCCCTCCTCTATCTCCCAGATCTACGCTTCACGCCATTCTCTCTTTCAGAGTTTCTCCTCTTTGTAACCGCCGATCACTTCTCGCCAGGAGTGTAGTTACTGTCACTCGCTTCTCGCCGAAATGTCGCCGCCGCTTTTTACCGGGATTGCATCGCTGTCGCAATTTCTGAACAAAATGTTGCTTCTATGGTGCAAAGATTCAGTATTAAGATTGGGTGATCAAAATTGGGTATTAAGAAAATTGTGTATTATGACCGTTGGGCATTATAAAGATTGGGTATTATGAAGGTGATTAAGGATATTCGACTTGAGTAATTAAGATTGAAGTATAGTCATTTTAAAAAAAAACATAATAGTATAGGATTCAATTAGTCAAGCTGGTAACAGGGAAGAGGACTATTAGCCGGGATCGTAAACCCGGCCCACGAACTACCCTTTTGTCGGAGATAATCAGTTTCCACATCGAAAGATTGGGACTTCCCAGTATATAAGGTCGATTGTCAATTGGTTTTAAGATGGAACTTCATCGGGTTTATGTGCTAGGTTTGGGCCTAATGCACATGTGCGTTTGGATACACACGACGCCCGTTCTACCCGGTACGTCTGTATCTTTGACACCTTTTAACCCTTTTCAAATTTCGAGCGTACATATATTGAGCCACAAAGGAAACTTAATTTATTCGGTACGTAAATTACATAGTTAAAACGTTACATTAATATGAATGCAACGACTTTTATTCAAATGACTATTACATATAAAAGGTAGACGACAGTTAAGTCTATCTGAATGAGAGTTGCAAGTTCAACCGACGGTAGGGGTCCTAATAACAACGCCGATTTTGTTTACTAGAACACGGACACGATCGCAACTGAGGTCTGCATTAAGGCAGGCGGTTAGAACAGTAGAAGGAGGGCACATAACCGCCGTGACGTGCGAATTCTCCTTCTCTATGGTGGCTGCAGCTGTCTTCCCTTTCGTTCCGACCAGCTCCGGCCAACGCTGTTTACCTACGTACGTACACCCATAGATTATAAAAATCATAAAAACTCAACTTTAGCATGAGTTAACATTATACGTAAGTTTTGGGTACGTAATATATACATAATACATATATACTGAGAATTGTATGTTTATGAAATTATGATATGTCATAGTACGTACCTGGGCATTCCAGAGCTGCAATTGGTTGAACTGCCATGAGAGCAACGAGGAAAATGCAGCAAATAGCAAATAACTTCTTCTCAAACAAACTCTTCATTATTTCTCTAACTCGATGGATCTTTATGTATATCCTTGTGAGCAGTGAGTTGTAATCGATGATGTTAGTATTGTCAGTAGACAATGGTATTTATAGGCACTAGGAGGGTCAAAAATGTCTTATCGAACAACATGCCACGTAATGTTTATGGGGAAAAAATATTTAAAATATGTGGACATTGTAAGTTTGTTAATTTTTCATTCAATAACCAGCCCACACGAACCTTAAGTATGATACAAATAAACGTAAGTACACAATGCTAAGTCTTCGAAAATTTTATCATAAAATCAATTAGCAATACGAGTAGTCCTAGAACTTATATGTAATGTTCACGTACTATCATATTGTCAATGTAAAATTGAATATGAAAATACTTCAATCCCTTACGCATCAAACTAATCACACATTTTATCCAATGCACTCTATTCCTATCATAATTACCCATTCGAGTAGAAATAATCGAGTTTTCTTATGCTCGTGCTCAACCCGTTCGATTCGGTATATCCTAATTTACCAATAAAGTTTTCTTATGTTCGTGTTCTCCTTTAATTCCTCGTGCTTTGAATTTCACCGTATTGTCAGCACACAACACAATCGTTAACATTATAACACGATCGAGTTGATGCATAATTAGCTACAAATAATCGTGTTTCACCTGGAATTGCTGTGCTACATATTTAATCATATCGACAAAATAAATCACAATCGGTAACATTGTACAATCTTTGTTCATCTCATCACACTGATCATCGTTCTGCTTTAATCAATGTAGAAACTTTATTTATTTTTATGCTGATAGTATTTTATTATAGTGGGTTCTTCACTTGGCATACTTTAAATTCATGAACAATTTACACTAAACAAACAAGTTGTATACGTTAATCTCATATACAAAATAGAATATTCGGACAATATGCCACGTAATATATATTGAGGAAATTGAGAAGGAGACAAACTTATTATGCTTCATGAAATCGTACATACCCATCAAGAACGAGCCGCCCTCGTGCTAAACATATTTATATTTGTGTTTCACATTAAAATTTATGGATGGTATATATTCTAAATAAACATTTAAGGGAAAAAAAAAAGACAATTATCTATTTGTTAGTTATTGTTAAAGGTATAGATCGATAATTTATTAAATAAATAATTTTTTTAAAATTTTCTTAAATGTTAATTTATGAATTGTAGACAACGTACTATAATACGAAAAAGTCAAAAGTTCAAGGACGCCATCCACAATTTTCATAATAAATAAACTCGTAATCTAGTATATAAATTTAGTGACTTTTTTTTTTTTTAACGCCAATTAACATTATGATGGAATCTAGACATGGGGCCGGTTTGGCTTGAACCGCCAAACCGCAGGTTTTCAAACCGGGCCAAATCGCCGGTTTGATCAAACCGGCGGTTTAGGTTTGGCTGGTTTAGGTTTGGCCGGTTCAAGGTTTGTAAAAATAAAAAAACTAAACCGACGATTTGAACAGGCCCAAACCGTCAGTTTAAACCGACGGTTTACCGACAGTTTTGATGTTTAATAGGTTTTTTAATTTTTTTTAAAAAAACTTTAAAACCGACGGTTTGGTTGGTAAACCGTCGGTTTTCTGTTTTTAAATTATTTTTAAAAAAAAATTCATTCCTACGGTTTTGGTTAACCTTCGGTTTAAACCGACGGTTATACTTCTAGGCCGGTTTTTCAATTTTTATTATTTTGTTTTTAATAAACCGTAGCTAAACCGACAAACTGGCGGTTTATGTTAACCTAAACCGCCGGTTTTCATTTATTAGGCCAAACCTAAACCGCCGGTTTACAAACCTAAACCGGCGATTTGCAAATCTAATGGAATCTAGCTTAATCGGATCATGTATTAGACTCTCGAGCTTAAAGTACACGTACGTGCTTCCCAACATTCGATCGCGTAAATTCGACCAATCGGAATTCCCCAGGAATCTCAACCACGTTTTATGAAAGAGCAATATAATAGCTTCGATCATATTCCTAATTTTGGTCCCCATACATATGTGACAACCGGTCCATGCGCTACAATAAAAATCTCTGCTACCAAATCATGAATTCATTTTACCTATATTTTATTTTTGATGGTAGTTTAATTGTTATAAGTGGTGGGAATTTAATCTAATCTAATATTATATATAAAAACAAAACAAAGTAATAAATGATCCTGATTGTAAAGTATTACTAGTTTAGGACCCGTGCCGTGCACGGATATTTGTTAGAAAAAGTTTTTTTTTATCTTTAATTGAGAGATTTGTATTTTAAAATACTCGCTTCATAACAGGTCACGTCAACAGTCATACACTCTACTTTGGTATATTTATGTTGATTGATTTAGTATATTTATATTGATTGATGATTGATAGGTCAACAACCCACATATCAATAGTTTATATTGATTGATGATTGATAGGTCAACAACTCACATATAAGTAGGTCAATGACCCACATACAATGAGTCAACGACCTACATACATTAGGTCAACGAAAGAAAATTTCACATAATTAACGACCCAGAACCCACAAAACAGTAGGTCAACGACCTACTATTTTGACCCAGAAAATAGTAGGTCAATGATCCATAAAACAGTAGGTCAACGACAATATGAATACAAATTATATTTGAACTTAGTCAAAAGTCCAAGAAATGTATGATTTATTCAATCTTCAAAACCTATATTTATAGAAGTTTTCAAACCACAGATCAGTAGTCATACACTCTATTTAGTATATTTATGTTCATTGATTTAGTATACCTACATACATTAGGTCAACGAAAGAAAATTCATATAGAACGACCCACAAAGTAGTAGGTCAACGACCCACGATGTAGTAGGTCAACGACCCACGAGGTAGTAGGTCAACGACCCACAAAGTTGACCTATATGAATACAAATTATACTTGAACTTAATCAAAAGTCCAAGAAATGTATGATTTGTTTTATCTTCAAAACCTCTATTTATAGAAGTTTTCAAACCATCAACCTTACATATAGTCGATGTGGGATAGAAAAACAAAAGTAGCTATTTGATGAAAAAAATTTAGTTATCAACGATTTAGATTTTGTAGATTTTAATTGTTTTTAAATATTTCATTCTATTTAAAAAAAAGTGGGTGAGATAAGACCTAATTATATTTTAAAGATTTTAATCGATTTAAATTTAATTAGACAATTTAAAAAATAAAGGTTTTTCTGGCGATTAATGAGAGAGCTTCAATTCGAATACTCGCACTACAGCACGCCACGTCAGCAGTTATGCACTCTGCTTTAGTACATTTATATTGATTGATTCAACATACTAATAAAAAAAATGACCAAGTCAGTTCTATCGTCCATCAGTTAGAAATGTACTTGTTCCACTCATTCACCATTTACTTTGTCATCTATAGGTAGGGTTATTCACCGGTCCGGACCTGGACCGGAAATGGACCGAAAAATTCGGTCCAGGTCCGGTCCAAAACCGGTCCAGGACCGGATGGACCGGAAAAAAATTTATTTTATTATTTTTTTTCTCATAAGAAAACTTTATTGGTAAATTAGGATATACCGAATCGAACGGGTTGAGCACGAGCAATATAAATATACTAAAATTTTAATATATTTATAATATTTTATAACTATAAAAAAAATTAATATATATATATATATATAAGAGTTCCCTTTGTCTCATATCATCTGATAATTTGTTAACCTGAATAATCTAGTTATATTACTCTGGGATAACTTAGTTATCGTCTATTTATCATCTCGTCTATACTCTGAAATTCCTCAATAAAATCTCTTTGGAAAGTGGGTGTAGCCATTTTGGGTTAACCACTATAAACATGTGTGTTGTCTTTCTTGTTTGTTGAATTATGTTCTTTCTCAATGATTCCGCACAACAAACTAGTATCAGAGCTTTGGGTTCTTTGGTTTTCTGTAATCTGGGAGAAAGATGTCTTCTTTCAACATGATGATCGACAAGTTCACAAGGAGGAACAATTTTAGTTTGTAGAAGATTAAGATGCGAGTGTTACTAAAACAATAAGGCTTATGGGGGTCGGTGTCAAGGAAGGAAAAGGGCAATGTAGATGAGATGGCCACTAAGGTGGATAAGGCGCATTCGACCATCATGATGTGTCTCGCATATGATGTCTTATGTGAGGTTTCGGATCATGATACTGCAACCAAATTGTGGTTGAAGTTGGAGAGCCTTTATATGATGAAGTATTTCACCAACAAGTTGCTTCTGAAGCAACATCTGTTCAGCCTGCGAATGCAAGAATGTACGCAACTTCGTGAGCATTTAGATCAATTGAACACAATTCTTCTAGATTTGCGTAACATTGATGTTAAGATTGAAAACAAGGATGTTGTGTTGATTATGTTGGTATTTTTTTCGTCATCATATGAAAACTTTGTTTAATCATTTTTTATTAGAAAATATATTATTACTCTAGAAGACGTCAGGTCTGCCCTTCAAACAAAGGAACTACGCCACAAGGTGAATGAAAATGGTGTAGGTATGGATGGTCAGACATCCGATCAATATACAAGTGGAGGCAAGGGACAAGGAAAATCAAGGAAGAAGGACGATAAGTTATCTTCTTCAAAAGGCCATAAGCTTGATGACGTTTGCAACTACTATAAGGAGAAAGAGCATTGGAAGAATGCATGTCCTAAGAAAAAAAACCGCATGATCTGGTCTACAACTGTTGCAGAAGGTGATTTAAAATCAGATGAGGATATAACTTTGGTTGTTGGTGGACACACGGATCAATTTGATACATGGGTTCTTGATTCCAGAGCTTTCTATCACATATGTCCTAACAAAGAGTGGTTCGAACTTACAAACAGGTATATGGTACGGTATTTCCATGGCCAACAATTATGTTTGCAAGGCGGTTGGAATCGGCTCGATTAAAATCAGGACACGTGAAGGAAGATTATGTACATTGAACGAGGTCAGACATTGTCCACTTATTACTAAGAATCTAATATATATCATTAAGTATGTTGGATAGTAAGAGATTCTGTTTCAAAGGTGATGGTGGAGTTTTGAATGTTTGTAAGGGTTTTGATGTTAGTATGAGAGGTGTCAAAAGGGGCACTTTATATTTTCTACGTGGTTTCATTGTTCGTGGGTCTGTTGTTGTTGTATCTTCAGGATGATGTGACTAAATTATCCCATATTAACTAAATTATTCTAGTTAACAAATTAACAGATTATCATATGATAAGAGATAAAGAAAACCTTACGGTAAATCAAATCAATTATCTCAATTCAAAACCAAACACAGGCAAGAGATTATAGAAGAAAATTGAAAGTTTAAAAACCAAAGTACGAAAGAAGAGAGTAGAAAGTAAAGAAGAATAATAAAAATCACATGAGTCTACAATCGTCAAAGATCGCAACACTCAAACCCCATTTCAATTTAGAAACTCTCTCGCGGAGAAGAACTCACAAAGGAACACATAGGAGAAAAGGTAGCTGAAAGAGAATGAAAAGGCAGAGATTAGGGTTTCAGATAACCCTAACCTACCTTTATAATCCTCTTCCCAAAAGTTAACAACTTTGGATTAGTTAGCAATACTATTCAGATTGATCGGTTTGTCTGAAAAGCGGAACAGCATAAAATCCGGTTTAGATTCTTCCATACTAAACATAAAAAGTAAAAAAGATTTGACTCCTTAGTTTGATGGGCCTCATTGATCCAATAAGTTCAGATTGTCAATAACATGCTTATTTCATAATCCCAAAATAACTTTATATACACATCAAAGTTTCGAGACTCACATGTTGCACCACACGACGAATTATGCCTTACAGAAAATTTATTCAGTACGTAAATTACATAGTTATAATGTTGCATTAACAGGAATGCAATGTCCCTTATTGAGATGACTATTACAGATTAAAAGGTCGACAACAATGAAGCTGACTTGCATGAGATTTGCAAGTTCAACCGACGGTAGGGGTCTTAATAATAACTCCGCCGATTCTATTTATCAAAACGCGGACACGGTTGCAACGGAAGTCGGAACTGCGGCAGGCGGCTAGAGGGCTCAATGGAGGACACAAAACTGTGGTGACGTGCGTATTCTCCTTCTCTATGGTGGTTGCAGCCGTCTTCCCTTTCGTTCCGACCAGCTCCGGCCAACGTTGTTTACCTACGTCCGTACACCCATATTTAGGTTAAACATCGTAAGCTATATATATATATAGTAAGAATTTTATGTTTTGATATCATGATACATACGTACCTTGGCAATCCAGAGCTGCAATTGGTTGAACTGCCATGAGTGCTACAAGGAAAATGCAGCAAACAGCAAACACCTTCATCTTTTCGTTAGCTTGAGGGATCTTTTATGTATATCCTTGTGACTTTGTGAATTGTGAGTGATAGTATTCCCAGGAGACGAGGGTATTTATAGGCAGTAGGAGGGGCAACAATGTCTAATCGTAATTTCTATGTATATCCTTGTGAGTGAGTGAGTTGTAATCATAAAACGTAGCATCGCCATCGAGCCGCCCTCATGCTAAACATGTTCCTATCTCAACAAAACGTACTAAACATGGTCCCCATACATAAATTTATGTGTAAAAACCAGTCCATGCATATGCAACATAATATATACATCATCAAATCTTAAGATTGTGATTTTTATATATCATAGTTAATACAATAAATTCATATTCTTGTAAAAAAAACAATATGTAAGGTAATTAGAAGTTATGTCTTATTAGTGTAACTAATTCTTAGTATTTTATGTTAGATAAACAATATACATCTATTTAATGAATAAATTATATTTCCATGTATTGACCCATAAAGTTTACAATTATTTTTAGATACTACTCCGTATTATTCTCATATATCCAAAAAAAATTTGTGAATGTGCTATATAAATAAAATTTGTACTAATTCTCATGTGAATAATTTAGTCGATGATTGCACTAAACCGCCGATTGATTAGATAATACACATGTCTAATTTTGACAAATTTGAAGAGTGACATTATTTGGCGTGAAATTAAACTAGTTTGTAAAAAACAGAGATGAAAATAGATCGGTTGATTTGTATATAGGTGAGGATTGAAGTCGATCGCTTCTATTGCCTACCTAGTTATGCATTCGTCTTGGTCATCACCCGTCTAATTTTGTCCCTAGCTTCACTAATCAGTAATCACTACATTCACACCCTAGTGGAACCCTAGCCCTTTCACGATATGTTAACGCCTCTAAGTTCTTGATGATTAATGTTAGGATGACAATCATACCCGCACTCGAAGGGTGTTTGAAAATCCTTCCTAAAAAGAAAGATGAAAACCCTTTAATATATGGGTGAAACTCGAGTGACGGGTGTAGCGGGTGATGGGACGGGTCGGATACAGGTTAGCATCTCAAGACCCATCACCCGACCCACCATCAATGCCCATCACCCACACCGAACACCCGCAATCACCACCCATTTTATTATAACTATCTTTTACTTTTTTATTGACATATATATAAGACCTTGTCGGCACTATTAATTTCCATGTCCCGTGAATTTTAAGGGAATATATTTTTTTGTTACATACAAATATATAATTACTAAAGAAGACGGGTCAAATAGAGTCTATCAACCCTAGAGTGTTTTTATAATCTATGTTATTTTTTTTCACTTTTTGTTCATTCTATGTTTTGGAGATATGTAAGATGTTTCGAATTTATATTTTTTCCAACCAGGTTAATTATTAAGCCTAAAATCGGATTAAATTATTTATTTAATTTTAGCTTACACAATTTCAATTTGTTTAAATTTTTGGTTGAATAATAGGTTAAGAAAACGGGTGAAATTTCAACCGAAAAACCCCGATCTAACCGTTCACTCGACAGTACAGATAAGGGTGACAAAAGCTACGAGTCGGATGAAGATTTTAGGTGACAGATCAGGTGACGAAAATGGTACATCCACCCATTACCCAATCCATTGTCATCCGTAGTTAACATTAATTCATTTGTTGACATATCTCGACCTTAAAGTGACCAGGACCGGTCCTTGAATTTATGTGCCCAAGACAAATCTTAAAGGCATGGGCCACGGCCCAGACGTGTCCTATTCCTGGGCTCAGATAAGCTAGTGGAAGGAGTATATAAAAGAGGGGTCAGGGGTGTGTTATTCCGGACGAACGAGTATGTTCATATTCAAATTGATGGTTTAGAATGGAGTTAAGTCTAAATTTTATTCAATAGAAAGAAAAACTTGCTCATATTCAGCTTGTTTAATCGAGTGAAAGAGTCATACTTTTTGCAAGATGAATTCGAGGTGAGCTCAAATAGTTCATCTAATATAACAATCCTATTGAAGATCAAATCGTTTAGACATCTTTAAGGATGTTATTCGAGTTAAACGAGTCTATCTCGCTTCAAACTGGGCTTATATAACAAGTTAACCATTTTGTACACACCTTGTTACACATTCATGTACTCGTTCCACCCATTCACTGTTTATTTTGTCATCCAATTGGGATGTTTGATCAGGTCAAAGGAAATGTCCAATTGATGATGGTAGAGTTAGGTGCCAGGCATGATACTCATGCAGATGTCCAATTGATGATGGTAGAGTTTGGTGCCAGGCATTGAACTGCTAAGGCATTCTACAACAAAGCTCAATTTAGAAACCATAATATGAGCAATACAGGTGACTTGCAAAATTCCCTTATTAAAAAACTACACGCAATTTATTCGATACGTAAAATAGATAGTTATAACATTACATGCATTAACATGAATGCAACGTTCTTAATTATTCAGATGACTATTACAAATAAAAGGCCGTCGACAACGACCATGCCTGACGATGAACCCTACTTGCATGAGATCGCGCGATTTGTAAGTTCAGCCAACGGTAGGGGTCGTAGCAACAAATCCGCGGATTACGGTAACGCGAACACGGGTGCAACTGAAGTCGGGAGAGTGGCAAGCGGGTAGAGAGTCAAACGGAGCACACAGAACCGCCGTCACGCTCTGATTTTCATTGTGTATGATAACTGCAGCCGAGTTCCCGTTCGTTCCGACGAGCTCCGGCCAACGTTGTTTACCTACGTAAGTACGTAACCGCTAGGTTAAATAACATTATACATATACATGTATAGTAAGAATTTTATGTTTATGAAATTATGATATAATGAATTTACCTTGGCATTTCGGAGCTGCCCTAAATGGGTTAGCTGCGATGTGAGCAACAAGGAAAATGCAGCAAATAGCAAACAACTTCTTATCAAAGAAACTCTTCATTTTCTTGTCTAGGTCGATGGATCTTTATGTGTATACTTGTGAGGAGTGAGATTAAACGATGATGTTAGTATTCCCAGTGGAGAAGGGTATTTGTAGGCACTAGGAGGGGCAAAAATGTCTAATCGAACAACATGCCACGTAATCTCTATTGGGGAGATAGTCAGATTGCATTTCATGAAGCAATAAGTTACCCATGGACGATAGTAATTACATAATAAATCAATTACACAAAGCAGTTTTAAAATAATAATTATAGAAACAATTATATATACGTATAGTTACACAAACAATTACACGTACATAAGTTACCATGGATGATATATACCTCTATCTAAATTTTATAGATCTTCAATTATCTCGAAGAAGATGAATACACGATTTTTCAGATCGACGATGGCCAAAACTCGATTATTATTTCCAAATTTGTAGGGAATCGGAATGTAGGAAAATTAAAAAACACATCTAGAGAGAGAGAGGAATGTCGTTTGTTAGTCACGATTTATGTAGATATTACATAATTTAGTTTTTTTTTGAGAAAAATTAAAAGGATTTATTTTATTAAGTAATAATTTAGTTTTTTGGGTAAATAATAGTACGTTCTTTAAGATTTTTTTGGACCTCCTTGTGTAATTATTTGTGTAAGATATATTTCGTTTATCTATGGTATACATGGAAGAACTTTGCGAAGAAGACGTTCAATCGAAAAGCATATAATTGAGGAGGATAGACTGTAATAATTAAGTACGAGAGACTTTATTCATTTAATTTTATAAATAGGTTGTGGGTGAAGGGCTTATTTGTTTTTGAAAAACAAAAAGACATTATTTCGCCAATTCTCTAGGAGAAAAAAAAACAATTATTTATTAAGCCATACATCTTTTTTCGGTAAGAATTAAACAAAAAAAGACATTATTAGTATATATATTTTTTATAAATAATTTCATTTAAAGAATATTATGAATGAATTATAGCTACATACTGACCTATAAAGTCATACTTTTACGATTTGTTGAGAAATTTACCGTATGTTATTCTCGTACGTTCGACGGTTTTGTAAATGAGATACATAAACGAAAAATTGTATTGATTCTCAATTTTTCTTATGAATAATTTAGTCGAGAATTGTGTTGAGTTCGCCGAAAGTTTCATTTCATAATATGCTTGTCTAATCATTCAAGGGTAATATACTATTTTAGCCCGAAAATATAGTAAAAACTAGATATGAAAATTAATCGGTTAATAGGTAGGTACTCGAGTCACTTCCATCACCGCCAAGTAGCGCAATCCTGTACGTAGTTGTCTAAAAAGTGAAGTAGCTCCAATAATATAACAATACTGCAAATCGATTCATCTAGTCACTTTTTGGAATGTTATTCGAGTCTAATGAGCCGATCGAACCCTCTTGTAACAAGTGTTTCTAGCATCTTAAACTCCTTGAATATCGGATACTTTGCGCAAATCATCCATAAACTATAAAATTATACAAAACCATCAGTAGCTCGTTATGATGAAATTGTATAAAATTATATTTCTTATTCTTGGTTTGCACCTTATGATGAAATTGTATAAAATTTTGTCTTCATTTCATTTAATGATTGCAATAGTAGATTGAAAAAATAAAAATAGATGAGATTCTTAATTGACAGAGATTCTTGCGTGTTAACTCAAGTAAAGCTAGTTTGGGATTTTTATGCCCTAAGTAGCTACAATGGCTCGGTTTGAAATACTTAAGTGACGTGTACGCTTTTGCTTAATATGACCTAAAATTAATACACCTTCCCTATGTGACTTTGGCCACGTTACAAAGTGACCCAGACTGAATGGTCCTAACTCCTAAGTTGATATTATTGTTCAACTGACAAAACAGAAAAAGATTAGCATTAATGTGATTTGTATAAAATAAGGTTCCTTTAGATGTCGCTTGCCTCGTAAGTCATAGTACAATAAGCTAATTAAGGAGAAAACAATAATTCAAGAGCAAACAAGAATTACGTAAGACACCAATATGATAATATTCCATGAATACGATAATCTCCCAATGTCTTACAAAATAAACAACACTTGTATAAATTATTTACATTATACAGGGTTTCTTCTAGAGCAAAAATGAACCCGGGTCAAAATCTAATTGATAACCGACAATAAAAAGAAATTATAGATAGTGAGAACAATGGACTCGACAATTATATCAATAGCATTTTGTTGATGTGTGGAAATTAATGTCTCACATTGATAATATGATTCTAGTTGAGCCTAACATATAAATTTTAGGGCTATTCTCTTAAAGACTCTTATTGTCAATTAGTTTTAGGATGAAACCCTAAGTGCTTGTGTGCGTATGTTTACAATGACGTGCATACCCTTCACGTATTAGACCGTTAGATATAGAAAGATATATTATCACACTGAAACAAAAATTATCCAAAATTGCAATATCCTAAACTCGAATTTATATTAAAATACGTTGATCCAAGAGTCCGAAGTAACCTGCAAAATGATCTAATAGCTCAAAATGCTCCGATATGAAATGATTCCGGAAAATAAGTTGTTTTATTTATTTTTTGTACTTTTTGGGCCAATATACGTAACATATATATTCTAGTGGGAAATCAATACTGGTCAATAAATTGTCTATTGAAGAACAAAAAAAATCCCTTTAACACCAAAAAAATTTAAAAAAAAAATTGTTGATACCGGTTCAACGAAACTAATACAATATGAATAATATTACAAACACAACCGGAGAAACGAACTAAACGACTTGAAATGACCGAAAACGTTATAAACCCAATTAAACAAGAATATGAGCAAAAAAAATCCGAAAACCCGAACTAAACTGATATAAAATGACCAAAACCGCTTAAACCCAAAAAAGTATTATTAAAAACAAAATCGACTCGAATTCAAACTAAACCAATCTAAAATGACCGGATAACCCTAGTTTCAAAAATTAAAACCTCCACCGTAGCACAAGCCAACACAACTAAACCTGATTAGTCATTCGTACTCGACTGACCCAATATGAAATGACCCAAAACCGAGATAAGTCGATCCAAAACGTGCAACTGGTCGATCTAGCACCTCTGTCAGTACGTATCTCGTGGAGAATTTAGCATTTTGAATGTAAAAAGATTTAGCATTTTGTTGATCTTAATTTGTTAAAATTCATCAAAGCTAAATAATAAAATGTTATAACATAGCCGATCGAGCGAAAAGTACATAAAAATATTTTTCTTTTAGAGAAGACAAAATGAACTGGACAACATATAAAATAAGACACATAAATAGTTTATTATCGATCTCAAGACAAGTACATAATACGAAGACATTGAACACATAAACTACAACGTTACATTAACATAAATGCAGTAGAGCTAGTTTATATGATTATTACAAACGACCATATATGCCGGATGTACGTACGTTTAACGCTACGTTGCATGGATCAGCTCAACCGATTACCGGGGTCTTAGTAACAACTCCGCCGAGTTGATTAATGAAAATGCGTACACGGCTGCATCGGAAGTCTCTAGTGGTACAGGTAAATGGAGGGCGTACTGGAGGACATAGTACCGCCGTGACATACTTATTCTCCCTGTGTATGGTGGCTACAGCCTTATTCGCCGCCGTTCTCACCAGCTCTGGCCAACGTTGTTTACCTACACAGTAAATGTTTAGTCTTGTATGACATTAAAAGTTAAAATATATATAATTTTATGTTTATGGTCGATACGTACCTTGGCATTTCAGAGCTGCAATTGGTTGAATTGCCATGAAAGCAAGGAGGAAAATGCAGCAAATAGTAAACAACTTCTTCTCAAAGAAACTCTTCATTTTTTTTCTCTAGCTGGATAGATGTTTATGTGTATCCTTTTGAGGGAGTTGTAATCGGTGATGTTGGGATTCCCGGTGGAGAAAGGGTATTTATAGCCTATAGGTTAGTAGGAGGGGCAAAAATGTCTAATCGAATAATATGCCACGTATTGTATATTGGGAAATTTGGCAAAAATGTCTAATAGAATAAGATTGGTATATGTGGATAATTTTTATAGTTTATTTTAATATGTGTGAAAAAAAAAAAAAAAAATTATTTCAGTTTATCTTAATAAGTCTTTCGGATTAACAAGTATCTTAACGCATAATTTGTCACGACTCAACTTGTAAATAATTTGAATCCATAATGACCCCACTTGTAAATAACTTGAATCCGTAATGACCGGGATGTGAATAACCTGTAATTTGTCACGATCTGACTTGTAAATAACCCGAATCCATAATGACCCCACTTGTAAATAACTTGAATCAGTAATGACTCACGGCCCGACTTGTAAGTAACCCGAATATGTAATGACCCTACTTGTAAATAACTTGAATTCGTAATGACCGACATATGAATAACCCGAATATATAATGACCCGACCTCTAAATAATCCGGATCTGCAAAGGCTTCAATGATCCAATTTGATAGATCTTCCCTTTATGATGAAAAGAAAAAATATTATAAAATTAATCGACAAATAAAATAAATGGTTTATTTAAGCTCGAATGATTTTTTATACAACAAACCAATTTCGCTATTCATAAAATGTTTTCCTTTGTTTGTAGATATTCATTTAAGCTCAAAAAGAAACCAAGATAAACTAACTCACGAAATGGACCATCACTTTTGCTTATGGTTAATTGGTTATGTATAATTAAAGATCACGACTTTAAAAAGACAAATAAATTAAGATGGACAAAGTAAAATTATATAACAAGAAATAAGACACATAAGTTTTTTTATTACCATACGACAAGTAGAAAACACAACGAGGACATGCAATTTATTTAGCCCATTACATAGTTACAACGTTACATTTAGTATTAATGTAACGTCCTTAGTAAGAGCTTTGATGGCCGACTTGTTGCATGAGATATGAACAAGTGTTAACCTACTCCAGGTGTGCTAGTAACAACTCCGCCCACTTTGTCGACAAAAACAATGACACGGTCGCATCGGAATACTCTAGAGAAACATAAAGCCGGCTTGTTCATAGGAGGACACAGTACCGCCGTCGCCAACCTATTCTCCTTGTTTATGGTGGCCGCTGCTATCTTCCCTTTCGTTCCGACAAGCTCCGGCCAACGCTGTTTACCTACATAGTTTGTATATACCATGCTTGTTTCATGAGTAAATATTGACTATAGTTTCAGGTTTATATATAGGAACTGTAAGTGCATATATACCTTTGCATCTAGAAGCTGCAATTGGTTGAACTGCCATGAGAGCAAGGAGGAGAATGCAGCAAACAGAAAACAGCTTCTTCTCGATCAAACCCTTCATTTTTCTCTCGATTGATCTGTAAATAAATCTTTGTGAGTTGTTTGTTATTGATGATTTTAGTATTTACAGTAGAGAAGGGTATTTATAGGTAGGAGGAGGGGCAAAAATGTCTAATGGAACCAAAGGGTACAGACTTGCTGTAAATTATTACTGGTGAGAACGTGACCATGGTAAATGGTGGATAAGTTTTTATTGCTCTACGTACTTAACAGTTAGGTACTGTTGTACAATCTGTCCCGTGAGGATGATCCATCGCAATCGAGCCGCCCTCGTGCTAAACATGTTTGCATCTCAATTCTCAAAGACAATCTTATGAAATAACAAAACAACTTGATACGTCGTGGAGAATTTTGGTTCTCACATCGATAATATTGGGATAACAAGTTAAGTATATAATGTTGTTGGGTTACTTTTCCTATTGTTAATTAGTATATGCACTTGAAATGTACTGAGAAATTAGAGCATATGTACCCTTCTATAATTTTTATTAGGATAAAAGGACAGTCCGTTGATCCAATTTTCCATAGTTATAGGGACTTTAGTCTGGTCAACTCTCTGCAAGCGATGTCTTCGCAAATTGGTAGTCGACCTGAAGCGAGACTTTTCATTTGAAGCATGAAAGTTCCTTTTCTCCGCGATACTCTCTATAACGACAAAGAAAATGAGAGGCACAGCTTTGCTTTCCCAGGTACAGGTGGAGATGCGATGGTTAAGGATTAAACTAGGATCGGTTTACTGAGGGTGTAGATCAGATATAGATCAAATGGTCTTGTATTCCCCGTAGCACCGCTTGTACTAAGGTGGATCCTCCTAAAATATGATGATCATCTCGAGCCTACTTATCTTTGAATGTTCAGTTTTGGATGGATTCTCGCCAGATTATGTGTTAGGATTGGACCTAGGTACACCTACACTAATATACATGCGACAAGACCCTCCATGTTATAATCGAAAACCCAGCAAAACCTTGGCCAAAATAATAAGGTGGCAATGGGATGTCCAAACTAACAAAAACCGAAAAAGACAGTTATGTTCAAAGTTCGGTGAGAACTTTTATAACCACCACCCTCAGGTTGAGGCTACGAGTAGTGTAGTTGCAACTTTCATCATCACACTACAATACAATCAATTGTTTCTTTCCGGTGAGATATACTCAGAAAATAGTTATAAGTTAAAACCTTTCTTTTATAGAATCAAGAGAGACTAACCGTCATCACACCCCTGTAGTATGCTGAGATGAAGATTCTTTGGAACTATATTATCGTCCAAAGTTCAAAGTAGAAGAGATGTTGATTGGAAGATTGCAAAAAAGGCTGATAAAAAACAAGGGAAATCTGAGTAATTGATATCCAAATGTAAAATCTGAACTTGTCTACACTCTCAACAAAACTGCAACACAATACATCTAGCGTAGGGTGTTTAATATTTGACAGCAGAAAGAACATCAAGCTGGGAGCCAAGCTTCTCCTCAGCCACCTTTACTGCCTTCACCCTCAGTTTCGTCAGTTGTTTCCTCCTTTCGTAGACAACCTGTGCCCTTTCCTTCCTCTTGGCCTCAAGCTCCTGTTTTCAACAACAATTGGTTAGTAGTCAGGACAAGACTACTGCATTTACCACTAACATACTGATTATCACTAGAACAACTCAAACTAGTGAAAACAGTAACCAGTAGACATAAATACAAGTTTATTGATTAACATATTTATGACACTCCAATTATAAAACAATCTCGACTGGCTGGCACGTCATTTATCTAATGGATTATCTAACACTTCTCCTCAAAGGGCTAAAATATCATCTTAAAATTTGAATAGTTAAACAGGGCATCTGTCTGAATCATTTCAACTCATATTACCAATAGTTACCCCCTGTTAATTTACAGTTAGCACTTAACCAACGACAAATGAAACCGTGAATGTGAGTAGAAAGAAGGATTCAATCACCTTGATGGTCTCGTAGTGGTTCCAGCCGACTTCGCTTGATAGTCTGCCTAGCAAGCAGTATTTGTGTCCCTTTGTCAGCCTCAGAACCCTACGAATCAAAAGCAACATACATTCAATAAAACACTAACATAATCCATAATGAAACAACAAAGATAAAAATTAGTTTTATGACAACTTACTTGAGAGCATCAGGCACAACCATCCTCTTAACCTTATCATATGGAGGAGGAACTCCCTCAAACACCTTCAACCTTGCCAAGGCAGCAGCTCCTCTCTTAGTCTTGTGGGGAGTCATACTGCATTATTACGAGACCAAACATATCATTAATTAACAATGTATTTGTTCAACAATAATTACGATTGATTAATCGTCATATGAAAAAGGATCAAAGATTTGAACTTCTCACGGTGCATTCTATTCTTATTAATAACCACTTCAAACAATCTAGCAATGTAGAATTGGCCATTCCTAGATGAATTTGCAGATAATTTAACAAATACTTTTTAAGTGATGTGCTCCAAACAAGTTGTAAAACATACCAAACTAGCAGAACAATCAAGCGAGATAAATAAGATAGCAATTCAAACTGAAGGTTCAATTTGCCATAATATTCCCCTATAGAGATCAGATCAAGATAATGTTCCATTTCCACAACTTAATTAACCAGCAATAGCAGTATCAGTGTCCAAATTCATGACCCATAAATCAATTAATAATAATACATTACACAATCTCTAACCAGGAGAAGAATATAAATAGTAAGCTGAGCTCGATCTCAGTCAAATAAATCAAAAGTACAGATTTTAAAAACACATAAACATAAACTAAAAATCTGAGACATAGAACAGAAGAAAGATGGAGGAAGTACCCTCTGACGGTGCGCCAGAAGATCTTGGCAGGAGCACGGAAGTGAATGGGGCCATGGGAGGGTTTAGTGTTCATCCGCTTCCTGAGAAATCTAAGGTACTTCATCTTCTGGCGGACGAGACCGCCGGATAAAGCGATCTCCTCGCAACGAACCACAACGACACGCTGTCCGCTCAAAAGCTCCTTGGCGACGATGGAGGCCAAGCGACCAAGCATGTGATGCCGAGCATCAATGACTACCCTACGTGCCATTACTCCTGAACCCGACACCATTTTTGCTCCTCTTGAGTTTCCCTCACCTCGTACTATTTCAACGTTCTAGGGTTTCAGAAGATCGAGTTCGTTTGGGTTTTATATGAACAGCCAAAATGGGAAGTGTTTTAGCCCTGTTAATGGGCTTTTAAGGTGGTCCATCCTTTGTGTAAGCCCATTTTCCATTTTGAATCGAAAGCCCCCATGATCGTTATCCTCTCGTTTAAAATTAAATTTACGGTTGTGTTTATATTTGGTGTTAAAATTATAGACTTATGGTAGTGGTATTTACTATTTATTATAAGATTTTTTTGTAGTTATTAATATCTACGAAAAAATATATATATATATACGTGTTTAGTTAAATTAATTTTGAGTAGTTTTTGGTTTTCGGAAATGTCTAAAAGGTTCATAATTACATGTGCATTTTACATGATAACACTTAACAGGCTTATTCGATCAAAAAGAGTGTACCCCGACTTTTTGAACCCTAGTTGGAGAAATCGTTGGCAGAAGAAGTGTTGGAGATCGCTCGAAGGGAGGTGATCCGATTTTCCGGGAGATTCTCATTGTGTTCTTCCTGTTTAGTGTGATGCAATAACTTCCTATCTAAAATAAGGTTGGAGATGCATTTTTTTTCTGTTTCGATTGATTTATTTCGATTTCGATTTGTCGTTTTCTTCTATATCATATTATTTGTACTACATCATTACCTTTGTATTGATCGTTATATATATTATGTTGATATTTACATTAGTATATGTCAAGTTCCTATTATTGAAGGTATGCTTACGTGTTAATAAATTACGTTGATTTATTATTGACTTTTGATTCTAAACTTGCTTCGAGGAATTGTATCAACTACACCTTAGCTTCAATGTTGATCTATTTTGGTTCAATGTCTTATGTATTTGTTGCAACTTGTTGTCTTACTAGTATTGAAATATTTTTGGTTTTCAGTATCTCCATTGAACATAGTATGCTTTAAGTTTATCTTGGAATGAAGAGTATCGGCTCTTCAAGCGTGATGGATTCAACCTAGAGGGTGAGAGACGGATTTCTATCAAGAACCATTGTAACATGTTCTCATTGTGTTGACCTCGTAAGGATGTGTCCCAACGGTTCATGTTTAGGACTCTACAATGTTGTACAAAACAATGTTAGGGGGATGTGATGAGTTTGGTCAGAATGGGATTAAGGATCGGTTCTCATAGCATGTTTCCATGCTATCAAAGAGGTATCTACATGATTTTGTATATCTAGAAATTACTAAAGTTGTCTTTTGAGATCAAATGTTTTGTTCTGGCTTTTTATAATATGAATGTAATTGAGGCATGTATTTGTTTAGTGTATTGCTCATTTCCTATCTTTTCTCTATTGGGTTATTTGGGTAAAGTCTCCCTTTAATATTTTTTTTAATAAAATGTTCCCTTTTTACAAAATTTAGTAATAGAAGTTAATACATAAAAGAGATAAGATTTAAATATCTACAAGATACGTTCAAGAAATATGTAAAATACCTTTACAAGAATTTACAATTTTGTATACAAGAATGTAAAACTAAATGGGACAATTCGTTATAAAAAAAAATATTAGAGGGGGACAAACACTACACAACATTATGAATAGACGATAGCACCTTCAGTTTTCTCTATTTTTATTATTTTTACATCTTTTTAGTCATTTCTAGTTTGACTAATCCTTCTTTGTTGACATACAAAATTTTTCATTTCCATGTTTTAGTCTCATTTGACCCTATCGAAGAATTAGGAGGAGAAGTAATGCAATTAGAAAAGAATGCAAAATTCAAGTATGGGGTTATGCATGTAAATTGGTATGCATATTAATATTATTATTGTAAAATTTTATTTGTGTTGTGCATTAAAAGAAAAAGGAATCCATGTTACAAATTATATATTTGTGCATTACTCGGAACTAGTTTGAAAAAGGGAATGGTTTGCAAAACATAAAGTGTTTAAGTGACAAAAGTAATGTGTGATAATGAGTTCAAGTGTGAAGAGAGCAAGCTACTACGGAAATAGGCTTGATGAAAACGGACAAAAGCAACCAATAAAAGTGTTGATGACTTATCGGCCCAACTGATTACACGGATTAATTTCATCTAGAGTTACGAGACATCTTAGTACCCGAATTTCTAACAAGGTAAAGTCAAATGTATTCCTCATCCCTTTACTTATATCCCCTTGTCCACGTTACAATCCTATTCCTTTTTTAAAAAATCACATTACAATCCTTTAAAAGACGTCTTGGTTCTTACTATAATTATTGGAAAATGAGAGACGGAGATCGGGAATGTTGTGCTATGCCAATGGTTTGACCAATGCATATGTGTTGAGTTTGAGCGATTTTGTATATGTCTAACACAAGTGAGAGAGTTATACAATGTTCATAAGAGGCATTTGATTTTTAGCTTCGATTTTCATCTATGATGATGTCAATGGTCTTGAGAGTGACTACTTTTATAAATACATCTTTTGGTTAAAAGATTATATTGTCTTTTACATATAGGTATATATGGATCTTATTGGATGACAAGTAGGGTTCAAGTATTGAATACTTGATGGTTTCCATTTTAGTGTGTTTTTCCACCTTATCATATCCATCTCTTGAGTTTATATATATATATATATATATATATATATATATATATATATATATATATATATATATATATATATATATATATATATATATATATATATATATATTAGTTTTGATTGGTTTTATTGATGTTTTCCTTCTCTTTGTTGTTTTGGTGATCTACTCGTGCATTAAAAAAATGTATGCATTTTAGGTCATTTGGAGCATAGGTCTCTTGAGATCGAAGAAGTTCATGTCAAGATTGGACTTACTAATATCCGAGAGCTAAAGAACCGAAGAATTTCTCAGATGAATACAAGTAGTCGTGTAAACGACCGCATCGTCGAGTCGATTGATACTCATGTGAAGAGCACATGACCGCCTATTATATACATTGAGTCAAGCCAACCCATTACGTTTGAACGGGTTGACCTTTTGGGATTTTGCGTCAGAGTTTGGAAGACTTATCCTTCACTATCTCATATATTCCCTTAGAGATAGATTTATTCCCTTAGATAGATTTAGTGAGAATATACGGTTATACTCTTTATATTTATTTTTCCTATAGATATGCTTTCTAGGGTTATCCGTTGCATACAAATAGATAATAATAATAATAATAATAATAATAATAATAATAATAATAATAATATGGCCATTTTGACATCCATTTTTACATAAAAATTCATATTTGACAACCTTCGTAGGCGTTCAAACTTCCTATTAGTCGACTCGATCCCTTCACCAATCAGCTCGACCACCACGTGGTTTCCCGATTAATAAAGGAGAATTATGTAACTTATGCCTTCTAATTTTTAATTATTGTAGGGTATGGAGAGCCCGACTTGATGTGTAATTGTGTTATGTCTTTTGATTGTATGTCTTAATTTGTATGTTATGGTAGTTCAATGATCATTCGACGCAATATGTAAGAGTTACACGTAGATGATCCTTGGGTATATTTGTTTTTCAAGGTCTTAATTACAAGATGTGTAGGATTGTTTGCTTTATAATATGACTATTAATGACTTTGGATATGAATAATCATAAATTGAGATTTTATTATGCATTGTTGTGGTAACTCGGGTTCTAAAATGTCTTTGTTTATTTGAAATTGAGATTATATTATGCATGAGGGTGGTTCGGTAAATATCTCATTTACTACAAACAAATCTTGTATTATTATTTTGCGAGATTTGAGACACTTGTCACAACCCTCATTAAGGATCAACATCCATATTCTCTTTGAAGATGACGGTTTGGTCTTTGAGAAAGCGAATCAAGAGGAATATGTTGTTGTCTACGAGATGATAAAGTAGTTTGAAGATGTAACATCTGGCTTTTTAATAATCCTTGACATCACTAGGCAAGAGACCTCACAACGGTCTCATCGGTTAGTTTATTTGATAATGACTTCACTTCTAGGACCTTGCAACAATAAGCACGGTCAAATAATTTAAACATTCAACCTAATATTGGAAATCACTCACACAAAACAACATGCATGCACCACATGTAACATAACCCAAACAAACTAATCACACAACAACGACAACTTATCGATTGTGTTGACTCATGAGCCTTCTTGCAAAACAAACAAGTTACAACATTGAACATAGGTTAGCGCACACATTTTGTCCGCATGTTATTAGAGTCAAAACAAACCCATACTACACCATAGGGAATTCAATTTCCCGGCCGTTTACCTCATTCATTGACGTCTCTACAAAATCCCTATCACGTAAAGTACCTATAACGAAGTCGGTATACACTGTTAGTTTAAGATCGTAAAACGGCCCCAATGTAAAACATGCAACACCAAAACCTAACTATAACATATGTTCATGCTTTTATGGTCATACCATTCGTTTAAATGCTCTATATATATGATCGGTGATACCATCTTATTATTCATTTGCTCTTTGATCACCCATAAGACAAGCAAATATGCTACAACCCAACTACGAGTATTATGGGGTTATAACTATGTGTATTATTATGTGACATAGAGGCTTGTCAGAACATAAGACAAGCCCCAACAACACACATCATACGCATCGTAAGGTGAAAATTAAAACCACGTAGTCATAATCGTAAGGTGAAAATTAGAACCGCTTAGTTATAACCATAAGATTGAATTAGAAGTACATAGTCATAATCGTAAGGTGAAAATTAGAACCGCGTAGTTATAACCATAAGATTGAATTAGAAGTGTGCGATTCGAATACCCTTTTTATCTGTGAATACCCTTTTTATCTGTGTTTGATCTCGTGAACCATGGATATAAAACAAAAATTGCACAACTCGCGAAACAAAAATTGCACAACTCGCGAGAAGGAGGTCCGTACGAGGTGGATGTCCGACTTGTTAACGTTGTTTGGAAGTCTGACTTTTTAACTATAGGAGGAGGAGGTATCAACAAGACACAGTTAATTAATAAGAAGGCCTCGGCATAGCACAACACTCGAACCCGGGAAACTCTTTTCTGAGATGGGGCTTAGATATGAAGGAAAAAGGGGACATTGTCTACGGTTCAAAAGCAGAATCTATTGATTTGAAATTTGCAAAGAGAATCAAGGTCCATAGGAAAACAACGTTAATCAGAGTAGTTGATATCCAAATGTAAAATATCAACATGTCTACACTCTCAACAAAACTGCAAGACAATATATCTAGTGTTTAATATTTGACAGCAGAAAGAACATCTAGCTGGGAGCCAAGCTTCTCCTCTGCAGCCTTTACGGCCTTCACCCTCAGTTTCGTCAGTTGCTTCCTCCTCTCGTAGACAACCTGTGCTCTCTCCTTCCTCTTGGTCTCAAGCTCCTGTTTTATACAAGACCAATTAGTTGCAATCAGGACAAGACCATCTAATTTCCACTAAACCAACTCAAACTGAAGTTAACATTCATCAGTAAAATGATATACAAGTAGACTGATAAACAAATATATGGATCTTTAGTCATAACAGAATCTCAACGAGCTGGCATGTAAGTGCTGATGGAATATGTATCCTTCTCCTCTAAGGACTAAGAGCACCAGAATTAATGCCATTTTTAAATTAAACTAATAAATAGGGTATCCGACTGAACTCTGAATCATTTCAATTCATCATACCCCCGTTCTTAATTGAAGTTAGTAGATTAACCTAAGGTAAATGAAACCATGAGTGAGTAGAAAGAAGGTTTCAATCACCTTGATGGTCTCATAGTGGTTCCATCCGACTTCGCTTGATAGTCTGCCTAGCAAGCAGTATTTGTGTCCCTTTGTCAGCCTCAGAACCCTACGCATCAAAAGCAACATACATTCAATACAACACTAACGTAATCCAGAATGAAACAACAAAGATAAAAATTATTTTTATGACAACTTACTTGAGAGCATCAGGCACAACCATCCTCTTAACCTTATCATATGGGGGAGGAACTCCCTCAAACACCTTCAACCTTGCCAAGGCAGCAGCTCCTCTCTTTGTCTTGTGGGGAGTCATACTGCATTATTACCAGACCAAAAATATCATTAATTAACAATGTATTTGTTCAAAAATAATCACAATTTTTTAATCGTCATATGAAAAAGGATCAAAGATTTGGACTTCTCACGGTGCAGTCTATTCGTATTCACAATCTAGCAAGGAAGAATTGAACATTCCTAGATGAATTTGCGGATGATTCAAATAAGTTGCAAGCAATGAAATATTTTCAAGTGATGTATACAATCAAGCCGGATAAATAAGATAGCAATTCAAAATGAAGACTCGATTTGCAACAATATTCACCCATAGAGATCGCTAAATCAGCTCAAGATGCAGTTCCGTTTCCACAACTTATTAGGCCAGCAATAGCTGTATCAATGTCCAAATTCACGAAGCTGAGCTCGATCCAAGTCAAATATATCCAAAAATAATGATTTTAAAACACATAATTATAAACTAAAAACCTAAGAACATAGAACAGAAGAAATTGGAAGGAAGTAATGGAAGTACCCTCTGACGGTGCGCCAGAAGATCTTGGCAGGAGCACGGAAGTGAATGGGGCCATGGGAGGGCTTGGTGTTCATCCTCTTCCTGAGAAACCTAAGATACTTCATCTTCTGCCGAACGAGACCGCCGGATAGAGCAATCTCCTCGCAACGAACCACCACGACGCGCTGTCCGCTCAAAAGCTCCTTGGCTACAATGGAAGCCAAGCGACCAAGCATGTGATGCCGAGCATCAATGACTACCCTACGTGCCATTACTCCTGAACCCGACACCATTTTTGCTCCTCTTCAGTTTTCCTCACCTCTTTCTCTGTAAGGTTTCAACCTTCTAGGGTTTCAGAAGATCGAGTTCGTTTGGATTTTATATGAAGGGCCAAAATGGGAATTGTCTTAGCCCGGTTGGTATAGGGATTGTATACGGGTTAACGGGCTGTAAGTTGGGCCAGCCTGTGTAGTCCCATTTTTCATATTTAGGCCCTTTTTTTTTGCATGGAAGGCCCTGAAGAACAGCCGAAACCTTTAAAAGTGAAAACCATTGAGATTTTGTCGAAAACCCTCATGATCAATCTCCAGGGTTGAGCAATTTAGGTTCGGTCTTAGGTCCTTATTTTTTTAAAAATAGGTTTCGGTTAAAAACCGTAAAATTAACGGTCAAACCGAAAAAACGAATTTTAATATACTAAATTGTTAAAGCTGTAAACTTTGTCACTTTATTGTATTCACGAATTTTATGTTATTAGATTTGGATATTTCATATATTTTTTTATATTTATCGATGTTTTTTATATTTATTTTTAGGTCTATTTAGGTCCAAAACCTAAACTGAACCGAAACCGACCCTAATAGGTTCTGTTTTAGGTTCTAACGTTTCAGATTTTCGGTTTTAGGTCCAAACCGAAACCAAACCTAATTTTATAGGTTCGGTTTTCGATCCAAGGTTATTAGGAAATTGGTTTTAGGTTCGGTTCGGTTTATTGCGGTTCGGTTCGGTTTTGGACCTATGATCACCCCTATCAATCTCCCTCTCACCACTATGTGTAGCTTTATCTTAGTACCCCATATTGGCATATACGTGTTGCAAAGTACCAAAAATATGTGATCTTGAAGAAGAAAACGTAGACGTTTGTCATTTAACAAATATATCTATAATCTATCATCACAGTTAAATATGTGATCTTGAAGAAGTGATGAGATAAGATAGTGATATTCTAAATTGCCAACTACCCAAAAACAATTTGGAGCAGAATTACCAATCAGTTGGTTGAGTTTTCACTGTTTGACATGTTCAATAATTTTTCTCTTGGTTTCCCCATTTTCTTACCCTTTTCTAATTTCCAGTTGTTTGTAAGCAATTACCTTCGAAAGAAAAACATGTGGGTTTCTTCTGCCTTGTTCTTATCTTCCATGAATGGGATTTGATTCAGATTTTGTTAAATTTGGGTGAAATTTTGAATTTGTTTTTTGTTCAAGTGTACAGAAAAAAAGAGCAAAATGGTGAAGCTCCAGCGACCTCAAGTGGGGCTCAGATGGATGGCAACAGAGACATGCTACTTGTCTTCTCTAAAGTCATTAGTCCCAACACTGAAAGATTCCTGTTTTTCCTCATTTGAAATCATAAACATATTTCCATGGCATGTATGATGAATTTTTTTTTAATGAAATTGCCAGGGTAGATGATATTTGTCTTGTTTCTGATTGTTTAGAATATAGTTGTTTTTTACCTCTTAATTGGTCAGTTTGGCAAATTATGGGTGTTGCTGAATTTCTTCAACATTTTGGACTAGCATGACACGGATTAACAGTGCTTGAAAAGATTGAAAAAATTCATCATCGTTGTAGGCTTAAAATCACAGTACCTTCGAAATGGTTTCATGGTGAATTCGAATTAGTAAGGATCTGCAGAATTGATTTCTTCATAAACAGCATAATAATCTGTCTTTAAGGCATATAAAGAAGTCTGCTAATCTAGTAGCCTCCTTGGTTCATCATATGTGCAAGGTAAATAAATAATGACAGCCAGTCTTTCAGAAGATGTCACAAGTGAAATCAATGATGTTGGCTTCCTCAGGGAAGCGAAATAAGTAGAGCACCATGTAGGTTGAAATGTGACTAGAGCTAGCATTTAAAACTTTCGAACGATTTGAATGAATGTTGTACCATTTTTTTATTGTCTGTGTAAATTGAAACATGAGCAAATGCTATATGTTTTAAAGAGGGTAAACTAGCATGTGCAGAATTGTAAAATTTAAAACGAAAACAAGTTATTGTTTATGACAAATATGGCCCATGTTTTTATCTTATTTCCATTGGTGTGTACCTTTGAATCTTTGATTGAGGGTACTAATTTGGTTTTTGGCCATTTGACATGAATGCAGGTGATTCAGTAGAGCATATGGATCTTGAATAGATCCTCTATTCGTTCTCAGCATCTTCTGTGCTCGTACTCTATACAGTCTGAGTCTTCATTAACTCTGCCCACCGACAGATATGAAAACTTGTTTCAATCATCTGGACATTACCATGATAGCTTCATTGCTACAAGATTAAGTTTTCTTGTTAACTACTTGGATCAACCAAGAGCTATCGAAGAGGAATCAAACCACTTCCACAACAAGTACAGTTACCCGGGTCGCCAAATTAACCTGGAGAGGACTTTCAAAACACACTTCTCTCAGCCTCTTTCAGCTGAAAGGGAAGAGCTCTAGTTATAGTGTACTGTATGTTGCATTTCATCAACTGAAGCACTGTACAGTTCAATAAATGAAACATTTCTCTCTTTGCAGGATGTTATAAGTGCTAAAGGTGAATGACAATGTCAATGAAAGGTAAAAAAAAACATAAGTGGCCCAACTGTAGGTTTGAGTTACTGGTACCCTGTTTAGGGATTAGGGTGTCGTTCTGGCTAACTGTCAAAGTTGATGATTATTTTGAATTATAAGCTATAATCTCTGGTTTGTGATTTATATAATGCAACATCAAGTTTAAAGCCAAACGTAGGTGGCTAAATGGGGTTTCCAGTATTGCCATCTTTAGCTGATATTTGTCTCTTCATTTTAGGGCCGTGATTCGGAGAAAATACAAGAAAAACATAATGCAAAATTAGGATAGAAAATTTAATAGTGAAGTATAGAAAGTGACCCAGTCAAAATCTGCAGAATAAGCCAAATGATCTTTAGCAGTGCAGGATTACAATCTAACCATAGATTTCACATACTTGTGTAGTACACTACACATCACAATCAGAGACTTGGATTTATATGTAATCATGTCTTATACAATAAGGGCCAGACCCTACTTGACAAGAACAGCTAACAAGCAACAGTTGAGAGAAATTAAAAGGTAGAATATGCTATATGAACAAAGATTTTGCCATGACAATCTTAAAGAGCAGATTACAATGGTGTAATCATAAGAAGAGAAAGAGGTCACTAGTATCTGATCTAAATCCTAAGATCTTATCTCTGAATGATTACACTTGTTTCCCACTAATTTTGTTTTTCTGGGTTTGTCTAACTAGTCAGGGTATAATTAGTTGGGTATTTTACTTCTCTACTCTTACATTACAAACCACAAAGCTTTATACCACCATCGACGTTAACGAACAAACCACCTTAAGGGTCTATTCTTACCCATTCGTAGCGCCCAGGGAGAGGTAAATCATTGACAACATCAAAGTTGTACCTGCAATCAAGGTGTCTAGTCCATCATCTGTCCCTTTATTAACCAAATATTTATATGAAGAGAAAATCGTAGAAAACACTACATACTTGTCCGTAAAATGCTTTTGTTGTTTCATTTCAGCACTAGCAAAGAAGTCCTCCATCTCATGTGTAGAGGGGATAGCTCTTTGCACAGAATTTCGGGATTGTCTTTGGTATGAGCAGGTGGACCTCACAGCTGAACCTGGTGTCCCTTTGCTGTCTAAATCCCGTATTAAGCTGCATGGTGTGCTCTCTCGAGTACTCCTGTCAATAGATACAGCATATTCAATAAATTGACAAAATTCTCGTACCAATATCCAAACTTAGAAAATAAAATAAGCTGTTCTATCTTTCTACCAAAGTTCATGTAACGTCACATTATAGACGGGATGAAATGTAACATGTCAATCTTAATGAGAACAAAATTTCATGAATGCGAGTATTTCCTTATATGTGTTTCATTCTGATATATGGTCCCCGTTAACACAAGACCCTTCACAAATAAGATTCATATAAGGCAGAGGGAAGTTATTGCTTTCCATATGCCAAATTTCCTCTTTAAGAATGGAAAGGTCACGTGTTTTCAGCCAATTAATATCTATACAGGTTAACACAAAAACAGAAAGTATGAAAGCTACAACCCCCTCCAGAACCGAATTTCAAATGGCACTATTCACACCAACCACCATGAATATTACATTTTCTTACTAACATGTCACCGTAAGACCCAACTACTATTCAATTCGGTTCCTTCAGTTCAGCCTAACAAATTGAAAGAGGAAGAAGCCAATGTATGCAGGCATAAGGAAAATGTACTACATGTTGATAATATCATTTACTAAGGGGTCATACTCATGAACATCAGCAGAGACCTTTAAGAAAGCAAATTATATTATTTCAGAGGCCGTACCCTCTATAATCACAAAACAACATTTAATGAGGAAAGCAACATCCAGACATAAAAGATGCCCTTGTGAAACAGAGTTGGTGCACAATTTACTTAGCATGATAATACGTTGTAAAAATAAGCTTACCGGTTATAAATTTGTACTTATGAAATAAAAACTCTTAAGTAAAAAACAAAATCAAAGAGGCGTTAAAGTACTCATCATAAGGTCCAATATAGGCTGTAAGCCTATGTTTCAAAACTTGAAGAAGATAGTGACAAAATCCCAAATTCAAATTTCAGATATGAGGAGGATGGTGCTAAGAGCTTTGACAGATCAAATTCTTCCCACTACAGAGATAAAAATAGTGCAAAATTTTTATGTCACAAATGAGAAAAGCAAGGAAGCGTTTTCAATATTCATCTTTTGAGGAGAAAAAGATATAAAAACCAAGCAAGACAAAATTAAAGGAGAGTCCTTTTTGAATGGTGAAAGTTCATAGCTCAAAGGCCCCAAAAAAAGCAATTGGCAAAAAGATAACTGCCCACCCAAGAGTTAACACGAAATGCACTGAGAGGGGTTTGAAGAACATTTTTTCAGAACCCAAACAAACCATAAAAGCAGTCAATTCAAACAAAACAAAGAACAAGAGAAATTCAAAACCTTCCGGATTGATCAAACTCAAATTTGTTCTCGCCAAAGGAAGCCTCTATGCTGAAATCAACCACCTCCGTTGAGAATCTTCCTTCGTCTTCATCCACCTTCCCCTTCTTAGAAGGGCTAAGCGAAGCCGAGGGAGCAGGCCCGGAGTTGAGCGGACCGACACGAAACCTGGAATTCGAGCCGTGGACAAGACTATTATTATCAGCAGAGCTTCGATTGAGCTGCTTCTGCCTCTCCGATTTCTTCGGCGACAACGGAGGAAATTGGGGCTTTTCGAGGCGACGACTTCGGAGCTGGAGGTAACAGAGCTCAGGATTTGGCTGAAGAGCTAGGGATTTAGCTCTCGTTCGGACACCTAGTGTAGCTTGAGGAACTTCCATTACAGCAACGTCGCCAGTGATCTTCCCTTTCTTCACAAACTTTCCCATCTCCGACACCAAAAACAACAACAAATTCTCTCGAATTTCTGGTACTAGCTTCACCAGAAACTCATGAATTAGTCAGAAAGCACAAATTAATAGCTGAGAACGGAGAGGGAGAATGAAGAGGCTTGTTGAGGACGAGAGAGTTTTAGAGAGAGAAGGATTTGGGTGGAGGAGAGAGAGGAGGGAAAACAGAGAGAATCGAAACGGAGGAGTGGAAAATGAAATGCAAAATTTAGGGGTTGTTAAAGAAAAAGTTAGGGTTTGAGAAGGGAGTTGGGCCCGAAACGGCGTACTTCTTTCATTTCTTATTATTTTCTTTTTTGATAAATAAGCACTCTTTCATAATTTTAGGATATAATAAAATAAATATAAATTTAGATAAAATTATACAATAATTAACAGTAATCTTAATTTTTTTTCCAATAATATCAAATAGATTTATAATTATATTATTAACTAAGTTACCTATATATTTCGTGTGATATGAAATATATTAATAATAGTTTAACATATTTCATATATACACATGAATTTTACATATGCAAAAAAGTAGTGTAGTTTTAATTTAAAGTGTATATATCTATATATAAAATAAAAAGACATTGATATATATTTCTACCAAATGAGTATAATTGGTACATAAGTATTAAATAGGCAATATTATAATAGGTAAAATTTCTCCTATAATTACAATTAAGTAAACAAAATCAAATAAATAATATAATTTCCTTATTTAGATGATGATAATATCATTTTGTATCTCAATTTGAAGAGAACTAAAAAATTAAAAGAATCATGTACACATATGTAGCGCAACTTAATGACGACATGTGACATAATCAAATGTGGGCGTAGTTTAAGAAAGATATGTGGCATAATCTAAGGTGTCGCGACGTTAGGATGACAAGTTTTAGTATTATATATATATATATATATATATATATATATATATATATATATATATATAGTAGATGGTAATTGTGTAATATCGGACTATTATCACCCAATTTAATCAAGGACGTAATAAAATGTATCGCTAAATGATAATTAATATAAAATATCTAATATCAAGATATTTTGTAATCTTGATATTTTCTAACTCGATGTAATTTATGCCAAGAATCTAATTAATAAATATGATTTTAAAATTTAATCTTATTAATGTGAAGGAATTCGGGTTGTTTTGCTAGAAAATAATTATAGTGGATAATTTATGCAGATTATATTTGAAGGATAATGTTTTATATTTTTCATATTCAACAAATGTATGTAATTTAAAGTTAATCTTTTTGTAAACAACTTATTTTAATGCTCGGAGGTTTATACATTTTACTCTTTTAATTAAATTATATATAAAATATTAAAAAAATCGCTCAATTACATACTAAGATCATTTCAAAGAATACATATTTCATGTTTAAGACCTAAAAATCAATACATATTTCTCAATAAATGTCCGTTACATAAAATAACAAAATTACATCTTTAATAAATGTCCGTTACATAAAATAACAAAATTACATCTTTAATAAGATATGTCATTTTTAGTTTTTTCACTTGAAGTGAATCCAGTGATGGAGATAAGTTAACACAAGAAAAGCCCGTCAAAGCCGAAGTTATAGATCGATTAATTGTCATTAATCCAAAACTAATCGATTAAAACACAAAGAAAAAATTTTATATGATATTTTCTTGTCATTTTTTAATTATCTTACATTAAAACTTGTGTATTATATGGTGTTGAGGAAGTTGGATTCTCATAAATAAAAGGGCATTTGTCATTTTACCCTGATTTTTTGTTGTTGTTGGACATATATACTGTAATAATTTTTTTTTTAAGTACTCCCACCTTGTCTTATGATTCTAAACATGTCATATATCATCCAAGTCAATAAAAAATTGACATTTTTGTATTTTAGTGTTTTCTATTGAAGAAAATCGGTTAGACTTATATCCATGCACAAAGTGGTCAAATCTAAAACACTTTTAAGATGATAATGCATAATTCATGGTCATTAAAAATATCGTTGGGGAGAGTCTCGCCAACTAGTTGGATCAAACGGTCAACTACCCAGCTTATTTCTTTGTATTATAGTTTATGATTTATGCTTGCAAAAGAACAAGATAGAAATAATCAGCTCAAGTATAAATGAATAAATAAAAGAGATTTCATTTTCACCGATAATTTATTAAGAAACAATCAAACCGAGCGCGCTACAACACAGTGCACCACCATTCCACACCCCACTCACACGATAAAATGCTTCCCGCATAATTATTATCGTAGCTCTAACGTTCGGATTTTGATGAGTTCTAACATTTGTGGTGCATTCTCATTGAGTTTGGGATGCATTCTCATTGTGCCCGGAATGCTCATTTGTGGTGTGCCTGGAACCGGATCTAACTACTAAAATTATGAGTGTCAAAATAGCGTTTAAAATATGCACGATCACAAGAGTTGAGCCGCATTCCTAGTGTGTCCGGAGGGCTGCAGGCGCAATGTGTCTGGAAATCGCATTTCTGGTGTAAGGCGGATTTAGGACAAAAATTGTTTGGGACAATTCCAATAAACATATAATCCATCCTATCATTCGTGACTTTTTTATTCCTCAAAAAATATTTTGTGGATATTATATTTTATTTTTGATAATTAATATTATGTGACAAATCTTGGTATCAATATAACACATTAGGTTTGAGTCCGACCAAAACATTAGAATAGTTGGATTTAATATAAACTCGATTGGAAAAAAAAGAGTGGTAGTTACCATATGTTAGGATTTGTATTCGTGTAATCAATGTGAGATAGTTTTATCTCCACACGGCCTCCTCAAGTGCAACCGTTGTCTCGGTATGACACTTAACAACATGTCTTGAAGCCGGCTAGGTCAATCATATCGGACTGAACCATTTTTGCCCAAGTCCACAATAAATGTTTATCTTAAGGCTGACAAAACTGATAAGGCTTATCCACGGTCGAATTGTTATGTTACCATGACAAGTTTCGGTAGGCCAATATAATGTGAGGTTTCACGCATTCGAGCGCATGTGTGTGTTAGGTTTGATTCCAATACATAAGTCTAATGAGATTTCTTTATAATACCAACTGAAAATAGGATCAACAATTCAACAACCTTATATACTAGATTATTGTATATATATTTGTAATCCATGGAGGGGGATACTATTATCTAAACAACGTGAGATTGAGTTACGTACTTACATTTTCTCTGTCCATATTACAATTTTGTACGGGAAAGAAGTATCGTGGGACATCCAAAATATCAAGAGTTTGATCATTTGTTAATCCAACAATTATAAAAAAAGACATGACTTATGAAATAAATAAAAAATGATCGCCTCAAAAAGAGGAAGAAAGAGAATAAAGTAAATTTTAAACGTGGTACTCATCTTCAATGATTAAATTATTAAATGAAGTTGTTGTCCTTCCCAATAATTTATTATCACTTTTTATTTAAAAATGAGAGAACTAAGAAAATAAAAATTAGTAAAAAGAAGCAATAAATTCTCAACAATTGAATACACGGGTGTTAAATACTTGCAATTTACTATCAAAGGGTGGTATTTAGTAAATTCATCTATTAAACCTATCTCAAAGGAATTAACCTGCTTTTTTTTGTCGAATAGAAATTTAAACTATAATTTCTTCGATTTCTAGTGAATCAAGCAAAGTTGATGGAGGAAAGATTTACTCAAGAAATTGACCTAAAGTATGTAGTTGAACCGATATTAAGGCAAAAGTTATTTGTTAATGAATTTTTTGTAATTAATAACACAATTTAACACTCCACTCAACTCCACTCAAGATAGAGAAGCACAAGATCGATGACACTCACGTAGAACACACAAAAATAGTTGGTGTTCCAAAACCTTGGTAAATATATACACGAATTCACGACAAGAAGTAGATGACCTATATTGTGTCATTTTGTGATTGATTGAAAGCATATGGCAATCAATTTTGATGTGTTTTGTTTGTTTACGAACCACCATATTTGAAGAGACGTGCAAAGTTGTTTAACTATCCACACAAATTGTGATAGATTCTCAAAGATTGCATATTCGATTTTTAAACCACATTAACTCAATGTAGTGGTCATTATTTGGATTGAACATGGGATATGATTGAGGTTGTTTAACGTCGCATCCCGACTATTATATATCCAACGAGATTGCGACGAACCTTTATTTTCATTTTTAGATTGAATTCTGTTGGTAAATTGTGAATATACACGTGTCTTCAATATGCTAACATGGGCTTGCTCCCTATTTGCCGTGAGCATTAAATGTTCAATTAAGGCCCTGTTTGGTATTAGATTGTGATTTGTGGGATTCTTTATTTAGATACTTGGGGATGGAGATTGTTGGAGATTCTTATAGATGGAGATTATTAGGGATTGATAATTTTTGGTGTTTTTGGGTGTTTGGTATAAATTTTTTGAGGTAGATTATTAGGTATGAAAGACATGAAAAGTAAACAATCCCCTACAATCTTCATTTTTCAAGATTATTTTTTGGAGATTATGTTGCAAAAAAAATCTAAATGAAAAATACAATCTTGTACCCCTATCTCATACCAAACAACTCAAAAATTCTATCTCCAACAATCTCGTAGAAAAAAATCTAAATAAATCCCCAACAATCAAATACTAAACGGACCCTAAGTTTCCTACTTAAATGGATCATTAGTTAATGACATCTTTTGATTTACCCCCTTTGACTTTTGTCCTTGACGTAGGACAAGGTGTCGTCTTGGAGTTGCAATCATAATTATATGCCACACATTAAGCTTTAAACTAACTAAAAGGCTTAAATGATTCTACTGTATATGTAGAAATATTGCATCAATATTATAGTTTTTAATAAAATCTAACTACTTGGAAAATTAGAAATTATTGTAGTTTTTTTTATGAAAACTTTAACAGCAATATATAAAATATTTTGAAATTAAGTATATGAAAATAATATCCAAAAATCAATATGAAATTTTAGTATCCTAAAATTTAATATATTAGTTCAATATAATATTTTAAATCGACATCTATTTCCGAGATACCTCCCGTTTAGGTTAAGTCGTGTGTATCTTCCCTCATCCACCAATCCTTTTTTTTTATACAAAGGTAGGAGAAAAGAATGGTCAACTTTTAGAAGTCGGTCGTCCTAAATCATCATTTCGGATAAGGTTTCGATATCTTGTGCAATGGTCCCGTCATTTATGTATGCTATGTGGCCTAGAGATGCTAATTTATCTTCAACAATGTTGATTTCCGTGATAATGTGTTGAACTTTGACTTGATTGAATTTCGAGATCATGTAGGAGATGTAGGATACGATCATATTTACTTCTCATTGTGGTTACCATATCTGATTGATTAAATTTAATGAGCATTAAATTATCTCCTTCGATATCAAAGGCCGTGAATCCAACACTTGTGGTTTTTTGAAGGTCCTCTCTTAATACATAAGCTTCTACTTCTAGGACAGATTCAGATTCTCATCTTCCCTTGATTGTAGCAAGCTAAGAGATGGCGTTATTAGTACATATGATGTAGCCAAAAGTATATTGGTCCATCGAGTTTTTAGATGTATAGAGTTAATTTTAACAAAGCCCTTAGAAGGCCTTTGCCATTTGATATTCATTGTTTTTCTTATTTGTTTTTATGTTTGGCTAATGATGTTAATGATTGTTGCATCAACATCATCACAATCTTTGATTTGTTTTTGAATTACTTTAGGGATACTTTTTTTTGGCTGTTAAATTTTTATATTTTTGGGTTTATATTAGTCCACCTCGTGACTACTATTGCCTTAGTTGTGTTTGATTAGTTTTATCATTTATTCTCATAATAATTTCCATTAGTTTATATTTTGAAAAATCATAGTTTTGTATGTGATATATTATTTTGGTTTTTTTATATTGTGCGTTGTATATAGACATTTGAAGAACATGTGTTTAATACTCTATATTGGGTGTTGACAAACCTCACAAGTCGCAGTGCACTAGAACTAACACTTTTTGTTTATCTAGATTCTTTTTGTTTGGGATGTCATCTAGGGATAGTTTTCACATAAAATTTGTTTGAATATTTTTAATTTCTCACAATCATGTTTTATCAAGAATTACTCCTACCTTTTGTTTTTGGATAAATTTCATTACTGACTTGGTATAGAACCATCTATTTTCGTTTGATTCCCAATACAATCTATCTTGTATTTAATTTCTGGAAAGGTCGTATCTTTCTATGTTGTTGAGGGAAGTATGTAGGATTTCAAAGTAGGGTACCAAGGCAGTTTATGAAAACTGAAGAAAAATGGCTAAGTATGAGAATTAGAGTGTGCATGAAGATACCTTTGGAGTTTTGTGTGAAACCTATGAAATGTTGTTGGAGGATTCCAAGTCTTCTCGAGGTAGTTTCGAAAAATAGTTTTCTTAAGGATTGGACATAAAGTGTAAGTTTGAGCAAATTGTCAAACTTAACATGGAGTTTTGAGGTTTATAAAGTGTTGTTGGGCTATAGAGAAGACTTGGAATAGTTTCGGGCACTTTTCGGAATTTTCCGAAAAGTTATGGGCATTTTGGTAATTTCCGGAAACATTAGGATTTCTCAATCTTTCTTTACGAGAACTTAAACGCTAGTCTAGGATCTTGCTAGAAGTGTTGCAAAACTTAGAATGATGATTCTAAGTCGATCTTTCTTGATCTGGTAGTGGATAGTGATTGCACAAGCACACGTTAGTTAGTGATGGCTGGACGACGAGCTGTTCAGGTAAGTCTTACGGACTTGCTTAGCTAATGATACATATATGGGTGTGTATTATTGTAGTGGTGTATGTTGGGTGTTTAAAATTATGACTTGAGAAAAACAATGTTACTGTATAAGTAGACTCAAGTGTTTGAGAACGGGTAGTGGCATCACTGCCCAGCGTTGTCAGGTGACTAGGAGGCTCTCTGCGACCATTCCATGCCGGTAGGCGATGAGATGCATTAGATCCACTCCGGGTGGTTTACGGGGACAGAGGTGAAGGTCGATGGGACCTTTGTGCCACACAATAAGTTGAACTAATATAATTGAATCACCTAATGGAAGATAATAAAATGATTGAGTGCAAGCATGATGTGTGTTTAATTTCCGTATTGTGTGTGTATGTGCTACTTAATATTAACTTATATATTGAATTGTTAGCTGACGGTGTATACCGTCTGTAAGAGCCTTGACCTTTAGGAGCTGAGTCGCCCCTGCAGGTGCTTTGTGGCGCCCCAGCGGGTTTCCGCCCCTGCGGCTCAGGGAACCGCTCCTGCGGCTGCAGCCGGCTTTGTTGACCGGTTGGACCGTGCTTTACCTTTCCTTCCTTCCTTCTTAAGTCTCGTCCTTGGCTTCTGATCAAGGGTTTCTCACTTCCTTTCCAGCTTCTTCACGTTCTTCTTCTCTCTTTTCCTTCTCCTTGATCTTGTTCTTGCTTTTTCCTTAGTTTGGAAGAGTTGGTTGTGTGGCCTTGTTGAGGTTGATGTTGTGTGTTGTTGTTGCTGAGCCTGGGAGCTAGCTGAGGTGGTTGTGTTGAGCTTTTCCTCCTGTATAGAATCCCAGCAGTGGTGAGCTTACTCCTCTCTTCTTCCTTCCTTTCTTTCTTTCTTCTTTCTTGATTCCTCTTCCCTAGCTTAAGATTAGATGTGAGTGGATGTATATTGATGTTTGTATGTGTATATATATGTATATATTTGGCTATGGAATGATGAAGACGTGAGTTCCTCATGCGAAGAGTCGAAGAGAAGTCGGGGAAGGCCGTTATGCACTGTCGCCGCCCCCGCGTCTGGAATCTGCCGCCCCCGCGGGACCTTGTCACCGCACCCGCGCCCGGAAGCCGCCGCCCCTGCGGCCACGGTCACAGCGCCCGCGCCAGCGTGCCTTCGCGCCTGCGCCTGCTGCCTTCCCGCCCCTGAGTTTTTCTGTTCCGCAGGTGCGTTTTGTGCAGGATCTACTAAAGTAGTATGGATCCTTTCCTTTCCTAGTATGAGCGGGTTAGTAGCATGCTAGGTATGTGTATGAGGATAGAATGATGATGAGTATGATATCGTTATATGCCGGTTATGGCTTTGAGGTTTAGGAGTTTATCGCGGTTTATAAGTTGGATATGATCCTTATGGATCCCTTGAGTCTAGGTGTGACCCCTTTGATTGATAGGAGATGTGATATCTCGTTATGCCTTGTTTTTAGGCAGTGGTGTCCTCCAGTTGGAGTTGATCGTGTTTGAGACTACTTCGAGGTTGAGGTAAGTCCATAGGACTTACTTAGCTAACATCCTTATATTGGATGTATGCATGAGTGGTGTTTGTTTTATGCTTTATAGCATGTGATGTTATTGATTACCGACCTATGATTTAGTGACCGTCCATTGTAGTGGCTGTGACAACCTTTCCCTTTCATCCCGCTGGGAGTCTGGGAGAACTATGTAGTTAGGCCAGATCTGGTATACGGGATGGACTCTTCACCACTCCCATAGGTTATACGGGGAGGGTGCCGGAACCACTCCAGTTGGCTATAGCGATCAGAGGCGAGGATTGTATATATACCTCGTGTCACATATGTTTAAATACATATTTATACGATTTGAGTGTTGGACGTTATAAAGATAATTAACCGGGTAAATGTGTGACAGCATGTTTATATGTTTATGATTTCCTGGAGTGTGTTTGTGCTTATGTATTATCTATATATATGTGTATGGTTAGATAACGGTTTTATACCGTGTTGTAGATCCTTTGCAGGTTAGGAGAGCTGCAAAGTGATCCAGAGTGGGTGATCCGCTGAGGGCTCCGTACACTAGGATATTACGTGGGATATGGGACCTTGTGTTATGTATAGTTATACGTTTTGATTGTACACAGCGGTACCTTGTATAAACCTTTTGATTTATATATTACAGTTTTATGTTTTGGTTTTAATCTATATGTGCCTTGTTGTAAGATCCAGTGAACTTGTTGTCAGGCTAGGGTCAGGATCCATTGTGAGATCCTAGCCCAGTAGCGCCTCGAGTCCTACGGATTCGGGGTGTTACACCGTCGTTGATAGATCTTGCAAGGTAGGCAATTGTTGAGGGATCCGGAGAGATGTGGTCAGCCGGGTTTCCATACGAGTCGGTTTGGGTTGGATATTCCTTTAGTGACAAGAATCGCTTCTATTTCTTTTAGATTTTGTCACGTTTTATTTGGTGGTTGATTGTCGTTCCTTTCTTTCATTACATTTTACATATTAAAAGGTTTTATTCGTTTTCTTTATCTGTGCCTTGTTGTAAGATCCGGTAAAGTTGTTGTCAAACTAGGGTCGAGACTCATTGTGAGGACCTAACCCGTAGCATCCCGAGTTCCTAGAATTTGGGATGTTACACGAACACAGTTTGAAAACTACTGTAAAGAAAGGGAATGTTCACTCGTTCTTTGCCCGCAAGTCTCGATTGGAAGCAGACGAAAGGAAAGCTCGCAACTTATATGCCGGAACTGCTTCTCTATAAATGCAGCCAAGGAAGAGGTCGAACACCGCCGGTGTTCCTGGTACGAATTCCGAAATAACTTATAAAATTAGGGATAGAAATCGAATAACTAATTAAGTAACGAAAACGATATGAAGAGTAATATAAAGGTTGATCGTTCTTACCATAGAAAGCAATCACCTCATCAAAGTCTGGACATCTCTTTGCGTGCACGTAATATCCGTGTTCCTTCAACGTATGAAGTGCTTGTTGTAATGACCCTCTTCATTCGGCTTGTTCCATCCTAGTCTTCAAACCGGTATTGTAGACTTGCCGGATGGTGATAATTAACATTACAAAGATCATCTAATTGCACGGATTCCAAAATCATCCTCGGTTTTAACCCGTAACCCAATTCATGCTTCACCTTTTGGGAATGTGTGGGAGTCAAGCTGCATGCATGACCCCTTAGCACCGAGGGAATTATGTGGTTATGGACTCCACATACAACCCTCAATGACCATTTTTGCTCTTCAAGTTGTTTCCCCTCTTGCACATACACTTCTTCGAATTCATTTTCCGGCTAGAATTTGTAACATAATCGGGGTCAACATATTTCTCCTCTCTAAGTCCTTCATCTCTATCACATTCCAGTTGTATGATATGAAGTCCCCGTCTATCCAACCATGACCAAATTCATTGAGTTCGCCACATACCGAGCCCAATCCAATAAGTTTTTTCTATCCCAAAAATATACATGAAGCTCAAATTTGGACGAAAAATAGGTATCAATTGCACGAGAATGTTCCATAAAATCCTAATTAAAATAAATAAAAAATAAATAAGGTGTAAATTCAGCAATTTCGGCTCTCTATTCTAAAATGTCTAAAACTAATTCACCAATTTCGGTTCTAAATCTAACATGTCTAAAACTAATTCGTCAATTTTAGCTCTCTATTTTATAACAAGTTTAAAACTAATTCAACAATTTTTGTTCTCTATTCTAAAACATGTGTTAAAGTAATTACATAAAGTATAAATTGTACACTTATTTTAATACGTGTGAGAAGTTCTTCCAAATCACTATATTTATCTACATCAAACGACGTAGTTGTGGTTTCACCATCAGAATTCTTCAGAATATGTCATCATTTTTACGAGCTTTTACATATTTGTTAAATGACATGTTGTCGGATGTTAATAGTAATATGATTTGACACATATATAGGTATAAACGTGTGTATCCAACGGCTATATTCTCCAACGGACCATTTTCCAAAAGCTCGCACCATGCCCGAGGCGCATGTGCCCCAGGCTTGGTGCGCGAGCGGACTCCACATGCGCTTCAGCCCTAAGGCGCATGCGGTGTCCGCATTGTCGTGCAAATGGTAAAAAGTGGCCGCCCATATAGTAATCTCGCATATTTTATTACAAAAAATTGTTTTTTACTACGAATCTAGTCACACAAATAGTTTTAAACATCAATTACACAAAACACAAAATTATAAAAAGGAAAAAAAAGATACAACTATTTTAAGAAGGAAAAAAAAATCATACGATAACTTGTCAACTTAAAAAAAAACGTGGATGAGAATTGTGAGTGACTTATTTAACAATCAACCAAAGTTTAGAACTCCAAAATTTATTAATTTTCTTTATTCATTAAACACCATAAACATATAACTTATTTACAATTTTACATGAAAATACTATAGCCTATTTCACCAATTATAAATTTAAAAGAACACAATTATTCCAATTTTTTCAAATAAATTTGCAATAAAAGGAGTATATCATCGACCTTGTATAGTGATTTTCGTATTTTCTTATTATGAATGTGGTAATTTTCCATCCTCAATTGACGCTAATGAATATTTGGTTATAAATAAGGTGGTCGAGTTTCAGACATAAGACTATCTAATATGAAGTGTGCCCCAATCATGCACAAGTATACAACGTATTGTACGTGTGTTTTGATCCTGAGCATACCGCTCACAAGCCACATCTCGAGCTAGTTACTCATGATCCGTCAATTATATTAGCCGATCAACACTAAAGTTCGACTATATCCGGCAATGATACTAACCAAACATTGTTCGGGTAAAGATCAATCCTACAAATATATAGTATGTGTATCCACATTTCGCTTTATCGTTGGTGCGTAGTCCGTCAATGACATTAGCCGGTGTTGATCGAAGTTTGACGCTAGGGTCCTACAAACGGTTTGGAATGAAATTTACGATTTGGTCGACTATGGGGTATGTTTTACCGGTAATGGTTAATCGGACAAACAAAACTAATTATGGTCTACACCATAGCCCAACCCACTATTTAGAGTATATGTAGGTTTAATAAAAAAAACACGGCCTCAAACTAGAGTAACTTTTAAATGGTCCAAAATTTGTATTAATTTAATTTATATTTTGTATGAATAGATTTGTATCTTAACATTTTACAACAAACATATGTATTATTTATTTACATTATGAATATATATATATATATATATATATAGGTTTAATAAAAAAAACACGGCCTCAAACTAGAGTAACTTTTGAATGGTCCAAAATTTGTATTAATTTAATTTATATTTTGTATGAATAGATTTTTATCTTAACATTTTACAACAAACATATGTATTATTTATTTACATTATGAATATATATATATATATATATATATATATATATATATATATATATATATATATATATAAAAGAATATAATAGATATACATTGAAGGAGATGCGAATAAAATAATGTATCAGCAACCACCCATTATTGTATTATAATATACTTAAATTAATATTTGTATACTATATTACAGGAGATACTAACGTTATATGTTAAAGCTTATGTTTATTTCATCTACATTAAGAATTAGTGTCACTAAAGTTATTTAGAAAAATAAGAAAAAGTATTTTTATTTAAATTAGAAATTAAAGAGCTAATAATGTTCTTTTTATTATGTAGATTAAATATGCTCTTAAATTTTATTATGTAGACTAAATATGTACTTTTGATTATTTTAATTACTAATTATTAAAAAGAAAAAAAATAATACTATTTTTATGGATCTTAATCCTCAGAAAACCGAAATTGATGATTGAGATATTAACTAAATTATCTAAAAAAAAGAAAGAAAAGGAAAATAGATAATCTTATGAAGAAAGGAAAAATAAAAAGTTGGGTAAAAATGTAAAATTAAATTTGGATAATTGAAATTGGTAACTAACTGGAATCGAGGTAATTAAAATTGGATAACTTAACTGGATATTTGGAATCGGGTAATTAAACTGGGTGATTGAAATTGGGTAATCGAATTATGTACATAAGTTTGGGGAGCTAAAGTTGGGTACTTGAATTTGTGTAACTGAAATTGGATAATTGAAGTTGATAAATGAATTTGGTATAAGAAATTGGGTAAGTAAAAGGTAAATAAATTCGGATAATTGAAATTGTATAAGTAAGATCGGGTAAATAAAATTGGTTAAAATATTAGGTATAAGACTTTTATATTAACATATTGGGTATTACGATGGGTAACATATTGAGTATCAAACTTAAGTATTAATATATTGGATATTACGGTTAGTGACGGAGCCAACCATATTTGAGGGGGAGACAAAAAAATAAACAAAAGATAAAATGAAGGCCAAATCTATTTTTTAAAAATCTATAAGATATGACTATAATTTATATACACTAATTACTTATTATAGCAAGTTCATACTTGTAATTTGTATCCCATTACAAAAATACATACTTACCAAAATTATGTGCTTATAACTTTTATTTTAAATGATATAATTTTATATATACTTTTTTTTTCAAATTGCAAAATTTGAATTTTTAAAGTAGAACCATATTAAATAGATTTTTAAAACATTATTTTATTTTCCTGAAATATTATATTAATAAAAAAATATATGAAACCACCATCCTTTTTAATGTAATTTTTAAAAAAGTATCCTTTTACTTTTAAAAAGTATTACTTCGCATTAAATAATCATCGGGTAATACTTTAAAAACATAGATTTCAAAATTTCATATAAATACGAACAATTTAGTTTATGAATTATCAAAAACGAATAATAATATAAATTTATAGAATATTTTTTTTAATATACAATGATTCGTGATCTCCATAGTACGAAATATATTCCTGTAGTTTGATTTTTGGGGTCTTGTAAGGGCCAATGGATTATATTTAATGGGACCCACACACGGTTCTCCACGGATTCTGCGCCCTAATCTATAATTCTGTTTTAGTGGTCGTACATAAATTGCGTTATTTTTAAGGTGGAAACGAAACTAAATTAAATAACGTTAATTATGTCATGTTCACGTCCTCCCGCCATTTTCAGCTCATTGCGCGCCAAACTGCATGGGCCCCACTTCACCCGTGCCGTTCACGCTCACCCCTCGACCGTTTTTTGTTATTTTCAAACCTTTTCCTTCCACTTTCTTACCTACAAAAGTTTAAGCAAATTTCGCCTTTTACCCTCTATTTGTACAATATTGCGCTCATCACACAAAACTTATTTCAAAGTAAAACGCTACCTTTACATTTTTAGCTTTCTTCCGTTTTCTATATCAAATGACCAAAATATTTTAGCTTTCTAATATATAAGATTGACGGTCTACTCATCTTATTGTCAATTGTAAATATAGGATGAAACTTCCTTAAAGTTATGTCTTAGACTCAAGCATAACGTGCATGTATAATCGAACGTGCGGTGAAATCCTCGTGTAATCTCTAATTTGTCGGAATTTCACATAAATGCACGGCCTTGATGCCTAAGAAAGTCAAATAAGACGGTAGATGACCCATAAAAAAAACTTTGCAATAAATTGTTGGATTTAAAACATACCATTTTGAGCGAGATTATCTCAGTTACAAATTTATAAATAAGTATAAGAGGAATAAGCTTTTTTTTTAAAAAAAAGATTAAAAAAAAAAAAAACCCATTTAGGGGGTGAAAGAAATGGTGTGGATGGAGATGGGTTTAGGAGAAGTCCCTTTCTAGGGTTATTAAGGCTTTCCTGATTTGGGAACATCCATGTGTTTCAGTACTCTCCTAATTATGAACCTACCCTATACCATCAGATCTCTTTGCAGCTGCAATCTGCAGATGATCCATCCATCAACCCTTTTCGCCCAATTATTGACCTCTATATTCAATCATGTCAACTTCATCTACAAACTCCTCTTGATATATCGCATTATCTAGCTGCAACTGTCGTTACTAGCTCCTGTATCACACCGAAGCACCATTGTTCACATGTATATATTTAGGATATAAACCCTAACTTTGGATTGCTCCCTTTGTCTAGTGATTTCAATTACATATATAATTATATTTTGAAGGAAAAAAAAGAGAGTATAGTTAGGTATGATAGGGTTGCTCAAATCGCTATAATTCAATCAAATATCGAGGGTATTTAGCGTCATCAAATTAAACTTATGTGGATAGATGAATCAAGAATCATTAGTCTATAGCCAAATGAAAAATTAGGAGTGTCGATGTAAAAGTTAAAGATGAGATGGAGCATCTGACAATATATAGACCTAGTTTTTTGGCCTTAAAATCTCGGTAACAAGGATTCACATATGAATAATTAATGAATGGATGAATACAAGAGAAGGGTGATTAGACTAATTGGCTGATTTTTAGAGATCAGACAGGAGACAAAATTCAAGAATGAGGCTCGTGATCAATCGAGCTTAAGCCCTCAAGAGTTTCAGCCTCATCAGAAGATCCCCTTCATTGCTAACACATTCGCCACATTGACACCGTGCATTTCCTGCACACTTTTTTTTTTTTTTTTTCAAACTTGTCCTCCCACAATCTATTAAGAAATTAAGCTCATAAACTTAAATGTGCATGCAATATGCATGCTGCTCTAATCTATGTAGGGAAATTTGTTCTTACTCGATGCCTACAAATTAGATCAGTTTCGGGAGATTTTAAAACCGTGGTTGACAAAAATGTCAATATGAATCACTTGTCCCATACTCATTAATATTCACTAATTTATTTACAACTAAGCTAAGGATTCTCTTACATGAATGTATTATGTTTCGTGTCACTGTGTCAGTGTATAATCGTATATTATTAATCATGCACTTCTCTTTATTATATTGTGTTATTTTATGTGTAAACTTATTTGTGTATGTTTTATTCTTGTAAATTTTATCTAATCTACACAAACTTAATATTCATTATATCAAACATTTCAAATTACACAAAACATGATAAAGCTTACGAGAATTATCCAATTTAAATTACATAAGCTACACAAACTTAATCATAATTGAGAGGAAATAGGAAGAAGGTCTTGTGTTCAAAATTTCAGTTGACACATTTTCTTAAAAATATAGGTGTTGACTCGTTCAAAAAAGTTTTTCGGCAACTAATAATATTGTTGGTTGTAAATAAATGTCCACTTAAGTCATCAACAACGTTGGTCCACCGTGGATTTTCTAGTGGCACACTCATTTCTTGGCCGGTCATTGGATAATATACTCGAGCTTAGGAGGTAGCAAAATAGCAAGAAGGTTTTATGTTCAAATCTCATTAGACACATTTTCTTAAAAAAATCGATTTTTACTCATTGAAAAAGTTTCTCGTTCTACCACTACTCATGATATTGTTGGTTGTGCACAAAAGGTCTCTTGTTCAAATCTTACTAGACACATTTTCTTAAAAATTGATTTTGACCCGTTGAAAAAAGTTTCTTGTTCCGCCACTACTCATTAGGTATGGGTTGCAAACCTAAACCCAAACCTAGTAAGTGAAAACCGGCGGTTTAGGTTAACCTAAACCGCCGGTTTGCCGGTTTATTAAAATAAATAAAAAATGAAAAACCGGCCCAGAAGCAACCGTCGGTTTAACCACAAACTGTCGGGATGAATTTTTTTTAAAAAAAAATAATTTAAAAAACAGAAAACCGACGGTTTAACCAACAAAACCGTCGGTTTTAAAGTTTTTTTTTTTAAAAAAAGTAAAAAACCTATTAAACATCAAACCGTCGGTAAACCGTCGAAAACCGTCGGTTCAAACCGACGGTTTGGGCCGGTTCAAACCGTCGGTTTAGGTTTTTTATTTTTACAAACCTAAACCTAAACCTTGAACCGGCCAAACCTAAACCGTTGGTTTGGCCAAACCGGCGGTTGGCGGTTCAAGCCAAACCGGCCCCATGCCTACTACTCATGATATTGTTGGTTGTGCACAAAATGTCTCGTGTTTAAATCTCACTAGACACATTTTCTTAAAAATTCGATTTTGACCTGTTGAAAAAAGTTTCTTGTTCTGCCACTACTCATGATATTGTTGGTCGTGCACAAAATATCTCGTGTTTAAATCTCACTAGACACATTTTCTTAAAAATTCGATTTTGACCCGTTGAAAAAAGTTTCTTCTTATGCCACTACTCATGATATTGTTAGTTGTGCACACATGTCTACCTAAGTCATCAACAACGTTGGTTGATTTGCCTCTAAGCTTAGAGTTTTTGGTGCTAGTCATGTAATGTGACTCTTGTTAACTTGTACAAAAGAATTATATAAAGCACATCGTTTGATATTTGGATATTGTGTGTTTTTAGTGATACACTCATTTCTTTGCCGGTTAGTTAGATAATATGCTCGAGCTTAGGAGGTAAGAAAACAGCAAGACGGTCTCATGTTCAAATCTCACTAGACACATTTTCTTACAAAATTGATTTTGACCCGTTGAAAAAAGTTTCTCTTTTCACCAATAATGATCATGATATTGTTGGTTGTGCATAAAAGGGCTCATGTTCAAATCTCACTCATGATATTGATTGTTGTGCACAAATGTCTACCCAAGTCATCAGCAACGTTGGTTGATTTGCTTCTAAGCTTAGAGTTTTTGGTGTTAGTCTTGTAATATGATTCTTGTTTGTACGAACGATTATCTAAAACACATTGTTTGATATCTAAATGTTGTGTGTTTTTAATGACACACTCATTTGGTCGGTCGGTTGGATAATATACTGGAGCTTCACTGGTCTCTTGGTAAGACTACCTATTTGGGCATGCAAAAACATTTATCAATTATTGGTTCTCTCAGGCATGCAAGTAATCAAGTTTTCGATTTTGCACCCAAAATTTATCATATACCGAAGAGCTTAGGAGGTAACAAAATTACAGTGAAGGTGTAACAAGTGGCTCAGTTTCATGGGTTTGACAATTCTTGGCTGATGAATAACATAATAGAGCACAAACTTCAATCTTATCTTCAATGTTTGGGAGGACAAGATTGGATAGTTTTCATGCTTTCACTTCCATGTGTTTCCCATAACTTCAACTATATACAATTTCGAGCTTCAATTGTTGCAATAATACTCTATAAATGTTAACATTTCAACATTTCCTACCATTTATACTATATATCTTACTACTAACGAGTTACTACATATTAAAATTTATTCATATTACTATTAAAGATAAATTCATTATAGTTATGTTATACAAAATAATGAAAATATATACATTATTTACAGAAATATCTAAATATGTAATATTTTAAATGTATTAAAATAATATTATATTTATATGAAGTTTGATATTTTTAATACATGAAATAACATACGAACATTTGATATTTTATATTAATATGAAAAAAGATGCGATATTTTTAACAAAATGTGGTATTTTATTCCTACAAACCATAAAACATAAAACAAAATATCATCGTGATGTTTTGGTGGGTCAATTATTTTTTAAAGGATTTCACTTTATGATTGGACAAATATGTTTGATGAGCCTAAATTCAATATATAAATGTAGTGAGGTTCATTCTAAAAATAATTAGCAATAAGAATAATTTATCAAACTTAAATATTAGAATATACTTTTATTTCCACACATTTCAACTGTCTGACTTGAAATACAAAAAAAAACATAAATTTATCTTGAGTTTGTCATCACTAAAATTTAGACATTTTTTTACTATTGTAAACTTGGTACTTGTGTTCCTCACCCAATATATAAATTTGTTGTATATATGACCACTGGACCTTTTTGTTGTCTGAAAAATGACATACTAAAAATCTTATTCACAATCTTTAAATTTAAAACTATAAAAATGTTTAAAAAGGGGAATTGGAAATCCAACCTCCAAGATGTTTTGTTTCCTCTACAAAGTACATATTAATTTGAGGAGGTTAGAATTTAAAAGGCCCATATGAATCCCATCTTATTAACCCATTAAAGCTTTGACAATACCCACAAACTTCCACTCACAAGTCACAACCCAGCCCAAAATTTGCCCACATCGACAACAAAGAAAGGGATTCCAACTTGTGACCTGAATATATTTATCAGCTCAACAACTAACAAGTTTCTTTCTCCATTATTCTGTTATTTTTGTACATACCCAACAACCTACTTACTGCTCCTTGAAAAGCTCACGCCCGATTATCATTCTTCTGATCTCACTTGTGCCGGCCCCGATCTCGTATAACTTAGCATCTCGAAGAAAACGACCAGTTGGATACTCGTTAACATATCCATTTCCACCTAAGCATTGTATAGCCTGCAAGAACAGATTCAATTTAGTCCTGGACTATATCAGAATGTAAGGCAGCAACAATCATGCCATTGTGGAAAAAACTAAAAAAAAGCATAAATTCTCATAAGTGGAGCCAGAAATTATTGTTACCTGAAGAGCAACTTGAGTTGCTCGTTCTGCAGCACAAAGGATTACTCCTGCACAGTCCTGCACAAATCCAGACAAAAAAGATTATGATACTAACATTATGATACTAACCCAAGCAAAAGAAAGTTGCAACTTTGGTCAACTTTGATTTGTTAACTAAACAGTTCAAAAAAAAATCCAAAAAGATTACGAATTGGTGACTTTGATTTGTTAACTAAACAATTCAACATCAAGTTCAGCTTCAGCTTCCTACTGTTTAAATTGCTAGACAAAAGAAAGTTGCAACCTTTGGGTCAACTTTTCCATTGTCACAGTCTTTTGCAACAGCGTATACATATGACCTGAGAATAACAGAAACAAGGGTTAGACACCAACAAGATAGTTCAACATATTTAGACAAACGATTGGATAGGTGGGTAACCTTGATGACTGAAGTGCAGTATATATATCAGCCATCTTTCCCTGCATTTGTACAACAAACAAATCACCGTATCAGGATTTATAAGACAAACAAAGCCATAGAGCAATAGAGCTAGTTAAAGACCTGAATAAACTGGAATTCACCAATTGGACGACCAAACTGTTCTCTCTGTTTAACATAAGGAAGAACAACATCAAGGCAAGCCTGCATGATACCAAGTGGTCCTCCTGCTAAAACAAGTCTCTCCAAGTCGAGTCCCGACATCATAACATATACTCCTGCATTAAGATAATTATATCTTATTCAGCAATGAACACTATTATTGCTTATACACCAATGAATAGATCGGTGCCATACCTCTCCCTTCTTTCCCTAGAACGTTTTCCTCGGGAACAAAGCAATTCTCAAAGACAAGCTCACACCTGCAAAGTATTTTGTCATTGATTTATTTAGCATATTTAGAGATGTCACAAGTTGTTCCAATTAACATGCTTCACATAAATAACAATAGATAGAACACATACGTATCACTTCCTCTCATCCCCAATTTGTCTAGTTTTTGGGCAGTGCTGAATCTGCAATTCAAAGTAGAGAAATGAGGCAAAACAACTATATTGTGAAATTCTGTATACACTTGAATGCTAGGAGGAACATTCATATATATCTTATGAGATAAATGAATAAAACTAAGTTTCTTCCATCCAAAACCAAATAAAATTACTACAATCCAAGCAATCCTTGAGAAACACTGCGTGCAAATAGATTAGTGACCTACCCAGGCATTCCTTTTTCAATGATAAATGCTGTGATTCCTTTTGAATGTGCCTTAACGTCTGTTTTTGCATAAACAACCTGTTACAATATTATCATAACGAAATCAGCACATATTCCATTTAATATATCTTGTAGACAAATTTGTGGACTACAGTATGGTAATCAGGCTTCCAACTTCTAATTCATAAATAATTACCAGTGTTTCAGCAACTGGACCATTAGTACACCACATTTTGTTCCCATTCAGAATATAGCCGCCCTCAACACGATCAGCTTTGCATTTCATGCTGACTACATCTGAACCAGCTGAAGAAAAATAATCAAAGGACGTGAGTTAATACATTTGAAATGAAAATTCCTGGTCAAAATCAATTCAGTAATGAATAGGCTTGTTTTAACCGTACAATTTGGTTCACTCATTGCTAAAGCACCAACATGGTCCCCGCTGATTAGCTGCAAACAAACATGCCCTTAAATGGTGTATACAAACAACAAAACATAGTTTCTAAGAATCCATCAAGTGTAAAACACAGAAAGACATAATGTATACTGGCATCAAGCATACCGTGAAGGTATGTATACTGTGAACTCAAGAAAATCTCTTCCAACCCTTAACTTTATAAATGTTTGCATTAACAAAAACGATAAAAGAAGCAAAAAAATTTGTGATGATAGGAAGGAAAGATATTGCCCACATTGTCGCATTGAAACCCGGTATTCCCTGATGTTAGTGAAAACTTGAGAGATCACTGGAGGGCCATTTAACATAATTTTTCCCTGATGTTACTGAAATCTTATATCATTTCCTAGTGAACTAAAAGTGGGCACTTATATATCTGAATCTTCTTATATATTACATGCAGTAGAATAAAAAACTATCAATAATAAGGGATATAGTAAACTGTTTATGGATTTTGAAATGGGTAATGAGTAACAGAATTTGGTACGAATGGAACCTTAGGCAAATATTTCTCCTTCTGAGCAGCATTTCCATTCCTGACCTACAAAATCATCAAAACCATTTATAATCATCGTCATGCACAGTTACAAAATTAATATGGCAGTTCAAAACATGAAGGGTATATATGAAATACCAGCTGATTTATGCACAGGTTAGAGTGAGCTCCATATGATAGGGCTACAGATCCCGAAGCACGACTTAACTCCTCCATCGCGATGCAGTGATAAAGATAACCAAGCCCAAGGCCACCATATTCCTCTAAGAAATAACAACAGAGTATTCATTTAGGCAAAGCTGAAAATATACCATTACAAATTTCTCAAATTTATAAAGGATTCCCACACAACATGATAGCAATTTGCAAGGGCAAGAACACTTATATCCTCCAAAATGTAATGTATATTCTAGGGTTCAGGATAGGAACACACCTGGTGCAGTAATACCATGTAGGTTAAAGTCCCCCATGAGTTTCCATAAGTTCACTTCCTAAAATCATCAAATGTTTCACGAGTGTGACCGTAGGGAAGTCTTTAAGAGAATATCAAGAAGATAAGCAAACGAAATGTGCAGCAGACAACCTTTGGGAAATAGTTTGTTCTATCAATTTCAGCTGCATGAGGAGCTATATTTTCTTGAGCAAATTGAGATACACTTTCTTTGAACTGCAAACAGAAACACAAAAAATAGACATAGAAAAACTTCAAAAAGAGACTTCGAGGAAAATATTTAGGGATAGATAAAGCTTCAGCAAAATCGGACTAACATGTGTCCCAAATCAAGGCCATGAAGATCAATGAGTTAACAATCAATAATAAGCTCAGAAATCAATCTGAACATTTCATAATCATCCTAAACTTCATCAGATAATCGAATCAGACATCCATATATGTAAAATGTTCTTTGGAGAAGTAATGGAAGGAGAAAGCATAGCTCCAAGTACCATCTACTCCTGTAGAAGAATGAAACCTCACAAATTCAAAATGGTTCCATTTGATCAGTTAAGCAAAATTGTGTCAAAAGAAACATACTTTACACAGTTATGGATCATTATAATGCAACATCAGTTACCCCCTCTAATGGCTACCGTATTGCCTTATCTACACCACTACGCCGGTTCACTGAAATTTTGGTTGGAATAACTTGGATCTTCTTGACTGCGTTGACTAGGAAAAACAAAATCGCCGAATTGCGATTAACCCAACAACCAACACAATCGAGTAGTGGTCAATTGCTCGCAGAATACAACTACTGGATTCATTTCGCATTATAACAAGAAACAGGAAGGCCAAAAACAAAACAAACCCTATAAGAGGAGGCGAAAGAGTACCTGCAATTGGGTATCATCTAATAGAAGTGAGGTAGAGAAAGAAGCAGCGCAGCGTGGATTTCTGGTGAGAAGCGCAGAGGCTAATAGCTTCCTCGATGCAAACAATCTCTGCATCTTCTTCTTCTTTCTTACTGGGAAATCGTAGAAAATGGTTGTTCGTAATTTTGTATATAGACGATTTCAAGGTTCTGCCCCAGCGATCAATCTAGTAGACACTCTTAAATCCGGTAAGAAGAAATGATTAGGTTATTACAAATCTAACGAATTTTCTAAATGTTTGTGATGCTTAACGATGGTGTAAAAGAAGAAGATCGGGGCAACACGTCAGGAAAGATCAGATCTTTTTAACAGATAGGCAGATATCCGATAATCTTCACTTTCGTACTTGTTTATAATTCTTTAATGTGGAATGACATGACACTGGATTTAATAAACAAAATGATTAAGGCCCACCGCCCACCAGAACAGGATTGGTATGAATTTCCTTGTTTATAGACAACTGTGTCATCAATTTTATCCAACTTCATGTTCAATAAACAAAATTCAAAATTGATCAAGGCCCATAGCTGCAACATTTTCAACTTTGAACCCTAATTTCCTTCATTCGAAATAAGATAATTCAGTGCGTCCTCTTAATATGTGATCTTTCGATTGATGTGGAATCTGTTCCAATACTAAATCGACATTGAATTGGAATTTGGTTTACAAATCACTTGACCTAGAATAACAAAGGAAGTTGGCAAATTGTGAATGAGGGGCATTCTGTCCCTCTACATCATATAATGTACTGGTTTGTGCTCTATTTAAATGTTGAGCCATCATCCCAGTTGCACAAAAATGTGCAAAAAACAAATCAAATGAATCATAACTCTGTAAAATCCTTATAACAAAAAAAAAAAAAGAAACCCATGACAAGCAAACATAGAAGAGCCATTTGCACTAGAGACCACTGCCTTCATCAGGGTAAACCTTGTTGACTCGAGACGCACTCGCTTCTTCTGGATTTGCTGATAAAAAGCTGAGAGCAGTCACTACATCACTCATCAATGGCCGAGCTGTTTCTTCTTCTTGCAGACACATGGATGCAATGGCAACCACTTGATTCAGACTCTTCACCGGAAACTGCCCACCAAGTCTTGTATCCGCTAGATCCGGAAACCGCTTTGGCTCCCTGAAAACCGGTTGTGCCTGGCGGATAACCATAACCTCAGTTTTCCGACAAAATACAGTTATATAAAAAAAAAAACAGAATCTTACCCAAACAACAAGATTCTGTTCTTCAGTTGGTTTTGTTGTGTCAATAACTCTTCGGCCAGTAATCAACTCCAACATAACAACTCCAAAGCTATAAACATCCGACTTCACGGTCAAATGTCCGGTTTTCTGATACTCTGGTGCACAATAGCCATCTCTTCCCATTCCTCTTGAAGGAGCATTTGTTTTGTCGCCTAATGGTCCAAGCTTTGCCAACCCGAAATCAGATAGCTTAGCATTAAAATGGTCATCTAACAAAATATTAGAGGATTTGAGATCGCGGTAAATGATTGGTGGATTCGCCTTATCATGAAGATACTGTAATCCTTGTGCAGCACCTAAAGCTATTTTCATTCTTGTATACCAATCTAAAGCCTTTTGACCTGATGAGAGATCTGAACCATTCAAAAATATCATAATAAGATCCAAATCAGCATTATAAACAATAGAGAGAGATCAAATTATGATTACTTACCAAAGAGATGTTTGTCAAGAGATCCTGAAGATACAAACTCGTAAACTAGAAGTCTTTGTTCTCCATCCGCGCAATACCCGATTAAGTTTACAAGATTTGGATGTTTGACTTGTGTTAAAGTCACAACCTCCGTGGTAAATTCCTTGTTCCCTTGCAAGCCATTCCTATCAAGCTGCTTGATAGCTACAATCTACGGTCAAAGTCAACGCATTAGCACAACTTCATTCTAAAACCAATTGACAATAAGAGTATTAGATAGTTTTTACCTGACTGGTTTTTTCGAGTTGGCCTTTATAAACCCTTCCGAAACCACCTTCGCCTATCAAACACTCTTGTCGGAAATTGTTGGTGGCTGTGGCGAGATCTTTGAAGGTGAAGGTTTGGGCCTCAATATGGTTAGCTGCAGGCTCTTTAGGCACATTTTCATTGAATGCCTTGTCTGTATACATAATGAAGTTCAGTTCAGTGAAGTTAAATCTATGGTTATAGTTGTAAGTATATGTATACTTACCAGGGCGTGGCTGAGAGGCTGTTGAAGTAGCTATAGTAGGAATTTCTCTATTGGTATTAGTTGTTTCTTGCGCATTCTTCCCGCGAGAGGAGAAGCAAGGAAAGCAACTCATATCTTTTGAAGAGTTCCAATTTGTATCAATTAACTATATGGTTTCTGCAATAAATCTTGTGATTGCAGAATTAAGGCAAAGGAAACCAGATTGTGTATCTATTTGATGTTTTAAGAGGAAGATGAAGAAATGATTTGAATGCAAGGATGTTTGTGTGACGTGGGAGCCAAATCTCTGTGATTTGTGCAACGTAATGCTAAACTTGATAATACCAGCTGGGTTTTGTTATTATTTGAGAATTTTTGTATTAAAAAAAATAATTGGTGATGGTCGATAGATGTACATGGCGGCCACTTTCTTTGCTGGTGGTCATAACGTTCTTCATTCTAAAATTGTCATTTTTTATTTAAATTATGTGAGAGAAAATCACCGATTTGGATGTTGGAAGGATCGGATCGATCTTGATTATACTCGTGATGGATTTTTTTTATATATAATGTTATAACAAACGGCTACTTGTATAAAAACATCATAAACTAGGACTCCAGAAAAGCAGGAAACTTGGTATGTATCCATGGACATATGTTTTAACCGTATAAAAAAAATTTTTGGACAAAGTAAAGAGATTAGATTACCATAAACAGATCGTTGTGAATAATTGTTTATAACATTAAATTACAAAGATCAAGCTTCAAAATTTAACAATGAAATCAATCTACTAGAATTTGGGCACGGCCCAATATTAAATTGGGCCCAAAGCCTGAGAAGAGTTGGCCCATGGGCCACAATATAGTTTGTCAACTATACTGATAACACAAATTCAACCGATGGATAAGTTTGAAAATCATTCATATTTCAACAATCACAATATTCTATTCCATCATATTCGTACCAATTCGATGTTTAGATTTATTTCTTGTTATGTATTTTGAATCACAATTTGAATAAAATCAGTTAAAAAATCAATAAACTTTTTTTTAAATATACATCATGAAAGACAAATTTGTAATGATATATGTTAAAGTTTGACACATATAGATTAACTGTATAACTAGGATTGTGTACGTACGAGCGTATATGCGTTTTATGTCCAAATTCAACACTACAATCAATTAACAATAAGAGAAGTGATCCACCGACCTTATATTTTGAATCTCCTACCTTTAAAAGTGAGAAATTTTTATCTTCAACAATGAAGATCGAAGATGTTATACAAAAAAGTACCATGAATTGTTGGAAAAGCTCAAACATGATGTTGTATAGTACGTCAAATATTGGGCAAGTAATTAACAAACATGATATTTGATAGGAACTTATGTGAATGGAGACATGTCTTGTCTAGAGTTTCATTCACTATCCCAACTACCCAGCCCATTGCTATTTTACTCGATACATGCATCATCTTCTCTATCGATCCCGTCACATGTGTAGACGATAGCGGGTAATGACCGATCCCGTCACCTCTAAATGTATGTCAAATAGTAGAATATTATCATCCAAGTTGGATGAGAATGTATGTGAATAGTGTGTGTTTGTGTGGTGTAAATGGTGTAATAGTTGATGGTTTATTTGAACCACATATTTGATACAGTAGTTGAAAGGCAATGGTGGGAGATAAAAGATGATTGATGATTTGGTGAAAGAATTTGGAGAGAGCAGTAAGATAGTAAGAGAGGATGGATGATGTAGACAGACACCCAACCCAACTAATAACTATGCTCTTCCTTGTTCCAATCAAACCTATGGTGGCCCTTCTTATCACTTAATTTTCTGTTTCACACTTAGCTATTGGAAAATGATTGCTAAATAAATAAGTATTTTTCTTTAACACTATATGACATGATTGTGACTTGGCCTTTCCACTTGCCATATCAACAACAACAAAAATCTCATATTTTTTTTAAGGAAAATTGCAAGCCCCCTGTTAGGATCTTTTCCTTCTTTCATTTTTCTTTTGTTTTTTTCCTCCCGAGATAATAAAAAAAAATCGATTCACAGTGAAAGGTTCATCCTAAAAATATCTTTACGGATGAGAATATTGAGTTCATGATCGATATGAATGTCAATTGGTATAAAAAAGTGTTTCAGTTAGGTTAGTTTGTCAACAGTTCTATCGATGACATTATGGTTAAATTGTCACTATTGATTTATGATGATTTTATTCTAAATTTGATAACTTTTTTAATTTTGTAGTGTGGTTCAACACCTGAGATAAATTTATATTTTGTTTTTTACACTAAAAAATAATGATGTTTCTAATCAGATTTAATAAAAAAAATTTAAATTAAGTTTTGAATCATCTATAATAATTACCTTTTTTTTCAACAAAATTAAAATCCAAACTACGGAAGTAAACTTTTCCTTCTTTCACGGTTAAGGTATTTTTGAATTACAATGGTGTTTCTTTTAAAAAAAGCTATTATGTTTATATATCCTAATTAAGTATATGCTACTCTAATCGCTTACAGTATTTGTTTGTAGCTTATTTCATATATTTTAATAAAACTATCAAATCGATCAATTTATTCTCATTATTTTTTATTTGTTAAAAATATAAATAACACTACACAAATAATAATTATCACGAAAAAAAAAACCCATGTAAAGTAGGTGCCTAAAATTTCTAAAGTAACAAGCAATATAACTTCATTACACTTTAAAGGTCCTTGTATAAAATAATATCCAATAAGTTTGAATGACATACTTTATAAACAACTATATGGAATTAAATTTTAAAACTAAACTATATAATATTTAAATAAAAATAATACATGTATTGTTTACGATTGATTTATACTACAATAGTTATTTATAAAAATTAGTTGTTACACATTCAAATAAACTCCTTTATCACAAATAAAATAGTGAACAAAAATATAAGATCATAATTATGTAACCTTTAAATGTAACAAAACACACTTCAACTAACTGGGTTATTATTACACTTGTGATAACTATGTATTTTTTCTTTAAATGTGGCCCCTAAAAATCCGACGTTTTATTGGAAAGAACGGATTAAATATGCTTCGAGTCGGGACCTATTTACATCTACGTCAATGGTAAAGCTCGTGGAACAAAAAGAAGAAAAAAGTAGAGTAAAAGGACGTTTAACGTTTAAGTGTTTTTCTTCCTTAATTTAAGCTTTTTAAAATCTCCTAATCACCTTTTAATGATAGTAGTTTGATAAAAAGAAATCATATTTTATGTTACCTTCCTCTTTTAGGAAGTCAACTAACCAACTACATGAACTCAACTTCTACTTTTTCTTAATGTCAAAGAAACACTTCATAATAATTACATAATGACATACTTTAATAAAAATAAAAAATGACTTCTGGTATATACCGATGAAATAAAATGGAGATTATAATCTTTATATAACTAATGTTAAAAAGAGAATTTTATCTTCTTATTTTCAAATTTAATTTTATCCCCTATAATATATAGTGTTATAAAAACCGAATCAAATTATTCATTGATATTTTAAAAAGTAATAATATGTTGATTTTGAAACTTCCTCTATATAATTTGGCGATTATTTTTTTTAATTTGTTTTTGTTATGGTAGCCATGAAAATATATCATTTATTACTTTATAAATTAATACAATTGTCGTGTTTAGACCTACGCATAATTTTCTTCGGTCCTCGTTCGTGACAAACAATGACAATGGGTGTATTCGGTAGAAAAAGATTATTGAAATTATTAGTCTCTGAAGATTTTTTTTTAATCAAGTTTAACTTAATTATTCATATTACCGTGAAATTATAATCACCTTTCATGATATGGATGAATAATTATAATGTATTCCCTCCGTTAACAAATAATTGTTGTTTTAACCTTATAGTTTGTTCAAAAATAATTATCATTTTAACTATTTTAGTCTCTACTTTACATATTTATTCTTTTAACTATTGGTATTAAATCAGTTGTTATTTTCAATAAAATTAAAAAAAAATAAAAAAATAGTTCAAAGTATATTAATATATTTTATAATTTCCTTAATAAGTATATAAAATGTTAAAACAACAAGAGAGGGATGAAGTTAATTCATTACTATTTTTATATATGTACTTATATATGAAATTTCCTTTCAAATCAAGCTTTTAGTTAGATTGAGTGGATAGACTTTCATAAAGTTACTTTTATAAAACAATCATAAGATATGTTGTCGTATTTTAGAAGATTACTTAAAGTAGGTTAAATTTAGATCTTTAAAAAAAAAAATCTGTTATTTAAAATAACATGAAATATTTGATTGCTTAAAATTATCAGCCTCAAAGCAATCCCATTGCAATAGTAAATGGACTCATTACATAACACTTTGATTTTTTGATTTTTTTTTGATGGATAAGATACTAAGATATGATGTAAGGGTGAATTTCGAATGGAAGGTTAGATGCAAATTAAATAATACGGAGTATTATTATTATTTTTTTATATAAGGTAAGAAATATAGGTGAGTCAGTTTCTAGAAACTAATCGGTCTAAGACATCGTTTTGGATGATGACTTTAACATCTTCAAGTACGGTCTCGTCTCCAATGGTTGAATTATGACCATGTAGTGCGAGTCTATCAACGACAATGTTGATTTTGTTGAAAATGTGATGGACACTAAAATGTGTGAATCTCGAGATGAAGGATAATATATCCGAGATGATCATATCAGTTTCCGATGGAGATTTTCAAATCTAGTTAATCGAGTTAATGAGCATCAAGTTATCTCCTTCAATCTCAATGGATGTGACACCTAGGATCGAGGCCTTCTCAAAGAGCAAAAACTTCTGCCTCTAGCACATAATCAGCATTGCATGATTTGCATCTCCCTTTCCCTATAGCCATAGTATCAACCAAGTCAAGTTGTTCGTATGATGAATCCATAAGCATATTTATCTTGAGAATTTTTTGAGGCATCGAAGTTCAGTTTGATAAAACCTTCCTTTGGTCTTTGCCATTTAATTTTTTTCTTCTTCTTATTTTAGTGAGCTTAATTTTATTCCCAAGTAGATATATGTTAGCAATGTCCCCATTGTTGATCTGTTTTATGGCATTCAACTTCAGGTTTGGAGGTGTCTTTTTCTTGTTAAAGATGACTTGCTTCCTGGATAGCCAGATGTTCCACCAAAATATCATTAGTTGTCTCAGCTCTATAGAAGATATGTTCTCGCTTAGCTTAGATAGTGTATCCATAATGTTGTGGTTGTCGATGTCGTGATTTTTTAGACTTTCTAACACGTTGGCATTATCAAAAGTTTGATGGGTCCATGGGCAGGCAAAGAACAAGTGCTTGACGCTCTCAGTGTGGTGATTACAAAGTTCACATTCGTCCAACCAATCTCTTTCTTGCCCATCACCAATCATCACTCCCTAGATAACTTGGTCGACTGTGATTTCCTCTCTCGAGGTAGAGTAATATCAACATTATCATTTTATGCGAGGATGTCAGAGAGGGATCTTCCCATTCGTCCAACTAATCTCTTTCTTTCTTCTCCCTTGATGTCATTCATTTTGTCCCCAACCTCAACATCACTATTGCAGGATATGGTCCATGCTTTGTTTAGTCTATCACATTGGTCCTTGACTGGTGGTACGCGGAGATAATCACTATATTCATTGCAATACTCTTTGGCAGATCATCATCACTATCACGTTTCCACGTGGCCAAGGTGACCACATCTATAGCAGAAGTTAGCAAGCGCTTGTATTGGACGACACCCATTTATGTTCCCCTTAGATTGTCAAAATAAGATCCCGTTGGATAGTCTTCGTGATATCAATAGACACCCAAAGTTAGAAGGAGCTACTTGCTGGATCAAAACTCTCTTCATCAACCTCCAAAAAACACCAACAAGATTCCCTAACTCCTTAGCAAAAGATTCACCAGCCACACCAAAGGGGGGTCTAAAACCCTAATCAAGAAAGGTGGGTGGAAAATACAATTTTTATGTTTGTGTAATTCCCGGTTCCTGTAATGCAGTAATGATTTGTCAAAAGACCCCGCCTTTTGCACATTGTCCACCATCGACTCAAAGTGGAAGATGAGGAGGTTCTTCTAGAGTTCCCGGAAATTAAACCCTTTCTTAAGTCTCCACGCCTATTTCATATTAGCCCATAATGCGTAGGAATTGAAGGGAAGGATAGTCATCAACTTCCCAATAAGAACCATCAAGGATTGGGTAGTTTGGGTAGTCTTTGAACTTCTTGGATTAAGCACAACACACTCATCTTACGTGGGATGAAATTGTGTTTTCCTCGGATCTCGATCAACCATTGCCCTTAGAACGTAAACAGGAAACACACACTAGGTGTGTAGCACCTAGTCCTCATTGGTCGGAGAGAAAACGACGGTTGTAGAGGAAGAGATGAACCGTTGAGTCCTAGACTTTTTTTGTGTGTAAATATATGATATTTAACAGTACCTACTTCCGAGTTCCGACGGTGGACCGTCTCTTTGGTAGTGTTTGACTCTTTGTCTCACCTGCTTCGTCTCCATGGAGTTCTCTTTTTGTTTTTATTGTTGTGCTTGTATTGTCCTCTTGACGGTTGTTTCCGTCTGCCGTCTTTTCACGACCTCTCGTTTCACCGTTGTACGGTGATCGAGTCACTTACTTTGATCCTCAAAAAAAAAAAAATTTAATAGTAATTTAATATTTAGGTTATCATCATATTTTATTTTATACGATCAATGGTAAATTTTTGAGAAAAAAGTATATATGTGAGAGGAAAAAAAAACATAATAATTACCAGAATTTTTATTATTTTTATGGTGCTATTAAAATTTTTAAATCCTAATTATCTCATAAAAATTCCCGGTAAGAATGAAATTAGCAAGCGAATCTGAACATAGGCGATGAAGATAAGTGGGCCCTCATAATTGATATACAGTTGTCTGCCAAATAGCCAACATGGCACGCTATTTACTTGCCACGTCTGCACATATTACTATGATCAATTATTCGGGTATGGTTCTCACCTACATGCTAATAAATTAATATATCATACTCCATCATTTAAGCAACATTTATTTTTACTAATTTATAATAGAATGGATATATATATATATATATATATATATATATATATATATATATATTATATATATATATATATATATATTATACATATATACAAATTAACTAAAAAGATTAAAATATTATATTGAAAAAACGTTTAAGGATTACATCGAGTTAGAAGTTAGGCGCGTAACAAGTTGTGTCGCCAACCCTTTCTGAATAGCAAATTCGATCATTTTGAACACTATATATATCTGAAGACCTAGGTGACACAAAATTACCATGCAAGACCCGTTCTACCCTCTTAAGAATCTCGACGACATCAGGCGCAAGAAAACCAAACGTATCGAAAGCGAACGGAAAAAAAATACATGTTGATTTTCAAGACAAGTTCTTTCATGCTTAGCCAGTGGTTGCGTTGAGTGTCGCCTTACTCACCACAAAAGATTTGTTATCCAAATATTTTTTTTAAAAAAATGGTTCAATATCCCAAATGATACGGTGTATAGAACTATAGAAGGACACTTTATTTCGGTTTTCACCAAAGAAATATGTATGTGATATATTAATTTTTTTTATAATATATTTATATTTGTCATGTATTTAATAAAAAAATATCTTTGATGAGTCGTGAGCTCTTCGGATATGTTAAGGTAACCGTAACTTGTATGCCTCTGCAGCAAGCTAGTTTCCACTGAATTCCATTATGAGAGGATAGATAGTGATCAAGAATATGATCCGGATAAACAACTTATACATAATGTCAAGTTGTAAAAATTTTAAATTTTTTTTGTATATATCTTTTCAAAGTTAAAAATACGAATATTTTTGTCGTGTAAAATTATGCAGTTTATGTATGTATTTTATAAAATTAGTAAATATCAAATTTGTATGGAATATTTATCAAACTTATCTTTTACTTTGAGATATTTTTTAGCCCGCAAGTTTTAAGAACCACTAAATTATATTGAAATTTAATTTGAATAAATGACAAGTTGATAAAATATATTTTCACGAAACCTCAGAATATTCATATTGCAAAAAATAAAAGTGTGACCACATTGAGAAAATAACTTGATGAACTACAATCATAATTTGGTCCCAACACCACACTGTCCTTTTTTATGTTACCATTTAAATACCACATTTTATATTACCAAAAATAATTTAATGGACTATATTTTCTCACCTGTTCAGTTTCAATGATTGAAAATAAATTTTAGGTTTATACAGATTACAGAGTACATATTATTATTGCAACAATCAACGTTAAAATTATATGTATATATTTGTCCCTATCAGTTTAATTGTTTGACAAACAGATGTACATGCCAATGTTTCATGATGTCACTTGAATAAGTGTACAAAACTTAAGGTTTATTTGTATGTTTTAACACCTTTTTAGTGTATTAATATATTGATTTCATTTCATCAATAATATATTATTAAATTTTAATTAAAAAAGTATTATTAAACAATATAACATATTAATAGTGATGCATAGATTTTTTATTTTTATTTTTTTATTTATTTTGGTGCAGAGTGATGCATAGATAATGCACATGTAGACTAGCTATGTAGTTCACATTCATTTTTTTTTAAAAGATAAGTGACTAACTTAACGTCTTATGATGGTAAGTTATAGTGTTACTAAAATATGTGTTATTAACTTACTATATTAGAGTATGCACTATTGTGAACAAGTTGTGATTGCTTGAGTTTAAATCTGAGAAGTTATCTTTTTCGTTCGAAAATATTTTTATACGTTATAACATAATATATTGTTTAAAAAATTATAAATCTTTCTTACCAAAAAATATATATATAAATCTTTAAAAATATTAATCCACACTTGAGTTTAATTATCATATACAGTTGCAATTCACGTACCCTTAATAAATTGGACTAGAAACTAACAATAAAAACATTTAAAATTATATTTATAAAATAAAAGAATATCAAATATTTATATGTTTATGTTGTGATTTGTGAAGGACCAATGGAGCACGGATCCAATAGTATGCAATGTTGATATAAATGTTGGGGATGTTTATGTGTTTTGAGCCGAGGTCAAATCTCGGCTAGAGAAAAATTGGGTTCATATTATTTATTTGACTAAATAAATATAATATGTATAGACAGTTTTGAACACGATATTAGTATATTAAATATCGGTATCGACATTGATATCGGAGATATGGGTAGGTATATCAGATATCAAATATGAGGTTCAGATTGGGCACAATTACAATGAGTACGTACACAATGCAAAATCATAAAATAAGCAAGATTTATCAAACGGTTTGTACATAAATACAATAAAGAAAGTTTGAGGGTAGAGAAAGCAAACCCTTTTTCGTCTGATGTTTTTTTTGTGTGAATAAAGTTACGTCCCTTTTGATATTCTAGTGGGTGAAAATCAAAGAAAATCGCTTGTCAAGATTGATAGATCAGAGGGAGATGAAAGCTTTTAAAGTAGGGGGAATTTTGCTGAGAAGATAGACAGAGATATAGATGAAAAGAGGGAGATGTGAAAGAGTGCTTGGAGGACAAGCGATACTGGTGTTTTTATGAAGATATCAAAATCGTTAAAAATGTAAAGTAAGGAGATATGGGTATATCAATTTGATACTCATATACTAATTTACCAAACATGGATATTAAACATTTGTTACCGATACCGATATTTGATATCAAGATATCGATACCAAATATGCCCTTAAGACTTTAAAGTCACTTCAGTTAAAGGTTGACGTACACAGACTGTAGAGCGATGGTCGTACGTACATGTATTATATTCAAATTCAACTCATAAACCTTACGAGGTTTTATACTCGAACAAAAGATCTAGTTGACAACTTCACTTAAATGAGTTAGAACACATATATGTGTATCAATCAAAATTGGACTTGTTCCCCTCAAACATGGACCTAATGGTGGAGGCGAGGGTTAAATGGTAGTGTCGTGGAGGTGGGGGTGGGGCCTACAAGTAATAAGTGAGAACTGCAAACCATGTTGACGTACGTACCAATTAAATGGCTCATGCATCTGGTTACTACTGCGTAACTAACTAACTTCTAACCCTACCTATCTATCTGCCTACTTTAATGCCATTCACAACTCAATAACTATATACACATGCATTTACTTTACCATTACATAATTAATCAAATCACAACAACCTATTTGTATTATTAGTGTTTGACTGTTTGCAATATTTCATTAATCAAATTAATTTCCCGTTTGGTTGTAATTCCGGAAACGGATTGGAAATGAATCTAGTCGATATGTGTACCTTGTTCATGGAATCATTCCATGCGGTTCCATGCAAAATACCCTTAGTTCCCCCCATTTTGTTACCCTATAGGGTATGAAAAATAATCAGTTTCTACTACAATTACTTCAAAACGTACACAAGGAATGATTCCCCAAAACTTCACGAATAAGGGTACATATATAAACTAGATACGTTTTCATTCGGTTGTCCATTTCCGTTTCCGGAGCCTAAACCAAACGAACCCTAAGATTCTATAACTTACCTTATCACCAATCCACTTCGTTTCTACATTTCAATTTATATTCTCGTTTGATCGCTTATCGGCTTATGTATATCAAAAACACAAAGATAATCTATTTTCAATTCATATCAATAACGGCTCTAAGTTTATCTTCTTTCTTCATACATATATATTTTGTCATTCGGTTTCGTGTCTATTTTTTTCGATCTACTCATTCAAGAAGGTAAATTTCAAGATTTTGGTTGAACCAAGCGGATGAAGCAAGCCATGATAAAGTAGAAAAGTTAAAAAAAAATGCATAACTTATTGGTGGAAGTGATGAGGGTAGGGCATTAGCCACTATTATTGTCACCTCTATTTGTAGCATAAGCTTTCCCGTAGAGGCGTAGAGCATCATCAACGATCCAACACGATTCTCAACCCAAGCAACCTAAGATGTTATAATTAACGACATTTTGGCCAGCTCACGGCTATCCAAAATAGATCTCAGTTTTGGCTACCAATTCACCCCAGATCAACTACATCAAGTAGAACAAAAATAATATGTATAGAGTGGTGTGTTCGGATGATATATATATATATATATATATATATATATATATATATATATATATATATATATATATTTATTATTTTTTTTGAAGAGAAGGTGATGATACATTTTTTTTTAATTATTTAGTTTGATTTTAATTCCCTACCATTTTTTCCTCAATTTTTTTAAATAAAAATGTTCATTTTAATTCGTAATTATAAAATTGAACATTGATTAAAAAAAATAAAAATAAAGGACTAACATTTTTAAAAAATAGAACTTGTAGTAAAAACTAAATAAGTTTCGATCGAAATTTCATTATTAAGATCGAATTAGTAGAAAAGGCACTATTTCGATCGAAATGAACATATTTTGATCAGAATGTTCAAAATTCGATAACTAATTTCGATCAAAATTTCACTTATGATCGAAATTAGTAGAAAAAATCACTATCACAAAAAATACATTAGACATTTAACATACACCGAAATTATCATATTTCGATCAAAATTACACTATTATCAATGAACATTTAACTCGTCAATATCCTAAATAATATTTAAAACATATTATTCTATTTTCAAGTTTTGTTGATCTATTAACTGAAACTGAATTTTTTTATATTTTTAATCTAATATTTCATGGTCATAAACACTTAAGATAAACATGATAGACATTTTAAACGTTAATTTATTAATCAGACTCCATCACTATTCAAGAAGTTCTCGCGTGAATATCACCCTACATATATATAAAATACAACTCTTCAAAATTTTTTATAAAAAAGACATAATAATGCAACAATTGGCCAACCTGTGTAACAATAAGTGAAAAGATTATCATGAAAAGAAAGATATGAAAAAAGATAATCATAAAAATAATTGTACAAGAACAAAGAAAAAGATAATAATGTATAGTGATGTAATATAACTTTATCTCAAGAACAAGACGACTATATTATCAAATCAAAACACTTTTTGGGGTCAACATGGGAGATTATTCAAGCAAGTGGGCGTACATGCATTTTGAACAAATTATATTTTACATAATACCAATATCGAGTATGAATTAGCGGTTAAAGTAGTCTTCTTAATCGTTAGGAATAAAATAATATCCTAGATAAATATTTTTACATATTTACAAATTAAAAAGATCATTTCAAATATTAGAGTTATTAAATATAGATGATACATTTAACTATATAAGGTTAATGAACTATTTTATCGTAACTAAACTCTAATCATATTAGACTCTTGTATGTACACGATTTTCGCTTTACGGGTTACGTATCTCGGAATTTAACGTACCCAATCTGGCATTCTACCCGAATATCTTCAAAATTTCCATATTGAGTTATTCTTCCACAGTCCACACCTATCTGGCTCTCTCTGCAGATAAGGCTCAACACTCAACAGTAATCTCTCTCCAAATCTTCCTGTTTTTCTTTTTATTTAATGCTCCCTTTTTCCCTTTTAAATTAAAAAACAAATTTGTTCTTTCGTGTTTTGAATCTATGATTTTATCACTCTAAACCTTCCAGAATTCGACTGCACATTTTACTTTGTTTTCCAGCTGACCGACAGCAAATCCTTCATTCAAATTTGCTACAGCGTTCAAATAGGATTCACTAGCATAATCGGTCGGGTTTACTCGCGAATTTCGGTGGAGTGTTCATGGATTATTGCTGCCCGTAAGTTTCTACTTCTAGGATTGCATATCAATTTGTGTTTCAAGGTGAATTTCGGCCGAGTTTAGTCGCGAATTGTGGTGGTTAGAGTTTTGTAGCTTTAATCTGGTTGATTCGTCTGAAAATTCAGCTTTATAAGATTTTGAAGAAATGAATCACTGCGTTCCAGAGTTTAACATGGATGAAGATTACTCGCTTCCTTCCTCCTCTGGTCTCCCCAAGCAGAAGAACATGTATTCATTTCTCTCTTTCTCTATAGATTTATTCTTCTCGTGATTCTTCCTTTTTAGTTTTCTAATTTGGATTGGAAATCGGCTCATCCATTCAGACAGGAGGATGAGATCATGGAGCTGCTATGGCACAACGGACAGGTTGTTATGCAAGGCCAGAACCCTAGGTTGCTCAGAAAATCATCACACCACCAACCGTCGCATCCGACGGGGGCTCCACCGCCTCCCGGCAGCGACTCCACAAATCAACTCTTCATGCAAGAAGACGAGATGATTTCCTGGCTGCAGTATCCGCTAGAGGAAACTTCCTTCGATCGAGACCTGACGGATCTCTTCTATCAACCGCCAGGGCCTCCACAGCCGCCAATTGCTCATCCGCACCACCAAACTCAGAGTACATCGGCGGCTCCTATGGAAGTTAATTACGCGCATTCCACTCGGATGAATTCTAAGTTTCCGAACTCTGGACCGTCGACGAGCTCGAGAAATATCGACCCGAGGGAAATGACTGTGGTGGATTCGAGCGACACGCCAGCGATGGGGAAGAAATCGAAGCTCAGTCTGCCGAGGAGGCACACAGTGGAGGTATCCGGCGGGGGAGATCGAGGAACATCGAAGGCCGTAGGCGAAGGAGGCTGTATGAGTAGGGACCGCGAGACCTGCGAACTGACGCTGACGTCGTCACCAGGTGGCTCTGGCGCCAGTGCCAGCGCCACGGCAACAGCCGATGTGATGACTCTTCCGCCGGAAGGTGGCCGGAAAAGGAAAGGGCGGGAACCCCTTGATGATGCAACCACCGATTACCAAAGCGAGGTTAGCGGTTCATATTTTCTTTGCGATTTTGGGCCATCATCTCCCAATTTCGTTTTTGGCTTCAGAAAGTAATAAGAGCAATTTCCGATGGAACCAAGGTGGCTGCAGACGCAGTAACCATTCTGGTGCTAATCTGCTATGCAGATTCTGCCAGGTGTCTTGGCAGATCGTTAAGAGCCGTTGGTTTCTTAAAATGTTTTCACTGGTCATGTACTTTATATAGAGGAGGATCATATTCTGGTTTCTGATTGCTTCAGGATCACTATAAACTCGGTGCCAATCATATAAACGAAAAAACTCGGTGTCAATAAAATAATAAAAGATAAAATAAAATAAAGATATATTCATGTTCATGTAACGTGTTATTTGGTGCTTTAGGTTAGCTATTGCTTACAATGCTCATTTTGATGTTTCCTTCTTTTAAACTTCTTTACAAATTTGTTCATATTGTTCTTAAAAGGATGTAGAGTCTTACGATGCAAAGAAACAAGCTCGTGGAGCTAATGCCAAGAGATCTCGTGCAGCAGAGGTCCATAATTTATCAGAAAGGGTGTGTATTTGTTTGACATAGCTTTATAGATTCTGAATACCGTGTTTTCTTCTGACATCAGTCTCCAATGTGGTTTCAATGGTGTGCAGAGACGCCGCGACAGAATAAATGAAAAGATGAAGGCCTTACAGGAACTCATTCCTCGATGCAGCAAGGTCTGCATATTCAATAGTATAGTTTACGCTGAGTTCCATGTCAACTGTGTTTATTTTTTGATTTTCATTATTTTTTTCTCTCTTGGTTCATAAATCAGACAGATAAAGCTTCAATGTTGGATGAGGCAATTGAGTACTTGAAATCACTTCAAATGCAAGTGCAGGTACATATTCATATCCATTTTTTCATCAGTGAAAGATGACCAATATGAAATTTTAGATGTTTGAGTATTTTATGCTCAAGTAATTTCTTTAGGTTAGAGTATTGTTTCATTGCCAAGCTCTTTCTTGATTCTGATGTGCATCGTATTAGGTCCTATTTTATCTTACTGATCATATCTACCCAGAGTTGGCTGCATAATTGGCTGGAATTACAATACATACAGTTTCATATAATTAAAGCCAAGAATTCACTACACATCTTTCCGTCTTAGTTTATAAAGTTGTGTATATTTTACAGATGATGTCCATGGGGTGTGGTATGGTTCCAGTGATGTTTCCTGGTGTTCAGCAGTACATGCCGTCAATGGGAATGGGAATGGGCATGGGGATGGGAATGGGGATGGGAATGGAGATGGGAATGACTCGACCAATGATGCCATTTCCTGCCGTCCTATCCGGCTCAGGTTTGCCAACACCAGGAGCACCCTCTCACCTGAATCCGAGATTCCCACTTCAAACTTTTCCGATGCCTACTATTCCAGGACTGGACCCATCAAGAACTCAACCAGCAAGCAACCAAGCAGATGCAACCGTAAATCCTCTTGGAATGTCGGGTCACAATATGACTAGGATCCCAAATGTGGCTAACCCTTACCAACAACAGTGCATTGGTATCCAGCACATCCCAATGCAAATACCCCCGGTGTGTATTTATGTTCCTTTTTCTATGAATACTGAAGAGTTCAAAGTCTCAAGTAATATATGTTTGATTGCTGACGGTGTTCTCTCTTTATAGAAGAATCATCCAAATTCTCAGCCTAGCACTAGCAAGCCAAGTAGAAGCAGAGAAGATGGAGATACTGAAAAACATTAAAATGGTGAGCTATTGACTATTATGCTCTAATAAAATCAGTTCAGCTTTGATATTTCTTAATTTTCACAATATCCTATGTGCTAATTTTAATTCAAAACGAAACTTCATTTTAATAGGTTAAGGAAAACAGGTAAATAAAAACTTTCATTGGTGAGCTATTGACTATTTTACTTTAATGACATTCTATATGGACAGTGAATAGAACTGCAGCTATTAGTGTTAACCGTGTAATTCCATTTTCCGGAATTACTTGAATTCATGCAGTTTGAAGACCATCAAAACAACGAGGATGACAACCTGCTATACTCTTTGTTGCAGGTTAAGAATTGTGGGATGGGAGGAACAAAGGGAAGGCGTTTCAGCCTGCAAATTTTGTAGAACAAGGAGGGAGGTCAAATATTTATAACTCATGGAAGCAAGACGGTATTTCCTGCTAGATATGGAAAACTAAAGGTAATTTAGCACCACTAACTGTAGTATTGAAGCATATAAAGATGAATCACAGTAGTCATCTGTATATTTACTCATTGAGCCTATGTTGTATCAAATTATTCATTGTGATGTATAAGGTAGATGAAAATAAGCTTCGCATTTCGGTTCATGACAAGCTCCGGAAATGCAGCTTTTGAAGCTCTTTCCTGCGTGATGTGGCTTTCTGATGTTCATGATCTGTATAGGTGTTCTGTTTTTATATCGGAATGCAAATTTAGGGATTTAAAATTTAACTGCTATAGCCTATAGTACACCAATTGATGAAACCATGCAAACGAGATTGATTACATTGATACTGCTTGTGGTTCACACTTTTCAAAGTCAAGGACACACGTGCACTGGAAGAGGAGTTCGTGCGCGGTGCCAACTATTATTCCCTTTCATCTCTACTTGTTTTGGACCATTTTTAGGGTTTGGGAAAGCTCGGTCAAAATTTAGACTCGGTTCAAATTTGGCTTGTTTGGCTTGTTTATAACGAGCTGAGCATATCAAAACTTAGTGCTTTAGGCTAGAAGCGTAGAATGTCAAAACTCAGCTCTTTAGGCTAGAAGCCTAGAATAACAGTGTTAACGTTGTTATTATGCTATATTAGTGAGGCTATCTGTACTTGGCTTGTAAAAGGATCAGCTAGAGATCGTTCAATTTGTAAACAAGTTAAATATGAACACATTTATAAAACCGTTCATATTTTGAAACCCAATCAATTAAGTTAGGCTCGAGTTTATTTATAAAACAATCCGAGCATGAATATGTTAAAACTCAGCTCTTTCCGCTAAAATAACACCCTAAGATTGTTATATTAATTGAGTTACTTAAGCAAGGAAAATATTCGGCTCAAACTCGTTTATTTTCTAAATGAGCTTAATATAAACACATTTAAAAACTCGGTTAAAATTTAGACCTATCTCAAACTTATAAGCTTTGTTAAAATTTAAACTTATCTCTTAAAACTTATCTCAGACTTGGCTCGTAATACAACCTTAGATTTGATTCCTATATAATGTCTATAGAAGTCATTCTCCGTGAGTATTGTTTTAACATTTGCTTTTGTCCAATGTCACGTCGACAATACATTAGTACATGAACCTTATATATAAGACCGTATGTTTAGTTGTGGCGTGCATCCCAACATCCCCTCCACGTCTTAGATCCGTTGGATATGAAAAATTAAAATAAAATTGAGAAACCTTAGGCACAGTTTCACAGGGAAATTATTGTTTTAATATGGGTTTTGTTATAATACGAGGTGAAAACCGCCTTGAGCAAGTAAAATCAACAAATATGATTATCATTTCATTGAACACAAACAAGAGTTACATGACCTGTCATTTGAAGTAGGTTTGTTTATATAACTGAAACAAATAAATTTCATACCAATAATCTCAACTATCTCAGATCAAAACTTCTTCCCTACCCAGAAACCGGCTCTTGCGAAACTCACCAGCCATAATCATTCCCCTTGATATCATATTGCCCCTTTCTCGGATAATATAGCAGCAGATACTTAGCTAAGGGTTCACAGATGATAAGACCTAAAATAATCATACCACAAAAAGGTCTATTAGAATGACCTAAAAAAGCTTAATCCTTCTGGGAACATATTGTCAGGATATAAGAGAACTGATGCCTGAAAGAGAGGATTTTTGTGGCTAAGAGGTTTACCTTGTCAGTGAATTGTCTGAAGACATCAAGCCCCATGGCCTTCTCAAATTCCTACAAACAGTTTTATCTTTCTGTCAATAACCCAAGGCATACATACAACACAAACAAGGAATTGTTTTAAAAAGAGCCAAGGAAACATATTACTTCCTCGGCATTTTCAGAACTGTTTATAGTGATAATAAGTTTCTGAAGATCACTATTCTTCAAAGCATCTCTGATTTCGCTACAAGAAGCTGAAGGTAAACAAGAACAGCCCGGAACACTGTGAGGTTAACAGAAGTATTTCGGTGTTTAAAGTACTAATTTATAAGCTAGTTACCTATGGCCTTCAGCTGAGCCTCATCCAAAGCTTCATTTGGTTCATCAACATAAATTGGTTTATCCACAGATATAATTTTTTCTTCAACATGTTGCGATACAGAAATTGCTGTGGACAGAATTCAATAGACTTAAGCCACATAGCACCAAGACATCAGCAAAATTAGAAGCTCCAACAACATCCATCTTACAGAATCAAAACTTTTCAATGTCTTATCTCTTTAGTTAGATTGATGAAAAAGCATCCAGATATCAACATGAGAATCAATACTTCTATATATTATCTCTTTTCAGTGATACAGATGACAACAGAGCTGAATGTGAATTATCTTGTATAAAAAAGGCACCCTATCCTAACATCAGAATCAATACTTTTGAAGATTTCTTTTTCATGATCAAGTTTATCGTGTTGGCATCTTCAATTTATATGAAAAAAGGTATGAACTTGATAATGAGCAAATTGGCATCAAATTACAGTTTCTTTTACCATTATCAGACCATAATTATAGTAATTTATCAGCTCTTACTTGTAGTCTCTTCAGAAGATACTGGTTTAGTGCAAGGAACTTCTGCAAAAGTCAGATAAACACTTAAGTCAGCATAGGAAACCCTAAAATTTTTATTACGACAGCGCTTTTGAAGGCATCAATGTAAACTCAAGTTCAGCAAAGGAAACCCTAATTAAAGTTACCTTTATGTTTTTTAAAGCAGGTAAGAGAACAACTGCACAGGGAAAATTGAAGAGAAAATCAAAAGAAAGCTAAAAAGTTGCGACATTAAGAATATTGAGAAGAAAGATTTTTGAAGAAGCTTACTATGGAAGAAGACAAGATGGGCATTTGTACTTGGAAGCTGCTTCATTGCATACCTGACACGGTCGACTCCCCATTTTTGCTATTAACAAATTCTTCAGAAAATTGAAAAGCTTTTTAAAACTGTAGTTTTGATAAAGAATTAGGAAAGAGAAGCTGTACAGTGAAGACTTGAATAGCGAGGGAGATTGTAGAGGAGAACAAAGGGGGCCAATTTCTACGCTTAAGGTTGTTCTTGTTGGCATCCTGATGAAGTGACAATATAGAGTGATGGTGCTTGAACCTCTCGGCCCAATATTATTTTTTCTTGGGCCAATATGGGCCTTCAAATTATCTTCATCTACTAGACATTTGAATATTGGTTATAGAACATAAGTGACAAATTTTGTGTTTGGCAAGTAGTAAACACTAGTATTTATCCGTATTTCTATATTTAATGACTGTTTGGCAAAGAAGAAAATACTAGTGAACTAGTGTTTTGGGATGGGTTTTTGAAACCCTCAATTAAGCAAGGGTTTCTTCCAAAACACTAGTGTTTCAACGGATCTTTTACCTATATAGTAAAATAAAAATAAAAATTACTAAAATGACACCTCACCAAACATATTTACTAAAATAGCAAATATTCTGACATATTTTTGTAGGATTAGTTACAAGCATGTTCAAGATATATATTTTTTTTTATAATCATGGTTAAGACTAATACCTACTTTATAATCAACAAACCCAACATCATTTCCTCTATAAAAAAATTGATGAACGTTTTTTCTTTTCTTTTCCAACTTCAATTTTCTTTTACAATATAACAACAGTAGCAATTTTGTCTTCACATCTTTTCTTTTCTTTTTTTTAAAAAATTTCCAACACAAAGCAACACTACTTCAAATTTTTATTAAGGTTCACGGGGTAGAGTTTTCATCTCTGCAGATTCTTTAGCGAGGTTACATCCCGGAAATTCAGCTGCTGCTTTTTCATTGTTGAATGGTTACATCCATTCATTTTTTGCATGCTTTGCAGATCTTTAGTGAGGTTCACTAGATGAAATTTTCATCTCCATTATATATGTTGGTTGCTTCTTCTTCTTCTTCTTCTTCCCTCATTCACAATTTTAAAAAAAAATCAATCTTCTACCTTACATAATTCTTCTTCAACTTCTTTCTCAATTACTTCTTCAACCTAAAATATCTTTTCTTTCAAGTTTTATCATCAATCTACAAGTAAGTTTATTTATAAAATATTTTATATTTATTTGTATTATTATTTTTGGTGATGACTAATTATTTGTTGTGCGATCGTAATTACAAGAAAACATCGGAAATTCACAATGTACGTAGCATCGATCATTGTTCTTGCTTATCGGTTAGTTAAATTAAAATTAGTTTTTGTATGTTCATGATCAATCTATTATGTACATTTATTTTTGCAATAAAGTAATAATTATGATATTAAACATGTGAATATATTAGTTATGTTAATTTTGATATTTTATGTGATTAATATATTAAGTTTCTTATTTTTGGTGCGTTGCATATATTAAATATGTTGATTCTTCTCTTCCATGTCATTAATATAATAATTTTTAGTATTGAGATAAAATAAAATAAAATATAATTGATATAACATAAGGATTTTGTATTCATAGTAAACTTGATTACATTTTAATGATATTGTTTTTTTTTTATATGTAATTACTATATGAAATATACTAGTTTTAAAATATTACATGTAGTTAAAGTTAATTATTATACTTTATATGTGATTAAATGAAATATAAATTTGAAGTAGGGATATGGACAACCACAACAACTATTCAACATGGGAAGGTATGGACTCATATATGAGGTTATTGAACGATAATGAGTATGCACAAACCTTTTTGGAAGGATCTACACAAATTCCTATACGAACAACATATGCAGGAAGTAGTTTGTATGTACTACCATTTATGCAAGTACCCTACAACGAACCTCATGTACAAGCACGTACATCACACCGCCTACTTGTGTTGACACTTCAACATCATGGGCGACATCAAGTCTTCACGGATCGAATGAAGTTGAACCATTGGATGATATTCTCGTTGATGGTTTAGGTCTCGACCACGAAGATGATTTATCCCAATCAGAAGATGATGATGAGGATGCTAGAGAGTTTGATGATCAAGCCATTAGATCTCAATCCCTAAACCCAAATTGGAATGTCACATCAAGGGTCGGATTGTGTGTCATTTCAGATAGACATGCAGGTATCATGAAGGCCATGAGAGAATTGCCGAGATAGATGCCCTCAAATGCACATCACCGAATATGCTTAAGACATCTAAAGTCAAATGTGAACCTACAATTCAAAGATCGGACGTAGAAAGATCTAGTTAGTTTGACGGCAAAACAACATGAACTAGCTAAGTTTTCTCGAGGATATGATCAAATCGGTGAACTAAACCATGCAGCTCGTCGTTATCTTGAAATACTTGGGGTGGATAAATGGTATTTACATCACGATGACGGTTTTAGATATGCGATTGAAACAACAAACATGTCAGAGTGTTTCAATGGAGTCATGAAGGGTGCTAGATGTCTTCTGATCACAACTTTGGTGCAATGTACTATTTCACGGGTGAACGAGTATTTTGTTCAAAGACATGGAGAATCACTTGCTAGGCAAGAACATGAATTCACTAAACATACCGAACTTAAGATTACTAAGAACGCAAGGCAAAGGGTTCGAGCACATGTAAACACATTCAACATTGAACAAGGAATATATGAAGTGAAGGTTACAAGAGTTGGGGCGTGGAACAAGATCGTTTAGGGTTAACCTTTCACAACGAACTTGTAGTTGTCAAAGTTGGATGGTTATGAAGATTCCATGCACCAATGTACTTGTCATATTCCAATACCGTAAATGGTTATTTGCACCATTTGTTGATGAGTTCTTTTCGACGAGAGAGTATACACAGACATCCATCTCATATTGTCACCCTGTTTGTGATCGTTCAGAGTGGCCCACACAATCAAGTCCAAGGTTAATTCCAAGTTCGGGGAGTAAACGGAATGTTGGAAGGCCTCATTCACGTAGGTTCAGGAATGAAATGGATCAAAGCCAAACATGAATCGTTCGGTGAAACAAATGTTCACAAGTTGGGCACAACAGATTAACTTGTAATTCGGGAGTTGGATCCTCACGTCAAAATGATGATATGTAATTTTGTTAGTCTTGCGGCAGACTTCTTTATTGTTTTTATGGTATGATTTTTAATGTTGGAGTTATGAGATAATATTTATATATTGATTCGGATGATTAATTTTCGTGTATACAAATTAACAAACTCTTTATAATTTATTTTTTCTAATTTAAAGTTTTATCGAAATATTGAAGTTTGCTCGTTGAAGAAGACATACGACGACAACACGCCCTACTAGCTCGTTGAAGAAGAAAGACGGCAAAGAAGACGAACATTATGTACCTAACTGGTACTTCAGTCCCTCTTTCCTCAATTCCTCCTTTTCTATATCGCTTCATCAATCCATTTGGTTTCTCCTGGGGTTTATTTGAGAATTCAAATGCGGAAACGCTTTGCGATTATCGATCTTGGAAGCGTTTGAAGTTTCCGGTAATTCAAAGCCCCCAGTGGCCGATTGGAGTGCGACGACACACAAAATGTCTCTAGTTTACAACCATGAGGGATTGACGAACCTAAAGCGCCCCCCCCCCCTCCATTTTTTTTGGTAGAAGAGATGAGGAGAATGAATTCTCACTCATAATTTATTAGAAAAACAAAAGAACAGCTAAACAGGGATACATCTAGGGGTCGCAATGCCCCGAACATCATTCTTAAGGATTGAAATTAAACTAAAGGGGGGTACATGAACCAAATGAAAACCAATCGGGACATTAAAAGAAAGAGCAACAAGATGATCCGCATCGGCGTTTGCTTCTCTAAAAACATGACGGAATCGGATGATCCAATCCCTACGAAGGAAACGTTGGCAACGAGAAACCAGACTAAGAAGAGGATGAGTGTTGGAGACCTCTTGATTCACCAGGTTGAAAGCCGTAAGCGAGTCAACCTCCACTTCAATGTGTCGAATACCTTTATTCCATGCAAGATGTAAGCCCATGCATAGACCCCATAATTCGGCAGCCAAAACCGAGCCCGCGCCAATATTAAACATAAACCCAACAACGAATTGGCCCGAATCGTCCCTAACCAAACTGCCCGCCGCAACACAACCCGAACTGCGGATGAATGAGCCATCTGAGTTCAATGTACTCCACCCCGATAAGGGAACTCTCCAACTAACGTTAGACCAGACTTTCACACGCTCAATCGAGCTTTTAAAGGCATTCTTGATGGACATGGACAACTGCTTCATCTGAGAACTTATGCAAAGAGTTCTTGAACCCGGGAAGACGAGGTGACGGAAGACGAACCCATTTCTCCACTTCCAAATCCACCAAACCGTCATCGCAAACCAGCAGCTCCAAGCAAGAGTCTCTCCGTGATCTTCAGTTAAGGAAAGATTAAACAATAGCCAATCCACATCGGAAATAGCGTAAAAATGACCGGCCATCTCTTCGGTGATAAGATTACCCCAAAGACTAGAGAACAAAATACAATCTCTAAAAAGATGCATAATGGATTCCGAAGTCAAGCCACAACACGGGCAGAGATCGGAATCAACTAGATGGCGCCTTTTTCATTCTGCATTAGTCATTAATCTCCCTTTAATCACCAGTCCTAAGAACGTCTTAATTCTCTCGGTAACTTTCAGTCTCCAAATGGTGCGATAGAGGTGGGTATATGGTGAATCGATGTTACAAACCGGAAACAAGCTACGGTAGGCCGAAGAGGAAGAAAAACCACCATTCTTTTCCAACGACCAAGCCACACAATCTGAGTTTCCAGGGACTTCATTAAGGGAGACGGCAAAAATCTTCAAGAGCGCATGTGTAGGGAGAAGGGACCCGAGTAACTCCCAGCGCCAACCCGACGACTCATTCTAGTAAACCCAGACCAATTCAAAAAGATTAATATCCTCCAACGAATTAAGAGCCACCTCTTACAGCGGCATGTCCAGGCACCAGCGATCCAGCCAGAAGCGAGCCTTCATGCCATCGTAAACCACCCATTTAACTCCAACAGACAGAAGGACCTTTTTTGCCCACAACATACCACGTAAAATATAAGAGCCTTTCTTCAAAGGAGAGCAAGACAAAACGCCGACTCAAACAGAAAGTTGTATTTTTCGGCCATGACTAGAGAACATGGGGAAGATTAATTATGCAACAACCTCCACGCCAACCTGCACAAAGAAACGAGATTATTATCTCTAGTGGATTTGACCCCCAACCTGCCTAAGTCCATAGATTTACAAACCTCGGACCAAGCCACAAGATGCGAGCCATGCTTCAACTCAGCTCCTTTCCATAAGAAAGAACGGCAAATCATATCAATCTCGTTACAAATCGATGCCGGAAACTTACAAGTACGCATTACATACGACGGGATAGTAGTGAGAACAAATTTAACCAGCGTGAGCCTTCCTGCGAAATTGAGTAACCTCCCTTTTCAGGATGCTAATCTAGTCTTAGTTTTCTCGATCAGAAACTCAAAGTCCCTCTTAGAAATCCTAGCACGGGTGATTGGGAACCCCAAATATTTCCCGAAATCACGAACAATAGGAAACTCTGCATCCATCTGGATAGATTCTTTAAAAGAACCCAAGACATTTGGGGAGACAATCATATGGGACTTGCTTAGATTTACTTTCAGCCCAGAATGTTGACAAAACTCCTGAAGGCAATTCTTGATTATCCGAACATTCTTAATTGAAGCTTCAGCAAGCAGAACGATATCATCAACAAAGAAGACATGGGAGATCGCAGGACAACCGTTATTGATACGCCAAGGGATCCAATCACCACTCTCCACAAGTTTATGAATCGCATGACTTAATCTTTGCAAACAAAGGACAAATAAGTATGGGGACAAAGGATCACCTTGTCGAACATTGCATATTGATCTTTAAAGTGCACGTGGTTCGTGAATACGTGAAATGTTTAAAGAGAAAGTCATTGTTTGATGTAGCAGAAGACAAACCGGAGAGTTTGGGTGGTGAATTGACATTCTCACAGATTTTAATTTGGCTTCCAATCAAAGGACTGATGAGAAGTATTACAAGAATATGTGGTTAGATGATTATGAAATACCACCCCCAGATGTTCATCAATGAGATTGCAAATGGGTTGAGAGAGGCCTTGAAATTGAACCTTTTCAACTTTTCACAAATCTCTAATTTGTTGATCTTAATCTTTACAATTTACATATCTCACTGAATTCATTGGTTGTGAATTGTGATGTTGTTATTCTTGTTATGATGACTGTTAAGATTATAAGCCGGCAAGGTGGTTCGAACTTGTAATCTCGTGGTGAAACCGGTTTTGAGTATTGTTTACGTTATAAGAGTGAGCCGGGTTCTCTTTTGACTGAGCGGGTGCATTAATCCAAACGACATCGTTTGATGAAGGCGCTACTATATAAGGTTAAGCTGTTCTAAACCCTAGCTGATCGGATCTTTGAGCTTATCTCTCTTCCGTCTCTTCTTCTCTCCTCGTCTCTTCACCTTCCTCGCCGCTCTCTTTGTTCAAGCCCTAGATCTTGACTGAGAGCGAATAGCTTCTTCTCCTCCCGAGATTCAAGCTTTGTTTGAGAGTTCTTCACCAACAGATAGTGAGATCGAGCGCCGATTCCTCCTACGGTTCTTAGCTTGAAAGCATCTTGTGTCGACAAACAGATTTGTATTCTGTTCTTGTTATTGTTTAGATGTTCTTTCTACTCTCTCTTTTCTTTGTTCTTGATTTTACTCTTAACGTTCTGTATCTGTAATTCTTGTCTGGATTTGGCTCATTCTCTAGTAGATTGGATCATATCTGAGATCTCGGGGACGTAGGACTTGTTCCGAACCTCGTAAACAAATGTTCTTGTTGTTTGATGCTTTGTGTTTGGCTAAACAGTCGCTCTAGACTGATTTCTCGTCTTATACTTTGAAGTTTGTTCAAACTGTTTTATCAAATTGGTATCAGAGCTTCACCTTTGTTTTTCTCCCTAAAATCTTGTGTTTTGCTTGACTCTTTCTTGAACATAGGTCGGCGTTAACCGTGTGTCCATTGACCAGAGGTTCGAAACGTTTGCGATCTTCTAATTTCAAAGAGTTAGATAAACCTAGATTTTTTGGGGCTTTTCTTTTATTTTCTAGTCTTTTCTGCTTTAATCTTCCGCTGCAAGTTTTTATGTTGTGTTAGATCTTAAGAGTAGCTATGCTTCCTATAAAAGCTATTTGCCTTGATCTATACTGCTAACTAAAATTTCTCTTGTCCTCACTTATTTTGGCTTCATTTCCTTTGGAGATCACCAATCCATTGATTGAATCTCTAGGAGACCAATAGTTTCCAAGAGTGCTTGCAAGAGTTGATTCTTGCCGCTCTTCTGGAGACTGTTGTGTTATCTTGAGATTAGATCTGATATAAAGTGTTTTCAGGATAGTTGTCAAGATTTGTTAAGTGACTGTGAGGAGTAGAATGACTGATACAACAAAAATTAAACCTTTTGATGGCAATACTGACTTTGCTATGTGGCAGGTCAAAATGAAAGCCATTTTAATAAGGGAAAAGTGTTGGAGAGCCATCACTCAAGACTTTCCAGAAAATACAAAGGAGGAGGAAAAGGAAGAGTTGGATCAGATAGCTCACTCTGAGATTATGTTGAGATTGACTGATGAAGTAGGACGACAAGTCCTAACTCAGGTTACGGCTAATACTCTCTGGAACATTTGGAATATTTATTTCTAGTAAAAAGCATGCCTAGTAGAATCTCTCTGTTGTGCAGATTATTTCATTTTAAAATGGATATCAATATGACTTTAAATGATAATCTGGATGCTTTTCTTAGGATTACACTTGACCTAGAACGTTGTAGTGATAAAATTGATGATGTACATCAAGCTGTTATAATCTTGAATTCTTTATCTGCTCAGTTTAACAATTTTAAAGATGTTACACAGTATGGTCATCAAGATTTAATTAAGAAAAAGCTGCTAGAAGCTATTTTACAGAAAAATGAAGAAATGAAAATTTTCAAAATTAAAACTAGTTCTAGAGAACCTAAAAATGAGATTATGTTTGCTAAGAATAAATACCAAGATAGAAATAAAAGCAGTCTGAATACGTCTAGGGCTAAAAATAGAAATTTAGATAGCTTTGTTCATAGGAACAAAGATAATATTTCTAAAAATGACAAAGAAAAGGTTATTACATGTTACTATTGTGGTAAAAAGGGACACAAAACTCCACAATGCAAGAAAAAGAAAAGTGATGAAGCTAATAAGTCAAATAAAAATGAAACTTTTGCCTTGTGTGAAAATGATTCTTACTGTAATAATGAACTATTGTTTTGTTCTGACATGTTTTATACTTCATGTAATTCCGATTCAAATGCTTGGATTCTTGATTCTGGATGAACAATGCATGCAACTCCTCATGAATGTCATTTTGATTCTTTACATAAAAATGATAAAGGAGAAGTAAGATTAGGAGACTATACTTCTCTTGCTATAAAAGGCATATGTTCTGTTCCTTTTAGAATGCATGATAATAAAGTTAGAACTATACAGAATGTTAGATGGATTCCAGAACTTAAGAGAAATCTGTTATCTGAAAGCATGTTTGATGATTTAAACTGTGATATCAATACATATTCTGGAATCAGATCTATCACTAGAAATGGAAAGGTTCTAGTTAAAGGTATTAAAAAGAATGGCCTTTATCATGTGATTGGAACTCCTGCGTTGAATAATGTTGACTCACCTGCTTGTCTTACAAATGAACAAACCCTAAACTGACACTATAGGTTAGGTCATATAGGCAATAAAGGCCTCTACTATCTTTTTAAAATTGGTATCTTATCCAGTAAACCTAGTGATCTTAAGTCGTGTGAGACTTGCATTCTAGGTAAAGATTCTAGAAATGTGTTTAATAAATCTGAGTTTAAGGCTAGTAAACCCTTAGAATATGTGCATTATGATTTATGGGGTCCTGCTCAGATTGAAACCACTAGGGGTAGAAAATATTTTATGTCCTTAATAGATCACTTCTCTAGAAAAGTTTGGGTGTATATTCTTAGAAATAAAAGTGATGCTTTTGAAAACTTTAAAAACTAGAAAATTACAGTAGAAGGTCAAACAAATTATAGGTTGAAATGCCTTAGAACTGATAATGGTTTAGAATTCTGTAATACAGAATTTAATCAATTCTGTCATGAAAATGGAATTAAAAGACATTTAACTGTCCCAGGTACACCTCAACAGAATGGTGTTGCAGAAAGAATGAATAGAACTCTTTTAGAAAAAGCTAGATGTATGTTAATTTCCTCTGGCCTAAAACAGTCTCTATGGGGTGAAGCAGTGACTACAACTGCCTATCTCATTAATAAATCACCCTCTAGTGTCATAAGTTTTAAAACACCTCAAGAACTTTGGTTTAGGAAACCTCCTAATATCTCACATCTAAGAGTTTTTGGATGTGATGCTTATGCTAAACAATCTGATGGTAAGCTTAATCCTACAGCACAAAAGTGTGTTATGATAGGATATCCTATAGGTGTTAAAGGATATAAACTTTTAATCCTACAACCCGGAGCTTACAAAATCACTATAAGTAGAGATGTTACCTTCGTTGAAAATAAATTTCCTTTCAAGATTACTACTAATGTCAACTCTGAGAATAATGACAGGGAAACAAATTCATCATTCTGTGAACCAAGTGATGATACAGATATCACTCAGAAAGATGATGAAAATGGCTATATATGCTGACTATAACTTCTCGAGGGGGAGTAAGATTTTGTTGAGAAATGTAGCCACTAGCACTACCTCTAGCCACTCAGATTCCTCAACAAAATCTTTACTTTCCGTCTCAGGAGATTAGTCAACAACTACACCTCTTCAATTAGGAGGGACAATGAGCAATTCTAATATCTCAAACTCTAATTCTTCTTCTGATTTACTTACTTGGTCTTCTAAACTGCCTGCTATTGATAACAATGATGTTGTGATAGACTCTATGCCTTCTTTATCTAATTATCAGTTGACTAGAGATAGAGAACATAAGCATAAGAAACCTATACAAAGTATGTGAATTTAGTTGAAAATAGAAATGATATACATAAGTATGTTATAGAATATGCCTTCTTAATTGCAGAATTGATTTCTGTTCCTACTCTCGAGTTATTTGAGCATGCTGTAAATTCTAAACACTATAATGAGTGAAAACATGTTATGAATGAAGAAATCGAGTCTATGAAAGTTAATAATACCTGGACTCTAGTTCCTAAACCTAAAAATGTTAGATTGATTGGGAATAAATGGGTTTATAAGGTAAAAGAAAGTCAAAACTCTACTGATTCACCTAGGTTTAAAGCCAAATTAGTTGCTAAAGGTTTTACCCAAATGGAAGGGGAGGATTATAATTATATCTTTGCTCCTGTGGTGAATATAAAACCTTGAGAATGCTTATATCCATTGTTGTTGTGTTTGATTATGATATTGACCAAATGGATGTTAAGACAACTTTCTTACATGGTAATTTGGATGAAACTATATACATGAGTCAACCCAAATGATATATTGATGAAAGGTTTCCTAATCATGTATGTTTGCTTAATAAATCTATATATGGATTGAAACAGTCACCTAAACAGTGGAATAAAAAGTTTGACTCGTGCATGAAAGCTTTTGGCTTTACTCAGTGTTCATATGATTCTTGCTTATACTTCAAGTTTATTAAAACTTAATATCCTCTTTATGTTCTGTTATATGTTGATGATATCTTAATAATTAGCAAGTCTAAGAGTAATATTAGAGAAATTAAAACCTCTCTAAAAGCTACTTTTGATATGAAGGACCTTGGTCCTGCATAGAAAATCCTTGGAATTTCTATTGTTAGAAATAGAAATAAAAGAAAATTTTGGTTAACTCAGCATGATTATATCTTGAAAGTACTGGACAGATTTAATATGAAATCTGGTAAACCTACTTCCATACTTCTTGGTGCTCATCTTGATTTGACTAAGACAACTCAACTTACTGCTCAAGAGGTTAAAGATATGAAAAATATCCCCTATGATGCTACAGTAGGTTCTGTGATGTATGTTATGGTCTGTACAAGACCTGATTTAGCTTTTGTTGTCAGTGTCTTGAGTAGATATATGTCTAACCCTTCTTATAAACATTGGTCAGCTATGAAGTTCTTATTAAGATACTTATCTGGTACTTCTTCTCTTGCTTTAGAATATGGTGTTCACTGTGATTCTAATGATCTTGTGGGTTATGTTGACTCAGATTATGCAAGCATTAAAAATACTAGAAAATCTACTACAACTTATGTGTATACTTGATGTGGAAATTGCATTTTCTGAAAATCACAGCAACAATCTATTGTTGCCCTCTCCTCGACTGAAGCTGAGTACATTGTTGTCACTGAAGCAACCAAGAAGCCGTGTGGCTAAAAGGGATTCTAACTGAAATTCTTAATCAATCTTACAATGTTTCTATATACACTGATAGTCAAAGTGCTTTGTTCTTATGTAAAGATCCTGTCTATCATGAAAGAACTAAACACATTGATGTTAGGTATCATTATATCCGACAGAAGATTGACAAGAAAGAGTTAATGATTGAGAAGATAAAAGGAGAGGAAAATCCTGCTAATTTTGGTACAAAGATTGTGACTAATGAAAATTTTGTTTTCTACAGGGACTTGCTTCATCTGTATGAAGTTACTTAGCAGATGAAGGTTGGATCGATGATGAAGATATGAAGTCCAAATCTACTAGATTGAATGAGCTAGAACTACAAGAGTTAGGAGGGTGAATTGTTAAGATTATAAGCCGGCAAGGTGGTTCGAACTTGTGATCTCGTGGTGATCGAAACCGGTTCTGAGTATTGTTTACGTTATAAGAGTGATCCGGGTTCTCTTTTGACTGAGCGGGTTCATTAATCTAAACGACATCGTTTGATGAAGGCGCTACTATATAAGGTTAAGCTGTTCTAAACCCTAGCAGATCGGATCTTTGAGCTTATCTCTCTTCCGTCTCTTCTTCTCTCCTCGTCTCTTCACCTTCCTCACCACTCTCTTTTTTCAAGCCCTAGATCTTGACTGAGAGCGTAGAGCTTCTCCTCCTCCCGAGATTCAAGCTTCGTCTGAGAGTTCTTCACCAACAGATAGTGAGATCGAGCGTTGATTCCTCCTACGGTCCTTATCTTGAAAGTATCTTGTGTCGACAAACAGATTTGTATTATGTTCTTGTTATTGTTTAGATGTTCTTTCTACTCTCTCTATTCTTTGTTCTTGGTTTTACTCTTAACGTTCTGTATCTGTAACTCTTGTATGAATTTGGCTCATTCTCTAGTAGATTGGATCATATATGAGATTCCGGGGACGTAGGACTTGTTCCGAACCTCGTAAACAAATGTTCGTATTGTTTGATGCTTTGTGTTTGGCTAAACAATCGCTCTAGACTGATTTCTCGTCTTATACTTTAAAGTTTGTTCAAACTGTTTTATCAATGACCATAATTTAATGAATGGCTGTTGAATCAAGGTTGGGTTGTTTGGCTAGATATATTTATTTGTAATATGCCCGGGATAGAGATAAACACTAGTTTATATTATTCGTCCAACCAAACACTAACGAGTGTTTAAAAAACTAAACAAGTGTTTCTCAAAAACCCTTCCAAAAATATTAGTGAACCCTAACACTAGTAGTTAATTTCGTGTTATGTACGAGTTTAAAAAAAATTACACAGTGATTATTATCTTTTATTTATTAAATAATTTGTAAAGTTTGTTCTTATATTAAAAATAAAAAAATTTCCGAATGGACGTAGTTCGTTCTTAAGTTATCATCATGATTTCATTGAGTATTTTACCCCTACGTTCTTATACTTGTTGAATATTTTGCCAATTCTTATATTATTATTTTTTATTGTGGTTTATTTTACCTCAGACGTTCTATATTATTATATTTTATTTATTGAATATTAAGAACTTTAGTCATTCGAACTCAATATTTCAATGTTTATGTAAAGTCCGGAAAATTTTTAAAAATAAAAATATAAGCATGATCGAGAATTTTAGAAATAAATTAACTTTTTATTCTCTTTTCGTAAATTATTTTACGGAAAGGTTCGGGAATTTTTTTTTCCGACCGTAACGTCCGTTACGGAATTAATTTACGGGTTCGTTCCGATCCTTTAATTCCTTTTTCTTCCCTCTCTATTTTTCCACCCCAGCCGGGCCCCACCTCCAGGCTGGCGCTCCCGGGCCCACGTCTCCAAGCTGGAAAAGCCAGCCGGCCGCCTCCTCGTTCTTTCTTCTTTCCCACTCCTTCACGCCTTCTCTGTACTCTTGCCGCCCAACCCTGCAGGAGCAAGCTCCCCCTAGCCTGCCTAGCCCTGCAACAGCGGCCGACCCCTCGACTCTCACTCACCTCCCTCCATCTCCCTCGCTTTCACCCTCAACAGCCCCGCTCCCTACTCCCTCGTCCTCCATCTCTTTCTTTCCCTCTGCCACACAGCACGAGCATCCGCCCCCTGCACCCTCTTCTCTGGGTCAAGCCGCCGTGTTCGTGACCGGGAGACGCCGCCTCGAAGTCGCCGAGATCCGCCTGCACTAGCCCGCCGACGCTGGCCTTCTCCCTCGCCACCACAGGAGCCCACTGCAGCCTCCTCCTCCCCCTAGCACCCGCCGAGATCTTGCCCCTGCCGTCGCCATCGCCTGCTGGAGCTGAGGCCGCCGCCGCCTGACTGCAGCTGCCCGGGGAAGCCCACGGAGCCACCTCCCTCTCCGGCCGAAGCCCCGCGCCTGTGTCCCCCTCCCTGCCGCCCCGCGGGCTGTTCAACAGCCTTTTAGGCTTAATTACAGTCGGCCGCCTCACTTTAGGTATAATTGCTTTTTGGCCCCTCTGTTTTGTAGTAATTACAGAAAGTACCCATAATTCTGGAATTGTTGCAATTATACCCTCTGTTGGGTTTTTGTCGGAAATGCCCCAAGGTTTTAATTACGGTTTTGACTCATATGACTTAGGAAATGTATATTTGCTCCGGATAATACGTTACCGAGTTTTAACCTCGGAATTTAGGGACGAATCTATTTTAGGTCGATATATAATAATTGGTGATCAATTTAGCGTATGGGCTAAATTGCGTAGTATCATGATAGGTCGGAATTTGCATAACTTAGCGGAAATGCCAAGTAGCGGCTTTTGTGACCTTAAGAGAACGCGGGGAGCGGGATTAGACCTAGTTGGCTTTACGTCATTATCGACGGTATTTATGTTGGACTCTAGGATACGGTCCTATAATGCGAGTCAAATGATCCTGCGTAGGTCATTTGTGTAGAAGTCCTAGGCCTCTCGAGTTGAGCGGGTTTTTATGATACCTTGTTGTGAACAGATTGAGTACTTCTTCTCAAGGAAAGCGTGAGCGTTTTGTGAGATAACATTTGGGACGAGGTAAGTCTCCGGACTTACTTAGCGCGTATTCTATATATTAGCATGATGCGTGTTTGGTGGTGTGTGTTTACGTATTTGTCATAATCACTAAACCGGTAAAATAGGACCACCGACTTTTATAAGTAATGTTGGCCCAAGTGTATGATAACGGGCGGTGACATCATCTGCCCAACTCTTGCGAGAGTGGGAGGTTCTCGGCGACTAGCCGTGCGGGTGAGACGGAAGGATACATCCTTACCGTGCCTTGCCGGAAATAGGGACCGGGGCGAGACCATTGGGGTCTCGTGTCACAACCGAAGTTGAATTAGAACGGGATACGAGTTAAGGTAAATTAAAGATAATAAACCGGACTTGCGGGATTTATGTTTTGTGATTCTTATGTGTGTTTGTGCCTTTCCCATTATTTTAATGCTTAGAATGCTAGCTAACGGTTTTAAACCGGTTATGTAGTTGACTTGCAGGTTAGGGACGCCGCCGAGTAAGGCGGAGGAGTGGACAGCCGGGGTCTCCGTACATCTTAAGACGGGATGGGTTTTAGTCATGGTTTTTATGTTATCTTTATGGTTTGTGTCATATGTTAGATTTTTGTACCGTATTATGTTGTTTTGAGGACTCGGCTGAGTTTCCCAATTGTACTTTACTTTTCGTCCCGCATACATTAAAAACGTATTTCAGTTTTCCACCTTTATTTTGTGCTATTGTTGAAAGGTCCAGTGAAATTGTTGTCAGGCTAAGGGTCGGGACCCATTGTGCGGTCTCGCCCGTAGCGCCCCGAGTCCCGCGGATTTGGGGTGTTACAAAAGTGGTATCAGAGCCAGGTTGACAACAATGGCACTCGCAATCTTTTAAAGGCCGAATGAGGTATAAAATAGAACCCACACGGGTTCTGACTTTTCGTTTTCAAAATCATATGCTTGAGTCGGGTTTGGGCTAGAATGTACGGGACCACCGCTCCTTCCGCAAACCTCGGCGACATAGATCTCTGGATTAGAATTAGGTACTTATATTATTTTAGTACATAGTTATATATATATATATATGTATGACCTAAGGATGCTTGTGGATATTGTACGTACCTAGCTATGTATGTGACCTTAGGATGTTTGGGCTTGCATGCCTTGGATATGTATTATGATCATGTTACCTTTATGCTTTTAGAAGGTTATTATACCGGATTATAAGTAGTACCAAACATTTATAATTAAATAAAACGTCTTCCGAAACCAGATGGCACGCACGAGAGCCACCGCGTATGTAGGACCCGCTAGGGGTTTACCGCCACTTCCCCCTGCCGCCCCGAGAGGACGGGGACGAGTAGGAAGACCCCCCGGTACGAGAGGTAGAGGTTGGGGACGCATCCCCGTTGCGGACCCACCAGTTGTGGGTGCATCAGCAGCAGAGGCCCCAGTAGAGGAGGTCGCAGAGAGCGTCATTCCCGAGGCTAGGGATAGGACCGTGGTTAGGTCAGGAGTTCAGGGTTCTTCATCTATCAGGACCGGGAGAGCGTCCGTGGCAGCTACTGTTTTTGGAGATTACGTACGTCGGGTAGAGGAGGCATTTAGGACTGGAGCACCACCTCCCGCACCACCAGTGCCTGCACCTGCACTAGCGAGATCAGCTGAGGTCACACAGAGGGTGACCCAGGTTCGGGCTGCACCGGAGATAGTTGCACCAGCAGTTGTTGCACCCGAGCCAGTTGTGGAGATTGCCAGGCCGAGAGACGAGCTGAGGTCTCCGAGACCTGATTCATGGTTGAAGGCTTTCAACCAGCAACATGTACCCTACTTCGACGGGAAGGTAGGGTTAGAGGTGGAGCATTGGATTGGGCACGTAGAGTCAGCACTAGAGGCGATCCGTTGCCCAGAGGATAGACAGGTCGAGATAGTCCAGACCTTGTTCCGTGAGCAGGCCCATTTCTGGTGGAGGACAGTTAGAGGCGGTGTGACTCGGATGGAGCAGCTAATAAGCCTTGTTAGGGAGACTTTTGTCCAGCTTCCCTGAGGAGCGACAAAGTTCAGGACTTTCTCGAGGCAGGATTTGAGGATGTCCCCGTTATAGAGGCGATCAGACGATTCCGGGCGGAGTTAGCCTTGCTGGGACCTTCCACACCTCCAGCGGACCAGCATGTCTACCTCTTTTCCCGGAGATTGAGGGAGTCCACCCGCGCTTACCTTGCGGGATTCCGTTGTACATCCCTGGCGGAGTACCAGGACAGAGCTTCGGCTTATGAGAGAGACCGCCCTGGACATAGGAGGGCGACACAGTCTGGAGGGCCGGACAAGAGACAGAGGACAACCCCATATGGTTCAGGGACAGGAGTAGCAGGTCAGGGGCGTGCCAGACCCAGGGACGTTCAGGTCCACAGACTCAGAGGCAGACATCAGACAGGGTACGACAGTGCTATGGTTGTGGGGAGTATGGACACATAAAGAATGAGTGCAGGAGACCGCCAGTGGCTTGCTTCACTTGTGGCCAGATGGGCCACCGAGCAGCTTTTTGCCGTCAGGGCAAGTCCCAGTCTCAGCAGGGTTCTTCGCTTGCTGGCAGAGCAGGAGGCAGTCAGAGGCCGCCTCAGTATCAGTCTCAGGGCTCTCAGCAGAGGAGCCAGGGTCAGGGACAGGGTCAGACTCGCACACAAGGATCAGCTCAAGGACAGGGCCGAGGTAGGGGCCGAGGTGGAGGTACTCAGGAGACTCGAGGCACACAGGCCAGAGTATTTGAGTTGAGGAGCGCTATTGATCCCCCAGCACCAGCAGCCCCAGGTACTATTCAGATTCACGGGTTTTTCCGGTCCGAGTTTTATTTGATACGGGTGCCACACACTCGTTTATATCCGATGATTGTGTAGCTAGATTGTCCTTAGCTACGATAGAAGGGAGACCCTTTTCTATAGGGTTACCCGATGGAGGTAGGGTTAGGGGTACCCGAGAGGTACACGGTTGCCCCATTCGTCTGGGGAACCGAGACTGGTTAGCCGACTTCTTAGTCATGCACTTAGTGCATGAAGAAGTCATCTTGGGTATGGATTGGATGGACCGCCATCATGCCGTTTTGGACATCAGCTGGAAGACCGTGACGATTTCCACAGAGACGGGGCAGGAGGTGATTTTCCGAGGTTGGGACCTCGGGAAGGCCGGTACAGTCATTAGCGCCGTTTGAGCCGCTAGACTTATCGGGCAGGGATGTGAGGCCTTCTGGTGTTATGCCATGAAGGAGAAGGAGACGAGACCATCACTAGAGGGAGATCCTTGAGGCATGCGAGTTCGAGGACGTATTCGGGGAGCCACCTGGGCTACCACCGCAGAGGAGCGTTGACTTCACCATTGAGTTGGAGTCCGGCACCCGGCCGATCTCCAAGGCTCCATACCGCATGGCGCCGATTGAGTTGCTAGAGCTGAAGAAGCAGCTCGAGGAGCTAGCTGATAGGGGTTTCATACGCCCGAGCGTTTCCCCTTGGGGTGCACCGGTCCTCTTCGTGAAGAAGAAGGACGGATCTTTGAGGCTTTGTATCGACTACCGGGAGTTGAACAAAGTCACCATCAAGAACAAGTACCCGTTACCTGGCGCATTGATGATTTGTTGGACCAGTTGCAGGGAGCTTCCGTATTTTCTCGTATCGACTTGAGGTCGGGATACCATCAGCTTAGGGTGAGAGATGAGGACATACCGAAGACGGCATTCAGGACGAGATACGGCCACTATGAGTTTGTCGTGATGCCATTCGGGCTCACGAATGCACCTGCCGTCTTCATGGAGTTGATGAACGGCGTCTTCATCGACTTCTTGGACCAGTTCGTGGTGGTATTCATTGACGATATCTTAGTCTACTCCCTAGAGTAGAGAGGAGCATGAGGGACACCTGAGGACGGTACTTCGAGTCCTCCCAGGATAGAGAACTTTACGCTAAGCTCTCTAAGTGTGAGTTTTGGATGGCCGAGGTGGCATTTTTGGGACATACAGTTTCCGCCGAGGGTGTCATGGTCGACCCGGCGAAGATTGAGTCTGTTTGCTCATGGCCGCCTCCTAGGACGGTCAAGGATGTGCACAGTTTCTTGGGCTTAGCGGGATACTAACCCGCCGTTTTGTCGAGGGTTTCTCCGTGATTGCGCGACCACTCACTTCCTTGCTGAGGAAGTCTACCAGGTTCGTCTGGTCCGAGCCTTGCCAACGCAGCTTTGAGGAGCTGAAGAGGAGGTTGACCTCCGCTCCTGTGTTAGCCCAGCCTGAGGGCATAGAGGACTTTGTAGTATATAGCGACGCCTCCAAGCTAGGCTTGGGGTGCGTCTTGATGCAGAGGGGTAGGGTTATTGCGTACGCTTCTCGGCAGCTGAAGCCGTACGAGGAGAACTACCCTACCCATGATCTCGAGCTAGCGGCAGTGATTCACGCCCTGAAGATCTGGCGACACTACTTGTACGGGACTACCTGCCAGATCTTCACCTGACCATAAGAGTCTGAAGAGTAATATTCACTCAGCGGAGTTGAATAACCGCCAGAGGAGATGGTTGGAGCTGATTAAGGACTTTGATTTACAGATTTTATATCATCCCGGGAAGGCGAACGTAGTCGCCGATGCTTTGAGTAGGGAGGACACCTCGAGATGAGGCGATAGCTCGGCTTACGGTTCAGCCCCAGCTGGCAGAGGGATTTGATGGGCTTGGAATTGGATATCCGGTTCCCGGGTAACGGACTGGCCGACTGACCGAGTTAGAGGTATTGCCGGACCTGTCCGGTGAGATCCTGCAGAAGCAGGAGAGCTGCCCCATTTTGATGAGGATCCGGGACAGGATGTCCCGAGGAGAGGCACCGCAGTTTGTCATAGGAGGCAAATGGACTCTTGAGACGTCAGGGACGTATTTGTGTACCGTCGGATCCGGAGCTGAGAGAGCGGATCTTGCCATGAGGCCCCGTTCCACACCTTACTCCGTGCACCCAGGCGGCGAGTAAGATGTACCAGGACCTTAGGAGATCTTATTGGTGGGGCGGGCTCAAGCCCGATGTTGCTAGATATGTGGCCCGATGCGCGACCTGCCAACAGGTCAAGATCGACCACCATAGACCACGGAGGAGAGCTACACCCACTGCCCGTTCCGCAGTGGAAGTGGGAGACATCTCCATGGACTTCGTGACGCGGGCTGAGACCCGAGTAGGAGCTTTGATGCGATATGGGTGGTAGTAGACCGGCTGACGAAGATCGGCACGTTTCATTCCTATACGGGAAACGTGGGCCGGTGAGTCGTCTAGCCGAGGGAGTTTTACCCCGTCAGATTGTGAGACTACATGGAGTCCCGAGGACCATCATCTCGGACATGGGACGGGCATTTTACCTCGAGGTTTTGGCAGCAGGTACACGCCGCCCTAGGTTTCGAGTCTCCGTTTCACCACCGCATACCATCCCCAGACCGGACGGCCAGTCTGAGCGGACTATTCAGACTTTGGAGGATATGCTTCGAGCGTGGTGTACTAGACTGGGGACAGGTATGGCAGATCACCTCCCGTTGGTCGAGTTTTCGTATAATAACAGCTGGCACGCATCGATCGGGATGGCACCTTACGAGGCATTGTATTGGACGGAGATGCCGTACTCCCTTATGCTGGGACGAGCCGGGAGAGTTCTAGGCATAGTAGCTCCAAAACAGGTGCAGGACGACATGGCGAGAGTTGCCTTGATCCGAGAGAGGATGTTGTCCGCGCAGAGCCGACAGAGGTCATATGCGGATAGGAGGCGATAGACGCTCTCGAGTTCAGGGTAGGAGCTCAGGTCTTGGTTGAGAGTGTCACCGACACGGGGCGTTAGACGATTCGGCATCAAAGGGAAGTTAAGGCCCCCGATATGTCGGACCATTTGAGATCTTGGAGAGAGTCGGTGAGGTGGCATACCGGTTAGCATTGCCACCGCGGTTGGAGGGCATACACCCGGTCTTTCATGTCTCTCAGCTGAGAGAGTACATACATGACCCGAGCCACATAGTCAGTCACGAGGACCTAGTGGTCGAGCCTGGACCACACTTTCGCGGAGCAACCGATAGCGGTCTTAGAGCGGAGTACGAGACGCCTTCGATCGAAGGAGATACCTATGTTGCGAGTACAGTGGTCGAGGAGAGGAGCCGATGAGGCTACCTGAGAGACGGGAGGATAGTATCCGTGGGAACTATCCCGGATTTTATGCAAGCCTGGCTACTTCGGATAGGACCCTCGGGTTAGTCCCGAGATCTTTCTTGTTGCTTTATGGTTATGTGATTTTGCTTGATTGATGAATACCTTGCGAGGTCGTGATATGATTGCTATGCATAGACATGGTTAGGACCGATAGAGTTTCGCGTGTTTACGAGACGGGTTTATGGAGAGTGATGGGGTCTAGCAAGTTTCGGGACGAAACTTCTTTTTAGGAGTGTTAGTTGTAAAGTCCGGAAAATTTTAAAAATAAAAATATAAGCATGATCGAGAATTTTAGAAATAAATTAACTTTTTATTCTCTTTCCGTAAATTATTTTACGGAAAGGTTCGGAATTTTTTCCGACCGTAACGTCCGTTACGGAATTAATTTACGGGTTCGTTCCGATCCTTTAATTCCTTTTTCTTCCCCTCTATTTTTCCACCCCCAGCCGGCCCACCTCCAGGGCTCGCTCCGGGCCCACGTCTCCAAGCTGGCAAAGCCAGCGGCCGCCTCCTCGTTCTTTCTTCTTTCCCACTCCTTCACGCCTTCTCTGTACTCTTGCCGCCCAACCCTGCAGGAGCAAGCTCCCCTAGCCTGCCTAGCCTGCAGCAGCGGCCGACCCCTCGACTCTCACTCACCTCCCTCCATCTCCCTCGCTTTCACCCTCAGCAGCCCCGCTCCCTACTCCCTCGTCCTCCATCTCTTTCTTTCCCTCTGCCACACAGCACGAGCATCCGCCCCTGCACCCTCTTCTCTGGGTCAAGCCGCCGTGTCCGTGACCGGGAGACGCCGCCTCGAAGTCGCCGAGATCCGCCTGCACTAGCCGCCGACGCTGGCCTTCTCCTCGCCACCACAGGAGCCCACTGCAGCCTCCTCCTCCCCCTAGCACCCGCCGAGATCTTGCCCCTGCCGTCGCCATCGCCTGCCGGAGCTGAGGCCGCCGCCGCCTGACTGCAGCCGCCCGGGAAGCCCACGGAGCCACCTCCCTCTCCCGGCCGAGCCCCGCGCCTGTGTCCCCCTCCCTGCCGCCCCGCGGCTGTTCAACAGCCTTTTAGGCTTAATTACAGTCGGCCCCCTCACTTTAGGTATAATTGCTTTTTGGCCCCTCTGTTTTGTAGTAATTACAGAAAGTACCCATAATTCTGGAATTGTTGCAATTATACCCTCTGTTGGGTTTTTGTCGGAAAATGCCCCAAGGTTTTAATTACGGTTTTGACTCATATGACTTAGGAAATGTATATTTGCTCCGGATAATACGTTACCGAGTTTTAACCTCGGAATTTAGGGACGAATCTATTTTAGGTCGATATATAATAATTGATGATCAATTTAGCGTATGGGCTAAATTGCGTAGTATCATGATAGGTCGGAATTTGCATAACTTAGCGGAAATGCCAAGTAGCGGCTTTTGTGACCTTAAGAGAACGTGGGAGCGGGATTAGACCTAGTTGGCTTTACGTCATTATCGACGGTATTTATGTTGGACTCTAGGATACGGTCCTATAATGCGAGTCAAATGATCCTGCGTAGGTCATTTGTGTAGAAGTCCTAGGCCTCTCGAGTTGAGCGGTTTTTATGATACTTGTGTGAA